>JAYESD010000003.1:183214727-185614727 GCA_036927565.1 Tuctoria greenei | reverse complement strand
AACTGGAAGCACTGATCGCAACTTATTAACTATATACTAATCATTTCTGCCATGGTCAAAAACTACTAAAGCTTGATTAGATACACTTAACTTCCTCACCACTATAGGAATCAATATCTGACAAGTCATCAAGATGTACCTCTATGTTCTACCTCCTTATCTCTCTATGTAAAATACTAAAATGGATACAACAATATTAAAGAGAGAGTTTATCACTTGCTCCGGTGTCTGCTACGGCAGAAGCATAGGAATCTCGATCTCCTGACCGCTGTGTCGAGCAAGAGCCTTACATTGCAAAATATTAGAAGATATATGTTATTGAAGTGCTATGAAATTTAACTACAGTACTTTAAATTACTTATCGCCATCGCTGCTTGCATCTGGGACATCATTAAGGCCGTCCTCTGCTGCTCCTCCATGCCTCCGCTCTCGTCCTCTCCAGCTCTGCCTAGGTTTGCATATGCGTCTCCCTCATGGCCTGGAGCTCCAGCTGGGTCTGCGAGAGACGACCACTGGTCCCAACGGACGAAGCCTGTGACAATGAAGCGCCTCTCAAAGGTCGCGTCGACCTCAAGTCGACAACTCCATCAAAAATGGCAAACCTGCAAAAGAATGAAAACACTAAGTAGAAGAAGATTAATTGAAAAAGAAATGAAACACACGAAGAACTCACCGTCCGTGGGCCTTCCCGCCTCTGCTTGCGTACGCGGCTTGGGGGTCGATCGGCGCTCTTTCCCAATCGTAATCCGCATCGTGTATCTTCGCGACCTCCTGCACGTACTTTGCCTACAAAACAAATAAATCTTGTAAGCATGTCAATAATAGTATTAGTTATAATGAAATTGATGAATTTTGAAAACTTACCAGTCGGTCGGCTGCGACCTAACTACACTGCCCTGGCTGAGAAGGGTCACTTCCCTTGTGACCACTCTTCCAAACCAGGGTCGGGGTCGGCTCAAGACCCATCTCTCACTCCTGTACAGTCGTGTTAGTGAGATAAATAATATATTATGAACACATAAATAAATTGAAAAGGTACTTACCATGCATTTAGCCAAACGCAAGTAGCCGTCGCCACCATAGTTGTGCTTGCCCTCGGACCCCATGCGACACTGTCTAGCCTTTGTGGACTTAGTGATGAAAGCGTCGCTAGCCCAGTACCGACAGAGAGCTAAGTACGCCTCGATGTTACCCTGTAACCAGGAAATACTAACCTGCACATATTTCGTTTTTCATCAACAAAGTTAACATACGTAGATATTGTAAATATTTAACAATATTAAAAACTTACCTCCGTGTACTGCTCCTCTCTCAAGTACGAGTCGGAGTCCTTCCTCAATACACCCCTTTGCTGCTCCTGCTCCTGCTCCTGGGGGTGCTGCTTGTAGTACACGTTGACGTCCTGAATTCGGGCATACGACAACGCCGCCGTCGTGAGCTTTGGAGCGTTATAATGGAACACGCGTCTCGCGTGGTCCTCCATGCCCGGTTCCTCTACTTGGTACCTCAGCTTTAAGCAAACAACTATTTAAGTGATATGCATTAACAATTCAAACGAGTTGATAAAATGAAACAATTAAACTTACCATAAAATTGTGCCACACGGCTCCCTAAACCGTGCTGTGGACTGGGTGAGAGACACGAGCGTAGTCATCCCACGACAGGGCAGGAAAACCGTCAATGACACCAGGGTAGTGCAACTTTACGGTAGCACCGAGGACACTGTTAACCTGCCTGTGGTGCTTCTCGACCCCCATGAACGAAAAGTCGTACCAACATCTACAAAATATATTAAATCATTAAGTAAAGGAGAACAACATCTAATATTTAATATACTATATACAGTATTTACCTGTCTCCAACTGGAGAGATCGTGGTCCGCTGAGTAGTAACCGGAGGAGGAGCCACAAAGTGGGTCCTCCTCGTCCATCGCCTCTGCTGCGAGGTTGCCGTGTCCTGTGACCCTGAAGGCTATGCGGAACCACCAGAGTCTCCAGGAAGGCTAGTTGTAGCCGGCTGCACAGGGAGGCTAGCGCTAGCCGACTCCGAAGGGAGGCTAGCACTAGAGGGCTCCTGTAGTGGCCCCCTAGCCTCTAAGTCGGGCTCCTATAATGGCCCCCTAGCCTCTGACTCTGACTCTGACTCAGAAGTCTCTCAGTCAGACTGCACAAAAGGAAAAGATTGACAATAAATAATTAATAACAACTGCAATTTTGAAAACAACTTTATTGTAAACTAAGTTTACCTCCGTCCGCTGAAACCACACGACGGCTGAGGGTGGAGCGTGCCCCAGAAAGAGGGAACGTCAGATCGAAGGTAACAAGGTCCCTGAGCAAGGGTCTCGTGGCGGCTGAAACCCTCTCACTGGCTTCCCCTTCCCCTTCCCCTTTGACAACATCCTGTTTCAAGAAATAAATGATTAATATGCAAAGATAATATACAAAGGTAATGTTAAATTAGTGAATAAAATGTTACTTCAAAATTCATCAACATCCCGATCATGCACCCTTCTCCTTAAACCAGCCCATCAATCTTCTTCTTCCGCATATCGTTTTCGTTGCGCAAATCAGCAGGTTCGACTATGTCATCGATATCTTCAGTTTCCGATTCTAATTTTGTTTCCACTTCTGTGCCAGCCTCGATATCTTGAGCGTCTCCAACTAAGTCATCGAGTCCTACATCGGGCTCAACTGAGAAGGAGTTTGGCAACTCTTTCTCTTGCTAGACACAATCAACCTCAGCTTCGTCGTGGTAATCATCATCTCCTGGAGCGTATAACCGCTCACGAGGATTCACCTTATCTACCACCCACCAAGCTTTGAATTTATTGCACGGATAAGGTAGATAGTACACTTGCTCTACTTGGTGTGCAAGAACTAATGAATCGAATCCTTTCAACCGTTCCTTGTGTTTTACTTCGACCATGACAAATTCGTTTACTCGAATTCCACGAATGGAATCAAACCATTCGCAGTCAAAGAATACTGCTCGAATTGGCTTATTTGTGACAAAAGTGAATCCAAGGATTTTTTTTAATAATCCCGTAGTACTGTGTTTCATGATCTTGCGAATCGATTGCCCTCATCACAACTCCGGTATTACATGTTGCCGCGAGAGGACGAAGAGATTCAAATTGAGTTGTACGGAATCAAAAGCTGTTGATGTCATATCGACCATAACTTCTAACATTAACCACTCCATGGGATAGTTGTCGCAAATCTTCATGGACGTTGGCATCCTTTTGGCACTGTCCAAGATATGGAGTTATTAGAAAACGTAAGCATTCTTATGTTATAAGAAAACTTTGTTAACATTGATTAGTTATCAAGAAAATGTTACATGATCTCGAAACCAGGAGAGAAAATTAGATCCGTCATTTATTCCTTCCCGTCGAATCTGTTCTATTTGCTTGCTCGTGGGTTGATGTCTATGTCTCCAATTTTGCTTGTCGAACATACTACATGAAAAAGAGAACCTTTTAGAATACATGTGTCGGAAAAGATGGTGAAAAGCATAAGTGTAGGAGAAACACTTACTTGAAATATTCATT
Organism: Tuctoria greenei; assembly: GCA_036927565.1. NCBI lineage: Eukaryota > Viridiplantae > Streptophyta > Magnoliopsida > Poales > Poaceae > Tuctoria > Tuctoria greenei. The sequence goes on along the minus strand of JAYESD010000003.1, from coordinate 185,611,177 downwards.
AATTTCTTCCATTTTAGCGTACATGTAGAAGAATGCAACACGCCTTTCTTTTTCGCTAACATCGTAGGAAGTGTAACTACCAACAGTAGTGCCTCTTGTTGCAAAAATGGAGAGATCGCTACAAGGAGTTTGCTCATCCATATTGTACCACATTACCGAAGTATTAACATTGTGTTCCTCTGCAAAAAAAACACTTGAGAAGTATCCCACTTCCTTAAGAGTAAAAGCTTCGGCAATCAACCTTCAACCCTTGCCCTGTTACCAACCATTGGTTTCAGTTATCTATGTGATCTTTCAATATGATACATCCACCTATAGTGCAAGGGACCACCCACTTTCGCTTCAAATGGAAGATGAATTAAGAGATGTTGCATTGGATTGAAAAATCCCGGAGGAAATTTTTTTCCATCTTACACAGAAGTACCGAAATCTCCTTTTCCAATTTAGTCATCATCTCTGGCGGGATTTCTTTAGCACAGAGTTGCCTATAGAAGTGGCTAAGCTCGGCTAACACCTTCCACACTGCATCGTCAAAATAGCCTCAAAACATAACAGGCTGAAGTCTTTCCATGATTATGTGATAATCATGACTCTTCAACCCAATGAGCTTTCCCGTTTTCACATTCACGGCTCGTCTCAGACTAGCTGCATAACCATCTGGGAATTTCAACCTTTGCAACCATTCAAGAACTTCTTTTTTTTATTTAGGTCGAAGACAGAAAGGACCGCGTGGTTTACCACCATTTTCGGAGAGCTCAAGAGTTTGACGATTACAAAGCTCGGCAAGATCCTTTCGAGCCTTTAAATTGTCTTTTGTTTTGCCCATCATGTCCATGCATGTGCCTTAGAATCAACGACTTCACATATGGTAACTCACAAAGTCCACATATGTGAGTCCAATTGTGTTTGTCTCCGTAACCTTTGAAATATCCAGGATGACCTTCATCTGGCACCAATTTCTCCAACATATCAGATATTTCTGACCCGTTGAGACGTTTCGGTGGTCCTTTAGTGACAACGGTGTTCTTTCTGAAGATATTCCTTTGTTGTCTAAACAAGTGATTCAGAGGCAGCCAATGTCTATTACAATCGAAGTAAGATATCTTGCCTCCATGGGTCAGTCGAAAGAAATCGGTATCCGAGGCACATATCGGACACGTCAACCGACCATGAGTGCTCCATCCAGAATACATGCCGTATGCCGAAAAATCATGAACGGACCACAAATAAGCAGCTCGGAGGTTAAATTTCTGCTTCTTGTAATAGTCGTACGCTTCGACTCCTGTCCACAACATTTTCAACTCTTCGATCAGCGGTTTCAACATCACGTTGAGACGTGACCCAGGATGATCTGGCCCAGGTACAATGAGGCTAAGAAACATAAACTCATTCCTCATGCAAAAGGCCGGTGGAAGATTGTACGGAATGACCAAGACGGGCCAACAGGAGTATGGTGCGGTGTTTGTGCTGAACGGCGTGAACCCATCTGTCGCCATCCCGATGCGAACATTTCTCGCTTCACGAGCGAATTCTGGGTCGAACCGGTCCAGCGCCTTCCATGCCTCACCATCGGACGGGTGCGTCATGACTCCATTGTTCTCACGCTCACCTTCTTTTTGCCATCTCGTGTGTTTGGCTGTTTTTTTTAAAAGAACAGCCGCTTCAACCTCAGTGTCACAAGTAAGTAACGAAGCTACTTACATGCGACTTCTGTCGTCACAGTATTACCATCATTATTAACAACTTCGACAAACCTCAGTTGATCACATTTCAAACATTTGTTCTCATTGGCATGCTCTCTCCATAAAAGCATGCAGTTGTCCGGACACACATAAATCTTCTCGTGCTTCATACTGAGACCGGAAAGAATTTTCTTCGAGTTTTACATATCCTTAGGCACTTTGTTGGGTTGTGGAAGGGCATCTTTGAAAAAATCGATGAGCATGTTGTAACAATTGTTAGAGAAGAACTTAGACTTAATTTCCATAAGTCTAGTCACAAAATTGAGGATTGCCATTTTAGTGTGTCCATGCAGTGCCTCTTCTGAATCTTTGAGACGTTTGAAGAACTTTAACCTCTGCTGTTTGAGGATCTTCTGTAAGCTCTGGTCGTATAGCTTCCAGCATCTCATCCATCATATCAACCTCTATGGCGTCATCATTGTCCGCTTCCACTTCTTGTACAGCTTGAGAAATTGTCTCGTCGTGGAAGTTCCACAACTCATAATGTGACGCGTAACCATTTCGACACAAGTGCATCGTAAGTTCCACTTTGTCCAAAAACGTTCCGTTTCGGCAATTCGTACATGGGCACCGCGCCTTATCGCTATCTGACAATGAAAAAGCTCATTCCACAAAAGCTTCTGTCTTGGCATACCACTCATCTGAGTGACCACCAGTTCTGCTCTTCCAACCAGTGTACATCCAACTACGATCTTTGCCCATGTTTGACTCTGCAATTAATAGCCAGACAAATTACCGTTAGTTTCTCATTAATTTATGCATGATAGAGGAAATAATGAGAGAGACAGTGAACTAGGTCCGTGCCAGTTCGAAGCCCAACACGGGCCATGCTCGGGCTTGACCTCAGACCCAGCTCGGCCGCCCTCGGCTCCCTCGCCTCGTATTGAATCTATGAGGATGCGAGGCGAGATGACGAAACTGTTGGCGAAGAAGTTGTGGAGGAGGCCACGACTTCAATGGTCTACATGACACGATCACACTTATCATGCTACATATATAACAAGGCTCCGCCAGGCTTCGGGCCGGCACGACACGCTCGGCCTGCGAACGGGCCCGGCACGGCCAGACAGGGGAAAATGGGATCCGTCGTGCTTGGCTTTGGCTTATGGCCCGTCGTGCCGGCCCGGCCTGGCACGGAAAATTTGCGGTCCGCGCCGGGCATAATGTTTTCATGCATGAGGCCGGCTGGGCTCCAGCCGGGCCGGCCTGACACAACCTGTAGGGACCGGAGTCCACACATCCGAGGATCTCATTGGGTGGTGCCGTGCGATGTGGCACCTAATAGCACACACAAAAAGGATACCAAAACATATAAAGTTTTCATTTCATAATAAGAATAGTTTACAAAAGAGTGTACAATAGTAGTACACACGCAGCGGAAAATACATACTCATAACCTCACTTAATTAAGCAGGAGAGAAGACGTCCATGCCCTAGGACGCTTCTCACTAGCAACAAGGAGAACATTCAGTAGCGGCGTGGTTCACATGAGATTTATCTCGACACCTCGAGTCTCATGTACAACATGAACAACAGAAATAAAACTAATACCTGCAAAAATCGTTAAAGCGCAAACGTGAGCATAAGGCTCAGCAAGACTTAACCGTCTCACTAGACATATGCAGGGTGAATACTAAACATAGGTAAGGAATAGCATAAATAGACTCGCCTATAAGTGGAGCCTTATAATCATGTTTTAAGTAGCAAATGACATTCTTCAAGCACGGCACATCATGGACTCCACAATCAAACAAGAAACGCTTTGCCGATGATATGACATGCCCAAAGCACAAAATGCTATTACAGGTAAAGTGTGGGGAAACTGTAAACTTTAATTTCACTATCTCTAAGTCATACAAGGTTGCAAAGCAATTATAATTTAATACAATATATTTTTCTGGCTTCTTTAGTATTTACTACGTCGCGGCGCAGTGAACAAGTGGTACTCTATTACCGCGAGGGACGGTGATTGCAATCAGGACACACCTGGACAACACGACAAATACATCGTTTGGAAGTGTCAGCGAGTACACCTTTACCTACATAACACTTCAGTACTAGGCGTATATGGCCACCTTTCACAAGAAACCCGAACGCTGAGCCCGCCTCACCTCCACAAATAGAAGGTCTCCGCACGGAACACCTCATGTGTCCGCCGACCGATTTAAACCTTACTGTCCTCAGCCCACCCCTATCGATGGTGAGTTAATGGGCCTCGACACCCCAGTTATCGAGTTACGTCAATTTATTGGATTCCATAGGTCCATTGTGTCATCGGTACAATTCAAGCTTGTCCGAAGGGGCCACATACAGATGGGCCTTAATCGACATAGGCAGGGCTATGCGACCGAGACTCAATTCTCGCCGCTTCCTATCCATCCCCTGCCCGGTCCCAATTTTATTATATTAAGTCATTAACCAATCCTGTGAGATATGTCCTACATTTCTCGCGAGTAGATTCAAACTACTCGACTTCTACCGGATTCCCTATACATTAGCAAAGCAGTTACTACAGGTCAAACTGTAACTCGTTCCAACCAATCCCTGGAATTTTTGGTCATGCAAGTGGAGTATCAACATCCTAAACGTAATGCACAATTCATATACTACTCATCATAGTGATAAAGAGAAATTTTATAAATGACTTAAATGCAAACCGGGGCTTGCCTTAGTTTGCGACTCGAATAAATGTCAATTGTTAGGGCTTAGTCTTCCTCCGGAGAACCTGCCATGGAATTTCAGTGGAAACACCTTGGCCTTCTCTTCCAAGCGAAGTTTCTTGTCGATCACCTATCAGCGTGTTCCTATCGACATGATATGAATATAAGTAACGAAGTAATTTAATAATAGACTCCACGGGGTTGTGTAAACTCTAAGAATGAGGAGTTTGACTAGGAAGGACAGATATGTCTTTGTTGTGTGGATAAACAAAGGATGGAGTCAAGTGGTCATAGTAGTATCGAGATGTGAATTTAAAGGTGCAACGTAAGCACACATTGCAACTTGGCACTCAACACTCGATGCTATGCCACTCAAGGATGATAAAGCTGAATGGTGTGGAAGTGTTGGACTGGTAATGTAAGGCTGACTAAAGAATTAAGGGGGACATCTAAAGCTTGAGTATGAGTGGAGTGTACAAGACAAAGGTCGCGATTCAGTAGTCAACCAATGAACTTGACTTAACTCATAAAGGAGTAAACCTAGTTAAGTGAGCAGTGTTGTCGTAGGGTCCCGACTTAGGATGAACCATGATGGAACCTAACAACACTTGGGACTGAATTGAGACGAACATGGCTTGGACTTAAGAAGTCATTACAAGCACCGTTAACCTAGCATGATTACCAAGACAACATTCAAATGAATTTTAGGTAAAGTAGTTTCTACAGCAAGCTTCTTGAGCATCGTTCAAGTGCTTACACGACGACACTAATGTAGTGTCTCCCGCAAGCCTATCCCGGTGAGCTCGGTAAGCTCTTGGGACTTAAACATGATGCGAGACCTTGCCGTGAAGGCATGCTTTGCCATCCCGAGAAGATCGTCTTAGCGACGTCCACATCAACCCGGACTCGTCAATGGGGTGAGCGGAATCCCGAACACCACCTTATGAGTCACAAGTTTAGTGATGTTGACTAGATCGTCGGCAAGTGACTCGACGAACCTGCCGTCGATGAATTGGTACACCAAGTTAACCAATCCTGTGATCAGTTAGGGAACATCCTCGACACAACCAAAAACTCTTATCCAAGGTTCCCCTTGGTCTAGTTCTCCTTGTTGGTCGCAACGTTCTTGCATACCTTTACCCTAGGTCATCGGTGATCATCGACTCACCTGGTTTGACCAAGAAGGCATTTCATCGAGCATCTAGATTACACCTAGGACTCGATCACTCTCTCATCGACTAAAACCTAATTTGGCTTGACAACTATTGTCCGACGAGTCATGCTGGTGTTTTAGCACCACACTCATCACAAGCATCCTTCATCTCGATGCCAGGGCACGATGACGGCTCGAAGCGTCACGACGACGTCATGTGGTCACCGACATCAACGCGGCTCATGGTGGAGCATCACGAGCACGCACGGACAAGTCAACGTGATACAAATGACAAAGGAGGTCAACATGGGGACTCCTATAGGAATGATATTAACGCGGAACATGGATGTACGGCTTGATGACACATGAGTACCATTAACGATTACGACGAACGGACTTTGATGACGTCAAGCAAGGTATTTCAGGGCAAGGCTCACCTTGTAGGCATTTCGCCGAACATCTTGGGTGTGTACTTGATTCCGTCGCTTCATCACCCTTCAAAAAGCATCTTGGCACATATCTTGGTCGATTGCCAACCCACAGTAAACCTGCATCCATAGACCAGCATTGAACAGCAACACGCTTAGTTTCGCCTTGTAACCATTTTGTCGAACACCTTGGCTGTAGTCACTGATCCAATCAATCTTGCAAAATCGAAGCTAACCTTGGACCAGTTGTCGATACCATGGTGTCAATGGTGTGTTCCTGCATCTCCTTCACCACTCATATCACCTGCTTCTCTGCTAGGACACGGCCTATGAGCAGAACATCGCGACGGCGGAAAGTAGGCGTCGAAGTCGGGGCAGCATAAGGCTAAGTAACATAGCACTCGTTTGAACTTTCCCGTGACGCTGAGGTGGGAGGAAGGCGGCCTAGAGATGCGCTGTAGCAAGCAGCACAGCAAAGACACGCTGGGAACGGCGCGAATGGTCGGTGGATTGTGTTCACCATGCCGTGGGAGGCGCAGCAGTGAGGAACGCGGCGTGGATGGCGGTGCGGCCATGGTGCACAGCCGGAAGGCATTGCAGCGAGGAGCGCTGCGGCATTGTCGGTCGTTGGTGACTGGTTGTGGTCGTTGGACGGGGGCAAGGTACTACAGCACGACAGCAAGTGGACAGAGGGTGCCCCGACACGGCGAGGCGAGCAGCATCAGGGCGGCATGCTGCGCGCGGGCATGCTCGCCACGGGAGCAGGACGCGACGAGGCGCAAACGGTGACGCAGGTGGTGCAGCGGAGCTGGGCGCGGCGAGGCATGAACGACGCGCATCCGTGGCGCGCGCGGCGGGTGTGGCGTGCTGCAATAGCACTGGAGGAAGGGAGGAGCAGAGAAACGGCGCAGAGACGCGAGCTGAGCGCCAGGGCGATGAGGAGGCGGCTGGCGAGGTAGGCGCACGGGCGTGCGGCCGAGACAGGCAGACGGCGGCCAATGAGGCGAGGTGCCGTGGGGGCGGGGCAAGCCGGAGGGAGTAGCAGCGCTCGTCGGAGGAGCGGTGCAGCGGCGGGCCAGCGGGGCGCGACGCAGCGGGGGTGGGCAGCGCCGGCGTCGGGGAGCTATGGCGGCGGCGGCCTGGGCGCGAGCGACGCGCCGTGGCGCTGCCGTAGAGGCGGCGGAGCGCTGTGGGCGGTCGAGCGCAAGGATGGCCCGGAGGCAGGCGGTGCACGGGTGGGGGGGACGCGCGACCGGCGGACGAGCGAGCTCGCGATGGAGCGTGGCTGGGAGGTGGCGAGCGCGAGCGTGCTGTGGCCAGATGGGGTCAGGCGGCTAGATAAGGACCGATGTCTCCGTCGCCCTAGCACATGCAGTGTATCGGTGTCACACTGTGGGCAGTTGCCGACCTGACCTATGGGGACCACTTGTGGGACCCACCTCCCTTATCTTTTCCAATTTCAAATAGAACCAGCAAACATGCCTCAAAAAAAAATATTCAACTTTGGCCCAATGACTAAATAAAATATGAAAAATTTTATGGTGCAACCAGATTTCAAAATTGAGCAAGTTGAATTTCGAACTCAGGTTTGAATTTGAATTCAAGCAGTGATACTTGATTGAATGAAATAAATAGTAGATTAGGTTCAAAAATCCTGAAACTTTGAAGTTACCCTTTTTGAACCATAAGGGACCCCAGAAAAAAAATTGGAGTTGATTTTGACAAGATTAAGTACAAAGTTTAAATTTGAAGTTGACTCTGATTAAACTCTCAGTACGTGTCCAAAAAATGGAAAACGTGCTTCAAAAATTTTGAAACTTTAACGAGAGTCTATTTGGAATATTAGAAGGTCATGGAAAAATTTACAGCCTTAGATTTGAACTTTTATGAATGTCCCATTTTAGGGTTGGAATAATTCCTTTTTCTTTCTCTCTATTTTGTTTTCTTTTCTCCTTTATTTTTTCATTGAAAATGTGAATACCTGGGAATTAAGGATTTTACCCCTTAAGTTCCAAATACATTTTTAACCATGTTCTATATGTAAAATTTTAACGACTTCTTATTTTTAGTGAACATGGGTTAACTCATATGGTTCATGTGAGTTTGGATTTCCAAGTCCACTTCAAAAATTTTTAAGTTCACATTTTTGCGTTTTTGTTCTTCCGAAAAACATTTTTGCATTTTTGTTCTTCCACGTTTTTAAATTCAAATCAAATTTAAACATAGCAATTCAATTAAATTCAAATTTCAATGTGGAGAGGGTGTGGGGTGGGGGGTCTGTGGAGGGGGTGGGGGGTCTGTTCTGTTGGGGAGGGGGTGGGGGGGTCTGTGGAGGGGAGGGGGGTGGGGGGTCTGTGTAGGGGAGGGGGGCCGGGTAGGGGAGGGGGAGGTAGGGTGGCCGTCGGCCAGGGAGGGTAGGGGGAGGGGGGACGGAGAGGGGAGGTGGAGGGGGAGGGGGAGGGGGCCGGGGAGGGGAGGGGGAGGGGTGCGGCGCTCGGCCGTGTAGGGGAGGTGGAGGGGGAGGGGGAGGGAGGGCCGGATGGCGGCGATCAGGGAGGGAGGGCTGGGGGCGGCGCTAGCAAGGGGAGGGGGCGGTGGAGCCGGGCCGGCGGTCGACGGGGAGGGGAGGGGTGGGGAGGGGACGATACCTGGTGGTGGCGGCAGCGTTGGACGGCGGCGGCGTGGCGGCGGGGAGCAGCAGCGTCAAGAGCGGCGGCGTCGGGCGTGGACGGCGGGGAGTGTAGAGAAAGCGGCGGGTAAGGAAGAAAAGAGAAGGCGCGCGGGGTAGGTTAAAATACATAACTTACGTCGGCTAAATATTTAACTTACATTGGTCGATTTAACTTACGACGACCATCCTACTAGCCGACGTAAGTTAAGACTTATGTACGTCAGCCTGTTGCCCGTGCCGACGTAAGTTATTGTTAACTGTTGTCGGGCTAGTTATTTACGTCGGCAGCCGACGTAGGTTAAGTTACTTACATCGGTTTTCTACAGCCGACGTATGTCGGCCAGCCAACGTAAATTAAACTGGCCGACGTAATTGATTGATATTCCTGTAGTGAAAAGAATACTAAGCAAACTTTCCATAGTCCAAAAAGCCAGTTTGAAACATTGCAATTTAAAAGCAGAACCACTGCGATCAAGCTCTGAACCTTTCCAAAGCTAACCGGACATTGAACCGGAGCTTACCAAAGCTAGCTGGACCTAGTGCCGGAACTTATCAAAGCTAGTAGGACCTAGCGACGGAGCTTACCAAAACTAGTCGGACCTAGCTAGTGCCGATGCTGACCGAAGCTAGTCGGACCTAACCAAAATAAGTCGGACCTAGACAAAGAAGCCGGACCTAGCCAAAACAAGTCGAACCTTGCGTCGGACCTTGCCTGAGCTACCAAAAACAAGCAGCACCTATCGTCGGACTATGTAGGAGCTCGGACCTAGAGTTGGACCTTGATGAGATAGGTATTTTGGCAAAATTCAAAACTTTTATTGTCATAGCCAATATATTCAGCACACATAGGTCTCACATGAATGTTTTTAACCTATCATAACATGCTCTAGGGGCTTGTTTGAGACTGTACAAGGCTTTGGACAGTTTGTAAACATGATAGGAAAATATGGATTTTCCAAACCCTGGTTGCTTGACATAAACCTCCTCATCTACGTAGCCACTAAGAAAAGCAATTTTAACATCCATTTTATATAACATGAAACCTTTAGATGCAGCAAATGCTAACAAAATTCTAATAGCTTCTAATCTAGCAATGAAAGCAAAAGTTTCATCAAAATCTAGACCTTCAACTTGTGTGAAACCTTGAGCAACCAACCTAGCCTTATTCCTAATAACAACCCCATCCTCACTTTATTTATTTTTAAACACCCATTCAGTTCCAAATAAAGTTTGACCTTGAGGTTGATGTACAAGTTTCCAAACATTCTTTCTTTCAAAATTTTCCAACTCTTCTTGCATGGCAAAGATTCATTAGTGAGTGCATGAGATAAATATTGGGGCTCAAAAGAAGCAACAAAAGCAGAATGAGCATTAGAGTTTCGATCACAAAACTTGGACCGTGTGACTCGTTTGTGCAAGCTTCCAATTATTTGTTGCGGAGGATGACTTTCGAGGACGTGGATGGAAGTAGGCACTTCACAAGCTTCTTCTCTTCATGTTCATCACAAATTGAAGAACTCGTGGCTCAAGGAAGATCTGGATCAGCAGGTATGGTCGTTGGTGCTGGTTGTGGAGCAGGATCAAGAGTTGGAACGTCATTGTTTATTTTTGAAATTTTTGGCAGCAGCTCAACTTCTTCTTCATCTTCAATGAAAATACTCTCTCCCTGCACATATGCATCTTGACCTGCATTAGTAGATCTAGTATCTGGGCAAGTTTCATCAAAAGAAACTTCACAAGTCCCCATAATTTTTTTAGTGTCAAGTAAAAGCACACGATAGCCTCTAGTATGAGATGGATAACCAAGAAACATGTCATCAACAGATCTAGCTTCAAATTTATCAAGATTACCATGTTTCTTAATAAAGCATTTGCAACCAAAGACCCTAAAGTTTGTGACACTAGGCGTATGTCCAAACCAAAGCTCATATGGGGTCTTTACTAGCATAGAACACAAGAAAACTCAATTCGAGACATTACAAGCGGTTACAATTGCATTAGCCCAAAATTTCCTATGAGTTTGATATTCATCAAGCATAGTCCTAGCCATCTCAACTAAGGTTCTGCTCTTTCTCTGTACAACACCATTTTGTTGAGGTACATATGGTCAAGAAAATTGATGACATATTCCATTTTTAGCACAAAAGTGATTAAATGATTGGTTTTTAAATTCAATTCCATTATTACTTCTAATTTCTTTTAAAGATCCTGGATGGTCAAGTAAAAGCCTAAGAACCAAACTTCTAAAGTGACTGATAGCTTCATTATTGTGCTATAAAGTAAACCCAAGAGTATCTAGAATAGTCATCAACAGATAGAAGCACATACCACTTACCTCCAAGAGATTAATCACGCGAGGGACCTACGGTGTCAAGGTGTAAAAGTTGTGTTGGTGTTGTTGTCATGGTCATTGTGAGTGGAGAATGTGAACCTACAAACATTTTATCATGTCTACAAGAAGAGCAAACTATTTCTTTGTCACCTTTAAGTTTAGGCAGCCCACGTATGCGATCAAGAGCACTAACATGTGTGAGGTCATCAAATCCTATGTGACCAAGTCTACGATGAAAAAAATATAAGTATTTTGAACCATTAGAAACTAGACACCTATGCTTAGATAATGACATATAAAAATCATCTTTAAAAACTCTTCCAAACTGATAATGTTAAACATAAGCTCACCATTAGAATCTACAACCTTGCAGAAAATTTTAGTGAAAATGATTTCAAGATTTTCATATAACAATTGTGAAACCGAAAGCAAGTTGTCTTTCAAATTTTTAACAAGTTTCACATTTTTCAAAGTGGAGTGATTATTAACCCTTACTGAACCCTTAGCAATTATAGGAGTTGAAGAATTATCAGCAAAAGTAACACTCTCTACACGTGACACAAAAGAAAGGGAGGAGAACCATTGTTTCTGACCAGTCATGTGGTATGAGCAACCTGAATCCACAAGCCAAAAGTTCTCCTTCCTCAAGAGTGTAACCTAAATAGAAGAACAATACATCAATGACTCAAAATTGGGGTTAGTCAAAAGGCATTTAGGAATCCAATACTGAGTCACATGACGTCCAGCAGGAATAACTCGCAAATGCTGAGATAAAACAATAGGTTTATGAGACAAAGTTTGAAAATTTTTGTAGCCAACTGCTGACCAATGAAGTGTTACATGTGTAGCATGAAAAGTAGTAGGTTTGGGAGCAAACTTTGCGAGTTTTTGACTCATCACAGCAGGTTGCAAGCTCCTAACATTCGGTTCAGCACGTGCAACAAGGTTTGCTTGATTGTTATGTGATCTAGCTAGCTTTCTTTGCTTCTTTTCTTGTTTATCTAGTCTATAACAAAAATCTATGATATGACCATCTCTACCACAGTAGGCACAATGAAATTTTAATTTTTGTTCATGTCTAGATGAGCAAGCAACATGTTTATTAGCAACCGAATGAGACAACATTCTTGCAAACCTAAAAACCACAACTTTTGTTTAGGATCCATTTGAATCAAAACACTTCCTAATGACTTAACAACCTTAGGTGGATGTGCCTTAGCTTGAGCATGAGAATCAAAACCTAAACCAGCTTTATCACTGCAAGACTTGGAATAATTCAGTAGTGAGTTTAGGTTCTTATTTGCATTACAAAACCGATCTAGTGTCCTATGCGCGTCATCAAGCTTAATGGACAGATCAATGCAATTTTTCAATGAAGTTTTTCCTTTTAGTTTGCAATTAGAACAATATTTAACTTCATGAGAATATAAAATATTGTTCAAAATAGAAATCTCATTCATAGCATCTTGTAGTTTCTTATCAAGATCATCACAAGTAGAATGATGCAAATCAATTGTAGAACAGCTTGCATCTTTAATGTTTTTATTGTCAAGTGCAACAAGTTTTTTGTTCTTTTCAATTTCAAGTTCAAGTTTATCAAGAGCAGAAGTATGCGCACTTCTTAAGGAACACAATTGTTCATATATTAATTCACATGAGGATCAAGAATCATCACTAGGAATCAATGATTTTAGAAGATTAATTTCATATTCCAGTGATTCAATTTTAAAATCTTTGTCCCTATGTTTTTCCTTTTTCTTAAGTATAACAAGGGCATGAGAAATAGCATCACACATTTCTTTGCAAGTGGGACATACCTTTTTATCGTCGTTGTTGTGTTCGGCTTCCTCCATACTTGATCTTGAGTTGCTCACCATGAAACATGTATTTCCCAAAAAAAATCATCTTCATCACTTGCAATGTCCACATCGCTTGAGTTAAGTTCTTGAAGTCCGGTGACCAAACAATTTACCCATTGGCATCCTGTAAAACTCTTCTTCTTATTGTTGTTATTTGCAGAGGAGGACTTGAATTTTGTTTGCCTCTCATTACAGGGAATAGAACCTAAAAGGTTAGGGCAATTTGTACAAAAATGTCCAAACTCACCGCATTCGAAGCATTGTTGAGTTCCACCACTTCCTCTCCTTCCAGTTCTCACATTTTGCAATGCTTTCGAGAACCGATTAGAGAGAGGTGTGAGCTCCTCCTCTAGAAATTCTTCAATCTGTTCAAGGGTTATAGAGAACAGCAAAGCAAGAGCATCACATGATGAAGATTGGCTATAACTAGGCATGCCACGTTGTAAAACAAATGCAAGAGACTTGTTGGGGTTTTTTCGTGATATTATGTCAAGTTCATGAGTTTTTAACATGGAATATACCACATCTAATGTAAGTGTAGTCATGATAGTTGATTCAAGGATAGATGTAACTTACATCTCCAAAATTGACATGTCTAATGCACCTAACAATTATTAAGCATTTTCAGAATCTGAAAAATTAACTATGACACTACGCAAGTTGGTGAGAATTTTATTAGAGCCAGCAAAGAGATCATCGATCGACTCACTGTGTTGCATCTCAAAACGCACACATTCTTTCTTGAACGTATCTTGTCTTACATCCTTGATCATGTTGGATCCTTCATGGTAGTCGCAAAGTGCTTTCCACACATTATACGAAGATCGAAGGTGTGCAACACGGTCAAAGTCACTTTGAGTCAATCCTTATATGATCAAGTTACAAGCCTTGTTATTGTTGTCGACATCTCTCGTGTTTGCAGCCGTAACATGATCATTTGGTGGCATGTCGAAGGACTTGTATACCTTCTCCCATATAGCGAAGCCTTGCCCTTGTATGTAAGCCTCCATACAAGCCTTCAAAACCTGAAAACCAACGCCATCAAACACACAACTTTTCGTGGAGTATTTCTCCTTGTTAATTAGTGAAAACACGTGCAAATCAATGAGATTAGAGCACCGTGGCTCTGATACCAATTGTAGGATCGAAGAGCACGTGAAAGGCTACCAGAGAGGGGGTGAATGGTAGATTAAAAACATTTGATCGGAAGCTATGAAAACTCCTCAACAGAAAATGATTTTGTTAAGAAACAATGTGTATAATCTGCTTTCAACGTGTCCAACCGTGACAAAAACAAGTGTATATTGTAGAGGACCAAGTCACAGAACTAATGCAAGAAGAATCACATGAAAACACTAAGTAGAACTTTTAATATGATCAAAAGACTAGACGAATGTCATTCTGTTCTATCCGATTTAAAAACAGATCAGCAATGCAGCAATGAAACTGCTGTAGATCAGAAACCACAAATCCAATTACCGTGAAAATTTCACTAATAATAGAAAATCAAGTTTTGAAGACAACCCAACAAGAATCACGTCACTTGGATCTGTAAAATGCAGGAGATAATCGAAATGCCGAAGCAACATCGGCCTGTCCAAAAACTTGGAGATAAAAATTGTCTAAAACAAGCAAGCGGAACAAGGCACAAAAGCCCCTCTAAAACTACAATATTTGTTCAATAGAACACAAGAGGAACAGCCCAAAGTCTTGGTCTACCTACGAGCTCCGGCCTCCCTTTCTTATATAACCAACCCTAATGTTAACCTAATTCTAACTAGGACTCTAATCCTACTCAGTTTCAACCAAAACATTCCATAACTGCTCAAGACTCTTCCATATGCAGATAGAAGCAGTCTTAGGATTTCCAAACACCTTAGGAACATACCAAACATTCCTAAAACAACTCAACTTCGACCTCACCACAAAACTAACCAAAATAAACTCTAAACTTTCCATAAACCAACCATAACCACCTCAGTTGCAACCCGAGGAATAAACCAGCCGGTTGGACCTTTTCTATCACATCTTAATGTCCGTATCTCTTCACCACATCTTGGAACAATCTACATGCAAACACTTTCCAAAGCGTTCACTATACCTTCATAAGCATTGTTCTTAACCCAAACATGTTGTGTGACCTTCCCGATCATCTCAACCACAATTCCTTTCAAAACTTGGTTCTTCAACCTCATCTTCTCCCTAAGACTAGTTCAATTTATCCCATCACCAGCCATGTATTGACCTCAAGCAACACCTGCACAGAATAAACAACCAATCTTTGTGAGCCTAAGTCCTTGACTTGACTCTCGTTAGTCCGAAAAACACAACACCTTACATGAGCACCTCACATAAGCATGTTGCAAACCATAGCAAAATGATATCCGCCATAACCACCAAAACACACCAAAAACTTAGAAAATGAATACTAAGCAAACATTCTATAAGCCAAAAAACAAGTCTGAAACATTGCAAGTTAAAACAGATCCGCCACACAATTATTTCAACAAATAAAATTATCGAATGGACAAAAGGCGGTTCTGCAATGTAAAGGCAACAGATCAGACATTCCAACCCCAAACTCACGTGCAAAACACGTCACTGAAAGTTTGGATAGTTCTAACAAAGTAGTAAATGTTACTATAAAAAACACTCCCACCACGTCAACTCACGTGTAGCTCAAGTGAGTAAGAGTTCGGACAGTCCGAAGCGTGAAACACGTGCAACTCACGTGAGAAAAAGTTCGACAGTCCAAAGCATGAAACACGTGCAACTCACGTGAGAAAAAGTTTGGACAATCCGAAACCATCGAGGGTGATGTACTCCCAAAAACACATTGAAAAGTTCAGACAGTGTGTATCGAGGTGTATCGTGGTGTATCAATGTAAGCTCAAAACATTGAATGTAAACCTTCACTTTTATTCTAATTGCCAATGTATTCATCACACATAGATCTCACATAGTACCTGACTAGCTTCATCAGAAGAAACCTTAGAAGTATTAACAATTTTGTTTGTGTCAAGCAAAAACTCATGGTAGCCTCTACCGTGAGGTGGATAACCAAGAAACATGCCATCAATATATCTAATTACAAATTTCTCAAGATTGTCATGTTTCGAAAACATGTGATACTAGGCTTATGTCCAAATCGAAGCTCGTATAATGTTTTTCCTAGCTTATATCTCAAGAAAACTCGATTTGAAACATAACACGCCATTGCAATTGCATTTGTCCAACATTTTCAAAGAGTGTGATATTCATCAGCATAGTCACAACCATCTCAACTAAGGTTTTGTTCTTTCCCTCAACAACACCGTTTTGTTGAGGTACATGTGGTGAAGAAAATTGATGATCTATTCCTTTTTCAGCACAAAATTGACCAAATGATTGATTGTAAATTTAGTTCTATTATCACTTCTAATTGTTTTAAAGATCTTGAGTGATCAAGTGATAATATAAGAAATAAATATCTAAATTTGCTAAATGCTTCATTTTAGATGCCATAAAGAAAACTAAAGAGAATCTAAAATAATCATCAACAATCACAAGCACACCATTACCTCCAAAAATTTGAACTCGTGAAGGACCAACAGTGTCAAGATGTAGGAGCTGACCCGATTTTGTTGTCGTGGCCATTGTGAGTTGAGTATGTGTATCTACAACCATATTAGCATGTCTACAAGAAGAACACACAATATCGTTGTCCCCTTTAATCTTAGGCAGCCTACATATGTGATCAAGACCACTAACACGAGTGAGGTGATCAAAACAAACTTGAACAAGTCCATGAGTCAAAAAAATATAAATCCTTTGAATCATGAGTACCTAGACACATATGCTTAGAGGATGACATAACAAAATCAGCTTTCAAAACTTTTCTAAGCTGGGACATGTTAAACATAATCGCACATTTTAAATCTACAACTTTGCAATAGTTTTTAGTGAAAATAATTTCTAGATTTTTCATCTAGCAATTGAGAAACAGAGAGCAAGTTGTATTTCAAATTCTTAACAAGTGACACGTGCTTCGTGTAGTGATTATTGAACCTAACTGAATCCTAGCAAATACAGGAGTAGGTGTATTATCGCTAAAGGTAACATCTTCTAAATGTGACACATACGAGAGAGAGGAGGACCATTCTTTGTTACAAGTCATGCTATGTGAGCATCCTAAATCCACACACCAAATGTTCTCCTTCTTCAAGTGTGCAACTTTCATAGAATTAGAGCTCATTGATGACTCAATACTTGGGTTAGTCAAAAGGTACTTAGGATTCCAATACTAAGTCACACAATGTCCAACACGAATAACATGCAAAAGCTGAAAAAAAAACAACAGGTTACGAGCCATTGTTTGAGAATTCTTTCACCAAACTACTGGCCTATGAGATGTGATATGTGTACCACGAAAAATGGTAGGTTTAGGAGCAAACATTGCATGTTTTTTACTTGTTACAACAGCTTGTACGTTTCTAACATTTCGTACAACACGTGCAACAAATTTCGCATGATTGTTATGTGATCTGGTTAGCATTCTTTGCCTTTATGTTGTTTAGCTACTCTATAGCAAAATCTATGGCATGACCATCTCTGTTAAACTTACATTCATGTGTGGATAAGCAAGCAACTTGTTTGTTAGCACCCGAATGAGATAATACTTCTCCTTACCTAGAAAACCATCGATTTACTTAGGAATTATTTGTATCAAATCACTTCCTAGCAACTTTACAACCATGGTTGTATTATCCTTAGAATGCTAGGCTCAAAAGAATTCAGCAGCAAGTTTATGCTGTTATTTCCACTATAAAACCGGTCTAGTGTCCTATGCATATCATTATGTTTATTGGATAAGTTTATCTATGAAGTTCTATCTGTTAATTAAATATAATAAGAATTAACCTCATGTGTGTGTAAAGCATCATTCAAAGCAAAAAATTCTACCCTAGCATCATGCAGTTTCACATTGTGATCATGACAACTAGAACAATGCAAGTCATTGATAGAAAAACTAGCATCTTTAATATTCTTATCATTAAGTACAATAAGCTTTATGTTCTTTTTTACCTCAAGTTCAGGCATAAAAAGTGTGGTGGCATGCATATTTCTTAGAGAAGACGACTGTTCATAGATAAGCTCACAAGAAGAACAAGCATCATCGCTAGGAATCAAACTTTTCAGTCGATGAATTTCAGATTCTAGTGATTCAATTTTATCATTGTTCTTCCTAAGTTTCTTGTCCTTTTTCTTAACTAAAGTATCAAAATGGTATGATTGTTCTTCCTAAGTATCTTGTCCTTTTTATTAACTAAAGTATCAAAATGACAAACAACATGAGCAAGATCTTTGTATGAGGGATCTACATCGTCATTGTCGTTGTTCAGTTCAACCTCCTCCATGCTTGAGCTCGAGTTGCTTGTCATGAGACATAAACTTACCAATGTTTGCTTCTTGCCACTGTTCTTGGGCGAGGTGTCTCCATCTTCATAACTTCTAGTATCCACATCGCTCATGTTGACATGTTCAAGAGTGAAGAGAACAAGGTGCACCACTTTGCTGCATACAAATTCTGTCTTTTTCTTGTTGCTATTTGAACAGCAGGACTTAAACCTTGTTTCTTTTCATCAGGGAGAGTAGAACATGAAAGTTTAGGTCAATTTGTATAAAAGTATCCTATCTCACCACATTCAAAGAAACTTTGAGAGTCATCACTTTCTCTCCTTCTAGTTCTCACACTTGCAGTTCTTTTGAGAACTGATGTGAGAGAAGTGCAAGCTCCTCCACAGGGATTCCTCAATTTGTTCATGGGTTAGAGAGGACAGTGAAGCAAGTGTGCCATACGATGATGATTGGCTAGAGCTAGGCATGTCACATAGTGAAACAAATGCAAGAGACTTGTCTGAGTTTCTATGTGATATTATATCAAGTTCATGCGTTTGTAATTTAGAATGCAACATGTACAAAGTAGTGTACTCATGGCTACAGATTCACGTATAGATGTGAACTTCATCTCCCAGATTGACATGTCTAATGCACATAATAATTGCCTAGCATTCATAGCATCTGAACAAACAACATTGACACTACACAAGTTGCTGAGAATTCTATTAAAGCGTGCAAAGAAATCATCTATGGACACACTAGGGCTTATCTCGAAGTGCATGTACTCCTTCTTGTACATGTCTTGTTATACTTCTTTGATGGTGTCTTAACCTTCATGGTAGCTGCATAGAGCTTTCCACACGTTGAACGTAAGATGCAGATGTGCTACATGGTCAAAGTCACCTGGGGTAAGTCCTTGTATGATTGAATTTTGCACCTCGTTGTTGTTGTTGTCGATGTCCTTCATGCTTGCTGCAGTGACTTATCATTGTTACATGGCACGACGTAGGACTTGTAGACCTTCTGCCATATGATAAAGCCATGGGCCTATATGTATGCCTCCATACGAGCCTACCAAACCCCAAAATCAATGTCATCAAACAAACAAGATTCTTCGGAGCATTTTTACATTGTAGATTATAAAAATACATGGAACTATGATTAGATTAGAACAATGTGGCTATGATACCAAATGTAGGATCGAATAGCATATAATAGGCTACCAAATAGGATGAATGGTAGATTAAAACTTCTATTCGGAAGCCTCAGACCCTCAATAGAAAATCAATCTGATGGACAAAGTAACATGTGCAAGTGTATTAAAAGTGTGCAACCGTGACCAAATCAGCTGGAGATTGTAGAGAAACAAATCACAAAGTCACAATAATAAGAATAATGTGAAAATATTGAGTAGGACTCGACTTATGACTAAAGGGCTAAGCAAAGGTCAATATATTTTTCCCGAGTAAAAAGTACATCTATCACGTAGCAAAGAAACTCGTATGGCGCAAGAACCATGACTCCAATGACTGTAAAGACTTAACAGATGATAGAATAGTGACTTTTGAACCCAACAAAAAAATCATGTCAATTGAATTGTTAAAATAGCGATGTATGGTCAATCTGTGTGAAAACCCGATGAGAAAAGCTTGAAGAAATTGAGCAGGACGATCAAGACTCAAAAGCTTTGTACAAAATATGAATTTTATTCAACAAAAAACATGAGATGTAGCTGCTTGTCTTTATTACCATGAGGCCCTATCCTCCTTGCTTATATAGACCTATCTCCAACAAATTGTAATTGTCCTAAGACTCTACCAGACTAGGACTATATCTAAAATATTCCAAAACTACCCAGGACTCTTCTATACGTAGATAGAAGCAATCCCCAACCTTTCTAATATCTTAGAAGCATACAATAAATCCATAAAAAAAACTCTATTTCATGCCTCACATGAAACCAAATCATAAACAACTCAAAACTTTCCAAATATGCACCATACCGACTCATCTTTACCCTGAGCACACGTACCAGTCGGTTCGATCTCTTTCAACAATATATTCATGTCCATATCTCTTTATCACATCTTCGAACAACATTGTTATGTCCATGCACTCTGTTCACACGGGTAGACACTTTCTAAAAACATCAAACACCTTCCATATGCACTGTTCTTGACTCAAACATGCTATGTGACCTCCTCGATCGCCTCAATCAAAATTTCTCTTGAATTTGGTTGTAATGAACCTCAACTTCTCCCAAGTTTAGTTCAAGGATCACCACCACCATCATGTCTTAACTTGAGCAACATGTGCACTGACCAAATAACTTATATATGCGAGCACAAGTCATCAACTTGACTCTCGTTAGTTTGATAAACACAACACCTTGTGTGAGCATCACACACAAGCATGTTGTGTACCTCAACCAGACATAATTCAACAAAACATATCAAAACTTAGTCCATATGAACCAAACAAACATTCCCACAAATAAAAAGCCAAGTTATCACGTCTATCCAAAATTCTTATATCAGACAGTTTGATTTGTATTGTGCAACTTAAACAGGACAGATCAGACAATATCATCTATTGCACCACTACTCAACCCGGCCAAATCGGAAAGTTTGATTTGTCGCCTGCTACAATGACCAGTCAGTTCGAATAGTTTTGATATGTTTTGTTGAATTATGTATGGGTAAGAATGTCCTAGTGGAGGATAAGTTAGGAACAGAGCTACTCCTATTGTGCTTTGGGCATTCATATACATAGTCAAGTAGTGTACATATGGGTATGCTAACAATGAGTACTAAGGTTTGATGGTCGAATACATTGGGCACGGGTTTACCCCTGAGAATATCAAGATGATTCCCGCCACAAGCCAACAGCGTAGCCGAACGTGGGGGATTATGAAGGACGAACAGAGCTGTCACCACCTGCCGCCTACCCCTACAAACTGCGGGTCTACGAGACATCCAACGCTACATAACTATCTAATTATCACGCTTACATGTTGAGTAGATAACTTAATAGCCTAGGTAAAAGCACCATCCTAAGGCAATGACTAACCTAAACATTGTTGAAACCAATGTTGGAACCCAACACTACATTACTCATATTAACATAATAATATTAATACCTAATTAGACAATAGTGGTGGTGTATGATGTTTATGATAAAATCATAAAGGCATTATAACTGGACCATAATAACATGTACACCTAACACATACATGGACTCCACAACCAAACAGTGAACACTTCATACAAGTATATGAATAAGTAAAGACTAATAATATTGATATAAAGCATAATGTCACGAATACAAGAAAAGATACATGAGTAATACTTTTTTCAATTTGGACTTGGGACTAGAGGCTCCTCTCTACAGCCTAACCTCCACTAAGGAACTAGGAGAACTAGTGTATACAAGAGAGAATGTTTGAGTGATGGGTGTTGAAGTGAGGGGTGAGGGGTCCTATTTATACTAAAGTTGAGGTCGGTTCCTGCCATCTTTTGCGCGTGAATCAGTCAGCATTCTTATCACCAAGCCAACAGAGTGTGCCACATTGAAGTTGACTGAGAAAGGAGGGGAGAACAGGTCGGTCGACCCCCCTAGTTGGTCGATCTGGTCAGGGCTTCGTTTGTAGTGTGCTTCCTCGAGGTGACTTCCACGTGGGTCCTGATGACTGATATGTGTGATACTCCTTTGGATCTCCTCGGATACTTCTGTAAGTGGGCCATTTGATCCATGTGCTGCCACATGTTGGCGTCTGATTGGATGGGAAGGTATTCTTTAGGATTTCTCACTTAAATTCACTCCAAATCTGTATAAATTCCTGCATGTACCATTTTCTCCAATTACAAGTGGAACTAGGTTATTTCTAACTATGACGTGTGTAAGAAATATTTAGTCCTCACATAATTGAGTTATATTGACGGTCAAAATTGGTATATAATGACCGTCAACAAACTCCCCCAAACTTATCATTTGCTCGTCCTGAAGCAAAGATAAAGACTTAGGTTGTTGATCAGGAGTTGCTACAATGTCCTATTTTGCAAAAGTACCAAGTGCACAACAAAATATTCTACCTTGCATTAAATAAATTGGCTATGTTACCTCACCCTTTTTCCTAGTCATTATGGGGCTTATGCCTCATCCATTCTTGGGTGATTGAAGGACGGAACAAAAAAATGAGCATGCATCACCTAATGTGTGAGTTCCGCTCAATTTTCCTGAGAATTTTCAAATGGTGTTTGAAATGAAGTTCCTCAAATGATGCACTCAATCACACCTATGTGGAAGTGGTATTTATCCTCACCAAGGTAGTGCCTTTCTTGTCCTACATCTAAATAAGGCTTATATGTGGAGCTTGGTAGGGATCAAGGGTAGGCATATTTGGAACACATATATTGCTAAGTCAAAAGAATAAGCCTTAGGAGAAAACAAATCATACTTTTGACCAATATTTGTGCAAGTGTGATCTAATATTTGTGGAAATATGAAGATGACTCCTTTGTATGCACTCTGTTTTTATGAGGATGAAACATGGCTACTTATTTTGATGATGGAATGGTATGATGGAATTATGCTAACTTCTAGTGTAGAAGTTTAGCATGTGTCCGTGCAATCTTGATCTCAAAAGCATGAATAGATTCTCACATAGGTCTATACTAGTTTGACTAAGCTCAATGTGAAGGCAAATAGCATATGCATAAGGTTTGTCAAATTAAAATCATTATATGTCTTTGGTAGGAATTTCTATCAAATGAGGAACTCCCATTTTAAATTTTCTCCAAGAAATTAAGTTTCACTTTCAACTAGTATGTAGTAGCTCTTATCAATATATCATACCCCACGTCAACCTAGAATTGGACTTAGCCTTTGCTACCCATAGTTTCCAAGTTTAAGGCAAGAATATTCTAAGCCAATAAATGCAATACCTGGAGAATACTAAGTGGTATGCAAGGGACTAGAGAAAATAGAACAGAGCAACTATTCATCATTTCAACTTATGCAAAGCAAAAATATTCTTACCGCACATCTTTTATTTTATTAAATCTTATCCTATACTACTATTTTTCTTTTGTTTTTAGATGGAAAGGTGGTGGAAGGAAAAAAATAAAATAAAGAATGCAAATTGGGTGTGATACAATTACCTCAAGTAAGGGTTCTCCCCCAAGCTTGTTCTTGGTCAAGGTCCGCGATAGGGTTTGAAACCCTAACGGCGGAGGTAGACCGTGAGGTTGGCCTAACCTTGTTGCAGCATAGCTTTGACATTGGAGGGTTAAGTGTCAATGTTGTGTTGCCTCCCATGGGTTCTATGAGTGTGTTCGAGGAGAGTGTTGTCAATGCCGTTTCATCCACACCTCATGGTCTCCCATACGTCAGGTGACATCCTTTATTCCTTGGCTAAGTTCATAATAACCTCTAACCACAAAGGAATAAGATGTACCCATCATGTGTTGGGTGTGATCAACCATTCCTTGTCTAAGGTCAAAATAACCTTGACCCACAAAGGAACAACATGCACCCAACATGCGTTAGGTGTGATATATCGTTCCTTGGCTAAGGTTAAACTAACTTTTAGCCACGGAGGAACAATGTGCACACGACAATGGTGGCAACTCCCTTGAGCTTGAATGGATTCTTAGAATAGTGGGAGCATAGAGATCACACTTATTCATGGCAGCCCATTGTTTGCTCATGGAAGGTTTTCATGTCAAACCTCTAGCTTGGTAAAGCTATGATTTGACCACGAGATTAAATCCGGATAGGTTTCAACGATGCTCGGTTACTCATTGGCCAAGAGATGATGAAATCATACCTCCAGATCAACTTCTTGCATGCCTACATAGAAGTACTACCCATGCAATCTTGCCCTCTTAAATATAGAGGGATGGTTAGCTCCAGACACTTGTACAACTGAAACATCGAGTCGGATGACCGAATTTCATTTGTACATCCGGGGAAGAAAAAAACAAAGATATATCGGAATCCAATTCGAGTGTGTTGGAGTCTTGTTCCGGCAATTCTCCCAGCACTATGGTTAGTGGACCGCGAAGTTTCTTAGTTTGGTTGTGGGCGCGCAGAGATTCAGAGTAAGATGGCGAGTTGACACAAGGATTTACGTGGTTCAAAGATGGCGAGTTGACACAAGGATTTACGTGGTTCGGGCCGCCTTAGCGTACTACCCTACTCCACGGGTGTGTTGTTGTTGTATTGAGCATATGAGCTTGAGTGTGAGAGACCAGAGTGTCTGGAAGTCTCTCCCGCGTGTGTCCCCAGCAGAGCCCCCTATGTATCACTTGGCCAGTCCTTTTATAGTACAAGGGCTGGCCGTCACACCATCAGCCTGGCTCGACATGTGGCCCTGGTGGTTACTGATGTCTAATACACAGTTAATGTACTTAATTCCCCTTAATAGCGTAGTAACACCTCTTAATGGTGGCGTTACTGGTGTTAAGGGTCATCCGATCATGTGTCATTAAGATAGCATTAATGACACTTAATCGGGTCTTGAAGTCTTTAATGTCCCTTGAAGGTCCGAGTCGTTGGAGGTCCACCAGTTTGTCTGTTGAGGTTGAAGGTTCGGCGGTTGGATGCGTGGCAGCTCTGGAGCTTACCGTCTTGGATGAGTAGGTCTGGTGCTGTTGTACATGTGTCGTACCGGAGCTTCCCTCTATCGGGGGTTAGGTCCAGGGGTGCCACATAGGTATCTTTTCCAAAGCTTTCGCATGTATGGATTGTAGCTCTGGTTTTATGATACACGTGGCGACACTAGGACTAATTATAGAAGGGAGGCAGGTCAGGTTCTGTATGACACATGGGGCCTTCGGAGGTCTTCAACTCAGATAGGTGGAGTTCCTTGGCACTCTTCGCAGTTCCAAGGGGTATCCGGGAGGAAGGGTACCGACAGTGGCCCCCTGGGCCCACCTCTGGGAGAGTCCTTTTGGATTAAGTCATTATACCGGAGGTGGGTCCATCTTTTGATTTCTGCGCCGTGTCGTCATGGGTTTTTGGATGTGCCGTTGAGGTGGTGGTTCACAGTTAAACCATCACCGTGTGGCATCTTCAGGATGCGGCAGAAGAGATCTGCGTGTGTGGATCTCACACAATTGAAGGTTGTCGGTTCACAATATGAAAACCGTATCAGTTCCACGCGTCCTGTCAGGCCGCCGCCCCCTGGTTTTCCGCCTGTCATCATGACAACTGTTCGCCTGGGGTAAGGACCTCGACTTTATCGTCTGGGTGGCCCCGGGCCCCCTTGTCGTTGGCAGGGTGAAATTTTTGAACTGTATCTTTGGCCCTTCCGCGATTTCCATCCAAGCGTTGCGGGGGCTTACATAAGAAGGGAAGCATGCACCGTTTGGGGTTTCCTTATGCCTTCATTTGAACTTGCGCTCAAATCCTTCAAACTTTTGCTTGCTTTTCCTCTCTCGCCCCGCCGTGCTGCGATGGATTGGGTCTTCGCAAGAGCCATCTCACGACCGACGATGATTTGAAGAAGGTCCGGACCTACATGGGGTGGTCCAGCGACTCCTTCAACCACCTGGTCCGCGCCGGCAAGCTCCCGTTCAAGAAGAAATGTGCCGGCGACATGCTGTACTTTTCTGCGTACGCCATGGTGGGACTGATCCCACCTTTCTCAACTTTTCTATTGATGCTTTTCGACTTCTATTGTCTGCATTTGTATCACCTTGGCCTCCACTCCATTCTTCTTGTGTCCACATTCGTCCACTTCTGCGAGATGTGGGTGGGTATTCCCCCCTGCGTTGAGCTTTTCCGTACCTTCTTCACCATCCACACTACCGGCAAGAGTGACGAGTATCTTGGCTTCTACTATTTTGTGAAGCGAAAGAAATGCCAAAACAAGTACTTGAGGTCGTTCCCTTCTGGCAAGTGGGATGACTGGAACAAAGATTGAATTGTCGTCACGGCAGAGGAGCATGAGAAGCTGGAGCTGCCTGAAGGTCTTCCCAACGTTGACACTAATGCCTGGAGTGAAGCTCCGGTGCTGTCGGAGGCCTTCAATCCTGCCTTGACCAGGATCCGCCAATGTGTGGAAGGAGGGGTGACCCCCCAGGTGGTCTTCTACAACTTCCTGGTCACCAGGTGGGCTCCGCTGAAGAAGAGGGAGAAGCTCGCCTGGACCCTCAACAGCGTGATGGACGATGACCAGATTGAAACCGGTCTGAAGTCCAATTTGTAAGGCGCTGCTTTGGAGCTTCATCTAAAGAAGTTCCAGCATGGAATCGACGTCGAGGGCGATGACTTAACTCTGCCGGCAGCTTTCCTCCCTCTGAACAAGGAGGCGGAGTTTAGCAGGGAGCTCCGGCGGAAGATGCCGGTGCTTGACGACCTCGGTGAAGTAGAGAGGCGTCTGACCACAAGGTTGGCGATCCCCGGAGCTTTCAAGGGTCGCCCTGCTTCTGCCCCAAGACAGAGAGCTGAAGTCGTAGGCGAGGGCAAAGAGTCTAATGAGCCCTCCAGCCGAAAGAGGAAGTTGAAGCACTCTGACGGGAGGCCCGTCAGACCTGCTCCTTTGACAATAGCTCCTTCTCCCTGGCGGGAGAGGTCTTCGACGGTGATGACAACTCAAACATCGGCATCTCCTCGGGATGCTAGCTCTGACCATGGGACTCCGGCACCAGGGCCAGCTAAGGGCTCTAGGTCCGAGGGTCCTTCTTAGTCGAGGAAGGCCCCAACCAAGCTGTCGCTGATGGCGGTAGTAAGCTTCAAAGGGCCTTCCAGAGCTACTACCCCAGTTGCGACCAGGTCGGGCTCCGAGCGTTCGACGAAGAGGTTCCGCGCTAGCTTAAGCGAAAGTCTCCCAAGGTAAATATGCTTTTTTACCTCAGTTGATCGTTTTTGTTGTAATCACATTTTTAGTTTCCTCGTCTTTCATCCACAAGGTATCCAAAAAAGGGGCTGAAGCTTCGGTTCCTGTGACAGCAACTGATGCTGCACAGGCGGAGGCTCCGGCTCCAGTTCTAGCGCCGCCCCAGGTGGTGGCTGAGGTCTGGGCAGCTCCGGCGCCAGCTGTCGAGGTTCTGGACCTCGACTCATCTCTCGATGCTCCCGTGGTAGCGCCGGACCACGACAATGAAGATGTACCAGTGGCACCAGCTCCGGAGGTTGAAGCTCCGGTTTTGGATGTTGTGATGATGGGCGCTCTGGCCTCAGAGCCAGAGGTAGCTGCAGTTCCGGCCTTGGGGCCGGATGTTATTGAAGCCCCGACAGCAGAGCCGGTGGTTGATGAAGTTCTGGCGCATGAGCCGGTTGTCGAGGAGGTGCCGGCATCGGAACCAGTGGAGGTCGAAGCACCAGCGCCTGAACTGGCGGTGGAGGAGGCACCAGCGGCGAAGCCAGAAGTGGCCTCAGGTCCATTCGAATCTTCAATGACTGCCCTGGAGGTCGTAGTTCCCGAGGTACCTACGCCTGAGCCAGGGTGCCAAGACGAAGCGGCCGGTCCCATACCTGAGGGACTAGTTGATGACGACCTGGCGGCGGGACCATCGGAGCCGACTCCGGAGGTAGAAGCTCCTATTGCCGGACTGTAAGACCTATGTGTGCTGAATACATTGGCTTGTAGTGAATACACTTGCTTTGACGATAAAAGTTTTGAATATCACCAAAACACCTTTTTATTAAGGTCCGACTAGTTCTGGTTATCTTCGGCGCTAGGTTCTACTAGCTTTTGTTAGCTTCGGCTCAAGGTCTGGGTTGCTCTGGCAAGGTCCAGAACTTGACCGCAATGCTTCTGTTTTTCATTTGCAATGTTTCATACTTGCTTTAAATCTCTGGAAAGATTTCTTAGTATTCATTTGCTAAGTCTTTGGTGCGTTTTTTGACATGGATGATATCGTTTTACTGTGGTTTTGCAACATGCTTATGTGAGGTTCTCACATAAGGTGTTGTGTTCGGAACTAACTTGAGTCAAGTCGAGGACTTGGGCTCGTATGGATTGGTTGTTTATTCATGTGCAGGTGTTGCTTGAGTTCAAGACATGGCTGGTGATGGGATCCATTGGACTAGTCTCAGGGAGGAGATGAGGTTCCAACAACAAAATTCAGGAGGAATTGTGGTTGAGCTGATCGGGAGGTTGCACAACATGATTGAATCAAGAACAATGCATATGAAGGTATCATGGATGTCATTGGAAGATGTTTGCATGTGTTCAAGGAGTGCATGGATGTGGCTACATGGTTACGAGACGTTATTAAGAGATGTTGACGTAAAGAGTTGATCGGAAAGGTCCAACCGACTAGGTTATGGACTCAGGCTGCGGCTGAGTCGGGTTTGACTCAAATATGGAAATATTTGAGTTGGTTATGAAAGGATTTCGTGTGGGTCACGAATTTGAGTTGTTTAGGAATGTGGGATACGTTCCTAAGGTGTTTGGAAGTCTTAAGATTGCTTCTATCTGTGTATAGAAGAATCCTAAGCAGCTATGGAAAGTTATGATTCGTGAACAGAGTAGGATTAGGTTCCTGATTTGAGTTGAGTTGGCTTTCGAGCTGGTTATATAAGCAAGGGAGCCCAGAGCTCGTGGTGCACGACTTTGGGGGCTGTACCTATTGTGTTATATTGAATAAAATTCGTAGTTTGAAGGAAATTTTGTGCCTTGTTCGTACAAC
The DNA here is from genome assembly GCA_036927565.1 of Tuctoria greenei. Classification (NCBI taxonomy): domain Eukaryota; kingdom Viridiplantae; phylum Streptophyta; class Magnoliopsida; order Poales; family Poaceae; genus Tuctoria; species Tuctoria greenei. The sequence goes on along the minus strand of JAYESD010000003.1, from coordinate 185,582,313 downwards.
TTGTTCCAGACAATTTTTACTCGTCGAGTTTCTGGACAGCACTACCTTTCGTCAGTGGTTTTATCATAACTCGAGTTTTACAGATCCAATTGACGTGATTCTTTTTGGGTTGTCTTCAAAACTTGATTATCTATAATATTTAAAAATTTCACGGTCATAGGATTTGTGATTTCTGATCTACACGAGTTTCTTTGCAGCGTTTCAGAACTGTTTTTCTCGGGTAGGACAGATTGACCTTTGTTCGATCTTTCGATCATAACTTGAGTTTTTCTCGACGGATTTGAGTGATTCTTGTTGTGTTGTCTTCGTGACTTGATTCTATATGATATCTATCACTTTTGTCACGGTGAAACACGTTTAGTTTAGTCTCACACACGATTTCTTTAACAGATCGTTTTTTTGTTGAAGGGGTTAGGGTTTAATTGTTTGCTCTACGTAAAATTTTTAAATCTACCATTCACCCCCGCTCTGGTAGCTTTTCATGTGCTATTCGATCCTACAATTGGTATCAGAGCTACAGTGCTCTAATCTTTGTGATTTGCGCGTGTTTTTGACTAATCATCATGGAGAAGTACTCTGCCAAACCTTGTGTGTTCGCTGGTATTGATTTTCAGGTTTGGAAGGCACGCATGGAGGCTTTCATCCAGGCACAAGGCTTTGCAATATGGGAGAAAGTATACAAGCCTTACGAAGTGCCATCAAACGATCAAGTTACAGCTACAAATCTGAGAGATGTCGACAACAACAAGGCTTGAAACTTGATCATACAAGGATTAACACAAAGCGACTTCAACCGTGTTGCACACCTCCGATCTGCATACGATGTGAGGAAAGCACTTTGTGACTACCACGAAGGATCCAACACGATCAAAGAGGTAAGGAAAGACATGTTCAAGAAAGAATACATGCGCTTCGAGATGCAACCCGGTGAGTCTATTGATGACCTTTTTGCTCGCTTTAATTAAATTCTCAGCAACTTGCGTAGTGTCAATGTTAATTTTTCAGATGCTGAAAATGCTAGGCAATTGCTAAGTGCATTAGATATGTCAATTTGGAAGATGAAAGTCACATCTATTCGTGAATCTACTGTCATGAGTTCACTTACTTTAGATGTGTTATATTCCAAGTTAAAAGCTCATGAAATTGACATAATCTCACGTAAGAACCCCAACAAGTCTATTGCTTTTGTTTCTCAACGTGACATGCCTAGTTCCGGTCAAACATCATCTCGTGGTACACTTGCTTCGCTGTCCTCTCTAACCCTTGAACAGATTGAGGAGTTTCCAGAGGAGGAGCTTGCGCTCATCTCTACCCGGTTCTCAAAAGCATTGCAAAATGTGAGAACTAGAAGGAGAGAAAGCTTCGGACCTCAGCGATGCTTTGAATGTGGTAAGACAGGACATTTTTGTTCAGATTGCCCTAACCTTTCAGGTCCTACTTCCTGGGATGAAAAGAAAACAAGAACGAAGCACTCCTCTGCAAAAGATACGAAGAAAAAGAAGGGTTTTACAGGACGTCAATTGGTGAGCAGTTTTATCTCAGCACTCTAGGAACTTGGCTCAAGCGACGTGGACATTGGAAGTGATGAAGATGAAGATGATTTGGCAAACTTGTGCTTCATGGCGGGCAAGTCAAGATCAAGTATGGAGGAGGCAGAACACAACAGCGACAATGAAGAGGTATGTCCTACTTGCGAAGAAATGTGTGATGCTATTTCTCGTGCCACTGTTATTGTTAAGAAAAAGGACAAAAAGCTTAGGGACAATGTTGTTAAAATTGAGTCACTAGAATCTGAAATTAATCGTTTGAAATCCTTGATTCCTAGTGATGATTCTTGTTCCTCATGTGACTTAATATATGAAAACTCGTGCACACTAAGAAGTGCACATATCTCCACACTTGATAAACTTGAACTTGAAATTGAAAAGAACAAAAAGCTTGCTGCACTTAATATTGGAAACTTAAAAGATGCTTCTTGTTCTACAATTGATTTGCATTGTTCTAGCTGTGATGATCTTGATAAGAAACTGCAAGATGCTATGAATGAAATCTCTATATTGAACAATGTTTTACATTGTTATGAAGTTAAATATTGTTCCAACTGCAAATTAAAAGGAAAAACTTCATGTGAAAATTGCCTTGATCTGTCCAATAAACTTGATAACATGCATAAGACATTTGATCGGTTTTGTAATGGGAACAAGAACCTAAACTTGCTGCTGAATTCATCCAAGTCTTGCAATGATCAAACTGGTTTAGGTTTTGATTCTCATGCTCATGCTAAGGCACATCCACCTAAAAGTGTAAAGTCATTAGGAAGTGGTTTGATTCAAACAGTTCCTAAACAAAAAGAAGTGGTTTTCAAATCTGCAGGAGTATTGTCTCATTCGGTTTCAAATAAAAATGTTGTTTGCTCATCTAGACATGAACACAAAGTTAAATTTCATTGTACCTACTGTGGTAGAGATGGTCATGTCATAGATTTTTGTTATAGACTAGCTAAACAACAGAAAAGGGAAAGAATGGTTGCTCGATCTCATAACTTTCATGCAAAATTTGCTGCACATATTGAACCGAATGTACAACCTGCTGTTTTGAGTCAAAAACATTCAAAGTTTGCCTCCGGAGCTACTGATTTTTGTGCTACACAAGTAACACCTTATAGGTCAGTAGTTAAGAATAAAAAATCTCAAACTTTGACTCATAAACCTGCTATTTTGTCTCAGCTTTCGGGTGTTTTTCCTGCTGCACGTCGCGTGACTCAGTAGTGGATTCCTAAATGCCTTTTGACTAACCCCAGTATTGAGTCATCGACGTATTGTGCTTCTATGTAGGTCACACGTTTGAGGAAGGAGAACATTTGGATTGTGGATTCAGGTTGCTCACGCCACATGACTGGTAACAAAGATTGGTTCTCCTCCCTCTCTTTTGTGTCATGTCTAGAGAATGTTACTTTTACCGATAATTCTTCACCTCCTATAATTGCTAAGGGTTCAGTTAGAGTAAATGATTACTACACTTTGAAGGATGTGGCACTTGTCAAAAATTTGAAATACAACTTGCTTTCTGTTTCACAATTGCTAGATGAAAATCTGGAAATTATTTTCAATAAAAACTGCTGCAAAGTTGTAAGTTCAAATAGTGAGCCTATCTTTAACATGTCTCGGTTTGGAAGAGTTTTTAAAGCTGATTTTGATATGTCTTCCTCTAAGCATAGGTGTCTAGTTGCTAATGATTCAAAGGACCTATATTTCTGGCATCGTATACTTGGTCACGTAGGCTCTGATCACCTAACGTGTGTTAGTGCTCTCGATCGCATACGTGGGCTGCCTAAGCTTAAAGGGGACAAAGAAATAGTGTGCTCTTCTTGTAGACATGCTAAGATGGTTGCAGGTTCACATACTCCTCTCACAATGATCATGACAACTGAGCCGTGTCAACTTTTGCACCTTGACACCGTAGGACCTTCACGTGTTCAATCCTTCGGAGGTAAATGGTATGTACTTGTGATTGTTGATGATTATTCTAGATACTCTTGGGTTTACTTTATGGCGTATAAGAATGAAGTTTTTAGTCACTTTAGAACTTTATTTCTTAGATTATCAATTGATTACCCAGGATCTTTAAAAGCAATTAGAAGTGATAATGGAACTAAATTTAAAAATCAATCTTTTGATCACTTTTGTGCTGCAAATAGAATAGATCATCAATTTTCTTCACCATATGTACCTTAACAAAACGGTGTTGTAGAAAGAAAGAACAGAACACCGCAAAGTTTCATAAAATTATTCAAAAGAACAAAAGAACAGAACCTTAGTTTAGATGGCTAGGACTATGCTTAATGAATATCAAACTCCTAGGAAATTTTGGGTTGATGCGTTAGCAACCGCTTGTTATGTCTCAAATCGTGTTTTCTTGCGTGCTAAGCAAGGTAAAACACCATATGAGCTCCGGTTTGGACATAGGCCTAGTGTTACACACTTTCGAGTCTGAACAGAATTCAAAATTTTAATTCAAAACATGGTTTGAATTTGCTAAGCGTCTCAATTAAAATAGCAAATGGAGTTCAAAATTTATGAAACTTTGCAGGAAGTCCATTTCGAATATTAGAAAACCATAGAAAATTTTATGGCCTCTGAATTGAATAATTTTGACAGGTCCAAATATACAGTAGTATATATTCAATTTATATTAATTTGAATATCTATTTGGTAATGCATATTAAATTGGCCTAGCAATCTTTCTTCAAATAATTCCAAACTCTGAAGAGAGGTCATAAGATTTAATCTAAGTTTATTGGTGAAGTTCATTCCTCATGTTAATAAATTTAAGCATGAGGAAAGATTTGATGAGATCAAGGTTATAAACATGGTATAATTGGTCTCCATTAGGGTTAACAACCAATTTACAACTGAACCTCATATGAAGGAAAATGTGGGATTTTACAAAACCCTACCACCTCACCCCTATATAAGCAACCCAATCCCCTCACCCCTCTAACCCATTGAGAAAACCCTCGCTGATCTGTTCTTCCTTTGTGCCGCCATTAAGAGGAGCTCACAACGAGGATAAGGAGGAGGAGAAGAGGGAGGATCAAGCAAGCATGATCTTCATCAACTTCTCGACGTCAACGATCTTCATCATCAAATCATCATCAACTCTCCATCACCAACCCTAGGGTGAGGACTCAAGTGTTGCATCCAATTTTCAACCTTTGGATCTCTAAAATCACAGTATACCCTCTACACCCGTTTTTCACGTGAGTTTAAGCCTCGATCTCGCTGTACAAAAACCCTAGTTCGCAGTTGTTGACAGTCGTTATGTACCAATTTTTACCATCAGTATAACTCAATTATGTGAAGGAATGAACACTTCTTACACACATCATAGTTAGGAATAAGCTAGTTCTATTGTACTTGGAGAAATTGGTGCATGCAGTTATTATATGCAGATTTGAGGTGAATGCATGGCCACAAGGCAAGGAAACATAGTTCCCACCATCAGATGATGCTATGTGGCTTCCCATGGATCCAATGGCCCACTTATAGGTAGGTACCCGTAGGTTTTCACCCCGATTCATCTAGAAGGTCAACAAGGGCCAACATATAAGTGTCCAGGAGCAAGAGGGAGTCGAGTGGGGCCAACCCCTGTTTGGCCGAACTGGCAAAGGCACCAAACTCGGTCCAACTGCACGTGTCAACTTCTGGTGGCTTCCTTGACGCGGGAGTAAGTGAAATCTAGGGAGATTAGCACGCAAAACCGACTGAGTGAGTGTATAAATAGGGGAGAGTGCCTCACCTCACTTCACACACATGACTTGAGCTTTCATTCTCTTGTATACATTAGTTCTCAAAGTTTTAGTGGAGGTTAGGCTATAGAGAGGAGCCTCTAGTCCCAAATACAAATTGGGAAAGGTACAACTCATGTATCTTGTCTTGTATCTTGGACTTTGTGCTTCATAATAATATTATTATTATTAGTCTCTAATTACTTATATACTTGGGCAAAACATTCCTTGTTTGGTTGTGGAGTCCATGTATACGCTAGGTGTAGATGTTGTTATGATCTATACATAATGTCGTTATCATGTTATTATAAACAACATACACCACCACTATAGTCTAATTAGATAATAATATGATTATGTTAATATGAATATGTTAGTGCTTGGTCCCAAAATTGGTTCAACGATGTTTAGGTTAGTCATTACCTTAGGATGAATATTATGTTGCAACTCTTAAGGTATTTAATTAGCATGCAAGTGGGGTGCTTGGATAGTTAAGTAGTGTTGGATGCATCATAGTCCACGGGTTGTAGAGGTAGGCGGTAGGTGGTGACAGCCCTATCCGTCTATCAGTACCCGACATACCGAGTACCCTCGCGCACAAGCTAGATCCGCTTAGGTGCCTCGCCTTCCAGCAGAGGCAGGGCTCGAGGGTGCCACGTGTTCAGAAGGCCTGGACCCATCTGCCTCAGATGCGGGGTCTAGGGTACCCACAAGATACCTCGAAGAAGAGTTCAGCTCCCCCTTGGATACGAGCTCCCAAGAAGCCACGTGTCCAACAGGTAAGGATCCCTCTCCCCCGTGAGACAGGGCTCCGGTGCTGCCATGTGGTCCGAGGCATCACACAGGCTACCTCCCGTATAGGCAGGCTCCAGCGCTACCACGTGTCCCACAGCCCTATAGTCCCTGCTCTACTCAGGAACGGGCTCTGAGGCTTCCACATGGTACGTAAAATAGAACCGGACATCATTCACGGAGGTGAGCTCCCGAGCTGCCACGTGGTCCGTAAGACGGGACCTTACCACCTCCGCAGAGGTGAGCTCCCGAGCTGCCACGTAGTCCAGCCACATGCCCTGGACAGAGAGTTGCGGGAGTTAAGATGGCGGTGCACCTTGTCTCTATCAAGGATTTAAGATACGCGGCTTCCCAAGTGCATGGCGTGGCGCACGCCTAATGTCAGGTACAGCTACGACGAATCGCAACATAGTGAAGATGTCGCGGGCCTATCCCATTCTTCCAAGTGGGTATATTATGGTGATAGAGACAGTTTGACGAGACATCCCCTGCCATTGCCAGCAACGGCGCATGGGCTACTGATGACTCGGGTGGCAAGACGGTGAGTCTTCAAATCCACAGTCAGAGGAAGCTTATGCGAGAAGCTTTTGATATTTAGGATAAGGTCGCCCTGGGACCACCTGTCCGACCCCGAACCCCACTTGTAAGGCGTCCGACCTTGTCTATAAAAGGACCAAACCGCCACCGTTACAAAGCACTAAACATCCAATCCCCGATACACACACGCATTCACACACACTAGCAATACAATACACTATGGAGTAGGGTGTTACGCTCCTTGCGACCCAAATCATGTAAAAACCACCATCTCATACACTATCATACGAGCTTACACATGATTGAGGCCTAAGCCCCGCCGAACAAGAACCTTCGCGGGCTGCTCCTTAGCATATCCGGGGGAAGTGTCGCATAAACACTTTTACATTTGGCACATCAGGTAGGGGCTTTTTCCCTCAAAAATGTGGTAGCACTTTCACCATCATGGTGTTCATCAGGCCCGTGGAAGGCGGTTTCCGCGACCGTCATCCATTGACCAGATCCGTCGCTCGAGCGATGCTCTCTGGTCCGTTGTGCCCCCTTGCAGGTACATGTGGCCAGGACGGCGCGTCGGGACACATCTTGACCCATTCGCCTCCTCCGGCACCGCCGGCAGGAAGCTCGAAGAGTGCTCCGGCAGCGACCAGGGCTCTTCTCCACCACCCACCATCGCTGAATGCTTCCCAAGGAGCGGCTCAGTAGTGGGTCCAAGACATCGACCACTTCATCGCTGTGGCCATCAACTCCTCCAACAATGGAAGGTGTCACATGTCGCTATCGCGCATGCCATTTATCGACCGTCGCACCACCAACTCCCACTCCTCCACGATTACGAGCGCTGGTCGTGTGGGGATCGGAGTCCACACATCCGAGGATCTCATTGGGTGGTGCTGTGCGATGCGGCACCTAACAGCACACACGAAAAGGATACCAAAACATATAAAGTTCTCATTTCATAATAAGAATAGTTTACAAAAGAGTGTACAACAGGAGTACACACGCAGCGTAAAATACATACTCATAATCTCACCTAACTAAGCATAAGAGAAGACATGCATGCCCTAGGACGTTTCTCACTAGCAACAAGAAGGATATTCAGCAGCGGCATGGTTCACATGAGATTTATCTCGACACCTCGAGATCTCATGTACAACCTGAACAGCAGAAATAAACCTAATACCTGCAAAAATCAAAAGCCCAAACGTGAGCATAAGGCTCAGCAAGACTAACCCGTCTCACTAGACATATGCAACGTAAAGTCTAATCATAGGTAAGGAATAGCATAAATAGACTCGCCTACAAGTAAATCCTTATAATCATGTTTTAAGTAGCAAATGACATTCTTCAGGCATGGCACATCATAGACTCCACAATCAAACGAGAAACGCTTTGCCGATAATATGACATGCCCAAAGCACATAATGCTATTACAGGTAAAGTGTAGGAAAACTGTAAACTTTTAATTGTACTATCTCTAAGCCATACAAGGTTGCAAAGCAATTATAATTCAATATATCATATTCTTCTGACTTCTTTAGTATTTACTACGTCACGGCGCACCGAACAAGTGGTACTCTATTACCGCGAGGGACGGTGATTGCAATCAGGACACACCCGGACTGCACGACACATACGCACTTTCGGAAGCGCCAGCGAGTACTTACATCAGTACCTACCTAACACTTCAGTACTAGTCGTATATGGCCACCTTTCACAAGAGTCCACAATATCGAAACAAGCCTTCATCCCGAGCAAAATGGCCTTCTACACGGACACGTCGAAGTTGGCCGCTAGAAGAGACTTCACCTTTTGCCGTCTCAACTCCATTCAAGGATGGCAAACAAGCTTCGACACCACATTCATCAAGTTACATCAGCTTATTGGACCCCATTAATCCATTATGCAACCGGTACAATTAAAACTTGTCCAATGGAACCGCACACGAAACGGGCCTTAATCGACACGGTAAGGGCTACCAAACCAAGACTACATCTCGTTGCTTCCAATCCAACCCCTGCACGGTCTCAAGTTCAGGTTCATATCTAAAGTGTTTGCTATGTTTTACCCATGTGAAAGGTCCTACATTACTCGCGACTAGATTCCAACTCCTCGACTTCTACCGGATTCCCTATACATTTGCGTGGCAATCACTACAGGTCAACTATCAACCGTTCCAACGAACCCTTGGGATTTGTGGTCATGCAAGAGGAGTACCAATCACCCTATACGTAATGCACATATCAAACTTAAGACATAAGGTGATAAAGACTGCAAAACTCTGTAAAGCTTTTAAATGCAAATCGGGGCTTGCCTTGTTTGCGACTCTATAACAATGTCAGTTGTTAGGGCTTGGTCTTCCTCTGGAGAATCTTCCATGGAATCTTGAAGTTGGAACTCCTCGACATTCTCCTCCAAGAGAAACTTCTCGTTGATCACCTATCATCACAGTCCTATTGACATGATATGCATATAAGTAATTAATGTAATCTAATAATGGACTCTACGAGTTGTAAAAACCTTAAGAAGAAGAGGCTTGACTAGGAAGATTAGATATGTCTCGGATGGGTGGAGAAACTATGGATAAGTCAAGTGGTCATAGTAGTGTCTAGACGTGAATCGAAAGGAGCAATGCAAGCACGCAATGCAATTATTCACTTAACCCTTGGAGCTATGCCACTCGAGAAAATTGAGGCTGACTGGTGTGGCAGTGTTGGACTGAATAGTGTAGGAATGACTAAGGAATCAAGGGGGGGGGGGGGGACATCGAAACCTTAAGGCATGAGTGAACTGTGCAACAAGAGGTCACGACTCAGAAGGCGACCAATAAAGTTACACAAACTCATTAAAGAGTGAACCTAATCAAGTGACTAGTGTGGTCACAGGGTTCTGAATTAGGATGAACCATGATGGAACCTAATGAAACTTGGGACTGAATTGAGATCAACATAGCTTGGACTTAAGAACTCATTACAAGCACTGTTAACCTAGCATGAGTACCAAGACAACGTTCAAACCGCTTTTAGGTAAACCAGTTGCTACGACTAACGTCGCAAGCATCGTTCAGGTGCTTACACGACGACACTAATGTAGTGTCTCCCGCAAGCTTGTCCAGGTGAGCTCGGTAAGCTCTTGGGACTTAAACATGATTCGAGACCTTGTCATGAAGGCATTCTTTGCCGTCTCAAGAAGATCGTCTTAGCGACATCCACATCAACTCGTACTCGTCAATGGGGTGAGCGGAATCCCGAACACCACTTGGTGAGTCTTAAGGCTAGTGATGTGGACTCGGTTGTTGATAAGCGACTTGACGAACCTGCCGTCGATGAAGTGGTACACCAAGTTAACCAATCCTATGATTGGTTAGGGAACATCCTCGACACAACCAAGGAACTCTTATCCAATGTTCTCCTTGGTCTAGTTCTCCTTGTTGGTCGCAACGTTCTTGCATACCTCTACCACAGGTCACCGGTGATCACCGACCCACCTGGTTTGACCTAGAAGGCATTTCATCGAGCATCAAGATTACACCTAGGACTCGATCTCTCTCATATCAACTAAAACCTAATTTGCCTTGACAACTATTGTCCGACGAGTCGTGCTTGTGTTCTAGCACTACACACATCACAAGCATCCTTCATCTCGATGCCAGGGCACGATGACGGCTCGAAGCGTCACGGCAACGTCATGTGGTCAACAACGTCAATGCGGCTCATGGTGGAGCATCACCAGCATGCACGGACAGGCCAACGTGATACAAACGACAAAGGAGGTCAACTTGGGGATTTCTATAGGAATGATATCAATGCAGAAAATGGACGTATGGCTTGACGACACATGAGTACCATTAGCGGTCACCACGAACAGACTTTGATGACGTCAAGGAAGACATTTCAGGGCAAGGCTCACCTTGTAGGAATTTGGCCGAACATCTTGGGTGTGTACTTGATTCCGTCGCTTCATCACCATTCAAAGAGCATCCTGGCACATATCTTGGGCGGTTGCCACACCACAATAGACCTGCATCCATAGACTAGCATTGAACGGCAACACACTTAGTTTTGCCTTGTAACCATTCCATCGAACACCTTGCCTGCAGTCACTGATCCAATAAATCTTGCAAAATCAGAGCTAACCTTGGACCAGTTATCGATGCTGGTGTGTCAACAACGTGTTCCTGCATATCCTCCATCCCACTCATCACTCGCAACACCGTTTGGACTCTGCACGTGATCAGAACGTCGTGTCGACGCCATGTAAATGGTGACGCCATGTAAATGACACAAGGCAACACATCACAGCTTATGTGCAAACTTCCCAGGGACACATGGTCGATGGAACACGCTGCTGCAGTTTGAACATAGCAGTGGAGGTGAGCAGTGGCCGGCATTGAAGGGGGCGCACGGTAGGAGATGACCGGGGCAACCAGGAGGCCATGCGCCAGAGTAGAGCGCCGCCAGGGCGCGGTGCGCGTGGCCCCGTCAGGACTCGAAGAGGAGGTGGCAAGGTGGAGCAGCGCAGAATGGCGGATCAGGATGCGACCAGGGCGACGTGGTGCTGGGCGGCTTGGCGAGAGCGCAGCAGCAGGGCACCAGTGAGGCAGAGGCGACCAAGAGGTGGGGCAGCGCCGTGGACGACTGGAGCGCAAGCACAAAGGCGGCCGACAGCGGGGCTACTGTTGAGCATGCTGTCGGTGTGGGGCAGTGCCATGAGCGGCCGGGAGCGCGGCTAGGGACGAGCAGCGAGCAGGCGCGATGCTGGAGAAGGTGGATCAGCGCGTGGGGGCGGTAGAGCGCCGTGCCGCCGGAGCGCGGCAAGAAGGGGGTGAGCTGGCGTGGGCGGCGAACGGACAGACGCAGAGGAGGCGCGCAGGCCGGCTGCCAGACAATGAGGCGAGCTCGGCGTCACGCGCACGACCAAGTCGAGCGGCACGCAGGCGCTGCGGAACCAGAGGGAAGCGAGCGGCGAGTAGGGCGGCCGACGGGAGGAGCAGGCTGCCGTCGCCGTGGCTGGCCAGGGTCGGGAGAGACGAGTGTTCCTCTGACTTGATTCACGGTACGAAGATAAGGGTGATGTTTCATTGCGGTGGCACATGCAGTGTTGTCTGCGTGGAGGCAGGGGAGGAAAGAGAGCAGGTGTCGACCTGACCTGTGGGGACCACTTGTGGGACCCACCTCCCTCATTCCTATTTCCAAATTCAATTAGGGCTAGCAAACATGCTTCAAAAATATACAACTTTGGCCCAATGACTAAATAAAATGTGAAGAATTTTATGGTTCAATCAGATTTTAGAATGAGCAAGTTGAATTTTGAACTCAGGTTTGAATTTGAATTCAAGCTGTGATACTTGATTCAATGAAATAAATGGTAGATTAGGTTCAAAAATCCTGAAACTTTGATGTTACCCTTTTTGAACCATAAGGGACCTCAGGAAAAATTTGGAGTTGATTCGGACAAGGTTAGGTACAAAGTTTAAATTTGAAGTCGACTCTAATTAAACTCTCAGTACATGTCCAATAAATGGAAAATGTGCTTCAAAATTTTTTGAAACATTACCAAGAATCAATTTGGAATATTAGAAGGTCATGTAAAAATTTACAGCCTTAGATTTGAATATTTTTGAATGTCCCATTTTAGGGTTGGAATAATTCCTTTTTCTTTCTGTCTATTTTGTTTTCTTTTCTCCTTTATTTTTTCATTGAAAATGTGAATACTTGGAAAATAAAGATTTTACACCTTAAGTTCCAATATACATTAGCAACCATGTTTTATATGTAAAATTTTAACAAGTCCCTATTTTTAGTGAACATTGGTTAACTCATATGGTTCATGTGAGTTTGGATTTCCAAGTCCACTTTCAAAATTTTTAAGTTCACATTTTTTGCGTTTTTGTTCTCCCGAAAAGCGGGCTTTTATAATCCTTCCCCCTCAAAGGAATCTCACCCGAGATTCTAACAAGTAGAATAACAGAACCGATGAGGGGACGATCCGTAAAAGAGGGTCATTGACTAAGAAAAACGGCAATGCCCGTAAAGACTTGGGTTCTACGAAATAATGATGATCTTCAGGCATCTTAAGAAATTCTAAAGTCTGCTTCAAGTGATGCAAGTCTTTAAGTTGATAACCTTGACAGGATGCTCGACATGACCATATCACGTCGTAAAACTTTCATGTCTGTTATTGACTCTTTATTGCTGTACTCTTACACTGGCATGACATCTTGTTCTGTCCTAGTCTATACTTGAAGAATTTGCACTTGTTCTTTGCTTCTCTAGGTCACCTTGATAGTTTGAAACTATCCTTCCATTGGTTCTTGGTTGCTTGCTTGGTTTTGCATAGGTCCTTATAACTCGATGTTGTATTTCCCCTAACATGAGTTAAGATGTTTTACAAGGTTAAACAACAATCATTAACCTCGTTTGGTGTTTAGCCAATCATAGGATCCCGTAGCTGTAGCATAAGAGTAGCAAGGCACTCAACACTCTTATGTGATCAAAACAGCAGGAATACTGAAGATATAGCGACTACAAGGTTTTTGGGTATATCAACATCTTCAAACAATAGAAATAGAAGATGAAAACCCTTTGCGGTGGCACACGAGGATTTAAGGATTTAGCATCCTCATATGTTTCCAACACAGCAAAGAACTCAATCATATAGTAACTACAAGGTTCTCGGAGTATCAAGGTTACCTTATACCAACACAAGATCTTAGATGGACCCAAAGAGTTTCACGAGGTTGACAATCGAACGGTATCCTCGCGAGTAAAAACATTTCATGGATTTTACAAGGTTGATCATCGAACTGATGATCACTAGATGACGAACAGTATAGTTGCAACAATCAAGGTACTTGAACCTAACAAGTCAAGGATGGAAGTCCAAGTGTTTTTTTAGATGCAAGTGAGGTTGAGTAATTGGTTTCCCAAGTATTACTCAATAGAAAGGAGATCAACAATGTAAGAAGTCAAATGAAGATGGTGAAATGACCGTAGTCATTAGACACCTTAGAATAGTTTTATTGGGGTACATAACCTTGCTCTAAATTTTCATATTACCATGCATTCTATCATTGGTGTTTCATTGGTAATGATGCTTCATGATGCATCATATGTTGTATGGTGCAATGAATATGCACATGGTATGGTGCAAAATGGTGCATATGTATGGTGCAAATGGTGCATATGTATGGTGCAATAGCTTTTATAGTTTGAGCAAGACTAAGTGAACCACGCACACACAACTCAAGAACTAACTCATGATTTGCATGGCTTGGATACCGTGATCGTGAAAGAAACTCAAGGAGTAGCGTTACTTTCATGACTCGACCACAGTTAAGGAATTCATAACAGAACAATTGACAAGGAATGTGAGAAATATACCACATTACCTCGACCTTTCGAAAGCTTGTTTATGTACTACCCAACTTGATTGTATCTTCATCAGGAGAAAAACAACTAACTATATGTCTCTAGTGATGCTTCACTTAACCTTCGCTTTGATCTGGCAAGAGGAACTGATATCCTTAGCGATCACTTTAGTGGAGTTGAAGTCACACTTCTTCTTTGAGTAACTCAATCTGGTGGTGGATGTTGGATCCTCTTGAAGATGTAATCTTACTTGATCGTCTTCTTGTTGACACAACTCGTTGTAACCAAGGTTGATGGTTGAACACCACCATTACTTGAGTGCTCACCTTCCCCCTTAAAGTTTCAAACCAGGATGTCTAAGCGTACTTCAAACAATCCTCATGGGAAGATGAGATGAAACTCGAGTAATTGCGACATGTGTTCAACATCACAAGATGTGATAAGGCAAGTCACATAAATCTGACACTAGTATGCCTATCCAAGAGAAAAAGGCTTCAATGAGTTTAACACTCCATTCAACTTGGTAAATAATTAAGTCCTAACTCTTGGTCGGTTACGACACTGCTCGTGTTGAAGTCAAGAACCGAATGCCTAACAAAAACCAAAAGGTTCAAACTGGCCAGGCTATGGTGACAAACGACCAGCCTGGACGCAAACTCGATTTTGGTCAAGTTAATGGAAAAATCAGATCTCGAGGTGAATAACAAAGTTAAAGTACACTTCAAGAAATTTCTAAAAAGTATTTGTTTGCCTCTATATCATCTCTTGTTTGCAAGCTATACTATTTTAAAGTCAGCAGAATTTTTCTGCACTTTTAGCAGAACCTGCTTAAAAAGTTTTGAGGCTGTTCTGAGGGAAATATGGAAATATTCTTATTTACAAAGTTGTAGCCAATGTAATAAGATTTCCAGAATGTACTTACTTGTCTTCACATCAGTCCTGGTTCAAAAGATATGAAGTTTTGAAGTTGGGTAAAATTTCAGCATTCAGAATTTGAATTCAGTTCAGATTGACCACTCTGCATTCATACTCGATTTGGAATAGGTAGATGACCGATTCAGGTCTGGAGCCAATCGCAAAAATTGTAGCTGACTCTCTAACCTTTCCAACAGTTACTCACGCAACACCATTGGATCAAGGGTCTGCGGGTTATGGATTAAATTAAGAGGTGTACAGATTGCTGTCCAGTTTGGGTGTGCCTGGACAGTCTCTGCGATCATCCAAATTTCACCCACTTAGAAAAGAATTTTGGTCTTGAGCTGAATAGAGAACTTTTAAAGTACTTCCAAAACTTTCTAAGGAGTACTTACTTGCACTTGTAGCACTTCTGGGTGAGAAGATATGGCATTTGCAAGTTGACAGTTTTTCTGAAAATTTGGACAGCACCTCTTTGTTTAAGGCTGATTTTTTCCACAATTTTCAGACATACAAATATCAACATTAGCAAAAGTAACACCTAGAAAACTGGTTGCATACATTCTCAGGATTCCAGAAATGCATCACATGATGTCATTCGACAATTCTACAGCGAGTTATGCGAGAAACAGTAACTGTGTACAGGACTGTCCACTCGCTGTCCAGATTTGATCAAGCTTAGAAATTTGACATTTTGAGTATGTTAGAGATGGATTCTGCTCTGGGGTTATAGAGAAACATTGTAGAGGACTCTCTACACTTTCCAACCAGATAAAGTAGGCCTGCAGAGGTGAAGTCTGCAAAAACTTATGATTCAATTGTTGAAGAGTTCAGATTCTGTCCCCTCTTCCGGGCTGCCAGAACCTCTAAAACAACACTTCAATTTAGACCTTCTTAATGTGAGTTTTAGACTCAGAGTCGAATATAAACCCGTTAGAGGATTCCTTAAGATTTCCAGGCATGTACATATATGCCTATGTTGCTGTTCTAATTTAAAAGTTATGTCTGTTCAAAGTTTAACAATTTTCCAAGTTGGTTCAGGTAGTACATATAGTCTTGTTCCAGTTTTTAACTCAAGTGTTTAAATACTTCTTATCTGAATATGGGGCAATATTGAATTACAAAGTTGTAGTATAGCTCCTCACCTTTCCAAAAATGTATCACAAAGGCATGGAAGAGCTTGCTACAAAGAGTTATGGCAAAAATTCAGATGCTGTCTTACACAGTTTCAGAACAGCAGCTGAGTGAGTTAGTCAGGATTTTCACCATCTTACAATGGTCTTATGGATGGGGGTCGATAGAAAACTTATAGAAGACTTCAAAAGCTTTCCAAAAAGTATTCATTTGCATCCATAGCCCTTCAGGTTGAAGAGATATGGATTTTCGAAGTCAGGTCAAATTCTGTTAGAAAACAGAACTCACAGGCTTAGAAACACAAGGATTTGAAACAAACTCAAATTTTGAAACTTGGCTCAAAACTCAAGTCCGATAGCTAGAACTTGCTTTACAACTAATCATTTGCTTTGTAACTAAATGGAATCTTAAAAGAGATCTTGACGACCTTCTTATCCATAGCATATCACTATGGATCTTCATGCTTAACCAAAGTCTCACTCCGGCGAAGCCGAGCTAAACTCTCGTTAGGAACAAAGAACTTTGGTTCACCTACTCTTGAAAAGAAACATTTTACCTTGTACACAAGATATCAGCAACTGATACTTGGACCTAAATATGAATATGAAGCCATTTCTTTCGTGGGGGATGGTCAAAGTATCAAATAAGATACTGACGGTACTACGTTCCTTACCAAAGAAAAGTCTAACCCGGTATATCCGGATACGTCTATAGGTGGTTCTAGTATCGATCACTCGCAAACGTATTCTACACGGGTCACTACCGTAGTTAGTGTACCTGCAGAAGACAAACAATCCCCTTTCACACCTCCACACCTCAAGGGCGGCACGGGGAAACACGACAGGAAGTCACAATAATATATATAATCAAAAGTAAATGCATACGACTCTGGTGTGAGTCGCCCTCAAGCGAAGTCATGTCTCGAGGTACATGGCTGTACTACGTCTGTACAGCAAAGACTCCCGCACTAACCGGCTTATACACGCTCGGGCATACGTTGTTTGCATGCTCCCATAGAACATGAATGGTTCTAGAGATGCATACTATCGGGTTATACACCACCGGACGGGGGCTCTCACTAATTTTGTGTCACGCTGGTGTACCGCGTGTCATATGTTCTCAGAAACATGAAAAGTTTCAGAGACATATTGACTTTCCGTGCTAAGCCACGGAAATTTCACATACCATATCTCGTATGCAGAGTTTACCGAGATTGATCCGCTCTCGGTGGCATACCTTACCTCTTACCTTGAAGATGGATCGTCATTACAGAATAATATAACAAGTTAGTTCACCACCTTTGTAACGTATACTAGTAATAGTCCTTAATGGGCATATAGCTAATCCTCGCTCGACTACTTCGAAGTTTTCGGAAATAGGCTCTTTCCGGGCGTGCTATTCCCAATGAAGCTCTGATACCATGTTTGTGGGGACTGGAGTCCACACATCCGAGGATCTCATTGGGTGGTGCCGTGCAATGCGGCACCTAACAGCACACACGAAAAGGATACCAAAACATATAAAGTTTTATTTCATAATAAGAAGAGTTTACAAAAGAGTGTACAACAGGGGTACACACGCAGCGGAAAATACATACTCATAATCTCACCTAACTAAGCATAAGAGAAGACGTCCATGCCCTAAGACGTTTCTCACTAGCAACAAGAAGGACATTCAACAGCGGTGTGGTTCACATGAGATTTATCTCGACACCTCGAGATCTCATGTACAACCTGAATAGCAGAAATAAATCTAATACCTGCAAAAATCGTTAAAGCGCAAACGTGAGCATAAAGCTCAGCAAGACTAACCCGTCTCACTAGACATATGTAGGGTAAAGTCTAATCATAGGTAAGGAATAGCATAAATAGACTCGCCTACATGTAAATCCTTTTAATCATGTTTTAAGTAGCAAATGACATTCTTCAGGCACGGCACATCATAGACTCCACAATCAAACAAGAAACGCTTTGACGATGATATGACATGCCCAAAGCACATAATGCTATTACAGGTAAAGTGTGGGAAAACTGTAAACTTTTAATTGTACTATCTCTAAGCCATACAAGGTTGCAAAGCAATTATAACTCAATATATCATATTCTTCTGACTTCTTTAGTATTTACTACGTCACGGCACACCGAACAAGTGGTACTCTATTACCGCGACGGACGGTGATTGCAATCAGGACACACCCGGACTGCACGACACATACACACTTTCGGAAGTGCCAATAAGTACTTACATCAGTACCTACCTAACACTTTAGTACTAGTCGTATATGGCCACCTTTCACAAGAGGCCACAGTATCGAAACAAGCCTTCATCCCGAGCAAAATGGCCTTCTACACGGACATGTCGAAGTTGCCCGCTAGAAGAGACTTCACCTTTTGCCTTCTCAACTCCATTCAAGGATGGAAAACAAGCTTCGACACCATAGTCATCAAGTTACATAAGTTTATTGTTCCCCATTAATCCATTATGCAACCGATACAATTCAAAGTTGTCCAATGGAACCGCACATGAAACGGGCCTTAATCGACACGGGCAGGGCTACCCAACCGAGACTACATCTCGTTTCTTCCTATCCAACCCCTGCCCGGTCTCAAATTCAGGTTCATATCTAAAGTGTTTGCTATGTTTTACCCATGTGAAAGGTCCTACATTACTCGTGAGTAGATTCCAACTACTCGACTTCTACCGGATTCCCTATACATTAGCATGGCAATCACTACAGGTCAACTATCAACCGTTCCAATGAACCCTTGGGATTTGTGGTCATGCAAGAGGAGTATCAATCACCCTATACGTAATGCACATATCAAACTTAAGACGTAAGGTGATAAAGACTGCAAAACTCTGTAAAGCTTTTAAATGCAAACCGGGGCTCGCCTTGTTTGCGACTCTATAACAATGTCAGTTGTTAGGGCTTGGTCTTCCTCCGGAGAATCTGCCATGGAATCTTGAAGTTGGAACTCCTCGACATTCTCCTCCAAGATAAACTTCTCGTTGATCACCTATCATCACGTTCCTATCGACATGATATGCATATAAGTAATTAATGTAATCTAATAATGGACTCGACGAGTTGTAAAAACCTTAAGAAGAAGAGGCTTGACTAGGAAAATTAGATATGTCTCAGATGGGTGGAGAAACTATGGATAAGTCAAGTGGTCATAGTAGTGTCTAGACGTGAATCGAAAGGAGCAATGCAAGAACACAATGCAATTATTCACTTAACCCTTGGAGCTATGCCACTCGAGAAAAATGAGACTGACTGGTGTGGCAGTGTTGGACTGAATAGTGTAAGAATGACTAAGGAATCAAAGGGGGGGGACATTTAAGGCATGAGTGAACTGTGCAACAAGAGGTCACGACTCAGAAGGCGACCAATGAAGTTACACAAACTCATTAAAGAGTGAACCTAATCATGTGACTAGTGTGGTCATAGGGTTCTGAATTAGGATGAACCATGATGGAACCTAACGACACTTGGGACTGAATTGAGATCAACATGGATTGGACATAAGAAGTCATTACAAGCACTGTTAACCTAGCATGAGTACCAAGACAACGTTCAAACCGCTTTTAGGTAAACCAGTTGCTACGACTAACGTCACAAGCATCGTTCAGGTGCTTACACGACGACACTAATGTAGTGTCTCCCGCAAGCTTGTCCAGGTGAGCTCGGTAAGCTCTTGGGACTTAAACATGATGCAAGACCTTGCCATGAAGGCATGCTTTGCCATCTCGATAAGATCGTCTTAGCAACGTCCACATCAACCCGGACTCGTCAATGGGGTGAGCGGAATCCCGAACACCACCTGGTGAGTCTTAAGGCTAGTGATGTCGACTCGGTTGTTGATAAGCGACTCGACGAACCTGCCGTCGATGAAGTGGTACACCAAGTTAACCAATCCTGTGATCGGTTAGGTAACATCCTCGACACAACCAAGGAACTCTTATCCAAGGTTCCCCTTGGTCTAGTTCTCCTTGTTGGTCGCAACGTTCTTGCATACCTCTACCCCAGGTCATCGGCGATCATCGACCCACCTGGTTTCACCTAGAAGGCATTTCATCGAGCATCTAGATTACTCCTAGGACTCGATCACTCTCACATCTACTAAAACCTAATTCGGCTTGAAAACTATTGTCTGACGAGTCGTGCTTGTGTTCCAGCACCACACACATCACAAGCATCCTTCATCTCGATGCCAGGGCACGATGACAGCTCGAAGCATCACGACAACGTCATGTGGTCAATGATGTTGATGCGGCTCATGGTGGAGCATCACGAGCATGCATGGACAGGCCAACGTGATACAAACGATAAAGGAGGTCAACTAGGGAATTTCTACAGGAATGATATCAATGCGGACAATGGACGTATGGCTTGACGACACATGAGTACCATTAGCGGTCACCACGAATGGACTTCGATGACATCAAGGGAGACATTTCAGGGCAAGGCTCACCTTGTAGGCATTTCGCAGAACATCTTGGGTGTGTACTTGATTCCGTCGCTTCATCACCATTCAAAGAGCATCCTTGCACATATCTTTGGCGATTGCCACACCACAATAGACCTGCATCCAAAGACTAGCATTGAACGGAAACACACTTAGTTTTGCCTTGTAACCATTTCATCGAACACCTTGGCTGCAGTCACTGATCCAATCAATCTTGAAAAATCAGAGCTAACCTTGGACCAGTTGTCGATGCTGGTGTGTCAACGACGTGTTATTGCATATCCTCCATCCCACACATCACTCGCAACACCGTTTGAACTCTGCACGTGATCAGAACATCGTGTCGACGTTATGTAAATGATGACGCCAAGTAAATGACACAAGGCAACACATCACAACTTATGTGTGAACTTCCCAGGGACGCATGGGCGGTGGAACACGCTGCTGCAGTTTGAACATAGCAGTGGAGGTGAGCAGTTGCCGGCGTTGAAGGGGGCGCACGACATGAGATGAAAGGGGCGACCAGGAGGCCATGCGCTAGAGTAGAGCGTCGCCAGGGTGCGGTGCGCGTGGCCCCGTCAGGCTCGAAGAGGAGGTGGCGAGGTGGAGCAGCACAGAGTGGCGGATCAGGACGTGACCAGGGTGACGCGGTGCTGGGCGGCTCGGCAAGCGCGCAGCAGTAGGGCACCGGTGAGGCAGAGGCGACCAAAAGGTGGGGCAGCGCCGTGGACGGCTGGAGCACGGGCACAAGGGCGGCCGATGGCGGGGCTGTTGTTGAGCATGCTGTCGGCGTGGGGCAGTGCCATGAGCGGTAGGGTGCGCGGCCAGGGACGAGCGGCGAGCAGGTGCGATGCTGGAGAAGGTTAAACGGCGCGTGGGGGCGGTGTAGCGCCGTGGCGAAGGAGCGCGGCAAGCAGGGGGCGAACCAGCGTGGGCGGCGAACAGACGGACGCAGAGGAGGCGCGCGGGCCGGAGGCCAGGCGATGAGGCGAGCTCGGCATCACGGGCGCAGCCAAGTCGAGCGGCGCGCAGGCGCGGCGCGACCGGAGGGAAGCGAGCGGCGAGTAGGGCGGCCGACGGGAGGAACGGGCGGCCGTCGCCATGGCTGGCCAGGGTCGGGAGAGACGAGTGTTCTTCTGACTTGATTCACGAAACGAAGATAAGGGCGATGTTTCATCGCGGTGGCACACATGCAGTGCTGTCTGCGTGGAGGCAGGGGAGGAAAGAGAGCAGTTGCCGACCTGACCTTTGGGGACCACTTGTGGGACCCACCTCCCTCATTCCTCTTTCCAAATTCAATTAGGGCTAGCAAACATGCTTCAAAAATATTCAACATTAGCCCAATGACTAAATAAAATGTGTAGAATTTTATGGTGCAATCAGATTTCAGAACTGAGCAAGTTGAATTTTGAACTCAGGTTTCAATTTGAATTCAAGCGGTGATACTTGATTCAATGAAATAAATGGTAGATTAGGTTAAAAAATCCCGAAACTTTGAATTTACCCTTTTTGAACCATAAGGGACCTCAGGAAAAATTTGGAGTTGATTTGGACAAGGTTAAGTACAAAGTTTAAATTTGAAGTCGACTCTGATTAAACTCTCAGTACGTGTCCAATAAATGGAAAACATGCTTCAAAATTTTTTGAAACTTTATCGAGAGTCAATTTGGAATATTAGAAGGTCATGGAAAAATTTACAGCCTTAGATTTGAATATTTTTGAATGTCCCATTTTAGGATTGGAATAATTCCTTTTTCTTTCTCTCTATTTTGTTTTCTTTTCTCCTTTAATTTTTCATTGAAAATGTGAATACTTGGAAATTAAAGATTTTACACCATAAGTTCCAATATACATTAGCAACCATGTTCTATATGTAAAATTTTAACAAGTCCCTATTTCTAGTGAACATTGGTTAACTCATATGGTTCATGTGAGTTTGGATTTCCAAGTCCACTTTCAAAATTTTTAAGTTCACATTTTTGCGTTTTTGTTCTCCCGAAAAGCGGGCTTTTACAGGTCGGCTCCCCACGGAGGACCTGAGGGCTGAGTTCGACCGTCATTAAGCTCACAAGGACGGCCGAGTCATCATCAAGTGGCAGTGAGAGAGGCGACACAACCTTGACGCCAAATATGCCCCCCAATGCCCTGTTCATGACGCGTCGTTTGTCCAAGGTGCACCACAGGTAAACCCTCCGCCACCCAACCAGGAGTATGTCGGCTCAACGGCCCCTGCAGTATTCGGTGCAGCAGGACGTGCAGTAGCAGTACTTGGCAGAGCTAGTACCACTGCAGCAACACATGGCACAACTGGCGCCACAACCACAGGTCTTGCAGGCCCCGTACGTCGTGCATCAGACCCCCCCTGTGGTATGCCACCCTGTATGCCTCTCCGGCGAAGCATGTCGGAGGTTGCGCGGCATTGGTTCTGTACCTTTGCACCATGATGTCGCCACACAGGTTTTGGCCACATCTGCCAGAGAAGTTTGACAGAAGCGTCAACCCGGCCGAGTTCCTAATGATTTACACAATGACCCTCGCTGCAGGAGCTGATGAGCCCATCCTGGTGAACTACTTCCCCGATGGGTCTATAACCTCTTGGGTTGAGCTGCGCCAACAGTTCACGGCGAACTTCGGCAACTCTTACATGCGTCCAGGCACCAAGCTCGACCTCCATGCTGTGCGAAAGAAACGCTGCGATCATTCATCCAGCGTTTTTCCCAGGTACGCAACTACGTCCCCAACATCCCGAGTGCACCTGTCATAGTGGCATTCCACCAGTCAGTGCGTGACTTCAAGATGCTTGAGAAGTTATCCACGCACAACTTGTAAGACATCTATAAGCTCTTCTCCATCGCCGACCGGTGCACCAGGGCGGCAGAAGGCCGCTACTGCCATGCTCAGCCCGCCTCCGGGGCGGGCAGGGCTGACTAGACCGGAGAATGAGCCATTACCTCTGGTAGCGGCAAAAACCAGAAAAAGAGTCGGGGTGGCAGCTAGAACGAGCCACTGCATGGGTCCCACGTCGCGGCATCAGCGGCGACCGGTGGTGGCAAACCGCTGCGCCGCGAGAAGTGCCCGCTTCAGCGACCTGTCGCTGACAACGGCGGCGAGCCCGCATGGTGCACAAGGCTAACGAGCGAGTGCTGGGAGATCAAGAGATGCGCTGAACTCTCCCAAGAGCAGGCGCAATAGCGTCCGGATGGTGCAAGAAGATGGTTGACCCTATGGTCGACGATGACGAGGAGATAGAGTACCAGAAGCAAGAGCGGGCCATCAAAGTGGTCCACCAAGACGAGGACTCCAATGATAGCAGTGACCACGAGCGTCGCAAGACACTCCACGTCATCTTCGGAGGGTCTTGGGATCCCGCGTCCCGGAACACGGTCGAGACCCCTCATCGAGCAGTGGCTTCAATAGCCCCTGCCCCCACCCCAGCGCTGCACCACTGGTAGAAGGAGACACCGATCAGCTTCAACGCCTCTGACTGCCCCAAAAACATGGCTGGGGTAGGGATTCTAGGACTCCTAGTCACCCTGACCATTGCCAACGTCCAGCTCCACTACGTCTTGATAGATATCAGGGCCGACCTCAACCTCATGAGTCGTGCAGCCTTCGAGCAGCTGAAGATCCCGGTGTCCAAGCTCACCCCATCAAGCCCATTCTCGGGGGTGGAACCAGGGAGCATCATCCCATATGGCAACATCCATCTCCGGATGACCTTCGAGACACCTGAGAACTACAGGGCGGAGAGCATCCTCTTCGACGTAGCGGATGTCAGTACCCCTTCAACGCCATCATCGACGGGCCCGCCCAATACCGATTCATGGTCGTAGCCCACTATGGCTACCTTGTCCTGAATATGCAAACCCCCTCCAGCGCCCTCAGGATCCGCGAAGACCACACAGCTGTGGTGTTAGCCTTGGAGTAGTTCCAAGCCATTGCAGCACACCAAACACCAGACCGGGTGGCGCTGGACCGTGTAAGCCTCCATCGAGCTCGCGTCAGCACGGAGCATCCGATGCGCCCCGATTGCAGCCCTCCGGCAGCACTGACGTCCCGGTCAAAGCTGCTAAGCTCAGTCCCAGCTCTACTCAGACCACTCAAAAGGCGGGCAACCAAGGCAGCTACCCTTGGAGCTTTGGACACCCCTATTGTAAATATTAGCTACCCTTGGAGGTTTGGGCACCCCTATTGTAAATATTAGCTTAGTATGACAGTTGCAAGGTTTTCATAAGACCTAGGAGCAGCATTAAGGACAATCAAGCTTCAGGAGAGTCAGTTCTAGAGTGTGTAGTCAGCTTGGCTTGGTCCCAAACCCTAAGCCTGTACACCTTGCCTCCCTCATCATTGTTGACGTTTCTTACATCACAGATAAAAATTCGCAAGTGCACGGAAACTGTTGTGTAGCATTTCACCCAAGAGTATTCCCAAGGATATCATATTTATCCCAAAGGAAGGCGCTGAAGTAAAGTAAGACACTATTATGGGTAGTGAGACACACACCTAAGCAATCTACTCTAAGGGTAAAGTTGTCCTAGTGAGGTTTAGACTACAAGATGGAGCTACTCCTACTGTGCTCTAATTACTCATATACATAGCCTAATAAAGTAAACATGGATATGCTAATGGTGAATATTAGGGCTTAGTGGTCTAACATCTTGGGCACGGGCTTACCCTAGTCTGCCAGGCGACTCGCGTCAAGAGCCTACGTTGTAGCCGAACGTGCAGGATTATAACGGACGGATATGGCTATCACCATCTACTGCCTACCTCTACAATCTTTGGACTACGATGCATCCAATGCTACTTAACTATCCAAGCACCATTATTGCATGCTAAGCGAATACCTTAAGAGTTGCAACGTAATATTCATCCTAAGGCAATGACTAACCTAAAAATAGTTGATCCAATGTTGGATCCTAGCACTAACATATTCATATTAACATAATCATATTATTACCTAATTAGATTATAGTGGTGGTGTATGATGTTTACGATAACATGATAATGGCATTATGTCTAGATCATAACAACATCTACACCTAGCACATACATGGACTCCACAATCAAATAAGAAACGTTTTGCCCAAATATATGAATAAAGAGAGACTAATAATACTATTATTATAATGCATAATGTCACTAATACAAGAAAAGATACATGAGTCATACTTTTCCCAATTTGAACTTGGGACTAGATGCTCCTGTCTACAGCCTAACCTCCACTATGGACTTGGAGAACTAATGTATACAAGAGAGTGAATGCTCTAGTGGTGTGTGTTGAAGTGAGGGGTCCTATTTATAGCTTGGAGAAGGGTTGGTTCCCGCCAATAAAACCGCGAATCAGTCACCACTGACTTCTTCAAGCCGGGAGGAGCCAACACATGGAAGCTGACTGAGTTTGGAGGAAAGACCAGGTCAGCAGTCGGCCGACCTGGTAAGTCCTCCAAATGGTCTGTGCTTTCTCTGGGTGACTTCCAGGTGGGTCCCATCCCTTGATATGGGTGCTACACCGTTGGATGCCCTCAGATACTTCTGTTTGTGGGCCTTAGATCCATGTGGTGCCACATGTTGGTGCTTGATTGGTTGGGATGATATTTTATAGGATCCATCCCCTTATTTCACTTCAATTTTGTATAAAATACCTGCATGCACCAATTTCTCCAAGCACAAGTGGAAATAGGTTAAATAGAAAGGTGATGTGTGCAAGAAATGATATTTCCTTCACATAATTGAGTTATATTGACGGGTGAAATTGGTATATAACAGCCGTCAACAAACCCCCCAAGCTTATCCTTTGCTCATCACGAGCAAAGTCAAGACTTTAGATTGATGATCAGGAGTTGCTACTATGTTCTATTTTTCAAAAGTACCATGTGCACAATAAAATACTCTACCTAGTATTGAAAAAATTGGCATGGTACTACACCGATCTTAAGTCATTATGGGGCTTATGCCATCTCCTATTCATGGGTGGTTGAAAGATAGAACAGAAAATGGAGCACACATACCCTAGAATTCAAGTTCCACTCAAATCCTAGAGAGTTCAATTTAGATTATAAGTACCTCAATTTGATTCTCTCTGTTTCTCCTTTATGTGTAGTGGAAATATTTCCTCACCAAAGCATTTTGCCTCCACTCATCCTAACACTAAATAATGCTTGTATGTGGAGCTTGGTGGGGAATATAGTAGACATATTTACAAGACATAATATTGCTAAGTCAAAAGAGCAAGCCTTAGGAGAAATCAATTCAAAACTATTTGATTCAAGACTTGTGCATGTGTGATGGATTGCAAGTGGATGTGGATAGTTGAGATGACTCCTATTTATGTAGACTCTATTATTTTGTAGGGATGAAACACGGCTACTATTTTTTTCTCTTTTTTTCCTCATCCTTATTAATTCCTAAGTAAGGTGACATTCTTTTTTGATGAATCAAAAAGAGTAATGTCAACACTTACGCTCATGAGGATGCATAAGAATTGAATGATGAGAAGGTGTAATCCCTCCTCACCAATGTAAGCAAAAATCATTCAATCCTAATGTAATTCCAACGACAAAAAATTTCAAACTTGTACCTCAATTAAAGATCAGTCTTGGTTGAAGGTTGTTGTGTGAGAAGCTCACAACCATGAATTTTGTGTAGCCTTCATGTTCAATGTCTCCTGCCAAGTTGAGGTTAGGGTTGGATGATCTTCATCTTGCTCCTCCATTGGGCCACCATTTTGAGCATTCCTCCACCATGAACTCAAAATGAGATTGATGGAGAGATACACGCATGATGGGGCCCTCCAACCTCTTTACAAATTTTGTCATGGCTGCACTAAAATCAAGAACAAACAAAACAACTCGAAGATGGGTTAGCTCAAAAGCATGTTGTATCCTTTGTCAAATTTTTTTTCCCTGACTTGATGCAACATGCAAATGCAATTGAATTAGCAAGATGAATTCTAGTGGTTATGCCCAAGGTTCATATCCAAATAAATTTATTTCCTTATTCAAGAATTTTAGTTTTATGATGGTTGGAAATTTTACTTTCCAACATGAAAGTGTGAAAATTCAAACATGCTAAATACAAATGTAGAGGTTGATGGGAAATTCAAATATGGAATTGAGAAAGAAAATATGAGATAACTACCAATTAATCTATTGGCAAGGACTCACCGAATTTGTTTTTGAAGTCCGATGAGTGGGACTTACCTCCGTCCTGTTTGGTTCGATGATTTGTTGTCCAATCCCAGAGTTGAAGATGTGGACAACTTCTTTTTATTGACATGCCAAATCTCATTTGGCATGTTAGTTGGACATGTGGACCACATGATGGCCATAGCCTCTCTAGCATGTTGATGAAGACTTGTTGATGTAGTGACGACTTTTCCCTTCTGAAGATATCCTCTCATGAGCATAGTGAGGCTTGTCCTTATTTAGGGGTGCCACTTCAACCATCTTGATATCCCTTTAAGCCATACTTTTATCATGGATCAGAAGCTTCCTTGGGCATGATGACATGTGGACTCCACAATCAAACAAGAAACGCTTCATCAACAATTTCACTTGCCCTAGGTTGCATGGGCTTGGTCGAAGGGTAGGAATACCAACAAGTGATTGCGGGATATCTTGGATCTTGAATGCTCTTTAATTTTCTTGTCCTTGGCAAATGCTTCATGTTGTCTTGATTTCTTGATTGGCCATGGACAAGATACTTGAAGGTAGGCTAGTTTAACTTAAGTCCCTTGAAATTCCTATAGCCTCCTTGATTTCAAGGGTGGTGTTGATTCCACCCTTGACCTCCTTGTTGGTGATAGCCATTGGAGTTGTGTTTAAAAGGGGGAATCCTCATGGGTATTCGGGGAATGCTTCCCCATGTGGCCCATGTTTGTCATGGATTTTCACAAATCATGTGATATCCATGGGTTGGATAATCCCAAACACTTCTCCATTGGCTTGATCTTCATGATACTATAATATAGGTGTAGTTCCTTAGCTAGCATGTCCATCTTATTAAGTGGTGTACATGCCAAGATAAAGGAACTAGAGCACTCTTCAATACACCCCTGGAGTATAGACCATATTCTCATCCATGATGAATGAGAATAGGACTCCTTCAGCTCAAGCACAAAGGTGGTCATGGATTGGTGGACCAACCCATGACATGAATATCGGATGAGGAATCAACTATCGACCCTATGGTGGAGGCAAACAAAGAAGAACTCGTGGAGCCTCCCCCAAGCTTGACGATGGATGAATTTGGCTCCTACCGGAAGCTAATATTATTCCGTGAAAGACAATGGTGTTGCCCAGGAGACATTTGTTGAGGTACGACTTGAATCTTCTTGCAGCTGAGCACTAGCGTCCTTGTTGGCCATCCTATGAAATGGGTTAGCCAGCACTACTCTATTTTGACACAAAAGGATATGAGGTGAATGCATGGACCCAAGGCAAGGAAACACACTTCCCACCAATCAAACAAAGCCATGTGGCTTCCCATGGATCCAATGGCCCGCTTACAGGCGGGTACCTGCAGGTTTTCACCATGATTCATCTATAAGGTCGTCAAGGGCCCACATATCAGTGTCCAGGAGAAGAAGAGGTCGAGTGGGGCCAACCCCAGATAGGTCGAACCCCCTGTTCGGCCAAAATGGTAAAGGCGCCAAAATCGGTCCAACTGCACGTGTCAACGCCTGGTGGCTTCCTTGACGCGGGAGTAAGTGAAATTCTAGGACATTAGTGCGCAAAACAGCCCGAGTGAGTGTATAAATAAGGGAGAGTGCCTCACCTCACTTCACACACATCACTTGAGCATTCATTCTCTTGTATACATTAGTTCTCCATGTCCTTAGTGGAGGTTAGGCTGTAGAGAGGAGCCTGTAGTCCCAAGTCCAAATTGGGAAAGGTATGGTTCATGTATCTTCTCTTGTATTTGTGACTTTTTGCTTTATAATAATATTATTATTAGTCTCTATTTACTTATATACATGTGCAAAGCGTTCCTTGTTTGGTTGTGGAGTCCATGTATGTGCTAGGTGTAGATGTTGTTATGATCTATACATAATGCCATTATCATGTTATCATAAAAATCATACACCACCACTATAGTCTCATTAGGTAATATGAATATGTTAGTGCTTGATTCCAACATTGATTCAACAATGTTTAGGTTAGTCATTGCCTTAGGATAAATATTACGTTGCAACTCTTAAGGTATTTACTTAGCATGCAAGTGTGGTGCTTGTATAGTTAAGTAGCATTGGATGCATCATAGTCCATGGGATGTAGAGGTAGGTGGTAGGTGGTGACAGCCCTATCTGTCCATTGTAATCCTCCACGTTCGGCTACGACGTAGGCTCTTGGCGGGAGTCGCCTGGCAAACCAGGATAAGCCCGTGCGCGATATGTTGGACCACTAAGCCCTAATATTAACTATTAGCATATTCATGTGTAATTTATTAGGCTATGTATATGAGTAATTAGATCAAAGTAGGAGTAGCTCCATCTTGTTTTCTAACTCTTGCTAGGACAACCTTAACCTTAGAGTAGATTGCTTAGGTGTGTGTCACACAACCCTTATAACAACTTACCCCTGTCATGATAACTAACTAGTACCCTATACCTTGATCATAAGAATAGTATTTACTATACTTCACCACCTTCCTGTGGGATAAATATGATACCCTTGGGAATACTCTTGGGTGAAATGCTACACGACAGTTTTTTGCGCTTGCGGACCTCATCTCTTACTGGAGATGATCTGGGACATTAAGAACTATCAACAAGTTGTTGGCATGATTTGTTAGTGTTTCTTAGTAGCTGTCAACAGCAATCTTTGCACAAAGTGGACTAGTTCGGTTTCCCGTGCAGACTAGTCCAGCCCTGTCATATGTAGTTACTAAATTTAATTCCAGGTTGATCCAAATTGATTAAAACCTGTTCAAACATGCTAAACTCAATTGTAAGTAGATAGTAAGTACTAACAACAACTTAATAACATGTGTTATGACATTATTGCATCATCTATGCATATTGAGTAATATATGAGCAATATTTGAATGTAATCTTTCTTTAGCATGTTTGTCACGCGGAACAGAAGGTATCACTGTGTAACACCAATCTGTGTCGCCCGGTTCCGAAAAATGAACCAAGCTAATGCATATGTGTGCCCAGGATGTTCATCACACATACACGAGTGCAATCACAAGAGTATACAGAAAATTACCACAAGACAAGATTAATTAACCAAATTTTATTACACAAACCATATTATCCTCGAATACAAGCTCTAATGAATATTTATGACAAGTTTAACTAATGCAGCAGAAATAAACTAATTAAGCAAACTAAACAGCTAGGCAGCATAAGCAATAGGGTATAGCGCAGCTCCAATAACACCACAGGCAAAGCTGACGGCAGACATGGCCTAGAACTCCGCATTATCGCCATTAAACTCCCAATCTTGACCTGCAACTGTTGGGGGGATTGCAAGAGTGAGTACATGTCGTACTCAGCAAGTGTGGAAAGTATGACATGTGGCTTATTCAAATGTCGACAATAATAATGGTTAAGTGCTGAAAAGTACATTAAAACATTTGAAAAGCAATATATTATATATATGTGAAGTAAACCCATCATAATCATAAGTAATATCATACTACCAATTCACAATTCACCATCCTCATCAATAATTCCAGATTTCACCATTTGCCAATAACAATATTCGATACCAGAAATTAACCCATAACCATAATACCAACCATAACCATCCCAAATACCATCCCAATACCGGGTACCCTCTAATCATGGAAGTTGTCCAGGTGCTCATAACCGGGAGCACGGCTATCATGATAGTTTTATTTAACTCTACAGAGTTTGTACCTCTTTACCCATGTGTTTGTGATTTCATCACCCGTCGGCGACTAAAGAACCTCCCTTTTGCCAATTACACTTCCTTTGGTGTATGGCCAAGAGATCACGAAATAGCCTTCGGCGACTAAAGAACCTCCCTTTTGCCAATTACACTTCCTTTGGTGTATGGCCAAGAGATCACGAAATAGCCTTTACAAAGGGATTACTAGCCTATTTAGACCCCACTGAGGTTTCACCGGTGGCGATGTCTCCTACGGAGCAAATCTTCAACCAAGGGCCCCCTCTTGAGCCATTCGGATCCCAGGGTAGTCCCACCAATCATCAACAACCCAATTCGACTACCCCTTCCCCGAGCATCCACAATGGTCCAAACAGTACTAGCAAAGCCCTAATTAATCAGCTACGCCGCACCCATACTTGGCCTCGTGGTGGCACTGTAGTGCTGGCTTATTCTCGCATGAACCAGTCCTTAGATCTAAAGCAAGCAAACCACCATAACATCCAATCCATCCACATACCAGGCTTGCTTAGATCACCCATTACTATACCGTATCGACTAGTTCACATTAACCAGAATATCATTAATACATAATTAAATTGATTGGTATAGTCGTTTCCCATCCAAGTTGATTAAGCGAAGCAAAAGGTAAAAACCCTTCCTGACTCTCTACCATATATACCAGGTGACAAGGGTGGTTTAACAAATCTAGTAATCTTCCTATCATAGGATTCCCATCAATTTGACACAAGCATGCAGTTTTGCAAACAAAACATTTATTTTAAAACAGGATCAATATGCTTCAAGGACACTTGCCTTGCTCTTGTTGTTGATTAGGGTCAAAGCCTTCAAACTCTTGGTGTTGAAGATCCTCCACGGCACTCTCTAGCGCAAATCTGTCTAATCCACACAATAAACATACAAGACAAGAAACACAATCAAAGAGTGCACAAATATTACTCAATATGACATGACATCCATGATTGATGCAAATGCAAGGTAGAACTTGTTAATTGATTGTTTTTAATGATAACTAACTATTTCTAATAGCTTTTAACAAGTTTATACAGGTTTGGAGTTGATTAGATCAAATTTTAGAATTAATTCAACACAACTTTACCTGAAAGATCGGACTAGTCCGCTAGGGATCGGACAAGTCCGCACTCCGCGAGATCAGCAGATTAGGGGTTTCTAGATCGACGTGAATTTGGAGATTAGAGGTTGAATTCACGTAAGGAAAAGAGAATAGAAGGTATACCAGGTGTTTAGAACTCCAATGAATCAAGAAACTTGGAGGTAGCACTTGGATCTTGATGATCTAGGGTTGGTGATGAACTTGGGGATGAATTGGTGGTGAAGGACGAAATTTGGTGGAGATCTTGATCCTCTTTCGTTTCCTCCACATCTTCTTCTTGCTTGGGATCTTCTCCTCCCTCCTTGATGGTGGCTCCCCACAAACTAGGGTTTGGGTGGGTGGAAAAGTGGCAAATAGATGTCAATCCAAGGGGTGGGGCTGTTTATATAGAGGTGGAGGCTAGGGTTAGATGGATTTTGAGTTCTGGGATGAGTAGAGGCCGGTTTAGAGTCCCACATGGGCTCTAAAAGAGTTAGGCACGACGTCCCTAGGCCCATTTAACATGAAACCCAAGAAACAAGTCGTAAAACAAAAGATCAACTCGGAGTCGCGAAATATCGGACAAGTCCGGAAAGGACCGGACTAGTCCGAAGTTGTCCAGAGAGAAAATCGGACAAGTCTGGCCTAAAATCACACAAGTCCGACTTTGAACAGAGAGGAAAAATGGACAAGTCCGCTGGAACACCGGACTAGTCCGAAAAAGTCCAAGGACTTAGCAATTTTTCAAGGATTCATGTAATATGGGACTAGTTCGCACAAAATCGGACAAGTCCGTTTTTAGTTAGAGAGAAATCGGACTAGTCCTCAGAAAAATCGGACTAGTCTGCACTTTCCTGCATTTTATGTACGGTTTTGTTCCATGTCAATTTTAAACTCGTTCCTCTTGATGTGGGTTAATGTTAAACACATATATGAGTGTATGCAAGGCATGATGCATGAAAATGAGGGTGTTACAAACCTACCCCCCTTAAAATGAATCTCGCCCTCGAGATTCGACGCGGAAGAGAAGAGATAGGGAAATTCCTTCTTGAGATCATCCTCCAATTGCTTCAGTGCGGTTTGAGATGCTTCAAATTCTACGGTGATCCCTTCTTCATTGGTCAACTTCAACGTCTTCGTGGCACACTCAATAACTCCATTGTGCTTGCTCAACCAGTCCATACCAAGTATAATATCCAACCCTTGAGAATCCAAAACAATGAGGTTGACGGAGAAGTCTACCCCCCTTATTCTATGGCTTACTTTTGAACATACTATATTTGTCCTCATCTCTCCTCCAGGAGACTTAACCAATAGTGTAAACTTCATATGAGAGATAGGCAAACTATACATGGCAACATACTTCGATGCAATGAATGAATGCGATGCTCCAGAATCAAATAACATAGTCGCGGGGTTGGAGTTGGCGAGAAACATACCAATGACCACGTCATCCGCTTGTTGAGCATCCTCCGTAGAGACATGGTTCAGGTTGCCACGAGCAAAATTATGTTGTCCACAGTTCCCTTGTGGCTGTTATCCATTGGGTCTTGGGTTTTGCCTCGGTGCATTGCTTCCTTGACCAAGGCCTGACTTAGGACATTGATGCGCAAAGTGTCCAGCTTCTCCGCAAGTATAGCACTTCTTAACTCCACCAGAATTATTGGGACGAGCTTGGTTTTGAACATTTGCACTAGGAAAATTAGCACGAGGCGCATAAGGCATTGGAGGCCTAGGTGCTTGCATGACAGGGTGCTGCTGCCCAAACTGAGTTGGGCGTGGTGCATAACCAGGGCGCTGAGCAGGAATAGAGGAGCTGTAATAGGGCGCATTGGGTGGTGCAAGGTGAGGGCGCACATTACTCCCTTGTTGCTGTCCTTGATATGGCGCCTTTCTCTTGATTTCTTGCTCCATCTCACGGACCTTGTTCTCAAACACGATTGCTTTGTCCACAAGCTTCTGAAAATTTGCATAGTCACAATTGAGCAATTGCACTTGAATTTCATTGTTCAAGCCCCTCATGAACAAGTATTGCTTCCGACTGTCCCGACTAACTTCCTCAGGCGCATATCTTGAGAGTTGAGTGAACTTGTTGAGATATTCACTCACGCTTGATCTTCCTTGCCTTAAGTTCTCGAATTCTTGCCTTTTCAAAATCATAACTCCTTCCGGCACATAATGAGAAAGAAAATTATCCTTGAATTCCGCCCAGGTAATTCTCTCTTGGTTCTCATTAGCATTGCAATAAGCATCCCACCAATCCACAGCTGCTCCAACGAGTTGATGAGAAGCAAACAAGACCTTCTCCCGGTCACTGCATTGGACAATAACTAACTTCTTCTCCACGGACTTGAGCCAATCATCCGCATCCATAGGGTCGGCAGCTTGAGCAAAGGTTGGCGGCCTAGTCCTCATAAACTCTCCCAATCGATTATGAGGAGGTGGGGGTGGCGGTGGAGGCATGTGGGGCTGGTTGTTGACGTTACCAGCCTGCAGCTGTCCCATTGTTTGTATCATGATCTGCATGAGCCGGTTTTGCATAGCCAATAGCTGCTCAATGTTGATAGCTCCCTGAGTAGATCCTTGCCCATTGTTGGTCTGGGATACTCCATTGTTCTCCTCCTCATCATTGCCATCCCTCTGGTTGCGAGTCCTCACCATATAAAGAATAGCAATAGGTCAGAATTAGAAAACATCCCCAACTATATGCATCAAGGGATATGAAGCTAAACAGCTAGCTACACTAGCCTAGGTGGACATGGCAATGCTAGAGCATCCCAAAATCCTCTATTAAGCACACAAGCAAGCAATATATATAGCAAACAGCACTCCAAGCAAAAACACATCGATTCCTGAGTGCTCCTATGTGCTCTAAAGTGCCCATTCTATCTAGGCTGTGTCCTACAGTCAACCTGTGGCTCTGATACCAATCTGTGACGCCCGGTTTCGAAAAATGAACCAAGCTAACGCATATGTGTGCCCAGGATTTTCATCACACATACACGAGTGCAATCACAAAAGAGTATACAAAAAATTACCACAAGACATTAATTAACCAAATTTTATTACACAGACCATATTATCCTTGAATACAAGCTCTAATAAATATTAATGACAAGTTTAACTAATGCAGCGGAAATAAACTAATTAAGCAAACTAAACAGCTAGGCAACATAAGCAATAGGGTATAGCGCAGCTCCAATAACACCACAGGCAATGCTGACGGTAGACACGGCCTAGAACTTCGCATTATCGCCATTAAACTCACAATCTTGACCTGCAACTGTTGGGGGACTGCAAGAGTGAGTACATGTCATACTCAGCAAGTGTGGAAAGTATGACATGTGGCTTATTCAAATGTCGACAATAATAACGGTTAAGTGCTGAAAAGTACATTAAAACATTTGAAAAGCAATATATTATATATATGTGAAGTAAACCCATCATAATCATAAGTAATATCATACTACCAGTCCACAATTCACCATCATCATCAATAATTCCAGATTTCACCATTTGCCAATAACCATATTCGATACCAGAAATTAACCCATAACCATAATACCAACCATAACCATCCCAAATACCATCCCAATAACGGGTACCCTCTAATCATGGAAGTTGTCCAGGTGCTCATAACCGGGAGCACGTCTATCATGATAGTTTTATTTAACTCTCCAGAGTTTGTACCTCTTTACCCACGTGTTTGTGATTTCATCACCCGTCAGCGACTAAAGAATCTCCCTTTCGCCAATTACACTTCCTATGGTGTATGGCCAAGAGATCACAAAATAGCCTTTACAAAGGGATTACTAGCCTATTTAGACCCCACTGAGGTTTGACCGGTGGCGATGTCTCCTACAGAGCACATCTTCAACCAAGGGCCCCCTCTTGAGCCATTCGGATCCCAGGGTAGTCCATCCAATCATCAACAACCCAATCCGACTACCCCTTCCCCGAGCATCCACAATGGTCCAAACAGTACTAGCAGCCCTAATTAATCAGCTACGCCGCACCCATACTTGGCCTCGTGGTGGCACTATAGTCCTAGCTTATTCTCACATAAACCGGTCCTTAGGTTCTAAAGCAAGCAAACCACCATAACATCCAACCCATCCACATACCAGGCTTGCTTAGGTCACCATTACCATACCGTATCGACCAGTTCACATTAACCAGAATATCATTAATACATAATTAAATTGAGTGGTATAGTCGTTTCCCATCCCAGTTGATTAAGCGAAGGAAAAGGTAAAAACCCTTCCCGACTCTCTACCATATATTCCAGGCGACAAGGGTGGTTTAACAAATCTAGTAAACTTCCTACCATAGGATTCCCATCAATTTGACACAAGCATGCAGTTTTGCAAACAAAACATTTATTTTAAAACAGGATCAATATGCTTCAAGGACACTTGCCTTGCTCTTGCTGTTGATTAGGGTCAAAGCCTTCAAACTCTTGGTGTTGAAGATCCTCCACGACACTCTCTAGCACAAATACGTCTAATCCACACAATAAACATACAAGACAAGAATCAAAATCAAAGAGTGCACAAATATTACTCAATATGACATGACATGCATGATTGATGCAAATGCAAGGTAGAACTTGTTAATTGATTGTTTTTAATGATAACTAACTATTTCTAATAGCTTTTAACAAGTTTATACAGGTTTGGAGTTGATTAGATCAAATTTTAGAATTAATTCAACACAATTTAACCAGAAAGATCGGACTAGTCCGCTAGGGACCGGACAAGTCCGCAGTCCGCGAGATCAGCAGATTAGGGTTTTCTAGATCGACGTGAATTTGGAGATTTGGGGTTGAATTCACGTAAGGAAAAGAGAATAGAAGGTATACCAGGTGTTTAGAACTCCAATGAATCAAGAAACCTGGAGGTAGCACTTGGATCTTGATGATCTAGGGTTGGTGATGAACTTGGGGATGAATTGGTGGTGAAGGACGAAACTTGGTGGAGATCTTGATCCTCTTTCGTTTCCTCCACATCTTCTTCTTTCTTGGGATCTTCTCCTCCCTCCTTGATGGTAGCTCCCCACGAACTAGGGTTTGGGTGGGTGGAAAAGTGGCAAATAGATGTCAATCCAAGGGGTGGAGTTGTTTATATAGAGGTGGAGGCTAGGGTTAGATGGATATCGAGTTTTGGGAGGAGTAGAGGCCGGTTTAGAGTCCCACATGGGCTCTAAAAGAGCTAGGCACGACGTCCCTAGGCCCATTTAACGTGAAACCCAAGAAACAAGTCGTAAAACAAAAGATCAACTCAGAGTCGCGAAATATCGGACAAGTCCGGAAAGGACCGGACTAGTCCGAAGTTGTCCAGAGAGAAAATCGGACAAGTCTGGCCTAAAATCAGACAAGTCCGACTTGGAACAGAGAGGAAAAATGGACAAGTCCGCTAGAACACCGGACTAGTCCGGAAAAGTCCAAGGACTTAGCAATTTTTCAAGGATTCATGGAATATGGGACTAGTTCGCATAAAATCGGACAAGTCCGTTTTTAGTCAGAGAGAAATCGGACTAGTCCTCAGAAAAATCGGACTAGTCTGCACTTTCCTGCATTTTAAGTGCGGTTTTGTTCCAAATCAATTTTAAACTCGTTCCTCTTGATGTGGGTTAATGTTAAACACTTATATGAGTGTATGCAAGGCATGATGCATGAAAATGAGGGTGTTACAAACCTACCCCCCTTAAAATGAATCTCGCCCTCGAGATTCGACGCGGAAGAGAAGAGATAGGGAAATTCCTTCTTGAGATCATCCTCCAATTGCTTCAGTGCGGTTTGAGATGCTTCAAATTCTACGGTGATCCCTTCTTCATTGGTCAACTTTAATGTCTTTGTGGCACACTCAAAAACTCCATTGTGCTTCCTCAACCAGTCCATACCAAGTATAATATCCAACCCTTGAGAATCCAAAACAATGAGGTTGACGGAGAAGTCTACCCCCCTTATTCTAAGGCTTACTTTTGGACATACTATATTTGTCCTCATCTCTCCTCCAGGAGACTTAACCAATAGAGTAAACTTCATATGAGAGATAGGCAAACTATACATGGCAACATACTTCGATGCAATGAATGAATGCGATGCTCCAGAATCAAATAACATAGTCGCGGGGTTGGAGTTGGCGAGAAACATACCAATGACCACGTCATCCGCTTGTTGAGCATCCTCCGTAGAGACATGGTTCAGGTTGCCACAAGCAAAATTATGTTGTCCACGGTTCCCTTGTGGTTGTTATCCATTGGGTCTTTGGTTTTGCCTCGGTGCATTGCTTCCTTGACCAAGGCCTAACGTAGGACATTGATGCGCAAAGTGTCCAACTTCTCCACAAGTATAGCACTTCTTAACTCCACCAGAATTATTGGGACGAGCTTGGTTTTGAACATTTGCACCAGGAAAATTAGCACGAGGCACATAAGGCATTGGAGGCCTAGGTGGTTGCATGATAGGGTGCTGCTGCACAAACTGAGTTGGGCATGGTGCATAACCAGGGCGCTGAGCAGGAATAGAGGAGCTGTAATAGGGCGCATTGGGTGGTGCAAGGTGAGGGCGCACATTACTCCCTTGTTGTTGTCCTTGATATGGCGCCTTTCTCTTGATTTCTTGCTCCATCTCACGGACCTTGTTCTCAACCACGATTGCTTTGTCCACAAGCTTCTGAAAATTTGCATAGTCACAATTGAGCAATTGCACTTGAATTTCATTGTTCAAGCCCCTCATGAACAAGTATTGCTTCCGACTGTCCCGATTAACATCCTCAGGCGCATATCTTGAGAGTTGAGTGAACTTGTTGAGATATTCACTCACGCTTGATCTTCCTTGCCTTATGTTCTCGAATTCTTGCCTTTTCAAAATCATAACTCCTTTCGGCACATAATGAGAACGAAAATTATCCTTGAATTCCGTCCAAGTAATTCTCTCTTGGTTCTCATGAGCATTGCAATAAGCATCCCACCAATCCGCAGCTGCTCCAACGAGTTGATGAGAAGCAAACAAGACCTTCTCCCAATCACTGCATTAGACAATAGCTAACTTCATCTCCATGGACTTGAGCCAATCATCCACATCCATAGGGTCGGCAGCTGGAGCAAAGGTTCGTGGCCTAGTCCTCATAAACTCTCCCAATCGGTTATGAGGAGGCGGGGGTGGCGGTGGAGGCATGTGGGGCTGGTTGTTGACGTTACCAGCCTGCAGCTGTCCCATTGTTTGTATCATGGTCTGCATGAGCTGGTTTTGCATAGCCAATAGCTGCTCAATGTTGATAGCTCCCTGAGTAGATCCTTGCCCATTGTTGGTCTGAGATACTCCATTGTTCTCCTCCTCATCATTGCCATCCCTCTGGTTGCGAGTTCTCACCATCTAAAGAATAGCAATAGGTCAGAATTAAAAAACGTCCCCAACTATATGCATCAAGGGATATGAAGCTAAACAGCTAGCTACACTAGCCTAGGTGGACATGGCAATGCTAGAGCATCCCAAAATCCTCTATTAAGCACACAAGCAAGCAATATATATAGCAAACAACACTCCAAGCAAAAACACATCAATTCCTGAGTGCTCCTATGTGCTCTAAAGTGTCCATTCTATCTAGGCTGCGTCCTACAGTCAACCTGTGGCTCTGATACCAATCTGTGACGCCCGGTTCCGAAAAATGAACCAAGCTAACACATATGTGTGCCCAGAATTTTCATCACACATACACGAGTGCAATCACAAAAGAGTATACAGAAAATTACCACAAGACATTAATTAACCAAATTTTATTACACAAACCATATTATCCTCGAATACAAGCTCTAATAAATATTTATGACAAGTTTAACTAATGCAGTGGAAATAAACTAATTAAGCAAACTAGACAGCTAGGTAGCATAAGCAATAGGGTATAGCGCAGCTCCAATAACACCACAGGCAAAGCTGATGGTAGACACGGCCTAGAACTCCGCATTATCGCCATTAAACTCACAATCTTGACCTGCAACTGTTGGGGGGATTGCAAGAGTGAGTACATGTCATACTCAGCAAGTGTGGAAAGTATGACATGTGGCTTATTCAAATGTCGACAATAATAACGGTTAAGTGCTGAAAAGTACATTAAAACATTTGAAAAGCAATATATTATATATATATGTGAAGTAAACCCATCATAATCATAAGTAATATCATACTACCAGTCCAAAATTCACCATCCTCATGAATAATTCCAGATTTCACCATTTGCCAATAACCATATTTGATACCAGAAATTAACCCATAACCATAATACCAACCATAACCATCCCAAATACCATGCCAATACCGGGTACCCTCTAATCATGGAATTTGTCCAGGTGCTCATATCCGGGAGCACAGCTATCATGGTAGTTTTATTTAACTCTCCAGAGTTTGTACCTCTTTACCCACGTGTTTGTGATTTCATCACCCGTCAGCGACTAAAGAAACTCCCTTTCGCCAATTACACTTCCTATGGTGTATCGCCAAGAGATCACAAAATAGCCTTTACAAAGGGATTACTAGCCTATTTAGACCCCACTGAGGTTTCACCGGTGGCGATGTCTCCTACAGAGCACATCTTCAACCAAGGGCCCCCTCTTGAGCCATTTGGATCCCAGGGTAGTCCCACCAATCATCAACAACCCAATCCGACTACCCCTTCCCCGAGCATCCACAATGGTCCAAACAGTACTAGCAAAGCCCTAATTAATCAGCTACGTCGCACCCATACTTGGCCTCATGGTGGCACTATAGTCCTAGCTTATTCTCACATAAACCGGTCCTTAGATCTAAAGCAAGCAAACCACCATAACATCCAACCCATCCACATACTAGGCTTGCTTAGATCACCCATTACCATATCGTATCGACCAGTTCACATTAACCAGAATATCATTAATACATAATTAAATTGAGTGGTATAGTCGTTTCCCATCCCAGTTGATTAAGCGAAGGAAAAGGTAAAAACCCTTCCTGACTCTCTACCATATATTCCAAGCGACAAGGGTGGTTTAACAAATCTAGTAAACTTCCTACCATAGGATTCCCATCAATTTGACACAAGCATGCAGTTTTGCAAACAAAACATTTATTTTAAAGCAGGATCAATATGCTTCAAGGACACTTGCCTTGCTCTTGCTGTTGATTAGGGTCAAAGCCTTCAAACTCTTGGTGTTGAAGATCCTCCACGGCACTCTCTAGCACAAATCCGTCTAATCCACACAATAAACATACAAGACAAGAAACACAATCAAAGAGTGCACAAATATTACTCAATATGACATGACATGCATGATTGATGCAAATGCAAGGTAAAACTTGTTAATTGATTGCTTTTAATGATAACTAACTATTTCTAATAGCTTTTAACAAGTTTATACAGGTTTGGAGTTGATTAGATCAAATTTTAGAATTAATTCAACACAATTTAACCAGAAAGATCGGACTAGTCCGCTAGGGACCGGACAAGTCCGCACTCCGCGAGATCAGCAGATTAGGGTTTTCTAGATCGACGTGAATTAGGAGATTAGGGGTTGAATTCACGTAAGGAAAAGAGAATAGAAGGTATACCTGGTGTTTAGAACTCCAATGAATCAAGAAACTTGGAGGTAGCACTTGGATCTTGATGATCTAGGGTTGGTGATGAACTTGGGGATGAATTGGTGGTGAAGGGCGAAATTTGGTGGAGATCTTGATCCTCTTTCGTTTCCTCCTCTTCTTCTTCTTGCTTGGGATCTTCTCCTCCCTCCTTGATGGTGGCTCCCCATGAACTAGGGTTTGGGTGGGTGGAATAGTGGCAAATAGATGTCAATCCAAGGGGTGGGGCTGTTTATATAGAGGTGGAGGCTAGGGTTAGATGGATTTAGAGTTTTGGGATGAGTAGAGGACGGTTTAGAGTCCCACATGGGCTCTAAAAGAGTTAGGCACGATGTCCCTAGGCCCACTTAACGTGAAACCCAAGAAACAAGTCATAAAACAAAAGATCAACTCGGAGTCGCGAAATATCGGACAAGTCCGAAAAGGACCGGACTAGTACGAAGTTGTCCAGAGAGAAAATCGGACAAGTTTGGCCTAAAATCGGACAAGTCCGACTTTGAACAGAGAGGAAAAACGGACAAGTCCGCTGGAACACCGGACTAGTCCGGAAAAGTCCAAGGACTTAGCATTTTTTCAAGGATTCATGGAATATTAGACTAGTCCGCACAAAATCGGACAAGTATGTTTTTAGTCAGAGAGAAATCGGACTAGTCCTCAGAAAAATCGGACTAGTCCGCACTTTCCTGCATTTTAAGTGCGGTTTTGTTCCAAATCAATTTTAAACTCATTCCTCTTGATGTGGGTTAATGTTAAACACGTATATGAGTGTATGCAAGGCATGATGCATGAAAATGGGGGTGTTACAAGATATAAGGATCGGTTCGTGGAGAGACCATCCAAGATTTATAGTGTCACCATAGGGCTAAGTATGGGTGCGGTTTAGTGGACTAATTAGTGTATTGCCAGTACAGTTTGGACCATTAGGAAAGCTTGGGGAATTGGTAGTCGGCTAGGTATGTAGTGATGGTGGGACTACCCTAGGATCCGAATTACGCAAGAGGGGGCCCTTAGATGGATGTGCTCAGTTGGAGACATCACAATCGGTGAAAAGTCAGTGGGGTCTAAATATGCTAGTAATCACTTTATAAAGGCTATTTTGTCATCTCTTAGCCACACACCTATGGAAGTGTGAGACATCATGATAGAGGTTCCATAGTCATCGAAAGATGATGAAATCCCAAACTTGTGGGTAAAGTGGTACAACCTATGCAGATTGTTAAAAAACTATCATGATAGTTGTGCTCCCAGTTATGAGCGACCTGGATCCTCACATGATTAGAGTTATGGACCTTAACTT
Organism: Tuctoria greenei; assembly: GCA_036927565.1. Lineage (NCBI taxonomy): Eukaryota > Viridiplantae > Streptophyta > Magnoliopsida > Poales > Poaceae > Tuctoria > Tuctoria greenei. The sequence goes on along the minus strand of JAYESD010000003.1, from coordinate 185,538,932 downwards.
GGTTTAATGGCTGGAGTTTAATTGGGAATCGATATTGTTACAGTAATTCAGTTTAGAATATGAAAATTGTAATATTGAGTCGAATGGACAGTTATTAGTTGAATATGGCATATTATTGATGGTTTTGGTTATTTATATTAGAATTATGGTATTGGATATGAAATTAATTGTATTTGGGTTGTTAAGGGATTGACCTCACTTAATGATCATATTATTGCATTTTCAACTGTTTTGAATGTATTTTTATGCAAATAGCCATTTAATTATCATTCCTTGTTTAAGCTACATGTCATACTTTCCCACACTTGCTGAGTATGACATGTACTCACCCTTGCTATTTCCTCAACAAATTCAATCGCAGGCGACAGTGTGGAGTACCCGGTGGTCTTTGAGGAGAGTTAGGCGTGCGTGTTACTGTCAAGCTTGCTCGTGGAGTTGGTGTCGTTAGTGTTTAGTGTTTTCGCTACAGTCATATTAGAGCATGTATTCAAGATTATTTGGTTTGTAATGAGGTACTATTATTAGTATTATTATTTGAGACATGTATATAATCTATATATCATTTCTAAATCACTTGTGTATGTGTGTTAAACATCTTGGACATACATATGCACTACGCTTGGTTCATTTTTGAAACCAGGTATCACAGTTGCACTCAACCGTTCTGCCTATCAAATGCCCAAGATGATGTGGTAGCCACACCATGATTGGTTCAAGAGAAAAGGTATGAATTAAAATACTTTCTATACTTCTTTCATATTCACAGCAATATTTTACCTAGCATTAGTTCTTCCTGCCTTCACTCGAGGATAAGTAAGGGAATAAGTGTGGTGGAGTTTGTTGATCGTCCTTAAATGCTAAATTTGACCGTCAATTCACTGCAAAAAGATTAAAAATGGAAAACACAACATAGTTGTAGGAGTTAAAACTAACAAATTCCACAAGTGTTAGTGTCTATTTGCATGCAGATGAACCGAGCCCCAAAAATACCCAAGAATGCATGGAGCAATCCTAAAAGTTGCCACTCAACCAATCAGGCAATGACATGTGACATCACATGGATCCATGACTCATTCCCAAGCATATCCGAGGAGACCCAACGTCAATTAAAGAAAAAGGGGGTCAGGGCCCACTTGGCAGATACCCTGAGAAAGCACATCCGAGGAGGGGGCAGGACCAGGTCGGTATACCCCCTAGCTCGACCGACTTGGCACTGACCCAAAACACGGTCAAACGACACGTGTCACCCTTATGTGTCTCCATGATGGCAGTAATGACTAATTCCCGTGCAAATTGTGGTGCCAAACCGACTGAACTCGTGTATAAATACTCCCCTCACTCCACACACACCAAAAGTTTTGAAATAGTACACCACTCATAATGTTTAGAGATGGCCAAGTGGCTAGTCGTGTAGAAGGAGAGTGAGGAGGAGCTAGGAGGAGGAGGAGGTTGTACAAGGATAGTGAGTAGGAGCTAGGAGGAGGAGGAGGCTTGGGCTTGTCATGTCCCTCTACCACACTTGTACCTCTATGGAAGTTTTACTAAAATCGAGTAAGAAACTTTCGTGAATTCAATACTAGTTTGATTTCTATTCCATAGTAGTTTGCTTACGCAACTACTTGTGGGTTCATTGCTTTTATTTATTAGAGGCTCTAGTCGTAGCTCCGCATTCGAAATAATTAGGGATGTGAATTAGAACTTAAGTGTGGTGCTTAGTTTAGAGTTCATTAGTGGATATATCATAGTCCCATGGATTGAAGAGGTAGATAGTAAGTGGTGACAACCCTAGCTGTCTTTAGTAATGCTTCACGTTTGGCTATGCTATAGGCTCTTGGCGGGAATCATTCTAGCGTTGCTACGGTAATCCCAAGGCCGAAGCAAGTAGCTGTCGTAGACTATTGTGGATTAAAATTCAAACCATTGAATTCCTCTCAAATCCTTGCCTACCAAACAAAATGTGTGTCCTTGGGAGAACAAGATAGAAGATCGCACACACGTTCCTTGGATTTGATACCCTTGGGAATACTCTTAAAGGGGAAATGCTACAGCGATATTTCCATGCACTTGCAGATTATTCTGTTTTCGTAAGAAATACCAACATCGCCCTTCTTCGTCTTAAGCGTGCCCGTGTACTTCTCACCAGGCCAAAACGTGGGATGGAATTCGTCTTTTCCATGTAAAAGATGAGTCGCAATGGGCTTGGGAACCGCCATCATTGGACGTCGCATTGGAGTTTGCAACTTCAAGGGCGCTTTACAAGGAGAGAGCGAGCATGCCACACTGCGATGGGCAGGACAATGCATACGGGGCGTCCCAAGCAGCGAGATCATAGCAAGAGGTGCCACGTCCAATGCCGTGACAGATTCAATGGACAAAGTGGATCCATTATTGGCCGGCGTAAGTTCCCCATGTTGACGGATGTTATATACCAATTTCACCCATCATTATAACTCAATTATGTGAAGGAAATATCATTTTTTGCACACATCACCTTCCTATTTAACCTATTTCCACTTGTACTTAGAAAAATTGGTGTATGCAAGCATTTTACACAGAATTGAAGTGAAACAAGAGGATGGATCCAATAAAATATCATCCCAGCCAATCAAGCGTCAACATGTGGCACCACGTGGATCAAATGTCCCACAAACAGAAGTATCTGAGGCCATCCAATGATGTAGCACCCATATCATGGAATGGGACCCACTTGTCAATCACCTAGAGGAAGAACTGGTCATTTGGAGCCAGGACGAGGTCGACCGACCCCCTAGTCGGCCGACTAGGTCCTGGCGCGAAACGCGGTAAAACACCATCTTTTGGTTTCTCCCGGCTAGAAGAGGTCATGGTTGACTGATTCGTGCGCTTTTCATGGGGAAACTGACCCTTGTCCAAGCTATAAATAGGACCCCTCACCCCTCACTTCAACACACACCACTTGAGCATCATTCTATTGTATACACTAGTTTTCTTAGTCCTTAGTGGAGTTAGGCTATAGAGAGGAGAGCCTCTAGTCCCAAGTCCAAGTTGGGAAAGATATGGCTCATGTATCTTGTAAAATCCCATATTCTCCTTCATATGAGGTTCAGTTGTAAGTTGGTTATCAACCCTAATGGAGACCAATTATAGCTATGCTTACGAGCTTGACCTCATCAAATCTTTTCTTCCACTCATGCTTAAATTTTATTTGGATGAGGAATGGACTTCACCAATAATCTTAGGTAAATTCTATTGACCTCTCTTCAAATTTTGGAATTATTTGAATGGAGATTGCTAGGTCAAATTAATATGCAGTACCAAATATATATTCAAATAAATTACAAATTGAATATGCTACTGTACATTTGGCCCTGTAAAAAATATTCATATCCGAGGCCATAAATTTTTCTATGTCTTCCTAAAATTCCAAATAGACTTCCTACAAATTTTCATAAATTTTGAACTCCATTTGCTATTTTATTTGAGACGCTTAGCAATTTCAGACCATATTTAGAATTCAAATTTGAATTCTGTTCAACTTATTTGAACATCAAGATTTGAACACAACATCATGGTCAGCATGACTTGGTTGACTTATCCTCAAAGTTTTACAATTTTTGGAACTCAATTGCTATTTAAATCAGTGACACCATTGAATTTCATCCAATTTCAAATTCAAATTTGAAATTCAATTGAAACTTGATCCATTTCAAAATCCAATTACAGAATCAAATTCCAGATATTTACTTTGGCCTCCTCACAAAAATCTATAATTTTTGGATCAAGTTTGGTAGGAGAATTGATGTTGCAGATAGGGGAAGAGGATAAGAGGAGGTGGGACCCACTGTCAGCCTGACATACTCGAGTGAACCCACGGGGTGCTCTGTATCCAGCTCTCCCCGCCGATCGACGCCGGCAGCGCTCGACACTGTGATGCGGCATGCAAGCCATCGAGCTGCCTGCTTGCTTGCGCCGTGGCGAGCCCCCTCGTGTCTCCGTCCCTATAAATACCCCCCTCCCCCTTGGCCGTCGCCGTCGAACTCCACCTCGGTTTCGCGCCATTGCGACCGCCTCTGTTCGTCGAGTTTTCACCGACAATTGAAGCCATTTCTTACCAAGCTGTAAGTAGGCAAAAGGCTTGTCACAACATCCTCTACGTATTCTATTTGGTCATTGATCATGACATAGCTTCTGCTTGGGGTATTTGAAGTTTTCCGGTCGCCGTCGAGGAAGCCGCCGAGAACCTTCACTGTCTCACCGTTGTGGTCCAGTTCTAGGCTGTCTCCAATCTCGATCATTTAAGCAAAAAGGTTCACAATCCTCTCTAGTTTATGCTCACCAATTCTGAGCCCATGACATGAACTGTAACTCGAGTGTTTCATTCAATATCTGATTCATTGTTCAATATAACAGCCAGGTCTCGTGCCTAAATTCATATCATTCGTGCAATCGTTCTTTAATCTGATTAGGAGGTAGTTCGTATATGTCCTAGCGCAGCTCCCTGCCAAAGGGCACCAAAAGTTATCAACCGAGCACCATAGATTTCAAGATTTCACGGCCGCCGGTTGAAAAACCGCACATCACCGTCGAGCTCATATCTTGCGGTCATTTCCTCTCTTCCCTAGTCAAGATTCTTGATCCTTGAGATCCCAGAAGCTTTTGGAGGAGTCTCCGAGTTATTTGAGCTTAAGTTGAGTGAGTTCAAGCAGGCTCGAGCCCTCACCGCCGTCGCCGCTGTCGCGCGGTTGTTTCTTGACCATTTCAGCCGATGCCTACCTCACCGTCGTGCTCAGCGCCCACAAAAACCCCCAGGCGGCAAGTTTTGGCGAGTTTGGTGCAGCCGTTTGGCTGGCGGCGAGATCGCCGGCGAGCTACTGCCGCGGGCACCGCCGCTCGCGAGCGCCAGCCCAAGGTTGAAGACGACCGTGGACCCTACGAGTCAGTCGCTGCGAGATGCGGGTGTTGCCAGGGATCTGCTGTGACTGTGCGGTTTAACCCCGTAGCCTCCGGTGCGGCCCTGCTGCGATTGGTTGGTTTTAAACCAGTGGGCCCGACCGATTAATTTGAATGTTTCCCATTGGAAAATAATTCCAGGATTTAACTCAAGTTGGAAAATCCATAACTTCCAGTAGAATCGTCCAAAAATTTCCAAATAAATTTTTTTAGAACCAGCACGAAGAATACTTTTATGTAGTGCACTTGGATTTGTATGAAAAGCCACAGAAATTTCTCCATAATTCAAATAAGAAAAATGCTTAAAGAATTCATTCCTACAGTTCTGGTAATTGTAAAATTCCCCATTTTGGTCAGAACCCTATTATTAATACAATTGATCTCCAGTAAAAATTTCAAGTTCATTGGACTTAAATTACTGGTTTGATCAATATTCCAAATCTCTATGTAGTTATAAATTGAGAAAAATGGAAAATCAATTTTCAGAAATTTCCCCAAACTTGCAAAATCAGTTTCTCCCTGTAGGAAGCTTAGAAAATAGTGAAACAAATTTTCCTAGAACCATTGAGAACCACTCTACATGATACAACCCCTGGTAGCCATGATAGGTCTCCAAAAATTTCAACCCAAATTTAGAGAAGGTTATGGCTTACCATAATTTTTAAGGACAACAAACTCCCTTAATCATCTCCTGTTCTTTGCAAGAGTCTCCACTATAGTCACTAGTATCTACCATAACAGTTCTAAAGCCAATTAAGATAATTATCTTATTTTCATCCTAGGATATTCACATAACCTCAAGCATATTAATTATTTTCAAAGTCATTCATACCTAGTATATGCATATCGTGTAGTAGCTGAAATCGAGGAGCAGCCGAAAGCTTTGGAAGTCCAGTTGTCGGAAACTAACATAGGCTCAAACTCGCATTCAGGAAAGCCCCGGTTTGCATTTAAGTTCCTTACAAGGTTTTTGCAGCTTTTATTTCACCTTACGTCTTCATATGATTGCACATTACGTTTAAGGTGTTTGACATCCACTTGCATGGCTCACAAATCCTATGGAGTCTTGGGTAGGCCTACGGCCCGTTGAGTAGATATTGCTATGCTTATGCTCACAGGAATTCGGTAGAAGTCGAGTAGTTGGAATCTACTCGCGAGATACGAATTTTATCACATGGGAGGATCTGGAATTTGAAAATGGTTTATGAATATGAAATTGATACCGAGTAGTGGGTAGGATGCAGCAAGACGTGGTCTCATGTGCGTAGCCCCGCTTGTGTCAATTGAGGACCATTTCGTGTGCAGCCTGGTGGACAAGCTTGAATTGTACCGGCGACATACTGGAGAAATAGGCTCCATTAAATTGACATAGCTTGATACTAGTTTGTCGAGGCATTCCGTTATGTTTTATAGGTATGGGTTGAGGGTAGCAAGGTGTAAATCAGCTGGTGGGCACGTTAGAGTACGCTCCACGCAGTGACCTCCTGCTCGTGACGGATCGACTAGTTTGACATTTGAGTGTTTAGTGAAAGGTGGCCATATACGACTAGTATTGAGGTGTTACATAGGTACTGATGTAAGTACTCGCTGACATTTCCCAAAGTGCGTATGTGTCGTGTTGTTCCGGGTATGTCCCGATTGCAATCACCGTCCCTCACGGTAATAGAGTACCACTTATTCACTGCGATGTGACGTAGTAAATACTGAAGAAGTCAGGAGAATACGATATATTGAATTGCAATTGCTTTACAACCTTGTTTGGCTTAGAGATAGTATAATTAAAAGTTTACAGTTTCCCCATACTTTACCTGTAATAGCATTATGTGCTTCGTGCACGTCATAACATCGGCAAAACGTTTCTTGTTTGATTGTGGAGTCTATGATGTGACGTGCCTGAAGAATGTCACGTGCTACTTAAAATATGAATATAATGATCCACTTGTAGGCGAGTCCTTTATGCTTTACCTTACCTATGCTTAGTATTCACCCCTGCATATGTCTAGTGAGACGGGTTAGTCTTGCTGAGCCTTATGCTCATGTTTGCAGTTAACAAGTTTTTGCATATTATACGACTGATGATAGGTTTGATGACAAGGTTGCACCACCTACAGGTTTTACAGCCGAGTGGGAACCCTGCACGCCGCCATAAATTGGGTGTTGCTAGTGTGAAGTATCTAGGGCATGAATGACTTTGCTTTTGCATTGCTAGTGCCGAGAGCGTAGCTATGATGTATAGTTCTCTTTCCATTCGTTAGTATTATAAAACTTCCACAGTGCCCTTAAATAAAGACTTGGTATTGTAATTTGTTCTCGTTCTTTTCTTGAATACTGTTGGGTGTCGCATTGCACGGCACCACCCAATGAGATCCTTGGAGATCGGAATTCCGGTCCCCACATATCTTTTCTTATATTTGTGACTTTATGCATAATAAAGATATTATCTTTAGTCTTCTTTTATTCATATACTTGGATGAAGCGTTTCTTGTCTGACTGTGAGTCCATGTATGTGGTAGTAGTCTTTATGATTATGACATAGCACCCTTAATCTATCATCATAAACAATACAAACCCCCACTATAGTCTAATTAGTTATGATATGATCATGTTTATATGAATTACTTATGCTATGTCTCAACATTGGTTCAACGATGTTTAGGTTAGTCATTGCCTTAAGATGTCTTGTGTCATGACTCTTAAGTATTTACTTAATATGCTAGCGCGGTGCTAGGATGGTTAAGTAATGTTGGATAGTAGGTGGTGACAACCCTATCTGTCCTTTGTAATCCTCCATGATCGGCTATGCCACAGGCTCTTGACGGGACTCATCCTAGTATTGCTAGGGGTAAACTCGTGTCCGATGTGTTGAACAACTTAGCATAAGTATTCACTATTTACATGCTCATTAGTATATAACTGAGGCTATGTATATGTATACTAGAAGCATTGTAGGAGTAACTCTCCAACTCTTAGTCTAATCTGCATTAGGACCCATTTACCCCTTTAGGATAGATTGCTTAGGTATGTGTCACACTACCTCTATTATCAACTTACCACTATCTTGATAATTAATTAGTTTCCCATAGTTTGATCATAAGAGTAGTGTTTACATTATTCCATTGCCTTCCTTTGGGATAAATATGATGCCCTTGGGAATACTCTTGGATGAAATTCTACGAGATAGTTTCCGTGCGCTTGCAGACCTTATCTCTTTCGAGAGATGATCTGTGACGTAAGAAACATCAACAAGCATTTCTGGCGCCATTGCCGGGGAAGGCAAAGGAAGTGAAGGATAGCTATCACTTGTGATTAAGCTATAGGTGCTACAAGTTATTAGACAGGATTACCCTTGTTTTTTTCTCCTTTTGTGTAAAAACTGGGTAGTGTTGGCTAACCCATTTCATGGGATGGCCAACGAGGACGACAGTGCTCAACCGTAAGATGATTCAAGGTGTACCTTAACAAATGTCCGCTAGGCAACACCATTGCCTTTCGCAAAAGAATTTCAGCTTCTAGTAGGAACCAAAGTCAACCATTCCCAAGCTCGGGGAGGCTCCAAGATATATTTTTGGTTTGCCTCCACCATGGGATGGATTGTTGACTCTTCATCCAACACTCACGTCATGGGTTGGCCTCGCCAATCCATGACCACACTCATACTGGAGCTGAAGGAGTCCTATTCTCATTCGTCATGGATGAGAATATGATCTCTACTTAAGGGGTGGATTGAAGAATGCTCTAGTTCCTTTAGCTTGGCATGCACACCACTTAGCAAGGTGGACATGCTACCTAAGGAACTACACGTCCCATTAAAGTATCGTGAAGATCTAGCCAATGGAGAAGTGTTTGGATGATCCAAGCCATGGATATTCACATGATTTGTGAAAATTCATGTCAACATGGGCCACTTGAGGAATCATTTCCCTAAGACCCATGAGGATTCTTCCTTCCAAACACAACAACAATAGCTATCACCTACAAGGAGGTCAAGGGTGGAATCAACAACACTCTTGTAATCAAGGAGGCTATAAGGATTTCATGGGATTTAATTTCAACTAGCCTACCTTGAAGTATCTTGTCCATTGCCAAGCGAGAAATCAAGACAACATCCACATGAATCCCTTGGAAAAGGACATGAAACTTAAAGAGCATTTATGATCCAAGATATCCCACAATCACTTGTTGGGATTCCTACCCTTCGACCAATCCCATGCAACCTAGGGCAAGTGACATGGTGCATGAAGCGTTTCTTGTTTGATTGTGGAGTCTGCGTGTCACCATGCCCAAGGAAGCTTTTGATCCATGATCAAAGTATCGGTTAACTCAAAAGAACATCAAGAAGGTCAAAGTGACACCCCTAAATAAGGACAAGTCTCACCATGCTCACGAGAGAGTTTCTTCAAGAGGAAAAAGACGTCACTACATCAACAAGTCTTCATCAAGATGACGGAGAGGCTAGGGCCATCATGTGGCCCACATGTCCAACTAACATGCCAAAGGAGACTTGGCGTGTCAATTGAGAGAATTTGTCCATGTCTTCAACTTCAAGGTTGGACAACAAATCATCGCACTAAAATGTACGGAGGTAAGTCCCACTCATCAGACTTCAAAAATTTGGTGACTCCGTGCCAATAGGTTAATTGGTAGTTACCTCATACTTGATTTCCCAATTGCATATTTGAATTCCCCATCAATCTTTGCATTTTCATGTAGCTTGTTTGAAGTTTCACACTCGCATGTTGGAAAGTAAAATTTCCAACCATCCTAAAACTGAAATTTTGAATTTGGAGATAAATTTATACGGATATGAACCTTGGTCGTAACCACTTGAATTAGTCTACCTAATTCACCCCAAAAATATTTCCCTTAATATTCATTGCATTTGCAAGTTGCTTCAAGTTGGGCAAAACAATTTGACAAAGGGTAGCTAATGTAACCTGTTTTTGAGATGTTTTGTTTGTTCTTGATTTTAGTGAAACCAAGACAAAATTTGCAAAGAGGTTGGAAGGCCCCATCAAGCACATATCCCTCCATAGATCTCATTTTGAGTTCATGGTGGAGGGATGCTCAAGACGGTTGTCCGACTGAGGCACAAGATGAAGCTCATTCGACTCCAACCTCAACTTGGCAGAAGGCATTGAACATGAAGGCTATAGAAAAATTCATGGTCGTGAATTTCTCACACAACGACCTTCAACCTGGACTGCTCTTCAATTGAGGTACATGTTTAAATTTTCCGTCGTTGGAATTACATTTGTATTGAATAATTTTTTCTTACAATGGTAAGTAAGGTTTACACCTTCTCATCATTCAATTCTTATGCATCCTCACGAGTGTAAGTGTTGGCATTACTCTTTTTGATTCTTCAAAAAGGAATGCTACCTTACATGGGAATAAATTTAAACAAGTACATAGATTTTCATAAGCATTGCGAAAATTGACTTAGTCATTTTTTGCCTAGGTAATGCTTATGGAATTACTTAATGGTTGAATTGGTATGTAGCAACCTAGGAATAGTGATGTCCATAATTCTGAGTTGAAACTCATTCATGCATGGATCACTAAATTTCAAATTCATAGTCAAGAAATTAAAAATGTTCAGGATGGTAAAATTGAGAATCTTGTTTGCCATGACCCAAATTATAAATATTTGCTCTTGTAGAAAACTATGATGGTTAGAAATTTTATCAGATGAAGGGATACATATAGTATTTATATCACTTACATTGCTATGAGTAGGAGCTTTAAAAAAATGTTCAACTTTATTTATCCACAAAGCCCCACTCCTAGCAATGATTCATACATTGTTCATGGATACACTAGAAATTGGACCCAATGCATATTTGGCCTTGTTCTTCCCCATGCGTACAAATGAAGATTCGTTTACCTAACCCGAAAATTCATTTGTACAAGTATCGGGAGCTAACCATCTCTCTCTATCATAGAGAGGAAGTTTGAGGGAGTAAAATAACTATGCAGGCATTCAAAGATCCGATTGTTGGAAACCCTAAGAAGATTCCATTTCAATATCTCTTGGCCAAGGAGTAAATTAGGATGGTTGCTTCCTATCGGAAATTAAGCTCGAAGGACAACCATAACTATACGTGGCCGAAGATTTTACTTGGAAACCCTCCATGAGCGACCAATGGGATGGTACGAAAATATGAGAGCATAATGCTCTCAACTATTCTAAGAACTCATTCAAGCTCAAGGGAATTGCCACCATAATTGTGTGTAAGATTATTCCTTTGTGGCTAAAAGGTATGATGTGCCATAACCAAGGAATGACAAGATCACATCCAATGTATATTTGGTGCAAGTTTTTCCTATGTGGCTAGAAGGCATTTTATAGCTTAGCCAAGGAACAGTGGATCTCACTCAACCCATCTTGGGTGCACGGCATCCCTTTGTGGTTATAGGTATATTGTACCTTAGCCAAGGAATAACGGATCGTACTCAACAAATGTTGAGTACAAGTCACTCCTCTGTGGCTAAAGGGTATCATTACCCTAGCCAAGGAATGATGGATCATACCCAATGTATGAGGGGTACAAGTCATTCCTTTATGGATAGAAGGTATGATAAACCTTAGCCAAAGAATGACGGAAAACACTTTTGAGTGCACGTCATGCCTTTGTGCTAAGGGTTATAACTACCTTAGCCAAGGAATAATAAGGTATGTCCAACCTATGGAAACCTTGAGGTGTGGATGAGCGACATCGACAACACTCTCCTCGACCACACTCGTGGAGTCGAGGAAGGCAACCCAAAATAGACACTCAACCCCTCCAATGTCAAAGCCATGCTGCATCAAGGTTAGGCCAATCTCATGGCCTACATCCTTCATTAGGGTTTCAGCCCCTATCGCGGACCTTGAACAAGAACAAACTCTGGGGAGGACCCCCAGTTCAGGTAACTTGTATCATACCCCTTGCATATTTATTTTTCATTGACCCATCATCCACCTTGCATATATAAAAAAACATAAAAATAAGTAGAGTGGATTTGCTTTTGTAGGATCTAAGAGCATGTGAAAAGCTACCATAGGGGGGTGAATGGTAGATTTAAAAATCTTACGCAGTGGAAACAATTAAATCCCAAACCCTTCGGCAGAAAAACGATTTGTTAAAGAAATCGTGTGTGAAACTAATCTAAACGTGTTTAACAGGGACAAAGTGATATATATCTGAGAGAATCACTAAGACGACACAACAAGAATCACTCAAATCCGTTGAGAGAAACTCAAGTTTTGATCGAAAGGTCGAACAATGGTCAATCTGTCCTATGCGAGAAAAACAGTTCTGGAACGCTGCAAAGAAACTCGTGTAGATCAGAAACCACAAATCCAATGACCATGAACATTTTACATATGATATATAATCAAGTTTTGAAGATAAACCAAAAATAATCACGTCAATTGGATTTGTAAAACTCGAGTTATGATAAAACCACCGACGAACGGTAGTGCTGTCCAGAAACTCGACGAGTAAAACTTGTCTGGAACAAGTCGGATGAACAAGGCACAAAAGTTCCTTCAAACTATGAATTTTATTCAATAGAACATAAGAGGAACAGCCCCAAAGTCGTGCACCACGAGCTCTGGCCTCTCTTGCTTATATAACCAGCCCTTAGGCCAACCCAGTCTCAACTAGGACTCTAATCCTACTCAGATCACGAATCGTAACTTTCCATAACTGCTTAGGACTCTTCTATACGCAGATAGAAGCAATCTTAAGACTTCCAAACACCTTAGGAACGTATCCCACATTTCTAAAACAACTCAAATTCTTGACCCACACGAAATCCTAACATAACCAACTTGATACTTTCCATACCGAGCCATAACCGACTCCGTCGCAGCCAAAGTCATCAACCGATACGATCCGATCCTTCCAACCAGATCTTCCATCCATAACCCATCTTCAAAACCATGTTGCCACATCATGCACCGCATCCATACGTGCGAACACCTTCCTTCGACGTCCAGTAACCTTCATATGCACTGCCCTTGATTCAATCATCCTGCGCAACCTCCTGACCCGTTCAACCACAATTCCTCCTGAATTTGGTTGTTGGAACCTCATCTCCTCCCTGGGACTAGTCCAAAGGATCCTGTCACCAGCCATGACTTGAACTCAAGCAACACCTGCACATGAATAAACAACCAATCCATACGAGCCCAAGTCCGTGACTTGACTAAAGTCAGTTCCGACACAACACCTTACGTGAGTACCTCACATAAGCATGTTGCAAAGCATAGCAAAACGATATCAGCCATATCAACCAAAACGCACCAAAAACTTAGTAAAAGAATACTAAGCAAACTTTCTAAGAATATAAAGCAAGTTCGAAACATTGCAAGATAAAGGCAGGAACATTGCGATCAAGCTCCGAACCTTGCCAAAGCTAACCGGAGCTTGAGCCGGAGCTTACCAGAGCTAGTACAACCTATCCCCGGAGCTTACCAAAGCTAGTCGGACCTAGAGCCGGAGCTAACCAAAGCTAGTCGGACCTAGAGCCGGAGCTAACCAAAGCTAGTCGGACCTAGACAAAGAAGTCGGACCTATTGTCGGACCTTGCAGAAGCTCGGAGCTAGAGTCGGACCTTGCTAAAAAGATGTTATGGCAGCATTCAAAACTTTTATTGTCAAAGGCAATGTATTCAGCACACATAGGTCTCACAATCTCCCCCTTGATGAATGCATTGGCAACACCATTTAAAATCCGAACATTGGCATGAAAAGTTTTGAGAACAATTTTCCCTCTTTTTGAAAATCAAAATTAAGTGAGATACTCCCTATACAAATTTCTCCCCCTTGCATAATTCTTCCCTTGCATAATTCACCATATTATCTCCCCCCACGTATTTAGCAAGGTTCAAAAGAGAAAGTTTTAATTGTTATGAGCATATTATAACATATACATATAAAACAAAGCTCATCCAAGTCATACTATCAAGTAACTTACACTATCACATCAATGAAATACATAAAGTAGTGTAAGCCATGCTAGAGATCAAATGTAATTTCCAATTTAACAAGTCATGATCTCACAAACTTAACTATTTCAAAACCTGAAAGCATGACACTTGTTGCTGCATTTTATTATTTTTCAAAGCACAAATTTAGATCATATGATTTTTGCAAGAGATTATATGCGCATCTGCCTTATTCTAACCAATCAAGCCAAGCCTATGTCATTTGACAATCAAAAGCTTAAGGACATAGTTTTAGTCATACACAACTTCTTCCAAGTTCATATCTAAGTGCAATGATAAGCCCTCTCAAAAGAAGAAGTGCGATGCATGCATATTCTCTTTATCTTTTCTCAATTTATATTTGTTCATAAAGAAAACTCAATATGTGAGTTGATTACTTGATTAATTCTTTATGATTAAAAGCACTTGTGAGCATGCAACAAGTTCAAAACAGCAAGAAAGTTCGACCATAACCAGTTTTGGTGTAAGTAATTATTCCAATTACTACACATGGCAAAAACTACAAAATGTATAACAGGAGTAATGTAGTAAGAACTTTCAGCATGTAAAGGAATCACAAAGTCATATATGTATGAAATACTATGCACATATTATTTTAAGTTCAGATTCACACATAGACTTCCCAAGTTTCAAAACTCCCCCACAAATTAAGCCATGAGGACGCATAACCCCTATTTCACTACGAATGAAACAAAAACGACTGAAATCCAAAGGTTTTGTAAAAATGTCAGCCAATTGTTGTTCGGTATCTACATGGTGAAGCACAATGTTTCCTTTTTCAACATTATCACAGAGAAAGTGATACCTAATGTCAATGTGCTTAGTTCTAGAATGTTGCACAGGGTTTTTAGCAATGCAAATAGCACTAGTGTTGTCACAAAATAGTGGAACACTATCTAGATCAACCCCATAGTCCTTAGGTGTTTGAACAATCCAAAGAATTTGTGAACAAGCGCTAGCAGCAGCTACACATTCACATTCGGCGGTCGATTGACTGAACTTTGTTTTCTAGATGACCATGCAACAAGTGAATTACCAAGAAAATAACAAGCACCGAAAGTACTTTTCCTATCAATCCTACAACCTCCAAAATCAGCATCGGAAAAAGATTTCAAAGTAACGGTTGAGGAAGAAGGAAGAAAAATGCCAAATTCTTGAGTTCCATGTAAGTACCTGAGAATCCTTTTGACGGCTTGACACTGTGAAGCACGTGGGAAAGCTTGAAACCGTGCACAAAGACATATGCTGAATTGTATGTCTGGTCTTGATGCCGTGAGATACAAAAGTGATCCGATCATGCTTCTATATTCTTTTTGATCTACGGGTTCACCATCTTCATCAAGTTCAAGTGTAGTTGCTATTCCCATTGGTGTCCGAAGGGGCATGCTTTTGTCCATGTTGAAGCGCCTTAGGAGGTCTTTTGTATACTTCGTTTGATGCACAAAGGTACCCTCCTTGGTTTGCTTGATTTGCAGCCCCGAAAAGTACGTGAGTTCTCCCATCATACTCATCTCAAATTCTGAACTCATCATAGCTGAAAACTTGAAAACAATATCATGAGAAGCACAACCAAAGATAATATCATCCACATACACTCGAACGAATAATGAGTCATTGCCATGCTTAAGCACAAAAAGAGTTTTATCAACCTTGCCCATGGTAAACCCCTCTTCAAGTAAGAATGTTTTTAACCTATCATACCATGCTCTAGGGGCTTGTTTGAAACCGTACAAGGCTTTGGACAGTTTGTAAACATGCTTAGGAAAATTTGAATTTTCAAAACCTGGTGGTTGTTTGACATAAACCTCCTCATCTATGTAGCCATTAAGAAAAGCACTTTTAACATCCATTTGATATAGCTTAAAACCTTTAGATGCAGCAAAAGCTAACAAAATTCTTATGGCTTCTAATCTAGCAACAGGAGCAAAAGTTTCATCAAAATCTAGACCTTCAATTTGTGTGAAACCTTGAGCAACCAACCTAACCATGATGATCTATTCCATTTTCAGCACAAAAGTGATCAAAAGATTGATTTTTAAATTCAGTTCCGTTGTCACTTCTAATTGCTTTTAAAGATCCTGGGTGATCAATTGATAATCTAAGAAATAAAGTTCTAAAGTGACCAAAAGCTTCATTCTTAGACGCCATAAAGTAAACCCAAGAGTATCTAGAATAATCATCAACAATAACAAGAACATACCATTTACCTCCGAGGATTGAACATGTGAAGGTCCTACAGCGTCAAGGTGCAAAAGTTGACTTGGTTCAGTTGTCATGATCATTGTGAGAGGAGTGTGTGAACCTGCAACCATCTTAGCATGTCTACAAGAAGAGCACACAATTTCTTTGTCCCCTATAAGCTTAGGCAGCCCACGTATGCGATCAAGAGCACTAACACACGTTAGGTGATCAAATCCTACGTGACCAAGTCTACGATTCCAAAAATATAAGTCCTTCGAATCATTAGCAACTAGACACCTATGCTTAGAGGAAGACATATCGAAATAAGCTTTAAAAACTCTTCCAAACCAAGACATGTTAAAAATAAACTCACTATTTGAACCTACAACCTTGCAGCAGTTTTTATTGAAAATAATTTCCAGATTTTCATCTAGCAAATGTGAAACAGAAAGCAAGTTGTATTTCAAATTTTTGACAGGTTCCACATCCTTCAAAGTGTAGTGATCATTTACTCAAACCGAACCCTTAGCAATTATAGGAGTTGAAGAATTATCGGCAAAAGTGACATTCTCTACACGGGACACAAAAGAGAGGGAGGAGAACCAATCTTTGTTACCGGTCATGTGGCGTGAGCAACCTGAATCCACAATCCAAATGTTCTCCTTCCTCAAACTTGTAACCTACATAGAAGCACAATACGTCGATGACTCAATACTCGGGTTAGTCAAAAGGCATTTAGGTATCCAGTACTGAGTCACACGACGTGCAGCAGGAAAAACACATGGAAGCTGAGATAAAACAGCAGGTTTATGAGTCAATGTTTGAGGTTTTTTATTCTTAACTACTGACGTATAAGGTGTTACTTGTGTAGCACAAAAATCAGGAGCTCCGGAGGCAAAAACAGGAGGTACGGAGGTAAACTTTGAATGTTTTTGACTCATAACAGCAGGTTGCATGGCATTCGGTTTATTATGTGCA
Source organism: Tuctoria greenei (assembly GCA_036927565.1). Lineage (NCBI taxonomy): Eukaryota > Viridiplantae > Streptophyta > Magnoliopsida > Poales > Poaceae > Tuctoria > Tuctoria greenei. The sequence continues at coordinate 185,521,850 of JAYESD010000003.1, read as the reverse complement.
GTAAATTTTGCATGAAAGTTATGAGATCTAGCAATAATTTTTCCCTTTTCTGTTGTTTATCTAGTCTATAACAAAAATCTATGACATGACCATCTCTACCACAGTAGGTACAATAAAATTTGACTTTGTGTTCATGTCTAGATGAGCAAGCAATATTTTTATTTGAAACCGAATGAGACAACACTCCTGCAGATTTGAAAACCACCATTTTTTGCTAGGAACTGTTTGAATCAAATCACTTCCTAATGACTTTACAATTTCAGGTGGATGTGCCTTAGCATGAGCATGTGAATCAAAACCTAAACCAGTTTTATCATTGCATGACTTGGAAGAATTAAACAACAAGTTTAGGTTCTTATTCCCATTACAAAACCGATCTAATGTCCTATGCATGTTATCAATTTTATTGGACAGATCAAGACAATTTTTACATGAAGTTTTTCCTTTTAATTTGCAATTGGAACAATATTTAACTTCATGAGAATGTAAAGTATTATTCAATATTGAAATTTCATTCATATCATCTTTTAGTTTCTTTTCAAGATCATCACAACTAGAACAATGCAAATCAATTGTAGAACAAGAAGCATCTTTTAAGTTTCCAATGTCAAGTTGATGAGTAGGTTTAGGCCCGATCTTCCGAAAGGTATGTCGATTGGGGTGGAGAACTCGACGTTGATGATCCGCGGCACTCGATCGGTTCGAGTACCCCTGCAATCACTACACCATAGGTCCTTTGGTTATCAACCGTGCTACACACGCTTGACCTCGCCAAGAAGGCTAATCCGTGCAAGTGAAACCGAGAACAGGAGCAAGAACGTCGAAGAAACGATCAGGAAATCGCGAAGTTGGGGTCTCACAAACCGTAGAACGGCGATATTATTGATCTAATCAAAACCCACCGAATATGACCGGCGGATGCAGTATTTATAGGCTAGGGTTCGACCAAAATGGGATTAGACGCGTCCCTAATGGACTCTTACAGGATACAAGGCCCAAAGGCCCAATTCGGTGGCGCAGCACCGGACAGAAATCTAGACTCGACTTGTTTCGACTATTCCCAATGACTCCGGAAGAATTTTGAGGTGGGACCAGAACCATTGGAAAGTTTATCTCCTGCTTTTTCCTTGCATATGTAGAACGTCGAAAACGGAGTCCGTATGCCTCCTGAGCGTCCATTTTAAGGTGGACTACTCCTGGACTCCGAGTTGTAAACTGTTTCCATCAACTTGTGGATGTCCCAGCTGGTTCTCCACGCTCCCAAGGCCTCTTTCCTTCATTTGTTGATCTTCTCCATTATTCCTAATAATAATTAAATCATCACATAGCAATCTATTCTCAAACTCACATGCAAAAGAAGTTAGGAACGAATTCACCTGCTGATTTAATAACCGTGCTCGTGCTCTTGTGATTGGTCCTTGCAGTTCAATGTGCGTCTCCGCTGTTGTGATGTCCTCATCATCCTCCCCCTCTTGAATTGGAGTCGTCCTCGACTCAAGTTCATCTTCTTCTCCCAAGTATGGTCGCAAATCTAAAATTTTAAATGTATGACTAACCCCAAAATTGGGAGGCAATTCAAGCTTACATGCATTATCATTAATCTTTTCAACGATCTTAAAAGGACCAGCAACTCGTGGCATAAGTTTAGATTTTCTCAATTCAGGAAATCGCTCTTTTCTCAAATGTAACCACACCAAATCACCCAGTTCAAATTTTACTTCTTTTCTACCTTTACTACATGCAATCCTATACTTCTCATTCATCATTTAAATATTTTTCTTTGTAGTTTCATGCATCTTAAGAATGAATTCAGATCGTTGTGTAGCATCCAAATTTATAGTTTCAGAAGGAGGCAATGGTAGTATATCAATTGGGGCACGGAGATTGAAACCATACACTACCTGGAATGGACTTACCTTTGTCGTGGAGTGAACGGATCTGTTGTAAGCAAATTCTATATGTGGTAAACACTCCTCCCACAACTTCAAATTTGTTTTCAAGACAGCCCGCAAAATAGTGGATAAAGTACGATTAACTACCTCGGTTTGTCCATCCGTTTGTGGGTGACATGTAGTTGAAAACAGCAACTTGGTTCCCAATTTATACCACAAAGTTCTCCAAAAATGACTTAAAATTTTTGCATCATGATCAGAAACAATGGTATTTGGCACACCATGTAAACAAACAATTTCCGTCATAAATAAATCAACAATGTGTGAGGCATTATCATTCTTATGACAAGGTATAAAGTGTGCCATTTTGGAAAAACGATCAACAACTACAAAAATACTATCCCTCCCCCTCTTAGTCCTAGGAAATCCCAAAACAAAGTCCATAGAAATATCCTCCCAATGTACACTAGGAACAGGAAGAGGCATATAAAGACCATGTGGTTTAAGGCGAGACTTAGCTTTGTTGCAAGTAGTGCATCGTGACACGTAGCGCTCGACATTACGCCTCATCTTTGGCCAAAAGAAGTGTGTGGACAGCACGTCTTCAGTTTTCTTCACTCCAAAATGTCCCATCAAACCTCCTCCATGTGCTTCCTGCAAAAGCAATAGACGAACGGAGCTAGCTAGAATGCATAGCTGGTTAGCGCGATAGAGGAGACCCTCTCGCAGCACATATTTATTACAAGTTCTTCCTTCTCTACAATTTTCAAAAGCATCTTTGAAGTCCAAATCAGTAGGATATAGTGCTTTAATTGTTTCCAAACCAAAGATTTTATGATCAAGTTGGGACAGCATGGTATAACGCCAAGATAATGCATCGGCAATGATATTTTCCTTCCCTTTCTTATGCTTAATGATGTATGGAAACGACTCTATGAACTCAATCCATTTAGCATGTTGTTTATTCAGATTGGTTTGACACTTAAGATACTTCAATGATTCATGATCGGAATGTATGACAAACTCCTTAGACCAAAGATAATGTTGCCAAGTTTGTAATACACGTACTAAGGTATACAATTCCTTATCATAAGTAGAATAATTAAGAGAAGGACCATAAAGTTTTTCACTAAAGAAAGCAACGGGTTTACCTCCTTGTATGAGAACGCCTCCAATACCAATGCCTCTTGCATCACATTCTAGCTCCAAGGTCTTGTCAAAATCAGGAAGTTGTAGTAATGGTGCTTGTGTAAGATTCGATTTGAGAGCATCAAAAGCTTGTTGCTGCTGTTCGCCCCATCGAAATGGAACTCCCTTCTTCTTTAGCTCATGTAGAGGTGCTGCAATGGTGCTGAAATCCCGCACAAAGCACCGATAAAAACATGCAAGACCAAGAAAACTACGAACCTGTGTGACGGTTGTTGGGGCTGGCCAGCTGGTGATTCCTTCAATTTTTGCCTCATCCATCTCAATTCCCTGCGAGGAAACGACATAGCCAAGAAACGAGACTCAATTGGTGCAAAAGACGCACTTTTCGAGGTTACCAAACAAACGTGCATCTCTCAAAACAGTAAAAACAGCATGTAATGATCAAGATGTTTATCATATGACTTGCTGTAAATGAGGATATCATCGAAGTAAACCACTACAAATTGTCCAATGAAAGCACGTAAAACCTCATTTATTAATCGCATAAAGGTGTTGGGTGCATTAGTTAAACCAAAAGGCATGACTAACCACTCATAAAGTCCAAACTTGGTTTTAATTGCAGTTTTCCATTCATCTCCTAGTGCCATTCTAATTTGGTGGTAACCACTACGCAAGTCAATTTTTGTGAAGATGATAGCACCACTCAATTCATCAAGCATGTCATCCAATCGAGGAATAGGATAACGATATCGAATGGTGATTTTATGAATCGCTCGACGATCAACAGACATGTGCCAACTACCATCTTTCTTAGGAACCAAAAGAACAGGAACGGAACAAGGGCTAAGGCTTTCACGAATGTACCCGCGGTCCAAAAGATCTTGGACTTGTCACTGAATTTCCTTAGTTTCTTGTGGATTCGCCCTGTATGCTGCACGATTTGGCAAACTTGCTCCTGGAATCAAATCGATCTTGTGTTCAATGCCTCTCATCGTTGGTAAACCAGGGGGTATCTCGGAGGGAAACACATCCTCAAACTCCTGCAAAAGGTTAGCAACAGCAGGGGGCAATGCGATAGACAATTCATGAAGTAAAAACATGGCTTCTTTGCAAACTAAAGCATAGCACATCCCCTTAGCATCGAATAAATCAGCAAGTTCAGATTTAGTTGCGAGCGACGATGGTGATTTTAACTTAATAACTTGTTGTTTTTCAGATTCTAATTTTGTTGCTTTGCCATCACGAATTTCACTCTTCTCAAAATGCACAATTTCAACAGGAGTCATGGGGAGCAAAGTGATTTTCTTTCCCTTATGCATGAGAGTATATTTATTGGTTCTACCATGATGAATAGCATCTGTATCAAATTCCCAAGGACGACCCAATAAAAGAGAACAAGCATCCATAGGAACAACATCAAAATCAGCAAAATCATGGTATGAACCAATTGAAAAATGTATTCTCGCTGTTTGTTTTACCCGAACCTTACCGCTGCTGTTGAACCATTGAATGTGGTACGGATGAGGGTGTGCTCTTGTTGTCAAACCGAGTTTCTTGACGACGTCCGTGTTCACCAAGTTATTGCAGCTACCTCCATCAATTATAGTGTGTACACGGCAGTCCTTGATGACGAGAAACATGTGGAAGAGGTTGTGTCGTTGTAGCTTGTCGTTGGTCTCCACTTTGGAGCTCAAGGCACGCTGCACAATGATGCTCCTATAGTTCTCTGTCGCCGCTGTACCAAGTACCTCTTCTTCGGTGTGTTCGTCATTTGGATCTGTAAAGTTAGTAGCAAGAGAATATTCATCTTCAACATCCGAAGTACTATCATACCCGCCATCGTCGCGTGCTATGTATGCTCGTTTGCTCGGGCAATCTCTCATCATATGACCAAGTCCCTGGCAGCGGTGACACTTGATGTCGGAAATACGAGCCGTAGAAGGAGTAGACGAAGAAGGCTTGAATGATGTCGCCTTGTTGCCTTCCGGCACGCGAGAAGGTGGAGCAGCAGGTATAGTTTGTTGGCCGCCATTGGGTGGTGTAGTCGCTGCACGGGGGGTCGAAGATGGTGCTGTTTTGGATGGTGTAGTCGCTGCACGCGGCGTGAAGTTGCTCCTCGTGCGATGTTGCTGTTGTTGTCGGCCCTGCATTTATTTTTCTGCCAACATAGCAAGCTGAAACAATCTATTAACAGTATCATATTCCTTGTAATCAACAATGTCCTGAATTTCACGCCTCAACCCCCTATAAAAACGAGCTATTTTATCATCCATGTCCTCTACTACCCCACAATGCAGCATACCTTTTTGTAACTCTTGATAATACTCCTCTACGGACATGTTACCTTGGTCTAAATGCTGCAATTTTTTGCGAAGGTCCCGCTGAAAAGATGGAGGAACAAATCAAACACGCATAGCTTCCTTTAATCTATCCCATGTTAGAGGGTCAGTTCTAGTTTTAACAAGTTCATTCCACCATATGATAGCAAAGTCCTTAAACTCACTATTGGCTTGACGAACTCTATGTTGTTAAGGAACAAGATGCGAATTAAATTTTTGCTCTACTGTCATCTCCCAATCAAGATAAGCCTCAACATCATAAGCACTAGAAAAAGAGGGTATAGTAAATTTCACTTTAGCAAAAGTATCATCGGGAGGACGATTATAATAATTATTATGATTATTACCTCCCATACCTCGACGATAAAGTGGCAATCTTGGCTGATTATTGTGATCTTCCAGTTCATCATAAGCATTGTCTTCTTGTCTTCTAGTGAGAGGCAACCGAGCCTCAAAAGTATTCATTCGAAGAGCAAGGTCATCCAGTTGGCGAGTCAAGTTCGCCAATGACTCCTCCATTGCTGCGTTGTATTTGGCGAACATATTCGTCATGGTCTTCATCATATCACGTAACTCAGCATGTTGAACACATTCGTCATCATTGTCTTCTCCTGCAATTGTTAGTAGGAAACAAAAGACAACAAAAAATATGTTATCCCTATCAACTACAGTGAAAATGTGGAAGGTGGAAGAAAACAATCTCTCTCGCTAAAGCATCTTACCACGCTCTTACAAGTGTTCTTACCGACACAGCAGGTGGCGTGGATGGTGAGATGAACCGATGAAGCGTGGGGTGATTGCAAAGGTACCTGTTATGCTCAAGAGAAAGGTGGAGCTTGGATGGCACAATATGGTGGCTAATAAGCAGAAAATCGTTATAGCTAAACAAAGTTGAATAAGTATTCAATGTAGGAAACTTTTGTTGGTCAACCAAGTGCCCTAGAGCCTAGCACAACACAAGGAAGTATCAAGGCAAAAGAAAGACAGAATGATATAGCCAACAAAACAGCACCAAGTGGTATAGGCCAATTGCTTTAATATGCGTGCTCTTCACTATTTTTTCTTTTTTGTAATAATTTTTTGATTTTTTTCTTTACTCAGGAGCACAAATATAGGAAGCACACAAATTTGCAGCTCAATTGGATATAATATGCGGCCTACAGAAAATCAAGAAGATTCTTTAAAATTCGTGCTAAAACTTCAGAAGCCGGATAGCCTATCTTCCGAGGGTAATTTGGGCAATCTAATTTCGCCGATCGCGGCTACACTGCAGAAAATCAGATGTGAAATTTCGCATAGATGAATTGGAAAAAAAATTGCCCGATTTCGAGTTCGTATGCGAAAGTTATGGCCGTTTTAAGGTAGGCTGTCCGAGTTACGTTTTTTTGGATGTTGATTCCAACTCGGTTTGAGAACAGAACTCGCAATCGGATATGAAAACGATCGGGAATTTGCACAGCAACTAATGGGGTGGTGTGTGATGATTCAAGGATGAATGACACAAAAGTTTGTCACCTAATCTAGGGCTGGCAATGCGGGAGTTCACGCAAGGCGGCTAGTTAGGGCAAACCGATGAACGTGGTGGATCGGTTTGTTATTTAGGGATTGTGGAATAGGTGTCGAACAGCAAGAAAACAAGGACGAAACACGATAACTAGGACCCAAAACACAAAGCTAAACCAGCAACAAGACTCGACCACACGAATTCAAACTCAACAATGCAAACTGAAAAACGAAACTGCAGGCACTATAGTCTGGGAAGCAGTAAAAACGATCTAATTTTTTTGTGGCTTTTCTGTGGACTCTAGGTACGAAACAAAATTGATCTAATGGAAGGAAAACAAAGATACCTCACGAGCAACCTGGAAATCTGATACCAATTGATGAGTAGGTTTAGGCCCAATCTTCCGAAAGGTATGTCGATTGGGGTGGAGAACTCAACGTTGATGATCCGCGGCACTCGAGCGGCTCGAGTACCCCTGCAATCACTACACCACGGCTCCGTTGTTTATCAACCGTGCTGCACACGCTTGACCTCGCCAAGAAGGCTAATCCCTGCAAGTGCAACCGAGAACACGAGCAAGAACATCGAAGACACGATCAGGAAATCATGAAGTTGGGGTCTCACAAACCGTAGAATGGCGATATTATTGATCTAAGCAAAACTCACCGAATATGACCGGCGGCTGCAGTATTTATAGGCTAGGTTTCGGCCAAAACACAATTAGACGCGTCCCTAATGGACTCTTACAGGATACAAGGCCCAAAGGCCCAATTCGGTGGCGCAGCACCGGATAGAAATCTGGACTCTAATTGTTTCGATGATTCCCGATGACTGCCGAAGAATTTTGAGGTGGGACCAGAACCATTGGAAAGTTTATCTTCTCCTCTTTCCGTGCATATGTATAACGTCGAAAACAGAGTCCGTATGCCTCCTCGGCGTCCGTTTTAAGGTGGACTGCTCCTGGACTCCGAGTTGTACTCGAGTCCGAGTTGTAAACTGTTTCCATCAACTTGTGGACGTCCCAACTGGTTCTCCACGCTCCCAAAGCCTCTTTACTTCACTTGTTGATCTTCTCCATTATTCCTAATAACAATTAAATCATCACATAGCAATCTATTCTCAAACTCACATGCAAAATAAGTTAGGAACGAATTCATCTGTTGATTTAATAACGGTGCTCGTGCTCTTGTGATTGGTCCTTGCAGTTCAATGTGCGTCTCCGCTGTTGTCATGTCCTCATCACAAGTGCAGCAAGTTTTTTGTTCTTTTGAATTTCAAGTTCAAGTCTATCTATAGTGGAGGAGTGTGCAGTTCTTAGAGTGGACAATCGTTCATAGATTAAATCATATGAGGGACAAGAATCATCACTAGGAATCAAGGTTTTCAAACGGTTCATTTCAGATTCTAGTGATTCAATTTTAGCAGCATTATCCCTAAGTTTTTTGTCCTTTTTCTTAACAATAATAGTTGCACGAGAAATTGCATCACACATTTCATTACTGATAGAACATACCTCATCGTCGTCACTGTTGTGTTTTGCATCCTCCTGACTTGATCTTGATCTTGTTTTGCCCGCCACGAAGCATAAGTTGGCCAAATCATCATCATCTTCATCACTTTCAAAGTCTACATCACTTGAACCGAGCTCTTGAAGTGCAGTGATGAAGCTGTTGATCATCTTGTTTCTTATGGTACCCTTCTTTTTCTTGTTGGGGTTCCCAGAGGTGGTCTTGACCTTGTTCTGTTTTTCTTCACGGGTAGTAGGACCGAAATGGTTAGGGCATTCTGTACGAAAGTGTCTTGTATTACCACATTCGAAGCATCGTCGAGGTCCGGAGCTTCCTTTCCTTTTAGGTCTCACATTTTGCAACGCTTTTGAGAACCTAGTAGACAGAAGTGCTAGCTCCTCCTCTGGAAATTCCTCGATCTGCTCCAGGGTTAGTGAGGACAACAAAGCAAGAGTATTGCAAGATGATGATTGGCCGGAGCTAGGCATATCACGTTGTGAGACAAATGCAATAGACTTATTTGGGTTCTTACGTGATAAGATGTCAATTTCAAGAGTTTTGAGTTTAGAGTAAAGCACATCTAAAGTAAGTGTACTCATGACAGTAGATTCACGAATAGATGTGACTTTCATCTCCCAAATTGACATGTCTAATGCACTAAGAAGTTGCCTAGCATTTTCAGCATCAAAAAAGTTAACATTGACACTACGCAGATTGCTGAGAATTTTATTGAAGCAAGCAAAAAGGTCATCTATGGACTCACCGGGTTGCATCTCGAAGCGCATATATTCCTTTTTGAACATATCTTGTCTCACCTCCTTGATCGTGTTGGATCCTTCGTGATAGTCACAAAGCGCTCTCCACACATCATATGCCGATCGAAGGTGTGCAACACGGTCGAAGTCGCTTTGAGTGAGTCCTTGGATGATCAAGTTATGGGCTTTATTGTTGTTATCGACGTCCCGTAGGTTCGTAGCCATAACTTGATCATTTGACGGAACATCATAAGGCTTGTACATCTATTCCCATATGGCGAAGCCTTGGGCCTGGATGAAAGCCTCCATGCGTGCCTTCCATACCTAAAAATCAATACCAGCAAACACATAAGGTTTGGCGGAGTATTTCTCCATGATAATTAGTCCAAAACACGTGCAAATCACAATGATTAGAGCACTGCGGCTCTGATACCAATTGTAGGATCAAAGATCACATGAAAAGCTACCAGAGGGGGGGTGAATGGTAGATTTAAAAATCTTACGTAGCGGAAACAATTAAATCCCAACCCCTTCAGCAGAAAAAGGATTTGTTAAAGAAATCGTGTGTGAAACTCATCTAAACGTGTTTCACCGGGAGAAAAGTGATAGATATCTAAGAGAATCAATTCACGAAGACGACACAAAAAGAATCACTCAAATCCGTTGAGAGAAACTGAAGTTATGATCGAAAGATCGAACAAAGGTCAATATGTCCTACGTGAGAGAAACAGTTCTGGAATGCTGCAAAGAAACTCGTGTAGATCAGAAACCACAAATACAATGACCATGATAATCAAGTTGTGAAGACAACCCAAAAAGAATCACGTCAATTGGATTTGTAAAACTCGAGTTATGATAAAACCACCGACGAAAGGTAGTGCTGTCCAGAAACTCGACGAGTAAAACTTGTCTGGAACAAGTCGGACGAACAAGGCACAAAAGTTCCTTCAAACTACGAATTTTATTCAATAGAACACAATAGGAACAGCTCCAATGTCGTGCACCACGAGCTCTGGCCTCCCTTGCTTATATAACCAGCCATTAGGCCAATCCAATCTCAACTAGGACTCTAATGCTAATCAGATCACGAATCGTAACTTTTTATAACTGCTTAGGACTCTTTTATACGCAGATAGAAGCAATCTTAATACTTCCAAACACCTTAGGAACGTATCCCACAATCCAAAACAACTCAAATTCGTGACCCGCATGAAATCCTAACATAACCAACTCGATACTTTCCATACCGAGTCATAACCGACTCCGCTGCAGCCAAAGTCATCAACCGATACGATCCAATCCTTCCAACCAGATCTTCCATCCATAACCCATCTTCGGAACCATGTTGCCATATCATGCACCGCATGCATAAGTGCGAACACCTTACTTCGACGTCCAGTAACCATCATATGCACTGCCCTTGATTCAATAATCCTGCGCGACCTCCTGACCCGCTCAACCACAATTCCTCCTGAATTTGGTTGTTGGAACCTCATCTCCTCCTTGAGACTAGTCCAAAGGATCCTATCACAAGCCATGACTTGAACTCAAGCAACACCTGCACATGAATAAACAACCAATCCATACGAGCCCAAGTCCGCGACTTGACTCAAGTCAGTTCCGAACACAACACCTTACGTGAGCACCTCACATAAGCATGTTGCAAAGCATTGCAAAACAATATCAGCCATATCAACCAAAACGCATCAAAAACTTAGTAAAAGAATACTAAGCAAAATTTCTAAGAATATAAAGCATGTTCGAAACATTGCAAGATAAAGGCAGAAACATTGCGATCAAGCTCTGAACCTTGCCAAATCTAACCGGAGCTTGAGTCGGAGCTTACCAAAGCTAGTACAACCTAGCGCTAGAGCTTACCAAAGCTAGTCGGACCTAGAGCCGGAGCTAACCAAAGCTAGTTGGACCTAGAGCTGGAGCTAACCAAAGCTAGTCGGACCTAGACAAAGAAGCTGGACCTATTGTCGGAAATTGCAGAAGCTCGGAGCTAGAGTCGGACCTTGCTAAAAAGATGTTATAGCAACATTCTAAACTTTTATCGTCAAAGCCAATGTATTCATCAAACATAGGTCTCACAACTTTCAAAATAAAATAAAAGATGTGCGGTAAGAATGGTTTCGAATTCACATTGATGAAATGATGAATAGTTGCTCTGTTTTAATTTTCCTAAGTCCCAAGTTTACAACGTACTGCTCTCCAAAATATTTCTTTCATTGGCTATAATTACTTTTTCCTTGATTTAGAAATTTTGGGTAGCAAAAGCTTAATCCAATTCTAAGTTGTTGTGAGATATGATATAGTGATAGGGCTGCTATTCTTGGTTTCAAAGTAAAACTTAGATTTCCGAAGGAATTGTAAAAAGATTTAAGTTACTCACATTTGATTGGAAATACCTACCAAAACTATATGATACATTACATTAATAGACTTTATGCATATGCTATTTGCCTTCACATTGAGCTTTGTCAAACTAGTATAGACCTATGTGAGATTTCATTCATTACTTATTGAATTCAAGACTTCACTTGCACGTGCTATACTTCTACACTAGAAGTAAGCAAAATCTCATCATACCACCATTCCACATTAAAAAGAGAAACTCCATATCATTCATGCTTAGTACTCTCTCCAAAATTTATTGCATAAAAAGGGAGTAGAAGATATGGCTACAAGAAAAAGAAAAAGAAAAGGAAAATGCATGCTTACATCATAAGCATGAGAAAAAAGAAAAAGAAAAAGAAAAGTATCCATCTTTCATCCCTGCAAAATAAGAGAGTCCACACAAAAAGGAGTCATTTCAAATATACACATCCACTCCATTCCATCACACATGCACAAGTCTTTAATTAATTTGTTTTTAATTGATTTTTCCTAAGGCTTGCTCTTTTGACTTAGCAATATTATGCAACGCAAATATGTGTACTATATTCCCTACCAAGCTACACATACAAGCCTTATTTAGTGGTAGGTTGAGTGTAGGCACAATGCCTTGGTGAGGAAATATTACCATTACACACAAAGGAGAGATCGTGAGAATCAAATTGAGGTACTTAAAATCTAAATTGAACTATTTGGAATTTGAGTGGAACTTGATTTCTAGGGTATGTGTGCAACATTTGTTGTTCTATCTTTCAACCACCCATGAATAGTAGATGGCATAAGCCCCATTATAACTTATGATGGGTGAAGTACCATGCCAATTTTTTGCAATACTAGGTAGAGTATTTTGTTGTGCACATGGTACTTTTGAAAAATAGAACATTGTAGCAACACCTGGTCATAAACCTAAAGCCTTGAATTTACTCAGGACGAGCAAATGATGAACTTGGGGGATTTTATTGACGGTTGTTATATACCTATCTCACCCGTCAATATAACTCAATTATGTAAGGAAATATCATTTCTTGCACACGTCAGCTTTATATTTAACCTATTTCCACTTGTACATGGAGAAATTGGTGCATGCAGGCATTTTACACAGAATTGAAGTGAAAAAAGGGGATGGATCCTATAAATTATCATCCCAGCCTATCAAGCGTCGACACGTGGCGCCACATGGATCAACTGGCCCACAAAAAGAAGTATCCAAGGCCATCGGACGGTGTAGCACCCATATCATGGAATGGGACCCACATGCCAGTCACCTGGAGGAAGAGCTGGCTATTTGGAGCCAGGACCAGGTCGACCGACCCCCCTAGTCGGCCGACTAGGTCCTGGCGCCAAACGCAGTCAAATGCCACATGTTGGTTCCTCCCGGCTTGAAGAGGTCATGGGTGACTGATTCGAACGTTTTTGGTGGCGAGAACCGACCCTTCACTTCAACACACACAACTTGAGCATCATTCTATTGTATACACTAGTTCCATTAGTCCTTAGTGGAGTTAGGCTATACAGAGGAGAACCTCTAGTCCCAAGTCCAAGTTAGGAAAGGTATGGCTCATGTATCTTTTCTTATATTTGTGACTTTATGCATAATAAAGATATTATCTTTAGTCTTCTTTTATTCATATACTTGGATGAAGCATTTCTTATTTGATTGTGGAGTCCATGTATGTGGTAGGAGTAGTCTTTATGATTATGCCATAGAACTCTTAATCTATCATCATAAACACTACAAACCCCCACTATAGTCTAATTAGTTATGATATGATCATGTTTATATGAATAACTTATGCTACGTCTCAATATTGGTTCAACGATGTTTAGGTTAGTCATTGCCTTAAGATGGCTTGTGTCATGACTCTTAAGGTATTTACTTAATATGCTAGCATGGTGCCAGGATAGTTAAGTAACATTGGATGTCTCGTAGACCCACGGATTGAAGAGGTAGGCCGTAGGTGGTGATAGCCCTATCTGTCCTTTGTAATCCTCCACCTTCCGCTATGCCACAGGCTCTTGGCGGGAGTTGTCCTAGTATTGCTAGGGGTAAACCCGTGCTCGATGTGTTGAACAACTTAGCATAAGTATTCACCATTGAGATGCTAATTAGTATCTAACTTAGGCTATGTATATGTATATTAGAAGCATTGTAGAAGTAACTCTCCAACTCTTAGTATAATCTCTATTAGGACCCATTTAATCCTTTAGAATAGATTGCTTAGGTGTATGTCACACTACCCCTATTATCAACTTACCCCTGTCTTGATAATTGATTAGTATCACATAGATTGATCTAAGAGTAGTGTTTACTTTACTCCATTGCCATCCTTTGGGATAAATACAATACCATTGGGAATACTCTTGGGTGAAATGCTACGCGATAGATTCTGTGCGCTTGCGGACCTCATCTCTTTCGAGAGATGATCTGTGATGTAAGAAACGTCAACACCCCACTGAGATTGAATGTGGAGGTGGAGGATGCATGGGGGACGATGTCCTTGCCAACCATGGTAGATGTGACTTGGTGGAAGATGGTAGAGGGTGTTTCTTTTTCTAGAACGATGCATGTTTCCTCTATGTTCATGCCTTTTTAATATCGTCGAGGCCGATATTCAACCTATCACACTGAGGGTTCTATTGGAATAACACTGGGGAGATAACCCGCGAACACTGAAGCCGGCGGTGCCAACCAGGGTCGGCTGAACCTAGGGTTTGGCCGACATGGGATGGATGTCGTTTGTGCTACTGTTTTGTGGGATGTCTCCGTGGGCCACATGGATTGTCTTTATAAGGGGCCCTTATTGGAATTCGAGGAATTATGTGAAATTTGGAAGAACAGCGTGAAAATTGATTAAATTTATCATGTTGGCTTTCCTTTCCAAATCCTCATGGGAATCTAAAAAGATTTTGAGACAGTTCCCTTTCACCTTAAATAGATGGCTTTCATCATCTTCTGTGTGATGTCTCCATGAGATGAAGTTTCTATCATGGTCCAAAGAGTTTTACCCTGGAGTTAAACAGAAGGACTTTATCTCCAGGACTTTTGACGCAATTCGTTTGTTGTGCCATCTCTTAGTTCTTTCCTTATAGATCTTAGCACTATGATACACCTTATCCCTCCATTCCTCAAGTTCATAGATTTGCCTCAAACAGTGCTTCCCAGCCTCAGTAAGATCCACGTTCCACCGTTTTATGGCCCAATGAGCTTTATGTTTTGTCTCTATAGGAAGATGGCAAGTTGCCCATAGACAAGTTGGAAAGGAGACATGCCGACAGGTTTCTTGTAGGCAGTTCGGTATGCTCACAATGCATCATCTAGTTTATGCTTCTAACTCGTTCCCATTTTAAAGACGGTTCTTTGCAGAATGTTCTTGATCCGCTTATTGGATGTTTCTGCCGGATCATTTGTTTGTGGGTGGTATGGAATAGCAATGTTATATTAGACTCCAAGCCCCCTTAGAAAGCTCTGGAAGGTCTCATCAATGAAATGAGACCCTCCATCACTTATGAGCATTCGAGTGCCAAAGCGTAGGAAAATGATCTCATGGAATATTTTCGTAGCTTGTCTGGAGTCGGCATTTTTCCATGGCAATGCCTCTACCCATTTTGACACATAATTTATGGTCACCAGAATATACTTGCAATTATGGGACTTTGGAAAAGGTCCCATGAAGTCAATACCCCACACATCAAACAATTCGACTTCAAGATGATATGTGAGGAGCATGGAATTATGAGCACTGATTCCTCTGTGCTTTTGGCATTTCCAACATTGGGAAATGAATTTCTTGATATCTATATACATAGAAGGACAATAGAATCCACCTTGCCTGACCTTTGCCTGAGTACAGTAAACATCGTAATGGCCTCCATAGGGGCCAACATGGCATTTTTCAATGATTTTGGTAGCTTCGGTTATGGGGACACACCTTCTAAGAAGGCCATCGACATATACTCGTTAGAGATATTGTTCATCCCATAGGTGTCTACGACTCTCATAAACGAGCTTATATTTGTTTTCCCCTTGTGGTATGTACCTCGTGACCATGAAGTTTATGATATCCGCGTACAAAGGGTGAGAGTCGGCCACCTTGAGCAACATGTCATGCCGTAGGAAGTCATTACTGGGTACATCCATGTGTTGTGTGACTTCCATACCTGAGAGATGATCCACAACAAAATTCTCCACTCCCTTCTTATCCTTAATTTCCAGATCAAATTCATGGAGTAGGAGAATCCATCAGATGAGCCTTGTTTTAGCGTCTTTTCGGTGAGCAAAAATTTCAAGGCTGCATGGTCTGTGTATACTATGGCCCTGGTTCCAACCAAAAAGGACCTAAACTTAACGATAGCAAAGACTATTGTTAGGAGCTCTTTTTTCATAGTGGCATTATTGAGTTGTGCTACTGTTAGAGTCTTGCTAGCATAGGCTATGGCGTGATGCTTTTTATCTTTGGTTTGGCCTTAGACTGCACCAACAACAAAATCACTGGCATCACACATGATTTCAGATGGAAGCGTCCAATCAGGAGGTGTGACACCCAGTTTCGGAAAACAAACCAATTGCAGCGTATGTTTGTGCCCAGGACGTTCATCACACATATAAGGAAGCATCACAAATGATATTCAGAAACTAACCATGTCTCAAATAGAAACTAAGTACCTTATTACAATAATCCAATGATTCTTGAATGACAAGTATCTAATTATTGCAGCGGAATTAAACTAAGTAGTACGAATTCACTCCACAGGCAATGGACAGTATCCTGCAACCTAATACTCTCTGTCATCATCATGGTACTCCCAAGCATCTCCTGTACCTGTTTAGTGTGGGAATAGCAATGGTGAGTACATGTCGTACTCATCAAGTGTGGGAAAGTGTGACATGTAGCTTAAAAAAGGATAGAATAAATGGTTAATTGCAGAAATGTACATGTTAGTTCACAAACATGTAAAAGCAACCTATAATGTCTAAGTGTGTTTAATTCCACATAACCCTAGTAATCACCGTATCATATATTCAACATCCTCATTTACCATCATAATTCATTTATAACCAGCCAACAATTAATATCATCACCACATGCAATTTTCATACCTTTTCATAACTAACCATGCTCATATGACATAACCAATCCATACTCAATTGGCAAACCCAAACCATCCCAAAACCAAGTTCATTCTCTAATCATGAAAGTTGTCTAGGTGCTCGTGATCGTGAGCACGGCTATTATGATAGTTTTTAACACTTTGCAGAGTTTGTACCACATTACCTACATGTTCGTGATTTCATCACCTTTCGGTGACTAAGAACCTATATTATGCCTTATCACACTTCCGTTGGTGTGTGGCCAAGAGATCACAAAATAGTCTTTCAAAAGGGACTACTAGTATGTACGGACCCACTAAGGTTTCACTAGAAGGCTTGAATCTCCATTCTCCCACCCACGGGCCCCCTCGTGTGCCATGCAGATCCCAGGGTAGCCCTACTCGACTCCCATTCCCCGCGACATCCAATGGTCCATACAATACTAGCAGCACACCTAACTATTCAGCTACCCCGCACCCGTACTTGGCCTTGTGGTGGCACTGTTGTCGTGGCATATATTTGCATGAACTGGTCCTTAGATCTAAGGTAAGCAAAATGAGCGTACCATCCAACCCATTCCACAATACCATTCCATATGCATGTTGCTAAAAGATAAATCATGAATTCACATAGTCCATATGTGCATTAATTCATAATTAAGTCATTTAGTTATTCCCAATCCCAATTAAGTAAAGCGTATAAAAAGTGTAAAATACCCTTCCCGACTCTCTACATTACCTCCCGAGTTACAAGGATGGGCATACAAGTCTAGTAAACACCTATTCATGGGTTTCCCATCAATTTGACACAACCATGCAACTCTTCTAAAAAAACATTTAAAATAGGATAAATATGTTCAAGGGCACTTGACATGCTCCGGTTTAGATCAACTAATTCAGAAGTGTTGAAGATCCTCGAAAGCACCTTCCAGAGCATTTCCTTCTATTCCGCGCAACAAACATGAGAACAAGCATTACAATCAATAAATGGTCATATAGTACTCAATATGTCATGATGTGCATGAATGATGCAACTATGATGTAATACTTATTATTAGGTTACTACTGTTGCTTACTAACCAGTTACAATTGAGTTTTACATATTTGAGCAAGTTTTGAGTCATTTCGGGGAAAACTGGGAAAGTTTTAGGAATTTAGAATTCATACGACGGACTAGTCCGCACTGGTGGCCGGACATGTCCGCTCTGGACCAGATAAGTCCGCTCTGGATCGAACAAGTCTGCTACGTCCAAGGCTTTGCAAACTTCCCAACTAGGGCATAGTTTCAATCAAGAGTGGGATCAAAATTGACGTGGAAAGTTGGATCTAGGGCAAATACCATGATTGCAAAGGTTTAACGGACGAGGATTAGTTGCAACATATGAAACTTGACGCCTAGATCCATTAACGACGAATTGGCAACAGGAAGTAGAAGAAGAACATTAATGTTGAAGAGTCGATGAAGAAGATCGCAGCAGCATCGACAATCTTGCTTGATCCTCCTTCTTCTTCTTCACCTTCCTCTTCTTTCTCCTTCCTTGCAGTGAGGGCTTCTTGCTTCTTGGATGGCGTCTCATGATGAGAAACAGTCGGTGAGGGTTTTCCTCTAATGTGGGCAGGGTGAGAGGAGGGGCTTCGAGTGTTTATATAGGAGTGGTGGGGTTAGGGTGTAATCCCAGTAGGCAACGGTGGGGACAAGTAGGGGCCTTGGTGGGGTACCAAATGGGCTCCTGAGGGGTGGGCACGTTCTAGGGCCCAAATAAGTCAATTACCTAATAACTCATCGTTGAGGAAAATAGGAATCCGAGTCGAAACCCTAGAAACTATAATAGTCCATAGTAAAGCTGGACAAGTCCATTTTTGGTTCTGATGTCACAACGGACTAGTCTGTTGTCCAGCGGACAAGTTTGTTGTACCACAGCGAGAAGGGGAATTCGGACTAAAATTCAACAATCCGGACAAGTCTGGGGTTTTATAGTTTCTGAATCGAACTAGTCCGTAAATATTAATGGACAAGTTCGAAGGGAAACAGAAATAAAACTGGACTGGTCCGTACAAAGTAGCTGACAAGTCCGCTATTCTGAAGAAGACTGAATCAAGCTGGAGGGGAGGGGTATACCGGACTAGTCCGTGGATAGGTCCGGACAAATTCGTACCCAAAATTGATTTTAATAGTTGTTTTGCCTCTAACTCATTTTAATCTTGTTCCTTCTTGTGTTGCATTATATTAGACATGTATGAGAATGAATGCAATGCATGTTGGATGGAAATGAGGGTGTTATAGACCTACCACCCTTAAAATGAATCCTGCCCTCGAGATTCGATAGCGCGGAGCAAATATGAGGGAATTCGGCCTTGCGGTCTTCTTCACGCTCCCATGTAGCTTCAACTTCCGTATGGTGGTTCCATTGTACTTTGCACCAGCTGACTCTCTTGTTCCTTGTGACTCTTTCCTTCGTATCTAGGATTTTATATGTTGCTCGGCATAGGTCAAGTTCTCCTCGAGTTATAGCTCGTCCATTGGCACTTGTTCTTTCGGCACCCTTAGACAGTTCTTGAGTTGAGACACGTGAAACACATCATGCACATCGGAGAGATGCGCCGACAGCTCGAGTTGATATGCTACCTCTGCTCGCTTGTCCAAAATCTTAAATGGTCTGATGTAGTGAGGTGCCAGTTTGCCTTTGACGTTAAACTGTCATTGACCTCGAATAGTTGACACCTTGAGATACACGAAACCTCCAACTTCAAAAGTCAGATTCCTTCGCCTATTATCTGCATAGCATTTTTGTCATGACTGAGCCGCCCTTAGGTTTTCACGTATTATTTGAACTTGCCTTTCACCATCTTGTAACACATCGGGTCCATATACTTGTTTCTCTTCTGTCTCATTCAAAAACAAAGGTGTCCTACACTTCCTCCCTTTATAGTGCTTCATAGGGTGACATTTTCAAGCTGGCTTGGTAACTATTGTTATACGAGAATTCAGCATACGGCGAGCTCTTGTCCCAGCTACATCCATGTTTCAAAGCACAAGCCCTCAACATGTCCTCTAATATTTGATTTGTCCTCTTGGTTTGCCCGTCGATCTATGGATGATACGCGGAGCTGAAATTTAACTTGGTATCCATATACTCATGCAGTTTCTCCTAGAACCTAGGGGTGAATTGAGAACCTAGATCGGAAACTATTTTCTTCGGAACTCCATGTCGGCATACGATGTGTTCCATGTAGATCTCTGCTAGCTTTGCCTCTTTGTATTTGGTATGACAGGAATAAAATGAGCAGACTTTGTCAACCGATCCACAATAACCCATACAGAGTCATAACTAGAATGAGTGCGTGGCAATCAAACTATGAAGTTCATACTGATTTCTTCCCACTTCCACTCAGGTATTTTCAGCGGAAGCAATAATCCAGCAGGCCGGCGATGCTCGTCCTTCACTCGTTGACACGTGTCACACAGGGAAACATATTCGGCTATGTCCCTCTTCATGCCATCCCACCAATAGCGAGTTTTTATGTCCTTGTACATCTTCGTACAACCAGGATGAATGGAATAGGGTGTGTCATGTGCTTCCTATGAAATGGAAAGGAGAAAGAAGTATGAAGTGTTTTTTGGGGCAAACAGTCTTCCTTCCATGGTCGATCAGGCGTGTCTCTACGAATATCTCAAGGCAAGCATTACCAATAGTTGGAGTGGAGGTAACTTCGTGCTGGAATGGTTTTTTCTCCTCCCTGAGGTCGGACTGTTTGCCAACCAGGGGTTGTTACGTACCATGTGGTAAGCACTATACTCCATTACTTTCTCAAACGCTCCACTCAACACTACCTCCTTCTATGCTTCTTGCTCTTGCACACGAACAGCAGCTTCTCCGAGACCTCTCCACCGCGGAGCGCCTTACTCTTCCCGCTGCAAAGTTCTTGACAACAACCTTTCCTACGTTCATGCGGGAGCCTTGATTTAGTACTTGTTCAACTTATCACTTTAAGATGGGATACCATGAGGCTGTTCTACAAAGCGACAAAGCGGGGGCAAAGGCGACCCTTTCGTACTTCCTTCGAATCAATAGGCCTATCATTTTTCATGAGGCGGGCCAAATAGAGAATGAAATGCAAAAATAGGGGGAAGTGGGGATGGTCGCGCCTTTGATTTTGTTTAAGGGCTGCTCGTCTTACTCAGTTGAGATTCTTCTGAAGAACCGGAAGCGAAGCGCTATGCCAGGGCGAGGGTCACGTTAGGCACATAGATCCGCTTTCCCAACCATAGTGTGCCATGGTCATCTTTGTCAAACCTCCATTCTCTTCCCTCTTGGATTCTTTCCCTGATCTTCTGGACCCTATTCATCATTTGACCTTCTCGTATCTCTTGTTCTAGTGTCATATTTAACTCCATCATTCCCATCTAATTCACGAACTTGAGGTGCAACCGTTCAAACTCCTTGCATAGCTCGGGTGGTAACTCCCGGACCGTGAGCTGGTGACATGCTCACTTTCGACTCAAGGCGTTCGCTACTACATTAGCTTTTCCCCGGTGGTAATTGATCCATACACTGTAATCTTTGATGATCTCCAACCATCGGCATTGCCTCAAATTCAGTTCCATTTGTGTGAATATGTACTTGAGGCTCTTGTGATCCATGTAAACCTCACATCCGTGACCAAAAACGTAGTGCTCCATATCTTCAAGGCGTGCACCACGGCTGCGAGTTCAAGGTCATGCGTAGGATAATTCAGCTCATGTTTCTTTAGTTGCCTCGATGCATAAGCTACCACTTGGCCTTCTTGCATGAGCACACATCTAAGTCCTTGTGTTGAGGCATCATATATATCAAAGCTTCTGGCTCACATCTGGTAATACTAACACCGGCGCAGTTGTAATTATCTTCTTCAACTCCATTGGAACGGCTTACCCTTTGTTAGCAACTCAGTTGGGTGCTTCACTATATTGGAGAAGTCTTTGACAATTTGTTGGTAATATACACCCATTTTGATGTATATTGTGATGCATCCACTTCAATGTTGACTCTACTATCATTTGTCAATTGCACTGTTCTTGTGGCACATTGGATAACTCCATTATGCTTTTGTAGCCAATCCAATCCAGGTATTATGTCCAATCCTTGTCAATTTAGAACAATAAGGTTGGCGAGGAAATCTAACCCCCTTATTTTAAGACTTACTTTTGGACATACTATATTTATTCTCATCTTCCATGTAGCTTCGTCCAAAATAGGGAATCATCTAGTTGTGTCCATCTTCCATTAAAGTAGAGATTGAACAATATAGAAAAGAGAGAGATAGATGGAATCCCCAACTATATGCATCAAGGTGTATGAAACTAAAAAACTCTTTTCTATTAATTAAGCCCTATATGAGGATATTGTCAAGTGTAGAAGCACCCCACATCTCTCTTCCAAGCACACAAGCATAAGCAACCACCATATAGAATTTAGCATACCATGCTAACTATAACTATTACGGAGTGTTTATGTGCTCTAGAGTGTCCATTGTGTCTAGGTCTGTGTCCTACTGTCAACGCGGCTCTGATACCAATTTATAACAACCGGTTTCGGAAAAACAAACCAAGTGCAGCGTATATGTGTGCCCAAGATGTTCATCATACATACATAGAAACATTACAAATGATATTCAAAAATTAACTACGTCTCAAATAGAAACTAAGTACCTTATTACAATAATTCAATGGTCCTTGAACGACAAATCTCTAATTATTGCAGCGGAATTGACCTAAGTAGTACGAATCCACTTCACAGGCAATTGACGGTAGCACGCAACCTAGTACTCCTCGTGATCCCCATGGTACTCCCAAGCGTCTCATGTAGCTCTTTAGTGTGGGAATTGCAAGGGTGAGTACATGTCATATTCAGCAGGTGTGGGAAAGTATGACATGTAGCTTAAACAAGGATGGAATAAATGGATCATTGTAGAAAAGTACATTTTAGTCCACAAACATGTAAAAGCAACCTACAATGTCTAGGTGTGTTTAATTCCACATAACCCAAGTAATCACCTCACATATCCGACATCCTCATTTACCATCATAATTCATTTATAACCATCCAACAATTAATATCATCACCATATGCCATTTTAATACCTTTTCATAACCAACCATGCTCATATGACATAACCCATCCATACTCAATTGACATACCCAAACCATCCCAAAACCATGTTCATCCTCTAATCATGGAAGTTGTCCAGATGCTCATGACCGTGAGCACGACTATCATGATAGTTTTTAACACCATGCAGAGTTTGTACCACTTTACACACATGTTCGTGAGTTCATCACCTTTCAGTAACTAAGAACTTCTATTATTCCTTATCACACTTCCGTTGGTGCGTGACCAAGAGATAGACAAAATAGTCTTTCAAAAGGGACTATGACTATGTACGGACCAACTAAGGGAGTAACTACTCGATCTCGTGTTGCAAATTGTTGTGAACATTACTCTTTTGTTTCTTCATTGGAGCCTCACAAATTTGAAGAAGCACTACAAGATCCGGATGGGTGATGTCCATGCAAGAAGAGCTCAACAATTTTGAAAGAAATCAAGTATGGGATCTCGTGGAGAGGCCAAACGTGAATGTTGTGGGCACCATGTGGGTGTTCCGCAACAAACAAGATGAGCACGGGGTGGTTACAAGGAACAAAGCATGACTTGTGGCCAAGGGGTACTCACAAGTTGAAGGTTTGGATTCCGATGAAACCTTTGCTCCCGTAGCTAGGCTTGAATCAATTCGCATATTGCTCGCCTTTGCTACTCACCATGTTTTTAAGCTATACCAAATGGACGTCAAGAGTGCATTCCTCAATGGTCCAATCAAAGAAGAGGTGTATGTAGATCAACCCCCCGGCTTTGAGGATCAAGACTTCCCAAACCATGTCTACAAATTCCGTAAGGCCCTCTCTGGCCTCAAACAAACTCCTAGAGAATCGTATGAGTGCCTTAGAGACTTTCTAACTCAAAATAATTTCAAAATTGGGAAGGCTGATTACACTTTATTTACTAAGCATTTCTATGATGATTTGTTTGTTTGCCAAAGTTCTACTCGCAAAACTTTTTGTGATGAGTTTGCCAAGATAATGACCGAAAGTTTTGAGATGTCCATGATGGTGGAGTTGAAGTTCTTCCTATGTTTTCAAGTAAAGCAACTCAAGGAAGGCACGTTCATTAGTCAAACGAAGTACACACAAGATATACTCAGGAAGTTTGAAATGGACAAAGCCAAACCCATCAAGACTCCAATGGGAACCAATGGGCACCTCGACCTTAATGAAGATGGTCCAAGTGTGGGCCAAAAGATATATCGTTCCATGATAGGTTCATTGCTTTACTTATGTGCATCTATGCTCGATATAATTCTAAGTGTATGTATGTGTCCTCAATTTCAAGCTGCTGCTAAGGTGTGTCACTTGACCGCCGTTAAGAGAATTCTTAGATATTTGGTTCAGACACCAAGCCTAGGACTTTGGTACCCCAAGGGCTCTAGGTTTAATCTCATTGGATATTGAGATGCGGATTATGCGAGGTGCAAAGTTGATAGAAAAAAGTACCTTCTGGACTTGACAATTCCTAGGTAGGTCCCTAATGTCATGGTCCTCAAAGGAACAAAACTCCATTGCTCTTTCCAGAGTTGAAGTGGAGTATGTTGCCGCTGGAAGCTTTTGTGCACAAATTCTTTAGATGCGACAAACTCTTAGGGAATATGGCATAAACTTGCACCATATCCCTCTCCTATGTGACAATGAGAGTGCCATCAAAATAGCCCACAATCTAGTTTAACACTCAAGGACCAAACACAATGATATCGGCCGCCATTTCTTGAAAGATCACTCCACCAAAGGAGACATAGTGATTTCCCATCTGAGAACCGAAAAACAATTGGCCGATACCAAGCCCTTAGATGAGAAAAGATTTTGTGAGCTTAGGAGTGAGCTCAATATCTTAGATTATCAAATTGTGGCTTGAGTCTTCAACATCTGATTGTTACTTGTACTTGATTCAAAATTGATGCATGCTTGCGAAAAACTCATCTTTCTCGATTTTCTACAAAACTATTTGAAATTACCGAATCATTGTGAATCATGGTAAGAGTTTGGTTGTTGATTGCTTACCAACCATGTTTCTAATGATTTTTGTGAAAAACTAGTCCAAAAGGATAAAATCTCTGGTGAAAACTCAATATATATGTGTTTTCAGTCTTTGGACCGAACTAGTTCGCCCCACTGACTGAACAAGTCCGAAGTCCAGCTTCACCGGGCTCAGATGTACAAGTCCCAAACCAACTTGTCTGTCCCCGGGCCGGACTAGTCCGTCCCATCTGAGTAGTCCGGACCTAGTCCGTAGGCTAAACAACTCCAGGTCTTCGACCGGACTAGTCCGGCCCCTGGGGACTTAACCTCCCCAGAGGACCCCCCGACTCCTCACTTTCACTTCCACCTCTCTCTCCTCAAAACGCGAAAACCGCACCCCAAAATGGCAATTTTTGATTGCATCCACCAAAAACCAATTCTAATATGTGGATTGAAGTCCATGGTGAGTGGGAACTCTTCCCCAAGCATCCTAGGCTGATTCTTCATCCACATTTCATCGAAGATTTGAAGAGGTATTCGTGACCTAACCCTAAATCCTTCGAAACTCAAATATTTTAGGTTTTTGATAAAAACCTCTTCACATAAGTTGTTCTATATGTCATTGTGATCCTATCCTTTGAATAATTTTCCCGGATCTGTAGTTTCCGCAAAAATCCTCAATATTAGGGTTCTTGTTGTGTACACCGGGATAGTCTGGCTACAAGGCGGACAAGTTTGGCACGTGCAGACTAGTCCATTCCTTAGACGCACAAGTTCGGGGTTCTCAGTGAAAACCCTAACCCTGATCTTTTCTGTGGATTCTAACGCAATATTCTACTTCCTTGGACTCATATACTCTCTTGTTCATCTCTTCTCATGGACGATGTCAAACCCCGATGAATCGCCTCTATCTGATACAGTGCATGAGACAACAAGGCAAAAAACCTATCGTCATGCTCGTGAGGTGAGAGAGCTTGCTATAGCTCTCCTTGAATCAAAGACTGAGGCATGGAAGGCCAAGAAACAACAACGAGAGGCTCATAAGTCAGCTGCAGCCAAGATAGCCCAAAGAAGAAGAGGCTTGTGACCATGGGTGCGAAAACAAGAACTCAAGAGGCTAGGGGATCAATGGACAAGGGCAAAGCACCAATTGAGGAGGCACCAAGGAACAAATCACCTGCTGTTAAGAAGCTAGCTAACAAAGCTATGAACGGATCCTCTCAACCCATAGGTCCCTTAAGGATGTCCTCACCTGCAGGAAACCCCAATCGCCAAGCTACTGTTGAAGCCAATATATTCAGAGGCAAAGGGGCTGTGATGGCCAAATGACTCAGATTGATTGATGTGTACCAATGTGAGAAGCACAACGTCGACCCTCGATTTTGGTGTGATTTCCACTGTGACTATTACTGGACCATCTACATGATGAACCAGACTCTAGTGACGGATGCCTAATGGATTGAGTGGGAGTATATGGCATAGAAGAATCAAATTGCCTTCAATGCCATGATTGAGGCCATAGAGCGCCATGGACTAAAGAAACTTATGGCATTGAAGTATGATTGGAATGTTGGAGTCATTGTGCAGTTCTACTCAACCATTTACTTTCACGAGGATGGAGATCGGAGGATAACTTGGATGACAAATGGAGAGCAATACACTATTACTTATTGGGAGTTTGCCCAGATCCTTGATTTGGAAACACAACTTGAGAATGAGATTATCATTTCCAACCTCAAGGCAGTTTGATTGAGATGTCTTGGATTACCTGTATCCAAGTGATGGAGTTTATTATGAGGTTGGACACATCTGGAATATCAAGCCTTTTTACAGTATGCTCAACCGTGTGCTCAGGAAAACAATAGCCCCAAAGGATGGAGATGCAGGCATCATTCAAGGAAATCTAAGACATTTAATGGTGCATATTGATGGAGATGTTCGATTCAATGTGGTGGACTACATCGTTGATGACATCTTCAAAATTTCTCACACCCCAAACTGATCATGTGGTTATGCACCATATATTATGTACTTGATAGCGAAGGTGTCCGGGCCAACCTTCAAGCAGGATGTCACTCATAGAATACTTCATCCAATGATTCCTCCTCCAGAGCCTGTTGCACAAAGAAGGAAGAATGTCGATCCTCCTGCCTCCTCCTCTCATCCCATGGATTCTCCATCTCCTCCTCCTCCTCCACCACACTCCAGAAGTGGCTTCTTCAAGTGCTTCAAGGCACTTTTCGCCTCTTGCCGAAAGGTGGAAGTTCGGACTTGTCGCATGGAGCTTTGCCAAGAGAAGTACCTCAAGGTGATGTGCGACAAGATCGAGGTTTCCATGTCTCCCGCGTGGAGAGTGATGGAGAGTTGACTTTGTTTCCCGAGTTCACCGCCGGAGAACTTGCTCAATTTGGTGAAGTTGGCACCTCCACGATAGCATCCTCCAAAGAAGAAAACGATGATGAAGACACCGAAGATCCAGAGGCTACGGA
This sequence comes from Tuctoria greenei, assembly GCA_036927565.1. Lineage (NCBI taxonomy): Eukaryota > Viridiplantae > Streptophyta > Magnoliopsida > Poales > Poaceae > Tuctoria > Tuctoria greenei. The sequence continues at coordinate 185,494,625 of JAYESD010000003.1, read as the reverse complement.
GAGCGACCATGAGCAGCGACATGACGACGCCGATGATGAAAAGTAGATCATAGGGCTCTTCTTATCTCTTTTCCTTTTTGGTGTCTTGATGCCAAAGGGGGAGAGATTGGAAGTGGCTACTTAAAGTTTTAAAGTCGTTGTCCCTTTCGATCCTACTATGGACTTGTATTATGTTTTAAAACTATCACAATTCAATTTGTGTAAAACTTAATTTATATTATGGGTTGTATGCACATTATAATGTTTGCTATGCTTAATTGTGATGTGATGCTTGAAATGGCTTATTTATCACTCATATTCATTGTCTTATCACAAATTATGAATACATCACTTAGGCACCCCACCATAACATGTATATGTACGATAACTCTCTCAAATTCTTCATTCTTAATGCACACATTGAGGGGGAGTTACTCATACACACACATGTTATGAAAAACAATTGATATCCTTTTTGTTGAAGCTTAATGTGTTGTCATTAATCACCAAAAAGGGGGATCGGAGGTGCATCTAGGCATCAACATGGGTTTTGGATGATTGATGATGACAATTAAGAGACTAATGAGCTGGGTTGATCTTAAGCACAGGTCTGACGATTGAAAAGAGACAAAGTCACTCAAAAAGGAAAAGGTTGAAACGGGCATCAAAAACACAAGAATAGAAATTAGGGTTTCTATTGTGTTGAGTTTAGACTAGACATATCTGTGTGAGGGTGTGTATCAAGTGAAATGAGATCATCGAAGATGGCTCAATGTGGTGGTCGAGAGAAAAACCTAAGTGACAAGCCGTTGTGGGAGAATCCCGGGGAGAACTGACATGTCCGGGCCACTGGGCCGGACTAGTTTGGCTTGGCCATAATAGTTCATTTTGGGATGGACTAAAGGTCCCTATTCCAGTTTGGACTTGTCCATGTCGGTACGGACTAGTCCATTCTTCCATGGTGAGAGTTTCTGGAGCTAAGTCCTGTGAGGCCGGACTTGTTCGTCACAATGGTCAGACTAGTCCGGACCCACCAGAGTAGTCCATTTGGGGATCGACTAAAGGTTTTTGTTCTAGTTCGGATTTGTCCATTTGGGTACAGACTAGTCCATTCTGCCTTAGTGTGAGATCCCGAAACTAAGTCCTAGGAGGCCGAACTTGTCCGCCTCAGGGGCCATATTAGTCTGGGCACCCCCAGAGTAGTTTGTTTTCAGCTGAACTAAACCTTTCTATTTCACTTCGGACTAGTCAGTTTTTGGCCAGACTAGTCCAGGTTGCCATGACCGTTTGAAATTCAAACGTTTGGCGGGTATGTCACCTCTTTTGTCGAGGTGTGATGTCGAGTCATCAGTGGTCCCATGGGGCCAAACTAGTCTGGACTTTGTTGGTTGCAACAGTTAGTTGTTGAGACCTCTATAAAAAGAGGACCCCCGACTCCCATTTGAAATATCTGAAACCCTAGCACTGCCACAACCATCCTTGAGCCTTGCAAAGCCTTCTACTCTGCTTACTTGCCCGGTAAGATCAAATCTTGCGAAGATTGGGGTTTGGGAAGGAGGGTGAAGGAAGATCATTGTGCTTTGGCTCTCGGTTGGATCTGTTGCACTTGGTGTTGCATTTTGTGGCTTGTGTGAGTTGAGCTGCGTGTGCTCCTTGTTGCATTCACTTGTGGGAGCCTCAACTTGTGTGCAGCCCCGAAAACTCGGTGATTACACCTTGTGATAGTGGAAACCAAGTCAGCCATTTGTGGTGGCTTTGTGAGAAGAGCGTCAAGTGATACCATGTCCTTTTGTGGACTTCTCAACGTGGATGTAGTTTTTTTTTATGGAGCTGAACCACAAGATAAATTTTGTCTCTCTTCTCGCTTTACTTTTTGGTATTCATTAGAATTGCCTTTAGGGTTCATATCATTCTTTGCATTGCTCTTCATTGAAATCTTGCAACTTAATTGCTTTCATTTGTTAATATAAGTAGTATTAGGTTGCTAGACCTTGCATATATCTTTCGTTGACCTAAATTCCGCGAATAACTTGTAGAATTCAAGTTTTTAGGTTTTCACCACGTGCTGAGCGGACTGGTTCGGTCCAGACCAGACTAGTCCAGCCTCAGAGTTTTAATCTCATTTGATTAAGTAATTTTAGGTCATATTGCCTATTCACCCCCCTCTAGGCGACTTTCACATGTTTTTTAGGTTACTACTGTTGCTTACATACAAGTTACAATTTATTTTTACATGTTTGAGCAAGTTTCGAGTCATTTCAGGAAAAACTGGGAAGTTTCAGGAATTAAGAATTTAGAGGTCGAACTAGTCTGCACTAGTGGTCGGACATGTCCGCTCTGGACCGGACAAGTTCGCTATGAACCAGACAAGTCCACTATGTCCAAGGCTTTACAAACATCCCAACTAGGGCATGGTTTAAATCATGAGTGGGATCAAAATTGACGTGGAAAGTTGGATCTAGGGCAAATATCGTGATTGCAAAGGTTCAACGGTCGAGGATTAGGTGCAATGCATGAAACTTGACGTCCAGATCCATTGATGACGAATCAGCAACAAGAAGTAGAAGAAGAATGTTGATGTCGAAGAGTCGATGAAGAAGATCACAGCAGCGTCGACGATCTTGCTTGATCCTCCTCCTCCTTCTTCTTCTCCTTCCTCTTCCTTCTCCTTCCTTGCAGTGAGGGCTTCTTGCTTTTGGATGGCGTCACACGATGAGAAATAGGCAGTGAGTGTTTTCCTCTAACGTGGGCAGAGTGAGAGGAGGTGCTTCGGGTGTTTATATAGGAGAAGGAGTGGTGGGGTCAGTGTGGAATCCAAGTAGGAAAAAGGTGGGGTCAAGTCGGGGCCTTGGTGGGTTCCCGGTTGGGATCCTTAAGGGTGGGGCACGACGTTCTAGGGCCCAAATAATTCAAATACCTAATAACTCGTCATGGAGGAAAATAGGAATCCGAGTAACAACCCTAGAAACCGAACTAGTCCATAGGAAGGTTGGACAAGACCATTTTTGGTTCTAATGTCACAATGGACTAGTCTTTGTCAAGCGGACAAGTCTACTGTACCACAGCGAGAAGGGGACTTCAGACTAAAATTCAACTATCCGAACAAGCCTAGGACTTTACGGTTTCAAAATCGAACTAGTCTGTAAATATTAACAGACAAGTCCGAATAGGAACAAAAACAAAATCGGACTGGTCCGTACAGAGTAGCAGACAAGTCCGTTGTTCTGAAGAAAACTGAATCGAGCAGAAGTGGAGGGGTATATCGGACTAGTCCATGGATTGGTCCGGACATATCCGTACCCAAAACTGATTTTAATAGTTGTTTTGCCTCTAACTCATTTTAATCTTGTTCCTTCCTATGTTGCATTATATTAGACATGTATGAGAATGAATGCAATGCATGATGGATGAAAATGAGGGTGTTACAGGAGGTTGGATGATTGAAGATGAGATACTTGAGTGTGTCAATGGATTTAAGGCACTCCTCATCAAAATGAAAGGGAGCATCCTTAGCTAATAGGTTTGTGAGGGATCTAGCGATTTTAGAGAAATCCTTGATAAATTGTCGATAGAACCCCGCATGACCTAAAAATATGCGGATTTCCCTTATGCTGACAGGAGGTGGAAGTTGTTCAATAACTTCAATTTTCACTTTGTCCACCTCTATCCCTCTCTCGTACACTAAGTTTCCAAGAATGATACCTTCACGAACCATAAAGTGGCACTTTTCCCAATTAAGCACCAGATCCTTCTCTTGCATCTTGATAAGACCTTGTCTAAATTTTTGAGAAAATGATCGAAGGTTTTTCCATAGATAGAGAAATAATCCATGAAAACTTCCATGATTTCCTCAATCATGTCGGAAAAGATAGACATCTTGCACCATTGAAAAGTCGCGGGTGCATTACACAGTCCAAAGACATTCGCCGGTAGGCATATGTTCCATACAAACATGTGAATGTTGTCTTACTTTGATCGTCGAGATGGATGGGAATTTGATGATAACCTGATTATCCATCAAGGAAACAAAAGAAGGAATGTTTTGCCAATAGTTCCAACATTTTATCGATGAAGGGCAGTGGAAAATGATCCTTCCTAATTGTCTTGTTGAGTTTTCGATAATCAGTGCACATCCTCCATCCCGTGATGGCTCGTTGAGGAATTAATTCATTCTTCTCATTTTGAACAATCACCATTCCTCTCTTCTTTGGTACTACTTGGACTGGACTGATGCACTGAATATGAGGTACGGGATAAATAATCCGACATGAAGAAGTTTCAAGACCTCTTTATTGACAAACTCATGCATCGCATTATTTAATCGCTGTTGAGACTCCCGTGAAGGAGTACTCTCGGGGTCAATGTGAATGCGATGGGTGCAAAGAGCAAGGATGGTTCCCTTGAGGTCTTGGAGTGAGTAGCCAAAAACAGTCCTATGCTTCTCTAACATGGCTATGAGTTTGAGAGTCTCCCCATCTAAAAGCTTGTCACTTATGATGATAGGAGCTTCCAAATCTCCATTTAGAAAAGCATAGTGTAGGTCTGGAGGCAAGATTTTTAGCTCAATAGGAAGTTTTGGTGTGGGCTCTTCCTTTGGCAATTCAAATGTGTCCTAAAGTCATCGTCTTCTTGGATGAAATATTCTTCTCCTTCTACTTTAGGAGGTTCTAGGTATTTAAGAGTCCTAACCTCCTCAATTGGCCCATCTTGGAGGGGTGGTTCTGTAGATATGTTGTTGGAACGTAGATTGGGAATAGAAATTTTGTTCGCCCCCCCCAAGATTCATGTTGAGGTTTCCTCCAGGGGGGTTTCCATGAGAAATTTCTCAATCGACATCCCAATGATAATGTCAAAGTCTCTAACGTCGAACACATGGAAACCAAAGAGAACCTCTACTTTTTTGTGTCTTATTGACACATCTTGCCAATCCCATATACTTCAAGAATATTTCCAAATGTATCTCAAAAGGATTTTTGTGTTGGTGCCACGGGCACATCGCCCAAAATGGCGAGAGCACAAGTATCAGAAATGATATTATCTCCAACATAGGGAGTATATAGGACTTGCATTGTTGCTCCTCTAATATGACATAGAATTGTGGCTGAGGGTGAGGTCATCTGAAGGATTTCGTGTGAGCCCCAACCCCTGTCGTCCATTACGAACATAAAATAGAGGTCGAAGCCTTGACAGTCTCTTGGTGGAATACTCCATCAGGTAGGTCAGGTGGAGTTGAAGGAAACGATGGCTTCCTATAGTAATAGTACTTGAGGTGTTTCCATAATCTTCAAAAATCTCTTCCCCGAAGTAGAACGAGAATTATGAAGGTTGAATTTCTTCATCCTTTGATATTTTAGGTTCAAAAGAGGATTCTACAGGCAACGCATGTGATGGGCATGCTTCTGGCTCTTCCTTGGCTATAGGAGTGTCCTCGATGCTCAACGTAGCATCCTCCGGAGAAGGTTCATTAAGACACATAATAAAAGAGGCATTTTCTAGAATACGACTTAGAAGTTCCTTTCCTTCTTCCGGTGTCTTATGGAGGAAAGACCCTCCAACCGTAATGTCGAGGTATAGGGTAGACTCCTTGTTAAGTCCCATGAAAATGTGTTGTAGTAACAACGGGTAAGGGATTAACAAATCTAGGCCAGAATTCACAAAAGCGAAAATCTATGTCAAACTGCACATATTGATTTATTCTCCATTTGTTGGAAGCCTAGTACTTCCATTCGTAAGGAAACAATTCGAGATGTTGGGAAGAAAGCAAGAGGAAAATTTTCTCGTAATTCTCTCCAATCATCGTTCATTTTTCCAACATTAAGGGTGTACCATTGTTTCACTTTTTCCTTGATAGAAAAAGGAAACAACTTTTAAGAGTTTCTTGTGTCATGCCTTTAGTCAAAATGAAAGACACAGTTGTTCAAACTCTTGGAGATGATGGTAAGGGTTTTCGCAATCCGTTTATGAGAGGGATTGTTCTCTAACCATGGCTATAAAATTGGGCAGAGTTCATAGCTAGTTGAGTTTCTCCGATGGCGGTGGCTCGCAAAACTCGCCCTTTGGGACATATTAAGAAAAAATGGTGGGCCGCTCTGTATTTGAGGTTAAAAGGTATGAAGTAAAGAAAAGAAAATAGATACTAGGGTGAAAAGGGATCGAAGATCAATTGCAACCATTCCCCAGCAACGATCCTAGAAATGTTTGTTAGTATTTCTTATGAAAACAGACTAATCCACAAGCACACAGAAATACCGTTGTACTACTATTGATACACCCTAAGATATATGTGACACCCGGTTCCGAAGAAGAACCGAGTTGATACATATGTGTGCCCAGGATGTTTAACACACATACACAAGTGATTCACAAATGATAAACAGATAATTATCACAGCTCAAATTATTGAATAAGTACTTTTATTACATTATTCAAATAATCCTCAAGTTACACTCTAATGATCATTAATGATAATGTGACTAATACTACAGTGGAAATAATCTAAGTATGAAGCTAAGCAACTAAGGGAACACCACAGGCAAGTCGACAGCAGCACACAGCCTACTACTTCGTATTGTCATCACAATACTCCCAGACATCACCTAAAACTGTTGGTGGGGGAATTGCAATGGTGAGTACATGTCGTACTCTGCAAGTGTGGGGAAATAATGACATGTAGCTTAAACAAGGCATTGATATAAATAATGGCTAATCGCTGAAAAGTACTTTTAAAATAGGTAAACAACATCTTACTATGTCTATGTGAATTAATCCCATCATAACCCAAATAAATATCATAATATGAAACCAGCATTAATTACTCATCCATACTCCAGATTCTCACTTTCATCAATAACCATATCCATTTATCACGATTCAATCCATAACCATATCCATAACCATGACCAATACCAAACCATCCAAATACCAAGTTTCCCACTAATCATGTGAGGGTCCAGGTTGCTAATGACCGCTAGCACGGCTATCATGATAGTTGTAGACACACTCTGTAGAGATTGTACCACTTTACCCACAGGTTTATGATTTCATCACCCTTTTGGTGACTAAGAACCTCACATATGCCGTCTCACACTTCCTTTGGTGTGTGGCCAAGAGATCACAAAATCGCCTTTACAAAGGGACTACTAGCATATATGGACCCACTAAGGTTTCACCAGCAAGCTTGAATCTCCATTCTCCCACAGACGGGCCCCCTCATGTGCCATGTGGATCCCAGGGTAGTCCTTCTCGACTCCCATTCCCCGCACCATCCAATGATCCATACAATACCAGCGGCACACCTAATTATTCAGCTACGCCGCAGCCATACTTGGCCTTGTGGTGGCACTGTAAATCCTGGATGGTTGTCCACGAACTGGTCCTTAGGTCTAAAGAAAGCAAAACCACCATAACATCTCACCCAGTCCATAATCCATGCTTGCTTAGATTTCCCAAGTCCCATGTTTATCAGTTAACCATGTTCATCGATTCTCATCACTCATGACTTCATTAATTCACAATTAAGCATTTGGTAGTTTTCCATCCCAAATAATTTAAAGTGAAGCAAAAAGGTAAAAAGTCCTTCCCGGTTCTCTACAATATATCCCAAGCGACAAGGGTGGTCAAACAAGACTAGTAAACACCTATTTTCGGTTTCCCATCAATTTGACACAAACTTGCAGTTTTCCAAACAAAACATTTAAAAGCAGGATCAATATGATCAAGGAAACTTGCCTTGCTCTTGAGCTTGGTTAGCGTCAAAAGCTTCAAAGTTCTGGTGCTGGAGGTCCTCGACAACACCCTATGGAGCAAAACCTTCTATTCCGCGCAATGAACATATAAAACAGACATTACAATCAATAAATGCTCATATATTACTCAATATGCCATGTTATGCATGATTAATGCAATTGTGAGATAAAACTTGCTAATGAGTTTCTATTAGTGTTTACTAACTGGTTCTGATAGTTTTTAACAAGTTTGGATAGGTTTGGAATTGATTCAAGTCAAATTGGAATTAATTCATCCTGAAACAGGTTCAGATACCGGACAAGTCTGGTGCTAGGGTCGGACTAGTCCGCCCTGATAAAAAATGGAATTTAGGGTTTTCGTGATGTGCGAGAATTGGGGTTGAATTTGCATGGAAAAGGGAAAGTAGAAGGTGTACCACGTGTGTAACTCTAAGGATCGAGAATTGAGTGCAACACTTGAATGTTGGTGGTCTAGGGTTGATGATGAAGAGTTGATGGAGAGTTGAGGGTGAATTGGTGATGAAGATGAAAAGTCGATGAAGATCTTGCTTGATTGATCCTCCTTCGTGTTCTCCCTCTCCTCCTTGCATCTTGATCTTTTCTTGATGACGGCTCCCACGAACTAGGGTTTGGGTTTCTTTCAATTGTGGAAAAGAGGTGAAAAATTGGGGTGTTGGGTTGCTTATATAGAGGTGGAGGGGTAGGGTTTGATGAATTTCATGTTCAAGGCGGTGGAGGCCATGTAGGGGTCCCACATGAGCTCCACAGGGTTTAAGCACGATGTTCTTGGGCCCAATTAAGGTAAATACCCAAAAACAAATCATGGAAGAAAAGATTGAATCCGAGTCGGGCACACCGGACAAGTCCGCTAAGGGACCGGACTAGTCTTATGTTAGATGGAGATGAAAATGGAATAGTCTGGTAGGAGGTCCGGACAAATCCAGTCTTGTCCAGAGAGCAAAACGGACAAGCCTGGCAAATATTGGTCAAGTCCGGGGATTTGGCAACTTATTCGAAAACTGTACCCAGAATCGGACTAGTTCGTACTCAATCACGGACAAGTCTGGAATAGAACAGAGACTTAATCGGACTAGTCCGCAACAAAAACGGTCAAGTCTGGAGGGGCATCAGAGGGGGAAACCGGACTAGTCCGGGGCAAAAACCGGACAAGTATGTACTTCTACAGACTTTAAAGTGCTATTTTGTTTCTACTTCATTTTAATCTTGTTTCTTTTTATGTTTCTTAATACCGAACATGTATAATAATGTATGCAATGCATGATGGATGAAATTGAGGGTGTTACAAACCTACCCCCTTAAAATGAATCTCGCCCTCAAGATTCGACGTAGAAGGAAAGAGATAGGGAAATTCCTTCTTGAGATCATCTTCTAGTTCCCATGTTGATTTTGATTTTGTATGATGCTTCCATTGTAATTTGCACCATGGAATGACCTTGCTTCTTGTGACCCTCTCCTTGGTTTCCAAGATTTTGACCAGTTGCTCGGCATAAGTCAAATCTGCCTCCAATTCCAATTCTTCCATTGGCATTTGTTCTTCCGGCACCCTTAAGAACTTCTTGAGCTGTGAAACATGAAACACATCATGGACATCAAAAAGATGTGCTGCCATCTCCAGTTTATATGCTACATCTCCACGTTTGGCCAACATCTTGAATGGTCCAATATAGCGAGGTGCCAACTTTCCTCTGACATTAAACCTCTTATGACCTCGCATAGGTGACACTTTAAGATATACAAAGTCTCCCACTTCAAAGGTTATGTTTCTCCACCTATTATCCGCGTAGCCCTTTTGTCTTGATTGAGCATCCCTCAAATTTTCACATAGTACCTGAACTTGCTTTTCAGCCTCTTGTATCACATCAGACCCAAACACTTGAGTTTCTCCTGTCTCATTCCAAAACAATGGTGTTCTACACCTCCTCCCATTCAACTCTTCATATGGTGACATTTTCAAACTTGCTTGATAACTGTTATGTAGGTGAACTCAGCATATGACAGACTTTTGTCCCAATTTCTTCCATACTTTAGCGCACAAGCTCTTAGCATGTCCTCCAAAATCTGATTTGTTCCCTCGGTTTGCCTATCCATTTGAGTATGATATGCAGAACTTAAATTCAATTGAGTTCCCATCGACTCGTGCAGCTTTTGCCAGAACCTTGAGGTAAATTGAGAACCTCTATCAGACACTATTCTCTTGGGTACACCGTGTAAGCACGATAATCTTCCCATATACAATTTTGCCAACTTTGCTCCACCATAAGTAGTCTTGATAGGAACTAAATGAGCTGATTTCATCAACCGATCTACGATAACCCATATCGAGTCATAACCATGCTGGGTTCACGGTAATCCAACTATGAAGTCCATACCAACTTCTTCCCACTTCCATTCCAAAATCTTCAATGGATGCAATAATCCGGCCGGCCTTTGGTGTTTGGCTTTGACCCATTGGAACACATCACACAAAGCTACATACTCAGCTATGTCCTTTTCATGCTATCCCACCAATAGCATGTCTTCAACTCTTTGTACATCTTTTCACAACTGGGATGAATTATGTGCCTCCTTTAATATTGTTTCACATTAGGCACCACAGTCCTCGTTGCCACGCCATAGAGTACCTTGGTCATCCTCATCAAATCTGAATTCTCTCCCTTTCTCGGTCCTTTCTTTAATTTCCTTATCCTTGGTCTGAAGTTCTCGGATTTCTTGCTACAAGGTCAGATTTAACTCCATTATTCCCATCTCATTCACAAATCCAAAATTTAACCGTTCAAACTCCTTGCATAGCTTGGGTGGCAACTCCTGAACCGTGAGTTGGTGGCTTACTCCTTTCCGACTCAAAGCATCAGCCACTACATTAGCCTTCCCTATGTGATAATTCATTCCAACATCATAATCCTTGATGAGTTCCAACCATCTCAGTTGCCTCAAATTCAGATCCGTTTGCGTGAAAATGTACTTGAGGCTCTTGTGATCCGTGTAAACCTCACACCTATGGCCAAGAATGTAATATCGCCAAATCTTCAAGGCATGCACTACGGCTACCAGTTTGAGATCATGCTTAGGATAATTCTACTTATGTTTCTTCAACTGTCTTGTTGCATAGCCTACAACTTGAGCTTCTTGCATGAGCACACATCCAAGTCCCTGTCTTGATGCATCGTAATAGATATCAAAGCTTTTGCTCACATCCGGCAAAACCAACATAGGTGCTGTTGTCAACCTCTTCTTAAGCTCCTCAAAGCTGTCTTGACAAGTTGGAGTCCATTGGAATGCTTCCCCCTTCATTAGCAATTCTGTCATTGGCTTGGCTATTTTGGAAAATTCTTGATGAACCGGCTGTAATATCCAGCCATTCCAAGAAATCTCCTAATTTCCTTCATATTTTGCGGTGGCTCCCATTTTAGCACACCACTCACTTTTCCTAGGTAAACTGCCACCCTCCTCCGTAGATGACATGGCCTGGGAATGATATCTCTCTCAACCAGAATTGGCACTTGCTGAATTTGGCATATAACTGATGCTCGCTCAGTTTCTGCAATGTGAGCCTTAAATGCTCCTCTTGTTCTTCCTCGCTTCTCGATTAGATTATAATGTCATCAATGAACACCACAACGAACTTATCCACATCCTCTATGAAGACCTTATTCATGAGGTACATAAAGTATCAGGCGCATTCATCAATCCAAAGGACATAACGGTGTACTCATAAGATCCATTCCGTGTCCAAAAAGTTGTTTTGGGGATATCCAATAGTCTAATCTTCATATAGAAGTAGTATGAACTCAAATCAATCTTGGAGAAAACACATGCACCCTTCATCTAGTCGAACAAATCCTCTATACGGGGCAATGTATGCTTGTTCTTGATCGTCACCTCAATAAGAGCTCGGTAATCCACACACATCCTTTTGGATCCATCCTTCTTATCCACAAAAAGAACTAGGGCTCCCCAAGGTGAAGATCTTGGTCGGATGAAACCCTTTTCTAGCTGCTCTTGGATTTGCTTCTTGAGCTCCTCTAATTCCTTAGGAGGAATCCTGTATGGCCTCTTAGCTATAGGTGCAGTTCCTTGTATTAATTCAATAACGAACTCTATATCATGAGTGTGTGGTTCATATCGTGGAAAGTTCAAATGGACCACATGGGGAACAATATCGAGAACAGCACCATGATAGTGCACCGGACATTCCTATGATGACATCAAGATCTTGACCCTCTAATATAATTAGAGAAGTCGGATAGATATTTCTACCAATCTTAAGTTGTGCTTTATGGACTTTCATGTCCGCTGCTATTTTCCCACCCGGAGAGCAAATCAAATATGGACTTTCTGTGCGAGTGATAGATAATTCATGCTTGACAACATAAGATTGGCTAATGAAATTATGGGTGGCACTGTAGTCAAATAATATGACTACGGGATTTTTGAGTTGAGAAAACGTACCTGCGAGGATGGGTTCCCCTTCTGGCACTGCTTCGATGGCTATGTGGTGGACGTTGCCGGGTTTGGGTGCTGGTTTCTTTGGCTGGTTGCGGGGCTGACTTGCACCACGATATGGCGCTTGCGCGCTGCCTTGTCGCTGTTCGGGACAGCCCCTCGAAAGATGCCCGACACGGCCACACGTGTATTGTGTCGGGTCCCTGCCAAGCTGCGGACGGAATCCCGGTGCACGTGGTGCAGGTGGAGATGCACGCGGGACCATCCTTCGCTGCTGCTGCTGCTGTGGAAATGGCGGTTGCAAACATGGTGCGTTGAAAGAATGACCGCGGAATTGCTGCGGTCGCGCCGGTTGTTGCCGTTACTGACCGTATGGTGAGCGATACACCACGTGGTACTTTTGTGGACCACAACCACTGCTGCTCGACGGCACGCTTCGTTTCCTCTTATCAGAAACGAGCTCGCGTTGAACATCTTCCTGTACAATCGCGGCATTGACGATGTCGTTGAAGGTTCCGCGGTTGCATTGTGCGAGTTGGACCTTCATCTTCGGATTAAGACCCCGGAAGAATATATCTCGCTTCCTATCTTTCGTCCCCACATACTCTGGCGCATACTGCGCCAAGTGATTGAATGCGTGGGAGTATTCGTGGGCACTCCTCCCGCCTTGCTACAGCTCCAAAAGTTCCTGAAGCTTCCTCTTCATTATACCGGGAGGTATATGGTAGGCACAGAACTCCTCCCGAAATTCGGTCCAGGTGACCGCATGACCAGCCAGCAGTGACGCGATGTAGTTCGCCCACCAAGCACCGGCGGATCCCTGAAGCTGCTGCGCTGCGAACAGCGCCTTCTGCTGTTCGGTGCATTGTAGCAAACCAAACTTCGCCTCGAGGGTGCGGATAAAATTGTCCACCTCCAGAGGCTCCTCGGCCTCCGTGAAAACTGGTGGATGTGTCGCCAAGAAGTATGAGTACTAACTCTGTTGGGGCTGGCGTTGCCTATTGTCTTGTGACCCCCCTTGACAGCACGGATTCTGCACCAACATACGCATTAACTCGGTTTGCTCGTCGCGCGACCTGAGTACTGCGGCCAGAATCTCCGCGAGAGTCCTTGGAGGTTCAGGTGGTGGTGGTGGAGGGACTTGTTGCTGCAGTGTTGCGGTTTGTTCCCGGGTCGGAGATTCATCCTCACGACCGTGGCTAGAGCCTCCCATCTCGGGCGTAGAGCGTGTACGCACCATTCTGCATCCACATGATTTAAAAATCAGCAACATGCTTGTTTTCTTCATCCATTTTATACCATAGTAGTGTGAGTATTGACAATGTGATGATTGCATAACAATCACATTTATTGATAAAGTACAAACTTTATACAAGATATATAATCTCATGGCCAAGTTTACAGTAGTGAACTCCAAAATGACGGACTCCCACTATGGAAGTGCATCTCAACTATACTTGGTATCCATGAGTCGTCATACACACCTTGTCATCTCCTACACACCCACTACTATTTATAATATGACACAAACATGGCTACAAAATAAACACGAGCAACCACTAACTATATGTTGCCCCGTGATGGCAGTAGTGTTGCCCCATCCTAATCCGATGCATCCTCCTCGATGTACTCGAGTATCTCAGGATCTTCTTCCTCTTCGGAACTTGAAGGCACCTGCTCACCCATGTTCAGCGGCATGTCATGAGCCGGTGGAAACATGACTGGGTGCGGCAAGTGTGCTTTGGCCTCAATCAAGTCATCCTGAAGTTGGTCTGCCTTGAACTCTAAATTCTGAGCTTCTTCAACAGCTTCATCTCGTGCCTCGGTGACGACCAACAGCTGCTCTTGCTGTTGCTGCACCACCAATTGACTTGCCTTCAGTTCACCACGAGATTGCTGCAGTTCCATGCGAGTTAGCCGCAGTTCAGCACGAGCCTTCCACAGTCTAGTGCGAGTGTGATAAAGCTGATCCTCGCATTGATTCAGCCGCTGATTCGTCGGAGCCAGGAACGAACGTAGGTTCTCATTGATATAATCAAAAGTGTCACCCCGTTCAATCGCTTGCCTCGAGGCTTCAAACTGATCCAGAAGGATTTCACCTTGTGTAAGAACCACCATACTGGATGCAGCGGCATACGTCCCAAGTGTTGTCGAGGTTGTGTCGCCATATGGTTGATAGGCCGCAACCATACGACATTGCCACTCAAAACCAGCAGTACCACGGACTGGGAGAAGAGCAAATTGTGTCCCAGCCATGTCATATTGATGAAGCTCGCAAAGTTTCATAAGCGCTTCGCCCGCTGCAATGGCCCACGTGTCCTCCAAACAAGCTCCATGGATAGTGACCGAAAAAGGAGCCCATCCATAAAAGCGCGGACTAGCCGGGATGTCAACCAGAATGGTACATGAAAGTACGCCTGTGTCAACCGCCTCTTGACCCCAATAGCAGGGCATCTCAATGAAGCCAAATTGCTTAAGCACCTCCCGAAGCATGATCGGGAAGCCCGGACTGTTGGCGCACGTGGAGAACACCCATCCGTCCGGCAATAGCATTACATCCGTCATCTATAAAATAAGTACATGAACGAGTCAAATACTCAAATTCAACAAAAATTGTTGATAAACAGATCATGGATGTGAAAATTAAATTATGAAAGTGAATTCAAATACAATTTTCAAATGAAACGTAACACTGGAATTCTGTCTCTCAGTTTCTGTTCATTCTGACCAATCTAGAGAAATTCAAAATTTTCGTCCAGTTAGAGGCTCATTCAGGACTTGAGTTCAACTACAAGGTTGTAGTACAGTAAAATATCTTTCCATAATGTATTTATTTGGATCCAGATAATTTCTGTATTAGGAGATACGATTTTCCCAAATAGACAGTTTTCCTGGAAAAATTTTGACAGCACCTCCTTTGTTTAAGGCTGATTTTGTCCTCATTTTTCCAGATACAAAACATCAATATAAGAAAAAATAATAAATTACAACATTGTTGAATACATCCTCAGGATTACAGAAATGCATTACATGGAGTCATTCGTTGATTCTACAAAGAGATATGATCAAGACAGGGACAAGATACAAAAACTGTCCAGTCTCTGTCCAGATTTAACAGAGCTTGGAATTTTGAATTTTTCATTAGTTTACATGAGGATTCTGATCTGGAGTTGAACACAAGATTTTTAAAGGACTCTCTACACTTTCCAACCATGTATGGTAAACCTTCAGGTGTGAATTATACAGGAAGTTAAGCTATTCCAAACTTAGTCAATTTTCTGTCCAGTTCACAGTTTGAACCATGAACTGGTCAATTTAAGTTCAAATGAAGTTTTCAAGTTTTAAATCTTGAAATCTGTCTTGGAGCTGAAAATGAAACTTGTGGATGACTTCCTCAAGTTCCCAAACCACATGTACGCTTATTGCAGCGACCATACGATTAATTGTAAATCTGACCAGCATGCTTCAAAACAGAGATTACAAATTCAAACTTAATCCTAAGTTGGAAATTTTTACTTGTTGTCAAGTCACGACACCAGCACGGATATCATCGTTGACGTGCCAGATGAAACTCGAATGCAATGCCTTTACTACGCCCTCACCATAGAAAATCCTAGGCCGGTATTCTGGCATACGTCTCAACGGTGGCAGTAATGACGTTCACTCGCAAATGTTTTCTACTTGAGCTACATAGAACGTGGTTAGTGTCCTGCAGCTACACAAAAATGATAGATCAAACATATGGTGCCGTACGGCATAGCCCACACGGGTGAACAATTCACAACAATATATATGAAAGTAAAAACATTCGACCCGTATCATTCCATACGGGCCGCCCCGAGCTAAGCCATGCCTCGAGGTACATGACCGGGTTTTCTAACAACTGACGGGGTCCCACATTATTGCATAGTGCTGCACCAGTAGGGGGCGCATCGGGTTATGTCCCACTCGACGGGGGCTCCCACTAACTTTGAAGCACGCTGGAGTACCGCGTGTAATATGTTCTCGGAAACATGGAAAATTTCAAAGACTCATATTTACATTTCTGTGCCAAGCCAAGGAAACAATCACATGCTAACTCTCGCATGGTGAGCTTACAGCAATTGATCCGCTTGCGGTGGCATACCTTACCTCCTACCTAACGTCGGAGCATCGTTACTGAATATAATAACACATAAGTTAGCTTGCCACCTTAAGTAACTAATACAATATTAGACCTTATGTGGGCATTGTAATTAATCCTCACTCGACTACTTCTTAGTTTTCAAAATAGGCTCTTTTCAAGCGTGCTATTCCCAATGCAGCTCTGATACCAGGCTGTGAGGACTGGGTCCACACATTCCAGGAATTGCAGAGGGTGGTGCCGTGCGATGCGGCACCCAACAGCACACACGATAAGAATACAACAAAATACAAATTTTTATTTATATAAATAGCGGAAGTATTCTACAATACGTAATATACAACGAAATTAATATTCATAGCTAAACTCTTAGCCTAGCTATGCAAAAGTGTAGCCGTCCAGCCCGGGGATGCTACACACTACCAGCACACAACAATCACGGCGGCATGCAAGGCTCCCACTCGGCGGTATACCCCGATGGGGGCATCGCCTCATCTTCGGCCCTTCCTCATACGTCTCACCTGCAAACAACTTAATATAGCAACCGTGAGCACGAAGGCTCAGCAAGACTTAACTGTCTCCCTAAAATTGGAACTCTACATGCAGGGATACTTAACAAAGGCATAAATATTGTAGTAAATGACTCGCCTACAAGTTGATCCTTAATTTTCAAGTTATTAACATCAGCTTACAAGTTTAATAAAAGTAACTTTAGTTATCATATTTGACAGTAATCAAAGTTTCAAAACCATTATAATTCAATACATCATATTCTCCTGGCTTCTTCAGTATTTACTACGTCAAAGCGCAGTGAAAAAGCGGTACTCAAATAACCGCGAGGGACGGTGACTGCAATCAGTAGACACCCTAATAACACGTCACGTAAACCCGTGCCTAAGGAGCATGTCATGCTCCTCACCAGGTCATATGCAGCAACCTTTCACTAGAAACTCAAACGCCGAACCGGTCCCACCATCGCGGGCACAAGGTGCCGCACGCAGCGTGTCTTTGCCCGCCGGCCGATTTACACCTTGTTGCCCTCAACCCACCCCTATCAATAGTGGGTGATGCCTCGACATCCAAGTTACCGAGTTACATCGGTTTCCTGGGTTCCATATGCCCAGTATTCATCCGGTACAGTTCAAACTTGTCCAATAGGGCCACACACGGATCGGTCCTCAATTGACATAAGCAGGACTACACATGTGAGACCACGTCTCTCTGTATCCTACGTGCTGCTTGGTCTCAATTTCATATTCATAAACCCTTCTTTTATCGAATCCATCCCATGTGATAAAATCCTACCTCGTGAGTAGATTCTAACTACTCAACTTCTACCGGATTCCTGCAAACTTAAGCATGGAATTTTCTACTCATTGGGCTATAGACCTACCCAATACTCCATGGGATTTGTGGGTCATGCAAGTGGAGTAACAGGCACCTTAGCCCTAATGCACAAAAATCATCCTAGACATAAGTGATACAAATAGAAACTTTGAAATAGCACTTAAATGCAAACCGGGGCTTGCCTAGCTGCGATTTAGAGGGATAGTTAGCTTCTGGAAGTATACTCTCCAAGGGCTCCGGGTCCTCTTTGATCTTGGTCACTATATGATGTGCAATATATAAATTACAAGAGTGATATTGAAACTATAGAAAAGATTTTATGAATACTGATCAGGTATGTAAATGATTTTAATAGGCTTTGGGATCTACATGGTGAAGCACTTTTAAGGATCGAGGAGCACAGTGGAGGGGTCGAATCGACGCGGTGACGGCCGGAAATGGCGGCGCGACGACAGCGGCGACGGCTAGGGTTCTGGCCATGTTGGAACCGCCGCTCCATTGATCAAACTCTTCAGAAATCACTCAGGAACGTTTATAGGACCCTGGGGATGATTAATAGGGAGACGAACAAGGGTGAAATAGACAGAAACGTCGACTTCGACGGTAGACCGACGGGATTTCCAAAGACGGCGGAGAAAACTCGAATTTCTCGGCCTTCACTCGATTATTTCTGTTGATTCCTGGCAGAGGAGTGTGCTAGGCGGTGGTGAACATAATACCTGACTGGATTACAAAAAGTTTGCACATAGAAATGGATTTGAGCGGACGACCTAGACCCGATGCTCTGTTTTGCCGTCGGGGGGAAATGGAAAATACCAGCGCTACGGTCTATGACTTGAACTGAAACTTGGAGGGCACAAGCAGCTCGAGTAGGCTCACCTTTAAGCTTTTGGGAGCAACTCGTAACAAGGCTTGTAGCGCCGGTGCGACGGGGAGGCAGAGACATCTACCTCGGTGGCTCAACAGCGACGGTTGCGAAACTGCAAAATACGATCGCACAAGTTGAGGAAACAGTAGGGAATCGACAGAGGAAGATGTAGCGTCAAGTTGTGCTTCAGTTTGCTTCGAGGAGTGAAACCCACCATTGGCTAAGATGGTCGGACAAAGTGAGGAAAAGGAAGGCTATCACTAATGGCGCCGGCGTTTTGTATTTGGAAGAAACGGGCGGTGAACGTCGAAGGGGAGTCCTCGGGGGCTTAAGTAGATGGGAGACAAGGATTTAGGCCACGTAGCTTCCTGCTTTGCATGCCCTTGTCGCGGTGGCAAGCTCTCCTGGCGTTGAAGCACGGGGACAGCCGTAAACAGAGCATTCAGTCGGTTCCATCGAGTTGGAGAGGCTGACCAGTGGACTCCACCGCCCCTTTCAATTCTATCTTCTCTGGTACTTCAATTCTCCCACCTATAATTGTCCAAAAATTCCACATTTTGGTGGAGAGGCCAATTCAAACATGGAGATTATGATTCTGAAATCAATTCCATGATTTTACCAAATTTCATTGGAATTCAAAATTTGAATTTGAATTTAAATGATATTCAATGGAGCCACTGAATTAAATAGCAAATGTGCTTCAAAAATTTTGAGACTTTGCAGAGAGGTTATATGGAATATTTGGAATTTAATGGTGAACTCAGATATTTATTTTGGCAAAGTTTTAACAGGAGGAAGTTTTGAATATTTGAATTCCCTCCATTGAAGTTTGAGTTTGTTTGATTTTCAATGGCCATTTTGATTTATTTTTACCATTCAAATTTTAAATTCTCCTATCTGACTTTTGCACTTTGAATTTAGGGCTTTTACAATCTTGCTTGATTGATACTCCTTCATGTTCTCCCTCTCCTCCTTGCTTCTGGATCTTTTCTTGATGACGGCTCCCATGAACTATGGTTTGCGTTTCTTTCAATTGTGGAAAAGATGTGAAAAATTGGGGTGTTAGATTGCTTATATAGAGGTGAAGAGGTAGGGTTTGATGGATTTCCTGTTCAAGGCGGTGGAGGCTGTGTAGGGGTCCCACATGGGCTCCACAGGGGTTAGACACGATGTTCTTGGGCCCAACTAAGGTAAATACACAAAAACAAATGGTGGAGGAAAAGATTGAATCTAAGTCAGGCACACCGGACAAGTCTTCTAGGGAACCGGACTAGTCTGATGTTAGACAGAGACGAAAACAGGCAAGCCTGGTAGGAGGTCTGGACAAATCTCGTTTGGTCCAGAGAGCAAAACGGACAAGTCCGGGGATTTGACAACTTATTTGAAAATCGTACCATGGATCGGACTAGTCTGCACTCAATCACGGACATGTCCCAAATGGAACAGAGACTTAATTGGACTAGTTTGCGGCAAAAATGGACAAGTCCAGCGGGGCATCAGAGGTGGAAACCGGACTAGTCCAGGGCAGAAACCGGACAAGTCCGTACTTCTACAGACTTTTAAGTGTTGTTTTGCTTCTACTTCATTTTAAACTTGTTTTTTTATGTTGCTTCCAAGCATGTATAAGAATGTATGCAATGCATGATGGATGAAAATGAGGGTGTTATAATATACTAGAAAGAAATCCCAAGCAAAGGAGCCACAAATGCTTGTTGGTATTTCCTAACACCACTGATCATCTCCGGTGAGAGATGAGATTCTCAAGCGCACGAAAGATATTGTTGTAGCATTTCACACAAGAGTATTCCCGAGGTATCGTATTTATCTGAAAGGAAGGCGGTGAAGTTGTAAGACCTATGTGTGTTGAATACATTGGCTTGTAGTGAATACACTTAGCTTTGATGATAAAAGTTTTGAATATCACCAACACACCTTTTTATCAATGTCCGACTCTAGCTCTGAGCTACAGCAAGGTCCGACGGTAGGTTCGGCTTGGTTTGGGTAGCTCCGGTTACGTTCGATGCTAGGTCCGACTAGCTTTGGTTAGCTCCGGTGAGCTTTATCTTTAGCTCCGGCATGTCTTTGATAGCTCCAGCATATATTTGATAGCTCCGGCATATATTTGATAGCTTCGGCATGCCTTTGCTAAGCTCTGATGTACTGTGTCTAGCTCCGGTTTTGTGTTGACTAGTTTTGACTAGTTTTTTGTAAGCTCCGGTGCTAGGATCTACTAGTTTTGGTAAGCTCCGGCAGGTTCTTCATTGTACTAGTAAGCTCCGGGTCAAGCTCCGGCTTGCTGTGGGATGGTCCGGAACTTGACCGCAATACTTCTGATTTTCGTTCGCAAAGTTTTGAACTTGCTTTATATTCTTGGAAAGATTGCTTAGTATTCATTTGCTAAGTTTTTGGTGCGTTTTGGTTGATATGGATGATATCGTATTACTGTGGTTTTGCAACACGCTTATGTGAGGTTCTCACATAGGGTGTTGTGTTCGGAACTAACTTGAGTCAAGTCGAGGACTTGGGCTCGTATGGATTGGTTGTTTATTCATGTGCAGGTGTTGCTTGAGTTCAAGACATGGCTGGTGACTGGATCCATTGGACTAGTCTCAGGGAGGAGATGAGGTTCCAACAACCAAGTTCGGGAGGAACTGTGGTTGAGCTGATCAGGAGGTCGCGCAATATGATTGAATCAAGGGCAGTGCATATGAAGGATACTGAACGTCGAAGGAAGGTGTTCGCACGTATGCATGCGGTGCATGACGTGACAACATGGTTCCGAAGATGGGATAAGGAAGGAAAGATCTGGTTGGAAGGATCGGATCGTACCGGTTGATGACTTTGGTTGCGGCGGAGTCAGTTATGGCTCGTTATGGAAAGTATCAAGTTGGTTATGATGGGATTTCGTGTGGGTCCCGAATTTGAGTTGTTTAGGAATGTGGGATACGTTCCTAAGGTGTTTGGAAGTCTTAAGATTGCTTCTATCTGCGTATAGAAGAATCTTGAGCAGTTATGGAAAGTTACGATTCGTGATCTGAGTAAGATTGGAGTCCTAGTTGATATTGGGTTGGCCTAAGGGCTGGTTATATAAGCAAGTGAGCCCAGAGCTCGTGGTGCACGACTTTGGGGATGTTCCTCTTGTGTTCTATTGAATAAAATTCGTAGTTTGAAGGAACTTTTGTGCCTTGTTCGTCAGACTTGTTCCAGACAAGTTTTACTCGTCGAGTTTCTGGACAGCACTACCTTTTGTCGGTGGTTTTATCATAACTCGAGTTTTACAAATCCAATTGACGTGATTCTTTTTGGGTTGTCTTCACAACTTGATTTTATATCATATGTCAAAATTTCACGGTCATTGGATTTGTGGTCTATGATATACACCAGTTTATTTGCAGCGTTCCAGAACTGTTTTTCTCGGGTAGGGCAGATTGACCATTGTTTGATCTTTCGATCATAACTTGAGTTTTTCTCGACGGATTTGAGTGATTCTTTTTTGTTGTTTTCGTGACTTGATTCTCTCTAATATCTATCACTTTTGTCATGGTGAAACACGTTTAGATTAGTCTCACACACGATTTCTCTAACAGATCATTTTTCTATCGAAAAGGTTTGGGGTTTAATTGTTTCCGCTGCGTAAGATTTTTTAATCTACCATTCACCCCCCCTCTGGTAGCTTTTAACGTGCTCTTCGATCCTACAATTTGTATCAGAGCCACGGTGCTCTAATATTTGTGATTTGCACGTGTTTTTGACTAATCATCATGGAGAAGTACTCCGCCAAACCGTGTGTGTGTTTGCTGGTATTGATTTTCAGGTTTGGAAGGCACGCATGGAGGCTTTCATCCAAGCACAAGGCTTTGCAATTTGGGAGAAGGTATACAAGCCTTACGAAGTGCCATCAAATGATCAAGTTACAGCTACAAATCTGAGAGATGTTGACAACAACAACAAGGCTTGGAACTTGATCATGCAAGGATTAACACAAAGCGACTTCGACCGTGTTGCACGCCTCCGATCTGCATACGATGTGTGGAAAGCACTTTGTGACTACCACGAAGGATCCAACACGATCAAAGAGGTAAGGCAAGACATGTTTAAGAAAGAATACATGCGCTTCGAGATGCAACCCGGTGAGTCTATTGATGACCTTTTTGCTCGCTTTAATAAGATTCTCAGCAACTTGCATAGTGTTAATGTTAATTTTTCAGATGCTAAAAATGCTAGGCAATTGCTAAGTGCATTAGATATGTCAATTTGGGAGATGAAAGTCACATCTATTCGTGAATCTACTGTCATGAGTACACTTACTTTAGATGTGCTATATTCCAAGCTAAAAACTTATGAAATTGATATAATATCACGTAAGAAACCCAACAAGTCTATTGCTTTTGTTTCTCAACTTGATATGCCTAGCTCCGGCCAATCTTCATCTTGTACTACACTTGCTTTGTTGTCCTCTCTAACCCTTGAACAGATTGAGGAGTTTCTAGAGGAGGAGCAAGCACTTCTCTCTACGAGGTTCTGAAAAGCATTGCAAAATGTGAGAACTATAAGGAGAGGAAGCTCCGAACCTCAACGATGCTTCGAATGTGGTAAGACAGGACATTTTCGTTTAGATTGCCCTAACCTTTCAGGTCCTACTTCCTGGGATGAAAAGAGAACAAGAACGAAGCACTCCTCAGCAAAAGATACGAAGAAAAAGAAGTGTACCATAGGACGCAAGATGATTAACAACTTCATCACCGCACTTCAAGAACTTAGTTCAAGTGATGTAGACTTTGAAAGTGATGAAGATGATGACGATCTGGCCAACTTATGCTTCATGGCGGGCAAAACAAGATCAAGATCAAGTCAGGAGGATGCAGAACACAACAGTGAAGACGATGAGGTATGTTCTACCTGCAATGAAATGTGTGATGCTATTTCTCGTGCAACTATTATTGTCAAGAAAAAGGACAAAAAGCTTAGGGATAATGCTGCTAAAATTTAATCACTAGAATATGAAATTAACCGTTTAAAAACTTTGATTCCTAGTGATGATGCATGTCCCTCATGTGACTTAATCTATGAACAATTGTCCACATTAAGAAGTGCACACTCCTCCACTCTAGATAGACTTGATGAAGAAATTGAAAAGAACAGAGAGCTTGCTGCACTTAATAATAAAAACTTGAAAGATGCTAGCTGTTCTACAATTGATTTGCATTGTTCTACTTGTGATGATCTTGACAAGAAACTACAGGATGCTATGAATGAAATTTCTATATTGAACAATGCTTTACGTTCTCATGAATTTAAATTTTGTTCCAATTGCAAACTAAAAGGAAAAACTTCATGTGAAAATTGCCTTGATCTGTCCAACAAGCTTGATGACATGCATAGGATATTAGATCGGTTTTGTAATGGGAATAAGAACCTAAACTTGCTGCTGAATTCTTCCAAGTCTTTCAATGATAAAACTGGTTTAGGTTTTGATTTTCATGCTCATGCTAAGCCACATCCACCTAAAATTGTAAAGACATTAGGAAGTGGTTTGATTCAAACAGTTCCTAAACAAAAAGGAGTGGTTTTCAAATCTGCGGGAGTGTTGCCTCATTCGGTTTCAAATAAAAATATTGCTTGCTCATCTAGACATGAACACAAAGTTAAATTTCATTGTACCTTCTGTGGTAGAGATGGTCATGTCATAGATTTTTGTTATAGACTAGCTAAACAACAGAAAAGGGAAAGAATGGTTGCTAGATCTGATAACTTTCATGCAAAATTTGCTGCACACATTGAACCGAATGTACAACCTGCTGTTTTGAGTCAAAAACATTCAAAGTTTACCTCCGGACCTTATGTTTTTGCCTCCGAAGCTACTGATTTTTGTGCTACACGAGTAACATCTTATAGGTCAGTAGTCAAGAATAAAAAATCTCAAACTTTGACTCATAAACCTGCTGTTTTTTCTCAGCTTTCGTGTGTTTTTCCTGCTGCATGTCGTGTGACTCAGTATTGGATTCCTAAATGCCTTTTGACTAACCCCAGTATTGAGTCATTGACGTATTGTTCTTCTATGTAGGTTACACATTTGAGGAAGGAGAACATTTGGATTGTGGATCCAGGTTGCTCACGCCACATGACCGGTAACAAAGATTGGTTCTCCTTCCTCTCTTTTGTGTCACGTGTAGAGAATGTTACTTTTGCCGATAATTCTTCAACTCCTATAATTGCTAAGGGTTCGGTTAGAGTAAATGATCACTACACTTTGAAGAATGTGGCACTTGTCAAAAGTTTGAAATAAAACTTGCTTTCTGTTGCACAATTGCTAGATGAAAATCTAGAAATTATTTTCAATAAAAACTGCTGCAAAGTTGTAGGTTCAAATAGTGAGCTTATTTTTAACATGTCTCAGTTTGGAAGAGTTTTTAAAGCTGATTTTGATATGTCTTCATCTAAGCATAGGTGTCTAGTTGCTAATGATTCAAAGGACTTATATTTTTGGCATCGTAGACTTGGTCACGTAGGCTTTGATCACCTAACGCGTGTTAGTGCTCTTGATCGCATACGTGGGCTGCCTAAGCTTAAAGGGGACAAAGAAATTGTGTGCTCTTCTTGTAGACATGCTAAGATGGTTGCAGGTTCACATACTCCTCTCACAATGATCATGACAACTGAACCATGTCAACTTTTGCATCTTGACACCGTAGGACCTTCACGTGTTCAATCCTTCGGGGGTAAATGGTATGTTCTTGTTATCGTTGATGATTATTCTAGATACTCTTGGGTTTACTTTATGGCATCTAAAAATGAAGTTTTTAGTCACTTTAGAACTTTATTTCTTAGATTATCAATTGATCACCCAGGGTCATTAAAAGCAATTAGAAGTGATAATGGAACTGAATTTAAAAATCAATCTTTTGATCACTTTTGTGCTGAAAATAGAATAGATCATCAATTCTCTTCACCATATGTACCTCAACAAAACGGTGTTGTAGAAAGAAAGAACAGAACCTTAGTTGAGATGGCTAGGACTATGCTTGATGAAATCAAACTCCTAGGAAATTTTGGGCTGATGCGTTAGCAACCGCTTGTTATGTCTCAAATCGTGTTTTCTTACGTGCTAAGCTAGGTAAAACACCATATGAGCTTCGGTTTGGACATAGGCCTAGTGTTACACACCTTCGGGTCTTTGGTTGCAAATGCTTTGTTAAGAAACATGGTAATCTTGATAAATTTGAACCTAGATCTATTGATGGCATGTTTCTTGGTTATCCATCTCATACTAGAGGCTACCGTGTGCTTTTACTTGACACTAACAAAATTGTGGAGACTTGTGAAGTGTCTTTTGATGAAGCTAGCCCAGGTACTAGCTCCGGTGTTGTAGGACCAGATCCGTATCTTCAGGGGGAGGGTATTTTCGAAGATGAAGAAGAGCCGGTGATACCGCCTGGTAGTTCCGAAGTTGACACGTGTCCAGCTCCGGACATTGAACAAGCTCCGGCTATCACCTATGCTGGTCCTGATCGTCCACAAGTCACAAGCTCATTAATCTACGATGAACCTAATGAAGAAGAATCTTGTGAGACATCTGTTCCCCTACGGTTTTACAAAGATCATCCCCCACAACAGATAATTGGAAGCTTGCACGAACGAGTCACACGGTCTAGGTTTTGCGATCCAAACTCTCATGCCCATTCTGCTTTTGTTGCTTCTTTTGAACCCAAATATATATCACACGCACTCACTATTGAATCTTGGATTATTTCCATGCAAGAAGAGTTAGAAAATTTTGAAAGAAATAATGTTTGGAAACTTGTACCTCCACCTCTAGGTCACACTTTAATTGGAACTAAATAGGTATATAAAAATAAACAAAGTGAGGATGGGGTTGTGGTTAGAAATAAGGCTAGGTTGGTTGCTCAAGGTTTCACTCAAGTTGAAGGTCTAGATTTTGATGAAACTTTTGCTCCTGTCGCTAGATTAGAAGCCATAAGAATTTTGTTAGCTTTTGCAGTATCTAAAGGTTTTAAGCTATATCAAATGGATGTTAAAAGTGCTTTTCTTAATGGCTACATAGATGAGGAGGTTTATGTCAAACAACCACCGAGTTTTGAAAATCCAGATTTTCCTAATCATGTTTACAAACTGTCCAAAGCCTTATACGGTCTCAAACAAGCCCCTAGAGCATGGTATGATAGGCTAAAAACATTCTTACTTGAAAAGGGGTTTACCATGGGCAAGGTTGATAAAACTCTTTTTGTGCTTAAACATGGCAATGACTCATTATTCGTTCAAGTTTATGTGGATGATATTATCTTTGGTTGTGCTTCTCATGATCTTGTGTCCAAGTTTTCAGCAATGATGAGTTCCGAATTTGAAATGAGTATGATGGGTGAACTCACTTACTTTTTGGGGCTGCAAATCAAGCAAACCAAGGAGGGTACCTTTGTGCATCAAATGAAGTATACCAAAGACCTCCTAAGGCGCTTCAACATGGACAAAAGCAAGCCTCTTCGGACACCAATGGGAACAGCAACAACTCTTGAACTTGATGAAGATGGTGAATCTGTGGATCAAAAAGAATATAGAAGCATGATCGGATCACTTTTGTACCTCACGGCATCAAGACCGGACATACAATTCAGCATATGTCTTTGTGCACGGTTTCAAGCCTCCCCACGTGTTTCACATCGTCAAGTCGTCAAAAGGATTCTCAGGTACTTACATGGAACTCAAGAATTTGGCATTTTTCTTTCTTCTTCCTCAACCGTTACTTTGAAAGCTTTTTCGGATGCTGATTTTGGGGGTTGTAGGATTGATAGAAAAAGTACTTCCGGTGCTTGTCACTTTCTTGGTAATTCTCTTGTTGCTTGGTCCTCTAGAAAACAAAATTCAGTTGCACAATCCACAGCCGAATCTGAATATGTAGCTGCTGCTAGTGCTTGCTCACAAATTCTTTGGATTGTTCAAACACTTAAGGACTATGGGGTTGATCTAGATAGTGTTCCACGGTTTTGTGATAACACGAGTGCCATTTGCATTTCTAAAAACCCCGTGCAACATTCTAGAACTAAGCACATTGACATTAGGTATCACTTTCTCCGAGATAATGTTGAAAAAGGAAACATTGTGCTTCACCATGTAGATACCGAACAACAATTGGCTGACATTTTTATAAAACCTTTGGATTTCACTCGTTTTTGTTACATTCGTAGTGAAATAGGGGTTATGCATCCTCATGGCTTAAATTGAGGGGGAGTTTTTTGAAACTTGGGAAGTCTTTGTGTGAATCTGAAATTAAAATGATATGAGCATAGTATTTCATACATATATGACTCTGTGATTCCTTTTACATGCAGAAAGTTCTTACTACATTACTCGTGTTATACATTTTGTAGTTTTTGCCATGTCTAGTAATTGGAATAATTACTTACACTAAAACTGGTCATGGTCGAACTTTCTTGCTGTTTTGAACTTGTTACATGTTCACAAGTGCTTTTAATTATTAAGAATTAATCAAGTAATCAACTCACATGTTGAGTTTTTATGAACAAATATAAATTGAGAAAAGATCAAGAGAATATGCATGCATCGAACTTCTTTTTTTGAGATGGCTTGTCATTGCACTTACATATGAACTTGGAAGAAGTTGTGTATGACTAAAACCATGTCCTTAAGCTTTTGATTGTCAAATGACATAGGCTTGGCTTGGTTGGTTAGAATAAGGCAGATGCGCATATAATCTCTTGCAAATATCATATGATCTAAATTTATGCTTTGAAAAATAATAAAATGCAGCAACTAGTGTTATGCTTTCAAGTTATGAAATAGTTAAGTTTGTGAGATCATGACTTGCTTAAATTGAAAATTACATATGATCTCTAGCATGGCTTACACTACTTTATGTATTTCATTGATGTGATAATGTAAGGTATTTGATAGTATGACTTGGATGAGCTTTGTTTATATGTATATGTTATAATATGCTCATAAGAACTAAAGGGGGAGAGATAATTTGTTTATATGTTCATGACTTTATGAATACATTGTCAAAGGGGGAGAGATAAGCATGAAGAGATAATAAAGGGGGGGAGATAATATGGGATAATTTTTCTTCTCATTATACTTTTGATTTACAAAGGGGGAGAAATTGCAATCAAAACTTTTATGTGAATAAGCCAATGTTCGGACCTTGATAAAAAGGTGTGTTGGTGATATTCAAAACTTTTATCATCAAAGCCAAGTGTATTCACTACAAGCCAATGCATTCATCAAGGGGGAGATTGTAAGACCTATGTGTGCTGAATACATTGGCTTGTAGTGAATACACTTGGCTTTGATGATAAAAGTTTTGAATATCACCAACACACCTTTTTATCAAGGTCCGACTCTAGCTCTGAGCTACAGCAAGGTCTTACGGTAGGTCCGGCTTGGTTTGGGTAGCTCCGGTTACGTTCGATGCTACGTCCGACTAGCTTTGGTTAGCTCCGATGAGCTTTATCTTTAGCTCTGGCATGTCTTTGATAGCTCCGGCATATATTCGATAGCTCCGGCATGCCTTTGCTAAGCTCCGACGTACTGTGTCTAGCTCTGGTTTTGGGTTAACTAGTTTTGACTAGTTTTTGGTAAGCTCCGGTGCTAGGATCTACTAGTTTTCGTAAGCTCCGGCAGGCTCTTCATTGTACTAGTAAGCTCCGGGTCAAGCTCCGGCTTGCTATGGGATGGTCCGGAACTTGACCGCAATACTTATGCTTTTCATTCACAAAGTTTTGAACTTGCTTTATATTCTTGGAAAGATTGCTTTGTATTCATTTGCTAAGTTTTTGGTGCGTTTTGGTTTATATGGATGATATCGTGTTACTGTGGTTTTGCAACATGCTTACGTGAGGTTCTCACGTAGGGTGTTGTGTTCGGAACTAACTTGAGTCAAGTTGAGGACTTGGGCTCGTATGGATTGGTTGTTTATTCATGTGCAGGTGTTGCTTGAGTTCAAGACATGGCTGGTGACGGGATCCATTGGACTAGTCTCAGGGAGGAGATGAGGTTCCAACAACCAAGTTCGGGAGGAACTGTGGTTGAGCTGATCAGGAGGTCGCGCAGGATGATTGAATCAAGGGCAGTGCAAATGAAGGATACTGAACGTGAAGGAAGGTGTTAGCACGTATGCATGTGGTGCATGACGTGGCAACATGGTTCTGAAGATGGGATAAGGAAGGAAAGATCTGGTTGGAAGGATCAGATCGTACCGGTTGATGACTTTGGCTGCGGCAGAGTCGGTTATGGCTTGTTATGGAAAGTATCGAGTTGGTTATGATGGGATTTCGTGTGGGTCACGAATTTGAGTTGTTTAGGAATGTGGGATACATTCCTAAGGTGTTTGGAAGTCTTAAGATTGTTTCTATCTGTGTATAGAAGAATCTTGAGCAGTTATGGAAAGTTATGATTCCTGATCTGAGTAGGATTGGAGTCCTAGTTGATATGGGTTGGCCTAAGGGCTGGTTATATAAGCAAGGGAGCCCAGAGCTCGTGGTGCACGACTTTGGGGCTGTTCCTCTTGTGTTATATTGAATAAAATTTGTAGTTTGAAGGAACTTTTGTGCCTTGTTCGTCAGACTTGTTCCAGTCAAATTTTACACGTCGAGTTTCTGGACAGCACTACCTTTCGTCGGTGGTTTTATCATAACTCGAGTTTTACAGATCCAATTGACGTGATTCTTACTGGTTTGTCTTCACAACTTCATTTTCTATCATATGTCAAAATTTCACGGTCATTGGATTTGTGGTCTATGATCTACACGAGTTCCTTTGCAGCATTCCAGAACTATTTTTCTCGGGTAGGGCAGATTGACTATTGTTTGATCTTTCGATCATAACTTGAGTTTTTCTCGACGGATTTGAGTGATTCTTTTTGTGTTGTTTTCGTGACTTGATTCTCTCTGATATATATCACTTTTGTCACAATGAAACACGTTTAGATTAGTCTCACACACGATTTCTTTAACAGATCATTTTTCTATTGAAAGGGTTTGGGGTTTAATTGTTTCCACTGCGTAAGATTTTTAAATCTACCATTCACCCCCCCTCCGGTAGCTTTTCACGTGCTCTTCGATCCTACAGAAGTAAAGGAAACACTATTCTCATGATCAAGGTATAGTGTACTAAGTATTTATCAGAACAAGGGTAAGATGATAATAGGGGTAGTGTGACACGCACCTAAGCAATCTACTCTAAGGGTAAGGTTGTCCTAGTGTCGGTAAAGCTACGAGAAGGGACTGCTCCTACTATGCTTTAATTACTCATATGCATAGCCTATTAGTGTACACATGAGTATGCTAATGATGAATACTAGGGCTTAGTGGTCCAACATATCGGGCACAGGTTTACCCGTGAGAACATCTGGATGATTCCCGCCACGAGCCTACGGCATAGCCGAACTTGGGGGAATACAAAGGACGGACAGGGCTGTCACCACCTGCCGTCTACCATACAAACCGTGGGTCTACGAGGCATCCAATGCTACTTAACTATCTAAGCACCACAGTTACATGCTAAGTAAATACCTTAAGGGCCCCGGTATAATTACCACCCTAAGAAAATGACTAACCTAAACATCGTTGAAACTAATGTTGGGACCAAGCACTAAATTATTCATATTAACATAATCTTATTATAACTAATTAGCTATAGTGGTGGTGTTTGATATTTATTATAACATGATATGAGCATTAAGACTAGATTATAATAGCATCTACACCTAGCACATGCATGGACTCCACAACCAAACAAGGAATGCTTTGCCCAAGTATATTAATAGGTAAAGATTAATAATAACATTCTTGTAAAGCATCAAGTCACTAATAAATAAAAAGATACATGAGCCATACTGTCAAAGTGTTCTTGTGACACTTTCCCCGAACCTGCTATGCGAGCAGCCCGCGGAGATTCTTGATCGGCAGGGCTTAGTCCACTATGGAAGGATTGCGTGTATGAGATTGGTAAGACAATGGTTTTATGTGGTTCAGACCGCTAGAGCGTAAAACCCTACTCCACGGTGAGGTTGTATTGCTGGTGTGTACGAGTGTGTAGTGTGTGAATGCGTAGATTGGGGATCGGATCCTTTGTAATGGTTGCGGTCTGGTCCATTGATAGACAAGGCCGGACGCCTTACGAGTGGGGTATGGGGCCTGAAAAGTGGCCCCGAGGTGATATTATCCTAAAGATCTATGGCTTCTCGCATAAGCTTCATCTAACCGTGGCTTGAAGACTCGTCGTATTGCCGCCTCAGTCGCCAGTGGCCCATGCTTAGTCATTGATGATGGTAGGGAATGTCCCATCAAACTGTTCTTGTCGCTGTAAGCTACCCACTTGGCGGAAAGGGGTAGGCCTGCAACATCTTCACTACGATGCGATTGGGCATAGCAGTAACTAACAGTAGGCGTACGCTACATTGTGCGCCTGGGGAAGACGCAAGTCTTCAATGCTTGACTTAGACAAGGCACAATACCCTCTTAACTCACGCAACCTGCCATCCAGGGCAAGTTGAGGATACGTGGTAGCTTGAGAGCTAGCCTCTGTGTGGGAGGCTAGGACCCGATCCATGGACCACGTGGAAGCCCCGAAGTCCATTCTTGAGTATAGCGGGGGATCTAGGGCCCCGGGACGCGTGGCAGAGCAGGAACCCGCCTCTACGGGAGGTGGCCTGTATGGTGCCTTGAACCATGTGAAAGCACCGGAGCCCTTCTCCCATGGCAGAGCGAGATCCCGTCCTGCTGTGCACGTGGCCGCTTGGGAGCTCGTCTCCAAGGGGGGAGCCAGACTCTTCCTTGAGGTCCATGTGAATACCACAGACCCCGTATCTGAGGTAGAGGGGTCCGGACCTTCTGGACACGTGGCACCCTTGGACCCTGCCTTGGCATGAAGGCAGGACACCTAGGCTGCATTATCCTGTGCGCAAGGTACCCGGTATGCTAGGTACCAACAGTGGCCACTGGGTCCACCTTGGTGGGAGGTGACGGGCTCGAGGGTGGTGCCCTATACCTTCTTTCTCGTGCTGTATTTTGATTTTGTCTAGATCAGTTGAAGCGGTGCGTGCCTCTGCCATCGTGGCCATGCATCCCCCTCTGGTTGAGGGCTCGTGGTGATGGGATCTATGCTTGTTGTAGCTTCTTTATTGCGATGGTTAATGTGGCTCTTGCGCTTCGGTTGTGCTTCTACTGCTTTCACTTCCACCTTTATGGGAACCGCTAGGTTGCCTTCTTAGGTGGAGGTCCGCTCTGGCCAATCTCTCTGATAAAGGACCTGGGCCCCGTTGTTAGTGACGCTGTGGGTTGTACAGTGGGTTTTGGCCCCATGCGACTTGCACGGTGCGCTCAATCATTATCGGGGTCTTAAAAAGGAAACCTTTGTGGGCAAAGGTGGTTCCTCCCTTAAACACACCCCAACATTTGATCCTTCGTCTTCCTCCTTGAGCACCCACTCTTTCCCCACCTTTGAGGTTCTTGACTCTTACTCCAATGGACTTAGGCTTGCCTCCTTCCCGCATGGAGGACGTAGCATCCGTGAGGTGGCTATTTGGTTTGGAGGATGAGGAGATCCAAAACCTAATCCGTCCCTTCTCCCTGCCAGTGAAGTTGGAAGAGAAAGAGATTGTATTCTTCAAGTCGTATGCGTACTCCGGGTTCATTCCTCCTATTTCCTCCTTCCTAGTGGCGCTTCTGGAGATCCTCGGGCTCCAGCTTCATCACGTGTCGCTGAAGTCTCTAGTGGTGGCGGTGGTGTTCTCGCACTTCTATGAGACGTACGTCGGGTTGTACCCATATGTGCTGGTGTTATGGTTGTTCTTCGTGCTGAGGCGAACTGGGAAGAAAAGAAAGACGAGCTTCCTCAGTGCCTACTACTTCCAGCATCGGGCCAATAAGCCTTTCAAGTACCTCACCCCGCTATCCACAGCGAAATAAGCCGACTGGAGGAGTGACTTGGTGATCATATACGCCGATGCCCACGATTGCATGGTCCTACCCACTGATTGGCTAGTACTTAGGAAGAAGACCTGGGAGGAGCGCCAGGAGTTGGAGCCGGCGTACAGCCCGATGATGGAGAGGATGCGATTCTTGGCGGATCTAGGTTTTTCAGAGCTGATGGTGCTGGTGGACTTCGTGTGCCTGGCCTCCCTCTAGCATCGTAGTTGCCCTGCATGGCTATACTTTGGGCCACAGGACGGCACCAGGCTCGTGCGGGGTCGTGACACGGAAACAACCCGACATCTTCATCCTTCCACGGTCTTGTCTGCTGCTTTGCTTGGGTCGGAACCTTCAGGTGAAGATCCTGAAGGAGATGTTGAACCTGGAAGCGCTCGATCTTGTGCCACAGAAGGTTGGCGATGCAGACCGTGGACTGGCCATCCTCGACCCTCCACAGGAGTCTATACCTACTCCAGGCTTCAAAGCATCAAGGAGGGAAGACGTGCCCTCTGACGGAGGGAAATGCAAGGCACCGGTCCCCAACACTAGGAAGGGAAGGCGCTAGTCCCCTACGCAGGAAAGGGGAAGTTGCTTGCGATCGAGGTTGCGAAGGACAAACGCCCTTGTTGCCGCCAAGGGAACCGCTGTGAGCGGTCCCTGCTCGAAGTCAACATTCGACAGAACGCCCCTCCTCAGCATCGAGTGTTGGCGGTTCTTCGGTGAGAGGCCCAGTCCGTCAGGCGATGGTTCCGCAATTGACTACGACCGGCACACCAGCTAGCATCTCCACCACTGGTGCAGTCCAAGGCGCCAAAGCGGGCTCCAGGAGCACTACCCCCACGGAGCTTCAGGACAAGAGGCCTCGGCTGGCAGACAATCTTGCCTCAGGTTTGGCAATGGACGTTGGTGGAGACTCGAGAGGAGGCTCTAGGAGTGGTACTTCTGGAGTCAGTGGGGACACGCCGATGTGGGGTGGCAGCATTGTAGGTGCTTCTGGTGGAGGTCCAGTCGGATCAACCCCGCCTACCATGTCATCGACAGAGCCCGCAGCCTCAGGGCAGCTGAAGGTCGAGGCTCGCTAGAGCTTCCGAGGACATCGGTAAGGCATTCTTTCCAATGCTTGCATCATTGTCTCATCTATTCTTCTTGTTTACACAGACTTTGATTTTGATATGCAGGTATAAGACAGTTGTTGTTACGCCCTTACCGCAGGGGGTAGTGACCTAGAGTGCTCTGAAGTCGTCCGAGGAGGCTATGACTGCATCAGTGGAGCAGACCGCCAAGCCGACGCAGGGGAGTGTTGCTCTGGTGTCCACACCTGCCTCAAATAGCGAAGTACATCCAGCTGTCTACCGGATGCAATGTCGGAGTTAGATTAGCAAGCTGAGATCCCGGCCTCCAAGGCTGTTGATCCAGCAGGTAGCTCCTCTAGCGATGGTGGTGCTGCAGCTTCAGGTAGTGCCGCAACTTCTGCTCAGACCCCGGGGGCAGAGCCGTTGGCACTGGTGGCCTTGCCTTCATCGCAGCGGGAGGAAGAGGTTCTTGAGATGATCATCGGGCAGCTCTACATAGCCTTGGCAGAACCAGAGCACCTCTATGACATCATTGACTCGGTGCAGTCCAGCATCAACCTGGTGCAGCCCAACCTCTGTCGGGCGCAGGGGGCCCTCGCCGAAGAGTGGTAGAAGCTTTGTGCTGAGGGCTAGAGCCTCCGGGCCTTGGAGGACCTTCTGAGGTCTAGGATCACCGAGGCAAAGGAAAAGTGTCGGAGTGTGGTTCCGGCAATTCTCCCGGTAGTACTGTTGGTAGCCCGTGGAGTTTCTAGTTTGGTATTGGGCGCGCAGAGATTCGGAACACGAAGGCAAATAGACACGAGGATTTACATGGTTCGGGCTGCCTAAGCGTAATACCCTACTCCACGGGGTGTGTAGTTGTTGTATTGAGTGTTTGAGCACTTGTGAGTGTGTGTCAGAGCTGAGTCTCAGAGTGTCCAAGAGTCGAGAGATTGAGAGAGGAGAGCCCCGTGTATCATTCGACCAGTCCTTTTATAGTACGAGGACTAGTCGTTACACTGTTAGCCTTGCCTGACATGTGGCCCTGGCGGTTACTCATGCTTAATACACAATTAATGAGGTTAATTACCCTTAATAGCATGGTAACGGGCCTTGATAGTGCCGTTACTGGTATTAAGGGCCTTTTGATCGTGTGCCATTAATATGGTATTAATGACACTTAATCAGGTCTTGAAGTCTTTGATTGCCCCATGAAGGTCTGAGCCGTTGAGGGTCCACCAGTCTGATTGTTGATGCTGAAGGTCCGGCGGTTGGACACGTGGCAGCTTCGGAGCTTTTCGTCTGGGCCGGGAAGGTCCAGTGTAGATGTACACGTATCGGTACCAAAGCTTCCCTCTGTCGGGGGTTAGGTCCGGGGGTGCCGCACAGGTGTTTAGCCCGGAACTATCCCATGTGTGGGATGTAGGTCCGGTTGCAGTATACACGTGGCAGCACCAGGACTAACCATAGATGGGAGGCAGGTCCGGTCCCGTATGACACGTGGGGCCTTCGCAGGTCTTCAACTCGGACAGGTGAAGTTCCTTTGGTCTTTTTGTAGTCCCAAGGGGTATACGGTACGCAGTGTACCGATAGTGGCCCCCTGGGCCCACCTCTGGGAGAGACCTTTTGGATGAAGTCGTTCTGCCGGAGGTGGGTCCATCCTTTGGTTTTTGAGCCGTGTCTTCAAGGGTCTTCGGATGTGCCATTGGCGGTAGTTCTTAGTTAAACCAACGCCGCATGGCATATCCAAGATGCGGCAGGTGAGATCTGAGCGTACGGATCTCATGCAATTGAAGGTCGCCGGTTCCCGATACAAAAACCGTATCGGTTCCGCACGCCCTATCAGGCTGCCACCCTCGGACTTCCCGCCTTTCATGATGACAACCGTTTTCCTAGGGTAAGAACCTCGACTTAATCATCGGGGTGGCCCCAGGACCCCTTGTCATTGGCAGGGTGAAGTTTTTGAATTGTATCGTCGGCTCCTCTGCGGTTTCCATCCAAGTGTTGCGGGGGCTTACTTAATAAGGAAAGCGCGTGCCGTTTGGGGATTCTTTGCGCCTTCATTTGAACTTGCGCTCGAATCCTCCAAACTTTAGCCTTCTTTTCATATCTCACCTCGCTGTGCTGCGATGGAGTTGGGTCTCCGCAAGAGTCGACTTAAGACCGACGGTGATTTGATGAAGGTCCGGGCCCTCATGGGGTGGTCCGGTGACTTCTTCAACCACCAGGTCCATGCCGACAAGCTTCCATTCGAGAAGGAGCACGCCGGCGACATGGTGTACTTCTCCGCGTACGCCATAGTGGGGCTGATCCCACCCTTCTCCACTTTTCACTTGATGCTGCTAGACATCTATGGTATGCAGCTGTACCACCTTGGCCCCCACTCCATTCTTCTAGTGTCAATCTTTGTCCACTTCTGCGAGATGTGGGTGGGTATTCCTCCCTGTGTCTAGCTCTTCCGCACCTTCTTCACCATCCACACCACTCGCAAAAGTGACGAGTACCTTGGCTTCTATTATTTTGTGAAGCGCAAGAAGTGCCCGTATAAGTACTTGTGGTCGTTACCTTCTGGAAAGTGGGACGACTGGAAGAAGGATTGGATTGTCATCAAGGTGGAGGAGCATGAGAAGCTAGAGCTGCCCAAAGGCCTCCACAACATCGACACTGAAGCTTGGAGCGAGGTTCCGGTGTTATGGGACGCCTTCAACCTTGCCCTGACCAGGATCCGCCAATGCATGGAGGGAGGGGTGACTCCCCAGGCGGTATTCTGCAACTTCTTGGTCAACAGGTGGGTTTCGCTGAAGAAGAGGGAGAAGCTTGCCTGGGCCCTCAACAGCGTGATGGACGACGACCGGATCGAGACCGGTTTGAAGTCCAACATGGAGGGCGCAGCTTTGGAGTTTCACCTCAAGAAGTTCCAGCACGGCATCGACGTCGAAGGTGACGACTTGACTCCACCGGCGGCTTCCCTCCCTCTGAACATGGAGGCGGAGTTCAGCAGGGAGCTCCGGCAGAAGATGCTGGTGCTTGATGACCTCGGTGAAGTTGAGAGGCGTTCGATCACCGGGTTGGCGATCCCCGGAGCTTCCGAGGGTGGTCCCCCTTCCGCCTCGAGACAGAGAGTTGAAGTCATGGGCAAGGGCAAAGAATTGGCCGAGCCATCCAGCCGTAAGAGGAAGTTGAAGCACTCTGATGGGAGGTTCGTCAGACCTGCTCCTTCCGTAGCAGCTCCTTCTCCCTGGAGGGAAAGGTCTTCAACAGCGGCAACTACCCCAGCATCAGCATCTC
This sequence comes from Tuctoria greenei, assembly GCA_036927565.1. Lineage (NCBI taxonomy): Eukaryota > Viridiplantae > Streptophyta > Magnoliopsida > Poales > Poaceae > Tuctoria > Tuctoria greenei. Next base: position 185,456,814 of record JAYESD010000003.1, on the reverse strand, counting down.
CCCGGAGTGCTAGCTCCGGCCATGTGGCTCCGGTACCAGGGCCTGCTGAGGGCTCCAGGTCCGGAGGTCCTTCTCAGTCGAGGGGGGCCTCAACCGAGGCGACGCTGACGGCAGCAGCAAGCTCCGGGGAACCTTCCGGAGCTACCACGCCAGTAGCGATAGGGTCCAACGCCGAGCGTCCGGGGAAGAGGATCCGCGCTAGCTCGAGTGGAAGCCTTCCGAGATAAATTTGGTTGTTTACCTCAGTTGGTTGTTTTTGTTGTAATCATGTTTTGAATTTCCTTGTCCTTCATCCGCAGGGTCCCCAAGAAAGGAGTTGAAGCTCCGGTTCCTACAGCAGCAGTTGAGGCTGCGCAGGCGGAGGCTCCGGCTCCAATCCCAGCGCCGCCCCAGGTGGTGGCTGAGGTCGCGGCAGCCCCGGCACCGACTGTCGTGGTCCTAGACCTCAACTCATCCCCTGAAGCTCCTGTGGAAGTGCCGGACGATGGAATGAAGATGTACTAGCGGCACCAGCCCCGGAGGATGAAGCTCCGGGTTTGGATGCTGAGATGATGGACACTCCGGTCTTAGAGCTGGAGGTCACTGCAATTCCGATCCTAGAGTCGGATGTTGTTGAAGCCCCGGCAGCGGAGCCGGTGGTTGATGAAGCCCCGGCGGTAGAGCTGGTGGTCGATGAAGTTCCGGCGCCTAAGCCATTTGCTGCAAAAGTGTCGTCGCCCGAGCCCATGATGATCGAAGCGCCAATTCCTGAGCTGGCGGTGGAGGAGGTGCCAGCGTCGGAGCCGGAAGTGGCTTCATCTTCGGCCGAACCTTCAACGCTTGCCCCGAAGGTGGTGGTCCCAGAGGTGCCCACGCCTGAGCCACGGTGCCAAGATGAAGCTGTCGGCCCCCTGCCCGAGGGCCCAGTTGTTGATGACGTGGCGGCGCGACCTTCGGAGCCAACTCCGGAGGTCGAAACTTCTGTTGCAGGACATTCCTCGACGGCGGTCGAGGCTATCTAGGAGGGCGGCCCTAGTGTCGTGGAAGCTCAGGGGACCACTCTTGTAGAGTGGGACCCGATTTTTGTCATGGAGAACCTGTTGGAACCAGCGGAGAGAACCACGGCAGGTCTGGAGCCGATCCCTCTATCGTTGTCTATCGACAACGCCTGCTCCAGCCTTCGTCAAGTGCAGCTGGCCTTCTTCCACGACAGCAAGGCCCTCGAGGAGGAGCGCCAAACCCTTAGGATTTCGCGCAACCGGCTCCAATTCGAGACCAAACTGGCGCAAACCAGGCTGGCTGACGAAAGGGAGTGGGTGAAGAAGGAGAAGGCCCGGATGGAGTACAGGGGCCAGTTGTTGGACGAGAGGAAAAGCATGGTGCAATCCCTCGACAACCAGTCTTGGGCCATCCATGATCAGGTTGTAGCTGCTAATAATGCAGCGAATTATCGTGAAGAGAGGCTCAGCGTTATCCACGACAGCCTCTTCAAGCGCCGAGAGGCTCTTGAGGAGCGGGAGAAAAAGCTCGAAGATGAAGATCCAAAACTCCTGGAGCTGCGGGATGACCTTGTGAAGAGGGAGGAGGAGCTCAAGAGGCTGACTCTAGGTGACAAGAGTCTCGCGGAGCATACCAAGAAGTTGGATGAACGCTGCGAGAAAGAGGAGAAGAAGGCCTGGCAGCGAGGACAGGACCTCCACAATAGGGACGATGAAATTGCTGCCAGGGAGAAGAAGGTGCAGGGCCGGAAGAAGGACCTGGTCGACCGCCAGAACAAGATCCACCTTCGGGAGGAGGAGCACAGTAAACTCGAAAGGCAGGTTGCTGAAAAGATTCAGCAGAATGGCAAAGAGGTTGAGCGCCTCGCCAGGGAGAATTCGGAGCTTGCGGCGACTAGAAGATCCCTGGAAGAGATGCAAGGCTCGAGGGCTGCGGAGTCCCAACAAGTTTGGGACTTCTGGGGCAAATCCAATGATGCGCTGACGCCAATGGGTTTTAGTCCCGTGCGTCCGGATGACCCGGAGCCAGAGCTGGACCAGGCACTGCAAGCGTTGAGTTTGGCAGGCAACAAGCTCACCAAGATGGGTGATGTCATCGCAGACCTGCTGGAAACCGAAGGACAATCCCTGGCGAAGAACGTCACAGAATACGTGTTGACGTGCTACACAAGCCGGGACCCTCAGTTCCCACTAGACCCAGTGCTTGAAAGCCCCATCGACAAAGAGGGAGAAGTCGCCCAAGCGAGCGTGTTGGAGGTTGCCCAGAAGGTCGCCTCGTTCTTCCATAGGGTCCAAGACTATCTCTTTGTAGCTCCCGCTTGTATCCTCTCTTCTTTTTCTCCAATTTTGTAATCTCTTGTCTCCAGATGAATGAAATCCAAGTTTTTTTGAATTTCATTTTTTGTCTTCAACATCTTTGTCTCACTTGGCCCCCTAGTAGATGTACACAATTTGACTGTGAACATGTACCAAGAGGATGTAACAGTTGCTGAAGACTTGCGTGCTTCGAACTTGTAGAGCGTAGGTCCGAAGTCTTCGATAGTAGAGGCCCCATAAGGTTGTCGGAGCTTAGTAGCTCCGGCAGTGACCGTCGTCGGAGCTTAGTAGCTCCGGCAGCAGTCTCCATCAACACGTAGAGCATCGACGGTTAGTCCTCTGGAGTGTCGGAGCTTGGTAGCTTCGGCAGTGACCTCTATCAACACGCGGTGTGTCGACAGCAGACCCCATTGTGGAATATTCCCACCATCTTTTCTTCACGTTGACGGCTGGCCCCCTGGCTTTACCAGAGCTGAGTAGCTCCAGCGACGCTCACTATCAATGTTTGAAACATCGACTACAAGCCACCTGGGGGATGTCGTAGCTTTGGTAGCTCTGGCTTCATTCACCATCATCATGAAATCTTTATTTTTCCTGCACACTGAAGTAAAGAAAAAGAGTAAAATCCATTCCCTATCTATAACTCAATTGCGACTTACTATTCCCAAGAAATATTTAGGTCGAACGCAATTTTAAATACAATCAAGTGCACTGGCTTGTTTTCTCTAGGTCCAATCGTTTCTAGACTCGCCTTACTTCGGCCTGCCGGGGTATAGGTAGAGTGGCATACTTAGGGTGCATGACCAGGCTAAGTCGATAGCACACTCCGACCCTAGATTGGCTTGGCGGCATTCAGACAAGTAGACCATTAACAATGTTTAGACCCGGAAGAATTGATAATGTGACTTGGATTATATATGAACTGGTCGAGCTAAAGTTTCTTAAGAATTGCAAAACTTTGTTATAGACAAGAAAGAGAAAAATAAAAATATTGAGCCTGTACAAAATAAATGCACGTGGAGTCTGTTTTCACATAATGACGTCTTTTATTATAGGTCCGGGGTACAAGGGAAACAAGTACACTCTTAGGATACGGAACCAGCCTAAGTGTGTTTCATTTCTCATTTGACCCAAGGTAGCTAGCTACACTTTTAGTTCTGAGACTATGACAAGTGTTGCCTGAACTTTGCGGACCTTCCGAGGAAGGTCCGGCTGTTCTGCTGGAGGAGGTACCCGACTCTGTACAATGACTCGATAACATACATCACATGTAACTACAGACTCACCTCCGTGATATTAAGCGTAGAACATACAGAGGTGCTCAATGTTCCAAGGATTAGGGAGAGGTGTCCCATCTTCAGTTGCCAAGCGAACACATCCGGGATGGGATACCTTAATCACTCGGAAGGGTCCTTCCCAGCTGGGGGAAAGTTTGTTTAACCCTTCTTTGGATTGTAATCTCCGTAGCACGATATCGCCTTGCTCAAGCCGTCGGCTGTGAACATGCCGTTGGTGATAGCGCCGAAGAGCTTGGCGGTATCGGGCATTCTGAACAGTTGCTCGACACCTTCCCTCTTCAAGGAGGTCAAGGTCTTCATGCCGGAGCTAGTCCTGCGTGGCATCGTCGAAGGTCCGGACCCAGAGCGACCCCAAGGTGATTTCTGGAGGAAGGACTGCTTCAGCTCCGTACACCAGGAAGAAGGGTGTCTCTCCAGTTGACTGGTTTGGAGTTGCCCTGTTGGCCCACAGTGTGTGCAGAAGCTCTTCGATCCAGTTGGCTCCATGTTTTTTCAGGCACTCATATGTGCACGTCTTGAGTCCTTTTAGGATTTTTGCATTTGCTCTCTCAGCTTGGCCATTGCTTGCCGGGTGAGCTACAGAAGTGTAGCTGACCTGAATGCCGAGGTCTTCGCAATATCCTTGGAATGCAGAGCTTGTGAACTGGGTCCATTATCAGTTATGATCTTGTTTGGGACTCCAAATCTGCATAAGATGGACTGCAAGAAGTTGATAGTTGATTGCTTGTCTATTGTCACAACTGGAGTTGCTTCCGGCCATTTGGTGAATTTGTCAATGGCAACGTACATGAACTTGTAACCTCCGACGGCTCTTGGGAAGGGTCCCAAGATATCCATCCCCCACACGGCGAAAGGCCATGTAGGAGGTATCATTTGTAGAGGCTGAGATAGTGTCTAAATTTGCTTTGCATGGAACTGGCATGCTTCGCATTTCTTCACTAGCTCAGTTGCATCCTGGAGCATTGTAGGCCAGTAGAAGCCATGCTGGAAGGCTTTACCGACTAGCATTTGAAGACGCGTGGTTCCCACACTCGCCTCCATGGATTTATGCAAGGAGCTCGCAGCCTTCTTCCCTTGTAATGCACCGCATTAAGACGTCGTTGGCACCACGCAGGTAGAGATCCCCTTCTACTAGTGTGTATCTTTTAGCCAATCTGACTATCCAGTCAACGGATACATTATCTTCAGGAGGGAAATTGTCTTTCAAGTAGCTCCGGATCTCCGAGATCCATGCATCAGAGCTAACTTGAGGATTTGAGTCTTGGGTGCTGGGTTGCTCGGAGCTTCCAGCAGCACCTACGACCCTTGATGGACGCCATGGTAACAGGGCCTTCTGGACTGCCAGCTTTGAGGTGCTGGTCTCGCCACCTTTGCTCAGTTCAGCAGGCTAAGCGGTAGGTTTAGACAACCTCCGGACGAAGGTTCCGTTGGGAGCTGGAGCTCCGGTCGACATTTTCGTCGAGAGTTCATCAGCTTCAGCGTTGTTGAGACGCTGGACATTGCAGAGATCCAGGACGTCGAAGTCCTTTTGAAGCTTCTGGACTTCAAGTAGGTATGCTACCAGTTGAGGATTGTTGCATCAACTTTCACCTTTGACTTGTTTTACAACAAGCTGTGAATCACCCTTTACCAACAGCTGCTTGACACCATACGATAGTGCCACCTTGAGCCCATTGATTAGTGCTTCATACTCCGCCATGTTGTTGGTCGCCTTTAAGTCAAGGTGAACCATGTATTTGACCTTCACCCCGGTTGGAGCGAGGAGAAGGACTCCAGCTCCGGCCCCCTGCTTCTGCACGGAGCCGTCGAAGTAGAGAGTCCAGTGAGGCTTAGTGAAGTCCGGAACCTTGGGTTCCAACTTTTGCTCACTGGGGCCCCCAGGATTTTGATGGAGAAGGGGTCCATTCCGCCATGAAGTCCGCCAATGCTTGACTCTTAATTGCTTCTTGGGACGAATTCAAGATCGAACTCGGCAAGTTCCGCCCCCCACTTTGCAATGTTCCCAGTAGAGTTGGGATTATGCAAGATTACACGCAGTGGATAAGAGGTTACCACTGAAATCTTGTGAGCTTGGAAGTAGTGGCGAAGCTTCCTAGAGGCAATAAGGACTGCGTAGAGCAGCTTATGCACCTCTAGGTATCGAGTCTTGGTGTCATGAAGTACTTCGTTGATGAAGTAGACTGGGCGTTGGACTGTCCGGACCCTTCCGAAGGGGCCCGGAGCTCCCTCCTCATCAATCCGGACCCTCCCGGAGGGGTCCGTACCTTGTTCGGGGACCCCCAGGTTCCTGCTGGAGGAACCCGGAGCTTCTACTGCAGCAACATGGACCTTCTCGGAAAGGTCCAGATCTTGTTGCTCAACAACAATGACTTCTCCACTTGAAGGAGGTGGCTCCTCTGGCATCTCGCCTTGAGGATCTGGTTCTGGGAGTTGGGACCCAGACTCGACTTCAAGTAGCTCCGGACCCTCCCGAAGGGGTCTGGATTCCTGAACTGGAGATGATTCTGGTCTTTCCACAAGCAGGACCATGCTGACAACTTTGTCAGTTGTGGAAATGTAAAGCAGTAATGGCTCACCAGGATTTGGAGCTACCAAGTTTGGTAGGGTGGTGAGGAGCTGCTTTAGCTCCTGGAATGCCTTTCTGCTTCTTCAGACCATTGGGATGGTTCGGACTTCCTCAATAGCTTGAAGAAGGGTAGCGCCCGTTCCGCCAGTCTTGAGATGAACTGACTGAGGGTAGCTAGACATCCAGTCAGCTTCTAGACGTTCTTGATGCGGGCTGGTGGCCGCATGTATTCAATAGCTTTTATCTTCGCCGGGTTTGCTTTTATTCCTCGGTGGTTCACCAAGAAACCAAGAAGTTTTCCGGAGCTAACCCCGAAGACACACTTGTCCGGGTTAAGCTTCGTGCGAGTGACTCGCAACTTGTTGAAGACAACTTGCAAGGTGTCAAGGAATGACTCCTTGTTCTTGATCTTGATGACGATGTCATCGACATACACTTCCACTACGTCTCTAATAAGCTCTCTAAAAGTTTTGAACATAGCTCGTACAAATGTTGAAGCAGCGTTTTTGAGACCGAATGGCATGGCAGTGTAACAATATAATCCATCTACTGTGATGAAGGAAGTGTTCTCTTAACCTTCCCTAGACATTCTGATTTGATAATACCCAGAATATGCGTCTAGGAAACACAGTAATTCACAGCCGGAGGTGGAATCCACTATCTGATCTATTCTAGGTAGTGGGAATGGATCTTTTGGACATGCCTTATTCAGTGTAGTGTAGTCGATACACATTTGAAGCTTCCCGCTAGCCTTGGTTACAACGACTGGGTTTGCCAGCCACTTTGGATGGAAGACTTCTCGGATGAATCCAGTTTCAAGCAACTTCTTCACTTCTTGATGTATGAAGTTATGTTGCTCTACTGATTGCTTCTAAGGCTTTTGAAGTACAGGCCGAGCATCGGGATAGATCTTCAGATTGTGCTCGATCACTTCCCTTGGGATCCCAGGCATTTGTGACGGTTGCTAGGAAAACACGTCGACATTAGCCCGGAGGAAAGTGACGTGTGCGAGTTCCTATTTGTCGTTCAGACCTCCCTATATACGGGTGGTCTGGGCAGTGTCGGAACCGATTTGGACGACTTTGAAAGGAATGTTGGTGTTTCCGCTTGGTCACGCGAGGTGCAGAGGTTGAGCCTCGATGACGAATGCTCGTGGGTTTTGGAGCTTGCTCCTTTCTGGATTCTTCCTCTTGTGCTGTAGTAAGCGCATGGAGTTCCTCCAGAGCAGTAACTCCGGCGGTGCGATCTCCTCGGATCCAGAGAACACTAGCTGGTGTTGGCATCTTCAACACCAAGTAGCCATAATGGGCGGTAGTCATGAATTTGTACAAGGCTGGCCTGCCCAAAATGGCATTGAATGGTAAGTTAATCTGCGCCAGGTCGAAGACCAACTTCTAAATGCGGTAATTCTCCCGGGTCCCGAAGGTCACCGGGTGACTAATGGCACCGAGTGGGGTTATGGCCCCCGGACCTACTCCAGAGAAAGGTCGGGAGGGGCGAAGATCTGAAAGTTGGAGTTGAAGCTTGACGAAAGCTTTGAAGCTTATGAGGTTCAACCCCGAACCTCCATCCCCTACCTTGCATGCCAACTGTCCGAGTGTGGTTCCGACAATTCTCCCAGTACTACTGTTGGTAGCCCGTGGAGTTTCTAGTTCAGTATTGGGCGCGCAGAGATTCAGAACACGATGGCAAATAGACACGAGGATTTACGTGGTTCAGGCCGCCTAAGCATAATACCCTACTCCACGAGGTGTGTAGTTGTTGTATTGAGCGTCTGAGCACTTGTGAGTGTGTGTCAGAGCTGAGTCTCAGAGTGTCCAAGAGTCAAGAGATCGAGAGAGGAGAGCCCCATGTATCGTTCGACCAGTCCTTTTATAGTACAAGGATTGGTCGTTATACCATTAGCCTAGCCCAACATGTGGCCCTGGCAGTTACTAATGCTTAATACAAAATTAATGAGGTTAATTACCCTTAATAACGTGGTAACGGGCCTTGACAGTGTCGTTACTGGTATTAAGGGCCTTCCGATCATGTGTCATTAATATGATATTAATGACACATAATCGTGTCTTGAAGTCTTTGATTGCCCCTTAAAGGTCCGAGCCATTAGGGGTCCACCAGTCTGATTGTTGAGGCTGAAGGTCCAACGGTTGGACACGTGGCAGCTTTAGAGCTTTCCGTCGGGGAGGGGTAGGTCCAGTGTAGATGTAGATGTGTCGGTACCGGAGCTTCCCTCTGTCGGGTGTTAGGTTCGGGGGTGCCGCACAGGTGTTTAGCCCGGAGCTATCCCATGTGTGGGATGTAGGTCCAGTTGCAGTATACATGTGGCAGCACAGGTACTAACCATAGATGGGAGGTAGGTCCGGTCCCGTATCACACGTGGGGCCTTCGCAGGTCTTCAACTCAGACAGGTGAAGTTCCTTTGGTCTTTTGTAGTCCCAAGGGGAATACGGTACGTAGGGTACCGACAAAAAGCATCAAAAGGAGGGTGTGCAGCTGTAGTTGAGACGCCGCTTGGTGAAGGCCATGGACGCAATGCCCCAGAAGATTCTGGCTAACGTTAAGACGACTGATGAGACGGATGTCGCCCACCTACTTGCCCTTGAAGATGGTCGAGAGGCCCTGGGTTGCTGCGAGGCCGCTATTGCTGAGCGGGAGGCCTTCGTTACCAAGCAATAGGTGGCGGCCCAGGCGACGATGACTTAGGGTGTGGTACATTAGGACAAGTTGCAGTCTCGTGTCGAAGACCTTGAGCTTCAGGAGAGCAACCTGGTGCGGGATCAGTAGCAGCACCTAGCTGAACGCCAGGAACTCCTGCTACTAGAGCTTGACGTTCGAGCTCAGGAGCAGGCTTCAAAGCGCCCCATCCAAGAGCTGGATCTGTAGGAGCGGCAGCTGGCCCACTGTTTGTAAGACAAGGGTAAAGCACTGGCAGAGATGGTGGCATCCATGTTCTGGTGTGCTACCGGAGTCGGTATCCAGAGATACCTCTGGAACTGGTTGTCGAGGGCCCCGTCATGGAGCGTGAAGAGGTGGCAGTGGCAGAAGTCAAAGATGTCACCAAACATGTTGCTACGCAATTCACGAAAGATTAAGGTCGGCAGCTTCAAGGCAGGGACATCTTTGTATCCGAGGCTCGCCCCTTTGTAAATATTCTCCAATGAATTTGAATTTGTTTTTGGCTTCTTAGCTTGTCTAGTGCTTCTCAAATTGTCACTCTGAGTCCTTAGCTGCGTAAGGTCTTGAAGAACTTTTGCCGAGTTCGTTAATTTTTGAGGAACCAACGATCGCACAGTTGACAAGGCCGATCTATCATCAGTTGACGTCCTGCCTATAGAACCCCCTTAGAGGCCCCATGGTAGATATGGCAAGGTACTTGGGCACACCTACCACTTGATAGCAGGATGTCTTTGACGGGCCCCCAACAGAGCGGTGGAGTTTGAGTGGATGGTCTCAGCGAGGCCATTATAGGGTCGCCAAGCTTTAACTGAGTTGTGATGTCAATGGCAGGCCCCCTGAGTGATGTCGGGACTTGCTGCTCAGGCATCGCCCACCATCGTCGCGGAAACATCAACGGCGGACCCCTTGGGTGGTGCTGGAACTGGTTGCTCTGGCATCGTCCACCATCGTCGAAGAAATGTCAATGGCAGGCCCCTTAGGCAGGGCCAAAGCTGGATACTCCGGTGTCGCCCACCATCATCGCAGAACGTCGATGGCAGGCCCCTTTGGTGGTGACAGAGTTGGCTACTCTGGTGTCATCCACCACCGTTGCAGAAATGTCGACGACAGTCCCTTGGGTGGTGCCAGAGCTGGATGCTCCATCATCGCCCACCATCGTCGCAGAGTCATCGACGACAGGCCCCTTGGGTGGTGCTAGAGCTGGCTTCTCTAGCATCGCCCATAGATATGTAGCACTTCGACGCCAGCCCCTTGGTGTACAGGTTACCACAAGAGAACCCTATTAGCAACAAGAGTGGGACAGGAGAGTATACCCAGGAATCAGTGCTTGTTACTGTCTTCAACATGCCGAGACATCGATGGCGGCCCCCTGGGAGTTGCCAGAGCTAGATGCTCCGACGTCTTCCACCAATGATGTGTAGAACCTCGACGGGGCTCCTGGTGTACAGGTTACTACAAGAGAACCCTATTGGCAACAAGAGTGAGACAGGAGAGTATACTCACGAATCAGTGCTTGTTACTATCTTTGACGTGCTGAGACGTTGACGGAGAGCCCCCTAGGAGGTGCCAGAGCTGGCTGTCCTGCACACATGGTAAAGGAGGGACTAGTTTTCTTGTCGGTTTTACCTTTTCCTCTTCCTTAGCTTCGTCATGCCTCACTATCCTGAGCTGACACATGGGGCTTGGGTAATTCAATGCGTTAGTGCATCGGGGTCCTACTCCCGCCGTCCTTAGGGTGCGAACTTTCAGGACCCCAGTACTCGGTCATAGCGCTGAGAGGCAGTGTGTGCTTGCTTAGGGTACAGGACTAGACTAAGTAGTTCACACGCATTGGACCTCCATCTTGGCATAGGCCTTTCCTGGGAGGCCGTCCAGTGTCATAGGACTCCAAGGATGGAGGCAGCCACGAAAACCCCTCACGCATTATAGGTACCTCAAGCAAGCCTGCCTGCAGTAGGATTGCACAACTCCAACAAGGGTGAGATACAGAGCGTATAACAGTGTATATGAAAGCAATATACAAAAATCAGTCTAGCATGATTTTATCATAAAATTAATGCATAATTAAATTAACATTGCTAGGGAAACTGGAGTAAGATAGTGATTCTTTCATATTGGCATTCATAGGAGGAGACATACTTTTTCAAAAGAATGCAATGGCTCGCTTCCGGATGTCGAGGGAGGGAGGATGCACAGGCTTAGGGTTAGGGACTAGGCTAAGCTGACTGCGCACTCTGGACCTGACCCTCCTCGAGCTTGGTTGTCCTAAATGATGCTCCAATACTCTATGAAAACCTTAACACTATCCTATTAAGTTAACATTAACATATAGGGGTGCCCCAAGCTTCGAGGATAGTTGTGACGGTTGGCGGGTAACTTGTCGTCGATAGCTACGAGTGGGGCGATGAGCGGGTGCCCCTACTTTTTCCTTGGTCCCCTATATTGCGGGTGGTCTGAGCAGAGCCAAAATTGATCTTGACAACTTTGATGGGAGCGTCGGTGCTGTCGGAAGGCTGCGGTTTGGGTGCACCGGGTGAGTCGCGTTGACGCGAGCATGGCGGAGGCTGACTTGGTCCAGCACCGCCCGAGACAGGTGTTGAGTCTACTGTGAGGGCTTGGAGCTTCTCCAAGGCTAACACCACAGCAGTGCGGTCTTCGCGGATCTTGAGGACGACGGAGGGTGTCGGCATCTTCAGGGCAAGGTAGCCATAGTGGGCTATGGCCATGAATCGGTACATGATGGGCCTGCCGATGATGGCGTTGAAGGTGAGGCTGACATTTGCGACGTCGAACAGGATACCCTTTGTCCTGTAGTTGTTGGGTGTCCTGAAGGACACCCGGAGGTGGATGTTGCCGTATGGTATGATGTTTCCTGGTCCCACCCTCGAGAACGGGCTCAATGATGTGAGCTTGGACACCGAGATCTGCAGCTGGTCAAAGGTTGCTCAGCTGATGAGGTTGAGGCCGGTCCTACCATCATCAAGACGTATTGGAGCTTGACGTTGGCAATGGTGGGGGCAACCAGGAGAGGCAGTATCCTAGCTCCTGCCATCTTCTTGGGGCAGTCAGAGGCGTCGAATCTGATTGGCATCTCCTTCCACTTGTGGTGCAGCACTAGAGTGGGAGCAGGGGCTATCGAAGCAACTTCTCGGTGTAGGGTCCTGACCATGTTCCGGGACGCAGGGTCCCAAGACGTCGCGAAGATGATGTGGAGTGTCTTGCGACACTCATGGTCGCTGCTGGCGTTGCAGTCCTCGTCTTCGTGGACCACCTTGACGGCCTGTTCCTACTTCTGATACTCCATATCCTCATTGTCGTCGATCTTGGGGTCAACCTTCAGCTTGCCCTCCCGTTGGCGCAAGGGGGCACCTTCAGGACCCTGTTGTGCCTGCTCTTGGTATCGCTCGGCACATCTCTTGATCTCCCGGCACTCACTCGTGATGTGGTCGCGAGTCTTGTGCACTGAGTAGGGCTCGACACCGTCGTCAGTAGCAGGTGGCTGATGTGGGCGTTTGTTGAGGCGTGGGTGTCTGCAACCACCGGTCGCAGCTGCTGCAGCGACGGGTGACCCATGCAGCGGCTTGTTCTGGTCGACGCCCCGATTCTTGTTCTTCGTTTTGCCGCTACCTGGGGTAATAGCACCTTTGCCCGTCTGGCCGGCTCAGGCCACTCCAGGTCGCGCTGGGTGTGCTAGTCACGTCCTTCTGCTGCCCTAGCGCACCGCTTGGCGATGGAAAAGATATTGGAGACATCTTGCACGTTGTGCATGGCTAACTTCTCAAGCATCTTCTCGCCACACACTCCCTGCTAGAATGCCACTATAACAGAAGCATTCAGGATGCTGAGGGCGGATTTTCGTACCTGGGAGAAACGCTAGATGAATGATCGCAACGTCTCGTCGGGTTGCTGGCGCATGGCGTGGAGGTCGAGCTCGGTGCCATGGCGCGTGTAGGAGCTGCCGAAGTTTGCCGCGAACTGCCAGCGAAGCTCATCCCAAGAGGTTATGGACCCCTCGGGGCAGGTTCATCAGCCATGACCGGGATGAGTGTTTATAGTTACTAAGAAACATTAACAAATCATCCCTGGCAACAGTGCGAGAGATGCTTGCTGATGGCTATTAATATCACAGATCATCTCTAGTAAGAGATGAGGTCTGCAAGCGCACAGAAATAGTCGTGTAGCATTTCACCCAAGAGTATTCCCATGGGTATCATATTTGTCCCAAAGGAACGCAATGGAGTAAAGTAGACACTGCTCTTATGATCGAGCTATGGGATACTAATCAATTGTCAAGACAAGGGTAAGTTGATAATATATGCGTAGTGTGACACACACCTAAGCAATCTATTCTAAAGGGTAGATGAGTTCTAATGGAGATTAGACTAAGAGTTGGGGAGTTGCTCCTACAATGCTTCTAGTATACATATGCATAGCCCAAGTTAGATACTAATGAGCATGTCAATCGTGAATACTTATGCTAAGTTGTTCAACACATCAGACACGGGTTTACCATGAGCAATACTAGGATGACTCTCGCCAAGAGCCTGTGGCATAGCCGAACGTGGAGGATTACAAAGGTCAAAAAGGGATGTCACCACCTACCGCCTACCTCTTCAATCTGTGGGTCAACAAGACATCCAACGCTACTTAACTACCCTAGCACTATGCTACCATATTATGTAAATACCTTAGGAGCCATGGCACAAGCCATCCTAAGGCAATGAACTAAATCATCGTTGAACCAATATTGATACATAGCATAAGTTATTCATATTAACATGATCATATCATAAGTAATTGGACTATAGTGGGGGTTTATAGTGTTTATGATGATAGTATAATGATATTAGGGCATGATCATAGAGATGATACCTACCACATACATGGAATCCACAATCAAACAAGAAATGCTTCATTCAAGTATATGAATAAAAGAAGACTAAAGAGAATTTCTTTATTATGCATGGAGTCACAAATATAAGAAAAGATACATGAGCCATACCTTTCCCAACATGGACTTGGGACTAGAGGCTCTCCTCTCTATAGCCCAACTCCACTAAGGACTAAGAGAACTAGTGTATACAATAGAATGATTCTCAAGTGGTGTGTGTTGTAGTGAGGGGTGAGGGGTTCTATTTGTAGCTTGAAGAAGGGCCGGTTCCCGCCACCAAAATCGCACGAATCAGTCACCACTAACTTCTTTAATCCAGGAGGAGCCAACACATGGAAGTTGACCGAGTTTCTACGGGGGTCGACTGACCTGGTAAGTCCTCCAAACGATCTGTGCTTTCTTGGGGTGACTTCCAGGTGGGTCCCATCCCTTGATATGGATGCTACAGCGTTCGAAGGCCTTAAATACTTTTGTTTGTGGGCCATTTGGTCCATGTGGTGCCACATGTCAGTGCTTGATTTGTTGGGATGATAATTCATAGGATCCATCACCTTGGTTCACTTCAATTTTGTATAAAATACCTGTATGCACCAATTTCTCCAAGTACAAGTGGAACTAGGTCATTTCTAACTATAATGTGTGTAAGAAATATTCACTCCTTCTCATAATTGAGTTATATTGACAGGTGAAATTGGTATATAACAGCCATCAACAAACTCCCCCAAACTTATCTTTTGCTCGTCTCGAGCAAAGTCAAGACTTTAGGTTGATGATCACGAGTTGCTACATTGTTCTATTTTTCAAATGTACGACGTGCACAACAAAATACTCTACCTAGTATTGCAGAAATTGGCATGGTATTTCATCAATCCTAAGTCATTATGGGACTTATGCCATCTCCTATTCATGGGTGGTTGAAAGATAGAATAGCAAATGGAGCACACATACCCTAGAAATCAAGTTCCACTCAAATTCTGGAGAGTTCAATTTAGATTTTAAGTATCTCAATTTGATTCTCTCAGTCTCTCCTTTATGTAGTGGAAATATGTCCTCGCCATGGAATTATGCCTAAATTCATCCTACCACTAAATAAGGCTTATATGTAGAGCTTGATAGGGAATGTAGTAGGCATATTTGCAACACATAATATTGCTAAGTCAAAAAAGCAAGCCTTAGGAGAAATCAATTCAAAACTATTTGATTCAAGACTTGTGCATGTGTGATGAAATGGAGGCGGATGTGGATATTTGAGATGACTCCTTTTTGAGTTGACCCTATTATTTTGCAGGGATGAAACATGGCTACTTTTATCTCTTTCTTCTTTTTTCTTTTTGTTTCTCATGCTTTTGATGTAATTATGCTTTTTTTTCTTTTTTACTTGTAGTCATGTCTTCTACTCCCTTTTTATGCAATAAATTTGGAGAGAGTACTAAGCATGAATGGTATGGAGTTTCTCTTTTTATTGTGGAATGATGTTATGATGGGAATTTGCTTACTTCTAGTGTAGAAGTACAACATGTGCATGTGAAGTATTGAATTCAAAAAGTAATGAATTAAATCTCACATAGGTCTATACTAGTTTCACAAAGCTCAATGTGAAGACAAATAGCATATGCATAAGGTCTATCAATGTAATGTATCACATGGCTTTGGTAGGTATTTCCAATTAAATGAGAGTATCTTAAATCTTTTTAGAAATTCTCCAGAAATCTAAGTTTCACTTTCAAACTAGGAATAGCAGCCCTATCACTACATCATATCACACAACAACTTAGAATTGGATTAAACTTTTGCTACACACAATTTCTAAATCAAGGCAAAAGTAATTCTAGCCAATGAAGGCAATATTTTGGAGAGTGGTACGTTGTAAACTAGGGACTTAAGGAAATTAAAATAGAGCAACTATTCATCATTTCATCTCTGTGAATTCCAAACCATTCTTACCGCACATCTTTTATTTTATTTTGAAAGAAAATCTACTCTACTTTTTGTAAGTTTGTTTTTATATGCAAGGCGGATGATGGGTGAATGGAAAATAAATATGCAAGGGTGTGATACAAGTTACCTCAAGTGGGGGTCCTCCCCAAGCTTGTTCTTGTTCAAGGTCTAGGATAGGGGTTGAAACCCTAAAGACGGATGCAGGCCATGAGGTTGGCCTAACCTTGTTGCAGCATGGCTTTGGCATTGGCGGGTGGAGTGTTGATGATGGATTTCCTTCCATGCATTTCATGAGTGTGGTCGAGGAGAGTGTTGTTGATGTTGCTCATCCACACTTCAAGGTTTCCATAGGTTGGATGCACCTTGTTATTCCTTGGCTAACGTAGTGATAACCCTTCGCACAAAGGCATGACGTTCACTCAACATGCGTTGAGTGTGTCTTGTTGTTCTTTGGTTAAGGTGTATCATACCTTCTTGCCATAAAGGAATAACTTGTACCCTTCATGCATTGTGTGTGATCCGTCACTCCTTGGCTAGGGTAATGATACCCTTTAGCCACAAAGGAGTGACTTGTACCCAACATGTGTTGAGTATGATCCATTATTCCTTCGCTAAGGTACAACATACCTATAACGACAAAGGGATGACATGCACTCAACATGGGTTGAGTACGTTCCGTTGTTCCTTGGCTAAGGTATGAAATACCTTCTTGTCACATAGGAACAACTTGCACCCAATATAGATTGGATGTGATCTTGTCATTCCTTGGTTAAGGTATATCATACCTTTTATCCACAAAGGAATACCTTACACCCAATGATGGTGGCAATTCCCTTGAGCTTGAATGAGTGCTTAGAGTAGTTGAGAGCATAATTCCCTCATATATTCAAAGCAGCCCATTGGTTGCTCACGGAGGGTTTCCATGTAAAATCTCCGGCCTCGTATAGTTATCGTTGACCTTTGGCCTTAATTTCCGATAGGTAGCAACCTTCCTAATTTACTCCTTTGCCGTGAGATATTGAAATGGAATCCTCTTAGGGTTTCTAACAATAGGATCTTTGAATGCCTTGAAAGTTATATTGGTCCTTCAAACTTCCTCTCTATGATAAAGAGGGATGGTTAGCTCCCGATAATTGTACAAATGAATTTTTGGTTTAGGTAACCGAATCTTTATTTGTACGCACGGGGAAGAACAAGAAAAAAGATGCATTGGGTCCAATTTCAACTGTATCCATGAACAATGTATGAATAATTTCTAGGAGTTGGGATTTACGGATAAATCAAATTGAACATTTTCTAAAGCTCCTACTCATAGCAATGCATGTGATATAAATACACTATATGGATCCCTTCATCTTGTAAATTTCTAACCATCATAGTTTCTTTTTTTCTACAAGGGCAAATATTTATCATTTGGTTCATGGCAAACAAGATTCTTAATTTTTTCCTCCTGAACATTTTTAATTTATGGCCTATAAATTTAAAATTTAGTGATCCATGCATGAATGATTTTTAAATCAACATTATGGACATCACTATTCCTAGGCTTCTACATACCAATTCAATCATTAAGTCATTCCATAAGCATTAGCTAGGCAGAATATGTCTAAGTCAATTTTAGCAATGCTTATGAAATTCTAGGTACTTTGTTTAAATTTGTTCCTTAGTAAGGTGACATTCCTTTTTGAAGAATAAAAAAGAGCAATGCCGACACTTACTCTCGTGAGCATGCATAAGAATTGAATGATGAGAAGGTGTAAACCTTCCTTACCAATCTAACAAAAAATCACTCAATCCTAATGCGATTTCAACGACGAAAAATTTTAAACTTGTACCTCAATTGAAGAGTAGTTTTGGTTGAAGGTCGTTGTGTGAGAAACTCACAACCATGGATTTTGGTGTAACTTTCATGTTCAATGTCTCCTGCCAAGTTGAGGTTGGAGTTGAATAAGCTTCATCTTGTTCCTCAATTGGACCACCGTCTCGAGCATTCCTCCACCATGAACTCAAAATGAGATCGATAAAGGGATATGCGCTTCATGGGGCCCTCCAACCTTTTTGAAAATTTTGACTTGGATGCACTAAAACCAAGAACAAACAAAACAACTTGAAGGCAGGTTAAGTTATCTCAAAAGCATGGTGTACCCTTTGTCAAATTGTTTTGCCCAACTTGAATCAACTTGCAAATGCACTGAATATTAAGGGAAATATTTTTGGTTTAATTTAGGAAGATGAATTCAAGTGGTTATGCCCAAGGTTCATATCCAAATAAATTTATTTCCTAATTCAAAATTTTAGTTTTATGATGGTTGAAAATTTTACTTTCCAACATGCAAGTGTGAAAATTCAAACATGCGAAATGCAAATGCAATGATTGGTGGGAAATTCAAATATGCAATTGAGAAAGCAAATATGAGATAACTACCAATTAAACTATTGGCAAGGACTCAATGAAATTTTGAAGTCCGATGATTGGGACATACCTCCGTCCTGTTTAGTGTGATGATTTGTTAACCAATCTTGAAGTAGAAGATGTGAACAACTTCTCTTGATTGACATGCAATTCTCCTTTGGCATGTTAGTTGGACATCTGGGCCACATGGTGACCCTAGCCTCTCCGTTGTCTTGATGAAGACTTGTTGATGTACTGACGGTGTTTCCTTATTGTATATGTTCCTTTGTGAGCATGGTGAGGCTTTTCCGTCTTTAGCAGTGTCACTTCCACCTTCTTGATATTCCTTAAGATCAGCCCATACTTTATCATGGATTAAAAGCTTCTTTGGGCAAGATGACATGTGGACTCTAAAATCAAACAAGAAAATCTTCATCCACAATGTAACTTGCCCTAGGTTGCATGGGCTTGGTCGAAGGGTAGGAATCCCAACAAGTGATTGTGGGATATCATGGATCTTGAATGCTCTTTAAGTTTCTTGTCCTTGGCCAAGAGCTTCATGTTGTCTTGATTTTTTGATTAGCCATGGACAAGATACTTCAAGGTAGGCTACTTTAACTTAAATCCCATGAAATCCTAATAGCTCCTTTGATTAAAAGGTTGATATTGATTCCACCCGTGACCTCCATGTAGGTAATAGCCATTGGAGTTGTGTTTGAAAGGAAGAATACTTATGGGTCTTAGGGAAATGATTCCCCGTGTGGCCCATATTGACACGAATTTTCACAAATCATGTGAATATCCATGGTTTGGATCATCCAAATACTTCTCCATTGGCTTGATCTATTATGATACTTCAATATTGGGTGGTGTAGTTCCATAGCTAGCTTGTCCACCTTGCTAAGTGGTGTGCATGCAAAGCTAGAGCATTCTTCAATCTACCTCTTGAGTAGAGGCCATATTCTCATCAATAATGAATGAGAATAGGACTCCTTCAGCTCTAGCACAAAGGTTATCATGGATTGGTGGACCAACCCATGACATGAATGTTTGATGAGGAGCAAATGATCCACCCTATGGTGGAGGCAAACCTGGAAGAACTCTTGGGGCCTCCCCCAAGCTTGGGGTTGGATGACTTTGGATCCTACTGGAAGCTGAAATTGTTCCGCGAAAGGTAATGGTGTTGCCTAGCAGACATTTGTTGAGGTATGCCTTGAATCATCTAGTTGATCACTTGCGTCCTCGTTGGCCATCACATAAATGGGTTAGCCAACACTACCCTGTTTTCACACAAAAGAAGAAAACAAACAAGGGTAATCCTGTCTAATAACTATTAGTACCTCTAGCTTAATCACAAGTGATAGCTATCCTCCACTTCATTTGCCTTCCCCGGCAATGGCTCCATAAATTTTTGTTGATAGTTAATAAGAAACATTAACAAATCATTCCCGGCAACAGCGCCATAAATGCTTGTTGATGGCTACTAACGTCACAGATCATATCTAGTAAGAGATGAGGTCCGCAAGTGCATGGAAACTGCCGTGTAGCATTTCACCCAAGATTATTCCCAAGGGTATCATATTCATCCCAAAGGAAAGCAATGGAGTAAAGTAGACACTACTCTTATGATCAAGCTATGGCATAATAATCAATTATCAAGACAGGAGTAAGTTGATAATATATGGGTAGTGTGACACACACCTAAGCAATCTATTCTAAAGGGTAGATGAGTCCTAATGGAGATTAGACTAAGAGTTGGGGAGTTGCTGCTACAATGCTTCTAGTATACGTATACATAGCCTAGGTTAGATACTAATGAGCATGTCAATGGTTAATACTTATGCTAAGTTGTTCAACACATCGAGCATGGGTTGACCCCTAGCAATACTAGGACGACTCCTGCAAAGAGCATGTGGCATAGCCGAGCGTGGAGGATTACAAACGACAGAAAGGGATGTTGTGGGGACAGGAATCCTGACCTCCAAGGATCTCATTGGGTGGTGTCGTGCGATGAGACACCCAACAGTATTCAAGAAAAGAACGAGAACACATTACAATACCAAGTATTTATTTATAAACACAGTGGAAGTTTTACAATACAAAACGAAAGGAAAGAGAACTATACATCATAGCTACACTCTCGGCACTAGCTATGCAAAAGCAAAGTCATCCATGTCCTGGATACTTTGCACTAGCAACACCCAACTTACGGCGACGTGCAGGGTTCCCACTCGGCTGTAAACCCTGGAGGGGGTGCAGCCTCGTCATCGAACCCATCATCAATCGCATAATCTGCAAAAACTTGTTAACTGCAAACATGATCTTAAGGCTCAGCAAGGCTAACCCGTCTCACTAGTCATATGCAGGGGTGAATACTAAACATAGGTAAGGAATAGCATAGAGGACTCGCCTACAAGTGGATCCTTATAGTCATGTTTTAAGTAGCACATGATATTCTTCAGGCACGGCACATCATAGACTCCACAATCAAACAAGTAACGCTTTGCCAATGATATGACATGCCCAAAGCACATTATGCTATTATAGGTAAAGTATGGGGAAACTAAAAACTTTTAATTGTACTATCTCTAAACCATACAAAGTTGCAAAACAATTATAATTCAATACATTGTATTGTCCTGACTTCTTCAGTATTTACTATGTCACGACACAGTGAACAAGTGGTACTCCATTACCGCGAGAAACGGTGATTGCAATCAGGACACACCTGGTCAACACGACACATATGCACTTTCGAAAATGCCAACGAGTACTTACAGTAGTACCTACATAGCACTTCAGTACTAGTCATATATGGCCACCTTTCACCAAACACTGGAATGTCGAACCGATCAATCCGTCACGACCAAGAGGTCACTGCGTGGGGCGTACTCTGACGTGCCCACCAGCTGATTTACACATTGCTTCCCTCAACCTACGCCTATAAAACGGAACGGTATGCCTCGACAAACCAGTATCAAGCTACATCAGTTTACTGGAGCCCATTCTCCAGTATGTCACCGGTACAATTCAAGCATGTCCAGCGGGGCCGCACACGAATCGGTCCTCAATCGACACAAGCAGGGCTACGCACGTGAGACCACGTCTCGCTGCATCCTACCCGCTGCTCGATCTCAATTTCATATTCATAAGCCATTTCTTCATCCAATCCATCTGTGTGATAAAATCCTATCTCACGAGTAGATTCCCACTACTCGACTTTGACCGGATTCCTATGAATATAAGCATGGCAGTTACTACATGAGTCTGTGAGCTATTCTAACCACTCCTTGAGTTCTTTGGTCATGCAAGTGGATATCAAACACCTTAAACGTAATGCACAAACATCTGAAGACATAAGGTGAATGAAAATGGCAAATACACTATAGGGAACTTCAATACAAACTGGGGCTTGCCTGAATGTGAGTCTGGGTCTATGTTAGTTTCTGGCAGCTGGACTTCCAAAGCTTCCGGTTGCTCTTCGACTTCAGTCACTACACGTTATGCATATACTATAAGAATGACCTTGGAAATAATCAATATGCTTAAGGTGATAAGCTAATATCTTATGATCAAATAAGATAATGATCTTAATTGGCTTTGGGACTTTTATGGTATACTAGTGACCATAGTGAAGACTCTTGCAAAGAACATGAGATGATCAAGGGAGTTTGTTGTTCCTAAAAATTATGGTAAGCAATATCCTTCTCTAATTTTGGTTGAAATCTTGGAGATCTATCATGGCTACCAGTGAATGTACCATGTAGAGGGGTCTCACTAGTTCTTCGAATTTTTTTTTCACAATTTTCTAAGGTTCCTACAAGGAGAAACTGATTTTACAAGTTTGGGGAATTTTCTGAAATTGATTTTGTATTTTTCTGAATTTATAACTACATAGAGATTTGGAACACTGATCAACCGACTAAATGATGTCCAATGAACTTGAAATTTTTACTGCAGATCAAGAGAACTTTTTAGAGTGTCTTGCCCAAATTTGGGAATTTTCTAAAAAGCAGAACTATAGGAATGAATTATATAACCATTTTCCTTATCTGAATTAGGAGAGATTTCTATGGACTTTCATACAAATCCAAGTGCACCACTCAAAAGTATTCTTCATGCTGGTTCTAACAAAATTTATTTGAGAATTTTTGGACAATTCTACTAGGAGTTATAGATTTTCCCAGTTTGGCTAAATCCTGGAATTATTTTCCAAAGAGAAACATTTAAATAAAACAGCCAGGCCCACTTGTTTTAAATCAACAAATCGCAGCTGGGCCGCACCGGGGGCCACGGGGTTAACCCGTGCAGCCGCAATGGATCCGCGTCCATAGCTAATCCCGCGCGAGAGGGAAGTCGCTGATAGGCGGGACCCAGGGGATCTTCGTCTACCTCCTGATGCAGCGGCGTTCCTCGCTGGACTCGCGGCGTCGCTCCGCCGGACTAGGTTGCGTTGACCTCCTTCCGGCCTCGCCTTGACCGCTCAACCATAAAATCGACCGCGCAAGCCAATGGTGGGGTCCAATCGAGGCGGCGGTGGCCGGAGACGGTGGTGCGACGGCGACGGCGGAGCTAGGGTTTCAGCGATCGTCGGAAATGCTCAGAAATGGCGTAATAAGCTCAGGAAAAGATCGGGAATGTTCCTGGGAGTACCATGATGATGATTTGGGGGTTGGAAAGGGGTGACATCGCCGGCAAAGCTGAGTTCGACGGTGTGCCAATGTTTTTTACATGGCGGCTACGAAAACTGGCATAACATAGCCATTCCTCGATGATTCTTTCTGCATTCATACTGAACGTAAGGAGGCTAGCAAACTAATATGTAACTAGATTAAATGATAGTTACACCTAGAAAACGAATTGCGAGGTGAACCTAGGAAAAGCATATAAAGCATGCCGAAAAGGAAAAGATGATTTTGTGCTCGATAAAAGATTATCTTGGGAACGGTTTGTACCGGGTAGCAAGGTGGTGTCTTGGCGCTCAGTTCGTCTGTTGACGTCGAAGCGCGAGACGGCCTAGGTTGCTGGCACCACGGCGGACAGGGAGTGATGTCCTCGGCGGCCCGACGATGACGACAGCGGAACTTCAAAATAAGGGCCAAACAAGGGACAACACGATGATCCAAAGGTTGAGGATGGTAGAGCATAGTCTGGGCTTCATATTTGCCATTTGCATCAAAGTGAAATAAAGCACCGAGGAGGCGCTCACTGGTGGAGAACGGAGGTGACGTTGTTGTGCGACGGCAGCGCGAAGCAGAGCAAAGAGGAAGATGGGAGGGGAGTGGTGTGAGGCGGTGGCGACGGCCGGGGCTTTAAGGCGCGCGACGAGTAGGCAAGCAGGTAGCTCGCTGGAGCTTGCATGCGTGCGGAGTCGAGCGGGGCGGCATCGAAACTGCGGCGTGCAGAGCAGTACCGTAGATGTGCCACTGACTGGTGGGTCCCATCGTTCTTATCCCCTACACTTCTCTGCAACATCAATTCTCCTACCAAACTTGATCCAAAAAATTCCAGATTTTCATGGAGAGGCTCAAATAAATATCTGGAACTTGATTTTGAAATTGGATTTCAAATTGGAACAAGTTTCATTTGAATTTCAAATTTGAATTTGAAATTGAATGAAATTCAATGGGGTCACTGAATTAAATAGCAAATGAGCTTCAAAATTGTGAAACTTTGGGAATAAGTCAAGCAAGTCATGCTGACCATGATGGTGTGTTCAAATCTTGATGTTCGAATAAGTTGAACAGAATTCAAAATTTGAACTCTAATTATGGCTTGAATTTGCTATGTGTCTCAAATAAAATAGCAAATGGACTTCAAATATCTTGAAACTTGGCAGGAAGTCTATTTGGAATATTATGAGGTCATGGAAAAAATTTATGGCCTCAGATTTGAATATTTTGGCAGGACCTAAATGTACAGTGCTATATTCAAATTAATTTGAATATATTAGTATTGCATAGCAATTTCCCCCAGAAATTTTTATTCAATAGCTTCTAAAATTTGTAGAAAGGTCACTAAAATTATTCTAAGGTCATTGATGAGGTTCATTCCTTCTGTTACTAAAATTTCAGTATGAGTAATGTAGACCTATGTGTGCTGAATACATTGGTTTTGACAATAAAAGTTTTGAATGCTGCCATAACATCTTTTTAGCAAGGTCTGACTCTTGCTCCGAGCTTCTGCAAGGTCCGACAATAGGTCCGACTTGCTTTGTCAAGGTTCTACATGTTTTTGGGTAGCTCCGATGAGTGTTGTCTTTAGCTTCGGCATGTCTTTCATAGCTCCGGCATGTCTTTGTTAAGCTCCAATATGTTTTGCTAGGTTCGACCTATGTTAGTTAGCTCCGACATGTTTTTCTAGCTCCGGCTTTTGGGTTGACTAGTTCCGATCAGATTTGGTAAGCTCCGGCGCTAGGTTGTACTAGCTTTGGTAAGCTTCAGTGCTAGGTTGTACTAGCTTTGGTAAGCTCCGACTCAAGCTCCGGTTAGCTTTGCCAAGGTTTGGAGCTTGATCGCAATGTTCCTGCGTTTACTATGAATAGTTTCAAACTTGCTTTACATTGTTGGAAAGATTGCTTAGTATTCATTTGCTATGTTTTTGGTGCGTTTTGGTTGATATGGACGATATTGTTTTGCTATGCCTTGCAACATGCTTATTTGAGGTGCTCACGTAAGGTGTTGTGTTCAGAACTAACGAGAGTCAAGTCGAGGACTTGTGCTCGGAAGTATTGGTTGTTTGTTCATGTGCAGGTGTTGCTTGAGTTCAATAGAGGGCTGGTGACGGGATCCATTGAACTATTCATAGGGGGAAGATGAGGTTCAACAACCAAGTTCGGGAGGAATTGTGGTTGAGTAGATCGGGAGGTTGCACAGCATGTTTGAATCAAGAACAATGCATATGAAGGTATCGTGGACGTCGTTGGAAGATGTTTGCACGTATGCAAGGAGTGCATGGACATGGCTACATGGTTCCAAGGCGGGATGAAGAGATGTGGACGTAAAGAATTGGTCGGAAAGGTCCAACCGACTAGGTTACGGACTCAAGCTGCGGCTGAGTCGTGTTTGACTCAAATATGGAAAGATTTGAGTTGGTTATGATAGGATTTCGTGTGGGTCACGAATTTGAGTTATTTTAAGAATGTGAGATACGTTTCTAAGGTGTTTGGAAGTCTTAATATTGCTTCTATCTGCGTATAGAACAGTCCTAAGCAGTTATGGAAAGTTTTGATTCGTGATTTGAGTAGGATTAGAGTCCTAGTTGAGATTGGGTTGGCCTAAGGGCTGGTTATATAAGCAAGGGAGGCCAGAGCTCGTGAGGGACGACTTTGGGGCTGTTCCTCTTGTGTTCTATTGAATAAAATTCGTAGTAGAATGGAACTTTTGTGCCTTGTTCGTCCGACTTGTTCCAAACAAGTTTTTCTCGTCGAGTTTTCTGAACAGCACTACCTTTCTTTGGTGGATTTATCATTACTCAAGTTTTACATATCCAATTGACATGATTCTTTTTGGGTTCTCTTCGAAACTTGATTATCTATCATCTTTCAAAATTTCACATTCATTGGATTTGTGGTTTTTGATCTACACGAGTTTCTTTTCAGCGTTCCAGAACTGTTTTTCTTGGATAGGACAGATTGACCTTTGTTCGATCTTTCAATCGTAACTTGAGTTTCTCTCGATGGATTTGAGTGATTCTTGTTGTGTCGTCTTCGCGACTTGATTATCTCTGATACCTATCACTTTTGTCACGGTGAAACATGTTTATATTGGTCTCACACATGATTTTTTTAACAGATCGTTTTTCTGCCAAAGTGGTTGGAGTTTAATTGTTTCCGCTGCGTAAGATTTTTTTTAATCTACCATTCACCCTCCTTTGGTAGCTCTTCATGTGATCTTCGATCCTACAAGTAAAAGAAAGATTATTAATGATATCAAGTTTATGTGTACAACAATAATTGATCTCCACTATGGTTGACAACCAACTGGTACTGAACTTGATAATAAGGAAAAACTGGGATTTTACAGCTGTCACCACCTACTGCCTACCTCTTCAATCCGTGGGTCTACAAACATCAAATTCTACTTAACTACCCTAGCAACATGCTAGCATATTAAGTAAATACCTTAGGAGCCATGGCACAAGCCATCCTAAGGCAATGAACTAAAACAACGTTAAACCAATGTTGATACATAGCATAAGTTATTCATATTAATATGTTCATATCATAACTAATTAGACTATAGTGGGGGTTTATATAGTTTATGATGATAGTATAATGACATTAGGGCATGATCATAAAGACTATACATACCACATACATTGAATCCACAATTAAACAGGAAACGCTTCATCCAAGTATATGAACAAAGAAGACTTAAAATAATATCTTTATTATACATAAAGTCACAGATATAAGAAAAGATACATGAGTCATACCTTTTCCAACTTGGACTTGGGACTAGGAGCTCTCCTCTCTATAACCTAACACCACTAAGGACTAAGAGAACTAGTGTATACAATAAAATGATGCTCAAGTGGTGTGTGTTGAAGTGAGGGGTGATGGGTCCTATTTATAGCATGGAGAAAGGTCGGTTCCCGCCACCAAAAGCGAGTGAATCAGTCACCAATGACTTCTTAAAGCCGGAAGGAGCCAACACTTGGAAGGTGACCGAGTTTGGAGGAAAGACCAGGTCGGCTGACTAGTGGGGTCGGCCGACCTAGAAAGTCCTCCAAACGGTTTGTGCTTTCTTGGGGAGACTTCCATGTGGGTCCCTTCCCTTGATATGGATGCTACACCATTGGAAGGCCTCAGATACTTCTGTTTGTGGGCCATTTGAACCATGTGGTGCCATATGTTGGCACTTGATTGGCTGGGATGATAATTTATAGGATACATCCCCTTGTTTCACTTCAATTCTGTATAAAATACCTGCATACACCAATTTCTCCAAGTACAAGTGGAACTAGGTCATTTCTAACTATAATGTGTGTAAGAAATATTCATTCCTTCACATAATTGAGTTATATTGACGGGTGAAATTAGTATATAACAGCCGTCAACATGGACTCGGTAAGGGCAACGGGGAAGTAGTTCGCCAAGATGAACACGTCCGCTCCTGCAGCAAGGAGTGTTGTGGTGTAGATCTACAGGAACTTGGCTTGGTTGACGCTTCTCTGGCAGGTGTGGCCGGAACTTGCGCACCCATGTCGTCAGGCAAAGGTATGGAGCCAAGGCCGTGAACCCTCTGATGGGCTTCACCGGAGAGGCGTACAGAATAGCATACCGCAGAGGGGTTTGCTGCGTAGCATACCGCTGTTATGGAGCCTGCTGATGTGGTACCCATTGAGCCAGGTACTGCTGTTGCGGCACCTGCTGCACAGAGTGCTGCAGGGGGGCAGTCGACCCAACATAATCCTGGTGAGGCGGCAGCGGAGGGTTTACCTACGGTGCACCTCGGATGGAGGACGCCTCCTACTCAGGCCCTTGAGGGCCATATTCAGCGTTAAGGTTGTGTCGTCTCTCCTGCTGCCGCTCGATGATGATGCAACCATCTATCCGAGCTTGACGATGGTCAAGCTCGGCCCTCAGGTCCTCCATGGGAATCTTACTAGTGCTAGTAATCGGCGGTGCGACGGTCGATGGATGGCATACGCGATAGCAAAAAGTGACGCCTCCCTCTGTTGGGAGAGTTGATGGCTGCAACGACGAAGTGGTCAATGTATTGGACCACGTTCAAGGATGGTGGGTGGTGGAGAAGAGCCTTGGCTGCTGCCAGAGCGCTCTCTGGACTTGCAGTAGACGGTTCCAGGGGCGCCAACTTGGCCGAGATGTGCCCGGATGCGCTACCCTTGCCAGCTTCATCTGTGCGGGGGCATGATGGATCGTAATGTGCCGCTCGAGTGATGGATATGGTCGCCGAACCACTACCACAAAAACCGCCGTCCACGGGCTTGATGAACACCATTGCGGTGAAAGCACTACAACTTTTTAGAGAAAAAAGCCCCTTCCTAGCGCGCCAAATGTCGAAGTGTTCTTGCAACACTTCCCCCAGACCTGCTATGCGAGCAGCCCGGGAAGGTTCTTGATCGGCAGGGCTTAGTCCACTACGGAAGGATTGCACGTATGAGATTGGTGAGACAGTGGTTTTTTGTAGTTCAGGCCGCCGGAGCGTAAAACCTTACTCCACGATGAGGTTGTATTGCTGGTGTGTACGAGTGTGTAGTGTGTGAATGTGTAGATTAGGGATTAGATCCTTTGTAATGGAGGCGGTTTGGTCCTTTTATAGACATGGTCGGACGCCTTACAAGTGGGGTCTGGGGCCCTACAGGTGGCCACGAGGCGATCTTATCCTAAGGATCTATGGCTTCCCGCATAAGCTATCTCTGACCGTGGCTTGAAGACTCGCCGCCTTGCTGCCTGAGTCGCCAGTGGCCCATGCGTAGTCATTGATGATGGATGGGAATGTCCCGTCCAACTGTCCCTATCACCATAAGCTACCCACTTGGCAAAAAGGGGTAGGCCTGTGGCATCTTCAATGGCATGCGATTGGGCACAGCGGTACCTGACAGTATGTGTGTGCCACGTCATGCACCTAGGGAAGACGCGGGTCTTCAATGCTTGATTTAGACAAGGCACACTACCCTCTTAACTGCCGAAACCCACCATCTAGGGCAAGTTGCAGGGTGCATGACAGCTCGGGAACTAGCCTCTACGGGGGAGGTTGGGTCCCGATCCGCGGACCACGTGGCAGCCCCGGAGACCGTTCCTGAGTAGAGCAGGGGATCTAGGGCCGTGGGACACATGGCAGAGCAGGAGCAGGCCTCTACGGGGGTTGGAATATCTGGTTCCTTGAACCATGTGGCAGCACCAAAGCCATTCTCCCATAGGGGAGTGTGACCCCATTTTGCTAGACACGTGGCCGCTTGGGAGATCGTCTTCGAGGGGGAGCTGGACTCTTCTATGAGGTCCATGTGAATACCTCCG
The DNA here is from genome assembly GCA_036927565.1 of Tuctoria greenei. Classification (NCBI taxonomy): domain Eukaryota; kingdom Viridiplantae; phylum Streptophyta; class Magnoliopsida; order Poales; family Poaceae; genus Tuctoria; species Tuctoria greenei. The sequence goes on along the minus strand of JAYESD010000003.1, from coordinate 185,427,772 downwards.
TACCCCGTATCTGAGGTAGAGGGGTCCGGGCCTTCTGTACATGTGGCACCCTCGGACCCTGCCTTGACACGAAGGCAGGGCACCTAGGCGGCTTTAGCCTGTGTGCGAGGGTACCCGGTATGCCGGGTACCAACACATAGCTTTCCCAATTTGGACTTGGGACTAGAGACTCCTCTCCACCGTAGGAAGAAGAAGGGGAAGGGAGGAAGGAGGAGGATCACCCAAGATCGTCATCACCGTTGCAACCACCATCATCCATCCTTCATCGTCGATATCCTCTTTTGCCAATTCTTCGTCCCCTTCGATCTTGACATCAAATTCTCGAGTCTTCAACTCTTGAACCCTTGAATTTGTGGTAAATATCTTATATGCATCTTTTCAACGTAAATTATGGTTCCTTTTTAACTTTAACTATGCTCTAGTTGAAAATTTGCCCAAAACCCTAGCCATATCATACTTGTCCGGTCCCTGTGTGGACTAGTCCGATTTCTTCTCTGTTCCGGAATGGACATGTCCGGCCAGAGTGCAGACTAGTCCGATCTTTCTATTCTGAAAATTAATGGAACTTCTTCAATGTTCTCTGAAATGACTTGGAACTTGTTCTAACATGTGAAACCTAATTGGGACTAGTTAGTAAGCAATGATATCAACCTAATAACATGCATTACCACATAATTGCATTATTCATGCATGTCATGACATATTGAGTACTATATGAGCATTTATTGATTATAATGTTTGTTTCGTATGTTTATTGCGTGGAATAGAAGGTGTTGCTCTAGAGGGTGCCGTCGAGGACCTCCAACACCAAAACATCGAAGTTTTTGATCCTAACTAGTTTCAGGAGCAAGGCAAGTGTCCTTGAATATTTTGATCCTGGTTTTAAATGTTTTTTTAACTGCATGCCTGTGTCAAATTGATGGGAAACCCAAGATAGGTGTTTACTATAGTCGTTTGACCATCCTTGTCGCTTGGAACATGTTGTAGAGAGTCGGGAAAGGTATTTTACTTTTTTGCTTTGCTCTAATAAATTACAACCATGAATACCTTTCCCGACTCTCTACAACCAAATGACTTAACTATGATTTAATGTAACACCCTCATTTTCATGTATAATGCATTGCATGCATACTCATACATGTTTAACATAAAGCAACCTTAAAAGGGACAAGATTAAAATGAATTTAGGGCTAATCAACATTTTAATTCTGTTAGGGTGCAGACTTGTCTGGCCTCATCCCTGGACTAGTCTAGTATTCCTCCTCTATTTCAGAAAAATCCAGTTTTTTCAGAACTTCGGACTTGTCTGGCACATTGCACGGACTGGTCCGATTCAGTTTCTGATGTTGTCCGGACTTTTCTGATTTTTCCAGTGGACTAGTCAGATCTTGCCAAATTTTTAGTCCGGATCAGCCTTTCTAGCAAACCCCGGTCTTGTCCAGCCTTCGGCATCGAACTGTTCTGATTTCTTCTATATTCGGAAGCGGACTTGTCCAGCCATCCTTGCGGACTAGTCCTGCCTTCAGAGTCCAACTCGAGTTCTGTTTTTTTTCTATGATACCTATGTGTGTTAAATACATTGGCTATGGCGATAAAAGTTTTGAATACTACCAAAACACTTTTCTCATTAAGGTCCAACTCTAGGTCCGAAGTAAGGTCTGACTTGCTTTCTCTAGGTCCAACTTCTTTGTCTAGGTCCGACTAGCTTTGGTTAGCTCCGACTCTAGGTCTGACTGGCTTTGGTTAGCTCTGGCTCTAGGTCCGACTAGCTTTGTAAGCTCCGGTGCTAGGTCCGACTACATTTGGTTAACTCCAGCACTAGATCCTGTTAGTTTTTGTAAGCTCTGGTTCAAGGTCCGGTTAGCTTTGGCAAGGTTTGGAGCTTGATCGCAGAGGTTCTGTTTTTTACTTTGAATTGATTTGAACTTGCTTGACATCTATGGAAAGTTTGCTTAGTATTCTTTTACTAAGTTTTTGGTGTATTTTGGTGGTTATGGTTGATATCTTTTTTCTAAGGTTTGCAACATACTTATGTGAGGTGCTCATGTAAGGTGTTGTGGTTATCAGAACTAACGAGAGTCAAGTCGAGGACTTGTGCTCGGATGTATTGGTTGTTTATTCATGTGCAGGTGTTTCTTGACTTCAAGACATGGCTGGTGATGGGATCCATTGAACTAGTCTTAGAGAGAAGATGAGTTTGAACAACCAAGTTTGGGAGGAATTGTGGTTGAGTTGATCGGGAGGTCGTGCAACATGTATGAATCAAGAACAATGCATATGAATGTATCTTGGACATCGTTGGAAGGTGTTTGCACGTGTGTAAGGAGTGCATGGACGTGGCTACATGGTTCTGGGGTGTGATGAAGAGATGTGGACATAAAAAATTGGTCGGAAAGGTCCAACCGACTATGTTATGGACTCAGGCTGCGACTGAGTAGTGTTTGACTCAAATATGGAAAGTCTTGACATGGTTATGATAGGATTTCGTGTGGGTCACGAATTTGAGTTGTTTTTGGAATGTGGGATACGTTCCTAAGGTGTTTGGGAGTCTTAAGATTGCTTGTATCTGCGTATATAAAAGTCTTGAGCAGTTATGGAAAGTTTCGATTCGTGAATTGAGTAGGATTAGAGTCCTAGTTAGGTTTGGGTTGGCCTAAGGGCTGGTTATAGAAGAAAGGGAGGCTAGAGCTTGTGGCAGACGACTTTGGGGTTGTTTCTCTTGTATTTGATCAATAAAATTCGTAGTTTGAATAAACTTTTGTGCCTTGTTCGTCCGACTTGTTTTCATCAAGTCTTTCTCGTCGAGTTTCTGCACAACACTACCTTTCTTCGGTGGATTTATCATAACTCGAGTTATACAGATCCAATTGATGTGATTCTTTTTTGTTGTCTTCAAAACTTAATTTTCTATCATTTGTGAAAATTTCACGGTCATTGGATTTGTGGTTTCTGATCTACATGAGTTTCTTTGCAGTGTTCCAGAACTGTTTTTTCTGGGGTAGGACAGATTGACCTTTGTTCGATCTTTTGATCGTAACTTGAGTTTCTCTCGACGGATTCTTGTGATTCTTGTTGTGATGTCTTTGTGACTTTATTGTCTACAATCTATACTAGTTTTGTCAAAGTTGAACACGTTTAGATTAGTTGCACACATGGTTTCTTTAATAGATCAGTTTTCTGCCGAGGGGTGTTTTCGTTGCTTCCGCTGAAAAGTTTTAATCTACCATTAACCCCCCCCCCCCTGGTAGCTTTACACATGCTATTCGATCCTACAATTGGTATCAGTGCCACAGTGCTCCAATCTTTGTGATTCACATGTGTTTTGACAAATCCTCATGGAGAAATACTCGGCAAAACCTTGTGTGTTTGTTGGTATTGATTTTCATGTTTGGAAGGCACGCATGGAAGCTTTTATCCAGGCGCAAGGCTTCGCGATATGGGAAAAAGTGTACAAGCGTTACGACGTGCCGCCAAACGATCAAGTCACGGCTACAAACTTAAGAGATGTCAACAACAACAACAAAGCCTGGAACATGAGCATACAGGGACTAACTCAAAGTGACTTCGACTGTGTTGCACACCTCCGATCGGCGTACGATGTCTGGAGAGCACTTTGTGACTACCACGAAGGATCCAACACAATCAAGGAGGTAAGACAATATATGTTCATAAATGAATGCATGTGTTTCAGGATGCAACCAAGTGAGTCTATCAACGATCTCTTTGCTCGCTTTAACAAAATTCTCAGCAACTTACGTAGTGTCAATGTTAACTTTTCAGATGTTGAGAATGCTAGGCAATTACTAAGTGCATTAGACATGTCAATCTGGGAGATGAAAGTTACATCCATTCGTGAATCTACTGTCATGAGTACACTTACTTTAGATGTGTTATATTCCAAGTTAAAAACTCATGAAATTGACATAATATCATGTAAGAAACCCCAACAAGTCTATTGCTTCTGTTTTTCAACGTGACATGCCTAGCTCTGGCCAATCTTCAACTTGTAGCACACTTTCTTTGTTGTCCTCTCTAACCCTTGAACAGATGGAGGAGTTTCCAGAGGAGGAGCTAGCACTTCTCTCTACTAGGTTCTCAAAAGCATTGCAAAATGTGAGAACTAGAAGGAGAGGAAGCTCTGGACCTCAACGATGCTTCGAATGTGATAAGATAGGACACTTTCGTACAGATTGTCCTAACATTTCAGGTCCTACTTCCTGAGAAGAAAAACAATCAAGGATGAAGCACTCCTCAACAAACGATAAGAAGAAGAAGAAGGCCTTTACAGGTCGCCAACTGGTGAATAGTTTTATCTTCGCACTCCAGGAACGTGGCTCAAGCAACATGGACATTGGAAGTGACAAAGATGAAGATGATTTGGCAAACTTGTGCTTCATGGCGGGCAAGTCAAGATCGAGTATGGAGCAGGCAGAACACAACAGCGACAATGAAGAGATATGTCCTACTTGCGAAGAAATGTGTGATGCTATTTGTCGTGCCACTGTTATTGTTAATAAAAAGGACAAAAAGCTTAGGGACAATGCTGTTAAAATTGAGTCACTAGAATCTGAAATTAATCGTTTGAAATCCATGATTCCTAGTGATGATTCTTGTTCCTCATGTGACTTAATATATGAACAATTGTCCTCCCTAAGAAGTGCACATAACTCCACACTTGATAAACTTGAACTTGAAATTGAAAAGAACAAAAAGCTTGTTGCACTTAATATTGGAAACTTAAAAGATGCTTCTTGTTCTACAATTAATTTGCATTGTTCTAGTTGTGATGATCTTGATATAAAGCTTCAAGATGCTATGAATGAGATTTCTGTTTTGAACAATGCTTTATATGCTCATGAAGTTAAATATTGTTCTAATTGCAAACTAAAAGGAAAAACTTCATGTGAAAACTACCTAGAATTGTCTATGAAACATGATGACATGAGTAGGACACTAGAGCAGTTTTGTATTGGGAACATGAATGTGGCCTAGAGGGGGCGGGGGTGAATAGGCCTTTTTGAATTTTGTCTGAACCTGCAACACTTAACAACCAGATCAAAACTCGAGATATCGGACTAGTCTGGTCAAGTGCGAACTAGTCCGGTGTGTACCAACTAGGTCAATCAAGTTTGATTGATTAATTTGATTCTACGATGTATGCAGCGGAAATATACAGGTAATTGAAGTGTTACACGATTATGAACTAGGATATACCACAAGTCATTCTTATGTTTAATGTTTCAGCGTAAAGTAGGCAAAATTGATTGAAACCCTAGTTTTATATGATGTATAAGAACGATGAACACAAAGTAAGAACACAAGCAATTTATCCCGTGGTTTGGTTCCCACAGAGGCAACCTACATCCACATTGAGGAGTCCACAAAAGGACTGGGTCTTCTCCAACCCTACCCTCGTTGGATCGCCACGAAGGTCAATCCTCTTCACTTATCACAAAGGGTAAATAACCAAATTCAAGGGGCCTTCTCACACGTTGAGGGCTCCCCTAGATTACAACAAGAACTTCACAAAGAACACACTCAAAAGATTATAATGAAAATCACAGGAGTGTGTTAGGGAATCAAATCAAGAGCTCAAGAGTGATGAATCGTGTCTCTCCAATGTTCCAAAGTGTATCCTCAAGGGATTGATCTTTTTGGCTTTTGATTTCGTGGAGAGATGTGTTTTTGAGGCTCTTGAGAGGTGTGACGGCGCAGGGGTTCGAGAGAGGTTAAAGTTGGGCCATGCACATATATTTATATGGGGTTTCTAAAAGTGACCGTTAGGGTTTAGGAAGATCGGACTAGTCCGTGGTGGACACCGGATTAGTCCAGTGTGCTGTGTGTGGCAAACCCTAAGTGTCCCAAACTATCGGACTAGTCCGGCTAGAAGCGGACTTGTCCGATTTCGCTTCTAGAAATCTTCAGAACAGTCCGATAGTCATCGGACTTGTCCAGATCAGTGAAACCCTAAGTGAATTGGGTGACAAGTCCGCACTTGGAGGACGTGTCCGATTTAGGTCAGAGGGTTTTCGGACTAGTCCGTGCCAATATCGGACTTGTCTGATTTACATCAGAACGATATCGGACTAGTCCGTTGTGTGATCAGACTTGTCCGATTCTGTGCAGCTTGTGAAGTGTTTCGGGGGCTAGTCCGCACTGGGGAGGACTAGTCCGATTCTAGTCAAAGAGATATCAGACTAGTCCGTGGTGATATCGGACTTGTCCAATCTTGTGCAGAGAGATATCGGACTAGTCCAGTGTCAGTCGGACTAGTCCGGTCCTGTATAAACTTGTGAAATGTGTGTGTTTATTTGTGTTTGAGCTCTTGGGGTGTTTTTTCTTAACACACTCCATACAAAATGATCTACTAAACTTGTTCCTTGAGCTCATTTCCACATTGCTCCTCATTATCCCTTCTTTTTGGCACTTTGCTTATTTTTCCCATTAAAACCTGTGCTCATCTCAACAAAGTTGTTAGGATCTCATTTGCTTGTCATAAATCATCCAAAACCCACAAGGGATTCCTAGATGAACTTTCAATCTCCACCTTTTTGGTGATTGATGACAACTAATTGAGTTTTCACAAAATATGACAAAAAGTTGAGATTTTCATAAAGTATGCACATATGAGTTTAAAATACATCAAGCGATGAAAACATGATCCATATGTGCATTCTTTATGGTGGGATGCATAAATAAGTGCATTGAAACAATAATCATGAAGAGAATGACATAATTGACATTAACATACCAACAACAAGCATATATGTCATTCTAGGAGCGAAATCATAGATTTCGTCAATTACTTGACAAGTAGTTCAAAACATTGCATCACAGGACCATAATTATCATAAGAGCAGAGTAAAAGTTTTACAACCCACAAAATAGACAAAAAGCACAAAGGAAGCTCTCTCCTCGCATCCTACAGCTTAAGACCTAAGATATAAGACTCTCAATCTTCCCCCCTTTGGCATCAAGACACCAAAAAGAAGGAGAGGAGGGACCTAAAGTCTTCATGCCTCACTGTCGGTCCTCTCATCATCTTCATCTTTGTCTTCGGGCTGATGAGGAGGAGGAGGAGGAGCGGAGCCACTCGAGCCCCCAATGCCAAAGTAGGCAAGCTCGGAGGGAGTCAAGGGCCCGAGCTCGGTGTAGTCGGAGTCGGAATCATCAGAGATTACTTGAGATCCAATGGGCTCGATCTCCAATTTCTGGCAAATCTGCTTCACATTTGCCTTGACATACTTCATGTCTTCCTTTCTTCTCTTGTTAAGCTTGTGGGCCTTCACCTCGGCCTTTTTGCAGGAAGCAAAGTTAGCGGCCAAGTATTTGAAGATGCCACTTGCAGATCCCTTTTTAGGAGCTTCCCTAGTGGCAGGGGCGGCCCTGGCATCTCCACTTGCTCTTGTTAGAGCTTCAGGACTGGAGGCCAGAGATGGAGCAGCCTAAATGCTTGGCTTTTGAGGCATATGGGGCCTCAAAGGAAGGTGCTCCACATCTTTGACAAATTCTATGCTAGTGACCTTTTCAATCATGAACATAAGATACGGAGCATGGACACATGACCTGTTGGGTGTGCAAGGAATGTTGACCATATCGTTCCAGATATAGTCAGCCACATCAAACATGCGGTCCATGCTTATGACCCTCATCAAGGTCCGGAGATAGCCGTACACACTCCCAGCATCCCCATCCTTGGGGGCAATTGTCTTCCTCAGAACTTTGTTCAAGACCACAAAGAAAGGCTTCATGTTCTTTGTGGAGGGAGAATTGAACTTGGAGTTGGGCTCATAGAGGAATTTCATCTTATCCTTCTCAATGACACCTATGTTGTGGATGATTAGGTAGTCATTGCTTGAGGTGTCAAGGTGTAGCAGACTTGCAAAGTCTTCATAAGTTATACTGTACTTGGATTCATGAGTCATCCAAGTAACACTCTCTTCATCATCACTTGAGAAACTGCAAGTAGCAAAGAATTGCGTGATGACCTCATCATTCTTATTGTTCCTGAAGGCAAAGAGATCCTTCAGGCCATGCCTCTCCACTGCCTTCACCACATCAACAAACAGTGAGCAGCCCTTCTTATCAAAGTGTGCCCAATCAATCCATTGGCTGCGCACTACAGGTGTCTTCATGGGGAGGTACACAAACTTGTAGAAATCTGCATGGAAATTGCTCCAAAATCTTCCATCAGCGGCTTGCTTCGGACGGCTGTAGCAATCAACATTGCAGAACATAGCTGCTGAGTCACTGCCCTTCCCATTGAACTTTTCCTCTGTGGGGTCTCGAGCCCCTTGCTTCGGAGCTAACATCTTCAGGGGCCAATCGGGCCCGTTGCGATTCCCTTGCCCTGGCCCTTGGTTAGGCAGGCACTTGCCGAGCTAGGGCCACCACCAACAGAAGCCCTGGAAGCAGGCACCTTTCGTCTATCCACCCTCTTTTGAGAACGAGGAGGAGAGGGGGCTGGCTTGGAAGGGCGCTTCTTGCTTTGGTAGATCGAAGACCGAAGCGGGGCTTCTTGTTCCATCTCGGCTTTGAAGTTGGAAACTTCATCGTGAGAGTTTGACATGCCCTGAGAATGGATTGCACAAGGTATGGGTGAGAAAGGATAACAAGGAATTGCATTGAGGAAGTAAATGGTTAGGTTTGAGTTCAGAAAAATTGGACAAGTCCGGTGTATAGACACGGACTAGTCCCGGTGATTGGACTTGCCCCTGCATGGACCGGACTAGTCCAGTATTCATCCTCAAAAACCTAAGCAATGGGATGAATGGTGATTCCTAATACACAACTAGCTTAGCATCAATGTAATACATCAAGGAAGCATGTATATAGTGAGAGATGCTAGGCTATTCGATCAACAATGAAGAAAATAGAGATTTCTAGGGTTTGGGGGAAAATTATCGAAGAAATCGCTTGAATCTTGAAGAGGAGGGTGTTGAAGGCCGGACAAGTCTGCGGACTTCAATCCCCGAGCGAGGAAGCTTGATCTACACCCAAATGTGGAGCTTTTCGATGGAGAGATGCAAAATCGCTTTGGGGAGATCGAGCGTGGAGAGGGGAAGCTTGAGGCAAGTGTGGAGGGTAACGAAAATTAGGGTTTGGCGGCGGCTAGGGTTATGGACACAAAAAATTGGACAAGTCTAAAAATGATCAGACTAGTCCGAACTTTTCCATGGGCTATATCGGACTAGTCCATGGTCTGCCGGACTAGTTCGGCCTAACCGGCGCTCTGAGGACTAGTCTGCATGGGCGGACTAGTCTAGGTAACCACGGACTAGTCCGTGGTCACCAGAGAAGAAATGCCTAGCCCATTCATATATATTCGAAGGTACTTCTTTAGAAAATAGGGAGGCAAATCAAATCGAATAATCTTGATGAATATGATCAGTAAGCATACAATAATCAAGCAATGACCATAATTCACCAAGATCTAGTAATTGACATAGTTTTTTTTGGAGAAAATTGATAGAGATGATTTTCACAATCCAATCAACATATTTTGAAGAATTCATACAGTTATGCAAATTTTCAAGCCACATTCCGAGCATCAAGGATATTTAGTTCATTCCGAAGCTCGCAAAAGCGTTTTTTATCAAGTGGCTTGGTGAATATGTCGGCTAATTGCTTTTCGGTGTTGACATGGGAAATGGCTATATCTTCTTTCATGGATTGGTCTATCAAGAAGTGATGTCGGATGTCTATGTGTTTGGTTCTAGAGTGCTCAACTGGATTATGGGCAATTTTAATGGCACTCTCATTATCACAATGGAGTGGAATACGGTTCATATTGTAACCATAATCCCTTAGAGTTTGTCGCATCCAAAGGAGTTGTGCACTACAACTCCCGGCTGCAACATACTTCGCTTCGGCTGTGGATAAGGCAATGGAGTTTTGTTTCTTGGAGGACCAAGAAACTAGGGATCTACCTAGGAATTGGCATGTACCAGATGTACTTTTTCTATCTACTTTGCATCCGGCATAATCTGCATAGGAGTAACCAATGAGATTGAATTTGGAGCCTTTTGGATACCAAAGACCAAGGTTGGGTGTATGAACTAAATATCTCAAGATCCTTTTTATAGCTGTCAAGTGACACTCCTTAGGATTGGCTTGAAATCTTGCATACAAACATACACTCAACATAATGTCTGGCCTAGATGCACATAAATAGAGTAGAGATCCAATCATGGAGCAATATTCCTTTTGGTCGACGCTAGGTCCATCTTCATTGAGATCCAAGTGACCATTCGTTGCCATGGGAGTCTTTATAGGCTTCGCCTTGTCCATTCCAAACTTCTTGAGTATGTCTTGAGTGTACTTAGTTTGGCTTATGAACGTCCCTTCCTTTTGTTGCCTCACTTGGAATCCCAAGAAGTACTTTAGCTTTCCCATCATAGACATCTCAAATCTATCTGTCATAATTTTACTAAATTCCTCACAAAAAGATTTGTTAGTTGAACCAAAGATTATGTCATCAACATAAATTTGACAAACAAAAAGATCATCGTCAAAATTCTTTGTAAACAATGTATAATCTAATTTACCAATCTTAAAGCCATTTTCAATTAAGAAATCTCTAAGACACTCATACCAAGCTCTAGGAGGTTGTTTGAGGCCGTAGAGAGCCTTACGCAATTTAAATATGTGGTCGGGGAACCCTTCGTCTTCAAACCCGGGGGGGTTGCTCCACATACTCCTCCTCCTTGATTGGTCCATTGAGGAAGGCGCTTTTCACATCCATTTGATAGAGCTTGAAATCATGGTGAGTTGCATATGCAAGTAATATTCTAATGGACTCAAGTCTAGCTACAGGAGCAAAGGTCTCATCAAAATCCAAACCTTCGACTTGTTAATATCCTTTGGCCACAAGTCGTGCCTTGTTCCTTGTCACCACCCCGTGTTCGTCTTGTTTATTGCGGAAGACCCATTTGGTGCCGACGACGTTGGATTTGGGTCTTTCGACTAGCTCCCACACCTCATCTCTTTTGAAATTGTTGAGTTCTTCTTGCATGGCCACTACCCAATCCGGATCCTTCAATGCATCCTCAACCCTGTGTGGTTCCAAAAAGGACACAAACGAGTAATGCTCACAAAAATTAGCTATGCAAGATCTAATAATTACTCCCTTTTGGATGTCACCAATGATGTTGTTGATTGGGTGATCCCTTTGGATGCATTGGTGTACTCGTGGGTGTGGTACTTGCTGTCTTGAATCTTCATGATCATCTTCTTCATGATCATCTTCTTCTCCCCCTAAGTGGTTGCCCTCATCGACTTGTTGATCATCTTCACTTTCTTGAGGTTGATCTTGTATGGAAGCTCCCCCTTGATTTTTGGTCTCCTCTGGTGGTTCGTTTTCCTCATACACATGTAGAGGTGACTCTTGTGGTCGAACTTCGCCTAACGCCATTTTTCTCAATGCTTGACAAGGAGCTTCTTCTGTATCTAGCACACATGGATAAACTTGCTCCTTTTGGGAGCCATTAGTTTCATCGAACACCACGTCACGTGCTACTTCAACAAGTCTGGAGGTCTTATTGTAGACATGATAGGCGTAAGTTTTCGAATCATAACCAAGCAAGAAACCTTCATCGGACTTTGAAGCAAACTTTGAAGTCCTAGGCTTCTTGTTCAAAATATAGCATTTGGAACCGAAAACTCAAAAATATGAAATATTAGGCTTGTTACCGGTAAGTAGCTCATAGGATGTCTTCTTGAGTAGTCGACGAAGATAAAGTTGATTTATGGCGTGGCAAGCGGTGTTGACCGCTTCTGCACAAAATCGATCCGAGGTCTTGTACTCATCGAGCATTGTTCTCGCCATCTCTATGAGGGTTCTGTTCTTCCTTTTGGCAACTCCGTTTTGTTGAGGGGAGTAAGGAGCTAAAAACTCGTGCTTTATGCCTTCTTCATCTAGGTACTCCTCCACTTGCGTGTTCTTGAACTCCGTGCCATTGTCGCTTCAAATGTTCTTGATTGTCAGTGAGAATTCATTTTGAGCTCGCTTGAAGAACTTATTGAGTATTCCATGTGTTTATGACTTATCATGTAAAAAGAAAACCCAAGTGAAGCGAGAAAAATCATCAACAACTACTAAACCATATTTGTTTTCGCCGATGCTTATGTAGGCAATTGGACCAAATAAGTCCATGTGAAGTAGTTCGAGCGGTCTTGTTGTAGTCATGACGTTCTTTGCGGGATGAGGTGCTCCAACTTGCTTCCCGGCTTGGCACGCACTACAAGGCCTGTCTTTCTCAAAAACAACATCCTTCAAACCTCAGATGTGATCGCCCTTGAGGAGTTTTTGAAGGTTCCTCATACCAACATGCGCTAGTCGTCTATGCCACAGCCAACCCATGTTGGTCTTTGCAATCAAGCATGTGTCAAGTTCACCTTTATCCTTGTTGAAGTCAACAAGATAAAGCTTTCCCTTTAACATAACCTTGAAGGCAATGGAACCATCACTCCTCCTAGAAACGGTCACACCCTCATTAGTGAACAAGCAATTATAACCTTTGTCACATAATTGAGATATGGACAGCAGGTTATAATCTAAAGAATCAACATGTAATACGTGAGAAAGAGTGTGTTGTTGTGATATGGCAATTTTACCGGTACCGAGCACCTTTCCTTGACTATTGTCTCTAAAATAGATGCCCTCGCTTGGAACCTCATTTGCTTCATACTCAACGAACATTCTTCTTTCTCCTATCATATGGTTGGTGCAGCCACTGTCTAGCACCCATTTGGATCCACCGGAGGAGTAGGCCTGTAAAAACAAATTATGCCTTGGTTTTAGGTACCCAAGCTTGCTTGGGTCCTTTTAGGTTAGTCACAAGGGATTTGGGCACCCACACATGAGACTCGGTGTTCCCATGGCGTGGCCCAACATAATGAGCATAAATTTTTCCATAATTACTTCTGATTAAGACATAATATGCATCAAAAGTTCTAAACAACAATTGTTGTTTATACACATGACTAGTCTGGGAGACCGGACTTGTCCGGATCCCGACCGGACTAGTCCGGTGATCATTCGTGTTGTGTTCATTAATTTTTGATTTTCCAGTTTGAAAGAGTCTTTCCTTTACAAAGACATTGCTATCCTTGTTATTCTTATGGCTTCTAGCTTGTTGCTTTTCACCATAAGAGTAACCAATGCCATATTTGACATTTTGAGGTCTTGTGACCAAGTATGCACTACGTGCATATTTGATCTTCTCCTTGTCAAATATGCAATTTTGTGAAGGATGCTTGTCCTTGGTAGAGGTTGACTTGTCTTTCAAACTGGTGTCAACTTTACCACATGTACAAGTAGAAGCAACTTCAGTTTTAATGTGTTGAGAATGTGAGCTTGAAGAGGATGAAGGGTCACCTTGCTTGAGTGACTCAACTTGCACATCAAGGATCTTGTTAACCTTGATTAGGTTAGCAAGTTCTTCCTTGATTGTAGCATTTGAGTCTCTTAACTCCAATCAAGTTTCCTTGCTTGAAGCTAATTCAAGCTCTAGTGACTTGCTTCGCTCCTTTTCAAGTTCTAGAAGCTTGTCAAGTTTGACATATTCCTCCTTTTGGGAGATAATCATGTCTTCTTGACAATGTATCAACCTCTCCTTCTCAACAAGTTGATCAAGTAAAAATTTCATTTTTGTGGCAGTTTTCTTATCTAGTCCAATGAGCATATCTTCATTATCGCTAGCAATGGTGCTATCACTAGAATAGGAATGCACGGAAGAGGGTTTTGTTGTTACCTTGCGTTTACCTTCCTTTGCCATGAGGCAACTGCCGTTCCCCTTCCATGCGCCGAGAGTAGGGAAGAGAGTGGACTTCTTGGATGTCCTCTCGATGGCTATGCTAGCCATCTCTTCTTCTGATGATGATAAGAACTCATCATCTGAGTCCCACTCTTTCCCTATGTGCGCTTGTTCGGCTTGTTTTTTCTTCTTGAAGAACTTCTTTGGTTGAGGCTTTGCTTCTTTGGTCTTCTTCTTGTTCTCTTCATATGGGCAATCAACTATAAAGTGGCTATACTCACCACAATTATAGCATGCCCGCCTCAACTTTGGCTTTGATCTTTCCTTGTATTTTCCATCACTTGATTTAGCGCCTTGTCTCTTCTTCATCATCTTCTTGAATTTCTTCATGAATAGTATCATGTCATCTTCATCCAAGTCACTGCTCTCATCATCACCGTCTTCTTCTAGTCGTGCTTCTCGCGCTTCTTTAGATAAGGGCTTGACGGAGGACTTCAAGGCAACCCCATTTCTTCTTTGCCGAGGTGAGGTCGACAATTTCCTTGACATGCTTTGCTTGCTTTTCCATCATCTTGAAATTGATGATTTTTCCAAGTAGCTCATCCAGAGTCATTTTCTTGTATCCTGGGCTTTCTCTAATCATTGAGCATAAGGTGACGTTGCGAAGGCATGAAAGCTCTAAAGATGAGCTTCACCACCTCGTGGTCGTTCCACTTCTTGCTTCCGTACGATCGAACCTTGTTGATGAGCGTATTTATTCGGTTGTACATATCTTGAGGCAACTCATCTTCTTCGATTTCAAATCTTCCCAATTCGCCTGCGATAATTTCGATCTTCGCTTCGTGCACATGACGATCACCTTCATGTGAAGTTTGCAATGTGTCCCAGATCTCCTTTGCAATCTCGAGTCCATCCACCTTGGTGAACTCGTCTCGACTGAGCGAAGAGGTAATGACTGTCGTGGCTTGAGCATTTTGATGAATGTCCTGCTCTTGGCTTGGTGTGAGCTCTTCATCGTTGTCCGGGATATCTATCCCTGTGCACACAATATGTCATAAACTTGGATTGAGAGAAATTAGATGCATTTTCATATTTTGCCTCCACATTGAGTAGTCACTTCCATTAAGTGTGGGGCTTTTCCTAGAGGCATAAACAAATAATGATTATTGCTAGAATTAAGACGATCGTACTTGAAAGGATATCGGGAGTAGTCTGTGTGACTACTCCCCTTCTTCTTCTTTTCATCTTCAATTTTCACCTTTCCCTTGGAAAGGGTTTTCTTCCTTAGGAGAGCCTTGAGTTCCAGCGTCTCCTCATCGTCATCCTCGAAGTCTTGAATGGCTTCGAGGAGCTTCTCCAATTTCTGGTTCTTATCTTCATCAACCTTCTCTTGGTTGTTGCTCTTGTGTACGTCTTTCATGTCCGACATGATCTCTTCGAGCAATTAGTCTCCTTCTTGAAGAACATTGCTCTGATACCAATTGAATATGGCCTAGAGGGGGGTGAATAGGACTTTTTGAATTTTGTCGAAACCTGCAACACTTAACAACTAGATCAAAACTTGAGATATCGGACTAGTCCGATCAAGTGCAGACTAGTCCGGTGTGTACCGACTAGGTTAATCAAGTTTGATCGATTAATTTGATTCTATGATGTATGCAGCGGAAATATACAGGTAATTGAAGTGTTACACGATTATGAACTAGGATATACCACAAGTCAATCTTATGTTTAATGTTTCAATGTAAAGTAGGCAAGATTGATTGAAAACCTAGTTTGATATGATGTATAAGAACGATGAACACAAGGTAAGAACACAAGCAATTTATCCCGTAGTTCGGTTCCCATAGAGGCAACCTACATCCACGTTGAGGAGTCCACAAAAGGATCGGGTCTTCTCCAACCCTACCCTCGTCGGACCGACACGAAGGCCAATCCTCTTCATTTATCACAAAGGGTAAATAACCAAATTCAAGGGGCCTTCTCACACATTGAGGGCTCCCCTAGATTACAATAAGGACTTCACAAAGAACACACTCAAAAGATTACAATGAAAATCACAGGAGTGTGATAGGGAATCAAACCAAGAGCTCAAGAGTGATGAATCGTGTCTCTCCAATGTTTCAAAGTGTATCCTCAAGGGACTGATCTTTTTGTCTTTTGATTTCATGAAGATTTGTGTTTCTGAGGCTCTTGGGAGGTGTGACGGCGCAGGGGTTCGAGAGAGGTTAAAGTTGGGCCGTGCACATCTATTTATATGGGGTTTCTAAAAGTGACCGTTAGGGTTTAGGAAGATCGGACTAGTTCGTGGTGGACACCGGACTAGTCCGGTGTTCTGTGTGTAGCAAACCCTAAGTGTCCCGAAATATCGGACTAGTCCGGCTAGAAGCGGACTTGTTTGATTTCGCTTTTGGAAATCTTCAGACTAGTCCGATAGTCATCGGACTTGTCCGGATCAGTGAAACCCTAAGTGAATTGGGTGACAAGTCCGCACTTGGAGGACTTGTCCGATTTAGGTCAGAGGGTTTTTGGACTAGTCCATGCCAATATCGGACTTGTCCGATTTACATCAGAACGATATCGGACTAGTCCGGTGTGTGATCGGACTTGTCTGATTCTGTGCAGCTCGTGAAGTGTTTTGGGGACTAGTCTGCACTGGGGAGTACTAGTCCGATTCTAGTCGGAGAGATATCGGACTAGTCCGTCGTAATATCGGACTTGTCTGATCTTGTGCAGAGAGATATCGGACTAGTCCTGTGTCAAACGGACTAGTCCGGTCCTGTATAAGCTTGTGCAATGTGTGTGTTTATTTGTGTTTGAGCTCTTGGGGTGTGTTTCCTTAACACACTCCATACACAATGATCTACTACACTTGTTCCTTGAGCTCATTTCCACATTGCTCCTTATTCTCCCTTCTTTTTGGCACTTTTCTTATTTTCCCATTAAAACCTGTGCTCATCTAAACAAAGTGGTTAGGATCTCATTTGCTTATCATAAATCATCCAAAACCCACAAGGGATTTCTAGATGCACTTTCAGAACAAAAATCTAAACTTGCTGCAGAATTCATCCAAATCTTGCAATGATAAAACTTGTTTAGGTTTTGATTCTCATGCTCATTCTAAAGCACATCCACCCAAAATTATAAAGTCATTAGGAAGTGGTTTGATTAAAACAGTTCCTAAACAAAAAGAAGTGGTTTTTAAATCTGCAGGAGTGTTGCACATTTGGAATCTAAAAAACATGTTGCATGCTCATCTAGACATGAACACAAAATTAAATTTTATTGTACCTATTGTGGTAGAGATGGTCATGTCATAGATTTTTGTTATAGACTAGCTAAACAATATAAAAAAGAAAGAATGCAAGCTAGATCTTATAACTCTCATGCAAAATTTGCTGCACATACTAGACCGAATGTCAGGAACATGCAACCTGCTGTTATGAGTCAAAAACATTCAAAGTTTACCTCTGGAGCTTCAGTTTTTATCTCCGGACCTTCTGTTTTTGCTTCCAGAGGCTGATTTTTGTGCTACACAAGTAACACCTTATAGGTTTGTAGATAAGAACAAAAAATCTCAAACTTTGACTCCTAAACCTACTATTTTATCTCAGCTTTCACGTGTTTTTCCAGCTGCACGTCGTAAGACTCAGTACCAGATTCCTAAATGCCTTTTGACTGACCCCAATACTGAATCATCAACGTATTGTTCTTCTATGTAGGTTACACGCTTGAGGAAGGAGAACATTTTAATTATGGATTCAGGTTGCTCACGCCACATGACCGGTAACAAAGAATGGTTCTCCTCCCTCGCTTTTATGTCACGTGTAGAGAATGTTACTTTTGCCGATAATTCTTCAACTCCTATAATTGCTAAGGGTTTGGCTAGAGTAAATGATCAATACACTTTGAAGGATGTGGCACTTGTTAAAAATTTAATATACAACTTTCTTTCTGTTTCACAACTGCTAGATGAAAATATGGAAATTATTTTCAATAAAAAATGTTGCAAAGTTGTAAATTCAAATAGCGAGCTTATTTTTAACATGTCTCAGTTTGGAAGAGTTTTTAAAGCTAATTTTGATATGTCTACCTCTAAGCATAGGTGTCTAGTTGCTAATGATTCAAAAGACTTATATTTTTGGCATCGTAGACTTGGTCACAGAGGCTTTGATCATCTAACCAGGTTAGTGCTCTTGATCGCATACGTGGGCTGCCTAAGCTTAAAGGGGACAAAGAAATTGAGTGCTCTTCTTGTAGACATGCTAAGATGGTTGCAGGTTCACATACTCTCACAATGATCATGACAACTGAACCGGGTCAACTTTTGCACCTTGACATCATAGGACCTTCAGGTGTTCAATCCTTCGGAGGTAAATGGTATGTTCTTGTGATTGTTGATGATTATTATAAATTGTAAAATCCCAAACTTTTGGAAGCTTTTTTCTCCAATGTATGGCACATGAAATAATAGTTTTAAACATGTACATTGAATACTAAAGTCATATGAGAGCCAATAAGTTCATATGGACATGAGTAAAAATGTTAATGTGAAGCTCTAGATTAAACCTAGGATTCCTTTTGAATTCAACTAAGCTCAAGTTTCCAAAGGTCTTGAATTTTAAATTTAAACACCTGAAATTTTGTGCTTTGCTCACAAGGGACAAATCAAAAGAAATAGAACAAACATTTGTGAATAAAAGTATATATGGAAATGTACAAAAGATTCAAATCAATGATCAAGGTACAAAAACATATCCTCCATTTGATCGGGTTAGTCAATTAAAAGCATAGGACATTATATACATTAATATTGGGGGAAAGAATTAAATGACCTACATATAGATTATAAAAATTGAATTTGAATCTAATTCAAATTTGCAGGAAACCAAACATGTTATATGTGGAATAGAAATATATTCAAATTAAGTGTTCAATTTCAAATCTGCAATGGACTAATTATTGAGCACATTATTGGAAACCCATGGCCATTTAAAAAGGGCAATAATTGAGAAGATTAAAATACATACATAAAACATATAAATATGAATTTGAATCTAATTCAAATTTCAAATTGGCCAATTCGGATATTCAAATTTGTCAAACCATTCAAATATAGCAGGACCAATTCTCTTCTGAATTTGGAGTCTTATCTCATCTAGGCTTGGGTAACAAAAAGAAATGAAAGAATTAAGGGGATAAGAGCATAGTGGGGCCCACCTGTAAGAGGAAACCAAAAGTTGTTTGCTCTGTCTCTCCTCACACGCGCGCGCCAGCGCTGAGCCGCAGCGGCAAGCACCTCTCCAGCATGATCTCCAGCTCGCTGCGCTTTCGCATGCAAGCGCGCCACAGAGGGCCATGATGCCACCTGCCCCGCTCTGTTGGTCGGGTATAAAAGGAACCGAGTGCTCGGCTATTCTTCGTCCTCCCGCATCACTCCAACGTCGCTCCACTCGGCCGACCAAAGTACAGCAGCCCCCGCTCAAGCAAAGCTCCGGTTTGGAGCGCGCTCATACCCTCTCGACATCCCTGAACCACGGCTGCCGCCGGACCTAGCATCCCGGAGGGAATCGCGAGTTTTTCTTCCGGCACGCCATCGACCTACCTCTGTTCCAATGTGGAGCTCTTCCTCCTTGTTGAGTATCTTCACAATTCCAACCGCCCCCAGCATCTACACTTGCGTGCGCACCTTCCTGAGGCGTTAGCTAGCCATAGCCCCACCCCAGCTAGCCGGGATTTCAAATCTCGCCGCCGCCAAGAGTCTGTTCCATGGTGCACCCATACTCCAACCAATTTTCGAGCGATTGGAATGTTGGCCAATGATCAGAGCATCACCACGAAGCTTCCAGAGCAAGAATCAGCTTCTCCCATGCCTTGTACACCGAGAACGCCATCGCCGATCGTCGAGTTCCGCCGGTCACCGGTGTAGGCAGTTTTCCGGTGCGTTTCAGTCCAATCCGAGGCCACCAGTGGATTGCTGAGGGCCGAAAACCCCCGGGTGGCATGTTTCAGCCACGGGGAAGCTGTCTCGGCATGCTCCGGCGAGTCGCCGGCCGGCCTCCGGCCATGGCGCCACAACGGGCCGTCGGGGAAGATGACCCCCCGTGGGATTTTCTGTGGTGCCAGGATTCCATGTGGCAACATGGTTAAACTCTTTGGCCCCGGTGTGGCATCGGCTGGGTGGGAAGATTTAGAGGCCACGTGTCAGTTAATTAGGGGTTGTCCTTTTCCATTAAAAAAATTCCAGAAAAATGTCTAAACTTTGAAATGCTATAACTTTGGCTAGGATGCTCCGAATTAGATGAAACAAATTTTGTAATTCTCCTTAGGATCTGTACTTTACAGTGGTCCATCCCAATATTCATGAAAAGCCCTAGAGAATATTTTATAAATCAATTAGTACAATACATTGTGGAAAATATAGAAAATAGAAATCTATTCAGATAATTCTGGAAATTTACCCAACCAATTATTTTGTTATGTAGAAGCTCCAGTAAATGTTTCAAGCATAACAAAGTTATTTAAGTGGGTTTAATTCAAAGTCTTTGCCTAGGTTAATTATAATTCCAGAAAATAACAAATTAAATACAGAAATTCATAAGGACTTGTAAATTAAATATCTTCCTGTAGGAAGCTTGAAAAATTGTGAAAACAATTTTGGTAGCTTCCTTTTGGTCATTACTATCTACCTGTGCCATTTATGGACATGATAAAACCTCAGGTTTTATATGCAAATTCCTAAATGATGAAAGCTTGATAGAATTTTGTAGATCATTTTCTCCCATCAAATTCTCTGAAATTTTTATGAGAATTTCTTCATCACATCTGTATACCAGTGATAAATTATCAGAGCCAATAGAACTCATCTGCATAGGAATTAAGTCTGTATAGTTTCCTTATATCCATGACTATATAGAAATTTCTTATGTACATTCTTATAATATGAAGTAATATCAAATTAACCTACCCAAATCCAATTTGATACCCAACAGTACGCCTTATTCATCTTTGATTTACAAACATACTTCCTTTATGAGTTAAGTCAAGTTCATTGGTCGACTGCTAAATCGCGACCTTCATCTTGTACACTCCACTCATACTCAAGCTTTCGATGTCCCACCTTAATTTTTGGGTCGTCCTTACACTTCTCCGCCCAAAACTTCTTCACCATTCAGCATTGTCAGTATCGCGTGGCATAGCTTGATGTGTGGTATGCTAAGTTGCAATGTAGCCTTATGTTGTACCTTTAGTTCATACCGACACTACTATGTCCACCTTGACTCATCCTCTAGTTACCCACACAACAGAGGCATATCTGTCTTCCCTAGTCAAACTCCTCATTCTTAATGTTTATACAACCCCGTGGAGTCTATTATTAAATTACTTAATTACTTATATGCATATCATGTCGATAGGAACATGCCGATAGGTGATCGACAAGAAACTTCACTTGGAGGAGAATGCCAAGGTGTTTCCGTTGAAGTTCCTTGGCAGGTTCTCCAGAGACAGACCAATCCCTAAGAACTGACATTGTTATAGAGTCGCAACCAAGGCAAGCCCCGATTTGCATTTAAAAGCTTTATAGAGTTTTGCGGTATTTCTCACATTACGTCTTCAGTTGATATTGTGCATTACGTATAGGGTGTTTGATACTCTACTTGCATGACCAAAAATCCCAAGGGGTTGTTGCAACAAGTTACAGTTTGACCTGTAGTAGCTGCTTTGCTAATGTATAGGAAATTCGGTAGAAGTCGAGTAGTTGGAATCTACTCGCGAGAGGGTCACATTTATTGACCATAAGTCAAGTAGTTTATTCTACTTGCGAGAGAAGTCGAGTATGGGAATCTACTCGCGAGATGTTATCAAAATGTTCACTCTTAATAATTGGAGATGTGGATGGCGATGTTCCTGTAGGACGGGACGCACAAGGTTGTCTGATCTCGGATGAGGGGGACAATGCTTGTGACCACATTTGGGCTGGGCCGGTAAGGGTAAGGCAAATGTGGAGGTTGGTTGTAGCCCCGTCTGTGTCGGTTAAGGACCGTCTCGTGTGCGGACCTATTGGGCAAGTTTGAACAGTACCGGTTACATAATGGATTAATGGGGTCCATTAAACTGATGTAGCTCGGGCACCCTCGTGTTGAAAATTATATCGCTGTCCTCCGGGGGAAGATGATCGTAAGGTGGAACCTCTAAGGAGCAACTTCGACGTGCTCGGTTATGGACCTTACTTTTGGGACAGTAGAACTGGTTCGACATTGGGATGACGGGTGAAAGGTGGCCACATACAACGTGGGAGTGGAGTACAGTGAAAGGTACTTCTGAGCGGGCGTATGTGTCTTGTATTCCGGGTGTGTCCTGATTGCAGTCACCGTCCCTCGCGGTAATAGAGTACCACTTGTTCACTGAGTTGTGACATAGTAAATACTAAAGAAGTCAGACGAATATGATATATTGGTTTACAAATTGCTTGAACAACCTTGTTTGGCTTAGAGAAAAAAAATTAAAGTTTATAGTTTCCCCATACTTTAGCTGTAATAGCATTATGTGCTTTGGGCATGTCATATCATCGGCAAAGCGTTTCTTTTTTGATTGTGGAGTCTATGATGTGCCGTGCCTGAAGAATGTCATTTGCTACATAAAATATGAATATAAGGATCCACTTGTAGGCGAGTCCTTTGTGCTATTCCTTACCTATGCTTAGTACCCACCCCTGCATATGTCTATTGAGACGGTTAAGTCTTGTTGAGCCTTATGCTCACGTTTGCGCTTTAATGATTTTTGCAGGTATTAGTTTTATTTCTACTGTTCAGGTTGTACATGAGACTCGAGGTGTCAAGATAAATCTCATGTGAACCACACCGCTGCTGAATGACTGTCATGTTGCTAGTGAGAAGCGTCCTAGGGCATGGACGTCTTCTCTTATGCTTAAATAGGTGAGAATATGAGTATGTAGTTCCGCTGCGTGTGTACTTCTAATGTACACTATTTTGTAAACTCTGAATATATATTTATGAAATGAAAACTTTGTATATTTTGGTATTCTTTTCGTGTGTGCTGTTAGGTGCCGCATCACACGGCACCACCCAATGAGATCCTCAGATGTGTGGACTCCGGTGGTCACAACAGACATGGTATCAGAGCTTCGTTAGGAATAGCACGCTCGAAAAGAGCCTATTTTTGAAAACTACGAAGTAGTCGAGTGAGGATTAGTTATATGCCCACATAAGATCTATTATAGTATTAGTTACTTAAGGTGGCAAAGCTAACATATGTGTTATTATATTCTGTAACGACGCTCCGACATCAGGTAAGAGGTATGGTACGCCACCGCAAGTGGATCAATTGCGGTAAGCTCACCATGCGAGAGGTAGCCTCTGAAATTACTATCTAGCTGTGCCATTTATGGACATGATAAAACCTCAGGTTTTATCTGCAAATTCCTAAATGATGAAAGCTTGATAGAATTTTGTAGATCATTTTCTCCAATCAAATTCTCTGAAATTTTTAGGCGAATTTCTTCATCACATCTGTATACCAGAGATAAGTTATCAGAGCCAATAGAACTCATCTGCATAGGAATTAATTATGTATAGTTTCCTTATATCCATGACTATATAGAAATTTCTTATGTACATTCTTGTAATATGAAGTAATATCAAATTAATCTACCCAAATCCAATTTAATACCCAAAAGTACGCCTTATTCATCCTTGATTTACAAACATACTTCCTTTATGAGTTAAGTCAAGTTCATTGGTCAACTGCTAAATCGCGACCTTCGTCTTGTACACTCCACTCATACTCAAGCTTTTGATGTCCCACCTTAATTTTTGGGTCGTCCTTACACTTCTCCGCCCGAAACTTCTTCACCATTTAGCATTGTCAATATCGCGTGGCATAGCTTGATGTGTGGTATGCTAAGTTGCAATGTAGCCTTATGTTGTACCTTTCAGTTCATACCGACACTACTATATCCACCTTGACTCATCCTCTAGTTACCCACACAACAGAGGCATATCTGTCTTTCCTAGTTAAACTCCTCGTTGTTAAAGTTTACACACCCCTTGTAGTCTATTATTAAATTACTTAATTACTTATATGCATATCATGTCGATAGGAACATGCTGATAGGTGATCGACAAGAAACTTCGCTTGGAGGAGAATGCCAAGGTGTTTCCGCTGAAGTTCCTTGGCAGGATCTCCGGAGGCAGACCAAGCCCTAACAACTGACATTGTTATAGAGTCGCAAACAAGGCAAGCCCCGGTTTGCATTTAAAAGCTTTACAGAGTTTTGCGGTATTTCTCACATTACGTCTTCATTTGATATTGTGCATTACGTATAGGGTGTCTGATACTCCACTTGCATGACCAAAAATCCCAAGGGTTGGTTGGAACGAGTTACAGTTTGACCTGTAGTAACTGCTTTGCTAATGTATAGGAAATTCGGTAGAAGTCGAGTAGTTGGAATCTACTCGCGAGAGGGTCACATTTATTGACCATAAGTCAAGTAGTTTATTCTACTTGCGAGAGAGTCGAGTAGGGGAATCTACTCGCGAGATGTTACCAAAATGTTCACTCTTAATAATTGGAGATGCGGACGAGGATGTTCCTGTAGGATGGGACGCGCAAGGTTGTCTGATCCCGGATGAGGGGGACAATGCTTGCGACCACATTTGGGCCTGGGCCGGTAAGGGTAAGGCAAATGTGGAGGTTGGTTGTAGCCCCGTCTGTGTCTTTTAAGGACCGTCTCATGTGCGGCCCTGTTGAGCAAGTTTGAACAGTACCAGTTACATAATGGATTAATGGGGTCCATTAAACTGATGTAGCTCGGGCACCCTCGTGTCGAAACTTATACCGCCGTCCTTCGGGGGAAGATGATCGTAAGGTGGAACCTCTAAGGAGCAACTTCGACATGCTCGGTTAGGGACCTTTCTTTTGGGACGGTAGAACTGGTTCGGCATTGGGATGACGGGTGAAAGGTGGCCACATACGACGTGGGAGTGGAGTACAGTGAAAGGTAATTCCGAGTGGGCGTATGTGTCTTGTATTCCGGGTGTTTCATGATTGCAATCACCGTCCCTCGCGGTAATAGAGTACCACTTGTTCACTGAGTTGTGACGTAGTAAATACTAAAGAAGTCAGACGAATATGATATATTGGTTTACAAATTGCTTGAACAACCTTGTTTGGCTTAGAGAAAAAAAATTAAAGTTTACAGTTTCCCCATACTTTAGCTGTAATAGCATTATGTGCTTTGGGCATGTCATATCATCGGCAAAGCGTTTCTTGTTTGATTGTGGAGTCTATGATGTGTCATGCCTGAAGAATGTCATTTGCTACTTAAAATATGAATATAAGGATCCACTTGTAGGTGAGTCATTTATGCTATTCCTTACCTATGCTTAGTACTTACCCCTGTATATGTCTAGTGAGACGGTTAAGTCTTGCTGAACCTTATGCTCACGTTTGCGCTTTAACGATTTTTGCATGTATTAGTTTTATTTCTGCTGTTCAGGTTGTACTTGAGACTCGAGGTGTCGAGATAGATCTCATGTGAACCACGCCGCTGTTGAATGATCGTCATGTTTCTAGTTAGAAGCGTCCTAGGGCATCGACGTCTTCTCTTATGCTTAGATAGGTGAGAATATGAGTATGTAGTTCCGCTGCGTGTGTACTTCTAATGTACACTGTTTTGTAAACTCTGAATATATATTTATGAAATGAAAACTTTGTATATTTTGGTATTCTTTTCGTGTGTGCTGTTAGATGCCACATCGCACGGCACCACCCAATGAGATCATCGGATGTGTGGACTCCGGTCACCACATAAATACTCTTGGGTTTACTTTATGGCATCTAAGAATGAAGCTTTTAGTGACTTTAGAACTTTATTTCTTAGATTATCAATTGATCACCCAGGATCTTTAAAAGCAATTAGAAGTGATAATGGAACCGAATTTAAAAATCAATCTTTTATCACTTTTGTGCTGAAAATGGAATAAATCATCAATTTTCTTCACCATATGTACCTCAACAAAACGGTGTTGTAGAAAGAAAGAACAGAACCTTAGTTGAGATGGTTAGGATTATGCTTGATGAATATCAAACTCCTAGGAAATTTTGGGCTGATGCGATTGCAACCGCTTGTTATGTCTCAGATGGTGTTTTCTTGCGCGCTAAGCTAGGTAAAACAGCATATGAGCTCCAGTTTGGACATAGGCCTAGTGTTACACACTTTCGTGTCTTTGGTTGCAAATGCTTTGTTAAGAAACATGGTAATCTTGATAAATATGAACCTAGATCCATTGATGGCATGTTTATTGGTTATCCATCTCATACTAAAGGCTATCGTGTGTTTTACTTGACACTAACAAAATTGTGGAGACTTGTGAGGTGTCTTTTGATGAAGCTAGTCCAGGTACTAGCTCAAACATTGTAGGTCCAGATCCATATCCTCAGGGGAAGGGTATTTTTGAATAAGAAGAAGAGTCAGTGATATTGCCTGATAGTTCCGAAGCCGACACGTGTCCAGCTCTGAACTTTGAAAAGCTCCGACTACCATCTCTGCTAGTCCTGATCGTCCACAAGCCACAAGCTCATCAATCTGCGATGAATCTGATGAAGAAGAAGCTTGTGATACATCTGTTCCCCTACGGATTTACAAGAATCATCACCCGCAACAAATAATTGGAAGCTTGCATGAACGAGTTACAAGATCCAACTATGATGAGTTCAGAATTTTAGATGAGTATGATGGGAGAACTCACGTACTTTTTGGGGCTGCAAATCAAGCAAACTAAGGAGGGAACCTTTGTGCATCAAACGAAGCATACAAGAGACCTTCTTAAGCGCTTCAACATGGACAAAAGCAAGACTCTTTGGACACTAATGGAAACAGCAACAACACTTGAACTTGATGAAGATAGTGAACCTATGGATCAAAAATAACATAGAAGCATGATCGAATCACTTTTGTACCTCACGGCATCAAGATCGGACATACAATTTAGCATATGTCTTTGTGCACGGTTTCAGGCTTCCCCACTAATTCACATCGTGAATCCATCAAAAGAATTCTCTGGTACTTACATGTAACTCAAGAATTTGGCATTTTTCTTCCTTCTTCCTCAACCATTACTTTGAATGCTTTTTTGGATGTTGATTTTGGGGGTTGTAGGATTGATAGGAAAAGTGCTTTTGGTTCCTGTCATTTTCTTGGTAATTCACTTGTTGCTTGGTCTTCTAGAAAACAGAACTCAGTTGCACAATCCACAGCCGAATCTGAATATGTAGCTGCTGCTAGTGCTTGCTCACAAATTCTTTGGATTTTTCAAACACTTAAGGACTATGGGGTTAATCTAGATGGTGTTCCATAGTTTTGTGATAACACTAGTGCTATTTGCATCGCTAAAAACCCCGTGGAACTGAAAGCGGCCTAGAGGGGGGTGAATAGGCGATAATCGATAATTTAAACTTAATTCAGAGTTATGAAAACAGAGAAGTCGGACTTGTCTGACTTCTAGTCGGACTTGTTTGACATGAGTCGGACAAGTCTGACCTGGGTCGGATAAGTCCGAGATTTCCTGCACGATCAGACCAAAAATCCAATTTTTAAGCGATCTAGTGAGAGATATCGATCCCTAGCAGTCCTACACGAAGTATGGAGTAGGAAGAAAGCTGAGGGAGGGATAGCACGCGGAAAACACTAGAATCAAAACTCGCGGGAAAGGAAGAACAACGAGACAAAAACGATTTTATCTCGAGGTTCGGAACCACAAAGGATCCTACGTCCCAGTTGAGGAGTCCCCAAAGGACCAGGCCTTCTCTAGCCTTTCCCTCATGAGTTGCCACAAAGGCCAACTCCCAAATCTTCCACTATCAAAAAGATTGTTACAAACTCCTCGATTATAAGAGATCACAAAGAAATCTCGTTGTGACGCCTAACCGTCTAGGGGAGAATCACAAGAGCAACAAACACGCAATCACGAAGAAACTTAGCGAATCACACGTTGCTCAACCCCTCAACAAACCGTTTCTCCCGATTCTCACAAAGCACTCTTCACTCTCCCAAAAACTCGAATTTGGGCTCTAGAGGTGAAGAACAAGTGGAGAGAGGTTCTTGAGTTCAAATGGGCGTTCAGAACTATTCATGGGTGTTAGGCATGGTTGGTGGGTCGAAACCACCCACTATTTATACTCCAAAAGGTCATTAGAGCCGTTTGACACAGCCCACGTCGGACATGTCTGACACAAAGTCGGACTTGTCCGAATTGCTGATGTCATAAAGCGTACGGCTACCCGTTGGAATTTAAATAGTGCACCAAAAGCCACCTCGGACATGTCTGACACAAAGTCGGACATGTCTGACCTCAAAGGTCAGGCCTTTCACTTCAGACTTGTCTGACCAAAACCACTTCAGACATGTCTGACATACAATCTCGGACATGTCTGAAGTTCTGCAGAGAGAACTCGGACAAGTCTGACTCTCTGGGACTTAGAAAATTTTTTCTTAGTCTCAGGAACAGATCCATCTCGGACATGTCTGACCCCCCGGTTCGGACAAGTCCGAAACTTCACTGGAACTCTCACTGGAACCCTTCCAGTACCAATTCGGATAAGTCTGACACACAGTCTCGGACATGTCCGACTTCCAACAGAGGGAATTCGGACATGTCTGACACCACAAGTCCGCCCAAGCCACAAAGGCCCTACTAAAAGCTTCTGCAAAGGGGTTGAGCACCCGAATGACTCACTAAGTGTCTACGCATCGTGTCCCTCTTAATAGTATGATTTTTCCTACGACTCAAGGAGAAAATAGAAAACCCTATTTCTATTCTTCTTCACCAAAACTTCTATCCTTTTGCCGTCTTTCTTCAAAGCTCCATTTCGTACTCCAGATCTGCGCTCATGCTCAACCAAGTTCATTAGCACTTTAATGGTTCATCATCAATCCACCAAAACCCACAAGGGACCTAGATGCACTTACAATCTCCCCCTTTTCGGTGATTGATGACAACCAACTAAAGTCTTCGACAAAAATAAGATTTGATAGAAGTTTTGAGTCTCAAGTGTATATGAGCTTTCGGAATAACAATAAAAACAACTCATATACACTCAATCGTCGTGGGGTGCCTATATGCTCGTGTGTGTGCAATAACGTGATACAAATGAAGAAATGCACACGAGATCAATGAAGCATCATAATGATCATCATAAGGCTTCAATAAACATCATTAAGCATTAACAGTCATAAACGAGTAAAAAATAAGTACAAGACACACCACGATAGAAAATATGACTAGATACATGTCCATGTCCAAGAATAAGCACAAGAGTCTAATACTTCTCCCCCTTTGGCATCAAGGCACCAAAAAGGAGAAAAGTGGACACTAAGACCTAGTCTACTCGTTGTCGTCCTCGTCATCATCGCTGTCATCGTCGTCATCGCTCTCCTGCTCATAGTCGCTCTCCTCGCCGGAGTCACTGTGAGCTGCAGGAGGTGCTGAGGAAGAGGCTCCGGTGCCGGTGAAGAAAGCCATATCTGCCTCGGTGAGCTCCGGAAACTCCGGTGGCTCCTCGTCTGAGCTGGCATCATCGACTGGAGGAAGCTGGAGGTGCTCCCTGATGGCTGCGAGGTTCCTCTGGTTCCTCTTTGCCAAGCGCTGAGTCGACCAGCAGACGTGAAGATCGACTTCAGGATCTTGAGCAGTCCTGAGGAGCAAGACGGCTGCTGCTGGGGCACGGAGGCTGAACTGGGAGGCTGAGCTGACTTCCTCCTCGAGGAACTGGGTCCTCCCTCTGCTGGTGCTGGTGCCGGTGCAGCTGCTCGAATCGGGCGGTGAAGTTTGGAAGGCTTCTGAGGCACAAGGCGCCTATTAGGCACATCCTTCACAAACTTCTGCCCGGACACCGTCTCAATTAGCTTCATCAGGTACGGGGCGTAGCAGCAGGACCTAGCCGGTGTCTCCGAGGTGATGTAAATCTCCTCGTACATATAGTCGAAGGCATTGAACTGCTGCTGCCCTGCCAACAGCTGGATCAAATTTCTGCTGTTGTGGTTGATCCTGTTGGCATCCCCATCCTTGGGTGAGAGTGTCTTCCTGATCAGACGGTTCACAACGGCATGGAAAGGCTTGAGGCCGTGGATATGAGGAGGGTTAGCTGGATACCCATCCTCATAGAAACTCTCCATCTCCAGGAGGTTCACTAGATCCATCTCATGGATCTTCAGTGAGTGATGCAGGTTGTCCTCCATCCCGAGAATGCGGGCAAACTCCTCATAGCTGACTTCGTACTTCACCCCATTGGTCATCCAGGTGAAGCCGAGCTTGTCAACCCAATAGAAAACTGTGGCATAGAATTGGAGGATGACTTCCTCGTTCCATGCGTATTGGAGACCCATGATCTCGCTAACTCCGTGGTGCTCACAAGCTTCGAGCACCCCCTTGAAGAGAAGGTAGCAGTCCTTCTTCTTCAATGCAGCCTTCCAGTCAACCCATTGCATCTCCGTGACTGGGTTCTTCTTGGTCGTGAGGACTGACCGGTAGTAATCCATGTGGAAGAAGCACCAGAAATGGGGATCCTTGCTCTCCCTCAGCTTGTCATAACACTGCACATCTCTCATGTGCATGGTGTTGTGGATGTTCCTCCGGTAGTTTAATCTGT
The DNA here is from genome assembly GCA_036927565.1 of Tuctoria greenei. Classification (NCBI taxonomy): domain Eukaryota; kingdom Viridiplantae; phylum Streptophyta; class Magnoliopsida; order Poales; family Poaceae; genus Tuctoria; species Tuctoria greenei. Next base: position 185,397,347 of record JAYESD010000003.1, on the reverse strand, counting down.
CGGCCGTGCGTCGGGTGTCACCAACTGGAGAGTGCACGACCAACGGTCCGATCTCCTGCTGCCCTTGGGAGCTCGAGCTGCCCCCCTGACCACTGACATTTGCAAGCTGACCACTAGAGGGTCGCTTGACGATCACTTTCTTTGGTCGCTTCGACGGTTGAGCCGAAGTGTCGGGATCTGCGGGCTCCTTGCCTCTCTTGTCATGACACATAGCTAGAAAAAGATACAAGGATGGGTAAGAGTCAAAGCAAGAGAGATAGAGCAATTAACTTGATAGTTTTGATAGAAATTAGGTCTCAGGGTTATACAGGATCGGACATGTCTGACTGGAAAGTCAGACTTGTCTGACTTAGAAAATTCGGACATGTCCGAATTTCTGTCAGACTTGTCCGACTTGTACAGAACTGACCCTAATTGCTAAGGAAACTAAGCAAATCAATTTTTCTACCGACCAAATTTTGCTACAAGGTTGCAAACATGCCTAGGAACAGTTCCAAGGGCATAAATTTGCAAACTTGCCGCTATATTTAGAATTGAGAGGAAAGATGCGGAAAATACCTTCGGAGGAAGAAAAAGTTGAGAGAATCCGAAGGGGATGTGAATCCTCCACCCTTGAGGGAGATATGCCCTCAAGAACACCTCACAAAAGCCTCAAAAGCAATGTGGATCTCCTTGGGTGGTTTGAGAGAGAGAGAGAGGTTAGGGTTTGAAGTGAGGAGAGAGAGAAGGAAAGGAAACCGTCGGCCTCTTTGAAGGGGTTCGGATTTCCCACGTCGGACATGTCCGAATTTGTACTTCGGACAAGTCCGAAATCTCTCTGCAGACTTAAAACCCACTTCAGACATGTCTGACTTTTGTCATACTTGTCCGACTCCCCCTGAGTGTATGCAATGTGCAAACACTTGGGGATTTATAGATAAGTAGATATGGACATTTCGGACAGGTTTTTGCAAATATCTTTGACAAAAATGATCAGTAAGCAACCAACAATCAAACTATGATCATTTTCACCAAAGAGAAGTTTAGAACATAGTTTTCAAGAAAAATAGATGAGATTTTCGAAAACACACAACTATTGGAAGTTGAAAACTAATAGCAATCAGATGTGCACGACTCAAGCTATGTTTCGAGAATCCAAGATATTTAGCTCACTCCTTAGGTCACAAAAGCGTCTCTCATCAAGGGGTTTGGTGAAGATATCCGCCAATTGCTTCTCACTTCTAACATGAGAGATAACGATATCTCCCTTGATAGAGTGATCTCGCAGGAAATGGTGACGAATATCTATGTGTTTGGTTCTAGAATGCTCGACGGGGTTGTGAGCAATCTTGATGGCACTCTCATTATCACATAGGAGAGGAATATGGCTCAGATTGTAACCATAATCCCTAAGAGTTTGTAGCATCCAAAGAAGCTGCCGATAGCAACTTCCGGCTGCAACGTACTCCGCTTCGGCTGTGGAAAGGGCAATGGAGTTTTGTTTCTTGGAAGACCACGCAACCAAGGACCTACCAAGGAATTGGCATGTTCCGGATGTGCTCTTCCTATCTACCCTACAGCCCGCATAATCCGCATCGGAATAACCGACGAGATCAAACTTGGATCCTTTAGGGTACCAAAGACCTAGATTAGGAGTGTGAACTAAATATCTAAGGATCCTCTTAACCGCTGTCAAGTGACAATCTTTTGGAGTGTCTTGGAATCGAGCACACATGTGCACACTAAGCATAATGTCGGGTCTAGAAGCACAAAGATAAAGCAAAGAACCAATCATAGAACGGTATACCTTTTGGTCCACGCTCGCTCCTTCTTCATTTAGTCCTAGATGCCCGTTTTTCCCATAGGTGTCTTGATGGTCTTCACCTTCTCCATGCCAAACTTCTTGAGAATGTCATGAGTGTACTTGGTTTGGCATATGAAGGTCCCTTCCTTGAGTTGCTTTACTTGGAAACCTAGGAAAAACTTCAACTCCCCATCATAAACATCTCAAATCTCTCCGTCATGATTTTGGAAAACTCATCACCAAAAGTCTTGTTAGTAGAACCAAATATGATATCATCAACATAAATTTTGCATACGAACAAATCATTATCAAAATGCTTAGTGAAGAGAGTATAATCGGCCTTCCCAATCTTAAAACCATTTTGAGTGAGAAAATCCCTAAGGCACTCATACCAAGCTCTAGGTGCTTGTTTGAGGCCATAGAGAGCCTTACACAACTTGTAGACATGATTGGGATGCTCTTCATCTTCAAATCCAGGCGGTTGCTCCACATACACTTCCTCCTTGATTGGACTGTTGAGGAATGCACTTTTCACATCCATTTGATATAACTTGAAATCATGGTGAGTAGCAAAGGCCAATAATATGCGAATAGATTCAAGCCTAGCTACGGGAGCAAAGGTTTCATCGAAATCCAAACCTTCGACTTGAGCGTATCCTTTTGCTACAAGTCTTGCCTTGTTTCTTGTTACCACCCTGTGTTCATCTTGTTTGTTGCAGAACACCCACTTGGTTCCAACAACATTTGCATTTGGTCTCCTCACCTTGTTCCTCTTGAAGTTGTTGAGCTCTTCTTGCATCGTCATTACCCAATCTGGGTCTTGTAGAGCTTCTTCTACTTTCTGTGGCTCTAGAGAGGAAACAAAGGAATAGTGTTCACAAAAGTTAGCCATACGTGAGCGAGTAGTTACCCCCTTGGAGATGTCTCCAATTATGTTGTCAACGGGATGGTCCCGTTGAACGCTTTGATGAACTCTTGGGTGTGGTGGTTGAGCTTCTCGATCATTGTCTTCATCTTGATAATTTTCTTGATCTCCCCCTTGATCCAAGCCTCCTCCTTGATTTTGATCTTGTTGAGATTCATCTTGAGGATCTTGATCTTGTTCATGTGGGGGATTTGCATCTTCTTCGCTTGCTTGAAGATCATTTGGATCATGTGGTCGCACATCTCCAAGTGCCATTCTCCTAAGTGCTTCTTGTGGAGTCTCCTCTTGATCTAGCACACACTTATCAACTTGCTCCACTTGAGAGCCATTAGTCTCATCAAACACTACATCATGTGCTACTTCAACAATCTCGAAGGACTTGTTGAAGACACGATAGGCGTAGGTGTTTGAGTCATAGCCAAGCAAGAAACCTTCATCGGATTTCGAAGCGAACTTCGAATTCCTAGGCTTCTTTTTGAGAATATAGCACTTGCTCCCAAAAACACGAAAGTATGAGATGTTGGGTTTGTTACCGGTTAGGAGTTCATACAAGGTCTTCTTCAAGAGTCGATGAAGATACAACCGGTTTATGGCATGGCAAGCGGTGTTAACCGCTTCCGCCAAAAACCGGTCGGACGTCTTGTACTCATCAAGCATCGTCCTTGACATCTCGATAAGAGTCCTATTCTTCCTCTCCGCTACTCCATTTTGTTGAGGGGAGTAGGGAGCGGAGAACTCATGCTTGATTCCTTCTTCATCCAAGAAGTCTTCAACTTGAGTGTTCTTGAACTCCATCTCGTTGTCGCTCCTAATCTTCTTGATTCTTAAGGAGAACTCGTTTTGAGCTCTCCTCAAGAACTTTTTGAGAACTCCTTGGGTTTCACCTTTGTCATGCAAGAAAAATACCCACGTGAAGCGAGAAAAATCATCAACAATAACTAGACCATATTTGTTACCGCCAATACTAATGTAGGCGATCGGTTCGAATAGGTCCATGTGTAGTAGCTCCAATGGTCTTGAGGTTGTCATGATGTTCTTGGACGGATGTTGAGCTCCTACTTGCTTTCCGGTTTGACATGTGCTACATGGTCTATCTTTCTCAAAGACAACATCTTTTAGTCCACGGATATGATCCCCCTTAAGAAGTTTTTGCAAGTTTCTCATCCCAACATGGGCTAGCCATCGGTTCCATAGCCATCCCATGTTAGTTTTCGCCATTAAGCCCGTATCAAGTTGGGCTTTATCCGTGGAGAAATCCACAAGGTAAAGCTTTCCCTTGAGTACGCCCTTAAAGGCGATTGAGTTGTTGCATCTTCTTGAGACGGTCACACCGTTGTTAGTGAAAAGACAATCATAACCATTATCACATAATTGAGAAATAGACAAGAGGTTGTAATCAAGTGAATCAACATGAAGCAAATTAGAAAGAGTGTGTTTTGAGGAGATAGCAATTTTACCGGTGCCAAGGATTTTCCCTTGGCTATTATCCCCAAAGAAGATTCCTTCACTAGGATCTTCATTCTCCTTGTACTCTACAAACATCTTCCTCTCTCTGGTCATATGATTAGTGCATCCACTGTCAAGCACCCATTTTGATCCACCGGAGGAGTATGCCTACAAAAAAAAGTTATGCCTTTCCTTTAGGTACCCTAACGGAGTTGGGTCCTTTGATGTTAGTCACAAGACATTTGGGCACCCACACGCAAGGCTTTGGGCTCTTGCGGAGTGGCCCAACATATCTAGCATAAGTCTTGCCAAATTTGTTCCTCAATAAAACATATGAAGCATCAAAGTCATGGAACAAAGGATGAGGTTCATTTTTAAGCATATAAGATGTTGAGACAATGTTCTTTCCTTTATCTTGGGTGGATGAACCTTCCTTGACAAAAACAATCAAGTCTTTGTTATTCTTGGGGGCTTTGGCATTTTGCCTCCGCTCCCGAGAATAACCAAGACCATCCTTGACATGGGGAGGTCTCACATTGGTGTATGCACTACGTGCATAGGCCACCTTCTCCTTTTCAAAGATGCCATCTTTCGGTGCTTGTTTGTTTTGTGCCAAGTTAAGTTCATCCTTAAGTTTTAGGATCAAGCTTGAGCACATGCAAGTGTGAACTTCCTCGGATGAAATCTTTTGAGAAGATGAGCTCTTTGAGGAAGAAGGTGCATTGATCTTAAGTGACTCAACCTTTACCTCTAGAATCTTGTTAACCTTTGTCAAGTTAACAAGTTCATCCTTGAGCTCAACGGTCTTGTCCTTAAGATTTGAGCATGCTTCCTTGCTCATGGCAAGGTCATGCTCCAATGAATTGCTTCTTTCTCTCTCGTGCTCGAGGAGCTCCTCAAGCTCTTGACATCTCTCCAATTTTTGGATGAGCATGTCCTCTTGACGCTCAAGGAGATCCTCCTTCTCAGAGATTTCATCCATAAGAAAGTTCATCTTTATCATGGCACTCTTACTTAAGCCTTTAAGCATGGATTCAAGTTCACTACCACTATCAAATTCATCACAAGAAGTTATAGAGGAAGTGGGTTTAGATTTGACCTTTCTCCTTCCCTCCTTTGCCATGAAACATGTGGACTTGAAATCATCAAGGATGGGGAAAAGCTTTCTTGCACTTGAGCTCTTTCCGATGGTAATGGTTGCCACCTTCTCTTCATCGTCGGAAGATGAGTCTTCATTTGAGTCCCATTCGCTTCCAAGGTGGGCATGTCCCAATGGCTTCTTCTTCTTGAAGAGCTTCTTATCTTGGGTCTTGCCCTCCTTCTTCTTGCTTTCATTGTATGGGCAATCCGCAATGAAGTGCCCATGTTCACCACACTTGTAGAAAGTCTTCTTCTTTAGCTTCTCCTTGCTCTTGCCTTCTTGGTGATAGCCTCCCTTCTTCCTTCTCATCATCCTTCTAAACTTGTTGATGAAGAAAGCTTCTTCCTCATCGGAGTCCATGCTCTCATCATCACTTGCATCTTCATTGTAGGATGTGGAAGTTGCTTTGAGGGCTATGTCTTTCTTCTTTGATGAGGCAAGCTTTTGAAGATCGTTGTAGAGCATAGCTTCCTTTTCCATCATCTCATTGTTGATTATCCTCCCAAGCACTTCTTCCGGAGTCATCTTGGTGTAGTCGGGGCTTTCGCGGATCAAGGAGCAAAGAGCAATGTTTCGAGGCATGAACGCCTGTAGCATCCTCTTCACCACTTCATGGTCCGTCCATCGAGTGCTTCCATAGGCACGAATCTTGTTCACAAGCACCTTGAGGCGGTTGTACATGTCTTGAGGCGACTCACCATCCATGATGGTAAATCTCCCAAGATCTCCTTCGATCATCTCGATCTTCACCTCCCGGATGACTCGGTTGCCCTCGTGCGCCGTCTTGAGTGTATCCCAAATATCTTTGGCCACTTCCAAACCTTCGACTCGGTTGAATTCATCCCGAGTCAAAGATGAAGTTATGACTCCCACGGCTTGAGCGTTGCGATGAAGTAGGATAGCTTGTTGTGGAGTGACGTCTTCCTCATTCCTTGGCATATGAACTCCGGTTTGCACAATCTGCCACAAACTAGGATTCAAAGAGATTAAATGCATCTTCATATTGTGTTTCCACATTGAATAGTCATTTCCATCGAATTGAGGAGGTTTGCCAAGTGGAATATACAAATAGTGATTGTTAGCATGAAGACGATCATAATCAAAGTGAGTTTGAGTATAGTCATCGTTACTCTTCTCCTTCTCTTTTTTGATCTTGGGTTGTTTCCCTAGCTTCTCCCGAAGCTTCGCCTTGAGTTGGCGAGTCTCTTCATCATCCTTCGGATCATCAAGAAGAACGTCGTAGTTCTTGTCATTTGAGCCTTCACCCTCGACATATTAGGTATCACCATTGTTCCTTTCTTCCGCCATTGATTCTCTGAGATGTTAGTCTCTTCCGGAGAAACCTGCTCTGATACCAATTGAAAGCGGCCTAGAGGGGGGGTGAATAGGCGATAATCGATAATTTAAACTTAATTCAGAGTTATGAAAACAGAGAAGTCGGACTTGTCTGACTTCTAGTCGGACTTGTCTGACATGAGTCGGACAAGTCTAACCTGGGTCGGATAAGTCCGAGATTACCTGCACGATCAGACCAAAAATCCAATTTTTAAGCGATCTACTGAGAGATATCGATGCCTAGCAGTCCTACACGAAGTATGGAGTAGGAAGAAAGCTGAGGGAGAGATAGCACACAGAAAACACTAGAATCAAAACTCGCGGGAAAGGAAGAACGACGAGAGACAAACGATTTTATCCCGAGGTTCGGAACCACAAAGGATCCTACATCCCCGTTGAGGAGTCCACAAAGGACCAAGCCTTCTCTAGCCTTTCCCTCACGAGTTGCCACAAAGGCCAACTCCCAAATCTTCCACTATCACAAAGATTGTTACAAACTCCCCGATTACAAGAGATCACAAAGAAATCGCGGGGCGACGCCTAACCGTCTAGGGGAGAACCCCAAGAGCAACAAACACGCAATCACAAAGAAACTTAGCGAATCACACGTTGCTCAACCCCTCAACAAACTGTTTCTCCCGATTCTCACAAAGCACTCTTCACTCTCCCAAAAACTCGGATTTGGGCTCTAGAGGTGAAGAACAAGTGGAGAGAGGTTCTTGAGTTCAAATGGGCGTTCAGAACTGTTCAGGGGTGTTAGGCATGGTTGGTGGGTCGAAACCACCCATTATTTATACTCCAAAAGGTCATTAGAGCCGTTTGACACAGCCCACGTTGGACATGTCTGACACAAAGTCGGACTTGTCCGAATTGCTGATGTCATAAAGCGTACGGCTACCCATTGGAATTTAAGTAGTGCACCAAAAGCCACCTCGGACATGTCTGACACAAAGTCGAACATGTCTGACCTCAAAGGTCAGGCCTTTCACTTCAGACTTGTCTGACCAAAACCACTTCAGACATGTCTGACATAAAATCTTGGACATGTCTAAAGTTCTGCACAGAGAACTCGGACAAGTCTGACTCTCTGGGACTTAGAAAAATTTTTCTTAGTCCCGGGAACAGATCCATCTCGGACATGTCTAACCCCCCGGTTCGGACAAGTCTGAAACTTCACTGGAACCCTCACTGGAACCTTTCCAGTACCAATTCGGATAAGTCTGACACACAGTCTCGGACATGTCCGACTTCCAACAGAGGGAATTCGGACATGTCTGACACCACAAGTCAGACAAGTCCGCCCAAGCCACAAAGGCCCTACTAAAAGCTTCTGCAAAGGGGTTGAGCACCCGAATGACTCACTAAGTGTCTACGCGTCGTGTCCCTCTTAATAGTACGGTTTTTCCTACGACTCAAGGAGAAAATAGAAAACCTTATTTCTATTCTTCTTCACCACAACTTTTCTCCTTTTGCCGTCTTTCTTGAAAGCTCCATTCCGTACTCCGGATCTGCGCTCATGCTCAACCAAGTTCATTAGCACTTTAATGGTTCATCATCAATCCACCAAAACCTACAAGGGACCTAGATGCACTTACAGGAACATTCTAGAACTAAGCACATTGATATTAGATATCACGTTCTCTGTGATAATGTTTAAAAAGGAAACATTGTGCTTCAGCATGTAGATAACGAACAATAATTGGCTGGCATTTTCACAAAACCTTTGGATTTTACTCGTATCTGTTACATTCGTACTGAAATAGGGGTTATGCATCCTCATGGCTTAAATTGAGGGGGAGTTTTGAAACTTGGGAAGTCTATGTGTGAATCTGAACTTAAAATAATATGAGCATAGTATTTCATACATATATGACTTTGTGATTCCTTTTTCATGTTGAAAGTTCTTACTACATTACTCATGTTATACATTTTGTAGTTTTTGCCACCACTAGTAATTGAAATAATTACTTACACTAAATCTGGTCATGATCGAACTTTCTTGCTATTTGGGACTTGTTGCATGATCACAAGTGTTTTTCATCATAATGAATCAATCAAGTAATCAACTCACATGTTGAGTTTTATAAACAAATATAAATTGAGAAAAGATCAAGAGAATATGCATGCATCAAACTTCTTGTTTTGAGATGGATTATCATTGCACTTAGATATGAACTTGGAAGAAGTTGTGTATGACTAAAACCATGTCCTTGAGCTTTTGATTGTCAAATGACATAGGCTTGGCTTGGTTTGTTAGAATAAGGCAGATGCGCATATAATCTCTTGCAAATTTCGTATGATCAAAATTTATGCTTAAAAATTGCAGCAACAAGTATCATGCCTTCAAGTTTTGAAATAGTTAAGTTTGTGAAATCATGACTTGCTTAAATTGAAAATTACATTTGATCTCTAGCATGGCTTACACTACTTTATGTATCTCATTATTGTGATAGTGTAAGTTACTTGATAGTATGACTTGGATGAGCTTTGTTCTATATGTATATGTTATAATGTGCTCATAACAAATTAAATTTTCTCTTTTGTACCTTGTTGAATATATTGTCAAAGGGGGAGAAGTATGCAAGGGAGAGAAATAAGTATAGGAGGAGCATTTTATTTCTATCTCATTTTATTTTAAAAATAGGGAAGAAATTGTTTTTAAAACTTTTCATGTGAATAAGCCAATGTTTGGATTTTAAGTGGTGTTGCCAATGCATTCATCAAGGGGGAGATTGTGAGACCTATGTATGCTGAATACATTGGCTATGGCGATAAAAGTTTTGAATACTACCAAAACACCTTTCTCATCAAGGTCCGACTCATGGTCTGACGTAAGGTCCGACTTGTTTGGGCTAGATCTGACTTCTTTGTCTAGCTCCTACTAGCTTTAGTTAGTTCCAGCTCTAGGTCCGACTAGCTTTGGTTAGCTCTGGCTCTAGGTCCGACTAGCTTTGGTAAGCTCCAGCGCTAGGTCCGACTAGCTTTGGTTAGCTTCGGCGCTAGATCATGTTAGTTTTGGTAAGCTCTGGTTCAAGGTCTTGTTAGCTTTAGCAAGGTTTGGAGCTTGATCGCAGAAGTTCTGCTTTTACTTTGAATTGATTTGAACTTGCTTTACATTTATGGAAAGTTTGCTTAGTATTCTTTTACTAAGTTTTTTGTGTGTTTTGGTGGTTATGGTTGATATCTTTTTGCTAAGGTTTGCAACATACTTATGTGAGGTGCTCACATAAGGTGTTGTGGTTATCGGAACTAACGAGAGTCAAGTCGAGGACTTGTGCTCGAAAGTATTGGTTGTTTATTCATGTGCAGGTGTTGCTTGAGTTCAAGACATGGCTGGTGACGGGATCTATTGAACTAGTCTTAGGGAGAAGATGAGGTTCAACAACCAAGTTCGGGAGGAATTGTGGTTGAAATGATTGGGAGGTCGCACAACATGTATGAATCAAGAATAATGCATATGAAGATATCATGGACATCGCTGGAAGGTGTTTGCACATGTGCAAGGAGTGCATGGACGTGGCTACATGGTTCTGAGGCGTGATGAAGAGATGTGGACATAAAAAGTTGGTCGGAAAGGTCCAACCTACTAGGTTATGGACTCAGGCTGCGGCTGAGTTGTGTTTGACTTAAATATGGAAAGTTTTGAGTTGGTTATGATAGGATTTCATGTCGGTCACGGATTTGAGTTGTTTTTGGAATGTGGGATACATTCCTAAGGTGTTTGGAAGTCTTAAGATTGCTTCTATCTGTATATAGAAGAGTCTTGAGCAGATATGGAAAGTTTCGATTCGTGAATTGAGTAGGATTAGAGTCCTAGTTAGGTTTGGGTTGGCCTAAGGGGTGGTTATATAAGCAAGGGAGGCCAGAGCTCGTGGCAGATGACTTTGGGGCTGTTTCTCTTGTGTTTTGATCAATTAAATTCATAGTTTGAAGAAACTTTTGTGCCTTGTTCGTCCGACTTGTTTTCGTCAAGTCTTTCTCGTCGAGTTTCTGCACAGCGCTACCTTTCTTCAGTTGTTTTATCAGAACTCGAGTTTTACAGATCCGATTGATGCGTTTCTTTTTGGGTTATCTTCACAACTTAATTTTATATCATATGTGAAAATTGCACGGTCGTTAGATTTGTGGTTTCTGATCTTCACGAGTTTCTTTGCAGTGTTCCAGAACTGTTCTTTCTCAGGTAGGACCGATTGACCTTTGTTCGATCTTTTGATTGTAACTTGAGTTTCTCTCGACGTATTTTCGTGATTATTGTTGTGACGTCTTCGTAAGTTGATTCTCTACAATCTATACCATTTTTTTCACAGTTGAACAAGTTTAGATTAGTCGCACACATGGTTTCTTTAACAGATCGGTTTTCTGCTGAGGGGTGTTTTCGTTGCTTCTGCTGAAAAGTTTTAATCTACAATTCACCCTCCCTGGTAGCTTTACACGTGCTATTCGATCCTACATTTCCACATTAAGTTATTGGGTAATTGCCTTAATTGGGCCCAAGAACTTTGTGCCCAACATCAGAGGAGCCCAAGTGGACCCCACCACAACCCCTAATCGTTTTCCACCGAATTCTACTTGGAACCCACCCCAAAACCCTACCTCTCCACCCCTATATAAGCAACCCAATACCCCTCACCTCTCCACACATTGGAAAACCCTTGCTACCATGTTCTTGCCGTGTGCCGCCATCATGAGAAGATCCAGCAGCGAGGGGAAGAAGGAGAAGGATTAAGCAAGTGCGATCTTCATTAACTTTTTGACACCGACGTTATTCATCATCAAATCATCCTCAACACCTCTCATCAAGCCCTAGACATCAAGATTCAAGTGTTGCATCCAATTTTTGATCCTTGGATCTCTAAACACATTGTACACCCTCTACATCTAATGTTCCACGTGAATTCAACCCTAATTCTTACTATCCAGAAAAAACCCTAACTCGCAGTTCTTGGACAGGGCGGACTAGTCCGGCCTGATAGCAGACTAGTCCGTCTTCGCAATCTATTTTGGACGAATTTATTCCAATTTGATTCAAATCAACTTGTAACTTGTTCGGACTTGTTATAATCTATTGTAACTAGTTAGTAAACATTAATAGCAACTCATTAACAAGTTTTACCTCATAGTTGCATCAATCATGCATGTCATGACATATTGAGTAATATATGAGTATTATTAGATTGTAATGTTTGTTTCACATGTTTGTCACGCAGAGTAGAAGGTGTCGTTGTAGAGAGTGCTTTCGAGGACCTGCAGAACCAGAACTTTGAAGCTTTTGATCCAAACCAAGCTCAAGAGCAAGGCAAGTGTCCTTGATCATTTTGATCCAGGTTTTTAAATGTTTTGTTTGCCAATTGCATGCTTGTGTCAATTTGATGGGAAAACCCAATTATAGGAGTTTACTAGTTTTGTATGACCACCCTTGACGCTTGAACACAATGTAGAGGGTTGAGAAGGGTATTTTTACACTTTTACTTCACTATACTCAATTGGGTTTGGGAAATAATCATATTGCTTAATTATGAACTATTGAACACATGAATGATGGGAATTGATAATAATGATCCGTTAGCAACATGGTACCTAGGGATCTAAGAAAGCCGGTTATGTTGAATGTGTTTGACCGTTTTGGTGGTTTTGCTTGCTTTAGATCTAAGGACTGTTTCATGGGGCGACAACAAAGGTTTTACAGTGCCACCACAGCGTCAAGTATGGTTGCGGCTTAGCTGACTAATTAGGGTGTTGCCATTATTGTTTGGACCAGTTGGAAAGCTCAGGGAAGGAGTAGTCAGATGGGTTTGTAGTGATGGTGGGACTACCCTGAGATCCGAATGGCGCAAGAGGGGCCCTTGGTTGGATGTGCTCAGTTCGAGACATCACCACCGGTGAAACCTCAGTGGGGTCTAAATTGGTTAGTAATCACTTTGTAAAGGCTATTTTTTGATCTCTTGGCCACATACCGAAGGAAGTTTGATATGGCATAATTGAGATTCCTTAGTCATCTAAAGGTGATGAAATCAAAGACTTGTGGGTAAAGTGGTACAACCTCTGCAGAGTGTTAAAAACTATCATGATAGTCGTACTCTAGGTTATGAACAACCTGGACCCTCACATGATTAGAGTCTTGGACCTTGAACATGGTTTAATGGCTGAAATTGAATTGGGAATCAATATTGTTACAATAATTGGGTTTGAAACATGAAAATGGTAATATTGAGTCGAATGGACAATTATCAGTTGAATATGGCTTATTATTGATGGTTTTGGTTATTCATGTTGGAACTTTGGTATTGGATATGAAATAATTGTTTATGTGTTGTTAAGGGATGGACCTCACTTAATGATCATATTATTGCATTTTCAACTGTTTTGAATGTACTTTTATACAATTACCCATTTAACTATCATTTCTTGTTTAAGCCACATGTCATACTTTCCCACACTTGTTGAGTACAATATGTGCTCACCCTTGCTATTCCCCTAACAAATTCAGTTGCAGGCAACAATGTGGAGTACTAGGAGGTCTTTGAGGAGTTCTAGGCATGCGTGTTACCGTTAAGCTTGACTGTGGAGTTGGTGTCATTAGTGTTTAGTGTTTTCTGCTGCAGTCTGTTAGATCTTGTATTCAAGACTATCTGGTTTGTAATAAGGTACTATTATTAGTGTTACTATTCGAGACATGGTTATTATCTATCTATCATTTGTGAATCACTTGTGTATGTGTGTTAAACATCCTGGGCACACATATGCATCACGCTTGGTTCATTTACGTAACCGGGTGTCACAAATTGGTATCAGAGTCGTGTTTGACCGTAGGACACAAGCCTAGGTAGAATGGATACAGAAATCACTTAGAACTTCTTCCCTATTAAAATTTTTCCGTTTTGCATTATTTTGCCTTCCACTATCTATATAATGTGGAAAAATTGGTGCTTTTCCTGCTACTGCAATTTTTGCTACTTTTCCATACTTTTTAGCAAATGCATGTCATCTTAATTTATGGCTGCTGCAATTTCAGAACTGATATTTGCATTTTCCTCTAATATTCTCATGTTTTCTTATAGATGGCTCACACCAAAATGACAGCCCGCAAGAGAGCTCGTTTGCCACCCCTTGGAAGCAAGCTTAGGTCTCGAGAGGAGCCGCAAATGGAACCGTCCCAAGAGGAGGAAGAATTGAGTTCTCCCGCAAAGGAAGTTGGACATGAACACTCCAAAACGACAGAGAAAGATCCTGAGGAGGTGGAACTCTATGATGATGAGGAGGAGGAAGACCTTGAGATGATGGAATTCTATGACAGTGAGGAAGAGGAAGGTGAAGGACATGAGGAGAATGAAGATGAAGCCCAAGATGAGAAAGAACCGCCAGAAGAGGAGGAACCCGATGCACAAGAAGAAGTACTTGCAGCCCAAAGGAATGCATCATAGCCTAGTGAAGCCAGAAAGGAGGACAAATGCCTAGTTTATCGTGATGCCAAGAATTCCGTTTCGACGGCACTGATGGAGGATTTTCATCTAAGCAATTGAAGGATTTCCTTGATTTATGCAAAATGCACCCGGAGTATTATGTCAAGAGGATTCCTTACCATGGACGTGGAGAATGGTGGGCTCAAGTTATCGTTCTTGCTAAAGATGAGGTGGCACCAGACATTTTGCATCCACATAGAGATCCACTAGGGAGCAAGCTATTGATGACGTTGCTTGGGACGCACTCACTAGATTGTGCCACATCTATCGAGTGCAGCTTGGAGGTACCAGCTTTGCGCCACACCCGCATCGCAGAGGGGAACAAGGGAAATCTTAAGACCTCAAGAAGGATCTCAAATAAGTTCTCGTGCCATTGACAGATCTCAGGAAGTATTGGTGAATTTGGGAAATCGTTGTGCTAATGCCTTAGAAGAGATATGCTACCTTCGTAAGAAGTTGTTCATCATGGAGAAGCAAGTGGAATTTTGTGCCATCGTGGATGTCAATGGTGTAGCAACCTCTCTAGAGCCTACATGGATGGCCAACTCACCTTGGCATGCGCCCATGTATGCCTCGCTGCCGCTGTCGCCTTCGCTGCCTCATGGCCAGGAGAGCTGCACTCACAAAATTAAGCCTAGGTCTCCTGTTTAGAAGTTGAAAAGTGTTTAGATCATTTTAGTTATATTTGGTGTGGTGTGTTGAATTTTCTTGGTGTGTGCTTGTGCTTGTGCGCTTGGTGCAAGTTGTGGGACGCTTAGCATTTTGTCCACATCCGCACGTAGTTGAGAGTTGTGGGATGCTTGTCCACATCCTCTAATAGGGTTTTTTAGTAATAATAAGAGAGTTGTTTAGTTACATATACCTTGAAGCATATAGTTGGGGGCATTTCTTTTCAAATCCTAAATTCTTCCATGTCTACTATTCTTTCACCAACAGATGTCAAGGACTCGCAACCAAAGGAATGCCAATGGTGACGAGGAGAAAAATGGGGCACCTTAGAACAACAATGGACTTGGACCTGGGCTAGCAACGTTGAGTAGCTGTTGACTATGCATAATCAGCTTATGCTGACCGTGATACAGACCATGGGACAACTGCAAGCTAATAACCAGAATCATCCCCACATGCCTCCACCACCACCACCACCACCCCCGCCAACCCACAATCGTCTGAGAGAGTTCATTAGGACTAGGCCGCCTACCATTGCTTAAGCCAATGATCCTATGGAAGCTAATGATTGGCTGAAATCTATTGAGAAGAAACTTGCTATAGTCCAGTACACTACAGTGAGAAGGTTCTTTTTGCCTCACACCAGTTGGTTGGAGCTGTTGCAGATTTATGGGAATCTCTTTGTCATGCCCATAAAAATTAAGAGGGAATCACTTGGGCTAAATTTAAAGAGAAGTTCTGTTCTCACTATGTACCTGAGGGAGTCATGATACTGAGAAGACAAAATTTGAAAACCTCAGGCCAGGAAGGATGAGTGTCAGTATCTCAATAAATTAACTCAACTGTCTAGGTACGCTCCAAAGGACATCATACTGACAGCAGGAAGCAATACTTGTTTATGAGGGGTCTCAACAATGAACTTCAAGTCCAGTTACTCAATACGGATTATGCTACTTTCCAGAAGCTTGTTGACAAGGCCATTGCGGTTGAGAACAAGGTTCGCGAGATGGAACAATACAACAAGAGAAAAATGCCATATCATGGACAGCCGCATGGAAGCAATACCCGCCCGCACTACGCACTGCCTGCTGCACCATATTACAACCCATCTGCTAATGCAGATCACCCTGCTTATCCAACACGATCGCAACATCCAATGTAGCCATGCCCATCCATGCAAGCACCTCACTTATCTATGCAACATGCACCGCGTCCAAATGTGACTGCCTATGCTCAGAATTAGCCTCGCCCTAACTTCTCTAGTGCCACTGCTGCAAAGACTTTCTTTAATTACAGTCAAGTGGGACTTTTTGCAAAAGCCCGAGATCAGGTTAGGTACAGATGAACAATATCCCAAGGCTGAATCATAGGCCCAATGGAGGAGCAACTCAAGGCAAACGAGGACCACTGAATTTCACTCGTGGCAAGGTGAACCATGTATCTGCAGAAGAGGCTCAGCAAGCTGAAGATGTTGTGATTGTTATGTTTCTCGCAAACTCCAATCCCGCTGTTATAATATTTGATTTTGGAGCATCTCATTCATTCATCTCATCTAAGTATGTTGCAAATCATAGCATGCCTATAGCGTAACTGAAGTATACTTTGTTGGTTAAATCTCCTGAGGGGAGATGAGGACGAATATAGTATGTACAAAAGTAAGTATTTCCATAAGGGGGGTAGATTTCTCGCCAACCTTATAGTTCTGAATTCGCAAGGCTTGGACATTATACTTGGAATGGATTGGCTAAGGAAGCATAACAGAGTGATCCAGTGTGCCACTCGGATAGTGCAATTGACAAACGAGGAAGGAGTCAATATAGAATTCAAGGCAGTTCAACCAACAACCGAGAAAGCAATTGTAAAACATGCAGAAGGAGTAACTCTAGAGGAAATTCCAGTTGTTCGTGAGTACCCATAAGTGTTTACTTAGGAATTGCTAGGTATGCCACCTAATCGTGACATCGAGTTTGTCATTGATTTAATACCCGGAACTGCACCTATAGCAAAGAGGCCATATAGGATGCCTCCTAAGGAATTAGCAGAGCTCAAGAAGCAGATTCAAGAGCAATTAGAGAAGGGTTTTATACGCCCAAGCTCATCACCATGGGGAGCCCTAGTGCTTTCAGTAGATAAGAAAGATGGATCCCAAAGAATGTGTGTGGATTAACGGTCTATCAATGAGGTGACAATTAAGACTAAGACACACTTCCCCACATAGACGACCTATTTGACCAAATGAAGGGAGGCAGAATATTCTCTAAGATTGATCTTCGTTTGGGATACTTCCAAATGAAGATTAGACCATCAGACATACCGAAAACGTCTTTCGGGACACGGTATGGATCCTATGAGTATACGGTCATGTCATTTGGATTGACTAATGCACCCACATACTTCATGTATCTCATGAATAAGGTTTCAATGGAGTATTTGGATAAGTTCGCGGTAGCGTTCATTGATGTCATCATGATCTACTCGAAAAGTGAAGAGAGCACGATGAGCACCTAAGGTTGACGTTGCAAAAATTGTGAGAGCACCAGTTGTATGCCATGTTTAACAAGTGCCAATTCTGGTTAAGGGAGATATCATTCCTAGGCCATGTCATCTCTGGAAAAGGAGTGTCAGTCGACCCAGGAAAGGTTTGAAATGTGCTAAAGTGAGAACCGCCGCAGAATGTGAAGGAGATAAGGAGTTTTCTTAGGATGGTAGGATATTACCGTCGGTTCATCAAGGACTTTTCCAAGATAGCGAAGCCCATGATTGAACTATTAATGAAGCAGAAGCCTTTCAAGTGGACTCAAGCTTGTCAAGATAGTTTTGAGGAGCTAAAGAAGAGGTTAATAACAACACCCGTGTTGGTATTGCCAAATGTGATCAAGAGCTTTGATATCTATTGCAATGCTTCAAGGCAAGGACTTGGTTGTGTATTGATACAAGAAGGCCAAGTAGTATCTTATGCATCCAGGCAATTTAAAGAAACATGAGAAAAATTATCCTACGCATGATCTCAAACTTGAAGCCGTAGTGCATGCGTTGAAGATCTGGAGACATTACGTTCTAGGTCATAGATGCGAGATTTATACGGATCATAAGAGTCTCAAGTACATATTCACGCAAACGGACCTGAATTTGATGTGATGCTGATGGATGGAACTCATTAAGGACTATGATGTGGGAATCAATTATCATCCAGGAAAAGCCAACGTAGTGGCTGATGCTTTGAATCGAAAGGCAGCAAGCCACCAGCTCATCATTAGGGAGTTGCCATCTGAGCAATGCATGGAGTTTGAACAGTTATATATTGGATTTGTCAATGAGATGGGAATAATGAAGTTAAATCTGACCTTGGAACAAGAAATTCGGGAGAGTCAAACGAAGGATAAGTAAATCTTGGAAATCAAGGAAAGGACCCAAGAGGGGAGAGAATTCAGATTTGATGAGGATGACCATGGTACTCTATAGCTTTGAAAATGGATTGATGTGCCTAATGAGAAGCGCCTTCGACCATTGATATTAAAGGAGTCACATGACTCACTTTACTCCATCCATCCCGGTTGTACGAAGATGTACAAGGACCTGAAGATGCGCTACTGGTGGGATGGAATGAAAAGGAACATAGCTGAATATGTTGCACTGTGTGATGTATGCCAACGAGACGAGGTTGAACATCAAAGGACAACTGGATTATTGCAGCCATTGGAGATTCCGAAATGGAAGTGGGAAGAGGTTGGTATGGATTTCATAGTTGGTTTGCCTCGCACTTCAGCAGGTTATGATTTAATATGGGTTATTGTGGATCGGTTGACGAAATAAGCACATTTCATTCTTGTCAAGACTACTTATGGAGAAAAGTTGGAAGGATTGTATATGGGAAGAATAGTGTGCTTAAACGGAGTGCCAAAGAAAATAGTGATCGATAGAGGTTCTCAATTTACCTCAAGGTTCTGGCAAAAGCTGCACGAGTCCATGGGAACTCAATTGAATTTCGTTTCTGCATATAACCCTCCGACAGATGGACAGACCGAGAGAACAAATCATATTTTGGAGGACATGCTAAGAGCTTGTGTGCTAAAGTATGGAGAAAGTTGGGACAAAACTGTGCCATATGCTGAATTCTCCTACAACAACAATTATCAAGCAAGTCTAAAAATGTCACCATATGAAACATTGTATGGGAGAAGGTGTAGAACACCCTTATTTTGGAGTGAAACAATAGAAACTCAAGTGTTTGGACCTGATGTAATACAGGATGCTGAAAAGCATGTTCAGACAATCCGCAAAAACTTAAGGGTTGCTTAGTCAAGACAAAAAGGTTATGCGGGTAATAGACGAAGAAGCTTAGCTTTTGAGGTGGGAGACTTCGTATATCTCAAAGTGTCACCCATGCGAGGTCACAAGTGATTTAATGTCAAAGGCAAATTGGCACCTCGCTACATTGGACCATTCAAGATTTTGGACAAACAAGGAGAAGTAGCATATAAGTTGGAGATGCCGGCGCATCTTTCCGATGTTCATGATGTTTTCATGTTTCTCAGCTCAAGAAGTGTTTGAGGGTTCCGAAAGAGCAAGTATCGATGGAAGAATTGGAGCTTGAAGAAGATTTGACCTATACTGAGCATCCTGTCAAAATTTTGGAAACCAAGGAGAGGATCACAAGGAACAAGGTGATTCGATGGTGCAAAGTGCGATGGAAGCATCATATAGAATCAGAAGCAACTTGGGAGCAAGAAGATGATTTCAAGAAGGAATTTCCCTATCTCTTTCCTTTCGCGTCGAATCTCAAGGGAGAGATTCATTTTAAGGGGGCTAGGTTTGTAACACCCTCATTTTCATGCATAATGCATTGCATGCATCCTCATACATGTTTAACATAAAGCAACCTTAAAAGGGACAAGATTAAAATAAATTTAGGGCTAATCAGTATTTTAATTTTGTCAGTGTGCAGACTTGTTCGGCCTCATCCCCGAAATAGTATTGTATCCCCCCTCGTTTCGGAAAAATCCAGTTTCTCCAGAACTCCGGACTTGTCTGGCACAATGCACGGACTGGTCCGATTTAGTTTCTGATGTTGTTCGGACTTGTCCGATTTTTCCAGCGAACTAGTCTGATCTTACCAAATTTTCAGTTCGGATCATCCTTTTCTAGCCAACCCCGGACTTTTCTGGCCTCCGGCACCGGACTTGTCCAATTTCGTCTCTGTTCCAAAACGTACTTGTTCGGCCATCCTTGCGGACTAGTCCGGCCTACAGAGTCCAACTCAGATTCTGTTTTTATTCCACGTTAAGTTATAGTGTAATTGCTTTAATTGGGCCCAAGGACTTCGTGCCCAACATCAGAGGAGCCCAAGTGGACCCCACCATGGCCCCTACTCGTTCTCCACTGAATTCTACTTAGAACCCACCCAAAAACCCTACCTCTCCACCCCTATATAAGCAACCCAATACCCCTCACCTCTCCACACGTTGGAAAAACCTTGCTATTGTGTTCTTGTCGTGTGCCGCCATCAAGAGAAGATCCAGCAGCAAGGAGAAGAAGGAGAAGTACCAAGCAAGTGCAATCTTCAACTTTTTGACATCGACATTCTTCATCATCAAATCATCCTCAACACCTATCATCAAGCGCTAGACGTCAAGATTCAAGTGTTGCACCCAATTCTAGTTCCTTCGATCTCTAAACACACGGTACACCCTCGACATCCAATGTTCCACGTGAATTCAACCCTAATTCTCGGTGTCCAAAAAAAACCTAACTCACAGTTCCTGGACAGGGCGGACTAGTCCGGCCCTGATAGCGGACTAGTCCGGCTTTGCAATCTGTTTTGGCCGAATTGATTCCAATTTGATACTAGGGTGAAAAAGGATCGGAGATCAATAGCAACCATTCCCCAGCAATGATGCTAGAAATGTTTGTTGGTATTTCTTACAAAAACAGACTAATCCACAAGCTCACAGAAATACCGTTGTAGTACTATCGATACACCCTAAGATATATGTGACACCCGGTTCAGAAGCTGAACCGAGTTGATGCATATGTGTGTCCAGGATGTTTAACACACATACACAAGTGATTCGCAAATGATAAACAGATAATTACCACAGCTCAAATTGTTAAATAAGTACTTTTATTACAATATTCAAATAATCCTCAAGTTACAATCTAATTATCATTAACGATAATGAGACTAATACTGCAGCGGAAATAATCTAAGTATGAAGCTAAGCAACTAAGCGAACTAAGCATATAGGGTAGCACGGCTCCAAGCAACACCACAAGCAAGTCGACGGCGGCACACAGCCTAGTACTCAGTATTATCACCACAATACTCCCAAACATCACCTGAAACTGTTGGTTGGGGAATTGCAAAGGTGAGTACATGTCGTACTCAGCAAGTATGGGGAAATAATGACATGTAGCTTAAACGAGGCATTGATATAAATAATGGATAATCATTGAAAAGTACTTTTAAAATAGGTAAACAGCATCTTACTATGTCTATGTAAAATAATCCCATCATAACCCACATAAATATCATAAAATGAAACCAGCATTAATTATTCATCCATACTCCAGATTCTCACTTTCATCAATAACCATATCCATTTATCACAATTCAATCCATAACCATATTCATAACCATGACCAATATCAAACCATTCAAATACCAAGTTTCCCACTAATCATGTGAGGGTCTAGGTTGCTAATGACCGCTAGCACGGCTATCATGATAGTTGTAGACACACTCTGTAGAGGTTGTACCACTTCCACATGTTTATGATTTTATCACCCTTTTGGTGTCTAAGAACCTCACATATATTGTCTCACACTTCCTTTGGTGTGTGGCCAAGAGATCACAAAATCGCCTTTACAAAGGGACTACTAGCATATATGGACCCACTAAGGTTTCACCAGCAAGCTTGAATCTCCATTCTCCCACTGACGGGCCCCCTCATGTGCCATGTGGATCCCAGGGTAGTCCTTCTCGACTCCCATTCTCGCACCATCCAGTGGTCCATACAATACCAGCAGCACACCAAATTATTCAGCTATGCCGCACCCATACTTGGCCTTGTGGTGGCACTGTAAATCCTGGATGGTTGCTCCACGGACCGGTCCTTAGATCTAAAGCAAGTGAAACTACCATAACATCTCACCCAGTCCACAATCCATGCTTGCTTAGATTTCCCAAGTCCCATGTTTACCAGTTAACCATATTCGTTGATTCTCATCATTCATAACTTTATTAATTCACAATTAAGCCATTTGGTAGTTTTGCCATCCCAATTAATTTAAAGCGAAGCAAAAAGGTAAAAAGTCCTTCCCGATTCTCTACAATATATCCCAAGCGACGAGGGTGGTCAAACAAGACTAGTAACACCTATTTTGGGTTTCCCATCAATTTGACACAAGCTTGCAGTTTTCCAAACAAAACATTTAAAAGCAGGATCAATATGATCAAGGACACTTGCCTTTCTCTTGAGCTTGGTGAGGGTCAAAAGCTTCGAAGTTCTGGTGCTGGAGGTCCTCGACAGCAACCTCTGGAGCAAAACCGTCTATTCCGCACAAGGAACATACAAAACAGACATTACAATCAATAAATGCTCATATATTACTCAATATGTCGTGTTATGCATGATTAATGCAATTGTGAGGTAAAACTTGCTAATGAGTTGCTATTAATGTTTACTAACTGGTTCTAATAGTTTTTAACAAGTTTGGACAGGTTTGGAATTGATTCGAGTCAAATTGGAATTAATTCATCCTGAAATAGGTTTAGATACCGGACAAGTCTGGTGCTAGGGCCGAACTAGTGCGCCCTGATAAAAACTGGAATTTAGGATTTTCGTGATCTATGAGAATTGGGGTTGAATTTGCATGGAAAAGGGAAAGTAGAAGGTGTACCACGTATGTAGAACTCTAAGGATCGAGAATTGAGTGCAACACTTGAATCTTGGCGATCTAGGATTGATGACGAAGAGTTGATGGAGAGTTGAGGGTGAATTGGTGATGAAGAACGAAAAGTAGATGAAGATCTTGCTTGATTGATCCTCCTTCGTGTTCTCCCTCTCCTCCTTGCATTTGGATCTTTCCTTGATGATGGCTCCCACGAACTAGGGTTTGGGTTTCTTTCAATTGTTGAAAAGAGGTGAAAAATTGGGATGTTGGGTTGCTTATATAGAGGTGGAGAGGTAGGGTTTGATGGATTTCATGTTCAAGGTGGTGGAGGCCATGTAGGGGTCCCACATGGGCTCCACAGGATTTAGGCACGATGTTTTTTGGCCCAATTAAGGTAAATATCCAAAGGCAAATCGTGGAAGAAAAGATTGAATCTGAGTCGGGCACACTGGACAAGTCTGCTAGGGGACCGGACTAGTCCGATGTTAGACAGAGACGAAAACGGACAAGTCTGGTAGGAGGTCCAGACAAATCCGGTCTTGTCCAGAGAGCAAAACGGACAAGTTCGGCCTATATTGGACAAGTCCGGGAATTTGGCAACTTATTCGAAAACTATATCAGGGATCGGACTAGTTCGTACTCAATCACGGACAAGTCCGGAATGGAATAGAGACTTAATTGTACTAGTCCGCAGCAAAAACGGACAAGTCTGGAGGGGCATCAGAGGGGGAAACCGGACTAGTCCGGGGCACAAACCGGACAAGTCCATACTTCTACAGACTTTTAAGTGCTATTTTGCTTCTACTTCATTTTAAACTTGTTTCTTTTTATGTTGCTTAATACCAAACATGTATAAGAATGTATGCAATGCATGATGGATGAAATTGAGGGTGTTACAAACCTACCCCCCTTAAAATGAATCTCGCCCTCGAGATTCGACGTAGAAGGAAAGAGATAGGGAAATTCCTTCTTGAGATCATCTTCTAGTTCCCAAGTTACTTTTGATTCTGTATGATGCTTCCATTGTACTTTGCACCATGGAATGACCATGCTTCTTGTGACCCTCTCCTTGGTTTCCAAGATTTTGACCAGTTGCTTGGCATAAGTCAAATCTGCCTCCAATTCCAATTCTTCCATTGGAACTTGTTCTTCTGGCACCCTTAAGCACTTCTTGAGCTGTGAAATGTGAAACACATCATGGACATCGGAAAGATGTGCTGCCATCTCCAGTTTATATGCTACTTCTTCACATTTGGCCAAAATCTTGAATGGTCCAATATATCGAGGTGCCAACTTGCCTCTGACATTAAACCGCTTATGACCTTGCAAAGGTGACACTTTAAGGTATACGAAGTCTCCCACTTCAAAGGCTAAGTTTATCTGCCTATTATCCGCGTAGCCCTTTTGTCTTGATTGAGCATCCCTCAAATTTTCACGGATTACCTGAACATGCTTTTCAGCCTCTTGTATCACATCAGGCCCAAACACTTGAGTTTCTCCTGTCTCATTCCAAAACAATGATGTTCTACACCTCCTCCCATACAATGCTTAATATGGTGACATTTTCAAACTTGCTTGATAACTGTTATTGTAGGAGAACTCAGCATATGGCAGACTTTTGTCCCAATTTCTTCCATACTTTAGCGCACAAGCTCTTAGCATGTCCTCCAAAATCTGATTTGTTCCCTCGGTTTGCCCATCCGTTTGAGGATGATATGCAGAACTAGAATTCATTTGAGTTCCCATCGACTCGTGCAGCTTTTGCTAGAACCTTGAGATAAATTGAGAACCTCTATCAGACACTATTCTCTTGGGTACTCCGTGTAAGCATACTATTCTTCCCATATACAATTCTGCCAACTTTGCTCCACCATAAGTAGTCTTGATAGGAATGAAATGAGATGATTTCATCAACCGATCTACGATAACCCATATCAAGTCATAACCAGACTGGGTTCACGGTAATCCAACTATGAAGTCCACCAACTTCTTCCCACTTCCATTCCAGAATCTTCAGTGGCTGCAATAATCCGGCTGGCCTTTGGTGTTCGGACCCGTTGGCACACATCACACAAAGCTACATACTCAGCTATATCCTTTTTCATGCTAGCCCACCAATAGCATGTCTTTAAGTCTTTGTACATCTTTATAAAACTGGGATGAATTAAGGAGAATTATGTGCCTCCTTTAATATTGTTTCACGGAGGTGCTTCACATTAGGCACTACAATCCTCATTCCAAGCCATAGAGTACCTTGGTCATCCTCATCAAATCTGAATTCTCTCCCTTCCTGGGTCCTTTCTTTGATTGCCTTGATTTCCCTATCCTTGGTCTGACCTTCTCGGATTTCTTGCTCCAAGGTCGGATCTAACTCCATTATTCCCATCTCATTCACAAATCCAAAATTTAACCGTTCAGACTCCTTGCATAGCTCGGGTGGCAACTCCCGAACCATGAGTTGGTGGCTTACTCTTTCTAAGAATGCATCCTTAGTTCTTCTCAACTACTTTAGGATGTTTTTGACAATGGTCCAATGAGCCTCACCATAATCTGATTGGTACCTGCTCGTAATGTTTAGAGCATAGGATACATCTGGGCGTTTACATAGCATGGCGTACATGATGGATCCAATAGCCGAAGCATAAGAAATCAATCTCATCCTCTTTTGCTCATCAGGTGTTGAAGGACATTGACTCTTGCTTAGAGTAATGCCATGTGTCATTGGCAAGAAACCTTTCTTGGAATCTTACATATTGAACCGATTCAATATCTTGTCAATATATGTATCTTGGCTTTATCCAATTAGCCTTTCAGATCTATCTCTATAGATCTTTATGCCCAAAATGTATGTTGCCTCTCCTAAATCCTTCATTGAGAAACTTTTCTTAATGAGGATTTAACATCATAAAGCATTGAAATGTCATTTCTGATCAATAATATGTGATCTACATATACGACCAAAAATACATGCCACTCCCACTAAACTTCTTGTAAATACAAGGTTCTTCTATGTTCCTGATGAAACCAAACCCTTTGACAACTTCATCAAAACATAGATTCCAACTCGTAGATGCTTGCTTTAGTCCATAGATGGACTTTTGAAGCTTGCATATTTTACTAGCATTTTTAGGATCGACAAAACCCTCAGGTTGTGTCATGTACACATCCTCAGTCAGACTTCCATTAAGAAAGGTTGTTTTGACATCCATCTGCCATATTTCGTAATTAAAATATGCAACAATTGCTAGAAGAATCCGAACAGACTTTAGCATTGCGGCGGGTGAGAAAGTTTCATCATAATCAACACCTTGAATTTGTTTGAAACCTTTCGCCACCAATCGCGCTTTATAGATATGAACATTTCCATACATGTCTGTATTTTTCTTGAAAATCCATTTACAATCAATAGGTCTTACACCTTCGATTGGATCAACCAAGTTCCAAACTTGATTCTTGTGCATGGATTCAATTTCGGATTCCATGGCTCCAAGTCATTTCTCAGAGTCGGGTCCCTTCATTGCTTCAGTATAGGTCGTGGTCTCATTATTGTCCAACAATACCATGTCATGCTGCTCCGTGGTTAGAAACGTTAACTTTTTAGTCGCACGACGTGCCTTCATAGACCTTTGCGGGGCTGGTGTTTCATCAACTATTTGCACAACATCTTTTACATCTTGTATAGGATCAGTGGGTGTCAAAACATTTTCAGGTATTTCTTGAATTTCTTCAAGATGCACCTTGCTCCCACTAACTTCTTTTGAGAGAAACTCTTTCTCCAAGAAGACACCATTGCGAGCGGTAAACACTTTACCCTCTGTTTTATTATAAAAATAATATCATTTGGTTTCCCTAGGATATCCCACAAAGAAGCATTTGTTTGATTTGAGAGTGAGTTTTTCTAACGTCAAACATTTGACATAAGCATCACACCCCAAAACTTTGAGGAAAGACAATCTGGAACGTTTCCTGGTCCACGTTTCATATGGTGTCTTCTCAACAGACTTTGTTGAGACTCTATTTAGTGTAAACATGGTAGTTTCAAGAGCATAACCCCAAAAGGATAGTGGAAGATCTATTTGGCTCATCATCAACCACCATGTCTAACAAGGTTCGGTTCCTCTATTCGGACACCCCATTCCATTGAGGCGTTCCAGGTGGAGTCAAATGTGGAACAATTCCACATTGTTTTAAATGATCATAAAATTCATAGCTCAAATATTCACCCCCATGATAAGATCGTAGAAGTTTAATTGTCTCGCCCAATTGATTTTGTACTTCATTATGAAATTCTTTGAATTTTTCAAAGGATTTAGACTTGTGCCTCATTAGGTAGACATAACCATATCTACAAAAGTCATAGGTAAATGTGATGAAGTACTCAAAACCACCTCTAGCAATTGAACTCATTGGTACACATACATCTGTATGTATAAGTCCCAACAAGTCAGTCGCCCTCTCACTTTGACTTGTGAAGGGTGCTTTGGTCATCTTCCCAAGCAAACAAGATTCACATGTGTCAAGTGATTCAAAATCAAATGAGCTTAGTAAACCATCTTTATGGAGTTTTTCAATGCATTTCTCATTTATATGACCTAAGCGACAATGCCAAATAAAAGTGGGATTTAGATCATTTCGTCGAGCCCTTTTGGTATTAATGTTATAGACAATTTTATCCTCAAGATCAAGAACATATAATCCATTCAACAATGGACATTGAGCATAGAAAATATTATTCTAATAAATGGAGCAACATTTATTCTTTATTACAATCTCATAACCATCAACTTCTTCTAAACACGAAGAAGAGCTAATGTTCTTGCTCAAAGTAGGAATGCAATAACAATTATTCAATTCCAACACTAATCCTGAGGGTAATGACAAGTGGTAGGTTCGGATAGCTATGACTGCAACCTTTGCTCCATTGGCGACATAAACATCCAACTCGCCTTTTGCAAATCTTCTAATCTCACTTAGACCCTGCAACGATTTGCAAGTGTGAATCATCGATCTAGTATCAAATACCCAAGATTCACTAGAAGATAATGCAATGTTAATTTCTATAACATTTATACCTGAAGTGGAAGTCTCACTTTCCTTCTTTCTTCTTCATATCCTCCAAGAACTTCTTGTAGTTCCTAGACCAGTGCCAACTAGCAAGATAGTGAAAGCATTCATCATCAGGAGAAGGGCCAGATTTGCCCTTTGGCTTTGACTTTGAGCTTGAAGGCTCATTAGGAACCTTTCCCTTTCCTTTGCCTTTAGTATGCGTCACACGCTTCCTCCTTTTATTCTCCTTCTGTACCATCATCACATGAGTGGCATTTTTCTTAATGCTTTCTTCGGCTGTTTTAAGTATCCCATGCAATTTAGCCAAAGTTTTCTACATGCCATTCATTTGAATATTCAATATGAATGTCTCGTCGCTCGGTGGGACCTACGGGAGAACAACGTCAATAGCCAGATCATCCTTGAGTTAATATCCAAGTTTGCCTAAAGTTTCAATGTAACCAATCATTTTGATTACATGAGGGCTGACCGGGCTACCCTCCGCCAGCTTGCATGAGAATAAGGACTTTGAGATGTTATATCTCTCAGCTTTAGCTTGATTCTCAAACATTCCACGCAGTCCATCAATCATAGAATAAGCATTTGTATGCTCATACTATTTTTGCAGATCAGGGGACATAGTGGCGAGCACAAGGCAGTTACATTAAGTGCATCATCACGGTGCTTCGTATAAGCTCTACGTGCCGCAGTAGTTGCATCAACTGGGAAGTCATCAAGGTATGGCTGCAGAAGAACGTACTCAGTTTTCTCTTACCTAAGAATGATTCTCAGGTTGCGGTACCAATCAATAAAGTTAGCTACATTGAACTTTTCCTTTTCAAGCACAGATTGCAAATTGAAATCGGAATTGTTACTAACAGACATGATCTACAATAAAAAATAAATATGCAAGGTTTAACACTATATTATGTACCAATCTTCTATTTATAGTTTAATAAAAGATGTCACCATTATATGATCATTGTCTTCCCTCTAACGACATATAGTGGTTCAAGATCCATAGTCACTAATGCCTAGTGAGCTTTGGCTTCACTGTTAGGAAATTAGTGACATAGGTAAACAACAATTGTCAATCATATCCCTATATGACTCTTGTTTGTTGGGTGACATACAATGCCCCGGCTCCCAACTCTATGCCATAAAGCCCAAAACTGTTTTGATAGCTTTGTTGAGTAAACCAACACTATGCATGCGAATGTCCAACATTCACCCTATGCATTATGATAGATGATCGTATTTTGCTTTGGCAAACCTACCACACAACGATCAAAATAACATAGGTGTAACTATTGGTAAATGGCATCAAATGCTCAACTTTTGCGAGGGAAGCTATTCTATCATGACAAAACATGCACCATATGAAAAGCATGAAAATAATAGTAATAAATAAACATCACAGGCATATGATCATATCACATTGTAAATAGTATGGCCTTTAGAATCATAGTGGTCTCCATCGCCATGGTTCAATCATGATTTGAGCTGTCCTGCCTCCCTTCTTGTGGTGATCTCCATCTCCACCATGCTTGAAGACATCTCCATGATCATAAAAGAAGCTAATACAACTAATAGCTACCAAATAAATTACGTGAGAGATCAAGCATCATAAGTCGACACACAGGTCGTTATACAATTATGTGACAACCTCAACCCGGTTGTGTTAAATTTGCAACACGCAAGCTGCATTAATATTACACACAGATCATCACATCACATTAAGGCCATACAATTTACATCATTCCTTAAAAAAACGAGTTAAGTGTAGAACGGTTTCTAGCGCAAAACGATATTATGTAATCGCTATAGCAGACAGCAAAATGGAATTACATAGATCGCATCCATGAAATTACTATGAAAATCTTGTTGGATTGATCAAATCAACCTGAATCCGAGTCTTTCAGAATGCCTCAATTTTCAATGTGACTGGTTATTCATGAGTAGGTCGCGATACATGACTGTGGTTTTTGTTGGCTCAATCTGTTAGCTATGTACGCGATTAGTCTCGATGGTAATTCCAGCTGGTAGGGACAGGTTGCGCACACAGCAGAGAAGGAGCACGAATTGACCCTTTAGTCATATATGATCGAAATCTACTCTAACCAATTCCAAACCCTAAAACCATGTTGAAAAATTCATCGTATGAATATGTTTGCAGTAGATCCCATCTACTAGCAAGATCCAGACCAAAAACTACACAAGTCGGCTCTGATGTCGCTGTTGGGAAATAGGCGGTATGCTACTCTAGCAATTCTACCACATCACCAAGGAAACATGCGAGTACAGAGGTCATAGATCATTACCACTAGACGCGCAGCGCAGCGAAATATAGGCGCGCGTCGGTGTAGGGGAAGTAGACGATCTCATTCGTCTCCTCCTCGCCCTCGTCACGGTAGCAGGTAGACAATCTCGTTCGTCGTAGCCGATCAGCGCAGCAATAGCAGCAGCGCCTCCACGGAGTCCACACGTACGGGGAGTAACGCCGTGCACCGGTGTGCTAGCACCGCGTACGCAGCAAGAGTCTCGCCGTGAGCCTTGTGACGGGTGGCAGCTAGGATTGTCACGTGGTGGAGTAATTAGCCCCTAACCCTACTCCTCATATTTATAGGTGTACTAATGGGCTTTTAGGTTGCAGGACCATTAGTATCCTAATTGCTGATAGATCAAATATCTGATAGGCCTTAACTCGAATTGTTATGATTACCTCTTGGGCGTATCACCAACAGCAATATGCTGAATTAATTGCTTCTTACTTGCGGCTGCAAAATTTCTCTTTTTCTCCCTTTTTGACTGCCGCACACTCTATTCTCCCCGCTATTTTGCTATGGTGTTTTCTTTTGTCATTTCAGCCACTTTTAAACATGCTTTGCTGTCATGTTCTATGCATTTTCTGCAAAATATTTTCTTTCTAGCAATGTATATATTTTGCTGCTGCATTTTACACACTTTCTACTAAATGTGTTTTTTTAAATATATATGTCTTTCTGCTGTTTAGTTTTTATTTTTGCTTCATGCTTGCTGCTGCAGTTACTACTAGTATTTTTGTGTAAAATGTGTGAATTTTTTTGTTGCAATGTGAAGATAAACTATTTTTGCCAGCTACTGCATTTTCTCTCTCTTTTGCTGCTGCACACCCGCTGTTTTCGCATCCTCCTTGCTGCTATATTTTAACACAATCTCTACTAAATATTTTTCTTATTTACACATGTGATTTTGTCCCGCTGATGTGTTGATTGTCCGCCTCTTTCCCGCTGCTGTATTCTTTTTTCTTGTCTCTCCTTGCTTCTACAATTTTCATGTCATGTAGACAACCTGCACTAGGACACAAAGACCTTGAACAACCAACTTATAAGATGATCCACTAGCCGAAGAGTTTTATACATCGGAGCTGAAGGATGACATTAACACAAGGGCATAGAGCCTTTCTCTTCTAGGTCAGCACCAACACGTACTCAGGTTTCTACGTCAAGAAAGTACTAAGTGATGGATGTGATGAAGGGAGAGTCAAAGTTTGCATCTTTTAGTATGACCAAAGTTCATGTGAAGCACGCCACCTGCTTGGAGAGCTGCTCGTGAAGATTCGGCAAGTCAAATTCATTTCTCAGCCCCCACCTAGATTGCCACCTTGACCCTGCCTCAAGCTCGTATTTGAAAAAAAAAATAGGATGCCTTCACCATTTCGTAGCTCGATAAATTTATAACTCTTAATTAGGATTTAAAACTACTCTTGAAAAAGTTGTAATAAATGCTTAGTTTGTTAGTGCGCTTGCTTATGTTTGGTGTGACAGTTGTATGTTTGCTTGCTTGTGTGTTTGCTTGGATGTGAGTTGTGGAACGCATTGGCATTTATCCACATCCTCATCCATTCTATGAATAATGCATTATTTAGAATCAAACACCTTGATGCATGCATATTGATGAGGATTCCTTCTACCTCTCTTTTCTATCTCTTTCAACCTCTACTTCAATGGAAGATGGACACAAACAGAAGATTTACTATTCGGACAAAGCTATATGGAAGTATGAAGATGATCAAGACAAAGTTTTCCATTGCTTCTCTAATCCATCCGTATCTCAAGGGCGAGGTTCCTTTTAAGGGGGTAGATTGTAACATACCAAAATTTTCAAACTTGGCTAATTCAAATATAAAGGGAATTTAGGATTTTATTTCCAAATCACTTCTTCCACCCATCCAAATATCGAAGGCGAGATTCATTTTAAGGACGGTAGAATTGTAACACCCTGATTTTCGAGTTTTGGTAAACTAAAAAGTTAAATAGAAATTTAGAGTTAATAGTAGGAGGAAAATTTTTTACAAAGAAAATATAGATTATATGCATCTCATCTTGCATTTTGCATTCATCTTCAAGTATTGAAAATTAGTTACCATAATAAATAAGCTAAAATTAATTTACATGCCATAATAAATATGAGATAAAAGAAATAGATAAAACTAAAGATATATATATGTATATAGTATTTTAATAACATGATGAATTCATGCAAAAATGATAAAGTAGGATGAAAAGGAACAAATGTAAATGAATTAGAAGAAAGAAACAAGTAAAAACCAAGTCAGGCACCAGATCAGTCTGAAAAATAACGGACTACTCCAAATACCCTCATTGGACAATAACGGACTTATCCGGACCAATCCCGAACTAGTCCGGTATGCACAAACTACACAGACTTAATCAAATTTTCCCCACCCTAGACTTTTCCGGCGTAACGCCGGACTTGTCCAATAAGCTTTCTAATCTGAGAACGAACTTGTCTGGCACGGCACCAGACTAGTCCGATGAACTCTCTGTACCGGAACGGACTTGTTTGGCATTAAACGGACTAGTTCGGTACTGTACTTTTTGGTGTATTCTAACACTTCACCCTACCGGATGTATAATATAAACAGACCATATGGAAAGAAATGGGAAGGAAAACAAAACCAAGAGTTAAACCACCAGGTTAAGAGCTTCCACGCAAGAACCCAGCCGTGAACACCCAGTACGTAACTGACCCGAACTCCGTTAGGGAGTCCTGTCGAGTGCGCCTGGTGCCGCACTGAGCGGACTCAAGTCCCATGCACTGCATCGCTGACCTCCGCCTATAAAAGGGCACTGGAGCCTCCCGCAAGCCTTTCATGATAGAGAGAAAAAGCACACGTGATTTCTTGCCACGATACAAAAACAGTGCAACCGAAGCCCTAGTCGCCAGGAAAGAGAAAAATAGGCAAGGCCCTGTTGCCCATACCGTGAGCCACATCTAGAGAAGAGAAACCATGGCGCAGACAAACCAAGAGGAACAACCAGCGCCAGGAGGAAAAGAAGAGAGGAAGAGAAGAAAAAGAGGAGGAAGAAAAGGGAAGAGTCGCCATCTACCGGAGATCATCGCATCGTCGCCGTTCTTTGCGAGAGATTGCTACATCGCCGCCATCTTCTTCGTCGACGTCTCACCGTCGTCTTCTCCATCATCTACGTCACATTGTTGTCCTCTTCAACAACGGAAACTAGACGATGGAAACACACACCATGCCACCGTTCCATGACCGTCGACACTAGCCACACAACCGGTAGGTTTTACGGTTCAGATTTTACGACAAGAATTATCCTATTGTGTGAACAAATCATGTCTAAATCTATTTTATTGTGCCTCATTGTACTGTCATGGACTCGTCCAAATCTGTGCGGACTTGTCCAATCAACTCTATGCGCCTGAACGGACTTGTCCGGCCTCCTTCAGACTAGTCCGGTATTCAAATTTTCAGCAACCTCTAATTGTCACAAGAACAACTATAATTGACTCGAAACTCACATAAGCACTTGAGAACTAGTTGAAGCTAATTAGTAAACAACAATTATGAATTAATAGCATGTGTTACACCTATAATTGTGCATACATTTGCACCATTGCATATTGATTAATATATGTGCTTTATATTGATTGCATTGTTGTTGGTATGTATATGTCTTGATTGCGAGTAGACGGGTACGCTCAAGAGGTTAGGATCGAGAAGTGAATATCCGAGGATCTTCATGTGCAAGACTTTGATTTGATTGAGCATTGAAGTGCAAAATATAAGGCAAGTGTCCTTGATTATTTTGGTCCTGTTTTTAAATGTTTTGTTTGTAAATTGCATGTCTCTGTCAAATTGACAGGAAACCAATAAATAGGTGTTTACTAGACTTGCTTGACACCCCTTGTCGCTCACAATATTACGTAGAGAGTTGGGAAGGGTATTTTCTAGTTTTGCTCCACTTAACTTAATTGGTATTGGGAATAACCAAATGGCTTAATTCTGAACTATTGATTACTTGGATTAAGTAGATTAATGATGATGGAATAATGGTGAATCATTTGGATAACATGGGACTTGGGTGATCTAAGCAAGCATGGTTTGTGGACTGGGTTGAATGAGATGGTGGTTTTGCTTGCCTTAGATCAAAGGACCAGTTCATGCTAGAATAAGCCAGGACAACAGTGCCACCACAAGGCCAAGTATGGGTGCGGCTTAGACAATTAATTGGGTATATTCCCAGCATTGTTCGGATCATTTGGAAGGCTCGACGAATGGGAGTCGGTTGGGTTTGCATTAGTGGCAGGACTAGGATCTGAATGGCACAAGAGGGGGTCCTTGGATGGATGTGCTCAGTTGTGAGACATCACCTCCGGTGAAACCTTAGTGGGTCTAAACATGCTGGTAGTCCCTTTGTAAATGTTATTTTGTGATCACTTGGCCACACACCGTCGGAAGTGGGTAATGTGACCGATGGATCACGGGCAAGATAGAGGTTCTTTAGTCACTGAAGGGGACCAAATAATGAACTTGCGGATAAAGCGGTACAACTTCTGGAGAGTGTTAAATACTATCATTGTCGGTACCCTGTGTACCGGGTAACCCTAGGTACCGGAAACAGAAGCACCAGGTCCCACTGTACCAGAATGTGGACGCCCGGAGGTAACACGTGCTCTGCAATGCCAAACCTTCCTCCCTCCTTAGGGTGGCTCCAGTGCTGCCATGTGTCCAGTAGATCTGAACCTACCTCCTTCCTAAGGGTGGCTCCGATGCTGCCACATGTTGGACCTGACTCCCCAACAAGGAAAGCTTCGGTGTTGCCACATGTCTAGTAGCTCCGGACCTATCTCCCTCCAAAGGGAAGCTCCAGAGCTGCCACGTGTCACACGATCGGATCTATGTCTACAACAGGAAGACTCCGGGATCTTCAATGGTGCAAACATTCAAGGGCTATTAATTGGCTGTTACAAGACCCGGTTAACATGTCATTAATGCCATATTAATGACACACGATCAGAGGACTATTAAGACCGATAATGCTGCCATTAAGGCACGTTATCACACTATTAACCCCCTTAACACTTGTAGATCGTTTATAGGGTGGTTATGACAGTTGGGGCCACCTGTCAAGCTACAGCAAATACTGTAACAACCAAGTTCTTGACATATAAACGGGTTGTGTTGCACGGTATAAGGGGGATTCATTCATTCACACACATTCTCACTCATCCACACTCAAGCTTACAGAAACTCATACAATACACAAACATCCTGTGGAGTAGGGTATTATGCTCAGGTAGCCCAAACCACGTAAAACTCTCTGTGTCACCTCGCTCTTGGATCTTGATTAGCCCTCTACCTAAATACGAGCCTTTGTGGACTACTTCTTAGTAATACCAAGGGGAGTGTCTTTGGAACACATGAGCATTTGGCGTGCCAGGTTGGAAGCTCAAGATCTCCAAGATGGTGAACTCTGCTGCTGTTTCAGACGGACTGGCTGGACAAGCAATTGGTGAAAATCCCGCCAACTCTCAACAACCGGCCAACATCAT
The DNA here is from genome assembly GCA_036927565.1 of Tuctoria greenei. Taxonomy (NCBI): domain Eukaryota; kingdom Viridiplantae; phylum Streptophyta; class Magnoliopsida; order Poales; family Poaceae; genus Tuctoria; species Tuctoria greenei. The sequence goes on along the minus strand of JAYESD010000003.1, from coordinate 185,361,789 downwards.
CCCACCACCACCACCTACTGCAGTAGCGAACGCTGCTGTCAAAGTTTTGGATACGACACTTCCGCTGGACCCGTTGAGAAGCAGCCCGCGGAGGTTCTTTTGTGGTTGGGGCATGCAAAGATCAATATCAAGATGATGACCTCAGGGATTTACGTGGTTCGGGCCGCCTGAGCGTAACACCCTACTCAATGGGGTTTGTGTAATTGTATTGAGCGAGTACCTTCGCTAGGATCGGCTCCCAACAGATCAGATTTGCCTGCTACATTCATGCGGTGCAGGCCTTTTATAGTTCTAAGGACTGGCCGTTACAAAGCTGGCCTGGCCCGACATGTGGCCCTGGCTTGCTTAATGACCTAATACACTGGCTCAAGAGTATTAAGTATAATTAATAATGTGGTAATGTGCCTTCATGGAAGCATTACCCCTATAAACGGTGCACTGATCGTGTGTCATTAATATGGTATTAATGACACATTATCAGACCTTGTAACTGCCGCTTTAACCGTCCTTTAATGTCTTTAATGGACATGATCGGCTTGTATTTCCGTTGGTGATGAAGGTCCTGAGGCTCCACACGTGGTAGATCCGGAGCTTTCCCTTGCGAGAGGGTTGGTCCCGGGTCGCCGTATACGTGTCGGTACTAGAGCTCCTCTCTGACGAGGGCTAGGTCTGGAGCTGTTGTACACGTGTAGTCGCCGAAGCTTCCCTTGGTTGGGAGTTTTCCGGTCTTATTTTACACGTGTTAACCTGGGAGCTAGCCATGTGAGGGGAGCGGGTCCGGTGCAACATGACATGTGGGACCTGCAAGGGCCTTCGACTCTGAGGGGTGGAACTTTGTTGCACTTCTTGCGGTATCGTTGGGTACCCGGTACATAGGGTACCAACAGTGGCTCCTGGGCCCACCTCTGGGAGAAACCCTTTGGGTTAAGTTGTTCTACTGGAGGTGGGGCCATTCTCGATTCCCGCGCTTTGATTTTCAAAAAGTCCTCTAATGCGCCGATAGAGTGACGGTCTGGGAGTGAACCTTCGACGTGTGGCTTGTTATGAATACGGCAGATGAGATCTTTGAGTGCGGATCTCACGCAATTGAAGGTCGCTGGTTCCCAATACGAAAACCATATTGGTTCCGCGTGCCCTGTCAGAGCGCTGACTTTGGGTTTCCTGCCACTCATCATGGCAACGGTTGGCCTTGGGTAAGGACCTCGATCTCTTCATCGGGGTGTCCCTAGGCCCACTCTTCATTGACAGATCTCATTGCGGTTTCTATCCAAGCGTCGTGGAGGCTTACTTAAGAAGGAAAGTGTGCAATGTTTGAGGATTCTTTACGCCTTCAATTTTCTTTGCACTTAGAGCCTCCCAAACTCCGCCTAACTTTCCATCTTTCGCTCCACTTTGCCACGATGGAGTTGGGTCTCCCCAAGAGCCGCCTCAAGAGAGATGATGATCTGAAGAAGGTCCGGACCTACATGGGGTGGTCCAGCGACTCCTTCAACCATCTGGTCCGCGCCGGCAAGGTCCCGTTAAAGAAGGAGCGCGATGGCGACATGGTGTACTTCTCAGCATACGCCATGGTGGGACTGATCCCACCTTTCTCGACTTTCCTTTTGATGGTTCTGGACTTATATGGTCTGTAGCTGTACCACCTTGGCACCCATTCTCTTCTTCTTGTGGTGACATTCGTCCACTTCTACGAGATGTGGGTGGGTAGTCCTCCCTGCGTCGAGCTTTTCCGCACCTTCTTTACCATACACACCGCCGGCAAGGGGTCCGAGTTCCTTGGCTTCTACTATTTTGTGAAGAGCAAGAACTTCCCCTACAAATATTTAAAGTTGTTTCCTTCCAGCAAATGGGACGACTGGAAGAAGGATTGGATCATCGTCACAGCGGAGGAGCACGAGAAATTGGAGTTACCCGAAGGTCTCCCCAATGTTGACACTGATGCTTGGAGTGTAGTTCCGGTGCTGTCAAATGCCTTCAACCCTGTCTTGACCAGGATCCGCGAGTGCGTGGAGCGTGGAGCGACCCTGCAGATGGTCTTCTGCAACTTCCTAGTCAACAGATGGGCTCCATTGAAGAAGAGGGAGAAGCTCGCATGAGCCCTTAACAGCGTGATGGATGACGACCAGATTGAAACAGGCCTGAGATCCAACTTGGATGGTGCAGATTTGGAGCTTCATCTCAAGAAGTTTCAGCATGGAATTGATGTCGAAGGCGACGACTTAGCTCCATCGGCAGCTTTCCTCCCTCTGAACATGGAGGCACAGTTCAGCAGGGAGCTTCGGAGGAGTATGCTGGCGCTTGACGACATTGGTGAGGTGGAAAGGCGTCCAACCACCGGGTTGGTGATCCCTGGAGCTTCCGAGGGTGGTCCTGCCTCTGCCCCGAGCCGAAAGACTGAAGACACCGACCAGGGAAAGGGTAAAGAGCTAGCTGAGCCTTCCAATCGGAAAAGGAAGTTGAAGCACGCTGAAGGGAGGTCCGTCAGACCTGCTCCTTCCACGACGGCTCCTTCTCCCCGGCAGGGGAGGTCTTCTGCAACTACCCCTGCTCTGGTGCAAGCGTCTTCAAGAGGCGTAAGCTTCGGGCAGTCGACCCCGGCCTCAGTGCCGACTAGAAGCTCCAAGTCCGAGAGTTCTTCCCGGTGAAGGGAAGCTCTGGCCGAAAGAACTCCTGCGACTGAAAGTGTTCCTCAACTGAGGTCCGAAGCAGTTGTCTCACCAGATTTGGTGGGCTCTAGCTCTGGGCCTCAAAAGAAAAGGTTCTGAGGCGACTGAGGTGGTAACATCCTGAGGTAAGCATTGATTGCTCACCCTAAAATGCTAGTATTGCTATTGGATGTGTCTTTAATCTTCTCTTCCCTTTATTTTTAGGGTGTCGAAGAAGGGACCGGGAGATTCAGCGCCTGTTGCAATGGTTGGGGCTGCACCTGCCGAAGCTCCAGCTTCGATAGCTGAGCCTCCTTGTCAAGCGGAGGCAGAAGTCACGGCAGCTCCGGCGCCAGCTGTTGTGAGCTTGGACTCGGAGTCCTCAACCAAAGCTCCTGTGGTAGCGCCGGACCACAGGAGAGAAGTTGAATATGTACTCCTGGCGGCAGAGGCTAATGCTCCAGCACCGGTGATGCCAGAAGTTTTGGCTTTCGAGTCAGAAGTTGTGGGAGCCCTGGCTACTGAGCCAGAAGTAGCTAAAGCCCCGGCCATTGAGCCGGAAATCACCCAAGCTCCGGCCCTTGTGCCAGAAACAGTTGAAGATCCGGCGGTGGTAGAGGGCCCGGCTGCTGAGCCGGAGGTGGTTGGAGGTCCGGCGGTGTGCCGGAGGTGGTCGCCGTGCCGGAGCCCGAGCTAGCGACGGTTGAGGCCCCAGATGAAGCTCCAGTTGCTGCTCCAGAGGTGGTGGTCCCGGAGGTACCTGGGCTAGAGCCAGAGCAGCTTGCAGGACTGGCGACAGGTCCTTCAACTTCAGAGCCGTCAACTGAAGACCCTGAAGTGGCGCCTTCAACTGCTCCGTAGGTGGAAGTTCTCCCAGTGGGTTCTTTTGCTGCCACTGAAGGGCTCTAGAAGAGCGGCCCTAGCGCTGCAGGAGTCTAGGGAACCACTATTGTTGAGTGGGACCCAATTTTTGTGACGGAAAACCCTTTTAAGCCTGCGGAAATGGTCCCAGCAGGCCCAGAACCTATTCCTCTGGCATTGTCCATAGACAACGCTTGCTCAAGTCTCCGGCAGGTCCAGCTTGCCTTCGAACATGAGAGCAAAGCCTTGGAGGAGGAGCGCAACACCTTGAGGCGTTGGCGCAACGGACTCCATTTTGAGACCAGGCTTGCTCAGAAGAGGCTGGCTAACCAGAAGGAATGGATCAAAGGGGAAAAGGCCCGGTTAGAATACCGAGATAACATGATGGAAGAGAAGGAGGCCGCCATCCGGGCGCTCGATGCTAACTCCAGGGAAATCCTGGAGCAAGCCAAGGAGAGACATGACGCTGCTGACGATCATTACAAAAAGCTCGCAGAATTGAATGAAACTCTCCTAAAGCATCGAGCGGACCAGGAGGCGAGGGAGGAAAAACTCCTGAGGCAGCAGGAGCATGTGGTGAGGAGAGAGGCAGAGGTCACCCAGAAGTTGACTCTGGGTGAGAAAAATTTGGCGGATCACAGCAAAAAGCTGGATCTATGGAAGGAAGAAGAGAGGAAGAAGAACTAGAAGGTGGGGCAGGAGCTCTCGAAAAGGGAGTCTGACGTTGCCGCTAGGGAGGAGAGAGTTAAAGGCAGGGAGAAAGACCTTGCTGAAAGGCGGAACCGCATCCACCTCCAGGAGACGGAGCTAACCGACCGGGAAAAGCAAGGTGCTGAGAGCATGCAGCAGCATGCTAAGTTGGCTGAGCGCCTTGCCCGTGAAGGTTCAGAGCTTGCGGCTGCCTGAAAGTCGTTGGAGGAGCTGTAGAGCAAAGCTATTCAAGTGTGGGACTTTCTTGGGTGGGCGAATGATGCGCTGACACCGCTGGGTTTCAGTCTAGTACGTCCAGACAACCCGGAGCTGGACCTGGACCGAGCGCTGGTGGCCCTCAACGGTACTGGTGGCAAACTTGACACGATGGGCGACGTCATCGCGGATTAGCTGGAAAGGGAGGGGGGAAATTTGGCTACAAACATTGCAGAATACGTGCTGACGCGTTATGTAAGCCGAGATCCTCAATTCCCACTGAACCCGGTGCTCGAAGGTCCCAATGCTGAAGAGGAAGACGCCGCCAAAGCCAGCGTCCAAGAGGTTGCCCAAAAGTAGCTTCATTTTTCCGCAGGTCTTAGGTCCTCCAGTAGCTAGGGCTTTCTTCCTATTACCTTCTATTGTACTCTCCCCATTTTATAATTCAGTATCTCAAATTAATGAAATCCTTCTTTTTGCCTTCAATTTCACTTGTGTCTTCAATATATCGTGTCGTATCTTGTTATAGTTGTTTCCGGCAACTTGGTGAACTTGTTAATGGCGACATACAGGAACCTATAACCTCCGACGGCTTTTGGGAAAGGTCCCAAGATGTCCATGCCCCACACAGCGAATGGCCATGTAGGAGGTATCATTTGTAGTGATTGAGCCGGTGTGTGAATTTGTTTGGCGTGAAACTTACACGCTTCACATTTTTTCACTAGCTCAACTGCATCCTGAAGTGTTGTAGGCCAGTAAAAGCCATGCCGGCAGGCTTTACCGACCAGCATGCGAGAAACGTGGTTCCCGCACTCGCCTCCATGGACTTCCACGAGAAGATCGCGGCCTTCTTCCCTTGCAATGCACCGCATTAGGTTGCCATTGGCACTGCATCGGTAGAGATCCCCTTCTACCAACGTGTATCTTTTAGCCAATCTGACAATCCGGTAAGCGGATACACTGTCTTCAGGAAGGATATTGTCTTTCAAGTAGCTCCGAATCTTCGAGATCCATGCATCGGAGCTAGCTTGAGCTTCTGAGTATTGTGTGCTGGGTTGCTTGGAGCTTCCGACAGCACCTATGACCCTTCGTGAACGCCATGGTAACAGGGCCACTAGGACCGCCAGCTTCGAGGTGCTAGTCTCGCCCCCTTTGTTCAGTTCGACAGGCTGAGCTGTTGGTTTTGACAACCTCCGGACGAAGATTCCGTCAGGAGCCGGAGCTCCGGTTGAGGCTTTCATCGAGATTTCATCGGCTTCGTAGTTATGAAGGCGCTGAACATGATGGAGATCTGATGAGGACATCACAACAGCAGAGACGCGCATTGAACTGCAAGGACCAATCACAAGAGCACGGGCACGGTTATTAAATCAGCAGGTGAATTCGTTCTTAACTTCTTTTGCATGTGAGTTTGAGAATAGATTGCTATGTGATGATTTAATTGTTATTAGGAATAATGGATAATATCAACAAGTGAAGGAAGGAGGCCCTGGGAGCGTGGACAACCACCTGGGACGTCCACAAGTAGATGGAAATAGTTTACAACTCGGACTCGAGTTCAACTCGGAGTCCAGGAGCAGTCCACCTTAAAACAGACGCCCAGGAGGCATACGGACTCCGTTTTCGACGTTCTACATATGCACGGAAAGAGGAGAAGATAAACTTTCCAATGGTTCTGGTCCCACCTCAAAATTCCTCCGGAGTCATTGGGAATCGTCGAAACAAGTCGAGTCCAGATTTCTGTCCGGTGCTGCGCCACCGAATCGGGCCTTTGGGCCTTGTATCCCGTAAGAGTCCATTAGGGACGCGTCTAATCGTGTTTTGGTCGAACCCTAGCCTATAAATACTGCAGCCGCCGGTCATATTCAGTGAGCTTTGCTTAGATCAATAAAATCGCCGTTCTACGGTTTGTGAGACCCCAATTTCGCGATTTCCGATCGTGTCTTCTACGTTCTTGCTCGTGTTCTCGATTGCACTTGCAGGGATTAGCCTTCTTGGCGAGGTCAAGCGTGTGCAGCACGGTTGATAACCAACGGAGCCGTGGTGTAGTGATTGCAGGGGTACTCGAACCGCTCGAGTGCCGCGGATCATCAACGTCGAGTTCTCCACCCCAATCGACATACCTTTCGGAAGATCGGGCCTAAACCTACTCATCAATTGGTATCAGATTTCCAGGTTGCCCGTGAGGTATCTTTGTTTTCCTTCCTTCCATTAGATCGATTTTGTTTCGTACCTAGAGTCCACAAAAAAGCCACAAAAAAAATTAGATCGTTTTTACCGCTTCCCAGACTATAGTGCCTGCAGTTTCGTTTTTCAGTTTGCATTGTTGAGTTTGCATTCGTGTGGTTGAGTCTTGTTGCTGGTTTAGCTTTGTGTTTTTTGGTCCTAGTTATCGTGTTTCGTCCTTGTTTTCTTTCTATTCGACACCTATTCCACAATCCCTAAATAACAAACCGATCCGCCACGTTCATCGGTTTGCCCTAGCTAGCCGCCTTGCGTGAACTCCCGCATCGCCAGCCCTAGATTAGGTGACAAATATTTGTGCCATTCTTCCTTGAATCATCACACACCACCCCATTAGTTGCTGTGCAAATTCCCGATCGTTTTCGTATCCGTTTGCGAGTTCTGTTCTCAAACCGAGTTGGAATCAACATCCAAAAAAACGTAACTCGGACATCCTACCTTAAAACGGCCATAACTTTCGCATACGAACTCGAAATCGGGCGAATTTTTTTTTCAAATTCGTCTACGCGAAATTTCGCATCTGATTTTCCGCGGCGTAGCCGCGTTCGGCGAAATTAGATTGCCCAAATTCCCCTCGGAAGATAGGCTATCCGGCCTCCGAAGTTTCAGCACGAATTTTAAAGAACCTTCTTGATTTTCTATAGGCCGCATATTACATCCAATTGAGCTGCAAATTTGTGTGCTTCCTATATTTTTGCTACTGAGTAAAGAAAAAATATCAAAAAAATATTACAAAAAAGAAAAAAAAATAGTGAAGAGCACGCATATTAAAGCAATTGGCCTATACCACTTGGTGCTGTTTGTTTGGTTATATCATTCTATCTTTCTTTTGCCTTGATACTTCCTTGTGTTGTGCTAGGCTCTAGGGCACTCAGTTGACCAGCAACAGTTTCCTACATTGAATACTTATTCAACTTTGTTTAGCTGTTAACGATTTTCTGCTTATTAGCCACCATATTATACCATCCAAGCTCCACCTTTCTCTTGAGCATAACAGGTACCTTTGCAATCACCCCACGCTTCATTGGTTCATCTCACCGTCCACACCACCTGCTGTGTCGGTAAGAACACTTGTAAGAGCGTGGTAAGACGCTTGAGCGAGAGAGATTCTTTTCTTCCACCTTCCACATTGTCACTGTAGTTGATAGGGATAACATTTTTTGTTGTCTTTTGTTTCTTACTAACAATGGCAGGAGAAGAAAATAATGACGAATGTGTTCAACATGTTGAGTTACGTGATATGTTCGCCAAATACAACGCATCAACGGAGGAGTCATTGGCGAACTTGACTCGCAAACTGGATGACCTTGCTCTTCGGATGAATACTTTTGAGGCTCGGTTGCCTCTCGCTGGAAGACAAGAAGACAATGCTTATGATGAACTGGAAGATCACAGTAATCAGCCAAGACTGCCACTTTATCGTCGAGGTATGGGAGGTAATAATCATAACAATTATAACCGCCCTCCTGATGATCCTTTTGCTAAAGTGAAATTTACTATACCCTCTTTTTCTGGTGCTTATGATGCTGAGGCTTCTCTTGATTGGGAGATGACAGTAGAGCAAAAATTTAATTCCCATCTTGTTCCTGAACAACATAGAGTTCGTCAAGCCACTAGTGAGTTTAAGGACTTTGCTATCATATGGTGGAATGAACTTGTTAAAACTAGAACTGATCCTCCAACATGGGATAGATTAAAGGAAGCTATGCGTGTTCGATTTGTTCCTCCATCTTTTCAGCGGGACCTTCGCAAAAAATTGCAGCGTTTAGACCAAGGTAACATGTCCGTAGAGGAGTATTATCAAGAGTTACAAAAGGGTATGCTGCGTTGTGGGGTAGTGGAGGACATGGATGATAAAATAGCTCGTTCTTATGGGGGGTTGAGGCGTGAAATTCAGGACATTGTTGATTACAAAGAATATGATACTGTTAACAGATTGTTTCAGCTTGCTATGTTGGCAGAAAAAGAATTGCAGGGCCGACAACAACAGCAACAACGCACGAGGAGCAACTTCACGCCGCGTGCAGCAACTACACCATCCAAAACAGCACCATCTTCGGCCCCCCGTGCAGCGACTACACCACCCAATGGCGGCCAACGAACTATACCTGCTGCTCCACCTTCTCGCGTGCCGGAAGGCAGCAAGGCGACATCATTCAAGCCTTCGTCGTCCACTCCTTCTACGGGTCGTACTTCCGACATTAAGTGTCACCGCTGCCAGGGACTTGGTCATATGATGAGAGATTGCCCGAGCAAACGAGCATACATAGCACGCGACGATGGCGGGTATGATAGTACTTCGGATGTTGAAGATGAATATTCTCTTGCTACTGACTTTACAGATCCAAATGACGAACACACCGAAGAAGAGGTACTTGGTGCAGCGGCGACGGAGAACTATAGGAGCATCATTGTGCAGCGTGCCTTGAGCTCCAAAGTGGAGACCGACGACAAGCTACAACGACACAACCTCTTCCACATGTTTCTCGTCGTCAAGGACTGCCGTGTACACACTATAATTGATGGAGGTAGCTGCAATAACTTGGTAAACACGGACGTCGTCAAGAAACTCGGTTTGACAACAAGAGCACACCCTCATCCGTACCACATTCAATGGTTCAACAACAGCGGTAAGGTTCGGGTAACACAAACAGCGAGAATCCATTTTTCAATTGGTTCATACCATGATTTTGCTGATTTTGATGTTGTTCCTATGGATGCTTGTTCTCTTTTATTGGGTCGTCCTTGGGAATTTGATACAGATGCTATTCATCATGGTAGAACCAATAAATATACTCTCATGCATAAGGGAAAGAAAATCACTTTGCTCCCCATGACTCCTGCTGAAATTGTGCATTTTGAGAAGAGTAAAATTCGTGAGGGCAACGCAACTAAATTAGAATCTGAAAAACAGCAAGTTATTAAGTTAAAATCACCATCATTGCTCCCAACTAAATCTGAACTTGCTGATTTATTCGATGCTAAGGGGATGTGCTATGCTTTAGTTTGCAAAGAAGCCATGTTTTCACTTCATGAATTGTCTATTGCATTGCCCCCTGCTGTTGCTAACCTTTTGCAGGAGTTTGAGGATGTGTTTCCCTCCGAGATACCCCCTGGTTTACCACCGATGAGAGGCATTGAACACAAGATCGATTTGATTCCAGGAGCAAGTTTGCCAAATCGTGCAGCTTACAGGGCGAATCCACAAGAAACTAAGGAAATTCAGCGACAAGTCCAAGATCTTTTGGACCGCGGGTACATTCGTGAAAGCCTTAGCCCTTGTTCCGTTCCTGTTCTTTTGGTTCCTAAGAAAGATGGTAGTTGGCGCATGTGTGTTGATTGTCGAGCGATTAATAACATCACCATTCGATATCGTTATCCTATTCCTCGATTAGATGACATGCTTGATGAATTGAGTGGTGCTATCATCTTCACAAAAATTGACTTGCGTAGTGGTTACCACCAAATTAGAATGGCACTAGGAGATGAATGGAAAACTGCATTTAAAACCAAGTTTGGACTTTATGAGTGGTTAGTCATGCCTTTTGGTTTAACTAATGCACCCAGCACCTTTATGCGATTAATGAACGAGGTTTTACGTACTTTCATTGGACAATTTGTGGTGGTTTACTTTGATGATATCCTCATTTACATCAAGTCATATGATGAACATCTTGATCATTTACGTGCTGTTTTTACTGTTTTGAGAGATGCACGTTTGTTTGGTAACCTCGAAAAGTGCGTTTTTTGCACCAATCGAGTCTCGTTTCTTGGCTATGTCGTTTCCTCGCAGGGAATTGAGATGGATGAGGCAAAAATTGAAGCAATCACCAGCTGGCCAGCCCCAACTACCGTCACACAGGTTCGTAGTTTTCTTGGTCTTGCAGGATTTTATCGGCGCTTTGTGCGGGATTTCAGCACCATTGCAGCACCTCTACATGAGCTAACGAAGAAGGGAGTTCCATTTCGATGGGGCGAACAGCAGCAACAAGCTTTTGATGCTCTCAAATCGAAGCTTACACAAGCACCATTACTACAACTTCCTGATTTTGACAAGACCTTTGAGCTAGAATGCGATGCAAGCGGCATTGGTATTGGAGGCGTTCTCATACAAGGAGGTAAACCCGTTGCTTTCTTTAGTGAAAAACTTCATGGTCCTTCTCTGAATTACTCCACTTATGATAAGGAATTGTATGCCTTAGTCCGTGTATTACAAACTTGGCAACATTATCTTTGGTCTAAGGAGTTTGTCATACATTCCGATCATGAATCATTGAAGTATCTTAAGTGTCAAACCAATCTGAATAAACGACATGCTAAATGGATTGAGTTCATAGAGTCGTTTCCATATATCATTAAGCATAAGAAAGGGAAGGAAAATATCATTGCCGATGCATTATCTAGGCGTTATACCATGCTGTCCCAACTTGATCATAAAATCTTTGGTTTGGAAACAATTAAAGCATTATATCCTACTGATTTGGACTTCAAAGTTGCTTTTGAAAATTTTAGAGAAGGAAGAACTTGGAATAAATATGTGCTGCGAGAGGGTCTCCTCTATCGTGCTAACAAGCTATGCGTTCCAGCTAGCTCCGTTCGTCTATTGCTTTTGCAGGAAGCACATGGAGGAGGTTTGATGGGACATTTTGGAGTGAAGAAAACTGAAGACGTGCTGTCCACACACTTCTTTTGGCCAAAGATGAGGCGTGATGTCGAGCGCTACGTGTCACGATGCACTACTTGCAACAAAGCTAAGTCTCGTCTTAACCCACATGGTCTTTATATGCCTCTTCCTGTTCCTAGTGTACCTTGGGAGGATATTTCTATGGACTTTGTTTTGGGATTGCCTAGGACTAAGAGGGGGAGGGATAGTATTTTTGTAGTTGTTGATCGTTTTTCCAAAATGGCACACTTTATACCTTGTCATAAGAATGATAATGCCTCACACATTGCTGATTTATTTATGACGGAAATTGTTCGTTTACATGGTGTGCCAAATACCATTGTTTCTGATCGTGATGCAAAATTTTTAAGTCATTTTTGGAGAACTTTGTGGTATAAATTGGGAACCAAGTTGCTGTTTTCAACTACATGTCACCCACAAACGGATGGACAGACCGAGGTAGTTAATCGTACTTTATCCACTATGTTACGGGCTGTCTTGAAAACAAATTTGAAGTTGTGGGAGGAGTGTTTACCACATATAGAATTTGCTTACAACAGATCCGTTCACTCCACGACAAAGGTAAGTCCATTCCAGGTAGTGTATGGTTTCAATCCCCGTGCTCCTATTGATTTACTACCTTTGCCTCCTTCTGAAACTATAAATTTGGATGCTACACAACGATCTGAATTCATTCTTAAGATGCATGAAACTACAAAGAAAAATATTGAAATGATGAATGAGAAGTATAGGATTGTAGGTAGTAAAGGTAGAAAAGAAGTAAAACTTGAACCGGGCGATTTGGTGTGGTTACATTTGAGAAAAGAGCGATTTCCCGACTTGAGAAAATCTAAACTTATGCCACGAGCTGCTGGTCCTTTTAAGATCGTTGAAAAGATTAATGATAATGCATATAAGCTTGAATTGCCTCCCGATTTTGGGGTTAGTCCTACATTTAACATTTCAGATTTGCGACCGTACTTGGGAGAAGAAGATGAACTTGAGTCGAGGACGACTCCAATTCAAGAGGGGGAGGATGATGAGGACATCACAACAGCAGAGACGCGCATTGAACTGCAAGGACCAATCACAAGAGCACGGGCACGGTTATTAAATCAGCAGGTGAATTCGTTCTTAACTTCTTTTGCATGTGAGTTTGAGAATAGATTGCTATGTGATGATTTAATTGTTATTAGGAATAATGGAGAAGATCAACAAGTGAAGGAAGGAGGCCTTGGGAGCGTGGACAACCACCTGGGACGTCCACAAGTAGATGGAAATAGTTTACAACTCGGACTCGAGTTCAACTCGGAGTCCAGGAGCAGTCCACCTTAAAACAGACGCCCAGGAGGCATACGGACTCCGTTTTCGACGTTCTACATATGCACGGAAAGAGGAGAAGATAAAATTTCCAATGGTTCTGGTCCCACCTCAAAATTCCTCCGGAGTCATTGGGAATCGTCGAAACAAGTCGAGTCCAGATTTCTGTCCGGTGCTGCGCCACCGAATCGGGCCTTTGGGCCTTGTATCCCGTAAGAGTCCATTAGGGACGCGTCTAATCGTGTTTTGGTCGAACCCTAGCCTATAAATACTGCAGCCGCCGGTCATATTCGGTGGGCTTTGCTTAGATCAATAAAATCGCCGTTCTACGGTTTGTGAGACCCCAATTTCGCGATTTCCGATCGTGTCTTCTACGTTCTTGCTCGTGTTCTCGATTGCACTTGCAGGGATTAGCCTTCTTGGCGAGGTCAAGCGTGTGCAGCACGGTTGATAACCAACGGAGCCGTGGTGTAGTGATTGCAGGGGTACTCGAACCGCTCGAGTGCCGCGGATCATCAACGTCGAGTTCTCCACCCCAATCGACATACCTTTCGGAAGATCGGGCCTAAACCTACTCATCAAGATCCAGGACTTCGAAGTCCTTATGAAGCCTCTGGACTTCAAGGAGATAAGCAGCTAATTGAGAATTATTGCAGGAGCATTCACCTTTCACTTGTTTGATGATGAGTTGTGAATCTCCCTTCACCAACAGCTGTTTTACACCATAATATAGTGCCACCTTGAGTCCATAGATGAGGGCTTCATACTCCGCAATATTGTTGGTTGCCTTGAAATTAAGGTGTACCATGTACTTGACCTTCTCTCCGGTCGGAGCCAGGAGAAGGATTCCAGCTTCGGCCCCCTGCTTCTGCACAGAGCCATCGAAGTAGGGTGTCCAGTGAGGCTTAGTGAATATCGGAGCTTTGAGCTCTGGTTTCTGCTCACTATGGCCACCAGGGTTTTATGGAGGGGGAGTCCACTCTGCCACAAAGTCAGGCAATGCTTGACTTTTAATTGTCTGTCTTGGCACAAATTCTAGATCGAATTCTGCCTGCTCCGATGCCCACTTTGCAATATTCCCAGTAGAATTAGGGTTATGCAAAATTGCACATAGTGGAAAAGAAGTTACCACTGATATTTTGTGGGCTTGGAAGTAGTGGCGAAGCTTTCTAGAGGTGATAAGAACTGCGTAAAGCAGTTTATGCACCTCAATGTATCTTGTCCTAGCGTCATGGAGTACTTCATTGATGAAGTACACAAGGCGTTGGATGGTCCGGACCCTTTCAGAAGGACCCAGAGCTTCCTCTCTATTGACCCGGACCCTGCTCGGGGGTCCTGGACCTTCAGGTTGTGCTTCTTGGACCCTCCCAGAGGGGTCTAGAATTCCTTCTTGTTGGACCCAGATCTCACTGGAAACCTCCTCAAACGAATGAGGTTGATATACTAGTACTTTATTTCGATGTTCCATGTCTGGGAGCTGAGACCCAGTCATGTCTTCAGGTGGTTCTGGACCCTCCCGGAGGGGTCTGGATTCCTGTACTAAATGTGGTTCCAGTCTTTCCGTGACCAGGACCATACTGACAACTTCAGTGGTTGCCAAAATGTAAAGCAGTAAAGGCTCACCAGGGTTCGGAGCTACCAATATTGGTGGTGTGTGAGGAGTCGTTTCAGCTCTCGGAACGCCTTTTCTGCTTCTTCAAACCAATGAAATGGTCCGGACTTCCTCAAGAGTTTGAAGAATGGTAGCGCCCGTTCTGCCAGTCTTGATATAAACCAGCTGAGCGCAGATAGACATCCAGTCAACTTTTGGACATCTTTAATGCGGGCTGGGGGCCGCATTTCTTCTATAGCCTTGATCTTCACTAGATTTGCTTCGATTCCTCGATGAGTCACCAAGATCTCCAGAAGCTTTCCGGAGCTAACCCCGAAGACACAATTGTCCGGGTTCAGCTTGGTGCGCGTAGTGCACAGCTTGTCGAAGACGGCTTGTAAGTTGTCAAGGAGTGACTCCTTGTTTTTTATTTTCACGACGATGACATCAACATATACCTCCACCAAGTCTCTAATTAGCTCTCCAAATTTTTTGTACATAGCTCGCACAAATGTTGAAGCAGCATTTTTAAGACCAAATGGCATGGCAGTATAACAATACAATCCATCTACTGTTATAAAGGAAGTATGCTTTTCATCTTCCTTAGACATTTGGATTTGATGATATCCAGAATATGCATCTAAGAAACACAGTAGTTCACACCCAGAGGTGTAGTCCACTATCTAATCTATTCTAGGTAGTGGAAATGGATCTTTTGGACATGCCTTATTTAAGGTGGTGTAGTCGATACACATCCGAAGCTTCCCACCGGCCTTGGGTACAACAACTGGGTTTGCCAGCCATTTTGGATGGAAGACTTCTCGGATGAATCCAGCTTCAAGCAACTTCTTGATTTCTTGTCGGATGAAGTTTTGTTGCCCAATTGATTGCCTCCAGGGCTTCTGGTGTACAGGTCGTGCGTCTAGGTAAATCTTCAGATTGTGCTCAATCACCTCCCTAGGGATCCCAAACATTTGTGACGGTTGCCAGGCAAACACGTCAACATTAGCCCAGAGGAAAGTGATGAGTGCGAGTTCATATTTGTTGTTCAAACCCCCCAAAATACGGGTAGTCTAAGCAACATCGAAACCAATTTGGACGACTTTGACGGGTATGTCAGCGTCACTGCTTGGTTGCACACGAGGTGCGTAGGTAGAGCCTTTGTGATGAATGCTTGGAGGATTCGCAGCTGGCTCCTTACCGAATGCTTCCTCTTGCACTGTGGTAAGCGCATAGAGTTCTTTCAGTGCAGTAACTCCTGTGGTACAGTCTCCACGGATCCGGAGAACGCCCGTGGGTGTTGGCATTTTCAACACCAAGTAACCATAATGGGCAGCAGCCATAAACTTGTATAAAGCTGGCCTGCCCAAAATGGCATTGAAAGGCAGACTGATCTGCGCAACGTCAAAAACCAGTTTCTTGGTTTTGTAGTTCTCCTGGGCACCGAAGGTCACTGGGAGTGTAATAGAACCGAGAGGAGTAACTGTTCCCGGACCTACTCCGAAGAAAGGTCGCGATGGGCGAAGGTCTAAAGGCCGAAACTGAAGCTTAACGAAAGCTTCAAAGCTTATGAGGTTTAGCTCGGAACCTCCGTCCACCATGACATGGTAGATTTGGATATTGTTACTGGTGGGTGACACCATCAACGGTAGTTGACCAGCCCCAATCATGTTTTGGGGGCAATCTGAAGTATCGAAAATGATGGGTGTATCCATCCACTTCCGATGTGGTTCTGCCTTAGCAGCAGGAGCTACCATGGCCATGTACTGCCGCATTGTCTTGAGGATGTGACGAGAGGTGATGTCCCAAGAACCACCATAGATGGTGTTTAGGGTCTTCTGACACTCGTTGTCAGAGGCGTCAGAGTCGTTGTCGACAATGTTGTAAATGGCTTTCAAGAGATTTTTAGGGTCCTGTAAACCTAGCTCCTCTTCAGCTGGAGCTTCGTCGACTTTTTATTTTCCTTCCCTTTGACAGAAAGGATATTCTTCTTGATGCTTGTTGTAGCGCTCGGCAAGGTTCTGGACCTCCCGGCACTCTTCCAAGCTGTGTCGATTCGTCTTGTGAATCGGACACCATGCTTTGGAACTGTTGCCGTCCTCTGATGAAGGACGAGGTCGCTTCTCGAGGCGTGGCCCCCGGCTTCCAGGGGCTGCAGCAGCAGCAGTTGGAGCGCTGGCCGACAACTTCTTTTTGTCATTGGGCTTCTTCTTCTTCTTACCACTACCGGAGGTAGCGGCTTCAGTTTTGGAGGACTTCTGGTTGGCCTCCGGAGCTGGCTTGGAGTGCATTTCACAGCCCTCCGCAGCTCTAGCGCATTTGTTAGCTAGGCTAAAGAGTTTCGTGATGCTGGTAACTTCTTTAATAGCCAGCTTATTTAGCATCTTTTTATCTCAAACACCTTGTCTGAATGCAACAATAACAAAAGAGCTCGAGATAAAAGGAATAGTATTTCGTACCTGAAAGAATCGTTGGATGAAAGATCGTAGCAATTCCCTCGATGTTTGCTTTACAGCAAACAAGTCCAATTCAGAGTTGGGCCGCGTATAGGAGCTCCCGAAGTTGGCAGTGAATTGCTGGCATAGTTCCGCCCAACTATTAATGGAGTTGGGTGGAAGACTCATGAAACAGGACCTTGCAGTCCTAGTTAAGGCCACCGGGAAGTAATTGGCCATCACAGCCTCATCACCCCCCGCTGCCAGTATGGCAATAGAGTAGATTTGAAGAAATTCAGTAGGGTTGACAGTCCTGTCAAATTTCTCTGGTAAGTGGGGCCGAAACTTGTGTGGACACCTAACCATACGTAAGTGCATGGCCAGGGCGGAATAGCCTCCTCCTACTCCCTAAGGAGCAGGGTTGTCTCGAGCTTCTTGCC
The DNA here is from genome assembly GCA_036927565.1 of Tuctoria greenei. Classification (NCBI taxonomy): domain Eukaryota; kingdom Viridiplantae; phylum Streptophyta; class Magnoliopsida; order Poales; family Poaceae; genus Tuctoria; species Tuctoria greenei. The sequence continues at coordinate 185,344,684 of JAYESD010000003.1, read as the reverse complement.
TCTCACGAGCGTGCTCAATGTGGACACGGCCATCTTGTTGCCGGTAACGGCGATCCAGTTCCGACCGCAGGTCATGAGTCGGAATCCTGGTAATTGTGTGGGTGCAACGTGCCCCGGGAGGCAACGAAGTCACATGTTGGGAGGCAACACGTCTCCTTTGTTGAGAGACTTGTGGACCAAGTCGGCCAGACAAAGTCCGTCTATAGGATCGAAGAGCACGTGAAAAGCTACCAGAGGGGGGGTGAATGGTAGATTTAAAAATCTTACGCAGCGGAAACAATTAAACCCCAAACCCTTTCGGCAGAAAAACGATCTGTTAAAGAAATCGTGTGTGAGACTAATCTAAACGTGTTTCACCGTGACAAAAGTGATAGATATCAGAGAGAATTAAGTCACGAAGACAACACAAAAAGAATTCCTCAAATCCGTCGAGAAAAACTCAAGTTATGATCGAAAGATCAAACAAAGGTCAGTCTGACCTACTCGAAAAAAAACAGTTCTGGAACGCTGCAAAGAAACTCGTGTAGATAAAAAACCACAAATCCAATGACCGTGAAATTTTTACAGATGATAGATAATCAAGTTGCGAAAACAACCCAAAAAGAATCACGTCAATTGGATCTGTAAAACTCGAGTTATGATAAAACTACCGACAAAAGGTAGTGCTGTCCAGAAACTCGACGAGTAAAACTTGTCTGGAACAAGTCGGACGAACAAGGCACAAAAGTTCCTTCAAACTACGAATTTTATTCAATAGAACACAAGCGGAACAGCCCCCAAAGTCGTCTACCACGAGCTCTGAGCTCCCTTGCTTATATAACCAGCCCTTAGGCCAACCCAACAACTAGGATTCCAATCCTACTCAGATCACGAATCGTAACTTTCCATAACTGCTCAAGATTCTTCTATACGCAGATAGAAGCAATCTTAAGACTTCCAAACACCTTAGGAACATATCCCACATTCCTAAACAACTCAAATTTATGACTCACACGAAATCCTAACATAACCAACTCAATACTTTCCATACTGAGCCATAACCGACTCCGCCGCAGCCGAAGTCATCAACCGGTACGATCCGATCCTTCCAACCAGATCTTTCCTTCCTTATCCCATCTTCGGAACCATGTTGCCACGTCCTGCACTGCATGCATACGTGCGAACACCTTCCTTCGACGTTCAGTAACCTTCATATGCACTGCCCTTGATTCAATCATCCTGCGTGACCTCCTGATCAACTCAACCATAGTTCCTCCCGAACTTGGTTGTTGGAACCTCATCTCCTCCCTGAGACTAGTCCAATGGATCCCGTCACCAGCCCTGAATTGAACTCAAGCAACACCTGCACATGAATAAACAACCAATCCATACGAGCCCAGGTCCTCGACTTGACTCAAGTTAATTCCGAACACAACACCCTACGTGAGAACCTCACATAAGCATGTTGCAAAAACCACAGTAAAACGATATCATCCATATCATCCAAAACGCACCAAAAACTTAGTAAATGAATACTAAGCAATCTTTCCAACAATGTAAAGCAAGTACGAAACATTGCAAATGAAAAGCAGAAGCACTGTGGTCAAGTTCCGGACCTTGCCAGAGCAACCCGGAGCTTGAGCCGGAGCTAACAAAAGCTAGTAGAACCTAGCGCCGGAGCTTACCAAACTAGTACAACCAAGCTCCTGCCGGAGCTTACAAAACTAGCAGGACCTAGCGCTGAAGCTTACCAAAAACTAGTCAAAACTAGTCAACCCAAAACCGGAGCTAGACAAAGTACGTCGGAGCTTAGCAAAAGCATGCCGGAGCTATCAAATATATGCCAGAGCCAAAGATAAAGCTCACCGGAGCTAACCAAAGCTAGTCGGACCTTACCAAGAAATCGGACCTAGCTTCGAACATAACCGGAGCTACCCAAAACAAGTCGGACCTACCGTCGGACCTTGCTGTAGCTCAGAGCTAGAGTCGGACCTTGATAAAAAGGTGTGTTGGTGATATTTAGAACTTTTATCATCAAGCCAAGTGTATTCACTACAAGCCAATGTATTCAGCACACATAGGTCTTACAATCTCCCCCTTGATGAATGCATTGGCAACACCATTTAAAATCCGAACATTGGCTTATTCACATAAAAGTTTTAAAAGCAATTTCTCCCCTTTTGTAAATCAAAAGTAAAATGAGAAGAAAATTATCTCTCCTCCTTTATTATCTCTCCTTATGCACATATTCTCTTTCTCTTCATGCTTATCTCTCCCCCTTTGACAATGTATTCAGCAAGTCATGAGCATATAAACAAATTATCTCTCCCTCTTTAGTTGTTATGAGCATATTATAACATATACATATAAACAAAGCTCATCCAAGTCATACTATCAAGTACCTTACATTATCACATCAATGAAATACATAAAGTAGTGTAAGCCATGCTAGAGATCAAATGTAATTTTCAATTTAAGCAAGTCATGATCTCACAAACTTAACTATCTAAAACCTGATAGCATGACACTAGTTGCTGCATTTTATTATTTTTCAAAGCATAAATTTATATCATATGATATTTGCAAGAGATTATATGCGCATCTGCCTTATTCTAACCAACCAAGCCAAGCCTATGTCATTTGACAATCAGAAACTTAAGGACATGGTTTTAGTCATAGACAACTTCTTCCAAGTTCATATCTAAGTGCAATGACAAGCCATCTCAAAAAAGAAGTGTGATGCATGCATATTCTTTTGATCTTTTCTCAATTTATATTTGTTCATAAAAACTCAACATGTGAGTTGATTACTTGATTAATTCTTTATGATTAAAAGTATTTGTGAGCATGCTACAAGTTCAAAACAGCCAGAAAGTTTGACCATTACCATATTTAGTATAAGTAATTATTCCAATTACTAGACATGGCAAAAACTACAAAATGTATAACACGAGTAATGTAGTAAGAACTTTCAGCATGTAAAAGGAATCACAAAGTCATATATGTATGAAATACTATGCTCATATTATTTTAATTTCAGATTCACACATAGACTTCCCAAGTTTCAAAACTCCCCCTCAATTTAAGCCATGAGGATGAATAACCCCTATCTCACTACGAATGAAACAAAAACGAGTGAAATCCAAAGTTTTTGTAAAAATGTCAGCCAATTGATGTTCGGTATCTACATGGTGAAGCACAATATTTCCTTTTTCAACGTTATCTCGGAGAAAGTGATACCTAATATCAATGTGCTTAGTTCTAGAATGTTGCACGGGGTTTTTGGCAATACAAATAGTACTAGTGTTATCACAAAACAGTGGAACACTATCTAGATCAACCCCATAGTCCTTAAGTGTTTGAACAATCCAAAGAGTTTGTGAGCAAGCACTAGCAGCAGCTACATATTCAGATTCGGCTGTGGATTGTGCAACTGAATTTTGTTTTCTAGAGGACCAAGCAACAAGAGAATTACCAAGAAAATGACAAGCACCGGAAGTACTTTTCCTATCAATCCTACAACCCCCAAAATCAGCATCCGAAAAAGCTTTCAAAGTAACGGTTGAGGAAGAAGGAAGAAAAATGCCAAATTCTTGGGTTCCATGTAAGTACCTGAGAATCCTTTTGACGGCTTGACGATGTAAAACACGTGGGGAAGCTTGAAACCGTGCACAAAGACATACGCTGAATTGTATGTCTGGTCTTGATGCCGTGAGGTACAAAAGTGATCCGATCATGCTTCTATATTCTTTTTGATCCACGGATTCACCATCCTCATCAAGTTCAAGTGTTGTTGCTGTTCCCATTGGTGTCCGAAGAGGCTTGCTTTTGTCCATGTTGAAGCGCCTTAGGAGGTCTTTGGTATAATTTGTTTGATGCACAAAGGTACCCTCCTTGGTTTGCTTGATTTGCAGCCCCAAAAAGTAAGTGAGTTCACCCATCATACTCATTTCAAATTCGGAACTCATCATCGCTGAAAACTTGGACACAAGATCATGAGAAGCACAACCAAAGATAATATCATCCACATACACTTGAACAAATAATGAGTCATTGCCATGTTTAAGCACAAATAGAGTTTTATCAACCTTGCCCATGGTAAACCCCTTTTCAAGTAAGAATGTTTTTAACCTATCATACCATGCTCTAGGGGCTTGTTTGAGACTGTATAAGGCTTTGGACAGTTTGTAAATATGATTAGGAAAATCTGGATTTTCAAAACCCGGTGGTTGTTTGACATAAACCTCCTCATCTATGTAGCCATTAAGAAAAGCACTTTTAACATCCATTTGATATAGCTTAAAACCTTTAGATGCTGCAAAAGCTAACAAAATTCTTATGGCTTCTAATCTAGTGACAGGAGCAAAAGTTTCATCAAAATCTAGACCTTCAACTTGAGTGAAACCTTGAGCAACCAACCTAGCCTTATTCCTAACCACAACCCCATCCTCACTTTGTTTATTTTTAAATACCCATTTAGTTCCAGTTAATGTGTGACCTTGACGTGGTGGTACAAGTTTCCAAACATTATTTCTTTCAAAATTTTCTAACTCTTCTTGCATGGCAATAATCCAAGATTCATTAGTGAGTGCGTGTGATATATCTTTGGGTTCAAAAGAAGCAACAAAAGCAGAATGAGCATGAGAGTTTGGATCGCAAAACCTGGACCGTGTGACTCGTTCGTGCAAGCTTCCAATCATCTGTTGTGAGGGATGATCTTTGTAAAACCGCGGGGGAACAGATGTCTCACAAGCTTCTTCTTCATTAGGTTCATTATAGATTGATGACGTTGTGACTTGTGGACGATCAGGACCAGCATAGGTGATAGCCGGAGCTTGTTCAATGTCCGGAGCTGGACACGTGTCAACTTCGGAACTACCAGGCAGTATCACCGGCTCTTCTTCATCTTCGAAAATACCCTCCCCCTGAGGATACGGATCTGGTCCTGCAACACCGGAGCTAGTACCTGGGCTAGCTTCATCAAAAGACACTTCACAAGTCTCCACAATTTTGTTAGTGTCAAGTAAAAGCACATAGTAGCCTCTAGTATGAGATGGATAACCAAGAAACATGCCATCAATGGATCTAGGTTCAAATTTATCAAGATTACCATGTTTCTTAACAAAGCATTTGCAACCAAAGACCCGAAAGTGTGTAACACTAGGCCTATATCCAAACCGAAGCTCATATGGTGTTTTACCTAGCTTAGCACGCAAGAAAACACAATTTAAGACATAACAAGCGGTTGCTAACGCATCAGCCCAAAATTTCCTAGGAGTTTGATATTCATCAAGCATAGTCCTAGCCATCTCAACTAAGGTTCTCTTCTTTCTTTCTACAACGTCATTTTGTTGAGGTACATATGGGGAAGAGAGTTGATGATCTATTCCATTTTCAGCACAAAAGTGATCAAAAGATTGATTTTTAAATTCAGTTCCGTTATCACTTCTAATCACCTTTAAAGATCATGGGTGATCAATTGATAATCTAAAAAATAAAGTCCTAAAGTGACTAAAAGCTTCATTCTTAGACGCCATAAAGTAAACCCAAGAGTATCTAGAATAATCATCAACAATAACAAGAACATACCATTTACCTTCGAAGGATTGAACACGTGAAGCTCCTACGGTGTCAAGATGCAAAAGTTGACATGGTTTAGTTGTCATGATCATTGTGAGAGCAGTATGTGAACCTGCAACCATCTTAGCATGTCTACAAGAAGAGCACACAATTTCTTTGTCCCCTTTAAGCTTAGGCAGCCCACGTATGCGATCAAGAGCACTAACACGCGTTAGGTGATCAAAGCCTACGTGACCAAGTCTACGATGCCAAAAATATAAGTCCTTTGAGTCATTAGCAACTAGACACCTATGCTTAGAGGAAGACATATCAAAATCAGCTTTAAAAACTCTTCCAAACCGAGACATGTTAAAAACAAGCTCACTATTTGAACCTACAACTTTACAGCAGTTTTTATTGAAAATAATTTCTAGATTTTCATCTAGCAATTGTGCAACAGAAAGCAAGTTGTATTTCAAATTTTTGACAAGTGCCACATCCTTCAAAGTGTAGTGATCATTTACTCTAACCGAACCCTTAGCAATTATAGGAGTTAAAGAATTATCAGTAAAAGTAACATTCTCTACACGTGACACAAAAGAGAGGGAGGAGAACCAATCCTTGTTACTGGTCATGTGGCGTGAGCAACATGAATCCACAATCCAAATGTTCTCCTTCCTCAAACGTGTAACCTACATAGAAGCACAATACGTCGATGACTCAATACTGGGGTTAGTCAAAAGGCATTTAGGTATCCAGTACTGAGTCACACGACGTGCAGTAGGAAAAACACGCGAAAGCTGAGATAAAACAGCAGGTTTATGAGTCAAAGATTAAGGTTTTCTGTTCTTAACAATTGACTTAGAAGTTGTTACTTGTTTAGAGTGAAAACCAGTAGCTCCGGAGGTAAAAGCAGAAGGTCCGGAGGCAAAAACTAAAGCTTTGGAGGGAACAACAGAAGATCCGGGAGCTCTCGGAGCTATCAGAACTACCGGAGCTGCCTTTGTAGATTTCTTGCCAAAAGTTCCGGAAGCTACCTTTTCAAATTTCTGACTCATTAAAGCAGGTTGTGTTTTTCTAATTGCATGAAAGTTATAAGATCTAGCAATCATTCTTTCCTTTTTCTGTTGTTTAGCTAGTCTATAACAAAAATTTATGACATGAACATCTCTACCACATTAGGTACAATGAAATTTAACTTTGTGTTCATGTCTAGATAAGCAATCAACATTTTTATTTGATACCGAATGAGACAACACTCCTGCAGATTTGAAAACCACTTCTTTTTGTTTAGGAACTGTTTGAATCAAACCACTTCCTAATGACTGTACAATTTTAGGTGGATGTGCCTTAGCATGAGCATGAGAATCAAAACCCAAACCAGTTTTATCATTGCATGACTTGGAAGAATTCAGCAGCAAGTTTAGGTTCCTATTCCCATTACAAACCCGACCTAATGTCCTATGCATGTCATCAAGTTTATTGGACAGATCAAGGCAATTTTCACATGAAGTTTTTCCTTTTAGTTTGCAATTTGAACAAAATTTAACTTCATGAGAACGTAAAGCATTGTTCAATATAGAAATTTCATTCATAGCATCTTGTAGTTTTTATCAAGATCATCACAACTAGAACAATGCAAATCAATAGTAGAACAGCTAGCATCTTTCAAGTTTTTATCATTAGGTGTAGCAAGCTCTTTGTTATTTTCAATTTCTTCATCAAGTCTATCTAGAGTGGAGGAGTGTGCACTTCTTAATGTGGACAATTGTTCATAGATTAAGTCACATGAGGGACATGCCTCATCACTAGGAATCAAAGTTTTTAAACGGTTAATTTCAGATTCTAGTGACTCAATTTTAGCAGCATTATCCCTAAGCTTTTTGTCCTTTCTCTTGACAATAATACTTGCACGAGAAATAGCATCACACATTTCATTGCAGGTAGAACATACCTCATCGTCTTCACTGTTGTGTTCTGCATCCTCCTGACTTGATCTTGATCTTGTTTTGCCCGCCATGAAGCATAAGTTGGCCAGATCGTCATCATCTTCATCACTTTCAAAGTCTACATCACTTGAACTAAGTTCTTGAAGTGCAGTGATGAAGTTGTTGATCATCTTGCGTCCTATGGTATCCTTCTTTTTCTTTTTGTTGGAATTTCCAGAGGAGGTCCAGACCTTGCTTTGTTTTTCTTCCCGGGTGGTCAAACCTGAAAGGTTAGGGCATTCTGTACGAAAGTGTCCTATTTTACCACATTCAAAACAGCGTTGAGGTCCGGAGCTTCCTCTCCTTCTAGTTCTCACATTTTGCAATGCTTTCGAGAATCTAGTAGAGATGAGTGCCAACTCCTCTTCTGGAAATTCTTCGATCTGCTCCAGGGTTAGTGAGGACAACAAAGCAAGAGTATTGCAGGATGATGATTGGTCGGAGCTAGACATATCACGTTGTGAAACAAATGCAATAGACTTGTTTGGGTTCTTTCGTGCTAGGATGTCAATTTCATGAGTTTTTAGTTTAGAATAAAGTACATCTAATGTAAGAGAACTCATGACAGTTGATTCACGAATAGATGTTACTTTCATCTCCCAAATTGACATGTCTAATGCACTAAGAAGTTGCCTAGCATTCTCAGCATCAGAAAAATTAACATTGATGCTACGTAAGTTGCTGAGAATTTTATTGAAACGAGCAAAGAGGTCATCGATAGACTCACCTGGTTGCATCTCAAAATGCATATATTACTTTTTGAACATATCTTGTTTTACTTCCTTGATTGTGTTGGATCCTTCATGATAATCACAGAGAGCTCTCCAAACATCGTATGCTGATCGGAGGTGCGCGACACGATCAAAGTTGCTTTGAGTGAGTCCTTGGATGATCAAGTTTCGGGCTTTGTTGTTGTTGTCGACGTCCCGTAGGTTTGTGGTCGTGACTTGATCATTAGGTGGCACTTCATAAGGCTTATACACCTTCTCCCATATTGCAAAGCCTTGTGCCTGGATAAAAGCCTCCATGCGTGCCTTCCAAACCTGAAAATCAATACCAGCAAACACACAAGGTTTGGCAGAATACTTCTCCATGATGATTAGTCAAAAACACGTGCAAATCACAAATATTAGAGCACCGTGGCTCTGATACCAATTGTAGGATCGAAGAGCACGTGAAAAGCTACCAGAGGGGGGGTGAATGGTAGATTTAAAAATCTTACGCAGCGGAAACAATTAAACCCCAAACCCTTTCGGCAGAAAAACGATCTGTTAAAGAAATCGTGTGTGAGACTAATCTAAATGTGTTTCACCGTGACAAAAGTGATATATATTATATAGAATAAAGTCACGAAGACAACACAAAAAGAATTACTCAAATCCGTCGAGAAAAACTCAAGTTATGATCGAAAGATCAAACAAAGGTCAGTCTGACCTACTCGAAAAAAAACAGTTCTGGAACGCTATAAAGAAACTCGTGTAGATTAAAAACCACAAATCCAATGACCGTGAAATTTTTACAGATGATATATAATCAAGTTTTGAAAATAACCCAAAAAGAATCACGTCAGTTGGATCTGTAAAACTCGAGTTATGATAAAACCACCGACGAAAGGTAGTGCTGTCCAAAAACTCGACGAGTAAAACTTGTCTGGAACAAGTCGGATGAACAAGGCACAAAAGTTCCTTCAAACTACGAATTTTATGCAATAGAACACAAGCGGAACAGCCCCCAAAGTCGTCTACCATGATCTCTGGGCTCCCTTGCTTATATAACCAGCCCTTAGGCCAACCCAACAACTAGGATTCCAATCCTACTCAGATCACGAATCGTAACTTTCCATAACTGCTCAAGATTCTTCTATACGCAGATAGAAGCAATCTTAAGACTTCCAAACACCTTAGGAATGTATCCCACATTCCTAAACAACTCAAATTCGTGACTCACACGAAATCCTAACATAACCAACTCGATACTTTCCATACCGAGCCATAATCGACTCCGCCGCAGCCGAAGTCATCAACCGGTACGATCCGATCCTTCCAACCAGATCTTTCCTTCCTTATCCCATCTTCGGAACAATGTTGCCACATCCTGCACCACATGCATACGTGCGAACACCTTCCTTCAACGTTCAGTAACCTTCATATGCACTGCCCTTGATTCAATCATCCTGCGCGACCTCCTGATCAGCTCAACCACAGTTCCTCCCGAACTTGGTTGTTGGAACCTCATCTCCTCCCTGAGACTAGTCCAATGGATCCCGTCACCAGCCATGACTTGAACTCAAGCAACACCTGCACAACAACCAATCCGTACGAGCCCAAGTCCTCGACTTGACTCAAGTTAATTCCAAACACAACACCCTACGTGAGAACCTCACATAAGCATGTTGCAAAAACCACAGTAAAACGATATCATCCATATCATCCAAAACGCACCAAAAACTTAGTAAATGAATACTAAGCAATCTTTCCAACAATGTAAAGCAAGTACGAAACATTGCAAATGAAAAGCAGAAGAACTGCGGTCAAGTTCCGGACCTTGCCAGAGCAACCCAGAGCTTGAGCCGGAGCTAACAAAAGCTAGTAGAACCTAGCGCCGGAGCTTACCAAACTAGTACAACCAAGCTCCTGCCAGAGCTTACAAAACTAGCAGGACCTAGCGCTGGAGCTTACCAAAAACTAGTCAAAACTAGTCAACCCAAAACCGGAGCTAGACAAAGTACGTCGAAGCTTAGCAAAAGCATGCCGGAGCTATCAAATATATGCCGGAGCCAAAGATAAAGCTCACCGGAGCTAACCAAAGCTAGTCGGACCTTACCAAGAAATCGGACCTAGCTTCGAACATAACCGGAGCTACCCAAAACAAGTTAGACCTACCGTCGGACCTTGCTGTAGCTCAGAGCTAGAGTCGGACCTTGATAAAAAGGTGTTTTGGTGATATTTAGAACTTTTATCATCAAGCCAAGTGTATTCACTACAAGCCAATGTATTCAGCACACATCGGTCTTACACCGTCGTTGTGAAGGTGCTCGCCCCTTACGGGGAGGACCTTGGTTGCTGATACCTGCAGCAGCGGCTGCAACCAGATGATCAACATCAGCCCTCCACTGCTCCATAGCACCCTGGGGTGCACTTGGAGGCAGTGGGCATTGTAGAAGAGCTCGAGCAGCAATAAGCGCGTGCTCGGGATTTTTGTTTGTCGATGCAGTGATCGACGTAGATGCTCCATCTTGTCCAGCATTGTTTGCTGGAACAGATGGTGGCTGTGGTGCCACGGCACCTGCTGGAACAACAGCACCTGCGGGTTGTTGGATGTTGGAGGGATTGCCTCCATCATGTGGTCCAGCGTGGTTGCCATTGGAAGATCCAATAGCTAAATTCACCATCTTGTGATCTTTGGATTGAGCCCCCCTTCCTGGCGCACCAAATGTCGAAGTGTTGGATACGACACTTCCCCCGGACCCGCTGAGAAGCAGTCCGTGGAGGTTCTTTTGTGGTTGGTGCACGCAAAGATCAATATCAAGATGATGACCTCAGGGATTTATGTGGTTCGGGCCGTCTGAGCGTAACACCCTACTCCACGGGGTTTGTGTAATTGTATTGAGCGAGTACCTTCGCTAGGATCAGCTCCCAACAGATCAGATTCGCCTGCTACATTCGTGCGGTGCAGCCCTTTTATAGTTCTAAGGACTGACTGTTACAAAGCTGGCTTGGCCCGACATGTGGCCCTGGCATGCTTAATGACCTAATACACTGTATAAAGTGTATTAAGTATAATTAATATTTTGGTAATGTGCCTTCATGGCAGCGTTTCCCCTATAAACAGTGCACTGATCGTGTGTCATTAATATGGAATTAATGACACATTATTAGACCTTGTAATTGCCACTTTAACCGTCCTTGAATGTCTGTAATGGACATGATCGACTTGTATTTCCGTTGGTGATGAAGGTCCAGAGGCTCCACACATGGCAGATCCGGAGCTTTCCCTTGCGGGAGGGTAGGTTCGGGGTCGCCATATACGTGTCGGTACCAGAGCTCCTCTCTGCCGGGGGCTAGGTCCATGGTTGTTGTACACGTGTAGTCGCCGGAGCTTCCCTTGGTTGGGAGTTTTATTCCGGTCTTATTTTACACGTGTTAACCCAAGAGCCAACCATGTGAGGGGAGCCGGTCCGGTGCAACGTGACATGTGGGACCTGCAACGGCCTTCGACTCTGACGGGTGGAACTTTCTTGCACTTCTTGCGGTATCGTGAGGTACCCGGTACCTAGGGTACCAACACCTGTACACAAGGATGACGTCCTTGCGTTGGTCACGGAATTGACCGACAACCCAAAGAACGCACTGAATGTAGCGCGGACTCTCCTTCAGTATCCTCTAGCATTTGGAGCTCCTCCAGACGCGCTGGAATAATGTTGTGCTGATGTTGAGCATCTGGTTGCAACCGCAGCCTCAGCGCTCAACAACTTGAGTTTGCTCGATGCAGGGCATGAACCTTCCCATAATAGGACCTTGTTTGTAAGACTAAGTCCTATGGTGTCATAGCTCAGAAGACGTGCGCCCTCTCAGCATGCGATGTCTCTGCCCTCAGGGGCTCGTCGTACTACAGCATCAAGGCTCCCGACTCAAGTTCTCCAGTCGGAGCTCGACCGCCGGTACATGAGGCTAGATGGCCATGTCAACATTGAGCGTAGTCGCGAAAGGTGACTTGCTCGTAAAACCCTTCTCCTCTGAGAGTTGAAGGCGCCTGTTCGGCCCTCTCCTTACATCTCCGCATTGTAGAGTGGCCACCCAAGTTCCAGCCTCATTTGCCAGAGAAATATGACGGGATAGTGAGCCCCGTTGAATTTCTTCAAATCTACTCCACCGCTATCCTAGCGGCAGGAGGAAATGAGGCTGTCATGGTCAATTACTTCCTAGTGGCTTTAACCAGGACTGCTAGGTCTTGGTTTATGAGCCTACCCCCTGACTCCATCTACAGTTGGGGGAATTATGCCGCCAGTTCACCGTCAACTTCAGGACCTCCTACACCCGGCCTGGAACCGAGTTGGACCTTTTTGTATTACCGCAAAAGCCGAGAGAGTCAGTGCGATCCTTAATCTAGAGATTCATTTTAGGTACATAATACAATTCCTTCTATCTCAAATGTATCTACGGTTGTCGCCTTCTGACAGGGTGTTCGGGATAAGAGGATGTTGGAGAAGCTGGCAACCAAGGATGTCAGCAGTGTCACGGAACTCTTCAGCCTGGCTGACAAATGTGCCAGAGCTGCGGAGGGCCGTGAGATGCACTCCAAGCTAGCTGCGGGGGCTGGTTAGTCTGCCTCCAAAGCCAGAGCTACTTCCAATGGTTGTAGCAAAAACAAAACAAAAAATTCAAGTGGCAAGAAGAAGTCACTTACGGGCCCTACAGCTGTCGCTGCCGCAAATCCAGGTGGACGGAGGCCACGTCTCGGTGAGCGACCTCGACCATCATCTGAAGATGGTGACAAGATGTGGTGTCCGATCCAAAAGTCTAGGGCCCACAAGATTGAAGACTGTCATTAGGTGAAAAGGCTTGCTGAACACAACAGCAAGCGTCAAGATGACACACCTTTCCGCTAGATAGAAAAAACAAAAGGTCAACAAATCTCCGTCTGATCAGGAGTTAGGCTTCCAAGACGCCAAGAAGGTGTTAAAGGCGGTCTACAACACCATCGACGAATCCGACACCAACTCTGACAACGAACGTCGGAAGACTCTCATATGATGCATGGAGGGTCCTGCGACATACCTCTCGGTGCATTGTGCAAACTTTGCGTTGGGAGATGGTTGTTGCTGCTCCCACCGCCAAGGCGGAGCCCCATTGGAAGTGGATGGACGCTCCCATTACCTTCGATGCTTCGGCCTGTCCGAAGAACATGGCAAAAGCTGGACAATTGCCCCTCATGGTCTCCCGGACTATTAACAATATCCAGGTGTTCCATATCTCGGTGGTTGGTGGCACAACTCTCAATTTGATCAGCTTCACAGCTTTTGTGAAGCTCCAGCTCAGGCTCTCAGATCCGAGGCCCTCGCGCCCATTCTTTGAAGTGATTCCAGGAGCTATAACACCTTGTTGGTATTTCTTAACACCACAGAATTATCCGCAAGCGCACGGAAATACCGTTGTAGCACTTCCCCTTAAGGAGTATTCCCAAGGGTATCGAATCCAAAGATCGTGTGTGCTAATCTTCCGAACTAGCTCGCCCAAGGACACAAAGTTGTTTGGTAGGCAAGGATCAGAGAGGAATTCAAAGTATTGATCCTAATTCAAGGTAGTTTGTAGTAGATGCTTGCTTTGGGCACGGGCTTACTCCTAGCAATACTAGGATGACTCCCGCCAAGAACCTATGGCATAGCCGAACATGGAGGGTTACGAAGGACAGATAGGGTTGTCACCACCTACTGCCTACCTCTTCCATCCGTGGGTCTACGAGATATCCACTGATGATTTATAACCTAAGCACCACGCTTATGTTCTAAATCACTACTCTAGTTGTTTTGAACACAAAGCTACAACTAAAGCCTCTAATGAATTAAAGCAGTGAACCCACAAGTAACTACTTGTACAAACTACTAAGAATAAAAGATCAAACTTGTATTGAATTCACAAAGTCTTACTTGATTTAGTAAAATCTTCGTAGGGGTACAAGTGTAGAAGAGGGACTTGATAAGCCCAAGCCTCCTTCTCCTAGACTCTTCACCACACTCTCCTTCTACTTTGGGGACTACTCTAAACCTTTGGAGTGTAGCACTATTCTCAACTTTTGGTGTGTGTGAGAAGTGAGCTGAGGGGGTCTATTTATAGGTGGAGAAGGGTCGGTTCCCGCCACAATTAATGCGTGAATCAGTCACCATTGACTCTAGGGAGTCGGGAGGAGCCAACACGTGTAATTTGACCGAGTTTGGCGCCAGGAAGAGGTCGGTCGAACCCCTGGTTCGGCCGACCTGGTCACGGCTCCCCTCGGGGAGTCCTTCCTCCAGGTGTCTTCCAGGTGGGCCCTCTTGATATATATGGGTGCAACACCATTGGATCTCCTCGTATTCTTCTGTTTGTGGGCCATTTGATCCATGTGTTGCCACATGTCATCACCTGATTCGTTAAAATCCATTTTCATGGATTCATCCCTGCATGTTTTGGTATTTTGGGTAATAATTCACCTGCATACAAATAAACACCAACACTTGTGGAATTGGGTTAGTGTATAACCCTACCACTATATTTTGTGTTTCTTTTATGCACATTATGAGGTGAATTGACGGTCAAAATATGGTACTTAAGGACCGTCAACAAACTCCCCCACACTTAGTCCTTTGCTTGTCCTTGAGTGAAGGCAAGAAGAACTAGAGTGTTGTCATGAATTTGCTATAAGGTAGAAAATAAGGATACTAGATATTTCAACTTACACCTTAATTCATGGATCCCCTTTGTGTATGTGGCTACCACATCAATCTTGGGTGTTTGAAAAGTGGAACAGTTAGAATGAAGTTCCCTTGGATCATTCCCTGCTGAAATGATTAGCCAATTGCTATATTTGAAAGTCATAGGAACTTTTGCCCTTGCCTTCTCGATTGGAATCTCTCAAAGTGTTTGAGTCCTCACCATGGCATGTTTTGCCAATTCTTGTCCCTATACTAAAAATGGCTATATCTGGAGCTTGGTAGGGATGAATGTGGCACACATTTGCAATTCACATGTTACTAAGTCAAAAACTTGATCCTATGAGAGACTTATGCAATGAACAAAGTGAAGAGAAAATTCTTGTGCACATGAATGAAATGGAGTGGCGAGGTGATAACTCCCATGAATTTGCTCTCTCTTAAGGATGAAACATGGCTACTACTTTTTTTAGCACTCTTACTCTTTTTCAAGAGTGGATACTTTTTCTTTTTTTCTTGTAGCCATGTCTTCTACTCCTTTTTATTTTTATTTTTTTAGAGAGGCTTTCATTTGTATTGTATGGAGTTTCTTTTTCGCGGATGGATAATCGATGGATGCAAACTCTCAACGTGAGAAATTTTGCATGAATGGAGTCACAAGAGTTTTCAATTCAAAAAGTTCATGCATGTCACTCAATTGGGTCACGGGTTTGACAAAGTTCAATGAAAAGAAAAGTGGCATATGCTTGTGGTTTTCAATGAATATATCATATGGCCTTGGTGGGTATATAAATTTCCAATGAGAGATTTAGGCAAAGTCCAAGACTTCAAATAGTTACAAATGTCAAAATCAATTTCAAGCAAAAGGATGATTTCTAAGGAACTCATTTACCATATCACACTAGTCAAATACCTAGATGATGTGTTTTTCCTATCGAATTATGGGAATCATAAATAAGGTAATGAATTGAAATATAAAGTATTCAAATTTTCAGCTTAAGCAAATTCTTGACTACCAAATTTTATTTCAATTTGTTGAGTTGATTCATTTTAGATATGCAATGAAAAATATGAAATCAACTCAAACAGCAGGGTAGCGTATAAAAGTGGGGATAGGAAATCCAAACCGATTTTCTGGAGCGAAACGGAGTCATACAGAGCACAGAACAGGTCGGCCGACCTCTTGTTGGCTCTATTGTGGCTCTGTATCATCGGGTTGTTTTGCTCATTCGGTCGCAACGTGTTTTGATATGCAATGTTAATTTTTCACATCGAGATTTTGTGACATGGGGACATGTTTCACCCACACTTGTTTCCTGAATTCTTTATTCAACAAAATAAACTAAAGGGGGGACTTTACCTGTGTTAGATGAATCGGTATGTTCACTTTATTGAAATCAAAATATGGGGATGCTTACATTATTCAACCTAGCTTTGGAAAACAAATGATTGGAAAAGAATAAAAATCCTAAGTAGTAAGCATCCTTGTTGGCCATGACGAGGACGGGAGGAAGATGATGATTCAATGAGATATATAACTTTCCTCTTTGTTTCCGTCCTTTAAATAGGCGGGGAACGACACGTTTCACCGAGGATTTTGTGGAGGAAAATGAGGAGGATCAACATGAGAAAACAGAACGCGAACGGCGCGAAGGGAGAGTCGGCCGACCCTAGGGTTCGGCCGAACCCCTTCTGGCTCCGTTCGGGCCACATTTTCTCGGGTCGATTGAATGGGCCTTCTAGAAGAAGAATTGGATGGGCCCATTAGTTGGACGTGGAGAATTTAAACAGAATTGAAAGAAATGGCATGGAAATCGATTGGATTTACCACGTCAAATTCTTTTTCTGTATCCTTTTGGGAATCGAGAAATAATTTGAGTCGGTGCCCATTCACTTTGAATACTTGACCGTAATCACCTTGGAGTGTGATTGCTCCATGGGATGAAGTCTCTACTATAGTGAAGGGTCCTTCCCATTTACTTCTAAGCTTCCCATGTCCAAAGAGTTTAACCCTAGAGTTAAAGAGTAAAACTTTATCTCCAGGTTTGAATTCTTTCGGCGTAATCCTCTTATCGTGCCATCTTTTGGTTCTCTCTTTATAAATTCTGGCACTATGGTACGCCTTATCTCTCCATTCCTCCAACTCAGAGATTTGCTTCAATCGGTGATTTCCAGCTTCATTTAGATTCATGTTCCACCGCTTGATGGCCCAATACGCTATATGTTCCAATTCTACAGGAAGATGGCAAGTCTTCCCATAGACAAGTTGGAAAGGAGACATGTCGATAGGTGTCTTGTAGGCAGTACGATATGCCCACAATACGTCGGGTAGCTTTTGCTTCCATCCCTTTCCCATTTCCAAGACAGTCTTTTGCAGAATATTCTTAATTTGCTTATTAGATGTTTCTGCTTGACCACTTGTCTATGGGTGGTATGGGGTAGCAATGTTATGCTGGACTCCAAGTTCCCTTAAAAAGTTCCAGAAGGTCTTATCTATGAAATGATACCCTCCATCACCATACGGGGAGTTCCAAAGCGTGGGAAAATGATCTCATGGAACATTTTCCTTGCTTTCTTGGAATCAGCATTTTTGCATGGCAATGCTTCTACCCATTTTGACACATAATCGACGGCAACCAGAATATACTCGCAATCATAAGACCTAGGAAAAGGTCCATGAAATCAATACCCCATACATCAAATAATTCCAATTGGAGATTGTATGTTAGAGGCATCGCATTGCGAGCAGAGATTCCTCCATGCTTCTGGCATTTCCAACATCTTCGAATGAATTCCTTGGTATCTTCATACATTGAAGGCCAATAGAATCCACTCTGTCAGATCTTTGCCTGAGTATGGTAAACACCGTAATGACCACCATAGGGGCCAGCATGGCATTTCTCTATAATTTTGGTGCCTTCGATTGATGGAACGCACCTTCTAAGAAGGCCATCGGCACATACTCGATAGAGGTAAGGGTCATCTCAAAGGTGTCTATGACTCTCATAAATGAGTTTCTTTTTGTTCTCCTCTGGTGGTACGTATCCCGTGACCATAAAGTTCACAATGTCCGCATACCAAGGGTGAGAGTCTGTCACCTTGAGGAGTATATCATCTCGTAGGAAGTCATTGATAGGTATGTCCATGGTTTGTGTGACTTTCAAACATGAAAGATGATCTGCTACTGAATTCTCTACTCCTTTCTTATCTCTTATTTCCAAATAAAATTCTTGGAGTAGAAGAATCCATCGAATTAGCCTGGGTTTAGCATCCTTTTTGGTAAGCAGGTATTTCAAAGCAGCATGGTCTGTGTAGACTATGACCTTTGCTCCAACCAAATAGGATCTAAACTTGTCGATAGCAAAAACTACTCCTACGAGCTCTTTCTCAGTTGTGGCATAATTGAGTTGGGCTCCTGTAGAGTTTTGCTAGCGTAGGCTATTGTGTGATGCTTTTTATCTTTAGTTTGGCCTAAGACCGCACCAACAGCAAAGTCACTGGCATCACACATGATTTCGAATGGCAGCGCCCAATCAAGAGGTTGGATAATTGGAGCTGAGATGAGTGCCTTTTTGAGTATATCAAATGATTTAAGGCATTCATCATAGAAATCAAAGGGAGCTTCTTTAGCTAATATGTTGGTGAGGGGTCTAGCGATTTTGGAGAAATCCTTGATAAATCATCGGTAGAACCCCGCATGACCTAAAAAGCTGCAGATTCCCTTAACATTGATAGGAGGTGGAAGTTTTTCAATAACTTCAATTTTAGCTTTGTCTACCTCTATCCCTCTCTCATACACCAAGTGTCCAAGAACGATGCCTTCGGACCATGAAATGGCACTTTTCCCAATTAAGCACAAGGTCCTTCTCCTGGCATCTTTGTAAGACCCTGTCTAAATTTTCTAGACAATGATCAAAAGTTTTTCCATAGATGGAGAAATCATCCATGAAAACTTCCATGATATCCTCGATCATGTCTGAAAATATAGACATCATGCATCTTTGGAAAGAGGCAGGAGCGTTACACAGTTCAAAGGACATACGCCGGTAGGCATAGGTCCTGTAAGGACATGTGAACGTGGTCTTACTTTGATCATCGGGATGGATAGGAATTGATGATATCCCGAATACCCATCAAGGAAATAGAAGTAGGAGTGTTTTGCCAATCGCTCTAACATCTCATCGATGAACGGCAATGGAAAATGGTCTTTCCTTGTTGCCTTGTTAAGTTTTTGGTAGTCAATGCACATCCTCCATCCCGTGAAGGTCCGTTGAGGAATTAATTCATTCCTCTCGTTTTGAACGACCGTCATACCTCCCTTCTTAGGCACTACTTGAACTGGACTTACCCATTCACTATGAGGAACAGGGTAAATAATCCCGGCATGCAGAAGTTTCAAGACTTCTTTCTTGACGACTTCCCACATTGCATTATTCAATCGCCTTTAAGGTTCCCTTGTGGGGACACTCTCAGGGTCAATAGGAATACGATGGGTGCATAACGCTGGACTAATTCCCTTGAGATCCTGAAGTGAATATCCAAAAACAACTCTATGCCTTTCTAACATGGCTATGAGTTTGAGTGTTTCATCATCTAAAAGCTTGTCACTTACAATGACAGGGGCTTACAAATCGCCATTTAGAAAGGCATAACATAGGCCTGGAGGTAGAATCTTGAGATCAACAGGAGGTTTTGGGGAAGGCTCTCCTTTTGGTAATTCAATTTCCTCCTGAAATTCATCCTCCTCTTAGACGAAGTCTTCTTCTCCTTCAATTTCCAGGGGTTCTAAAAATTGAAGAGTCCTAACCTCCTCCATTGGCTCATATTGGATAGGAGATTCTGCAGATGTGTTCTTTGAGCGCAGAATAGGTATGGAGAAATTTCTCCCTCCAAGATTGATATTGAGGCTTCCTTCCAAAAGAACTTCCATGAGAAATTTCTCTATGGGAATCCCTATCATGATGTCGAAATCTTGGATTTCGAACACGTGAAAATCTAGGAGAGCCTCAACATCTTTTTGTCTAACAGACACTTGTTGCAGAACCCCACATCCTTCAAGAATGGTTCCAAATGAATCTCGGAAAGATTTTCGTGTTTGTTCCAATGGCACATCACCAAGAATGGCGAGAGCACAAGAATCGGAAATGAGATTTGCTCCAACAGTGGGGTTGTATAGGATTCTCATTGGTGTCCCTCTAATAGAACATAAAATGGTAGCCAAAGTTGAGGTCATCTGAAGAATTTCGAGTGAATTCTCGACATCAGTTGTCCACTCTCTGCTTAGGATAGAGGTCAACTCCTTAACCGTCTGACGGACGAACACCCCGTCAGGTGGTTCAGGTGGAGTTGGTGGCAATGAAGGTTTCCTATAGCAACAATACTTTGAGGTATTTCCATAATCTTCAAAAAGCTCTTCCTCGAAGTAAAATGGTAACTGCGAGGGTTGAATTTCATCTACCTTCGTAGTCTCAGGTTCGGGAGAGGATTCCTCTGGCAAGGCTTGGGGTAAACAATAAATGGGTTCATCCTTGTCCAAGAGTGTATCCTCCGTTCTTGACACGACTTCCTCTTGGGGAGGATCATTAAGACCCATAATGAAGGAAGAATTTTCTAGAATACTGTCCAGAAGATCCTTACCTTCTTCTGGAGTCTTATGGAGGAAAGATCCTCTAGCCGTAATGTCAAGATATAGGGCAGACTCTTTGTGTAATCCCATGAAGAAATGTTGCAAAAGCATTGGATCGGGGATTAACAAATTTGGGCCAGGATTTTCCAAAAGAGAAAATCTGTCCCAAGCTGCACCTATGGATTCCTTCTCCATATGCTGGAAGCATAGTACTTCCTTTCGTAAGGAAACAATTTGTGCAATGGGGAAGAAAGCAAGACAAATTTTGTCTCGTAATTCACTCCAATCACCGTTTGTCTTCCCAACATAGTGGTTGTACCATTGTTTGTCTTTCTCCTTGAGGGAAAAGGGAAACAACTTCCATTTGAGAGTTTCATGTGTCATACCTTCGATTAGAAGGCATGAACACAGTTGTTCGAACTCTTGTAGATGGTGGTAAGGGTTTTCACAATCCGTTCTTGAAAAGGATTGTTCTCGAACCATGGATATAAAGCCAGGGCGAAGTTCATAGCTGGTTGAACAAATAGGTTCCGCTGAAGGCGGTGGCTCACAGAACTTGCCCTTCGGAGCAGAGTAAGAAAGAATGGTGGGTTGCTCCATTTATAAGGTGGTGGTAAGGTAAGAATAAGAAAGTTAAGATGATAGATAAGGGGGATATGATACGAGGGTGATCTTGGTTCGAAGATTAACAGCAACCGTTCCCTGGCAACGGCACCAGAAATGCTTGTTGGTATTTCTTAACACCATAGAGTTATCCGCAAGCGCACGGAAATACCGTTGTAGCACTTCCGCTTAAGGAGTATTCCCAAGGGTATCGAATCCAAAGAACGTGTGTGCTAATCTTTCGAACTAGCTCACCCAAGGACACAAGTTGTTTGGTAGGCAAGGATCAGAGAGGAATTCAAAGTATTGATCCTAATTAAAGGTAGTTTGTAGTAGATGCTTGCTTCGGGCACGGGCTTACTCCTAGCAATACTAGGACGACTCCCGCCAAGAGCTTATGGCATAGCCGAACGTGGAGGATTATGAAGGACAGATAGGGCTGTCACCACCTACTGCCTACCTCTTCAATCTGTGGGTCTACGAGATATCCACTGATGATTTATAACCTAAGCACCACGCTTACATTCTAAATCACTACTCTAGTTGTTTTGAACACAAAGCTACAACTAGAGTCTCTAATGAATTAAAGCAGTGAACCCACAAGTAACTACTTGTTCAAACTACTAAGGATAAAAGATCAAACCTGTATTGAATTCACAAAGTCTTACTTGATTTAGTAAAATCTTTGTAGGGGTACAAGTGTAGAAGAGGGACTTGACAAGCTCAAGCCTCCTTCTTCTATACTCTTCACCACACTCTCCTTCTACTTTGATAGCCTCTAGGACTACTCTAAATCTTTGGAGTGTAGCACTATTCTCAACTTTTGGTGTGTGTGAGAAGTGAGGTGAGGGGGTCTATTTATAGGTGGAGAAGGGTCGGTTCCTGCCACAATTAACGCGCAAATCAGTCACCATTGACTCCAGGGAGTCGGGAGGAGCCAAAACGTGTAATTTGACTGAGTTTGCCGCCAGGAAGAGGTCGGCCGAACCCCTGGTTCGGCCGACCTCGTCAAGGCTCCCCTCAGGGAGTGCTTACTCCAGGTGGCTTCCAAGTGGGCCCTCTTGATATATATGGGTGCAACACCATTGGATCTCCTCGTATTGTTCTGTTTGTGGGCCATTTGATCCATGTGTTGCCACATGTCATCACTTGATTCGTTGAAATCCATTTTCATGGATTCATCCCTGCAGTTTTTGGTATTTTGGGTAATAATTCACCTGTATACAAATAAACACCAACACTTGTGGAATTGGGTTAGTGTATAACCCTACCACTATGTTTTGTGTTTCTTATATGCACATTATGAGGTGAATTGACAGTCAAAATATGGTACTTAAGGACCGTCAACACACCTCTAGGCTCAATTACTCTCCCGGTGACCATCGGGACACCGGAGGACTACCGGCCTGAGAAGCTAGTATTTTGATGTGGCACACATCAACTTACCCTTCAACGTCATCCTAGGCAAGCCATCCTTGCATAGGTTCATGGCGATGGCCCACTATGCCTACCTTGTATTGAAGATGCTAACTCCATCAGGCGTCTTCCGAATTCGTGGGGACCACACTATTGGGGTCACTACGTTGGAAAAGCGTCATGCGCTCGCAGCAGCGCAAGAAGTTGAATCCGGCAAGGAGCAATCCGCTCAGCCTACGAGCTCGTTCCAACACAGCTCAAAACCTACACCTCATGTGCAACCAAGCGGCGACACCAATGTTCCTGTCAAAGTCGTCCAAATCGGTTCAGATGCCACTCAGAGCACTCGTATATAGGGAGGTCCAGGTGACAAATAGGAACTCGAGCTTTTCACTTTCCTCCAAGAAAATGTTGACGTGTTTGCATGAAAACTATAAAAATTCTTGGGATCCCTAGGGAAGTGATCGAGCACCATCCGAAGATTTACCTCGACACACGACCTATACAAAAAAAGCCCCAAAAGCAATCTGTTGAGTGGCAGAACATCATCGGAGAAGAAGTCAAGAAGCTGCTTGACGTTGGACTCATCCAGGAGCTACGTCATCCACGATGGTTGGCAAACCCAATCCTCATTCCAAAGGCCGACGGGAAGCTTCGGATGTGCATCGACTACACCACACTGAATAAGGCATGCCCAAAAGACCCCTTTCCACTACCAAGAATAGATCAAATAGTGGACTCTACCTCTAGCTGTAAGCTTTTATATTTCTTAGATGCATATTCTGGATTTCATCAAATACCAATGTCTCAAGAAGATGAAGAACATACTTCTTTTATTACGGTAGATGGTCTCTATTGTTATACAACAATGCCTTATGGTCTCAAAAACGCTCTCTCCACTTTTGTGCGAGCTATTTACAAAACCTTAGGGTAGCTGATCTGGGACCTAGTGGAAGTCTACATTGATGACATCGTTGTCAAGGTGAAGAACAAAGATTCTCTACTGGACAATCTACAGTCAGTCTTTGACAAACCGCGCCTAACGCGCACGAAGATAAACCCTAACAAGTGTGTCTTTGAGGTTAATTATGGAAAGCATCTTGGTTTCTTGGTAACCCACTGAGGAATTGAAGCAAATTCGGCCAAAATTAAAGCCATTGAAGCAATGCGCCCTCCATCCCACATCAAGGATGTATAAAAGCTAATTGGATGTTTAGCTTCGCTCAGCAAGTTCATCTCAAGGCTAGCAGAGTGAGCACTCCCCTTCTTGAGACTATTGAGGAAGTCTGAGCCATTCCATTGGTCTGAAAAAGCAGAGAAGGCATTCCAAGAGCTCAAGCAGCTCCTCACCATGCTACCAATCATTGTAGCTCCAAAACCTGGTGAACCTCTTCTGCTTTACATTGCTTCAACTACGAAGGTTGTCAGCATGGTCCTGGTTGCGCAAAGACCAGAGACATCTTCAACTTAATAGCTCAAACCCCTCCAGGAAGGTCTGGAGCTACCTGAGGGTGAGTCTGGGTCCCAACCCCCAGGCACGGATCCTAAAGGAACGATGCTTGTAGATCAACATCTTTCATCCAAGAGAGTATCTACCACTCAATAAGAAGATTCGGACCCCTCCGGGAGGGTCCAGATTGATGAAGAAGAAACTTTGGACCCCTCCGGGAGGGTCCAAACTATCCAATTGTAATACCTATGTGTGCTGAATACATTGGCTTGTAGTGAAAACACTTGCTTTCGCGATAAAAGTTTTGAATATCACTAAAACATCTTTTTATCAAGGTCCGACTCTAGCACCGAGCTACAGCAAGGTCCGACGATAGGTCCTACTAGTTTTGTAAGCTCCGGCGGGAGCTTGGTTATACTAGTTTTGGTAAGTTCCAGCGCTAGGTTCTACTAGCTTTTGTTAGCTCCGGCTCAAGGTCCGGGTTGCTCTGGTAAGGTCCGGAACTTGACCGCAATGCTTCTATTTTTCATTTGCAATGTTTCGTACTTGCTTTATATCTCTGGAAAGATTGCTTAGTATTCATTTACTAAGTCTTTGATGCGTTTTTGGTTGACATGGATGATATCGTGTTACTGTGGTTTTGCAACATGCTTATGTGAGGTTCTCATGTAAGGTGTTGTGCTCGAAACTAACTTGAGTCAAGTCGAGGACTTGGGCTCATATGGATTGGTTGTTTATTCATGTGCAGGTGTTGCTTGAGTTCAAGACATGGATGGTGATGGGATCCATTGGACTAGTCTCAGGGAGGAGATGAGGTTCCAACAACCAAATTCAGGAGGAATTGTGGTTGAGCTGATCAGGAGGTTGCGCAGCATGATTGAATCAAGAACAATGCATGTGAAGGTATTGTGGACATCATTGGAAGATGTTTGCACGTGTGCAAGGAGTGCATGGACGTGGCTACATGGTTCCGAGACGTGATGAAGAGATGTGGACGTAAAGAGTTGGTCGGAAAGGTCCAACCGACTAGGTTATGGACTCGGGCTGCGGCTGAGTCGGGTTTGACTCAAATATGGAAAGATTTGAGTTGGTTATGATAGTATTTCATGTGGGTCACGAATTTGAGTTGTTTAGGAATGTGGGATACGTTTCTAAGGTGTTTGGAAGTCTTAATATTTCTTCTATCTGCGTATAGAAGAATCCTAAGCAGTTATGGAATGTTACGATTCGTGAACAGAGTAGGATTGAGTTGAGTTGCCTTTCGAGCTGGTTATATAAGCAAGGGAGCCCAGAGCTCGTGGTGCACGACTTTGGGGGTTGTTCCTCTTATGTTCTATTGAATAAAATTTGTAGATTGAAGGAACTTTTGTGCCTTGTTCGTCCGACTTGTTCCAGACAAGTTTTACTCGTCGAGTTTCTGCACAGCACTAACTTTTGTCGATGGTTTTATCATAACTCGAGTTTTACAGATCCAATTGACGTGATTCTTTTTGGGTTGTCTTCAAAACTTGATTATATATCATATTTCAAAATTTCACGGTCATTGGATTTTTGGTTTATGATCTACACGAGTTTCTTTGCAGCGTTCCAGAACTGTTTTTTTCTCGGGTAGGGCAGATTGACCTTTGTTTGATCTTTCGATCATAACTTGAGTTTTTCTCGACGGATTTGAGTGATTCTTGTTGTGTTGTCTTTGTGACTTGATTCTCTCTGATATATATCACTTTTGTCACGGTGAAACATGTTTATATTAGTCTCACACACGATTTCTTTAACAGATCATTTTTTTGCCAAAGGGGTTGTGGTTTAATTGTTTCCGCTGCGTAAGATTTTTAAATCTACCATTCACCCCCCCCCCCCTATGGTAGCTTTTCACGTGCTCTTCGATCCAACAATTGGTACCAGAGCCAGGTTGCTCTAATCTTTGTGATTTGCATGTGTTTTTGACTAATCATCATGGAGAAGTACTCTGCCAAACCTTGTGTGTTCGCTGGTATTGATTTTCAGGTTTGGAAGGCACGCATGGAGGCTTTCATCTAGGCACAAGGCTTTGCAATATGGGAGAAGGTATACAAGCCTTACGAAGTGCCATCAAACGGTCAAGTTACAGCTACAAATCTGAGAGATGTTGACAACAACAACAAGGCTCGGAACTTGATCATACAAGGATTAACACAAAGCGACTTCGACCGTGTTGCACACCTTCGATCTGCATACGATGTGTGGAAAGCACTTTGTGACTACCATGAAGGATCCAACACGATCAAAGAGGTAAGGAAAGACAAGTTCAAGAAAGAATACATGCGCTTCAAGATGCAACCCGGTGAGTCTATTGATGACCTTTTTGCTCGCTTTAATAAGATTCTCAGCAACTTGCGTAGTGTCAATGTTAATTTTTCAGATGCTGAAAATGCTAGGCAATTGCTACGTGCATTAGATATGTCAATTTGGGAGATGGAAGTCACATCTATTCGTGAATCTACTGTCATGAGTTCAATTACTTTAGATGTGTTATATTCCATGTTGAAAACTCATGAAATTGACATAATCTCACGTAAGAACCCCAACAAGTCTATTGCTTTTGTTTCTCAATGTGACATGCCTAATTCCGGTCAAACATCATCTTGTGGTACACTTGCTTTGCTGTCCTCTCTAACCCTTGAACATATTGAGGAGTTTCCAGAGGAGGAGCTAGCGCTAATCTCTACCCGGTTCTCAAAATCATTGCAAAATGTGAGAACTAGAAGGAGAGGAAGCTCCGGACCTCAACGATGCTTTGAAGTGGTAAGACAGGACATTTTCGTTCAGATTGCCCTAACCTTTCAGGTCCTACTTCCCGGGATGAAAAGAAAACAAGAACGAAGCACTCTCTGCAAAAGATACGAAGAAAAAGAAGGGTTTTACAGGACGTTAATTGGTGAGCAGTTTTATCTCAGCGCTCCAGGAACTTGGCTCAAGCGACGTGGACATT
This sequence comes from Tuctoria greenei, assembly GCA_036927565.1. Taxonomy (NCBI): domain Eukaryota; kingdom Viridiplantae; phylum Streptophyta; class Magnoliopsida; order Poales; family Poaceae; genus Tuctoria; species Tuctoria greenei. The sequence goes on along the minus strand of JAYESD010000003.1, from coordinate 185,317,687 downwards.
GGAAGTAATGAAGATGAAGATGATTTGGCAAACTTGTGCTTCATGGCGGGCAAGTCAAGATCAAGTATGGAGGAGGCAGAACACAATAGCGACAATGAAGAGGTTACACGTTTGAGGAAGGAGAACATTTGGACTGTGGATTCAGGTTGCTCACGCCACAGGACCGGTAACAAAGATTGGTTCTCCTCCCTCTCTATTGTGTCATGTGTAGAGAATGTTACTTTTGCCGATAATTCTTCAACTTCTATAGTTGCTAAGGGTTCGATTAGAGTAAATGATCACTACACTTTGAAGGATGTGGCACTTGTCAAAAATTTGAAATACAACTTGCTTTCTATTTCGCAGTTGCTAGATGAAAATCTGGAAATTATTTTCAATAAAAACTGCTGCAAAGTTGTAAGTTCAAATAGTGAGCTTATTTTTAACATGTCTCAGTTTTGAAGAATTTTTAAAGCTGTTTTTGATATGTCTTCCTCTAAGCATATGTGTCTAGTTGCTAACGATTTAAAGGACCTATTTTTTGGCATCGTAGACTTGGTCACGTAGGCTTTGATCACCTAATGCGTGTTAGTGCTCTTGATCGCATACGTGGGTTGCCTAAGCTTAAAGGGGACAAATAAATTGTGTGCTCTTCTTGTAGACATGCTAAGATGGTTGCAGGTTCACATACTCCTCTCACAATGATCATGACAACTGAACCATGTCAACTTTTGCATCTTGACACCGTAGGACCTTCACGTGTTCAATCCTTCGGAGATAAATGGTATGTACTTGTGATTGTTGATGATTATTCTAGATACTCTTGGGTTTACTTTATGGCGTCTAAGAATGAAGTTTTTAGTCACTTCTGGACTTTATTTCTTAGATTATCAATTGATCACCCAGGATCTTTAAAGGCAATTAGAAGTGATAACGGAACTGAATTTAAAAATCAATCTTTTGATCACTTTTGTGCTGAAAATGGAATAGATCATCAATTTTGTTCACCATATGTACCTCAACAAAATGGTGTTGTAGAAAGAAAGAACAGAACCTTAGTTCAGATGGCTAGGACTATGCTTGACGAATATCAAACTCCTAGGAAATTTTGGGCTGATGCGATTGCAACCGCTTGTTATGTCTCAAATCGTGTTTTCTTGCGTGCTAAGCTAGGTAAAACACCATATGAGCTCCGGTTTGGACATAGGCCTAGTGTTACGCACTTTCGGGTCTTTGGTTGCAAATGCTTTGTTAAGAAACATGGTAATATTGATAAATTTGAACCTAGATCCATTGATGGCATGTTTCTTGGTTATCCATCTCATACTAGAGGCTACCGTGTGCTTTTACTTGACACTAACAAAATTGTGGAGACTTGTGAAGTGTATTTTGATGAAGCTAGCCCAGGTACTAGCTCAAACATTGTAGGTCCAGATCCATATCCGCACGGGGGGCATTTTCGTTGAAGATGAGGAAGAATTGGAGCTGCTGCCCGAAAATTCAGCAGCTAAAGACTTTGGTTCAGCTCCGGATGTTAATTCTCAACTAGCACCGACAACCATCGATGTTGATTCAAATCATCCTCAAGTCACAAGCTCATCGATTTGTGATGAACATGAAGAAGAAGAAGCTTGTGAGACATCTATTCCCCTACGGTTTTACAAAGATCATCCCCCACAACAGATGATTGGAATCTTGCATGAATGAGTCACACGGTCCAGGTTTTGCGATCCAAACTCTTATGCTCATTCTGCTTTTGTTGCTTCTTTTGAACCCAAAGATATATCCCACGCACTCACTAATGAATCTTGGATTATTGCCATGCAAGAAGAGTTAGAAAATTTTGAAATAAATAATGTTTGGAAACTTGTACCTCCACCTCAAGGTCACACTTTAATTGGAACTAAATGGGTATTTAAAAATAAACAAAGTGAGGATGGGGTTGTGGTTAGGAATAAGGCTAGGTTGGTTGCTCAAGGTTTCACTTAAGTTGAAGGTCTAGATTTTGATGAAACTTTTGCTCATGTTGCTAGATTAGAAGCCATAAGAATTTTGTTAGCTTTTGCTGCATCGATTGGTTTTAAGCTATATCAAATGGATGTTAAAAGTGCTTTTCTTAATGGCTACATAGATGAGGAGGTTTATGTGAAACAACCACCGGGTTTTGAAAATCCAGATTTTCCTAATCATGTTTACAAACTGTCCAAAGCCTTGTACGGTCTCAAACAAGCCCCTAGAGCATGGTATGATAGGTTAAAAACATTCTTACTTTAAAAAGGGTTTACCATGGGCAAGGTTGATAAAACTCTTTTTGTGCTTAAGCATGGCAATGACTCATTATTCGTTCAAGTGTATATGGATGATATTATCTTTGGTTGTGCTTCTCATGATCTTGTGTCCAAGTTTTCAGCAATGATGAGTTCCGAATTTGAAATGAGTATGACGGGTGAACTCACTTACTTTTTGGGGCTGCAAATCAAGCAAACAAAGGAGGGTACCTTTGTGCATCAAACGAAGTATACAAAAGATCTACTAAGGCGCTTCAACATGGACAAAAGCAAGCCTCTTCGGACACCAATGGGAACAGCAACAACACTTGGACTTGATGAAGATGGTGAACCCGTGGATCAAAAAGAATATAGAAGCATGATCGGATCACTTTTGTACCTCACGGCATCAAGACCAGACATACAATTTAGCGTATGTCTTTGTGCACGGTTTCAAGCCTCCCCACGTGCTTCACATCGCCAAGCCGTCAAAAGGATTCTCAGGTACTTACATGGAACTCAAGAATTTGGAATTTTTCTTCCTTCTTCCTCAATCGTTACTTTGAAAGCTTTTTCGGATGCTGATTTTGGGGGTTGTAGGATTGATAGGAAAAGTACTTCCGGTGCTTGTCATTTTCTTGGTAATTCTCTTGTTGCTTGGTCCTCTAGAAAACAAAATTCAGTTGCACAATCCACAGCTGAATCTGAATATTTAGCTGCTGCTAGTGCTTGCTCACAAATTATTTGGATTGTCAAACACTTAAGGACTATGGGGTTGATCTAGATAGTGTTCCACTGTTCTGTGATAACACTAGTGCCATTTGCATTGCTAAAAACCCCGTGCAACATTCTAGAACTAAGCACATTGACATTAGGTATCACTTTCTCCAAGATAATGTTGAAAAAGGAAACATTGTGCTTCACCATGTAGATACCAAACAACAATTGGCTGACATTTTTACAAAACCTTTGGATTTCACTCGTTTTTGTTACATTCGTAGTGAAATAGGGGTTATGCATCCTCATGGCTTAAATTGAGGGGGGGTTTTGAAACTTGGGAAGTCTATGTGTGAATCTGAAATTAAAATAATATGAGAATAGTATTTCATACATATATGACTTTGTGATTACTTTTACATGCTGAAAGTTCTTACTACATTACTCGTGTTATACATTTTGTAGTTTTTGCCATGTCTAGTAATTGGAATAATTACTTACACTAAAACTAGTCATGGTCGAACTTTCTTGCTGTTTTGAACTTGTTACATGTTCACAAGTGCTTTTAATCATTAAGAATTAATCAAGTAATCAACTCACATGTTGAGTTTTTATGAACAAATATAAATTGAGAAAAGATCAAGAGAATATGCATGCATTGCACTTTTTCTTTTGAGATGGCTTATCATTGCACTTAGATATGAACTTGGAAGAAGTTGTGTATGACTAAAACCATGTCCTTAAGCTTCTGATTGTCAAATGACATAGGCTTGGCTTGGTTGGTTAGAATAAGGCAGATGCGCATATAATCTCTTGCAAATATCATATGATCTAAATTTATGCTTTGAAAAATAATAAAATGCAGCAACTAGTGTCATGATTTCAGGTTTTGAAATAGTTAAGTTTGTGAGATCATAACTTACTTAAATTGAAAATTACATTTGATTTCTAGCATGGCTTACACTACTTTATGTATTTCATTGATGTGATAATGTAAGGTACTTGATAGTATGACTTGGATGAGCTTTGTTTATATGTATATGTTATAATATACTCATAACAACTAAAGGGGGAGAGATAATTTGTTTATATGCTCTTGACTTGCTGAATACATTGTCAAAGGGGGAGACATAAGCATGAAGAGAAAGATAATATGTGCATAAGGAGAGATAATAAAGGGGGGGAGATAATATGGGATAATTTTTGGATTTTCTTCTCATTTTACTTTTGATTTACAAAGGGGGAGAAATTGCCTTCAAAACTTTTATGTGAATAAGCAAATGTTCGGATTTTAAATGGTGTTGCCAATGCATTCATCAAGAGGGAGAATGTAAGACCTATGTGTGCTGAATACATTGGCTTGTAGTGAATACACTTGCTTTGGCGATAAAAGTTTTGAATATCACCAAAACATCTTTTTATCAAGGTCCGACTCTAGAACCAAGCTACGGCAAGGTCCGACGGTAGGTCCTTCTAGTTTTGTAAGCTCCGGCGGGAGCTTGGTTATACTAGTTTTGGTAAGGTCCGGCGCTAGGTTATACTAGCTTATGTTAGCTCCGGCTCAAGGTCTGGGTTGCTCTGGCAAGGTCCAGAACTTGACCGCAATGCTTCTGTTTTTAATTTGCAATGTTTCGTACTTGCTTTACATCTCTGGAAAGATTTCTTAGTATTCATTTGCTAAGTCTTTGGTGCATTTTTGGTTGACATGGATGATATCGTGTTACTGTGGTTTTGCAACATGCTTATGTGAGGTTCTCACGTAAGGTGTTGTGTTCGGAACTAACTTGAGTCAAGTCGAGGACTTTGGCAAGTATGGATTTGTTATTTATTCATGTATAGGTGTTGCTTGAGTTCAAGACATGGCTGGTGATGGGATCCATTGGACTAGTCTCAGGGAGGAGATGAGGTTCCAACAACCAAATTCAGGAGGAATTGTGGTTGAGCTGATCAGGAGGTTGCGCAGCATGATTGAATCAAGAACAATGCATGTGAAGGTATCGTGGACGTCATTGGAAGATGTTTGCACGTGTGCAAGGAGTGCATGGACGTGGCTACATGGTTCCGAGACGTGATGAAGAGATATGGACGTAAAGAGTTGGTCGGAAAGGTCCAACTGACTAGGTTATGGACTCAGGCTGCGGCTGAGTCGGGTTTGACTCAAATATGGTAAGATTTGAGTTGGTTATGATAGGATTTCATGTGGGTCATAAATTTGAGTTGTTTAGGAATGTGGGATACGTTTCTAAGGTGTTTGGAAGTCTTAAGATTGCTTCTATCTGTGTATAGAAGAATCCTAAGCAGTTATGGAAAGTTACGATTCATGAACAGAGTAGGATTAGGTTCCTGATTTGAGTTGAGTTGGCTTTCGAGCTGGTTATATAAGCAAGGGAGCCCAGAGCTCGTGGTGCACGACTTTGGGGGCTGTTCCTCTTGTGTTCTATTGAATAAAATTCGTAGTTTGAAGGAACTTTTGTGCCTTGTTCGTCCGACTTGTTCCAGACAAGTTTTACTCGTCGAGTTTCTGGACAGCACTAACTTTCGTCGGTGGTTTTATCATAATTCGAGTTTTACAGATCCAATTGACGTGATTCTTTTTGGGTTGTCTTCAAAACTTGATTATCTATAATCTGTCAAAATTTCACGGTCATTAGATTTGTGGTCTATGATCTACACGAGTTTCTTTGCAGCGTTTCGGAACTGTTTTTTTCTCGGGTAGGGCAGATTGACCTTTGTTTGATCCTTCGATCATAACTTGATTTTTCTCGACGGATTTGAGTGATTCTTTTTGTTTTGTATTCGTGAATTGATTCTCTCTGATATCTATCACTTTTGTCATGGTGAAACACGTTTAGATTGGTCTCACACACGATTTCTTTAACGGATCGTTTTTCTGCCAAAGGGGTTGGGGTTTAATTGTTTCCACTGCGTAAGATTTTTAAATCTACCATTCACCCCCCCTCTGGTATATTTTCACGTGCTCTTCGATCCTACACCAACAGCCAGTATACTTCATCAGTGAAGTACTTCATGATGCCAAGACTCGATATATTGAGGTGCATAAGCTGTTGTATGCAGTTCTTGTTACCTCAAGGAAGCTACGTCATTACTTCCAAGCCCACAAGATATTAGTGGTAACACCTTATCCACTGTGTGCTATTTTGTATAACCCCAATTCAGTTGGAAATATCGCCAAGTGGGCTGCAGAGCTGGCGGAGTTCGATCTCGAATTCCTGCCTCAACATGCAATCAAGAGTCAAGCGAAGGTTGACTTCATGGCGGAGTGGACACCTTCTCCATCAAGTATGGGCGGTCTCAGCGAACAGAAGTCCAAACCTAATGTCCCAGTCTTCACTGAGCCTCACTGGACTCTCCACTTCGATGGCTCCGTGCAGAAGCAGGGGGCCGGAGCTGGAATCCTTCTCCTCGCTCCGACCGGGGAAAAGGTCAAGTACATGGTACACCTTGACTTCAAGGCGACCAACAACATGATAGAATACAAAGCTCTCATCTTTAGACTCAAGATGGTGCTATCATTTGGCGTCCGGCGGCTGCTGGTTAAGGGAGATTCGAACCTCATCATCAAACAAGTCAAAGGTGAATATGCAATAACCCTCAGCTTGCTGCATATTTGTTTGAAGTCCAGAAGTTGGAAAAGGAGTTCTAGGTCATGGACCTCTGCCATGTCCAGCGTCTCAACAGCGCTGAAGTTGACAATCTCTTGGTGAAAGCTTCAATGAGGGCTCAGGAACCCGATGGGGTTTATGTCAGGAGATTACCGGCACCTGCCGCTTAGTCTACCGAACTAAGAGATGAGGGCGAGACAACCTGGGTTTGCTCGATGCAAGGCAGGTACCTTCCCGTAACAGGACCTTGTTTGGAAGACTTAGTCCTATGGTGTTGTAGATCAGGAGACGTGCGCCCTCTCAGCACGTGATGTCTCTGCCCTCAGCGGCTCGTCGTACTACGGCATTAAGGCTCCCGACTGAAGTTCTCCAGTCGGAGCTCGACCGTCAGTACATGAGGCAGGATGGCCATGTAAACATTGAGCGTAGTCACGAAAGGTGACTTGCTCGTGAAAACCCTTCTCCTTTGGGAGTTGGAGGCGGTTGTTCGGCCCTCTCCTAACAACTCCGCATTGTGGAGTGGCCACCCAAGTTCCGGCCTCATTTGCCAGAGAAATATGACAGGACAGTCAACCCTGTCAAATTTCTTCAAATCTACTTTACCGCTATCCTCTCGGTAGGAGGGAATGAGGCCATCATGGTCAATTACTTCCCAGTGGCTTTAACCATGACTGCTAGGACCTAGTTTATGAGCCTACCCCATGACTCCATCTACAGTTGGGGGAATTATGCCGCCAGTTCACCGTCAACTTCGGAACCTCCTACACCTAGCCTAGAACTGAGCTGGACCTTTTTTTAGTACCGCAAAAGACGAGAGAGTCAGTGCGATCCTTAATTTAGAGATTCTCTTAGGTAAGTAATACAATTCCTTCTATCTCAAATGCATCTATCGTTGTCACCTTCCGACAGGGTGTTCGGGATAAGAGGATGTTGGAGAAGCTGGCAACCAAGGATGTCAGCAGTGTCACGAAACTCTTCAGCCTAGCTGACAAATGTGCCAGAGCTGCGGAGGGCCGTGAGATGCACTCCAAACTAGCTACGGGGGCTGGTCAGCCTACCTCCAAAGCCAGAGCTACTTCCAATGGTAGTAGCAAAAACAAAACAAAAAAGTCAAGTGGCAAGAAAAAGTCACTTACCGGCACACCTACAGCTGCCGGTGCCGCAATACCAGGTGGACGGAGGCCACGTCCCGATAAGGGACCTCGACCATCATTTGAAGATGGTGACAAGATGTGGTGTCCGATCCAAAAGTCTAGGGCCCACAAGATTGAAGACTGTCGTTAGGTGAAAAGGCTTGCTCAACACAATAGCAAGTGTCAAGATGACACAAGTTTCCGCCAGAGAGAAAAAACAAAAAGTCAACAAAGCTCCGTCTGATCAAGAGTTAGGCTTCCAAGATGCCAAGAAGGCGTTAAAGGCGGTCTACAACACCATCGATGAATCTGACACCAACTCCAACAACGAACGTCGGAAGACTCTCATATGATGCATGGAGGGTCCTGGGACATACCTCTCGGTGCATTGTGCAAACTTTGCGTTGGGAGATGGCTGCTGCTGTTCCCACCGCCAAGGCGGACCCCATCGGAAGTGGATGGACACTCCCATCACCTTCGATGCTTTGTACTGTCCGAAGAACATGGCAGAAGCTGGACAATTGCCCCTGATGGTCTCCCAGACTATTAACAATATCCAGGTCTTCCATATCTTGGGGGATGTTGGCGCAGCTCTCAATTTGATCAGCTCCGTAGCTTTTGTGAAGCTCCAGCTCAGCCTCTCAGATCTGAGGCCCTCGTGCCCATTCTCTGAAGTGAGTCTGGGAGCTAGGCACACATCAACTTACCCTTCAACGCCATCCTAGGCAAGCCAGCCCTGTATAGCTTCATGGCGGTGGCCCACTATGGCTACCTTGTGTTGAAGATGCCAACTCCACCAGGTGTCTTCCAGATTCGTGGGGATCACACTACTGGGGTCACTACGCTGTAAAGGCTTCACGCGCTCGCAGCAGCGCAACAAGCTGAATCCGGCAAGGAGCAATCTGCTCAGCCTACGAGCTCGTTCCAATGCAGCTCTAAACCTACACCTCATGTGCAACCAAGCGGCAACACCGATGTTCCTGTCAAAGTCGTCCAAATCGGTTCTGATGCCACTCAGACCACTCGTATATAGAGAGGTCCAGGTGACAAATAGGAACTCGTGCTTGTCACTTTCCTCCAAGAAAATGTCGACGTGTTTGCATGAAAACTGTAACAAATTCTTGGGATCCCTAGGGAAGTGATCAAGCATCATCTGAAGATTTACCTCGACACACGGCCTATACAACAAAAGCCCCGAAAGCAATTTTGTTGAGCGGCAGAACTTCATCCGAGAAGAAGTCAAGAAGCTGCTTGACGTTGGATTCATGCGGGAGCTACATCATCCATGATGGCTGGCAAACCCAGTCGTCATTCCAGAGGCTAGCGGGAAGCTTCGGATGTGCATCGACTACACCACACTGAATAAGGCATGCCCAAAAGACCCCTTTCCACTACCAAGAATAGATCAAATAGTGGACTCTACCTCTGGCTGTAAGCTTTTTATATTTCTTAGATGCATATTCTGGATTTCATCAAATACCAATGTCTAAGGAAGATGAAGAACATACTGCTTTTATTACGGTAGATGGTCTCTATTGTTATACAACAATGCCTTATGGTCTCAAAAATGCTCTCTCCAATTTTGTGCTAGCTATTTACAAAACCTTAGGGTACCTGATCTGGGACCTAGTGGAAGTCTACATTGATGGCATCGTTGTCAAGGTGAAGAACAAAGATTCTCTACTGGACAATCTCTAGTCAGTCTTTGACAAACTGCGCCTAACGCCCACGAAGATAAACCCTAACAAGTGTGTCTTCGATGTTAATTCCGGAAAGCATCTTGGTTTCTTGGTAACCCTCTGAGGAATTGAAGCAAATTCGGCCAAAATTAAAGCCATTGAAGCAATGTGGCCTCCATCCCACATCAAGGATGTATAAAAGCTAACTGGATGTTTAGCTTCGCTCGGCCAGTTCATCTCAAGGCTAGCAGAGCGAGCACTCCCCTTCTTCAGACTATTGAGGAAGTCCGAGCCATTCCATTGGTCTGAAAAAGCAGAGAAGTCATTCCAAGAGCTCAAGCAGCTCCTCACCATGCTACCAGTCATTGTAGCTCCAAAACCTGGTGAACCTCTTCTGCTTTACATCGCTGCAACTATGAAGGTTGTCAGCATGGTCCTGGTTGCGCAAAGACAAGAGACATATTCAACTTAATAGATCGAACCCCTCCAGGAAGATCCCGAGCTACCTGAGGGTGAGTATGGGTCCCAACCCCCAGGCATGGATCCTAAAGGCAAGATGCTTGTGGATCAACATCTTTCATCTGAGAGAGTATCTACCACTCAAGAAGAAGATTCGGACCCCTCCGGGAGGGTCCGGATTGATGAAGAAGAAACTTTGGACCCCTCCAGGAGGGTCCAAACTGTCCAACAGCCAGTATACTTCATCAGTGAAGTACTTCATGATGCCAAGACTCGATATATTGAGGTGCATAAGCTGTTGTATGCAGTTATTGTTACCTCAAGGAAGCTACATCATTACTTCCAAGCCCACAAGATATTAGTGGTAAAACCTTATCCATTGTGTGCTATTTTGTATAACCCCAATTCAACTAGAAATATCGCCAAGTGGGCTGCAGAGCTGGCAGAGTTCAATCTCGAATTCCTGCCTCGACATGCAATCAAGAGTCAAGCTCTGGTTGACTTCATGACGGAGTGGACACCTTCTCCATCAAGTATGGGTGGTCCCAGCGAAAAGAAGTCCAAACCTAAGGTCCCAGTCTTCACTGAGCCTCACTGGACTCTCTACTTTGATGGCTCCGTGCAGAAGTAGGGGCCGGAGCTGGAATCCTTCTCCTCGCTCCGACTGGGGAAAATTCAAGTACATGGTACGCCTTGACTTCAAGGAGACCAACAACATGGTAGAATACAAAGCTCTCATCTTCAGACTCAAGATGGTGCTATCACTCGGCGTCCCGCAGTTGCTAGTTAAGGGAGATTCGAACCTCATCATCAAACAAGTCAAAGGTGAATATGCAATAACCCTCAGCTTGCTGCATATTTGTTTGAAGTCCAAAATTTGGAAAAGGGGTTCTAGGTCATGGACCTCTGCCATGTCCAGCGTCTCAACAGCGCTGAAGTTGATGATCTCTTGATGAAAGCTTCAACTGGGGCTCAGGAACCCGACGGGGTTTTTGTTAGGAGATTCTCGGCACCTGCCGCTCAGTCTGTCGAACTAAGAGATGAGGGCGAGACCAGCACCCCGAAGATGGCGGTCCCGGTGGCTCTGTTACCTTGGCATCCACCAAGGATCATAGGCGCTACAGGAAGCTCCGAGCAAACAAGCACGCAGGATCCAAAAGCTCAAGTAAGTTCTGATGCATGGATTTCAGAGGTTCGAAACTACTTGAAAGACAACATCCTTCCTGAAGATGGTGTGTTCGCTGAGCGATTTTTCAGATTGGCTAAAAGATACACGTTGGTAGAAGGGGATCTATATCGACATGGTGCCAACAGCATTCTAATGCGATGCATTTCCTGAGAAGAGGGCTGCGAACTTCTCGCAGAGATCCATGGAGGCGAGTGTGGGAATCACGTGTCATCCCGCATCATGGTCGGTAAGGCCCTCTGACATGGTTTTTACTAGCCTACAGTAGTCGAGCTGGTCAAGAAGTGTGAGGTGTGCCAGTTCCACGCGAAGCAAATTCGTACACTGGCGCAGTCACTGCAAATGATTCCTCCCTCATGGCCATTCGCTGTGTGGGGGATGGATATTTTGAGACCTTTCCCAAAAGATGTTGGAGGGTAACGGTTCTTATACATCGCCGTCGACAAGTTTACAAAGTGGGCGGAAGCAACTCCAGTTGTGACAATCAACAAGCAATCTACCATCAAATACTTGAAGTCCATTGTCTGCAGATTTAAAGTTCCGAGCGGAGTAATCACTGACAACGGGACCCAATTCACAAGTGCAGTGTTCCAAGAGTATTGTGAAGACCTCGATATAGCTGTCAGCTACGCATAAGTAGCTCATCCGACAAGCAATGGCCAAGCCGAGAGAGGAAACGCGGAATTTCTCAAGGGACTCAAGACGCGCACTTATGAGCGCTTGAAAAAGCATGGTGCCAACTGGATAGAAGAGCTTCGTCTGCATTGTGCGCAACCCGGACAACACCCAGTCTGGCAACACGAGAAACACCCTTCTTCATGGTGTACAGAGCCGAAGCTGTCATTCCTACGGAAATCGCCATAGGGTCTCTCCGAGTCCGAACCTACGACGAAGCCACGTAGGACCAGCTCTGGTGTGATGACTTAGACCTCGTCGACAAGGCAAGGTGTCAAGCAGCTGTCCGAAATGCATGATACTGCCAAGCGCTCTAGCACTATCATTAGAGGCATGTGCGCAATCGGCAGTTGGAAGAAGGTGATTTGATGTTGTGGCGAATACTCACTCGAGAAGGGATGAACAAACTTTCCCCTAGCTGGGAGGGTCCCTTCTGAGTTATCAACGTTTCTCGCCCCGGATGTGTTTGCTTGGCAACAGAGGATGGGATACCACCTTCCCAATCACTGGAGTATTGAGCATCTCTGTAAGTTCTATACTTAGTACCACGGTGGTGAGTCTGTATTTGTATAAAATGCATCTCATAGAGTCCATGAACAGAGTCGGGTTGGTCCAAGATGTATAGCACACTCAACTTGGTCTTGTACATTAAGTGTGTCCTTGCCTTCCCCTGTTATTCAAACTTATAATAAAATACATTTATATGAAAACAGATTCTACATGCATTTACTTTGCGCATGCTCATTATTTTTCCTTCTTATACCTTCTTGTCAATAGTGATGTTGTGCAATCCACTTGAAAATAAGTCCTAAGGATTCATGCGATATATACGTAAGTTTTATTGGTAATCTTCTATTGGATCCTAGTATTGTTGGATGGCCTAGACGCCTGAAAACCAATGCCAATGACAAGTCTGGAGTGCGCTATCGACTTAGCCTTGTCCAGCACCCTAAGTACGCCACTCTACCTATTCTAGTAGGTCTAAGTAAGGCGGGTCCGGACAGCACACCGACCAATGGAATTTTAATCGGTATACTTATATTGTCACAATGAGTTTATTAGGACCTAAAATTCAAAGAAGGATAATAAGACGCAAATAAGCTATAGGAAAGAGGACGAATTTTACTGCTTTTCTTGTCTCTCATGTACAGGGAAAAATAATGATTGTCGACAACCTGCACGTTGATGGTGGGTGCCGCCAGAGCACCTAGCTTAGGCATCGCGCCGTTGATGTTTCATATGTTGATAGTGGGCACCGTCGAAGCAACTAAGCTCTGACAACTCCCAAGGGGCCCACCGTGACATCCAGTACATGGCAAAGGGTCTTTGGAGATTTCGGATGCAGGACTCCGACCTCGAAGCCATCACAGTAGCTACAAGTTCAGAGCTATCAAAAGATATTCAATACATTGCCAAATTCCTTATGGTAGATGTCCTAAATCAATTGAGCACATCTACCAAGGGGCAACAAGATAAAGACAATGATACATTGAAGACAAAAATGGAATTCAAAAGGATTTCATTCATTCAAAATTTGGAGATTTACATGGTGAAGGTACAAAAGGGAAGGATCCTAGCTACTGGAGTTCCGTTGGAAGTACGCAGCAACCTTCTGGGTGGCTTCGTGGACGCTTGCCTCAGTTGCTTCTTCCTCCTTGGCGATGGATCCATCAATCACCGAAGCTAGAGACATAGAGCGATCCTGGCTGCGGAAGCATGTCAGCACATATTCTGCAACATTCATCGCCAAGGATTTTCCCTCGGTCTCGAGTTGGTCGCTGATCACATCTTCCAGCTTGTCCAGCTTAGCTCTGGCAGAGTTGAGTGCCACCAAAGCTCTGTTCGTCACTGACTCCCGATCAACTGGTCGGACTGGACTGAACCCCAGTGGCACCAAAGCATCTTCCGCTTGCCCAAGGACGTCCCAGACCTACTGGGACTCTATTGCCATCGTACTCTGGAGCTCTTCCAATGACTTTCTTGTGGATGATCGCTCTGCGAAGCCCTCCTTCGAGAATCGCTCGACCTCTTTAGCATGTGCTGAATCCATTCAGTCAGTTGCCTCTCTTGGTCAACGATTTGCTTCTCCTGGAGGTTCAAGCGGTCTTGCTTCTCCGCAAGGTCCATATCTTTAGCCTTCACCTTACCTTCCCTGGTGGAGACAGCAGTCTCTTGCTTGCTGACTCCTTCTCCCTTGAGCCATATTTGCTGCTTCTTAGCTTTGCACTAGGACATAAATTTTTCCTCACGGTTGGCCAGGCCGTGTTCGCTGCGTGCTAGCTTCTGAGAGATTTTGTCTTCTCTCTTCGGGAGCTCTTGCTCCTTATTGTCTAATGCATCTTGGCGCTTGAGGAGTCGTTCCCTCAAAGCATTGAGACTCTCCGAGCGATCATCTGCCACTTCATTGATTTTCTTCGCATGCTCATGGATCTCTTGGGTCTTGTCATCAAGGGCTTTTATTGCATCCTCTCCTTCATCCAGCGCCTTGTTCAGACGCATCTGCCGAGCTTTCTCGGCCTCGAGAAAATCTCTTAGGTTCGCTAGACAAGACTACGTCAACTTCATCTTGAAGTAGAGCAGCTTGTGCCAGCACCATAGAGTGTAACACCCATCCTCTAGGGCCTTGCGCTCGTATTCAAAGGCGAGCTGAACTTGGTGGAGGCTCGAGCAGGCGTTCTCGATTGACATTCCAGGGGGATTGGCTCAGGACCTGCTGGAGGTTCCTCCTATTTTTCAAATCTTCTGGAATAGTTGTCGAAGCCCATGGCATGAGCATAGACTCCAACAGCTCAACATCTGTAGCGCTGAGTTTTGAAAGCTCGTTGACCTCTAGCGCGGATGTTGATGAACTCGGAGCTGGATCTGCATACACAGACTCAGGCGCCATCGTGGTGCCAATTGGCTGCTCTGGTACAGCATCTGCTACAGGTTCTGAGGTAGGTGATGGCTCAGACATGGCAACCTCTGGCATAGCGATATTAGCCAAGGGCACCGATACCTCCGGTGCTGATGTCGGTACCTCCACTGCTGGCTCCGGTGATGCTGAAGCTTGCCCTGGCATTTCTTCTTCATGGTCTGGCACAACCACGGCTTCTTCGGCTGCTAGTACTAAGGTCATCTCGATGTCAGTTGGCGCTGAAACTGCCTTGTCGTCCGCCATAACCATAGGAGAACCCGTACCATCAATGGGGGCTTCAGTAGGCACGGTCTCTGCGGCCGCAGCGCTGGCTTGGTCGCATGTAGGTGCCGGAGTAGTAACTCCTCCTCTTGATACTCTGGAAACAGAGGAATAGAAAATTCAAGGAAAAGCAAAAAACAAAAAGAAAACACAAGCTCAAGTGTCGATCATTACTTAGGGACGCTGTCGCTCCAGTCAGCACAAAACCTCTTTCTTGGACGGCCGGAGTCGCTTGACCCCATCGTCGCCGGTGAGGCACAAGCTCCGGACTTCGCCCCGAGAGTTGAGGTGTTGATCGGCATCACTGTAACACCCTCATTTTCATGCATAATGCATTGCATACATCCTCATACATGTTTAACATAAAGCAACCTAAAAAGGGACAAGAATAAAATGAATTTAGATCTAATCATAAATTTAATCTTGTCAGGGAGCAGACTTGTGCGGCCTCCAACCCGTACTAGTCCAGTATTCCCTCTCTGTTTCAGAAATTCAGAGTTCTTCAGGACTACGGACTTGTTCGGCACAATGTGCGGACTAGTCCGGATTGAGCTTCTGATGTTTTTTCTGGACTTGTCCGGTGTTAAACTGACTAGTCCGATCTTGTCCAATTTCTGGTCCAAAAGACTTTTGCTTCGCAGCCCCGGACTTGTCCGAAATAGTTTCTGTTCCACAACGGACTTGTCTGGTCCCCCATACGGACTAGTCCGGCCTATTGAACTCAACTCGGATTCTTTTATTTCTCTACGATTAGTTTTTGGGTAATTGCCTAATTTGTGCCCAAGAACTTCGTGCCCAACCTCAGAGGAGCCCAAGTAGACCCCACCTCGGGCCCTACACGTCCCCCACTGAATTCTACTTGGAATACATCCCAAAAGCCTAATTCCCCACCTCTATATAAACAACCCAACACCCCACACCTCTTCACACCCCACCCATTGAAAACCCTTGCTGCCACTTTTGCATTGTGCCGTCGTCAAGATCAAGTCAAGAAGCAAGGAGGAGAGGAGAAACACAAAGAAGGACAAATCGAGATCAATCTCCATTGATTCTTCAACAATTGATGTTCTTCATCAACTCATCTCCATCAAGCCCTAATCACCAAGATTCAAAGTCTCACATTCAAATCTTGATCTTTGGATCTCTAAACGCGTGGTATACCCTCTACATTCAAGTTTTCATGCAAATTCAACCCCAATTCTCGCAGATCAAGAAAACCCTAACTCTGTAGTTCTGTGTAGGCCAGACTAGTCTGGCCCGTGAAAACGGACTAGTCCGGTATCTGAATCTGGAATGCGCTGAATTAATTCCAAATCAGCTCAAATCAATTTCAAACCTGTCCAAACTTGTTAAAAACTATTAGAACTAGTTAGTAAACATTATTAGAAACTCATTAACAAGATTTACCTCACAATTGCATTAATCATGCATATCATGGCATATTGAGTACTATATGAACATTATTTGATTGAATTGTGTGTTTTGCATGTTTGTCGCTTGGAATAGAAGGAATTGTCGTAGAGAGTGCTTTTGAGGACTTGCAGAACCAGAGTTTCAAAGCCTTCGACCCAAATCAAGCTCAGGAGCAAGGCAAGTGTCCTTGACCATATTGATCCTGTTTTAAAGATTTTGTTTGCATAATTGCATGCTTGTGTCAAAATTGATGGGAAAACCCAATTGTAGGAGTTTACTAGTTTTTTATGACCACCCTTGTCGCTTGAACACTATGTAGAGAGTCGGGAAGGGTATTTTGCACTTTTTCCTGCCCAATGCTTGATTAGGTTCAGGAAACAATCAAATGGCTTAAGTATGAATTAATGGACCTATGAATGATGAGAATTGATATTAATGAACCTTTAGCAACATGGTGCCTAGGGATCTAAGCAAGTTGGTAATGTGTAATGGGTTGGACTATTTTGTTGGTCTTGCTTGCTTTAGATCTAAGGATCGGTTCGTGGAGCGACCATCTAGGATTTACCGTGCCACCACAGAGCCAAGTATGGGTGCGGCTTAGCTGACTGATTAGTGTTTTGCCAGTACTATTTGGACCATTAAGAATGTTCGGGGAAGGGGTAGTCGGATTGGATTTATAGAGATTGGTGGGACTACCCTGGGATACGAAAGGCTCAAGAGGGGGCCCTTGGTTGGATGTGCTCAGTTGGGGACATCACCACCAATGAAACCTCAATGGGGTCTAAATAGGCTAGTAATAACTTTGTAAAGGCTATTTTGTGATCTCTCGGCCACACACCTAAGGAAGTGTGAGACGGCATAATTCGGATTCCATAGTCATCGAAAGGTGATGAAATCATGAACTTGTGGGTAAAGTGGTACAACCTCTGCAGAGTGTGTTTAAAAACTATCATGATAGTCATGCTCCCAGTCATGAGCAACCTGGACTCTCACATGATTAGATTATGGACTTTAATATAGTTTAATGGCTGGAATTGAATTGGGAATTGGTATTGGTTATTTAAATGGCTTAGGTACATGGAATTGATGAAAATGACATAAATGAACAATTATGTGTTATTTATGGTTTATTATTGATGGAATAGGTTATTTAAGTCGAAATTGATGA
Organism: Tuctoria greenei; assembly: GCA_036927565.1. Lineage (NCBI taxonomy): Eukaryota > Viridiplantae > Streptophyta > Magnoliopsida > Poales > Poaceae > Tuctoria > Tuctoria greenei. Next base: position 185,300,210 of record JAYESD010000003.1, on the reverse strand, counting down.
TATATGGGTTAATTGGGAAGGACCTCTCTTAATGATCCTATAATATTGCATTTTCAGCTATATTGAATGTACTTTTATGCAATTAGCCCATTTAGTTATCAATCCTTGTTCAAGCTACATGTCATACTTTCCCACACTTGAGTATGACATGTGCTCACTCTTGCTATTCCCCCAACAAATCAAGACGTAGGCGACCAGGTGGAGTATCGGGGTTATTTGAGGAGTTCTAGGCATGTGTTTTGCCATCAAACTTGCATGTCGAGTTGCAGTCATTAGAGTTTAGTTTTTCGCTGCAGTTTCATTAGAGTTTGTATTCGAGACTATTTGGTTTGTAATAAGGTACTATCATTAGTATTAATATTTGAGACATGGTTTATAATCTATTTATCATTTGTGAATCACTTATGTATGTGTGTTAAACATCCTGGGCACACATATGCATTATGCTTAGTTCATTTTTGGAATCGGGTTTCACAAATCGGTATCAGAGCTGTGTTTGACCATAGGACGTATGACTAGGTAGAATGGACACCATAAATCACTTAGGACATCTTTCCTATTCAAAATTAGCCTATTTTGCACTATTTTTCCTCGCACTAGCTATATAATGTGGCAAAAAACTGCATTTTTGTTGCTGCTGCAATTTTTGCTGTCTTTGCATCTTTTTGGCAAATGCACATCCTCTCATCTTGATTTATGGTTGCTGCAATTTCAGAACTGATATTTGTTTTTTCCTCTATTTTCTCATTTTTTCTTGTAGATGGCTCACACCAAAATGACAGCCCGCAAGAGAGCTCGTTTGCCACCCCTTGGAAGCAAGTTTAGGCCTTGGAAAGAGCTGAGGATGGAACCAGCCCAAGAGGAGGAAGAAGTGAATTCTCCCACTAAGGAAGTTGAGCATGAACACTCTAACACGATGGAGGAAGACCCTGAAATGGTGGAGTCCTATAATGATGATGAGGAAGAGGAAGACCCTGAAATGGTGGAATGTTATGATAGTGAAGAAGAGGAGGAACCACAAGAAGATGAACCTGCTGCACAAGAGGAGATACTTGAAGCTCAAAGGAATGCATCATAGCCAAGTGAAGCTAGGAAGGAGGACAAGTGCATAATTCACCGCGATGCCCAAGAATTCTGTTCCGACGGCACTGATGGAGGATTTGCTGCCAAGTAATTGAAGGAGTTCCTTGATCTATGCAAAATGCACCCAGAGTACTATGTTAAGAGGATTACTCGCCATGGACGTGAAGAATGGAGGGCTCAAGTTATAGTTCTTGCCAAAGATGAGGTGGTCGCCCGACACTTTGCATCCACATGGAGAAGCACCAGGGAGCAAGCTATTGATGATGTCGCTTGGGATGCACTTACTAGATTGTGCCACGTCTATCGGGAGCAAGTTGGAGGTACTAGCTTTGCGCTGCACCCACAACGCAAGAAGGGGACAAGGGAGATCTTAAGACCGCAGGATGGATCACAAGTCGGTTCTCGTGCTATTGACATATCTCAGGCAGTATTGGTGAATTTGGGAAATCGCTATGCCGATGCCATGGAAGAGATCCGTTACCTCCGTAAGAAGTTGTTCATCATGGAGAAGCAAGAAGAAGCTCATGCCACCATGGAGGTCAATGGTGTAGCAACCTGTAAAAGCCCTAATTTTCAAACGTTGAACTCAACTTTGATTTAACAGAAATGAGGAAAAGAAAAATAAATCAAAATGGTAAGTGCAAAAATCAAATCAATTCAAATGGTAATGGAGGAAATTCAAAAATTTGAAGTAAGCAACTATTCAAACTAATTCAAAATAGAAATCTGAGTTCACCATTAACTTCCAAAAATTCCAAATAGCATCCCTGTCAAATTTCATAAAATTTGGAGCATACTTTTTATTCAATTCAATGTGTACATTGAATTCCATTCAAATTCAAATTTAATTTGAATTTCAGATGAAACTTGGTCAATTCAGTGAATTGATTTTGGAATCATATTCTCCATCTTTAAATTTGCCTCCCCACAAATATCTGAAATTTTTTGACCTTGTTTGGTGGTGGAATTAAAGGAACAGAGAAGGAATTAGGTGGAAGAACAGAGTATGACATGTGGGACCCACTGGACAGAACCAGTTGCTCTGTATGCCGTTTTTTCTCCGCTCCTCTGCTCGACACCGTGACGCTGCATGCAGCCACCGTGACGGCTTGCCTTGGCGCCCAATCTTCAGCCTCACAGCTAGATAACGCGTTGCAGACGAGTTGTGCCCCTCCTCTTTCATTCCCACGGTGGAAAAGCGACGTTCTTCTCTGTTCTTGCCACCGGCACCATTGTTGCCGCCTCCCTCTTCTTCACTTCATCCGGCCATTCTAGCCATCGGTTGATCGACCTTCAAACAGCGAAAATAGCACAAGACTCTACTCTATCATCTCCACCATTTAGTTCATCGGTTTGCTCACTAGTTTGCTGATATTTTGAAGTTTTGGCGGAGCTCACGGGTGAAGCCGCCGGGAGCTGTCTCTTCTCCACCGTCGGCACACCGCACAAAGCACCTTCAGCTCTCGACGTCCATAGCAAAAAGGTGCGCCCAGGAACCCTCTACACGACGGTGAAAGCCATCCATCCTTTCCTTAAGTAATGAGCAAGTTATTCAAGTTCTACTTTCGGTCAAGTCTTATGAACTAGCTAGTTCCTCCGTTCAATTCGGTTTCCACGTAGAACTATTCTCCAACATGGTTAGCATATAGCTTGAACACCTCCTAGCGCACACTCCCGAGCTGTTAGTACCAAAAGTTATCAACCAGAGCCCTGAAATCGTGAGTTTTCCTCTCCGCCATTACAGCCGCCGCTGTTCACCAACGAACTTGTGCTTACCGGCTGTTTGACTTCGTTTACACCATCTAGTAACTTCCCTCATGATACCAGGAGCCTCCTCGAACTTTTTATGAGGCGTTTGCGCTGCGTATGTGAAGTTCCTACATCATCGGAACACTAGCGATATCTCCGCCGTCGAGCACGAAGCTCCGGACGTCCTCAGCTTGGGATGACCCTCCCATCTTTCTCAGCATGCGAATCTATGCATAGGCGGCCATTATTAGGTGGGGAGAGGCACGGTAGCACTTTGCCGACGAGCCTTGCCGGAGATCGCCGTCGCAGAAACCACGGGTGCCGCCCATCGGGAGGTTGAAGCAACCACCACCCCCCCCCCCCCCCCCCCCCCCCCGCCGGCCCGCATGTCGGTGACCCATTTCCTTGACCTTTGATCTGCTGTGGCTCCCTGATCCAGTGCGGCTACGCGCCGAGGACCATGTGGCAAGTCGTGTGGCTTCAACCAGGGGCGCCCATTTCAATTGGGTGGGGCCCAGTAGCCATTTGAATCAGTTCAAATATATTCAAATAAAAGCAGAATTCATTCAAACTTCAAAAATTAATAACTCTTAGTAGGATGGTCCAAAATTAGTCAAACAAATTTTGTTGAAATGGTATTGATCTCTATTTTCTGGTAGTGCCAGTTGTTTGTCAAGAAAAGCTCAAATTAATTTCTGTATGATTCATTTCCTCCAAACACCTAGGAAATTGTCACAGTTGAACCTTCCACAGGAAAAATCCCAAACATTACCAGAATCTCCAATTAAATGTTTTGGAGTCCCTGTAAAATTTTCATGACCATTGGACCTCTATAACTTTCCCACATTCGAATTCTTCACTGCTGCTCCAAGTTACCAGAAATTGTTTCCAGAATTTAATTCCAACTTCAAAATTCAATTACTCCTAGTATAATTGCCCAAAAAGTTCCCAATAAATTCTGGTAGACTCATATTGATCCCAAATTTGCATTGACACAATTTGTTGGACATGAAAGTCCAAGGATTTGCATAATTAATTCCTTTGAGCTAACTGCTTGGCAAATTAATTACCCCTGTTCTGCTAATTGTAAAATTCCCAATTTTTTTCAGAACACTCTTAATAGTACCCTGGTTCTCCAGTAAAAATTTCAAGTTCTTTGGGCTTCATTTACTGGGTGAATCAGTGTTCCAAATGTCTATGTAGTTTGAAAATTGACAAATGTACAGAAACATTTCCAGAATTTTCCCAAACTTGTAAAATCAATTCCTCCCTGTAGGAAGCTCAGAAAAATATGAAAAAATTTCCTAGAACCAGTAAGACCTCCTCTACCATGATCATCCACAGTCATCCATGAAAAAGCTCCAGATTCAGTACCAAAATTCAAACAAGCCTTTTACTTGTTGGAATTTTAGAGACAACAAGCTTCCTTGAACATCTCCAATTCTTAGTCCAGTTCTTCCTCATAGAACATAGTATACACTGTAAAAATCCCAAAGCCAATTAAAATCATCATCATACCTGATCAGTATTTAGAAAGTCTTTTATATAGTTTCAATATCACTCATGTACTTTATATATTGCATATCATATAGTGACCGAGATCGAGGAGGAGCCAGAGCCCTTGGAGAGTATATCACAAGAGGCTACCTTTGAATTTGACTCGCAGCCAGGCAAGCCCCGGTTTGCATTTAAGCACTATTACGAAATTTTGATTTGTATCACCTATGTCTAGGGTGAGTTATGTGCATTAGGCTAAGGTGATTGAAAATCCACTTGCATGACCAGATCACCCCATTGAGTATTTAGGTAGTTGTTAAGTCATCGTGTAGATTACGCTATGCTAAATGTTGTATAGGATTCGGTAGAAGTCGAGTAGTTGGAATCTACTCGCATGGCTAGGACTTTTTCACACGGGATTGATTCAATGAAATGGAGTAGTAATCTGAATATGAGACCGGGCAGGGGCTAGGATGCAGCAAGACGTGGTCTTGGGTGCATAGACATGCCTGTGTCAATTAAGGACCGAGCCGTATGCCACCCTGCTAAGCAAGCTTGAATTGTACCGAAGTCATACTGGATATATGGGGTCCAAGAAACCGATGTACCTTGGGAAGCCTTTGCTAAGACTTTTTCGATCGCCTCAGGCTTTCAGCCGTAGCACAGTAGACGGAAACTCACTCACGACATCTTCACAGCGGAAAGGTGCACCGTGAGTGGGAATACTGTCCTAGACGATTGACTCGATTCAACTTGGATGAAACTTGAGAAAGGTTGTTGCGTGCGACGTCCTTGGAGTGCACCTACGTGGCTTACGGGCGTACGTGTCGTGTATTCTGGGTATCTTTGATTCGAATCACCGTCTCTTGCGGATATGAGTACCACTTGTTCACTGAGTTGTGACGTAATTAATACTTGCACTTGAGATGAGAATTAATTGCTGCTGTTATGAACATTATATTATCATTGTATTGCTATGTTGTATGTATTAGTATAGTGCTAACTAAATTTATTTTCCACCTTGGGCATGCAGCATCGTGATGAAGCGTTTCTTGTTTGATTGTGGAGTTACGATGTTGCCCCACACAAGGTTTAAGCTGCTGCTAATAAATCTAAAAATAAGGACCCACGTTTAGGCGAGTCCATTATGCAAATATGCCATCCTATGTTTATGTCTTTACCCTCATGTAGACTTCCATGTTTAGGTGAGACCGTTAAGTCTTGTTGAGCCTTCGTGCTCACGGTTGCTATATAAGTTGTTTTGTAGGTACTAACCTCTATGCTTATGATTATGGTTGTTCGATGAGACTCTGAACTCTCCGAGCGGTATACTCATGGGAAACCATGTCGCTGTTGTCGAAGTGTGAAAATGACACTTCCCCCGGTACTACTGGATCGTAGTCCGCGGTGGTTCGTGATTGGTTGGGGGCGTGTGAGATTATGAACAAAATAGTGACACAAAGAATTTTACGTGGTTCGGGCCGCCTGAGCGTAATACCCTACTCCACGGGTTGTTGTTGTCTGTATGAGTTGTGTGTTCCTTGGGGTTCAGAGTGCGTGTCCTTTGTACCGTGTAGCGCAGCCCTTTTATAGTCTAAGGACTGGCCGTTACATTGTCAGCCTAGCCCGACATGTGGCCTCGGTGTTTAATTACCTAATACATGATCTGTATGTGTTAAGTACATTTAACAGTGTGATAACGCACCTTAATGGGGATGTTACCGGTACTAAAGGTCCTCTGATCGTGTGTCATCAATATGGCATTAATGACACGTAATCAGGTCTTGTAACGGTAGCTTTAACCGCCCCTTGAATGTTTGTGCCGTTGGAGATCTGTATATCTTTCCATTGTTGTCTTAGTCCGGAGGCTCGACACGTGGCAGCTCTGGAGCTTCCTTCTGTGGAGAGGCAGGTCTGGAGCTGCTATACATGTGGCAGCACCAGAGCTTCCGCTACTGGGAGTTAGGTCTGGGGCCTCTGGACACGTGGCACGACCGGAGTTTTCCTATACAAGGAGCTAGGACCGGGCTTGCTTTACACGTAGCAGTGTTAGAGCTACCCTAATGAGGGAGGCGAGTCCAGTGCTGCGGGACACATGGAGCCTTTGGAAGTCTTAAATTCGGGCAGAGAGAACTCTGTAGCTTTTCTTGTGGTATCGTGGGGTACCTGGTACACTGGGTACCGACAGTGGCCCCTGGGCCCACCTTTGGGAGAAATCCTTTGGGTTAAGTTATTCTGCCCGAGGTGGGGCCATCTTCGATTCCCGCATTGCGGCTTCAAAGGTCTTTTCATGGGCCGTTAGGGCAATGGTCCGCAGTTAAACACCGCCGCGAGGCTCTTTTAGATGCGGCAGGTGAGATCCTGGCGTGCGGATCTCACGCAATTGAAGGTCGCCGGTTCCTAATATGAAAATTGTATCGTTTCCGAGTGCCCTATCAGGCCGCCGCCCTCGGGCTTCCAACTTCCCATCATGACAACGGTTCACCTGGTGTGATAACTTCGAATCCTCCACCGAGGTGGACTCGGGCCCATTTTTCATTGACGGGGTCATCTTTTGAGATGAAATCTTGATCCCGACGCAGTTTCCATCCAAGCGTTGTGGAGGCTTACTTAAGAAGGAAAGCCCGCACGGTTTGAGGACTCTTTACGCTTTCATTCAAACTTGCGCTCAAAGCCTCCCAACCTTTGCATAGCCCTTCCAACTTTTGCTCCACTTTGTTTCAATGGAGTTGGGTCTTCCTCGTAGCACGATCACTAGCAACGAAGATATGTCAAGGGTCCGGACCTACATGGGGTGGTCCAGTGACTCCTTCAACAACGATATCCGTTTCAGCAAGCTTACCTTCAAGAAGAAGCGCACCGGTGAGATCATCTTCTTCTCGGTGTACGCCATGGTGGGTCTAATCCCGCCCTTCTCAAGCTTTCTGCTGATGTTGCTGGATTTCTATGGACTACAGCTTCATCACCTCGGTCCCCACTCCTTCTTGCTGGTGGCGACCTTCGTCCACTTCTGCGAGATGTGGGTGGGTGTGCCGCCATGCATCGAGCTCTTCTGGACCTTCTTCACGGTCCATACTACCAAAAAGGGGACGGAGTTGATTGGCTTCTACTACTTCGTGAAGCGCAAGAACTCCCCCTTCAAGTACTTGAAGACCTTCCCCTCTGAAAAGTGGGACAACTGGAAGAAAGAATGGGTGATTATCACAGTGGAGGAGCATGAGAGGTTAGAGTTGCCCAAGGGCCTCCCCAATGTCAACACCGACGCCTGGAATGCAGTTCCAGAGCTATCCAAAGCGTACAAACCCATCTTGACAAGGATCCAGGAATGCGTAGAGGGTGGGTGACCCCTCATATGATCTTCAGATATTTCCTGGTGAACAGGTGGGCTCCACTAAAGACAAGGGAGTGGCCCTCATGGGCTTTCAACAGTGAGAGGGATCACAACCAGATAGAAGCCAGTTTAACACCAACTTGGACGATGAAGATTTGAAGCTCCATCTCCGGAAGTTTTAACACGGGGCCATCACCCGCGACACATTGACCCCACCGGCGGAATTCCTCCCTCTGAACATGGTTCTGGAGATCAGGAGGGAGCTCCGAAGGGAGATGCCGGAGCTTGACGACCTCGGCCTGGTGGAGAGGCGTAGGACCTCCGGGGTTGCTATTCCCAAAGCATCGAAGAGGGTGGCTCCAACCACTACTCCAAGCCAGAAGTTCAACGATGCCAGCAAGGGCAAGGGAAAGGGCAAGGATCCGGCTGAATCCTCCAGCCGGAAGATGTAGTTGAGACATGCTGATGGGAGCTCCCTTAGGTCGGCTCCATCTCTAGCAGCTCCTACTCCCCGACCAAGTAGAACTTCAGTGGTCAAACCCTCTTTAGAGCCAGCATCCTTGAGGGGCGCTAGCTCTGGCAAAGCGACTCCAGCTCTAGTGTCAGCTGCGGGCTCTAGGTTCGGAGGTCCTTCCCAGCCGAGACAGGTCCCGGCTGAGGCGACACCAGTTGTTGCGGCAAGCTCCCGACCAAGGTCTGAAGTTTCTGCCTCACCACGTCCGGTGGGCTCTGACTCCAGACATGAGAAGAAGAAGTTATGCGGTGACTGGGGAGGAAGCTTCCTAAGGTAAGAATTTTCTTCTCACCCTGAGTTGTTGTTTCCATTATTTTCCTTTTTTTAATTTTTTGATCTTTGCTTCCAAGATGTCGAAGAATAAAGCTGAAACTTTGGTGCCTGTTGCAACAAATGATGTTGTGCAGACTAAAGCTCCAGCTTCGATCCCGGTACCTCCCCAGGTGGTGGCTGAAGATACGGCAGTTCCAGTGCCAACTTTCGTGGACTTGGATTCAGAGTTGTCACCAGAAGCTCCCGTGGTAGCGTCGGACCACGGGGGAGATGTTCGTGATGAAGCGTTGCCGGCCTTAGAGCCGGCAGATGAAGTTCACTCTCTGGAGACAGAGATGGCAGAAGCTCCGGCGCCTAAGCCGGAGGTAACGGAAGCTCCAGCCTCTGAGCCGGAAATGATTGAAGCTCCAGCCTCGGAGCCTGAGACTACAGAAGCTCCAGCACCTTAGCCAGAGGTAACCGAAGCTCTGACACCTGAGCCGAAGGCGGAGGAGGCTCCAGTCAAAGCTGCAGCGTCCACCCCGGAGGTGACTACCCGGAGGTGTCTATGTCAGAGCTGGGGCACCCACAGGAGTCAATTGCAGGTCCTCCACCCTCAGAACCGATGATTGAAGATCCGGTGGGGGGACCTTCCTCATCAGCTCTAAAAGTAGGCCCTAATGTCGTGGAGTCGTAGGGTACCACGCTTGTGTCGTGGGACCCAATCGATGTTTTTGAAGATCCGCTCGAGCCGGCGGCTGAGATCCAGGCTGGTCTAGAGCCAATTCCTCTGTCGTTATCTATCGACAACACCAGCTCTAGTCTATGCCAAGTTCAGGTGGCCTTCATCTATGAAACCAAGACTCTCGAAGAAGAGCGCAACACCTTGAGGCGTTGGCGCAATAGGCTTCACTTCAAGATGAGGCTGACGCAGTCAAGGCTTGCCGACCAGCGGGAATGGGTGGCCAGAGAGAAGGTCCGGCTAGCACTGATGGACCGCTTGTTGAACGAGCGAGAGGCTGCCATTAAGTCTCTCGATGAGAAGGGCGGGAGATTCTCGAGCATGCTAAGGAAACCAATGAAGTTGCTGACAATCATCAGGACAACCTCAATGACTTAAATGAAAAGCTCCTCAAGCGTCGGGCGGACCTCGACGAGAGGGAGGAGAAGCTCCTGGAGAAGTAGGAGGATATCATGAAGAGAGAGGAGGAGCTCGCCCAGAGGCTCTCTCTAGGGGAGCAAAGCTTGGCTGACCACACCAAAAAGTTTGAACTGCGGTGCAAGCAAGAGGAGGAGAAGAATTGGAAGATGGGACAAGAGCTCTCCAAAAGAGAAGTTGATGTCGCCACCAGGGAAGAGAAGGTGAAAGGAAGGGATAAGGACCTGGCGAACTGCCAGAACCGCATCCACCTCCGGAAGTTGGAGCTTGCCTACCGCGAAAGCAGGTGGCTAGGAGTATTCAACAACATGCCAAAGAGGTCGAACACATCGCTCGGGAGGGTTCGGAGCTTGCGGCCGCCAGGAGGTTGCTGAAGGAGTTGAGGAATATGCAGGCAACTGAGTCCCAGTGAGTTTGGGATTTCTTGGGTCATGCCAATAAAGCTCTGGTGCCCCTTGGCTTCAGTCTGGTATGTCCGGATGACTCGGAGACGGAGCTGGACAAGGCGTTGGTGGCGTTGAGCTCTACCAGCAACAACCTGGATGCGATGGGTGACGTCATCATCGATCAAATTGAGACGGAGGGGAAGTCCCTGGCCAAGAACGTCACCGAATATGTGCTGACGTGTTTCAAAATTCGGGACCCCCTATTATCTCTAGATCCAGTGGTCGAATGGCTCATTGCTGAAGAGGAAGATGTCGCCAGAGCCGGCATTTGTGAGGCTGCCTAGAAAGTTGCCTCATTTTTCCATAGGACTTAGGACCTCCAGTAGCTAGGACCTTTTTCTTCTGCCTTTCCCTGTAATCATAATTTTGTAATCCAATCTTCGAATGAATGAAATCCAATCTTCTTGAATGAATGAATTCCATTTTGTATTTGTCTTCAATGAATTGTCCTTTATATTGTTGGCCCCCTAGTAGATGTACACAATTTGATTGCGAACATGTACCAAAAGGATCTGACAATGTCTTGATGACTTGAACGCTTCGAACTTGTAGCCAACATGTTTAGATCTTAGGTCCGAAGTTTACCTCAAACACCTCCAGGGACCCTTTGTTGCGTCGACGGCGGGCCCCCTGGGAGTTGTCGGAGCTTGGTAGGTCCGACAGCGCCCACTGCCAACGCATAGAGCATCAAGGGCGGGCCCCCTAGGGGTTGTCGGAGCTTTGTAGGTCCAACTACACCCACTGTCAACATGTAGAGCATTGATGGTGGCCCCCTAGAGCTTGATAGGTTCGACGTCACCCACTATCAACGCTTAGAACGTCGATGGCAAGCCCCATGGGATCGTCGGAGCTTCCTGGCTTCGACGGTGTCCACTTGTCAACGTATAATACGTCAACGGCGGGCCCCCTGGGGGTTGTCGGGCTTGATAGGTCCGATGACACCCACTGTCAATGCTTAGAACGTCAACGGCAGCCCCCCTGGGATCGTCGGAGCTTCCTGACATCAACGGTGTCCACTTGTCAACGTATAATACGTCGATGGCGGACCCGCTTGAGGTGATTTCTCCACCATCTTCATTTAGATCGTCATTAATTCTTCACATCGACAGCTGGCCCCCATGGGAGTTATCGGGGCTTGGTCAGCTCCGATGGCGCCAACTTTCAATGTACGAAACATTGACAGCAGGCCCCCTGGGGGTTGTCGGAGCTTAGTAGCTCCGGCAACATCCACCATCGCCATGAGTTTTCCATCTTTCCTGCGCATTAAAGACAAGAAAAACAGTAAAATTCATCCTCTCGTCTATAAGTTATTTGCGGCTTACTATTCTTATTTGAACTTTAGATCCAAAGGAACTCAACATGGTAACAAGTAAATTGATGTAATATTTTCAAATACAAATGCCTTCCGGACCCGCCCTACTGAGGCTTGCCGGAATATAGGTAGAGTGGTGTACTTACAGTGCTGGACCAGTCTAAGTCGATAGCACACTCGGGACCTGTCATTGGCTTTGGCGTTCAGGCGAGTAGACCATCTAGCAATGTTAAGATCCAAAAAAGATCAACAATATAACTCGTATATCATATGAATAACTTGGACTAAATCTCAAAAAGAATTGCACAACTTCGTTATAGACAAGAAGGAAAAGGTAATAAAAGAAAAATAAGCATGTATAAAATTAATGCACGTGGAGTCCGCTTTCACATAACAATGTCTTTCATTATAGGTCCGAATTACAGGGGAGACAAGAACACACTTGGGGTACGGAACCAGGCCAAGTGTGCTTTTCATCTCATTCTAACCCAGGGTAGGCAAGCCGCACTTTCAGTGTAGGGACCAAGTTAGGTGGGCTTGAACTGCTCGGACCCTCCTGGAGGGGTTCGGATGTTCTCCTTTGGGACCTACCTGACTCTGTATATAGACTCTATAACTTACATTGTGTGTAATTACAAACTCACCTCTGTGAAACTAAGAAAAAAACTTACAAAGGTGCTCGATACTCCATGGATTGGGAAGCGGAGTCCCATCCTCTGTTTCCAAGCGAACGCATTCGGGACGAGATACTTTGATCACTCGGAAGGGACCTTCTCAGCTGGGGGAGAGTTTGTCCATCCATTCACGAGTTAGTATTCTTCGTAGCACCAGATCGCCTTCTTCAAGCTGTCGGTTGCGCACATGTCTTTGGTGATAGCGCCGGAGCGCTTGGCGATATTGTGCATTTCGAACAGCAGCTTGGCACCTTCCCTCGTTGACGAGGTCAAGGTATTCACGCTGAAGCTTGTCCTACGCGGCTTCATCGAAGGTTTGTACCCGGAGCGACCCCATGGTTATCTCCGGAGGAAGGACCGCTTCAGCTCCGTACACCAGGAAGAAGGGAGTCTCTCCAGTTGACCGGTTAGGTGTTGTCTTGCTTGCCCATAGTGTGGACAGAAGCTCCTCTATCTAGTTGGCTCCATGTTTCTTCAGGTGCTCATATGTGCGCGTCTTGAGTCCTTTCAATATTTCTGCATTTGCTCTCTCAGCTTGGCCATTACTTGCCGGATGAGCTACTGATGCGTAGCTGACTTGAATGTCGAGGTCTTCGCAATATTTGTTGGAATGCTGCACTTGTTAATTGGGTTCCGCTGTCAGTTATGACTCTATTGGGAACTCCAAATCTGTGGACTATGGACTTCAAGAACTTGATAGTTGATTGTTTGTTGATTGTCACAACTGGAGTAGCTTCCGTCCACTTTGTGAACTTGTCGATGGCGACATACAGGAACCTGTAACCTCCGACAGCTTTTGGTAAAGGTCCCAAAATGTCCATCCCCCACACAGCGAATGGCCATGTAGGAGGAATCATTTGCAGCGACTAAGCCAGTGTGTGAATTTGTTTCACGTGGAACGAGCATGCTTCACACTTTTTTATCAGCTCAACTGCATCCTGGAGTGCTGTAGGCCAGTAAAAGCCACGCCGGAAGGCCTTACCGACCAACGTGCGGGAAGACGCGTGGTTCCCACACTCACCTCCATGGATTTCTGCAAGGAGCTCGCAGCCTTCTTCTCGGGCAATGCACCGCATTAGGACGCTGTTGGCACCGTGCCGGTAGAGATCCCCTTCTACTAGCATGTATCTTTTAGCCAATTTGATGATCCGATTAGCGGATGCACTGCCTTTAGGAAGGATGTTGTCTTTCAAGTAGCTTCGGATCTCTGAGATCCATGCATTGGAGCTAACTTGAGCTTCTAGATCTTGCGCATTGGGTTGCTCGGAGCTTCCTGCAGCGCCTACAACCCTTGGTGGACGCTATGGTAACACGGCCACCTAAACCGCTAGCTTTGAGGTGCTGGTCTCGCCGCCTTCGCTCAGTTTGGTAGGATGAGCGATAGGTCTTGAAAATCTCCCGACAAAAACTCTGTCGGGAGCTTGAGCTCCGGTTGAAGCCTTCATCGAGAGTTAATCAGCTTTAGTGTTGTTGAGACACTGGACATGGTAGAGGTCTAGGACGTGGAAGTCCTTCTGGAGCTTCTGGACCTCAAGGAGGTAAGCAGCGAGTTGAGGGTTGTTGCAACTGCATTCGCCTTTGACTTGCTTAATAATGAGTTGTGAATCACCCTTTACTATCATCTGCTTGATGCCATATGATAGCACCACCTTGAGCCCGTATATGAGATCTTCATACTTTGACATGATGTTGGTTGCCTTGAAATCAAGGTGTACCATATACTTGACCTTCTCCTCGGTCGGAGCAAGGAGGAGAATTCCAGCTTCGACCCCCTACTTCTGCATGGATCCGTCGAAGTAGAGAGTCCAGTGAGGCTCGGTGAATATTGGGACCTTGGATTCCGGCTTCTGCTCACTGGGGCCCCCTGGATTTTATGAAGGGGTCCACTACGCCACGAAGTCAGCCAATGCCTGACTCTTGATAGCATGTTGAGGCAAGAATTCGAGATCGAACTCTACCAGTTCCGCTGCCCACTTTGCAATATTACCAGTAGAATTGGGGTTATGCAATATAGCACGCAGTGGATAGGATGTTACCACTAATATCTTGTGGGCTTGGAAGTAGTGACATAGCATTCTTGAGGCAATAAGAATTGCATAGAGCAGCTTATGCACCTCAATATATCGAGTCTTGGTGTCGTGGAGTACTTCGTTGATGAAGTACACTGGCCGCTGGACAGTCTGGACTTTCCCTAAAGGCCCTAGAGTTTCTTCTTCATCAATCCAGTCCCTCCTGGAGGGGTTCGGACCTTCTTACTGAGCTTCCCGGACCCTCCCGGAGGGGTCCGTAATTTATTCTTCAACCATGTGAACTCCCTCAGATGAGAGAGGTTGATCCTCGAGCAGTTTGCCTTGAAGATCCGTGCCTGGGGGCTGTGACCCATACTCGCCTTCAGGTAGCTCCGGACCCTCCTGGAGGGGTTTGGGCTCCTGAACTGTTGATGGCTCTGGTCTTTCTGTGATCAGGACCATGCTGACAACCTTCATAGTTGCCGAAATGTAAAGCAAAAGAGGCTCACCAGGCTCCGGAGCTACCAGGATTGGTAGTGTGGTGAGGAGTTGCTTGAGATCTTGGAAAGCCTTCTCTGCTTCTTCGGACCAGTGGAATGGTCCGAACTTACTCAATAACTTGAAGAAGAGTAGTGCTCGTTCTGCCAATCTCGAGATGAGCTGGTTGAGCGCAGCTAAACATCCAGTTAGCTGCTGGACATCTTTGATGCGAGCTGGGGGACGCATGTCTTCAATAGCCTTGGTCTTCGCTGGATTTGCCTCAATTCCTCGTTGAGTAACCAAGAATTCGAGGAGCTTCCCGAAGCTAACTCCGATGACACATTTGCCTAGGTTCGGCTTGGTGCGCATTACACACAGCTTGTCGAAGACGGCTTATAGGTTGTCAAGGAGTGACTCCTTGTTCTTCACTTTCATGATGATGACATCAACATAAACCTCCACCAAGTCCCTAATGAGCTCTCCAAAGGTTTTATGCATGGCTCGCACAAGAGTTGAAGCAACATTTTTGAGACCGAATGGCATGGCAGTATAACAATACAACCCATCTACTGTTATGAAGGCAGTATGCTCTTCATCTTCCCTAGACATTTGGATCTGATGATATCTAGAGTATGCATCTAGGAAACACAATAGTTCACACCCGGAGGTGGAATCCACTATCTGTTCTATCCTAGGTAGTGGAAATGGGTCTTTTGGACATGCCTTATTCAAGGTGGTGTAGTTGATACACATCCGAAGTTTCTCGCTGGCCTTGGGCACAACGATTGAGTTTGCCAACCATCATGGATGATGAACCTCCCGGATGAAACCAGCTTCGAGCAGCTTCTTGATTTCTTGTCTGATGAAGTTCAGCCGCTCGACTGATTGCTTCCGGGACTTCTGGTGTACTGGCCGTGCGTCGGGGTATATCTTCACATTGTGCTTAATCACCACCCTAGGTATCCCAGGCATTTGCGACGGTTGCCAAGAAAACACATCAACATTTGTGACGGTTCCTATTTGTTGTCCAGACCTCCCGATATACGGGTGGTCTGGGCAGCATCAGAACCAATTTGGACGACTTTGATAGGAATGTCTGTGTTGCCGCTTGGATGCACACGTGGTGCAGAGGTTGATCCTCGGTGAGAGTGCTCAGAGGTTGAGCAGCTAGCTCCTTGTCGGATGCTTCCTCCTGCGCTGTTGCAAGCGCATGGAGTTCCTCCAGCGCAGTGACTCCCGCAGTGCGATCTCCGTGGATTCAAAGAACGCCCGAAGGTGTCGGCATCTTCAACACCAGGTAGCCATAGTGGGCTGCGGCCATGAACCTATACAGAGCAGGCATGTCTAGGATGGTGTTGAAGGGTAGACTGATGTGTGCCATGTCAAAGACCAACTTCTCGGTCCTGTAGTTCTCCCGAGTCTCGAAGGTCACAGGGAGAGTAATCGAGCCAAGAGGGTTGATGGCCCCCGGACCTACCCGAGAGAAAGGACGTGAGAGGCGTAGGTCTGAGAGTAAGAGCTGGGTCTTCACGAACGCTTCATAGCTAAGGAGGTTGAGTTCCGCACCTCCATCCACCAAGACATGGTAGAGTTGGACGTTATTGATGGTAGGAGACACCATCAACGGCAATTGGCCGGCTCCAATAATGTTTCTAGGACAGTCTGTAGCATCGAAAGTGATGGGAGTATCCATTCACTTCTGATGGGGTTCTGCCTTGGCGGTAGGAGCTGTGGCAGCCATCTCATGACGCATAGTCTTAATAACACAGCGGGAGGTGATATCCCAGGACCCTCCATATATGGTGTTGAGGGTCTTCCGGCGCTCGTTGTCGGAGATGTTAGAATCATCGTTGATGGTGTTTTACACAACTTTTAGGACCTTCTTGGGGTCCTGAAAGCCTAGCTTCGGATCAGCCGGAGCTCTATCGACTTTCTGCTTTCCTTCTCGCTGGCAGAAAGGAGCTTCTTCTCAGCGCTTGTTGAAGCGCTCGACAAGGTTCTAGACCTCGTGGTAGTCTTCAAAATTGTGAGTGTATGTCTTATGGATCGGACACCACATCTTTTGACCGCCGCCGTCTTCAAACGATGGTCGAGGACGTTTATCGGGGCGTGGCCCCCAACCACCCGGAGTCCGGCCGACGGCTTCTTCTTGCTATTGGACTTTTTGTTCTTTTTTCCACTATCGAAAGTAGTGGCTTCAGCTTTTGAGAACTTTTTGCTAAACTTCGGAGCTAGCTTAGAGTGCATTTCACAGCCCTCCACCGCCCTAGCACACTTGTCGGCCAGGCTGAAGAGTTTTGTGACACTGGTAACTTCTTTCGTCGCCATCTTATCCAACATCTTCTTGTCTCTGACGCCCTGTCGAAATGCCACAATGATAGATGCATTGGAGATGCAAAGAATCGTGTTTTGTACCTGCGAAAAATGTTGGATAAACGATCGCAGCAACTCCCCCGACTTCTCTTTTACGACGAACAAATCCAGCTCTGTGCCAGGTCAGGTGTAGGAACTCCCGAAGTTGGCAATGAACTGGTGGCATAGCTCCGCCCAACTATTGATGGAGTCAGGCGGAAGACTCATGAACCAAGACCTAGTTGTCCAAGTCAGAGCCACAGGAAAGTAGTTGGCCATCACGACCTCGTTGCAACCCGCCGCGAGAATGGCGGTGAAGTAGATTTGAAGGAATTCGACGGGGTTGACAGTACCGTCGTATTTCTTCGGAAAATGAGGTTGGAACTTCTACGGCCATAGGACCATGCGAAGGTGTATGGCCAGGGCTAAGCAGCCACCCCTACTCCCGAAGGAGAAGGGTTTTCCTGAGCCTCTTGCCTCTCACAAGCACGTTCGATGTGGACGTGGCCGTCCTGCTGCCAGTATCATCCATCGAGCTCCGACCGCAGATCATGCATCGAGAGTTTTGACGCAGTGAGTACGATGTGCCCTGGAGGGCAACGACATTACTTGTTGAGACACAACACGTCTCCTGAGCTGTGAAACTTGAGGGCCTAGTCTGCCAAACAAGGTCCTCCACTGTGAAGTTCCCTGCCCAGCAAGGGGCGAGCCTTGGTTACTGATGGCATCGGTTGCGGATGCAACCAGATGTTCGACATCAGTACGCCATTGTTCCATGGCTGCCAGAGGAGCTCCAGCTATTGGAGGATGATGGAGCACATTACGCGCAGCAATTAGCGCGTTCTCCGGGTTGTTTGTCGATGCAGTCACTCACACGAGGGAACCCTCCTGTTGTCTGACGTTGGCAGCCAGAGCAGGTGGTGGTGGTGGCGCAGCAACACCTGTCGGGACAACAGCGCCAGCTGGCTGTTGAGCATTGTAGGGATTTCCTCCATCAAGTTGTCTGGAATTGCCGTTGGATGATGCTGCCGTAGAGTTCACCATCTTGGAATCTCAGGTTCCTCTACCTGGCGCGCCAAATGTCGAAATGTGTAAACGACACTTCCCCCGGTACTATTGGATCGTAGTCCGCGGTGGTTCGTGATTGGTTGGGGCGCGCGTGAGATTATGAACAAGATAGTGACATAGTGAATTTTATGTGGCTCAGGCCGCCTGAGCTTAATACCCTGTTCCATGGGTAGTTGCTGTCTGTATGAGTTGTGTGTTCTTTGGGGATCAGAGAGTGTGTCCTTTGTACCGTGTGGTGCGACCCTTTTATAGTCTAAGGACTGGGCGTTACATTGCCAGCCTGGCCCAACATGTGGCCCCAGCGGTGTTTAATTACCTAATATACGATATGTATGTATTAAGTACATATAACAGTGTGGTAACACGCCTTAATGGTGACGTTACCAGTATTAAAGGTCTTTTGATCGTGTGTCATCAACGTGGCATTAATGACACGTAATCAAGTCTTGTAACGGTAGCTTTAACCGCCCCTTGAATGTTTGCACCATTGGAGATCTGTATATCTTCCTGTTGTTGTCTTAGGTCCGGAGGCTCGACACGAGGAAGCTCCAGAGTTTCCTTCTGTGGGGAGGCAGGTCCGGAGCTACTATACACGTGGCAGCACCAGAGCTTCCCTCTACTGGGAGTTAGGTCCAGGGCCTCTGGACACGTGGCACGACCGGAGCTTTCCTATACAAGGAGCTAGGTCTGGCCTTGCTTTACACGTGGCAGTGCCTGAACTACTCTAATTAGGGAGGCGGGTCCAGTGATGCGGGACACGTGGAGCCTTTGGAAATCTTCAATTCGGACAGATAGAACTCCGTAGCTTTTCTTGCAGTATCGTGGGGTACCCGTTACGCAGGGAACCGACAGTTGTTGTTTAATATTCGTGGCTAGTGATGAGCATCTGTGGGCTAGACGGCTACTCTTTTGCTTATTATACTTGAGTACGAGAGTTGTAATCTTATCTTCCATTGTAGTTTATTTTATATAAACTATTTGTAAACTGAACATCTTTACAAATTTCAATAAATGATTTATGTAATGTGTGTTCCTTTACAAGTGTGTTGTTGGGTGTCGCATCGCATGGCACCACCCAATGCAGTTCCTGGAAAGTGTGAACCCTGATCCTCACACAACCTCTCCAGTGCCTACATGGACGGCCAACTCACTATGGCGCGTGCCCATGTATGCCTCACCGCCACCGTCTCTTCGCCGCCTCACGGCCAGGACAGCCATGGATCACATAATGAAGTCTAGGTCTCTGTTTGGAAGTTAGAAAAGTGTTTAGATTGTCTTAGTCATGTTTAGTGTGGTGTGCTGAATTTTCTTTGTGTGTGCTTGGTGCGAGTTGTGGGACGTCTAGCGTTTTGTCCACATCCACACGTAGTAGAGAGTTGTGGGATCCTTGTCCATATACTCTAATAGGGTTTATAGTATTAATAAGAGAATTGTTAGTTACACATACCTTGATGCATGTAGTTGGGGCATTTCTTTTCAAACTCTAAATTCTTCCATATCTACTATTCTTTCACCAACATATGCCGAGGACTCATAACCAGAGGAATGCTAATGGTGAGGAGGAGAGCAATGAAGCACCTCAAAACAACTAGGGACCTGCCCAGGGAGCTATCAACCTTGAGCAGCTATTGGCTATGCAAAATAAGCTCATGCAGACCATGATACATACTATAGGACAGCTGCAAGCTGGCAACAACAATCAGCCCCACATGCCTCCACCACTGCCACCCCCGCCACCCCACAACTGTTTGGGAGAGTTTATGAGGACCAGGCCGCCTACCTTTGCTCAAGCCACAGATCCTATGGAAGTTGATGATTGGCTGAAGTCGGTTGATAAGAAACTTGTTATTGTCCAGTGCCGCGATAGAGAGAAGTTTCTTATTGCCTCACACCAGTTGATTGGAGCTGCTACAGACTGGTGGGAATCTCTATGCAATGCCCATGAAAATCAAGAGAGAATCACCTGGGCTGAATTCAAGGAGAAGTTCCACTCTCACTATGTGCTAGAGGGAGTTATGATACTGAGAAGACAAGAATTTGAAAACCTCAGGCAAGAAAGGATGAGTGTGAGTGAATACCTCAATAAATTCACTCAACTGTCTAGATATGCTTTAGAAGACATCAACACTGATAGCAGGAAGCATTATCTGTTCGTGAGGGGTCTCAACAATGAAATTCAAGTTTAGTTGCTCAATGTTGACTATGCAAACTTTTAGAAACTGGTTGACAAGGTCATTATGGTTGAGGACAAGATTCGGGAGATGGAGCTAGATAACTAGAGGAAGATGCCATATCAGGGACAGCTGCAAGGAAGCAATGTCCTCCCTCGCTATGCACCACCTGCTGCACCATATTACAACCCGTCTGCTGCTGCATACCACCCTGCTTATCCACCGCGACCGCAATAGCCTATGCAGCCTTGCCCGCCCATGCAAGCACCTCGCTTACCTATCCAGCCTGCGCCACACCCAAATATGTCTGCTTATGCTCAAAATCAGCCTCGCCCTAACTTTGCTCGTGCCACTGGTGGAAAGAATTCCTATGCTTGTGGTCAGACAGGACATTTTGCTAATCAATGCCCAAGATCAAGTCAGGGTCAGATGAATAATGTCCAAGGCAGAATTCAAGGCCCAATGGAGGAGTAGCTCAGGGCAACCGTGGACCACAAAATTTTGCTTCACGCAAGGCAAACCATGTATCTGCAGAAGAACCTCAGCATGCCTAAGATGTTGTGATCGGTATGTTTCTCGCAAACTCCAACCCCGCTACTATATTATTCGATTCTGGAGCATCCCATTCATTCATCTCATCAAAGTATGTTGCAAAGCATAGCATGCCTATATCATACCTAAAGTTTACCTTGTTGGTTAAATCTCCTGGAGGAGACATGAAGACAAATATAGTATGTCCAAAAGTAAGTATTTCCATAAAGGGGGGTAGAATTCGTTGCCAACCTCATAGTCCTGAATTCGCAAGGCTTGGACATCATACTTGGAATGGATTGGCTAAGGAAGCATAACAGAGTGATTCAGTGTGCTATTTGGATAGTGCGATTGACAAATGAAGAAGGAATCAGTGTAGAGTTCAAGGCAGTTAAGCCGACGACTGAGAAGGCAATGGTAAATCATGCAGAAGGAGTAACTTTGGAGGAGATTCCAGTTGTTGATGAGTATCCAGATGTGTTTCCTGAGAAATTGCCAGGTATGCCACCTGAACGTGACATCGTGTTCGTCATTGATTTACCTGGAACTGCACCTATAGCAAAGAGGTCATATAGGATGCCTCCTAAGGAATTAGCAGATCTTAAGAAGCAGACTCAAGAGCAGTTATACAAGGATTTTATACGCCCAAGTTCGTCACCATGGGGAACCCCAGTGCTACTCGTATATAAGAAGGATGGGTCCTAGAGAATGTGTGTAGATTATCGCTCTCTCAACAAGGTGCCAATCAAGAATAAGTACACGTTGCCCCGCACAGAGGACCTGTTTGACCATATGAAGGGAGTCAGAATATTCTCTAAGATTGATCTTCAGTTGGGATATTTCGAAATGAAGATTAGACCGTCAAACATACGTAAGATAGCTTTCAGGACACTGTATGGATCTTATGAGTATACGATCATGTCATTTGTATTAACTAATGCACCTACATACTTCATGTATCTTATGAATAAGGTTTGATATATATTGTGATGCGTCAAGGCAAGGACTTGGTTGTGTATTGATCAAGAAGGTCGAGTAGTAGCTTATGCATCCAGGCAGTTGAAGAAACAGAGCAGAACTATCCTACGCATGATCTTGAACTTGCAGCCGTAGTGCATGCGATGAAGATTTGGAAACATTACGTTCTTGGACATAGATGCAAGATTATACGGATCATAAGAGTCTCAAGTACATATTCACATAAACGGATCTGAATTTGAGGCAACGCAGATGGTTGAAACTCATTAAGGATTATGATGTGGGAATCAATTATCACCCAGGAAAAGCCAACGTAGTGGCTGATGCCTTGAGTCGAAGGGAGCAAGCCACCAGCTTACTGTAAGGGAGTTGCCACCCGAGCTATGCAAGGAGTTCGAACGGTTGAATCTTGGATCCGTGAATGAGATGGGAGCAATGGAAGTGAATCCAACCCTAGAACAAGAGATTCGAGAAGGTCAAACAAAGGACAAGGAAATCCAGGAAATCAAGGAAAAACCCAGGAAGGGAGAGAATTCAGATTTGATGAGGATGACCAAGGTACCCTATGGCTTGGAAAATAGATTGTTGTGCCTAATGACAAGAGTTTCCGACAATTTATATTAAAGGAGGAACAAGACTTGTTTTACTCTATCAATCCCGGTTGTACAAAGATGTACAAGGACCTGAAGAGGTGCTACTGGTGGGATGGTATGAAAAGGGACATAGCTGAATATGTTGTATTGCGTGATGTATGCCAACGAGTCAAAGATAAACATCAAAGGCCAGCTGGATTATTGCAGCCATTGAAGGTTCCAGAATGGAAGTGGGAAGAGGTTGGTATGGATTTCATAGTTGGCTTACCTCGCACTTCGGCAGGATATGATTCAATATGGGTTATTATGGATCGATTGACGAAATCAGCGAATTTCATATCTGTCAAGACTACTTATAGTGGAACCAAGTTGGCAAAACTGTATATAGGAAGAATAGTGTGTTTACATGTAGTGCCCAAGAAAATAGTGTCTGATAGAGGTTCTCATTTTACCTCAAGGTTCTGGCAAAAGCTGCACGAATCGATGGGAACTCAATCGAATTTCAATTCTGCATATCACCCTCAAACGGATGGGCAGACCGAGAGGGCAAATCAGATTTTGGAAGACATGCTAAGAGCTTGTGCACTAAAGTATGGAGGAAACTAGGACAAAAGTCTACCATATGCTGAATTTTCCTACAATTATAGCTATCAAGCAAGTTTGAAGATGTCACCATATGAAGCATTGTATGGGAGAAGGTGTAGACCACCCTTGTTTTGGAATGGGACGGGGGAAACTCAAGTATTTGGACCTGATGTGATCCAAGAGGCCGAAAAGCAAGTGCAGATCATCTGCAAAAACTTAAGGGTTGCTCAGTCAAGACAAAAGGGTTATGCGGATAATAGACGAAGAAGCTTATGTTTTGAGGTGGGAGACTTCGTATTTCTTAAAGTATCACCTGTGCGAGATCATAAGAGGTTTAAAGTCAAAGGCAAGTTGGCACCTCGCTATATTGGACCATTCAAGATTTTGGACAAATGGGCAGAAGTAGCATATAAACTGGAGATGCCTGCTCACCTTTCCGATGTCCATGATGTGTTTCATGTTTCTCAGCTCAAGAAGTGCTTGAGGGTACCGGAAGAGCAAGTATCAAGGGAAGAATTGGAGCTTGAGGAAGATTTGACCTATGCCGAGCAACCTGTCAAAATTTTGGACACCAAAGAAAGGCTCACAAGGAACAAGGTGATTAGATGGTACAAAGTGCAATGGAAGCATCATACAGAGTCGGAAGCGACTTGGGAGCAAGAAGATGATATCAAGAAGGAATTTCCCTATCTCTTTCCTTCCACGTCAAATCTCGAGGGCGAGATTCATTTTAAGGGGGATAGGTTTGTAACACCCTCATTTTCATGCATAATGCATTGCATACATCCTCATACATGTTTAACATAAAGCAACCTAAAAAGGGACAAGAATAAAATGAACTTAGGTCTCATCATGAATTTAATCTTGTTAGGGAGCAGACTTCTCCGACCTCCAACCTGGACTAGTCCGGTATTCTCTCTCTGTTTTAGAAATTGAGAGTTCTTCAGGACTACGGACTTGTCTGGCACAATGCGCGGACTAGTCCGGATTGAGCTTCTGATGTTTTTCTGGACTTGTCCGATGTTAAACACACTAGTCCAATCTTGTCCAATTTTCGGTCTGAAAGACTTTTGCTTTGCAACCCCGGACTTGTCCGGCCACACATACCGGACTTGTACGAAATAGTTTTGTTCCACAACAAACTTGCCCGGTTCCCCATGCGGACTAGTCCGGCCTAATGAACTCAACTCGGATTCTTTTATTTCTCCACGATTGGTTTTTGGGTAATTGCCTAATTTGGACCAAAGAACTTTGTGCCCAACCTCAGATGAGCCCAAGTGGACCCCACCTCGGGCCCTACACGTCCCCCACCAAATTCTAATTGGAATACACCGTAAAACCCTAATTCTCCACCTCTATATAAACAACCCAATACCCCACACCGCTCCATCCCCCCCCCCCATTGAAAACCCTTGTTGCCACTTTTGCATTGTGCCATCGTCAAAATCAAGTCCAGAAGCAAGGAGGAGGGGAGAAACACAAAGAAGGACCAATCAAGATCAATCTCCATTGATTCTTCAACAATTGTTGTTCTTCATCCAAGTTCTTCATCAACTCATCTCCATCAAGCCCTAATCGCTAAGATTCAAAGTCCATCCAAACCTTGATCTTTGGATCTATAAACATGTGGTATACCCTCTACATTCAAGTTTTATGCAAATTCAACCACAATTCTCGCAGATCAAGAAAACCCTAACCCTGCAGTTCTGCATAAGGCGGACTAGTCTGGCCCCTGAAAACGGACTAGTCTGATATCTGAATCTGGAATGTGCTGAATTAATTCCAAATCAACTCAAATCAATTCCAAACCTGTCCTAAATTGATAAAAACTATTAGAACTAGTTAGTAAACATTATTAGCAACTCATTAACAAGATTTACCTCACAATTGCATTAATCATGCATATCATGGCATATTGAGTACTATATGAACATTATTTGATTGAATTGTGTATTTTGCATGTTTGTCACTCGGAATAGAAGGAATTGTTGTAGAGAGTGCTTTCGAGGACCTACAGAACCAGAGTTTCGAAGCCTTCGACCCAAATCAATCTTAGAAGCAAGGAAAGTGTCCTTGACCATATTGATCTTGTTTTAAAAGTTTTGTTTGCAAAATTGCATGATTGTGTCGAAATTGATGGGAAAACCCAATTGTAGGAGTTTACTAGTTTTGTATGACCAACCTTGTCACTTGAACACTATGTAGGGAGTTGGGAAGGGTATTTTGCACTTTTTCCTTCGCAATGCTTGATTGGGTCCGGGAAACAATCAAATGGCTTAATTATGAATTAATGGACATATGAATGATGAGAATTGATATTAATGACCTTTAGCAACATGGTGCATAGGGATTTAAGCAAGTTGGTAATGTAGAATGGGTTGGACTGTTTTGGTGGTTTTGCTTGCTTTAGATCTAAGGATCGGTTCGTGGAGCGATCATCCAGGATTTATCGTACCACCACAGGGCAAAGTATGGGTGCAACTTAGCTGACTAATTAGTATTTTGCTAGTACTATTTGGACCATTAAGAATGCTCGAGAAAGGGGTAGTCGTATTGGGTTCATAGAGATTGGTGGGACTACCCTGGGGTCCGAAAGGCTCAAGAGGGGCCCTTAGTTGGATGTGCTCAGTTGGAGACATCACCACTGGTGAAACCTTAGTGAGGTCTAAATAGGCTAGTAATCACTTTGTAAAGGTTATTTTGTGATCTCTCGGCCACACACCTAAGGAAGTGTGAGACAACATAATTGAGATTATGCAGTCATCGAATGGTGATTAAATCACGAACTTGTGGGTAAAGTGGTACAACCTTTGCAGAGTGTGAAACTATCATGATAGCCGTGCTTCCAGTTATGAGCAACCTGGACCCTCACATGATTAGGATATGGACTTTAATATGGTTTAATGGTTGGAATTGAATTGGGAATTGGTATTGGTTATTTAAATGGCTTTGGTATATAGAATTGATGAAAATGAGATAAATGAGCAGTTATGAGTTGTTTATGGTTTATTATTGATGAAATTGGTTATTTAAGTCAAAATTGATGATATATGGGTTAATTGGGAAGGACCTCACTTAATGATCATATGATATTGCATTTTCAGATGTTTTGAACATACTTTTATGTGATTAGCCCATTTAATTATCAATCCTTGTTTAAGCTACATGTCATACTTTCACACACTTGTTGAGTATGACATGTGCTCACCCTCGCTATTCCCCCCACCAAATCCAGACGCAGGCGACCATGTGGAGTACCAGGAGGTCTTTGGGGAGTTCTAGGCGTGTGTTTAGCCGTCAAACTTTCGTGTGGAGTTGCAGTCATTATAGTTTAGTTTTTCCGCTGCAGTTTTATTAGAGTTTGTATTCGAGACTATTTGGTTTGTAATAAGGTACTGTTATTAGTATTAATATTTGACACATGGTTTATAATCTGTTTATCATTTGTGAATCACTTGTGTATGTGTGTTAAACATCTTGGGCACACATATGCATTATGCTTGGTTCATTTTCGGAACCGGGTGTTACAATCACTTTATCCGGAACCTCCGGAGCATGCGTCGCTCTGCTTCCTATGGTTGGAGCTGTTTTTGAAGAAGTTCTGGATCCGGAGCCTGCCGATGGCCCCAGAACCGGAGTTGAAGAATTACCGGACCCAGCGCCCGCTGCTGGCACTAGGGCCGAATACGATTTCCCGGGCTTGGAGCTTCCCCTGAGCTCCGGGGCCCGAGATGTCGAACCTGGAGGCACAACCAGCAATGACTTCAAAGTCGGGCGGGGGAGAGGCGTTGTTGTACTGATGAAGCTCCCGTCAGCCCACTTCAGCTTCCTCTTGCGACTGGAGGTGTCGCCAGGCTCTTTCCCCTTGCCTTGGCTTGAGTCGGACTTTTTTGCTTCAGCGAAGCCTTGCCCTTCCCACCAATTGGCACAGGTCCGGACTCTCCATGCTAATAGGGAGCTCTAAGAAGCACAATCCCTACAGGTCGGGTGCTCCTCTGCCTCACTGCAATGCCTGTGTCATCGAGAAGCGGCATTCCCCTCCGCAACTCCCTCCTAAACTCTGAAATCATGTTCAGAGTCAGGAACTCCGCGGGAGGCATGGTATCATCTCTGTGAAAATTTCCATTGTAAAGCTTATGCAGCTGAAACTTCAGGGATTTTTCATCCAAGTTGGTCCCGCGGCCAACCTCAATCCGATAGGGGTCCATTTCTCTAATGAAATTCCAAGTTGGGAACTCCCGTTGCCTGAGTGGAGCCTAGCAGTTGGTCAAGAAGTTGGCAAGGACCATCATAGAGGTTACTCCCCCTTCAATCAAGCTCCAGATCCTCGTCAACACTGGGTGGTATTCTTCTGACAGCTCTGGGAGCTCTTCCCATGAGTCGAAATTAGTTGTGGGAAATCCCTCCAGCAGTTCCAGCCAAGATCGCCACGAGCAAGATTGAATGGGGGTCGAGGTGCTGAAGTTGTAGTCCATATGGCTCCAGTAGCATGAAGCTGGAGACAGGCAGGACAAGCCCCACCATTGCGTACGCTGAGAGGAAGACAATCTCGCCAGATCCCTCCTTCTTGAATGGGAGCTTTCCACAGCGGATCGAGTTGTTGAAGGAATCACTTGTCTAGTCCATCAGCTTCCAAACTCTCAACATTTCACTATCGCTCTTGATCTTGCTGGGTAGAAGTCCGAGTTCTATCGCTGCAAAGTGGAGCAAAAGTGGGAGCGCAATGCAAGGGTTCAAGCGGAGAACGCTATGCACAAGAACAGAGAAATGTGTAAGGGTTCTCTCCCCTTACAAAGCCTCTCCTTTTATTAAGCCTCTGCAATGCTTGGATGGAAACTGCATCCGGACCTTAATTACGCTCTATGAAGTTACCCCGTCAATGATAAGGGGGCCCGAGTCCACTTTGTTAAAAAAAAGTCGCACCAGGTGAACCGTTGTCATGGTGAGAAGGTGGAAGCCCAAAGGGTAGCAACCTGACAGCCCTACAAAGATTGCGTTGGGAACCGATACGAAAATCGTATTGGGAAATGGCGACCTTCAATTGCATGACATCTGCATAATATGTAACTCACCTACCAAACCAAGAAGGGTCACGTGATGATGGCACATGAGCGTGTCGTCGTTTCAACTGCCTGAGTGAATAGTTGAAGCATCAAAGCAGAAAGAGATAGTGGCCCCACCTACAGGATCAGAGCCTCACCCTCAGGTGGGCCCGGAGGCCACTGTAGGTACCTGTGTACCGGGTACCCCTTGGTACCGGAAACAGAAGCGCCAAGTCCCACTGTACCGGAATGTGGGCGCCCGGAGGTAACACGTGTCCCACAGTGCCGGACATGTCTCCCTCCTCAGAGTGGCTCCGGTGCTGCCACATGTCCAGTAGCTCCGAACCTACCTCCTTCCTCAGGGTGGCTCCAGTGCTGCCGCATGCCGGACCTGACTCCCCAACAAGGAAAGCTCTGGTGCTGCCATGTGTCTATCAACTCCGGACCGATCTCTCTCCAGAGGGAAGCTCCGGAGTTGCCACATGTCACACGATCGGATCTATGTCTACAACGGGAAGACTCTGGGATCTTCAACGGTCCGGACATTCAAGGATTATCAATTGGCCAATACAAGACTTGGTTAACGCGTCATGAATGCCATATTAATGACGCATGGTTAAAGGACTATTAAGACCGATAATGCTTCCATTAAGGCATGTTATCAAACTATTAACCCCCCTTAACACCTGTAGATTGTGTATAGGGTGGTTATGACATCCGAGGCCACCTGTCGGGCCACGACACATACTGTAACAGCCAGTCCTTAGCATATAAAAGGACTGTGTTGCACAGTTGAAGGGTGATTCATTCATTCACACACATTCTCACTCATCCACACTCAAGCTTACACAAGCTCATACAATACACAAACATCCCGTGGAGTAGGGTATTACGCTCAGGCGGCCCGAACCACGTAAAACTCTCTGTGTCACCTTGCTCTTGGATCTTGATTAGCCCCCTGCCTAAATACGGACCTCCATTGATTAATTCTTAGTAGTACCGGGAGAAGTGTCGTTGGAACACTTTGACAATCATGATAGTCGTGCTCCCGGTTATGAGCACCTGGACAACTTCCATGATTAGAGTTGGACTTGGATTGTTGGGATGGTTCAATATGAGATTAGTTATGTTATATAAGTTGGCCGGTTATGAGAAGAGATGAAATTGGTATATGGTTATGATATTAACTGTTGGCTAGATATAATTGAATTATGATGGTAATTGAGGATAGAGGATATGGATTATGATATTTACTTGGGATATGATGGGATTTAAACACACATAGACATTTAGGATGCTTTTACAAGTTTATGAAATGTACTTTTATGCAATTAGCCATTTATTATCATCCTTGTTTAAGCTACATGTCATACTTTCTCACACTTGCTGAGTATGATATGTACTCACCCTTGATATTCCCACGTTAATTCAGTAACATGCGATGATTTGGAGTATTCGGAGGACTATGAGGAGTTCTAGGTGTGTGTGTGCTACCGTCAAATTGACTGTACAGATGGAGTCTACTAGTGCTTAGTTTTTCCGCTGCAATATTATTAGAGCTTGTATTTGAGACTATTTGGGTATTGTAATAAAGTGCTTTTATTATTATTCGAGATATGATTATTATCTGAATATCGTTTGTTTTGCACTCATGTATGTGTGTTAAACATCCTGGACACACATATGCGTGACACATGGTTCGTTTTTCGGAACCGGGTGTCACACAATAAGAAATGTGTGTTTTGTTCAAAGGATGGAACTATTCAACACCTTTTCTTTGATTACCACTTTGCTAGATTTATCTGGAGGGCCATCGAAATTTCTTTAAACATTAAAGTTCCAACCTCTAATACTAACTTTTTTTTATTTTTAGGTTATACTTGTTTAAGGCTCATAATAGGCATATGATGTTGGCTACATTTGCAACGTTTTTTTGCGCTATATGGCTTTTCAGAAATGATATTATTTTTGACAAATGTCCGACAAAACATATTTGCAGGTAACTTTCAGACAAACGTGACGAGCAGAAGACTATGTTGAAGAAAGCGTGCCGTGAGATGGAGTCTAGTGTCATGCATGTCTTCGCAACTAATAAATAAAGATTTAATAATAGGAGTACTGCTTAAATAAGATACCACCAAACTGTTGGTCTGGATGGTTAGAAATTTAGTTTTTATTCATTCACCGGAACATGTGTGCGTATTGGCTGGTTATTTTGATGTAATAATTGACCATAACTTTTACGGAGGGAAAAACTCAACATTGTTCCATTATCTAAAAAAAGAAACGGTTCCAGAGGGCCAGAGAGGATTACCAGGCAATCACAAAATTGGGCCATCAGCATGAGGAGCAGCTTGCCTTTTTCCATATGGCAGCCGCCTCAGGAGTCACAGGTGCTGGTGGAGTCACAGCCGTCTTTGAAGCCTTCTTCAGTGCCACACGTAAGCTATATTCTAGCTCAGTTAAGTCAAAAACATACTTTTGAAGCTATATATCTGTCTAACTATACTTTTGTATCACAGAGATCGGCAATAAAAGTTCATACTCCGTCGCCTCAACTAACGGCACCTGGTGACGATACGTTTGGTTCCGGAGGTGGTAGTGGGAGTGTATCTCACTCTTAGTTGATATATGTGTTATATTGTATGTGATATATGTGATAATGTGTTCTTTTGTGCTATATGTGATTGTTTGTATTCCATGAGCTGGTCATCGTACCAGGTGTACTGTTTTTCAATTTTTTTTAAAAAAAAAACAGAAAACACTTATTTACAATGATCCTAGGGCAAGCCGTTTTAAACTAACCTGTATAAATTTACGATGGCTCGCTTTACCGTCGTATCGAAGGGCTTCGAGCCACGTAGCACTCCCCCGCCAATGTAGCATTGCTTTGTTTTATTTTACGATGATCATATCCGATTGTCGTAACTAAGTGAATTTACAACGGTGATCGTTATAAATTATCTTATTTACGACGTAATTTTGTGATAGCCAGCAACCGTTGTAAATAAGTCAAAATTGTCAGATTTTGTTTAGTGTCTAGACAACTAAAACAACTTCCGGATTTTTGCACACAAATAGATTCCATAATCCATAATAAAAACTTTATTGTGAAATATAAAGCTAAAACAAAGAAGTTGAAACCCTGACCTGATTGCCTTGCAGGAGACGCATGTCAGTCATATAACAAAGAAAATTACATTTGAATAGTCATAGTTTTCTCAGTTGGCATTAAAATTTCAAATGGCTGGGAACCAAAAATATAATCAATAGAACTAGTATTGGCTGCATTTCAGGATTTGATAAGAGACAGGGTTTTATTTTGATCAACAATATCTATTAAAACAAAATATTTAAAATAAAAAGATTGTGCATACTATAATAGTTTGTTGCACAGTTAAATTACTATCTACCTGTCTAAATATTTTTTTATTTACCAAAGTTGAAAATACTTGAATTTGATTAAACTAAAAAATATAATATTTGGATATGTTCTCCATATATTGGTTGGACCATAAAACATGTTCCATGTACCGGATGCTGTATCATTTTGAAATTTCGTTATTTTGTATAATAGTCCTCTAAATCTTAAATAAAAATTATTTATTTATAAATAAAGGAGGATTTACGGAGATCAAGAATGTCGCAGTTGAAAGTACGGCAAATCACCAAAAATCCCCTGTTACTGCTCCTATTTCTGCGCGTGCGTCGCCCCCGTACATCTTCTTGATCGTCATCTTGCCTGTTGTCATGCTCCGTGCCCGCTAGATCCGATCTCTCCGTGTGGATCCCCGCTGCCCCCCCCCCCCCCCCCTCCCCTCCTCCTTCCAGCCTTCGTCTCCGCCGCCTCCGACGTGATCCACGGATGTGGCGGCTTCGTCGAGGTTTGCCCTGTCCTCGCGTTACGCTCCGGTCGGTCTCGGTGCGGCTTGTCACTGATGGGACATGAGGTTTTTTATTTCGGCTTGGCTTGGCAAAGCTCTGGCTTGGCAAAGTCGCGGAATGGCGGAAGTCGTGGGACTCCAAGCTTGATTACTCCCATATCACGGCATGCTGACTGCACCCTCGTCTGCTAGCAGTCCTCATGTTTGAATTGTTTGATCTCATCTCGTCTCTTGTAGTTACGCTCTGCTACTTTCCGTTGCTGGTAGAGATGTGGCTACTTTAATGCGTGATTCGGACCCTCACAATAGACAGAGATCCCCTGACTTTACTGCACGCTGTGACATGGTCACTAACATGTGGGACCGGGTCTACATATCAGTGACCGCTGATTAAGTCAGGGATCCTCATCCCCTCGCAATGCGTAGTTAGTTGAGGCAGTTCACTTGAATTGGGCCTCATGGTCACCTGACGATATCTCCTTTGCGTTCTGCCCGTTCGAGTTGCTGCCACTGGTTGAGAGTTTCGAATTGCTCATCTTCTGTGTAGTCTGGCCACAGGCTACTGGTTGCTACTGCATGAGTTTTTAGTTCTGTGTTAGGAACTTGTAAAGGGTTTACTCTGTACCTGGATCATGGAAAATTTATTATATGAGGAAAAACAATACCATATTGCTTATCTTGAGGACTGAAACAATGGGCATTTGGATTTATGAAATGTGCTACTTCATGCTTTTTTGTGGTTAATACCACTGAGAATACTGGTGTCGTTGAAATTTGAACAGTTGTTATATTTATCGACTGCTTCACTTGTGATCATAGTGGTTTGTTCATGTACCGATAGCTACAACCATTCTTTTTAAAACCGGATCAAATGAATACTTCAAGGACTTTCTCAATGCTAATACAATCGATATAAAGTCACATTACCAATGGTTAACTTCTTTTGGTCCTGTAGGTGTGTATTATTATCTCAAATGATTATTCTCATTTTTCTGGTGATACTTAAGCTAAATGTAGTCCTAAATACTAATAATGTTTTCAAGTCGCCTAGTCTACCCTAATCGCCTAAGGGGCGATTAGGACGACTAGTCGTCGATTAGGACAACTAGTCGTCGATTAGGGTGACCTGTCGAGCCTCGTCACACTTCTACCTGAAGCATAGAAAGCGGCAGCGGCGCACAAGGCGTAGGAGCGGTGGCGGCAGGCAGCGGCATTGGTGGATGCGGTGGCGGGTAGAGGCTGCGCCGGGCGGCGTTGGCGGCAGAGTCGGTCGAGCAGTCGGCCACTGTAGATGGAGCCGAGGTGATGGGCTGGGTCGGGCTGGGTCGGATGGGATCCGACGATTCTCTTTTCATATGGAGTATATAAAAACATATCCCTTTCAAGACCCTTATACTTTCTTCCTCACCTCTCTCCTCTCCACCGTGGCTACAGCCGTGGCGACGGCGGACAGCGACAACGGTGCTACGATGGCAGGCGTCTGAGAGCGACGGCGAGATTCGAGCTGAGATCTGTCGCCCTGATCGTTTTCACGACCGATCGTATAACTAATCGTCCAGATCGTGCGATTAGTCAGACGGTCAAATTTCTGTTCGAGCTGATTGCATCGCCGGACCTAATCGTGCTGTTGCAGCCGATATGGACGACTAATCATGATTAGTAGTCCGACTTGAAGAGTGTATACTAATGCTACACCTTAGGGGCATTATTAGTATTGGAGGCTTAACTTGTTATGGCTCTGTATGTCCTATTCATACCTAAGACTGATTCTCTCCCAACTTGTATCAGGTCGAGCTGTGCATGGTTGATGGTTTGGTTAAGGAAAGCACACAATGTGCTCCCAATGGCTACTACTTTATCCCAGTCTATGACAAGGTATCCTTGTGATTGTTATTGACTTCTGTTCTGTGTCGCCATTTATGAGTTCATCTAGGCACAGGGGTTAAGGGAATGAGTTAAGCTTATCATCTACAAATTCTCACCATGTTGTTCGAATTCCGAGCTTTTGAACCTCTGATCTTTCTGTTCAGAGCACTGCGTTGTTCTGTTTAGACTAGAACAGCACCTCGGAGCAGAACAGAGAAGGTCAAAGGACCTTGGTGCTGGGGCAGAGAGAACGGGAGATTGATCTTGGAATTTGTTCTTGTCTGATCGATCAGAACAGGGAGAGAAAGAGGGCACCGATCTGTTGTTGTTTCCAGATTAGACTAATCAAGTCGCCGGAACATGTATTGCCGTGGAGGCATTTTTTTGCTGGAGGAAAACTATTGTTTATTCTGTTGCCTTGATGTGTTGGTTACAGGGCCACAAGGCTTTATTTTTATAGCCTGGTGTCCTGTATTGATTACATAAGACAAAACTGACTTATCTCTACCTCTATTCTATCTGGAACAACCAGATCAGTGTCCTGATCGGTTTTTCCTTCTTCTCTCTATGTCTAAGGACTCTGGAATCCTCTAAGAGGTGCCGCACATGCACCTGGGTAACTGGACTCTATTCCTCCTATATCAATTACCTAAGTGTTGGACTCTCCCTAATCTGGTGCTCCTCGCACCTTCAACGAGTCTGACTAGGACTCAATCTCTTTGGTGCACGCCCCCTCTAGTCCGAGTAGGACTTGCCCAAGGTCCTGGCCGCACCAGGTAGGCAGGGAGGGATCACTCCAATATTCTCCTCCTGATCCCAACGCTGGTGCACGTCCAGGATCCTAATCGTTCTTATCATCTCGACGGTCTTCTATATTCCAACTTCCTTGATCAAGATGTCCGTCTTCACCTTGTTGATAGCCATCGCTCTTGGCCACCAACTGCTCCTTATGCTTCATCACCTCACTGTGCCACGTCCTGTCTTCTTCACTAGACTTGATCTCCATGAACGACATATGCTCCTCTGTGGTGATGAACTTGAGCTCACCCTTCTCCAGGCTTCGTGGAGCGTGCCTCGGAGAGGTGACAGATGCATCCCCATCGTGATAGGCGTCAACGTAACTGTCGATGTTCGTCGGCGGTTTGACCAACTGGATGGGTCCTGGAGAATGCTCAGAACTCTTGTGGCAGCTCGAGTCTTCAACCTCGTGCTCTCCCGTAGGGACAACAACACGTTCAGGGCCTCCGACACCCTGTGCTGCCCCTGTTGGGTGCCGTCCAGCACCCCTAGGGTGCTGTTTATGACTCCCAGTACCTTCAACGCTCCTCCCAACTGCTGCAGCCCGTCTCCGAGCACCTCCGGCGTTCCGTACAGGGCCTCCTAGCCCCTGCAGGACTGTTCTGGTGCTTGGAACAACAGTTCCAGCACCTGGAACAGATGGTCCAGCGGTTACTAGACCCGTGGAGTTGACATAGAAAGTGCTGTAGTCTTCTCTTTCTGCTTCTTCGCCCCAATCCCACTTGGCCGCCTCATCGAACACCACGTCACGCGTGATGTGGACACGTCGATCCACCGGATTGTACATCCGGTACGCTTCTGCACTTGCAACATATCTAATGAACATCATTGGCGTCTTCTTCACATACCCCACACACTTGAAGGTTTGGAGGTAGTTAATGGTTGGTCGTTGCCCGTGCCAAGCTTCGTAAGGCGTCTTTTCATCAGGACTATGTGTTGGGGATCGATTTAGGATGTAAACAGCCGTCATGACTTCTTCACCCCAAAACATCTCGGGTAGCCCCTTAGCTTTCAACAAGCTTTGTGCCATGTCAAATACCGCCTGATAGCGTTGCTCCACAACCCCACTATGCTGCAACATGTAGGGGCTTGTGAGCTGGTGCCGTACGCTGTGCTGAGCGCAATACTCGCCGAACTCCTGTGAGGTGAACTCCTTCTTGCGACCAGTACGGAGTAGCTTCAACCTCCTGCCGGACCCTAATTCAGCTGTAGCTCGAAACTGTTGAATGAAGTCAACCGCCTGTTCCTTGCTTGCGAGAAGATAGAGCCACATATAGCGGCTCCTATCATCCACTAGCAACCATCGGGTGGACATGACTGTGTCCTGATGGAGCAGTGGGGTGGTACACCAGAGACGCAGTGCGGGAGGAGGCCGGTACACCAACCCGTGCTTGTCGCTAATAGGCAAGAGCGGGGTTGCGCGTGGCGCAACAGTCGAAGTCGGGGACGCCAGTGTCGCGCCTGGTGCAGCGTGCAACATCAGGGACGCCAATGTTGTGCGTGGCATAGCAGGGGACGTCAGGGCTGCGCGTGGCGCAACGTGCGATGTCGGTGATGCGCGAGGCGCAGCGGGTGACGTCGGGGTAGCACAAGGCGCAATCGGTGGCGTCGAGGACACCAGGGCCGCGCGTGGCGCAGCGGGCGACGTCGGGGCAACGCAAGGCGCAGCCTGTGGCATCGAGGACACTGGGGCTGCGTGTGGCGCAGCGGGTGGGTAACCTGCAGGAGGCAAAACAAAAGGTCGTTGTACAGGAGCGGCCTCAGTGTCAGTAGAGAAGAAGGAATTCAACTCAGAGACAGAGCCAGAGGACGAAGTGGAAAAGGGAAAGAAGGACTCGTCGAAGACGACGTGTCAAGAGATCAAGATACGACCGGTGGCCCGGTGCGGCCAGATCTGGTCCGTCCGCGACTGATGCTGTCGGGCCCCCCTACATTTCGGGTCTCGAGCCTTTTCTCGCTGTCACGCGCGCCACCGTACAGCCGCTGCTTCCCGCCGGTGTGGCAGCACCGGTCGTCACCATCAGGCTGCCGCCGTCGTCCGGACCTCGAGTGCCACCACCGGGTTACGTCGCCGGTGGGCTGCTGCGTGCGCTGCTGCCGCCGCCGGGCACTGTTCCGTGCGGGACCACCTCCGATGCCTGGGATGTGGCTGCCACAAGGCTTCTTGTCGACGGCAGCTACCTTCGCTGTCCTCGATGATCCAGCAGTTGGGAACACTGCTAGCGGTGCTGGACATGACGCTGTAGCTACTAGTGCAGTGGACGTCGACGCCACCATAGGGCTGCCCTCCGCTGTTGTCGCCACTCTTACTGCTACTCGAGAGTGTGAGCGGACACTCGCTTTCGCCCTGCAGTAGGAGCGTGCCTCGGTGACTGCTCTTACTCACCAGCTCGAGGAGACCGGGCACCGGCCGTGGAGTGCCACCTACGAGCCCTCCCCAGCTGACGGAGCTGCTCACACCACCTACGCGGCTTCCCTCGTTGTTGTGCTTCACGCTCAGGCTGCTGGTGTCTAGAACATTCCAGCACTCGTCACGGTTGTCCTCAGCAGTGACTCTCCCTCGTACGCCAGGTGGCGTAAGCAGGTCATCAGCGCCCTTAGGCGTTTCCGTCTTGATGACCACATCCTCCAGGATGACTCACCGCTGGACGACTCCTGGCTCGGCATGGACAACTTTGTTTCTTGCCTGGATCTTTGGGTCCCTTTCTAAGGAGCTACAGGACATTGTCGAGAAGCGCGGCGGTGGCACTGCTAGTCAGGTGTGGCTGATCCTCGAGCAGCGTTTCCAAGAGAATCGAGCGACTCGAACTCTTCACATCAGGGCGAGGTTTGGGACCACTGTGCAGGTTGATCTTTCTGTCTCCGACTACTGTCGCCAGCTGACGGGTATGGCGGATGCCCTGTACGACCTTGGTGACCCTGTCTCGAACTGTTCACTCGTTCTCCAGGTCCTCCAGGGCTTGAACGAGCGCAACTCTCACCTCCGGTTGTTGCTCCTTCGTATGGAGCCGTTGCTGACCTTCGACGGGGTCTGGTCCGACCTCGAGCTTGAGGAGCTCACCACTAGAGGTAGCGCAACTCTCACCTCCGGTCGTTGCTCCTTTGTATGGAGCTGTTGCTGACCTTCGACGGGATCTGGTCCGACCTCGAGCTTGAGGAGCTCACCACTAGAGGTGCCGCTGGCTCCTCGACTGCCACAACCTTTTACAGCACTGGACAATCCCCATGTCCTCCTCCACTCGCTGCTGCTTCAGGAGGACCATCACGACGGCTACTTGCTCCTTCTGCCACCCTAGGGGCCCCTGCAGGCCCTGGTGGTGGTAATCATCGTCGCCAGAAGCGCGACAACCGTGGTGGTAGTGTGGAGGTGGTACCAGTGGTGGAGATGGTTGCACCGGTTGGGGCGGCGCTCCCTGGCCCACGTCCTACAACCCGTGGACCGACCAGATCTCCATGTGGCCTGGCAGTGGCGGATCCAGAGATAAGTTATAGGGGGGGCTGAACATTATCTTAAAAAAAAAGAGCATAAAAAATTGAAGTGCTAGTACAAAGAATTGAACTCTAGACCTCAAGTTTAGAAGTTGTCTCTACTAACCAAATAACCAATCACATAGATGACAATAGTTTTGAGACTCTTTTCCTAATATTCCTCTTCTCCACCATCAAAATTGTAGAGGGGGCTCCATTGTTCGACGCCGGGTAGGGGGGGTTGTAGGGATGGCAACGGGTCGGGTAGAGCAAAAACCCGACCCGAATCGAAACTATGCTCGGGTAAATTTTCATACCCGAACCCGTACCCGCGGGTAAATTTTCATACCCGAACCCGAACCCGAACCCGACGGGTTACGGGCGGGTTTCGGGTACCTGTCGGGTTTTTCGCACAATAAATGTACCACAGCAGAACCAGAACAGATTAAAATGTTCAATTTTTCAACACGGATGTACAAATCCATATTACAGGCTCATGTTTAAAAGTTAAATACGTATTACAGAATAAAATTCAACAGATCCAATATATCCCATCCTGCCATCCAGACCTTCTCTAGACCTTCAAGCAGAATTAAAAAGAAAGTAAAACATAATAGAACAGAAAAAAAAGAACTACACATAAAGGTTTGATAGATGATATTGTGAAGAAACATTTACAGATTAGCCACGCTAGTTGCATTCGAAAGCTCAATGTCAGTCAAAGTAACCATAAATAGATTCAAAACTCTCAAGTACAGCAATATATGCGGGACATTTACGCGTGCAAGTATACAATAAACAAACCACTAAATCCATAGAAAAATTGACCTTATTGAATGGAAGGGAGATAGATTTGACTTGGTGTATCAGTGGTGGTCGCCGCGACACCAAGAAATACGGACTGATCAGCTCCTCAGGAACGAAAACTGCAACTGCAGCGGCGGAGGGATGGTGCATCGATGCCTCGAGGGATACGTTGCGGCGCGTGTGTGCGGCTAGTTGGAGACAAGGGTGTTATCGTCCAGCTTAGGGTTAGTTATGGGTCGGTCCTTAGCACACCTGTTGCCTATTGGGTTGTTTTGGACAGATTTGCACATTTCGGGTAACCCGACGGGTCCCACGGTTAAAAAATAAAACCCGTACCCGTACCCGAAATAAATTGGGTCGGGTACTTGTTGTACCCGCAGGTAAAAAATTCCACCCGTACCCGCACCCGTCGGGTGCAATACCCGTCGAGTACCCGTACCCGCGGGTATAATTGCCATCCCTTGGGGGCTGGAGCCCCCCTGCACCCCCCTTGGATCCGCCCCTGTGGCCTGGGTCGTCTCCGTGTCTACCGCCACCACGCTCGTCGCGCCCTAAGCCGACGTACATAGGCACCCCGGCCTACATCGAGTTTGGTTACCCTGCTGGTGGGCAGTTCACTCCATCTTACGGCGGGCCAGGCTACCTTGCTAGCGGGTCGCCGACCCCAGCAGGACCCTCTGGCTCTCTGGTGCAATACCACCAGTCACTGGGGTGTGATCAGGAGTCGCTTGCTGCGTCCTTCAGCATGATGGCCCTCACTCTACTCGGTCCTGCCTGGGTTGTAGACTCCGGTGCCTCCTACCACACCACTCCTGATGTTGGTGTACTTTCTTCCGCCAACGCTTTCCATCCTTCTTATCTTTCATCTATCATTGTCGGGAATGGGTTCTTCCTGTCAGTAGGTGACTCGGGGTTTACGGGTTCTTTCCAGCTTAAGGATGTTCTCGTTGCTCCTGACATTATTCAGAAACTCCTTTCTGTTCGTCGTTTCACCGCTGATAACCATGTTTCTATTGAGTTTGATCCTTTTGGTTTATCTGTGAAGGATCTTACTACCCGACGTCTTTTTCGGTGTGAGAGCTCAGAGCCCCTGTACACTCTTCGTTCGTCTTCCTGCTTCTGCTTCGTCCACGCCTTTCTCTGACTACGATAGCTTCATCCACCACATGGCATCTCCGGCTTGGCCACCCTGGTGTAGATGCCATGTCAAATTTGTTTAGTAGTTAAGTGATTTCGTGTACTAGGAGCACTTGTGAGTCTGTGTGTCATGCTTGTCATCTTGGTCGCCATGTTCGGCTTCCATTCTCGAGCTCTGTTACTCACGTTGAGCACATTTTTGATCTTATTCACTATGATCTTTGGACATCTCCTATTTTTAGTGTTTCGGGATATAAATATTTTTGGTGGTGCTTGATTTTTCACACTATTCTTGGACTTTTCCCTTGCGTAAAAAGTCTGATACGTTCGTCACTCTCTCTCACTTCTTCGCTTGAGTGTCTACCCAGTTCAGCGCACTATTAGGGTCGTCCAGTGCGATAACCGGCGCGAGTTTGATAACTCTGCATTCCGTGACTTCCTTCTCTCACGGCGTCCAGTGGCACATGTCTTGCCCGTACACCTCCCCTCAAAACGGCAAGGCCGAGCGTATGATTCGCACCACCAATGATGTCATGCGCTCCATGATGTTCCAGTCCTCCACTCCTGCTCGTTACTGGGCAAACGCTCTTCACACTGTCACCTACATTATTAATCGTCTTCCCACGATGGCGATTAGTTTTCCTACTCACTTTGCCTTGTTAGGCACCACTCCTCTTTACGACCACCTTCGTGTCTTCAGGTGCGCATGCTACCCTAACCTCTCTGCTACGGCCCCACATAAACTTGCGCCTCACTTGACTCGGTGTGTCTTCCTTGGGTACTCCCCTGGTCATAAGGGGTACCGGTGCCTTGACCTTACTAACCACTGTGTTTTGATCTCCCGACACGTCGTCTTCGGCGAGTCCTCCTTTCCCTTCTCCATTTCCTCCTCTGGCTCTGCCCCCGAGCTGGATTCCCTTTTTTCTACTAACCTCGAGGCTGCTCCTATCCAACAACCTTGGCGTTTTTCTCTTGCAGGTACGACACCTACTGCGCCACGTGCAGCCCCGATGTCTCTAA
This sequence comes from Tuctoria greenei, assembly GCA_036927565.1. Taxonomy (NCBI): domain Eukaryota; kingdom Viridiplantae; phylum Streptophyta; class Magnoliopsida; order Poales; family Poaceae; genus Tuctoria; species Tuctoria greenei. The sequence goes on along the minus strand of JAYESD010000003.1, from coordinate 185,259,404 downwards.
AGCCACCTGCCTTGCCTCGTGCGGCCTCGGCGTCCCCGAGGCCGCTTGTTGTGCCACATGCGGCCTCGGCGTCCCGTTTCGCCAACTTGCTCTGGTCTATCAGCGACGAGCGCGGGTTGGTGCTTCGGGGTCCTCGACGCTACCTGCTGCGCCACGCGCGGCTCCGACGTCCCCGACATCGCCCACTGCGCCCCGCGGGGCACCGGCGTCCCGACATTGCCCGCTGCACCACGCGCGGCTCCGGCATCCCCGACGTCGCCCGCTGCGGCTCGGCGTCCCTGACGTCGCCCGCTGCGCCACACGCGGCATCGGTGCTGCAAGACGCTGACCCCGCTCTTGTCTATTAGCGGCGAGCGCGGGTTGGTGTTCTGACCTCCTGTCACACCAAGCCCCCAATGTACTACCCCCACTACTCCATCGTGACCCTAGCCATGTTCACTCGATGGTGACCAGGCGTGCCGTTGGGGTCCTCCGACCGGTGGAGCAGTTCTCCGGGGTCGTCCTCTCCATGATGAACTCTCCACCGCCTGACTCCTCACCGATCTCGCCTATCCCCTCCTCTGTCCATAGCGCCCTCGCCGATCCTCACTGGCGTCGGGCTATGGAGGAGTATGCGGCCCTGCTTGCCAACCGGACTTGGGACCTGGTTCCCCGTCCCAGTCGTGGCAATGTTGTCATGGGCAAGTGGGTGCTCACGCATAAGAGGAACGCAGATGGGTCTATGGAGAGGTACAAGGCTCGGTGGGTTCTTCGGGGCTTCACTTAGCGCCTCGGTGTTGACTAAGACGAGACCTTCAGCCCGGCGGTGAAGTTGGCGACGGTTTGTACCATTCTGTCACTGGCTCTCTCACGTTTTTGGTTTGTCGACCAGTTGGACATCAAGAACGCCTTCCTCCACGGCACGCTGACATAGACGGTGTACCGCAGTCAGCCAACAGGGTTCGTTGATTCAGCAACCGACCCGGTCAGACGGTGCACCGACCGGGCGACCTGTTCCTCTACTAGCAACAATATTGCTTGGATATCCTCTAGCGACCGGGCATGGCTGATTGCAAGTTGTGCTCCACTCTGGTGGACACCCAGGCGAAGGTCTCCTTTGTCGACGGCGTTCCTGTCGCTGACCGCACCACTTACAGGAGTCTTACAGGCGCTCTCCAGTACCTCACCTTCACCGGATCGAACATCTCCTACACGGTTCACAGGTGTGCCTCCACATGCATGATCCGCGGGAGCCGCTTCTCACCACTTTGAAGCGGATACTTCGGTACCTGCGCGGCTCCTTCGACTACGACCTCTTTCAGGGTGACTCGGCTTCTGAGATGGTCGTTTACACAACGCTGACTGGGCGGGTTGCCCAGACACCCGTCGGTCCACCTCTGGCTACACCGTCTTCCTGGGGGGCAACCTCGTCTTCTGGTCCTCGAAACGACAGCCCGTGGTTTCGCGCTTGAGTGCTGAGGCGGAGTACCGTGTCGTGGCCAACGGCGTGGCTGGGGCCACTTGACTCCAACAGCTGTTTCAGGAGCTCCACTCTCCCGTCGCCCGGAGCACGTTGGTCTACTGCGACAACGTCAACGCCGTCTACCTCACCACCAACTCCGTCCAGCATCAGCGCATGAATCATGTGGAGATCGATTTTCACTTTGTTCATGAGCGGGTTGCACTTGGCGAGGTCCGAGTCCTCCACGTCCCGACAACGTCGCAGTTCGCCGACATCTTCACGAAAGGCCTCCCTTCGTCGTAATTCTCCGAGTTTCGGTCCAGTCTCAACATCAACTGTGGCTAATGTTGGGACTGGGGGGGGGGGGGGCAGTATGTGTTGTGCATGTGGGGTTATTGGGTCTGGTCCATGTATCTAGCCCCTTAGGACTATATGTACCCTTGACACTCTATTATGAAACCCTAATTCCATTTTGCACTCATTCCAATAACATACATGTAGGGTGAAACAGAATGGCATCGTTAGGAACTGCATTTGCAATTGTTATAGCTGTTGAGGTGTCATATAAATATCGATTGGGTGTTGAGGCAGGCTAGGCTCCCTCCCCAGTTGCCACTCCTTTGCTTTTTCACGTGCCGGTTGGTTTCAGATTCTTGACGCTGGCAAGTTCTTTGTTAGGTGTTTCTTGTAGGTCCTCTTGTCAAGGGAGAGAGAGAGATGAATCAGGCTGCAAGCCTTAAAAAAGGGCAGCCCGGTGCACGTAGTACCCGCTTGTGCATGGTCCGGGGAAGAGTGACCTATTTTCGATCTTTTGTATTCAGTCTTTTCCTGCATTTCTGCAAGAGGCTGTTTCTAGGACTCGAACCTGTGACCTCGTGGTCACAAGGCGACAACTTTACCACTGCACCAATGCTCCCCTTCCCTGGATTTTCGGTAACATCCATATCTGAATACATCTAAAAATGTAACTGCTTTTGTCCTTATTTTTTTTACTCTTTGGTTACTCCACTCCACTTGCATATTGTTATTTTCTTCAACATGTGCATGTGAAGTGCTTAACTATCAGTTGATATAGTCCATGATTCTGTTTCTACGAATGTGCATGACCAAATCTAATTTGCTGCCAATCTTAAACTATTAACTCAACCAACGTTTCAATGTAGTGCCATGGGTTCTGTAACACTGCTGACTGGCCAACCAAAGGAGGGCATTTTTCTTGAAGCAAGATCTGAACCCACAGGTTATTTTGAGGAAGCTACTACCGATACTTTTGGTAGGTTTCGTCTAAGAGGACTGGTGCCTAGCTCAACTTACTCTAAGGGTGGTTGCAAAAGATAATTTTTGATTTGCAGCAGTTGAGCGTGCTTCGCCTGAGTATGTGTCAGTTGATGTAAGTTCATTGAAGTCCATTGCACTTATGACTTATCATTTGCACCATAGTTTTATCTCATATGAATCAGACACCTTTTGTGCTTCTGTGCTGTTTATGCTTAACCACAAATTAACATTTTAGGTTGATCAGAAAGACATCACCGATATTGATTTTGTGGTTTTGTGAACGCCCAGAAGTAACAATTTTGAGTGGTCATGCAGAAGGGGATGGCATTGATACATTGCAGCCACATCTGTCTATTGAAATCAGATCAGCAGCTGATCCTTCGAGAGTAGAATCTGTACTTCCTGTTCCTCTTTCCTACTACTTTTTTTTTTTTTGAAAAGCTAGGCAAGAGAGCTGCCATTCATTAAGAGAGCAGATTACATCCTAAGTTTTACAGTTCACTAACGTACATGAAAAACATCGGGAAGCAACTACCCCAGAGCGAGAGGGACTAAAAGAGGAAGACTGGACTAACAGCAGAGGGACTAAAAGAGGAAGACTGAACTAACAACAGCAACTACAACTACAGCTTTATAGGCAATCATTATGAAGAGCAATCTTTTGAAGACGAATTTCCTTCAAAGTGAGATTCACAACTTGAAGAAATGACATCTCTTGGTTTTGAAATATCCTCCTGTTTCTCTCTTTTCAAATTTGCCACCAAAAGGTGAGTAAAATCCCCACAATTCGCTTTCTCTGAGACTTAGAACAGGAGGCCGAAATATCGTCCAACCATCTAGAGGCCCCGTTCATGTTCACTTGTGCCAGATTACCTGGAAGTCGAAGATTATGCACCAGCTGTTGCCATGCAGCCTCTGTGAAATTGCATTGGGAAAGTAGATGGGCTGTTGTTTCAGGCAAACAGTAGCAGAGGGCGCAATTCACTTGGCAGAGCCAATTCTTCTTAGTTAAATTGTCAGATGTGAGAGCTTTTTTATGCATGCACAACCAGGCAAAAAACCGACATCTGGGTTGAGTTTTTGCTATCCAAACAGTGTCAGACCAGTGGGACTCCACCCCACCAATGAATTGGGCATCATACGCCGTCGATGCAGAGTATTCACCATTTGCAGTCCATCTCCACGTGATGCGATCTCTGTCTTCCGTTAGTATTGTTCCATTAATAGCTATAAATAGCATTATGAACTCATCAATCATCTCCTCCGTATCTAGTCCAGATATGTTACGAATCCAATTATTATTCACCAGTTCTTTAGCTACTGATCTCCCCTTGAACCGGGCTTGCCTATATAGACTGGGTGCCAGATTTTTTGGTGCTTGACCTGAGAGCCAATGTGCTTCCCAAAACGGTGTATCCTTGCCATTTCCAATAGAGAAAATAGTAGAAGTGAAGAAGAGGTTTCTGTCAGTCTGATTATGTTGCTTGACTAATGTTTTCCATGGCCGATCCCTCTGGTCCCAGTGTAGCCAAAGCCATCTTAGACGAAGCGCACGACCAAATTTCTCCAAGTCCTTAATGCCCAGTTCGCCCCATTTTCTCGGTCGCAGACAAACCTTCCATTTGACCAAGCAGTGACCACCACTTACTTTATCAGGATCTTCGCCCTTCCACAAAAATTTGCGACGCAACTTGTCAATCTGTTTTATCACCCAGGCTGGGATCTTAAACACCGACATGAAATAGGTTGGGATAGCTGAGAGGATAGACTTGACTAATATTTCTCTCCCCGATATGACAAAAAAAATTTCTTCCAACTCGGCAGCCTTTGTGCGACCTTCTGAATTACCGGATATTAGCTGTTCTCGGGAGCTTCGTGTGATGTAGTGGAAGACCTAAGTACATACACGGGAAGGAGCCAATCTTGCTGTCCTATCCGAGAAGGGTATGAACATCGACTTCCGAGCAGTGAATGGGGTAAAATTCAGTTTTTTCTAAATTTGTGATGAGACCGGAAGCTTGACCGAAAATATGGAGAATGAACTTGGTGATCAACAAGTCTTGGCTGGTTGGCGCAATGAAAATTGCCGCATCATCAGCGTAGAGGGAGACTTTGAGATGATCACCGAGTCCTGGCAATTGGGTGAGTAGACCTCTTTGTTGGGCAGCACGAAATAACTGGATCAACGATTCCATTGCCAGCAAAAACAACATCGTAGAGGGGGTCTCCTTGGCGCACTCCCCTAGCATGTGTAATCCTTGGTTCCGGTTCACCATTGAGTAAAATGGAGGATGTAGCTGTATCCCATAGCGCAGATATCCACTCCCGCCATCTGGCTCCAAATCCCAAATGGAACATAATACTCAACAGATATGACCAATTCACCGTGTCAAATGTCTTGGATATATCAAGCTTGATAAATAAGGTGGCTGTTTTTCTTTTATTCAGCTCCTAAATGGCGTGCTTCACGAATAAAAAATTATCATGAATGCATCGACGTTTGATAAAAGCATTCTGGTGGAGGGAGATGATTTTATCCAATTCGGGGGCAAGTCTGTTTGCAAGGATCTTAGAAATGAGCTTAGCGAAGATATGAATTAGACTTATAGGACTGAATTCAGTGATGCTTCGCGGCGCCAACTTTTTTGGAATGAGTACCTCAAAAGCTTGATTTAGGTGTTTCAATCCTTGCTGATTTAGCTGGGTGAACCGGGTGATTGCCGCCATGAAATCTGCTCTTACAATATCCCAGCAGGTAGACAGGAATGATCCTGTGAATCCATCGGTCCCGGCGATTTGCTTTTCGGCATTGCTTTGACCACATCGGTGACCTCCTGTTCAGTGATGGGGGAATCTAAGTGCTGCAGATTCCTGAAGTGCAAGATTTGCCAAAGGCTGGCATCTTGTTGAGCTCCGATCTGGCCTTCCATCACATACCCACAGATTTGATCAGAGGTAGTTGAGGTAGACCTGGAAAGACAAACTCAAATTTATGCTGGTCCCCTTGAATATAGAACAGAAGAGCGCCATCACAAGCAGGTAACTTCTGTAACAGTTGGAACATCTTTGATAATTTGCTTCCACTCTTAAACTGTAAGAGATGGGATCTGGATGGGAATTGTTTGTAAGAGACAATTATCTACACAAGGAAGATAGGGATATCCTGTTTTTTTTTTTTGACAGAAAAAAACTGCAGGGGATAACCCCCAGCGGAAGTTTTTATTAATATAGCTAACAGAGTCGCTTTACAAGTTTTTAGGGCGTGTCCTAAGGTTGGACCCACACATAAATGTGATTAAGCCAATCTAAGATATGTATACTATCTTGCTCTTTGAATCTACATGCATAGCCAATCACGGAGCTCCTGAAGCAGTTTTTCCACCCTTGTATTGTTGCATTGTCTCCTCTGAAGATCTTTCCGTTTCTTTGTTTCTAAAATTCCCATGCGGCTATGCCAAAGATCTCCATAAAGGCTGTACCATTCCAATTTTGTTTTGCCCTTTGTATAGTGTGGAAGAACAGCAGTGAATGATCCCAGTTGATGCTCAGGATATTCCAACAAGATACGCTAAAGGGGCAACAGAAGAACAAGTGATATGTGTATTCTTCCATGTTCAGGTTGCACAGCACACAATTGTAGTCTTCCCCTTGAATTGTTATGTGTTTCCTTTTCAAAAGGTTCCTGGAGTTCAGTCTGTCTCTAAAAAGTAACCAGATGAAAATTTTTATTTTTCTCACCAATTTGGAGCTCCAGATCCATTGGAATGGTGTGTGTGTGTGTGGGGGGGGGTCGATTGATGTGAATATGTGATTGTAAATCTGAGTAGATGAGAATTTTTCCACGTTGTTTTTGTTGCGCCAGATATCTCTAGATTGTGTTCTGCTTCTGATCTGGTCCTTATTGGCTGAAGCTGCTGTAGCTCTAGTTGAGCTTGCTCGGACAATGGGTTGTAGAAGTGTCCCAACATTTGTGGTTGCACAGCGAGCTGTGCATAAGAGATATTATGATTACGCGAAAAGGTGAATAGTCTGGAGAGCTCATTTTGCAAATTGTGACCTTCCCATTCGTCTTTCCATAGGATGACTGTGTCCCCTATTCCAATACTTACTTTCATTTCCTGCTTGAACTCGCTCCAGCAACTTGAACATCTCGCCACCAGAAGGATCCTTTTCCCCTGTTGCCATGTGGTGGCCTTCCATTGGTACAGTACTTGTCTAGCACCAGTTGTACCCATGGAGTGTCATGCTTGTTGTAGAGCTTGAAAAGGAACTTGGTGAGAAGTGCTCTCTTCATTGTTTTGAGGCATTTAATGCCTAGTCTACCTTTATCCAGCGGTGTTGTTACATGATCCCATGCCACCAGGGGCATTCCTTTTCTAGCTATGTCAGCCCCCTTCCAGAGGCAGGTTTTCCTCGCCTTATCCAAAGCCTTTATTACCGGACCTTTTAGTTTGATGGTGCACATTGCATAAATGGGCATTGCGGACAATATACTGTTGATCAGGGTACACCGTCCAACCATAGATAGCCAAAGTGCAGAGGAGGATAGTTTTCTGTCCACTCGTGTTATAAGAGAGGAGAAGTCTTCTGCTGTTGGTCGGTTCAATCTCATTGGGAGGCCCAGGTATGTGAACGGGAATGCTCCAATTGCGCAGGACAACGTTCCTGCCATTAAGGTCGCCTCTTCTTCAAACAGATTTATTGGGATGAGAAAAGATTTATTCTAGTTGACTTTGAGTCCCGTTGCATTTCCCAATACTTGTAGTAGGTTTTTGAGAAAGAAAAGTTGACTTTGAGAGGCTTTCATTACCAATATCGTGTCATCTGCATATTGGACAATCGGGAAGTCCGTTGTTGATCTTTGCGGGATTGGCACCGTTAGTAACCCCCTTTGAGCTGCATGGTTGATCATTATTTGAAGCAGTTCTGCGGCAAGAATGAATAGTAATGGTGACAAGGGATCTCCCTGTCTCACCCTTCTTTTACATCGGAAACTTTTTCCAGGTACTCCGTTTAACAACACCGAAGAGGTTGCTGTGGACATTATGTCCAACATCCAGTTGATCCATGTTTCTGGGAAGCCCGTGTTCCTTAGCATTATGATGATGAAGCTATGATCCACTTTATCGAATGCTTTTTCAAAATCTAGTTTGAGCAGTACTATTTTGTTCTTGGATCTGTGGCATTGATATAGGTATTCATATGACCATGCCATGCAGTCCTGGATTTTCTCTTCTTGATAAAGCCATACTGGTTTTTGTGAATCAGCTGAGTTATTTCCTTTTGTAGCCTGATGGACAGTATCTTTGTGATGAGCTTAACCGTGGAATTGAGCAAGGATATTGGTCTGTAGTCATTAACATTGCCTGGGTTATGTACCTTCAGCAGTAGAATGATGAAAGAGCTATTTAGCGGCTCCAGGCTCACGGTTTGACTATGAAAGTCTTCTATTAGTTCGTATATGTCATCCTTTATGATGTTCCAGCAGCTTTTGTAGAACTTTGTGTTGAAACCATCTGACCCCGGTGCTTTGTCTGCAGGCATTTCTTTAAGGGCTGCATCAATTTCATCCCGCGTGAATGGTGCACAAAGATGACTGGGATCTCTGTTTTGTGTCATGATGTCCTGAAATTCTGGCCACTAAAATATGTGGTCATGTATGGGGTCAACCATTCCCAGCCTATTCTTGAATTCTTTCCATAGCAGTGTTACTTTTTGATTATGGTCTAGCAGGTCCTCTCCATGTTCATCCTGTAGTATTGTTATTTTGTTCTGTTTATATCTTTCTGTGGCTGCCGCGAGAAAGAATTTTGTAGGTTCATCTCCCATTTGTGTCCACCGTACTGTGTATCTTTGTTTCCAACACTCTTGCCTTTGTTTTAGTAGGAGCTTTAGTTGCTCCTTGATCACATCCCTGAAGGATTTTTCCTGGTGGTGTATTAGGCGCAGCTCTTCCAATTTGTCAATGATTAGTATCTTTGTGCTGCAGTTCTTGATGAGTCTAGCAAGATTACCCAATGATTTGCTCCATTGCTTCAATCTGTATCTTAACCTTTTCAATTTGAGTGATATAGTTCTTGCGGTATTCATTATCGGTACTGGTTGACTCCATGACTGTTGCACAATTTCGTGGAAGTGTGGCAGTTGTAACCAGTAGTTTTCAAACCTGAAGCATTTTGCCTTTGGGATGTCTGTTCCAATTCGTACAACACGGAATATCTCTAGATAGTGGAAGTAGCGATGTGTTTGGGCATGTCATTGTCCATTCTGGCGAAGTGAAGCACCAGTCCAGTTGTTCCAGTAGTGGTGTGCTTTGCATGTTACTCCAGGTGAATTTTCTACCTTTTAGTAGAATCTCGAGCATCCCCAAGTGTTGAATAATGGTGTTGAAGGTCTGCATATCGGCTAGATTTGCGCCATCCCTATTTCTGTCCTCCGATGACCTGTAGAAATTAAAATCTCCAACCATCAGCCATAATTCATCTAGTGGTAGGTGAAGGTTCCAAATCCAGTCTATGAACTCTTGTCTTCGTTCCCCATGACAAGGGGCAATGTTGCTCCATTGAGGAGTGATGTGAACTGTATTGAGATAGCGAAGTCATTGATGTCTAGTACTTGTCCACTCATAAGGGACCCGTTCCAGCTTATTAAGATTCCCCCTGAGGCCCCTCTGGACGGGGAGAACTCAAATTTAGAGAAGTGGCGCGGTGCTATTTTTTTGAGAAAAGTTGTGTCAATATTCTCCTTTTTTGTTTCCTGAATGCCCTGTCCTTTTTTGAGAAAATTTGGGATATCCTGTTGTTCGTTACCAGCAGTAAGATAAAAATTTCTGGTCTGAAAGAGACAAGCCGTGCATCCCAATTTTTTTATGAATCAGAGAGCAATAGTTTTACTTGGTCTAATTCTGTCGAATCCAGACAAATCATCAGCTTAACAGAAAGTTTGACATGTTATTGGAGTCAAGTTGATTGCACTTTTGTCTGTTTGGATGCCATGTAATCTTTTGTTCAATGCAGGAACTGGACCCGGCACCAGTTTTCCCGCTCATAGTTGGAGTTTCTGTGATTGCCCTTGTGATCAGCACGCCAAGGTTTGCTGCTAGTTCTCAGTGGATTTCCCTGTGCATGAGTGGTAATGGGCTAATAACGATTTTGTTTGACATTTTGATTTATACAGGTTAAAGGACTTGTACCAAAGCTCTATTGGAATGACTTCCCTAGGTTCAGGAGCTTCGCCGAGCAAAAAGGAACCACGGAAGAGTGTAACAAGAAAGAGAGTGTAAAAGTGCAAAATAGTTTCAGATTAGGTGCCGTGAAATGAGCACTTACAGGTTTAGTCAAATATATGCTCACTTCCTCTATTGGGCAATTTTACAGATGAAAAGGAATCTTGCAGTCGATGCTCCGTGACATAACTGGCTACAAATTTTGACGCCACAGCTGGGCGTGTTGTCATTCCAGATGTTGTAAGATAGCATCGTGTACAGTTTTCCAGACACTAGATGCTCTTTGTTTCCCTGATGTACCAGAAAACACTCTTCCATTAAAACTGTTTGCAAGCGGTGTCGTAAATTTCTGATCATACACCATTTAATAGGATCTATCCTGGCAACATGTCTTAATCTGAGCTTTTATCATATATTCCCTATCCATTTTTTACCTAATTTTAGATTTTTCCGGTTGTTTAAATTACTTGTTATTCTTGTTTCCTGATGCATTTTTATCTCTTATCTCTCTCCTTTCTCACTCTTTCATTTCTGTGCACTATATTTTTTTACTTCTCTTTGTTTTCTGTCTAACGCTGAAACGTCTAAATTGGGACAGAGGGAGTAAATTATAGCTCGCCTGTATGTGCATGCCTGACCAGAATAAGTTGGTTTGCTGTGAGGCGTTGTTTCTGTCACCCTACAACAAAGGAGTACGTGCGTTACGATTTACTGGTCACTGGGGTGCAGATTATACATAGAGTACCCGATGAAATTGGACTCACGGCAACCGGGGTTGCCCCTTTCTGTGTCCATTGATTATATTCAACGAGATTATCTATACTCCATTAGGGCATTGTTTAGATTGTTTCTTTTGATTACCTTCACAAAGTTTAGTGTTGCTAAACTTTGGTGAAGGATTGACCACCCAAAGTTTGACCAACATTGATAAAGAAAATGAACTAGCGTAACACATTAGTATATTGGCTTGCCAAATTTTGGTTTCAATCCAAATACACTCATATTTCATAGTCAACTACCAAATTTTGGTAAATATTGGCAACAATTGTCCATACGGCATGGGCTACAAGTCAATTTACCCACCATTTTCTATTCATAAACATGAGTCTTGGGCGGCTGTTGCATCAGGATGGCCTGCAACGAAAAGCTTCCCTCAGTGACGATAGGGAGATTTCTGGAAATGGTAAGGTACGGTAGTGGCGGAAAACGGTGGGGCAGGCATCACCAAGAGGTGCGGGAAGGCGGGTGGATAACATGAATGTGGTGGACCAGAACGTTGCCAATTAATTCTGGTACGCGTACACATGAATGTGTACAGGTAGACGAATGAAAGTATGAGATCAAGTTGAGCTAGTAGTTAGCTGTTCCACGTTACCAAATAATCTATTACCATCTATCCGCACTCGTCTACTCTATATCTTACTCTATATACTATTCTTTTACAGTATCTACTCTAAATTTATGCATATCTAATATGCACGTTACTACGGACAGCTGTAGCTCTAGCCATCCAAAAGAATGATGCTACCCCCTCTTGGTCTTGGGTGTCAGGATGTCACCAAATCAAGCTACCAAACAAATTGAGCGAAGTTTCTTGCGGTAGAACCTGGTTACCTGGGTTCCAATCCTAGACTTAACATGAGTGTCGAATTTACAACTAATTTTTTCAGTGACAGACGAACTCCAACGAGGTGCTCATGACGATTTTATAAATCTCAAGGCCAATTGGTCCAATCTTTTAGTGTTCATAAAGATAAGTATGTGTACACACGTTTATAGGTTTAAATGCATGTGTACATGAGTGTCTGTATTTTATAATAAAAAATATCAAACTACCTAGCTCGGTATTATCTTAGCACTACGCCCGTCATCAGTAATAACAAATATCTACATATTTTGTGACACTTCTCTGCACTGCTTGTGGCAGCAGCAACGCACAACAACCTGATTAGTACTACTATCAAGATATCATTAATCCTTTTCTGTTCCTTTGTGAGGCAACCTACTCATCAGTTAACTTGCTTTGACTTGAAGCCGAACTTTAAAGAAAAAAAAGAACATCGATCATGTAAAGGGATCTGTACCAAGCCACCAGCAACAAACAGCGGCCAACCAAACATCTGTCTTTCGATTCCGGCACAACCAATTCCTCTTCAGTGTGGGCAGTGATGCGATAATAAAGGAGCCATCATTTGGTGAGTGAGCTGACTGCAATGTGGAGCTAGCCGAACTTCGACGCCGCGCCTACTGGTTTTATTTTCTGGGAGTTAGCGTCCAAAAGGGGTTATCTCTGTCCGCCCATGCATGAACTTGACAGGTTAGATCGCGAGATGCCGGCTGAAAAGTCGCTTTACGTGGCTCTGTTTTTTTTTGATTTGCAGCACTACTACAAAACTGATTTACCATGCTATTGTGATGACCACAGTCCCGACATTTGAGTAATCACATTAGATAGTGTTGTACAACGTGACACCGAACAACACAGTGAAGAAAATATTTACAATACATATGACATTTATTTCATAGTACTGTCAAACTACAACTAATGTACATCAATACAATCAACGGAACATATAAGAGCAGCTCACGACCTATAGCGTAAGCTAAGCAAAAGCAAAGTCATCTTGCTCGTAGATGCTTTACACTAGCAGCATGCAAGTCAAGTTCATAACGGCGTACAGGGCTCCTAGTGGGCTTCACACACTTCATCGGGTGTTGCCTCCACTGCTACAATAAGCCTCATCGCAGGCGGCTCCAAATCTATTATCACACGCGGTTTTTAAAACTGCATGAAATGAAGAGCCAGTGATAATCTGCAATTTCACAGACGGAGAAGTGAAACCACCTGTGAAGACACATTATTACAGGTGGTTCTCTACTTATGCTAGCCGACTGTGAAGATATGTTATCACAGGCGGGCTGTGCAACATATATAACCGCCTGTGATAATTGTGTTATCACAGGCGGATCTTGACCTACGTCAAGCTGCTTGTGAAGACAGTTTATCGCAGCCGGTTTGTACCATAACAGTAACCACCTGTGATAATTAGGTTATCACAGATGGTTCTTTACCTATATCTAGCCGCTTGTGATAATTGTTTTTTACAGGCAGGTCTAGCCGTTGGTAAATAACCGCCTGTGATAAGGTATAACCTATGCAGTACTAGCTGCTGTTATTTCTAATTTTTAGGTCAATTTAATATAATCATAGAAGTCAATAATATCATCACAGAAGTCATCTCACAGAAGTCAATTTCACTAAAACAATATACATATATACAAGTTACACATACAATTCATCTCATAGTTTACAAGTTTTCACTAAAAACAATTTCTATTGGCATAGTCGCAAAGTTCTGACACATCAGCTATTACACCATTCTCATCAAAAAACTCCCCTCTTTTGTGCAAAATTTCTCGACGCACGAATTGACACAATTCAACAGCAATCTTGTCGGCTCCTCCACCAGGAATACTTATACAAACCGGTCATTCTTTGTTCACATTCTCCGTGTGCTGCAATGAAACACATAACAAGGTTTATAATGTGTTGGTTTGAACAATCTCAATAGATCAAAGTGAGAGTATACAAAAATTTGTTTAGTATTTTTGGAGCAGTTGAATTATGAGCAATTGAATTTTGAAGTTGGAATCAAAATATGAAAATAATGTTTCTGGTAATATTGATCGTATGCAACGTTATCTGCAGAAGAATCGATTAACAAACTATGAGCTTACGCTCAGTAAGACTTAGCCGACTTTTCTAATCTTAAAACTCTACAAGCCTAAATTGAAGAACGGATTTAATACTCGCATAAAGTAAGTTTGCAGTAATGATACATTCTTAGCTCACATTTTCATTCGCTAGTACAAGGTTCATAACCATAACTTTATTTAGCACTACTTATAATCCATACAAGTTGCCAATTCAAGAATTATCATAAAGCATATTAATCAAGTACGAAGTTATTTACTATGTCACAACTCATTGAACAAGTATGCTCACTATCGCGAGCAACGCGAGCAACGGTGATTCGAATAAAAAATATTCGGTTTGCACGTCACATACACCCGTCTAGAAGAGTTGTATGACCACTTCCGTTAACGTTGTATATGAGAACATTTCACAAGACACCCAAACATCAAACCGATTCCACTGTTCTGCTGGACAAGTAAGCTCCAATACTAAAAAATGTCGGTAGTGGAATTATCCTCTACTTTCCTGTCGGCTAACAGCCAAAGACGGTGGGGATTGCCTCGACACTCAGATTAACATGTTACATTGATTTTCTGGGTTCACTAAAGCCAGTATGCATCCGATATAAGTTCCAACTTATCCAGCAGAGTCACACACGATACGATCCTTAATCGACGTAGACATGCCTATGCATATAGATCTCCGGCCTGTTGCTTCCTGTCCACCTGCCCGGTCTCATTTTCCATTTCAGTGAATGATTCTCAATCTCTTCCCATGGATTCAACCTTCCCAAAGCTCACGAGTAGAGACCGTCCAATCAAGTTTACCAACTTTCCAGTTCGCAATTTAGCATAGCGTCACTAATGTCATGAACTAATAATCTGCACATAACTCCCAGAATTCTTTGGTTCAATGCAAGTGGAGTATCAAGTATCAATAGACTTAATGCAAAAATCATTCATACCTAATATAAGAATCATAGAAGAAAACTTGTAATAATTTTTAAATGCAACAGGGACTTGCCTTGCTGTTGATCAAACTCAAACTCGGCTTCTGGGTGTACGTAGTTAAGCGGCTCCGAAGTCTCCTCACGAAGTGTGCTATCGATATGAGTAGAATGCAAATATATCAATATGCTTGTCTATGTGATTTAGATATAACATAATTAATTTCTGATGAAGATGAAGTCTACTGCAAATGAAAATTTTACAGTACCTTCCTAAGTACAGAAACGAGTTATGGTAATTATTTCAAAGTTTTCTACAAAAGTCTAGGGTCATGATAATTATTTACAGCTTACTTCATAATTTAATTAAAAGAGCTATAAACAGACTTTGTTATACTAATAAACTTGATATTCAGGTGGGGCATGTTAATATGAGTCTAACATATTTGGTTTCACATTTTTCTAAACTTGATATACAGGCTACAATGGATTTTACAAATCCAAAGTATTTTCTGGAAATTCTTTCTGTTATTTTCTATCATTTTAATTATCCCTTGGAAAACTTCCTTAATTAAGCTAAATTAGATAGAGTTATTATTTATGAAATTTTTACTGGAGAACATAGGTGGAATGAAGGATTTTCTGACAAAGTTTGGGATAGAGAGCTACTTCTGGAATAAAATGCGCAAGGAATAGAGATATAGAATTATACAGAAAGTACCATGGAGTTTCATACAAGTATTTTGCTGTACTGAAAAGTACTGATCAAATAGAATCTAACATAATTTGTTTGAAGATTTTTGGATAATCCAACGAGGAGATAGAATTTTTTTATTAATATACCTTTTAAAAAATCATTTATAATAAATAACCCACGGATTCCAAAATTTCCAAAATGACCCACTGTCGTATGTGCCTCATACGATTTGCCACGTTGGCCACGCATTTCGTATGAGGCGCATATGACGGTGACGTGGCGCGCCACGCGTTCCCGAGGTGGCGGTTGCGTTCCCGAGGAGAACGAATCTCGTATGCGCCGCATACGACATTCACATTTCTTATGCGGCGCATACGAAATTCGCCCGCATGTGGGGCCCGCCCGAAGCGTCGTATGTGTCATGGACGATTTGCATCCCTCTATAAAACGCGCCAGGCATTCTTCTTCTCGGCACTGAATCACGCCGCCGCCGCCAGTGATCCACCGCGCCGCCGCTCCGTCGCCTCCCTCTCGGCCCCGATTGTCCTCGGTACTAAGGTACTATTTGTTATTCTCTAGTACTATTTATTTGTATTCTCTAGTACTAAGTTGCTTACTTATTTCAATAGGTATTTATTTGTTAGTTATTTTGTACTATTTGTTATTCTCTAGTACTATTTATTTGTATTCTCTAGTACTAAGTTGCTTACTTATTTCAATAGGTATTTATTTGTTAGTTATTTTGTACTATTTGTTATTCTCTAATACTATTTATTTGTATTCTCTACTACTAAGTTGCTTACTTATTTCAATAGGTATTTATTTGTTAGTTATTTTAGTTAGTGATTTAGGTATTATTATGTAGTGCACATTATTAATTTAGTTAGTGATTTAGGTATTAATATGTAGTGCACATTATTAATTTAGTTAGTGTTTTAGGTATTATTATTCTAGTTTGTGATTTACGTATGATCTATGTATTATTATGTTGTAAGTTAGGTACGGATGTATCTTTATTTTAGGTAGTGGTAGTTATGTGTTATTATGTGTTATTACTCTTTAGATATTTTTTTGACATTTTACAATAGGTTTCATAGTTATTTACCATACATGTTATTAGGTTCTAATAGTTATAATTTTTAGGTTTATATTCGTAAGTTATTTTTAATTAATGTTGATAATTTTAAAAGTAATAATATTTGATAAATGTTTAGAGTGCACTTCTCTAATTCATGCGATTACTTTTATTTGTGTGTATAAATTCCAATAGGAATGTCAGAGAAGTTAGTATTTCAGATATTTTATGGAGAAGGCACAATAGTTTATGGCCCTACTGGGATTGATTTGTCTGGTTTCGCGTCGTGTGATGGAGGGATAACAAGAGAAAATGAGAGGACATTTAGTGGTGTTATAAACTGGTTGATGAAAAAATTTAACCTTGATCCAGAACAACATCAGTTGACATTGAAAGGAATGATTAATCGGGCAAGAAATGGAATTTATTGGGATTTAATTATTATTAAGAGAACAGTGAATTGGAGGAAATATGTAGATTTAGTTGTGGAGAGGGGTTGGCCTCTAGTGCTTCTTGCGCAAGCGGAAATGAAAGAAGTAGAGATTGTAGCGGAATGTGATGAAGCAAATAGTGTGGAAGATGATGTTGGAGTAGAAGAAGCTGGAGAGAACTCGGTACATGTAGAAGCACGTGGTGTGGCAGATGAAGGAGAACACATTGAGAACATAGTTGAACAAATAAGAATCAAAGATATGGAACACGAAAATGTTCCAGAAGTTGATTCTCCTGATGATGAGAATGAGAACGATACTATTATTCCGGCTGAGTGGAACAATCCAATCCCGAGTAATTTATCAGCTACAGAAAAGTATTGTGGCTTATTGAGATATCACGAGAATCAGTTAACACAAGGAGATATCTTTAAAGACAAAGATAGTTTGAAGGATGTCGTGAAATATTGATCTCTGGCTGTGCAAAGATCCTTTACAGTTTACAAGTCAAATAAAAAATATTATGATGTTAAATGTGTGTTCTCAAGTTGCCCTTTTCGGGTCCATGGTTTCGAAGAGAAGTGGACGAAAGTATGGAGAGTATCTAAAATGATTGATCACACATGCGAGTTACATGAATTGGAGAAGTGCAATAGTGCTCTTACATCGCAGTTTATTGCGAATCACATGTACGCCCGCATTGTGGACAACATTCGGTTTGAGCCGAAATCAATAATAAATACTATTGAGGAGGAGTTCAAGTACACTATAAGTTACTCCAAAGCTTGGAAGGCAAAACAAAAGGTGATTGAGCAAAGATTTGGTTCATTTGAAGCTTCTTATGAAAATCTTCCGAAGTTATTGCAGACCATCTAGGAGAGGAATGTTGGTACTTATTATGACATTATGGATGTGCCGAACAGAGATATGTCGGGGAAGTTGTTTCTCTATCGTGCATTTTTTGCATTAGGTCAATGTATTGTTGCATTCATACATTGTAGGCCTATTCTCTGCATTGATGGTACTTTCTTAACTGGAAAGTACAAAGGTCAAATTCTAACAGCTATTGCAGTTGATGGGAACCAACAGGTGTTGCCTGTAGCTTTTGCTTTTGTCGAAAGCGAGAACACTGATAGCTGGTATTGGTTTCTTAGTCGGGTAAAGATGGTTGTTGTGCAAGAACGACCTAATGTTTGTTTAATACACGATCGTCATGCTGGTCTGCTTAAAGCAATATCTGATTTGAAACATGGTTCCTCCGAGCGTGGGCAACAACCTTATTGGACAGACATTGAATCAAGATATTGCATGAGACATTTGGGCGCCAACTTTTTCAGTCACTTCAAGAACAAACAACTTATGAATTTGTTCAAGATGTTGTGTAGTCAGAATCAAGAGAGGAAGTTTATTGCTCTATAGCAACGTCTAGACGAATTGACTATGACACAAGCAGAGGCGTCCTCAAGCAGAGCCAATCCTAATGAAGTCTCTGTTCCAACTGTTGGTTCATCCAGCCGAAACTTCTCTAGTTGGATTCGGCGCGAACCGAAAGAGAAGTGGTCTTTATTATACGACACTAATGGTGCTAGGTATGGCATCATGACAACTAATTTAGCTGAGGTGAGGTTCTTCTGTTACATTTCTTCTATTAAATTTTATTTAGTAGAACTATATTTTACACATGCTAATGTAGTGGTACTGAATACAGATTTACAACTGGGTGATACGTGGTTTAATAGGGTTACCTTTGGTTGCTATTGTCGAGGGCATTTTATATGGGACATGCAAGTACATTCGTGAGCGCTACGCTACTGCAATTTCCGTAAGGAATGATGTCAATTTGGCTTATTCACCCTACATGTGCAAGTTCATGGAGAAGAAGATCCAAAAGGCCGCATTTCATCGTGTGCGAGCTATGGGAACTGCGGAGCACAGGTTTGAAATTCTGTGTAGGGATAAGAATCGTCGTGGTGCTAACCGTGATAGAGTTGTTCAGCAGTGCATTCTTCGTCAGGATGATTGCACGTGCACATGTATGAAGTCACAACTCTTTCATAGGCTTGTTCTCATGTTATTGCAGCTTGCTCATATACCAAGTTAACACCAAGTAATTACGTCTCCTACTACTTCCATAAAGAGGTTCTTGTGAGTACTTGGAATGCAGAGATATATGGGTTTGCTACGGAAGGGACATTTACCACAGATCCAGGACCAGCCGCTTTGCGAGGACCAGACACCACGCGGTTGAAACAGAAAAGAGGTCGTCGCAAGACTCGTCGTATCAGAAATGATATGGATGAGTCCGAAATTGGCAGATTTCAAGGAACATGCAGCAAGTGCAACCAAACTGGACATACTTATAAGAATTGCATTTTAAACAATGAGGGAAATGTGGCTGAAGTTGGACCTTCTAGGAATCCTAAGGATGGTCGGCGTCCTCGTGCACGCCGAACATCTATATTTAGGGATGGCAATGCTATTTGATGTGCATCGACCTATTCAGATGTGCTACATTATGTAATATCTTATCATTATGAACTATGAATTTATACGTGTACCTTAAGTTAAGTGTGTTGTATGGAACATTGATATATTTTCTGTTATAATATGTTGTGCACGTCTCTTATTTCAATATGTTGTCCACGTCGTTCATGTCAATATGTTTTCCATATATTTCGTCGTACTAATATTATCCGTGTCATATATAGATATGGCTGCAGATGAAGGACAGTGTCCTGAGTTACATTAGTTTCGGATTGATGTTACTCACCGAGCTTTCCGACTATCGCGTGGTGAGGATTTGCCCGTGCTTCGTCCTCAGTTGTCTGCTAAGTTTTGGAAGATAGACGATAGATGGATTCCCAGGTACATTCTTCTGTTAATACAAAACTTAAATTGGTTTTATCATTCTGTAGATTTTAATGTATTGCTTGGTATGTAACAGGTTGAGTGCAGCCGGGTTGCTTCCGATATGTAGGCTGCTTGAGGAGAGGCCATATGATCGGGTTGATCGCAAGTACCGGTTTAGCCTCAACAGAGCCCTACTGTCAGCTTTGATAGATCGTTGGAGGCCAGAGACCCACACGTTTCACTTGCCGTGTGGAGAGATGACCGTCACGCTAGAGGACGTGTCGTTCTTGTTGGGTCTTCCTATCGCAGGTGTCCCTGTTTGTGCTCCAGATGACTCACCTACTTGGCGCGCAGAGATGTCTGCGCGCTTTCAGGATGTGGCACGACATCCTGCGGCTGACTCTGTTTCTCCACTTCACAATGAGCAGCACCATGGTCCGACAAAGAAGTGGTTAACGTACTACGAGGTAATGTTTTCACATTACTTAAGTGTTATTTTGATGCACATGAACCTTGTTATTTGACTCTGAAATAGAAAAAAACTTAAACTTTTTTGTTTTCGAATTGTAGGTGGATACTATGCATCCACACGCCGATGATGCCACAGTTACCAGATACCTGGAGGCGTACTTGTTGTGGTTGTTTGGTGCGATCATGTTCATGAACACGCACGGTGACTCTGTGGACAGACACTTGATTCTTTTTGCTCAACAGATAGCGGAGTCCACACCCCAGGAGATGCCACAGTACAGTTGGGGTTCAGCTGTGTTGGCGGCCACCTACAGAGGACTTTGTGACGCTTGCACGAAGGCTCGAGGTAACGCAGTACTAGCTGGTTGTCCTCTACTTCTGCAGCTTTGGGTATACGAGCGGTTCATGATAGGTCGACCGCAAGTGCACCCGGCACCATACGATCTTGATGAGTATGGTGAGACGCCGGATGATGGCCCTACGATGGGTACTTTTTGGGTGCGCCGACAGGTACAGTACTATTATAAGTATGCTCACATATTGTTCACGAGTACAATAATATATTGTTATGACATATTTTGTTCTTTGTGCAGTGTGAGTGGAGTAACAAGCAGATGCACAAGCTGTACCAAGGGTTCGTCAAAGAGTTTGATCGGTTAGATGCGGATGAGGACGTGCGCTGGACATCGTATGATATGGAGGAGCACGACCGCCGAGCACCGAGAGGACTAGCATATCTGTGCTACAGAGACTCGGATTACTGGCTTACAAGGAAGCCACTGGTATACGATATCTACGTCGAGGAGTACGCACCACACCGAGTGTTGCGTCAGTTCGGCCTGCACCAGGCATTTCCAGTGCTTCCACATTCTATTGTGCCTTCTGCAGTTCATACGTAAGTAATTCGACTGATAAATATTCAATACAATGTTATTTCTAAACTATTAATGTACTTATTTGTCCTGCAGATATTGTCGTAAGGGTAGCTTAGCGCCGGGTCTTTGGTTGCAGCGCATGCATCCGTGGCTCCTACAGTGGACGACTGCCTTACAGGAGGTTGTGCAGGAGACACGACCATTCTCACAGGCCGTTTACTAGGAGTACTTGCAGTGGTATCTTCCTCGGACGCGAGTTGTTCTCGCACACACACCAGCCGAGCGACAGACGCACGTACCCTCGGTGGGAGATACGTATCTGCGCCATAGAGATGAAGCGGCTTCAATGGCGGTATGATCGAATGTGTTGAAGTACATTTGCAATTTTTTACTATGTTATTTTCATGAAACATGACTAATTAATTGTTGTATGACCGATCACTTCGCACTTGTGAAGATGAGTCGGTTCTGTCATGTTCTCGCGGAGTCCTCTGCTGGACTACAACGACTCAGACAGGGGATATCGATGACTTCTTCGGAGATGGTGCACATGCTCCAAAACATATACAGTCACACCAAAGAGGGGCTGAAGTTGGCTTCTTGTGCACAATCATGTGCACAAGACACTACTGTACAGACCGCACGTCACTTTAGGCATCCCAGCAGAGCAGGTACGTAATTATTAGTTAACTTGACATATTTGCATGATACTAATATTTTTGTTCATATATCTTCTGCAGGGACCTCCACACAGGTACCTACTTCTGGTGCAGGACCGTCCACGCAAGTACCTGCTTGGGTCGCAGGGCTGTCTACACAGGTACCTGCTGCTTCGGGTCCAGGGCCATCTACACAGGCACCTGCTGCTTGGGCTCCAGGCCCATCCACACATGTACCATCTGCTTGGGCTCCAGGCCCATCCACATAGGCACCTGCTGCTTGGGCTCCAGGGCCGTCGACACAGGTATGTGCTTGGGATTTTGCAGACCCGTCGGCACAGTTACCTTCTTGGGTTCCTTTTTCGAACCAGGCTGGCCCATCCACGCATGTGCCACACATGGGCGCAGGTATGACGTGCAACTATTATGCTACTTAAATACATATTGGACACAATGTTGCCTGCTAACTATATGTTATATGCATATATGTTATATGCGAATGCAGGAGACGGCACAACAAACTTTGATTCTACGATTTCTGGCTCGCTGGCGCACCACAGCAGTCCTCCAGTTTCACCTTTCCAGATCGACGACTACCTGGTGGACGTGCCGCAGCAGGACACAGTTCCTGCATCACAATTGGATGGTGCTCCCATTCCGACTCAGCCTTCACAGCAGTTTGAGACACCGGCACCTGCGCAGCAGCGACGGAGGAGGGCAGCTCCTACGCGCGTGTCTTACGATCGGGCTCATGTGAATGCAGCGCGTAGGTTCGACAACAAGCGTGGTATACGTTAGTAATGTGTACCCATGTAATTGTGTGTTATATTATATAAGAACTATGTTATGTTTCTTTATGCACTATATCTTTCATCGTTACAATGCACTTTATGTCAGGCGAATTTCGTACTCTATGTCAGACGAATCTCGTACAAGAGAAATACGAAATTGCACTGCTCCATGTCAGGCGAATCTCATACTCCATGTCAGGCGAATCTCGTATGAGAGACATACGAAATTGCACTGCTCCATGTCAGGCGAATCTCATACTCCATGTCAGGCGAATCTCGTACAAGAGACATACGAAATTCAACTGCTCCGTGTCAGACCCCGTGAAATGTCATTTCACACTTATACATGTCAGAGATGAATTTTCTCATAGACTAGGTCCATACACCATCATCCGCTCGTCTATATAACACTCACCCCAGTAACAGCTTCACCACGCACTACCTACAATCATTCTATATACTTCACTACCATGGACGAGAACTCACCACCTACAAATAGAGAAAAGGTTCCAATCCCCGAGGGATTGCAACCTCCAATGTGTTTCTGTGGCACCGATTGTAGGTTTGTAAGAGATCTTCGACCTAGTTACTCGTATGGTTGCCGACTTTGGATGTGCGACAACTACGAGTACAATCCTCCTCACAGGACGTGCCCATTTCTTCCAGGTGGTAGGAAACAGGTAATATGCAGCATTATTTATGTTTTATGCATGCTATAGAATCTAATATTTTGGACAAACACTTGTGCAGTCGCTGCCACCTCTATGCGATTTCAGGAACTACATCGACCAGGAACAATCGGCAGAAGACGCCGCAGACGTTGAGAGAATGGCTCGACTTGCATATTGGAAGTTCAAAGAAGAAAGAGAGTGGGATGAAAGAATAGAGCAAGAGAGGAGGAATAGAGCTGCACAGGAGGAGCGTCGTCGCAAGAGGCAAGAAGAAATTCGACAATGGAGAGCAGAGTGTGATCGCAAAGCTGCAGAGGAGGAACGCGTCTCAGCACAAGCACGAGAGGCTGAGCGAGAACGCATGCGCGAGAGAGCTCGTCGCGCAAAAAAAGCCGGTCCGAATGCTTTGCGTAAGAGAAAATACCCCCGTTGCACTCAGTAGCAACTTGGATAAACTATGCTCGGCGTTTAATTCAACTAAGGCGTGTTAGGATTAGATCGACGCATCTTTAGTGCGTTCGTTGTATCACTTATTTTACATTTTCTTCCACAAATATGTGCACTTATGTTTTGCCTCATGTACCGTAGTAGTAGAGTAGCAAACAACATGCACATTTTTGGAACTACGTAATTTCATTTCATGTAACCGCCACCGAGCTTACAATTAATTATCTTCAATTAATATGCATTTGTATGAATTTATACATTAATTGTATAATTTTCCAAACTATGCATTTGTTATTGCTATAGGATTTTAAAAAAATTGATACTCCCATTAAACTCCCATAAATTATATTCATAACTTATTTTTATACTCAACAAAACTTAAATTACAATAACCTTTTTGAACATTTATGTCGATTCTAACTACAAATATTTGTAAACAAAAAACTAAAACTAAATACATTTTACAAATATGCAGAAACGTGATCGTATTGCCTAATAACACATACAATTATTCTAGTTTCTACATACTAAACATAGAGAAAGTTCATTGATTTCAAAACTTCACAATGTATTCTCTATTTTCTACTTTACAAGTTTTTAGCAAATCGGTCTACAAATAATTTAAAAACTTTGACTAAAATCCATTACAACATGGTTCAACACTGGGGCTAGGGTTAGGGTAGCGTGCTTCATACGACGGTACTGTTCACGTCGTATGGGGCACGTACGAAATGCGTGCGTGCCCTTTTTCTCCATCGTGGCAGGTCATAACGCCACCGTGGCAGATGTAAACTGATGTGGCATCGTTTGGATCTGCATTTCGTATGTGCCTCATACGAAATTCGCATTTCGTATGAGGCACATACGACGGTGGGTCATTTTGACAAATTTTGGAATCCGTGGGTTATTTATTGTAAATGATTTTTTAAAAGGTAATTTCGTATGAGGCACATACGACGGTGGGTCATTTTGACAAATTTTGGAATCCGTGGGTTTTTTATTGTAAATGATTTTTTAAAAGGTATATTAATAAAAAAATTCCGAGGAGATATACGTTTTCCATGTTAAGCTACTTTCTGCATTTTCTTTTCTATTGCAAATTATTTTATTTGGCTGACAGTGGGACCACTCTTTAAACCCTCCACTCAGGGGCATGCCGCACGGGAGCCACATAATACAGTGTAGTGGCCACATGTGATCTGGGTGGCACGGAAGATCTCCTCCGAGGGGGTCTTCTTCCACCTTGCAACAGCACCGTCGCGGCTCGCCGGGAGGCGGCGGCGCGCTCGACGGAACATCTACGGACAGCGTCAACAGCCACGGTGAGGACCTGTATAGCATCCCCGCGCTATGCTAAACACCCTGGGAAACACCAGTAGCGCGGCATCGATGGAAACGACACCAGCGACAGCGGCAGCGGAAGGATGAAGCTGCCGGCGCCGAAGAACTTGCATGGTTTAGGGATAATTGCTTCGGAAAGTTCCGTATAGTACCACTAGGTCATGAAGAGTCTAGAAATGAATTAAGATTGGAGTGAAAACATCGGGAAGGTGGAGTTTAGCGATATCCTAGGTCCAAAAACACGGCGGCGGTGAAATCTTGACTTAATCCCTAATCCGATAATTATTTGATTAACTACTTGCTTGGATGGGAAAATTATCTAGGAGCTTGGTCCTAGATAGGATTCGAGCGAGCTGAAGTATGTTTGAAGGATTTCTAAGATGATGGACTACTGTTCTTTAGAACATACCGGGGCAAAAATGCCAAATTCGACGAGCATAGCTGATGGAACTTGAAACTAAGTTAGGCGCTAAGTAAAGTAGGTCCGTACGAACCTCAATGATGCTTGGATGGCACACGAAGATGACCGAGATGGTGGGAACATGTCGTCTCCTCCCGGTGGCTTCAACACGGCCGGCGGTAGGACCTTGCGAAAAGCGAGCAAATGAGCCAAGGGTAGTACGATAGTGATCCAGAATATGAGAGAGGGAATCCTTGCGAGCCTATTCGCTGTTGGATGATCAATCAAACACTGAGTAACTCGGTCGGGTGAGCAAGAACAGAGTGACGGCAATAGCGGGAGAGGAGTCGAACTGGTAGAGAGAGAGTGGCGGTTGCTTCTTACCGAGGGATGACTTGCACATGGTAAGAGGGGGATTGAGTAACCTTAAAGTGCTCACATGAGCTGTACAGCGGTGAAAGAAATTGGCAAAGGGGAGGTGGCGCTGCTGCTCTGCGGTGTCGAGCAGGGGAGAGGTAGAATTGCGGCTGGATGCAGTGGGGTCTGATCCGTGGGCCCCACCTGCCATTCCCTCTTCTCACAGCAGGTTTCTAAATTCATTTTGAAATACTAAAAGAAGTTCAAAATTCACCAAACTTGGTGGTTAGGCTAATTTGAATATGAGGAACACACTGGTGGCCTCAAAATTGTCATTTGATTCTGCAATTTTTTGAGTTCAAACAACAGTAGCAACTTATTTCTTTCTAGCTTCAAATTAGATCTGTCGTTTGAGTCAAACGGGGGGGGGGGGGGGGGGCAGGAAAACTGGCAGAGGTGGATTTCACACACACACACAGATATATATATATATATATATATATATATATATATATATATATATATATATATATATATATATATATATTAAGTAGATATACATTAAACCGTAGTCACTACCCATCTCTATGTAGAAATAGCTCTTATTTCAATCTGTCATCCTTTGTATATAGAAATAAGTCATTTATACAATCATTTCTATGGCCGCCACTTTTCCCTGTTCCTCCAAACACTACTACTTCCCCTCTCTTCCCTTTTCTCCGAACACCTCTCTCCTCTTCCTCTCTCATCTGGACCCGCCCTCCTAGGTAGATCCAGACCAAGCACTACATAGCTCTCTATGGATGTGCTACTACTTGGATGTGAACTTGGCTAGCTTGAATCTAGGTTTTTCAGATCTGATCTGGATGTCAAATATTTTTATTAATGAAGAATGTTTTATACCATTAGATGTCTTAGTTGTACTGCTTGTAGATAAGCTAACTCTATATGCAGTTGACTTAACACTGACATCTATTGTCACACCTGGTAATAAGAAGACAACCATATGCTTTCCACATGTATGCCAAGATCAGTTCAACTCATACATGTGTAGACAAAAGTGAAATACCATAAATAATGTCATGTTCGAGTATATCACCTTATTACATAAATGACCTTCCAGGTCTGAAAGAAAAGTACATAAGCAGCGGAAATCAAGTAAAAGGGATCCAAGCACAGGCATTGCACGAGGGATACGTCAGCCTAGAACATCTCATCGGGGTCTCCATAGAAGTCCTGGTTCTCCACCTCTTCGTCTTCATGGACTGGGGGGAAAAATATGCAACTAACAAGTTTGAGTACCAACAGTACTCGTAAGTGGGAAGTTATGACATGTGGCTCATAACAAGGAAGGCAAATATTAGGTAAAGCACTATAGCAATAATAACTTATTTCTTAATATTGTTAAGCACCTACTTCTAGGTGAAATCCCAACCAACATCCCAAAATATACCAGGTAAGTCCAGACCCAAACCATCCATTATTTACCCATGTGCTAATTATGAATTTGGTTCCAAGCCGCTCGTGTTCGTGAGCACGGCTGTCTAGACAGTTTGACAAGACTCTGCAGAGTGTGTATCCTTTACCCATAGTTCATGATTTCATCCCCTGTTGCCAGGTGGACTAAGGTAAACCTCTCTGATACCCGTGGTAGCTAACCACATTACACACTTCCGTAGGTGTGTGGCCAAGAGATCACTACGGGGTGTTTCCGATGGTTCTCCCGACTTGCAATGGGTACTCTAAGGTTTCACCGCTCTGGCACTTGGAGTATATTTTCCCTCTGCTAGGAGAAGCCCCCTCTTGAGCCATGCGGATCCCAAGGCAGAATTCTGAACCCATTCCCCATCCGTTCAATTACCTATGCTACATCGGGAGAGACCAAATTACTAAACCAAGTCGTCCCATATACAATTTTGTGGTGATACTAAAAGTCTTAGCAACTTCCTCCATAAACTTGTCCTTAGAATCCGATAGGTGTCAAGCCCCATACCAAGGTCTTGTGCACGCATGCACCAAACCATAAAAAAAACCCCTATCAGATTACTATCCACTAAATTCATATTTTCCAACATTTCATGATTCATAGTAATACAATATATCATGTAGACAAGTTGACCATATTTAATTAAGCATGGCTAAGCGTGAACTAATTAATAGTAAAACACCCAAACCAAGCGATAAGGAATTATTGGGAAAAACTAGGGAAATATAGCATAGGATTCATATTCTAATTTAGCATGCATCTAACTAAAACTTAACAAAAAGGGTGCAAGATGGTCAAGGAACTTGCCTCCAAAATAAGCCTGGTGGTCGACGGAAACTGCTGCTCTTGGAGATTAAGTGTCGATTCTGGTCCCAACTCTAAATTACGACGATGCATAAAATAATAACATACAATAAGAACATATAGAATGCAAACATTTCAAATAAACATAAATTTCTACGCAAAAGTGATTTTATGGTTAATTTAAATTATAGGCATAAACCAATTATTGAGAATTTAGAGTTAAATGAAATATATTGAGTAAAACATATTTTTAACAATTTTTATACCATTTTTATATTTATTAGAAACCTATTATTATTTTCTAGAAAATTTTCTCCTTCAAAATATGCTTAAGATAGATTTATAACATAAAATGTGCATTTTACAATTTTTACACTATTTTTAATAATTATTTCTTGGTGCAAATCAATTTTTATCAATTAAATACACTTAAGAAGTATTTTATGACTATTTCAACAATTTTAAATGAATTATAAAAATATTACAGAAATTAAAATAATATTAAAAACATTTTTAAATCTGTTTTATAATTATTTTATAGAAATTAGGGGCTTTTATTTAATTTCTAGAACTACCAGGGGCTTGTTTGTAAAAGAGAACTGTTCCAGAGGCTAAAAATATATTTCCAAAAAGTCTAGGGGTCATTCTACAAATTTCGAGAATTTATTTTCTATTCTATAATATTCCAGAGGCTTTAAAACACTTTTTACTTAATTATCCAGCAAATTCCTAATTTCCAGAAAGTCTAGGGTTGATTTTATAAGTTTTTGGACCTATCTGTAAACTATTTAAAAAGCTCACGGGGTTATATGCTAATCTACCAACGGTTATGGGCATTTGAATGTGGGTCGTGGGATTTAAAATGAACGGCCATGATTTAATGTACCGAAGGGGTACGATGGGTTCTAATCTCCGCCGTTAAATCAAAATGGATGGTGGATAATGGGCCACGTCACCCCACGGTGACCGGGGCGGCGGCGCGCGACGGCACAGTGCGCCCGCGACGGCGCTACCGCCGACGACGATCGATTTGCGCGGAAAACAATCGGAACAGATCAACTACAGCGTGTAAAAGAGAGAGGAAGGTGAGACAAACTCACCTAGGGGTGTCGCGAGGCCAAAAACGGGTCGGAGATAGGACGACGACGGTGAAGTGCGGCGGCTCTCGACGGCGCCTGACGAAGTCAGCGACGCAGCGACATTCCTCCTCGACGGTGATGTCCGACAATCTCCCGGGAACACGACGAGTGAGTTAGGCAAGCTCCCGAGGTGAGACAATGGGTGGAACAATGGGAACACAGTCGGCATTACCAAACTCAACAGCGCTAGGGTTTTGGGCGTCGGGGTGAGGAAATTGGAGGGGAAATTGGCCGGTATTTATAGGGCTTCGGTGTGGAAACGTCCGATGCCATCATTAAGCACTAGCTGTCGCTTGATTAGGGAGAAACGGATGGAAATGAAGAGGGGAATTAGTGGGCGGCGCGAGTGAAGGTGTTATGGTGCGCGGGCGCGGCGGGGAAGACACAACTGACCGGTGGGGCCGGGGTGGCAGAGAGAGAGAGAGGAGGGAAATACGGGCCGACGCGGGGAGAGAGAGGGGAGTTGGGCCGGGGCGGAAATTCGGCCCAAGAGCGCTTTTTCCAATTTCTTTTCCTTTTTATTTTTATTTTTGTTTTTTCTTCTCTTTTATGATTTGAATTTATAAACTGAACTTCTAGCAAATTTAAATTTTCAAAAATTTCACACAATCAAATCACATGATGCAATTTCCTTATATGGATTTTATTTCCAAAGAAAATTGTTATGTAGCTCTTCAAAAATTTATTTTACACACATTTTTTTCTTTTCAAAAATTTTGGGTGTTACAATTCTACCCCCCTGAAAAGAAATCTCTCTCTCGAGATTTGGATGTCCTGAGAGAATAGACTGGAAAACTCTGCCTTGAGGTCCTCTTCTCTTTCCCACGTTGCCTCTTCTTCTGAGTGATGTTTCCATTGGACTTTGCACATACGAGTAACTTTAGTCCTCGTAACTCGTTCTGATGTCTCAAGAATCTTAACAGGGTGTTCTGCGTAAGTCAGGTCCTCTTGCACATCTACTTCTTTCAACAGCAATTGTTCTTCAGGCACTCTTAAGCATTTCTTCAATTGTGACATATGGAATATGTCATGTACATCTGATAAGTGAGATGGTAACTCGAGCCGATAGGCTACCTCTCCTCTTTTCTCCAATACCTTGAAAGGACCAATGTAACGGGGTGATAATTTGCCCTTCACCTTGAATCGTCTCAATCCTCTCACGGGTGACACCTTGAGATACACAAAATCACCAATCTCAAATGACAGATCACGACGTCGAGTATCTGCATAACTCTTCTGCCTTGATTGAGCCGTCTTCAAATTCTTCAGGATTTCTTGCACTTGTCTCTCAGCTTCTCTTAACACTTCAGGCCCGAATACTTGGCTTTCCCCAGTTTGATTCCAAAACAACGGTGTTCTGCACTTCCGTCCATATAAAGCTTCAAATGGAGACATCTTCAAACTGGCTTGATAACTGTTGTTATAAGAAAATTCAACATACGGTAGGTTCTTATCCTAGCTCCTACTGTTTTTCAAAGCACACGCTCTCAACAAGTCTTCAAGAATTTGATTAGTGCGCTCTATTTGACCGTCAGTCTGCTGATAATAGGCTAAGCTAAAATTCAGACGAGTATCTATAGACTCATGTAACTTCTGCCAAAATCGGGAAGTGAACTGAGTACCCCTATCTGATATTATCTTCTTTGGAACTCTAAGGCAAACATACAATCCTTGACATGTATAGTTCTGCCAATCTTGAACCAGAATAGATTTCTTTTACTAGAATAAAGTGAGCCACTTTAGTCAAGCGGTCCACTATAACCCATATGGAGTCGTATCCTGACTGAGTTCTTGGTAACCCCACAATAAAATCCATACTTATTTCTTCCCATTTCCATTCAGGAATTTTAATTGGTTGAAGTAACCCTGCAGGTCTTTGATGTTCTGCTTTGACCTTCTGACATGTGTCACACAGAGCTACATATTCTGCCACATTGCATTTCATTCCATGCCACCAATATCGATCCTTAAGATCTTGATACATCTTTGTGCTTCCCGGATGAATAGAATATGACGAATCGTGGGCTTCTCTCAATATCAATTCTCGAATCTCCTTGATATCAGGTACACATATTTTCTTCCCTTTCCATAGGGTTCCCTGTTCATCTTCTTTAAAGTCCGGTGTTTTTCCTTGTTTCATTAGGCGCTTAATCTTTTGGATCCACTTATCATTCTTTTGCCCTTCCCGAATATCTTTCTCTAAAGTAGAATCTACTTCTATGGACACCACCTCAGTGTTAGTCACAATGCTGAGGTTTAGCTTCGCGAATTCCTCACATAACTGCGATTGTTGACCCTGTAGTGCGAAGCTATTGCATTGAGATGATCTACTTAAAGCATCTATGACCACATTAGCTTTTCCAAGATAGTAATTGATTCTAACATCAGAATCATTGATAAGCTCCAACTATCTGCATTGTATGAGGTTTAGATCTGGTTGAGTAAAAATATACTTCAGACTCTTGTGGTCCATGTAGATTTCAGATCTTTTTCCTATCAGATAATGTCTACATAGCTTCAACGCATGAACCACGGCTGCTAATTCCAAATCATGAGTAGGGTAATTTCTTTCATGTTTTCTGAGTTGTCGTGAAGCATAAGCCACTACATGTCCATCTTGCATCAATACACATCCTAGCCCTTGTCCGGATGCATCACAATAAACTGCAAATTCTTTTTGCATATCTGGCATAACCAACACAGATGCAGTGGT
Source organism: Tuctoria greenei (assembly GCA_036927565.1). Classification (NCBI taxonomy): domain Eukaryota; kingdom Viridiplantae; phylum Streptophyta; class Magnoliopsida; order Poales; family Poaceae; genus Tuctoria; species Tuctoria greenei. The sequence continues at coordinate 185,227,610 of JAYESD010000003.1, read as the reverse complement.
CAACCTTTTCTTTAATTTCGCGAAACTAGCTTCACATTCTGGTGTCCACTTGTATACAACTCCCTTCTCAAGTAACTTGGTCAATGGGCGAGATATTTTTGAAAATCCTTCAATAAGCCGGCGATAATAGCCTTCCATTCCCAGGAAACTCCTGATTCCCCTAGCATTTTCTGGTGTTTTCCAATTCAGAACATTTTTCACTTTGCCCGAGTCTACTGCTATTCCACCTTGTGATATAACATGTCCCAGAAATGACACCTCTTTTAACCAGAACTCGCATTTACTTAGCTTTGCATACAATTGATGTTCACGAAGCTTCTGTAAGGCCAATCTTAGGTGTTCCTCATGTTCTTTTTTCACTTTTGGAGAATATCAAGATATCATCAATGAACACCACAACAAATTTGTCCAAGTATTCCGTAAACACCTTATTTACAAGGTACATGAAATAAGTAGGGGCATTGGTTAAACCGAAGGACATGGTTGTATACTCATATAGTCCGTATCTTGAAACAAATGCTGTCTTGGGTATGTCTGAGGGTCGTATCTTCAATTAGTGATACCCCGAACGCAGATCAATCTTCGAGAACACACAAGCACCTCTCAACTGGTCAAACAAATCCTCAACTCTTGATAGAGGATACTTGTTCTTGATAGTTACTGCGTTGAGAGCACGATAATCCACGCACAACCTCTGTGTGCCATCCTTCTTGGGCACAAATATCACTGGAGCTCCCAGGGTGAGGAACTAGGACGAATGTATCCTTTTTTCTAACAACTCATTGATATGAGTCTTCAATTCAGCCAACTGTTTAGCATCCATCCTGTACGGTCGCTTGTAAATTGGAGCTGTTCCAGGCACTAATTCAATGATGAATTCAATTTCTCTGTCAGGGGGCATACCCAGCAGTTTCTCAGGAAACACATCCGGAAAGTCACAGACAACTTTGATCTCTTGTACTCCCTCAACTTGATTGATTCGTATTTTCTGAACTGGTACTTGATCAGGACGAAACTCCACGTTTGTGCCATCTGTATGAGTTAAGCATACTGTTCTGGTGGCACGGTGGATCACTCCTTTGTACTTGGTTAACCAGATCATTACCAGAATAATGTCTATCCCTTGCGACTCCAGTACGATAAGGTTTGATAAAAATGCTACCCCCTTAATGTTTATGCTTACATTAGGGCATACTTGCCTTGTCAGCATCTCTCCTCCAAGAGAGTTGACTACTAATACTTGAGTCATTAATGTAACAATCATTCCGTGTGTTCTAATGAATTCTTTTGCTATGAATGAATGTGTTGCACCAGAGTTAGATAATACTATAGAAGGATGGGAATCAGCAGAGAACGTACCAATCACCACATCTGATGCATCTTGGGATTCCTCCAAAACAACATGATTAACCCGTCCTCTGGATTGGTTCTGCTGCGATGGCTTCTTCGGGCAACTGTTGGAGTAGTGTCCCTTGTCACCACATACGTAGCAAGCTCCCCGAGCACTGGTGTCTTGAGCTTTGTTTCTTTGTTGATTCTGTTGCGGTTGCCCAATTGGTCGAGGATTGAAAGACATAGGGCGCTGTTGATACATTTGAGGGCGTTGTGGTTGCATCTACTGGTACTGTGGGCGAGCATACTGCGCTTGAGGTCTGAATGAAGAGTTGTTGGAGTATCCCTGACCTTGACTATTACCCATGGGACGACTCATGTGTCCTGACTGCTGTGGGTTGAAGCGAGGATGATTATTGCTCGAGGATTGTCCCACCATCATTTTCCGCTTGCGATCTTCTCCCTCACATTCCTTCTTCTTTCTTTCTGAATGTGGCCTAGATGGGGGGTGACTAGGCCTTTTTGAATTTTGTCTGAACCTACAACACTTAACAACCAGATCAAAACTTGAGATATCGGACTAGTCCGGTAAAGTGTGGACTAGTCCGGTGTGTACCGACTAGGTTAATCAAGTTTGATCGATTAATTTGATTCTACAATATATGAAGCGGAAATATACAGGTAATTGAAGTGTTACACGATTATGAACTAGGATATACCACAAGTCAATCTTATGTTTAATGTTTCAATGTAAAGTAGGCAAGATTGATTGAAATCCTAGTTTGATATGATGTATAAGAACGATGAACACAAATTAAGAACGCAAGCAATTTATCCTGTGGTTCGGTTCCCACAGAGGCAACCTATATCCACGTTACGGAGTCCACAAAAGGACCGAGTCTTCTCCAACCCTACCCTCGTTGGATCGCCACGAAGGACAATCCTCTTCACTTATCACAAAGGGGTAAATAACAAAATTCAAGGGGCCTTCTCACACGTTGAGGGCTCCCCAAGATTACAACAAGAACTCCACCAAAACCACACTCAAAAGATTACAATGAAAATCATAGGAGTGTGTTAGGGAATCAAACCAAGAGCTCAAGAGTGATGAATCGTGTCTCTCCAATGTTCCAAAGTGTATCCTCAAGGGATTGATCTTTGTGGATTTTGATTTCGTCGAGAGATGTGTTTTTGAGTCTCTTGGGAGGTGTGACGGCGCAGGGGTTCGAGAGAGATTAAAGTTGGGCCGTGCACATCTATTTATATGGGGTTTCTAAAAGTGACCTTAGGGTTTAGAAAGATCGGAATAGTCCGTGGTGGACATCGGACTAGTCTGGTGTGATGTGTGTAGCAAACCCTAAGTGTCCTGAAATATCGGACTAGTCCGGCTAGGAGCGGACTTGTCCGATTTTGCTTCTGGAAATCTTCGGACTAGTCCAATAATCATCGGACTTGTCCGGATCAGTGAAACCCTAAGTGAATTGGGTGACAAGTCCGCACTTGGAGGACTTGTCCGATTTAGGTCAGAGGGTTTTTGTACTTGTCTGGGCCAATATCGGACTTGTCAGATTTAGATCAGAATGATATCGGATTAGTCTGTTGTGTGATCGGACTTGTCCGATTTTGTGCAGCTTGTGAAGTATTTTGAGGACTAGTCCGCACTGAGAAGGACTAGTCCGATTCTAGTCAGAGAGATACTGGACTAGTCCGTGGTGATATCGGACTTGTCCGATCTTGTGCAGAAATATATCGAACTAGTCTGGTGTCAATCGGACTAGTCTGGTCCTGTATAAACTTGTGCAATATGTGTGTTTATTTGTGTTTGAGCTCTTGGGGTGTGTTTCCTTAACACACTCCATACACAATGATCTACTACACTTGTTCCTTGAGCTCATTTCCACATTGCTCCTCATTCTCCCTTCTTTTTGGCACTTTGCTTATTTTCCCATTAAAACCTGTGCTCATCTCAACAAAGAGGTTAGGATCTCATTTGCTTGTCATAAATCATCCAAAACCCACAATGGATTCCTAGATGCACTTTCAATCTCCCCCTTTTTGGTGATTGCTGACAACCAATTGAGATTTCATAAAATATGATAAAAGTTGAGATTTTCATAAAGTATGCACATATGAGTCTAAAATACATCAAGCAATGAAAACATGATCCATATATGCATTCTTTATGGTGGGATGCATAACTAAGTGCATTGAAACAATGAGAATGACATAATTGACATTAACCAACCAACAGCAAGCATATATGTCATTCTAGGAGAAAAATCACAGATTTCAACAATTACTTCTCAATTAGATGAAAACATTGCATCACAGGACCATAATTATCATAAGAGCATAGTTACAACCCACAAAATAGACAAAAATCACAAAGGAAGCTCTCTCCTCACATCCTACAGCTTAAGACCTAAGACCTAAGACTCCCCCTCAATATCTCCCCCTTTGGCATCAAGACACCAAAAAGAAGGAGAGGAGGGACCTAAAGTCTTCAAGCCTTGCTGTCAGTCCTCTCATCATCTTCATCTTCGTCTTCAGGCTGATGAGGAGGAGGAGGAGGAACGGAGCCACTCGAGCCCCCAATGCCAAAGTAGGCAAGCTCGGAGGGAGTCAAGGGCCCGAGCTCGGTATAGTCAAAATGAGAATCTTTAGAGATAACTGGAGATCCAATGGGCTCGATCTCCAGTTTTTGACAAATCTGCTTCACATTTGCCTTGACATACTTCATGTCTTCATTTCTTCTCTTGTTAAGCTTGTGGGCCTTCACCTCGGCCTTTTTGCAGGAAGCAAAGATAGCAGCCAAGTATTTGAAGATGCCACTTGCAAATCCTTTTTGAGGAGCTGCCCTAGTGGTAGGGGCAGCCCTGACGTCTCCACTTGCTCTTGCCGGAGCCTCGGGATTGGAGGCTAGAGATGGAGCAGCCTGTATGCTTGGCTTTTGAGGCATCTGGGGCCTCAAGGGAAGGTGCTCCACATCTTTGACGAATTCAATGCCAGTGACCTTCTCAATCATGAACATAAGATACGGAGCATAACCACATGACCTGTTGGGTGTGCAAGAGATTATGACCATATCGTTCCAGATATAGTCAGCCACATCAAACTTGCGGTCCTTGCTTATGACCCTCATCAAGGTCCGAAGATAGCCCTGCACACTCCCAGGATCCCCATCCTTGGGGGCAATTGTCTTCCTCAAGACTCTGTTCAAGACCACAAAGAAAGTCTTCATGTTCTTTGTGGAGGGAGGGTTGAACTTGGAGTTGGACTCATAGAGGAATTTCATCTTGTCCTTCTCAATGACACATATGTTGTGGATGATCAAGTTGTCATGGCTTGAGGTGTCAAAGTGTAGCAGACTTGCAAAGTCTTCATAAGTTATACTGTACTTGGATCTGTGAGTCATCCAAGTAACACTCTCTTCCTCGTCACTTGAGAAATGGCAAGTCGTAAAGAATTGCGCTATGACCTCATCATTCCAATTGTTCCTGAAGGCAAAGAGATCCTTCAGTCCATGCCTCTCAACTGCCTCCACCACTTCAACGAACGGCGAGCAGCCCTTCTTCTCAAAATGCGCCCAATCGATCCACTGGCTGCGCACTACAGGTGTCTTCATCGAAAGGTATATGGATTTGTAGAAATCTGCATGAAAATTGCTCCAAAATATGCCATCGACAGCTTGCTTCGGATGGCTGTAGCAATCAACATTGCGGAACTTAGCCGCTGAGTCATTGACCTTCCCATTGAACTTTTCTTCTGTGGGGTTCCGAGCCACTTGCTTCGGAGCTGACATCTTCAGGGGGCCAATCGGGCCTGTTGCGATCCCCTTGCCCTTGCCCTTGGCTAGGTGGGCACTTGCCGAGCTAGGGCCACCACCAGCGGAAGCCCTGGAAGCAGGCACCTTTCGTCGAGCCACCCTCTTTTGGGACTGAGGAGGAGAGGGGATTGGCTTGGAAGGTCGCTTCTTGCTTTGGTCCGTCGAGGATCGAAGCGGGGCTTCTTGTTCTATCTTGGCTTCAAAGTCGAAAACATCTTCATGAGAGTTCGACATGCCCTGAGAATGGATTATACAAGGTATGGGTGAGAAAGAATGACAAGGAATTGCATTGAGGAATTGAAAGGTTAGGTTTGAGTTCAGAAAAATCGGACAAGTCCGGTGTACAGGCACGGACTAGTCTGGGTGACCGGACTTGTCCGTGCATGGACCAGACGAGTCCAGTATTCATCCTCAAAAACCTAAGCAACAAGACAAATGGTGATTCCTAATGCACAACTAGCTTAGCATCAATGTAATACATCAAGGAAGCATGTATATAGTGAGAGATGCTAGGCTATTTGATCAACAATGAATAAAATAGAGACTTCTAGGGTTTGGGGGAAAATTACAGAAGAAATCGCTTGAATCTCGAAGAGGAGGATGTTGAAGGCCGAACAAGTCCGCGTACTTCAATCCCCGAGCGAGGAAGCTTGATTTCCACCCAAATGTGGAGCTTTTTGATGGAGCAGATGCAAAACCGCCTTGGGGAGCTCGAGCGTGGAGAGAGGAAGCTTGAGGCAAGTGTGGGCAGGAGGAAATTAGGGTTTGGCGGCGGCTAGGGTTAACGACACGAAAAATCGGACAAGTCCGAAAATGATCGGACTAGTCCGAACTTTTCCAGAGGCTATATCGGACTAGTCGGTGGTCTGCCGGACTAGTCCGGCCTAACCGACGCTCTGCTGACTAGTCTGCATGGGCGGACTAGTCCGGGTAACCACGGACTAGTCCGTGGTCACCATGGAAGAATTTCTTAGCCCATTCGTATATATTCGAAGGTACTTATTTAGAAAAATAGGGAGGCAAATCAAATCAAATAATCTTGATGAATATGATCAGTAAGCATACAACAATCAAGCAATGACCATAATTCACCAAGATCTAGTAATTGACATAGTTTTTTCAGAGAAAATTGAGAGAGATGATTTTCACAATCCAATCAACATATTTTGAAGAATTCATACAGGTATGCAAATTTTCAAGCCACATTCTGAGCATCAAGGATATTTAGTTCATTTCGAAGCTCGCAAAAGCGTTTTTCATCAAGTGGTTTGGTGAATATGTCGGCTAACTGCTTTTCGGTGTTGACATGGGAAATGGCTATATCTCCTTTCACGGAGTGGTCTCTCAAGAAGTGATGTCGGATGTCTATGTGTCTAGTTTTAGAGTGCTCAACTGGATTATGGGCAATTTTAATGGCACTCTAATTATCACAAAGGAGTGGAATACGGTTCATATTGTAATCGTAATCCCTTAGAGTTTGTTGCATCCAAAGGAGTTGTGCACAGCAACTCCCGGCTGCAACATACTCCGCTTCGGCTGTGGATAAGACAATGGAGTTTTGTTTCTTGGAGGACCAAGAAACTAGGGATCTACCTAGGAATTGGCATGTACCGGATGTACTTTTTCTGTCTACTTTGCATCTGACATAATCTGCATCGGAGTAACCAATGAGATTGAATTTGGAGCCTTTTGGATACCAAAGACAAAGGTTGGGTGTATGAACTAAATATCTCAAGATCCTTTTTACAGCTATCAAGTGACACTCCTTAGGGATTGGCTTGAAATCTTGCACACAAACATACACTCAACATAATGTCTGGCCTAGATGCACATAAATATAGTAGAGTTCCAATCATGGAGCGATATACCTTTTGGTCGACGCTAGGTCCATCTTCATTGAGATCCAAGTGACCATTCGTTGCCATGGGAGTCTTTATGGGCTTCGCCTTGTCCATTCCAAACTTCTTGATTATGTCTTGAGTGTACTTAGTTTGGCTTATGAACGTCCCTTCCTTTTGTTGTACTTTAGCTCTCCCATCATAGACATCTCAAATCTATATGTCATAATTTTACTAAATTCCTCAAAAAAGATTTGTTAGTTGAACCAAAGATTATGTCATCAACATATATTTGACAAACAAAAAAGATCATCGTGAAAATTCTTTGTAAACAATGTATAATCTACTTTACCAATCTTAAAGCCATTTTCAATTAAGAAATCTCTAAGACATTCATACCAAGCTCTAGGAGCTTGTTTGAGGCCGTAGAGAGCCTTACGCAATTTAAATACGTGGTCGGGGAACTCTTCATCTTCAAACCCGTGGGGTTGCTCCACATACACCTCCTCCTTGATTGGTCTGTTGAGGAAGGCGCTTTTCACATCCATTTGATAGAGCTTGAAATCATGGTGAGTAGCATATGCAAGTAATATTCTAATGGACTCAAGTCTAGCTACAGGAGCAAAGGTTTCATCGAAATCCAAACCTTCGACTTGTGAATACCCTTTGGCCACAAGTCGTGCCTTGTTCCTCGTCACCACCCCGTGTTCGTTTTGTTTGTTGCGGAAGACCCATTTGGAACCGACGACATTGGATTTGGGTCTTTCGACTAGTTCCCACACCTCATTTCTTTTGAAATTGTTGAGTTCTTCTTACATGGCCACTACCCAATCCGGATCCTTCAATGCATCCTCAACCTTGCGTGGCTCCAAAAAGGACACAAATGAGTAATGCACACAAAAATTAGCTATGCAAGATCTAGTAGTTACTCCCTTTTGGATATCACCGATTATGTTGTCGATTAGGTGATCCCTTTGGACGCATTGGTGTACTCTTGGATGTGGTACTTGCTATCTTGAATCTTCATGATCATCTTCTTCTCCCCCTAAATGATCGCCCTCATTGACTTGTTGATCATCTTCACTTTCTTGAGGTTGATCTTATATGGAAGCTCCCCCTTAATCATTGGTCTCTTCTTGTGGTTCGTTTTCCTCATGCATATGTAGAGGTGGCTCTTGTGGTCGAACTTCGCCTAACGCCATTCTTCTCAATGCTTGACAAGGAGCTTCTTCTTTATCTAGCACACATGGATCAACTTGCTCCTTTTGGGAGCCATTAGTTTCATCAAACACTACGTCACGTGCTACTTCAATAAGTCTGGAGGTATTGTTGTAGACATGATAGGCGTAAGTGTTCAAATCATAACCAAGCAAGAAACCTTCATCGGACTTCGAAGCGAACTTTGAAGTCCCAGGCCTCTTGTTCAAAATATAGCATTTGGAACCGAAAACTTAAAAATATGAAATATTAGGCTTATTACCGGTGAGTAGCTCATAGGATGTCTTCTTGAGTAGTCGATGAAGATAAAGTCGATGTATGGAGTGGCAAGCGGTGTTGACCGCTTCCGCCCAAAATTGATCCGAGGTCTTGTACGCATCGAGCTTTGTTCTCGCCATCTCTATGAGGGTTCGGTTCTTTCTTTCAGCAACTCCGTTTTGTTGAGGGGAGTACGATGCTAAAAACTCGTGCTTTATGCCTTCTTCATCTAGGTACTCCTCCACTTGTGTGTTCTTGAACTCCGTGCTGTTGTCGCTTCGAATGTTCTTGATTGTCAGTGAGAATTCATTTTGAGCTCGCTTGAAGAACTTCTTGAGTATTCCTTGTGTTTCTGACTTATCATGCAAAAAGAAAACCTAAGTGAAGCGATAAAAATCATCAACAACTACTAAACCATATTTGTTACTGCCAATTCTTATGTAAGCAATTGGACCAAATAAGTCCATGTGAAGTAGCTCGAGCGGTCTTGTTGTAGTCATGACGTTCTTCGCGGGATGAGGTGCTCCAACTTGCTTCCCGGCTTGGCACGCACTACAAGGCCTGCCTTTCTCAAAAACAACATCCTTCAAACCTCAGATGTGATCGCCCTTGAGGAGTTTTTGAAGATTCCTCATACCAACACGCGCTAGCCGTCTATTCCACAGCCAACCCATGTTGGTCTTTGCAATCAAGCATGTGTCAAGTTCAACTTTATCCTTGTTAAAGTCAACAAGACAATGCTTTCCCTTCAACATACCCTTGAATGCAATGGAACCATCACTCCTCCTAGAGACGGTCACACCCTCGTTAGTGAACAAGCAATTATAACCTTTGTCACATAATTGAGATATGGACAACAGGTTATAATCTAAGGAATCAACATGTAATACATGAGAAAGAGTGTGTTGTGGTGATATGGCAATTTTACCGGTACTGAGCACCTTTCCTTGACTATTGTCTCCAAAATAGATGCCCTCGCTTGGATCCTCATTTGCTTCATATTCAATGAACATCCTTCTTTCTCTGGTCATATGGTTGGTGCAGCCACTGTCTAGCACCCATTTGGATCCACTGGAGGAATAGGCCTGCAAAAACAAATTATGCCTTGGTTTTATGTACCCAAGCTTGCTTGGGTCCTTTTAGGTTAGTCACAAGGGATTTGGGCACCCACACATGAGACTTGGTGTTCCCATGGTGTGGCCCAACATAATGAGCATAAATTTTTTCGTAATTACTTCTCATTAAGATATAAGATGCATCAAAAGTTCTGAATAGCAACTTTTGTTGTTTATACACAGGACTAGTCTGGGAGGCCGAACTTGTCCGAATCCTGACCGGACTAGTCCGGTGGTCATGCGTGTTGTATTCATTAATTTTGGATCGTCTAGTTTGAGAGAGTCTTCCCTTTACAAAGACATTGCTACCCTTGTTATTCTTATGGCTTTTAGCTTGTTGCTTTTCACCATAAGAATAACCAATGCCATATTTGTCATTTGGAGGTCTTGTGACCAAGTATGCACTACGTGCATATTTGATCTTCTCCTTGTTAGATATGCCATTTTGTGAAGGATGCTTGTCCTTGGTAGAGGTTGACTTGTCTTTCAAACTGTTGTCAACTTTACCACATGTACAAGTAGAAGCAACTTCAGTTTTAATGTGTTGAGAAGGTGAGCTTGAAGAGGATGAAGGGTCACCTTGCTTGAGTGACTCAACTTGTACCTCAAGGATCTTGTTAACCTTGATTAGGTTAGCAAGTTCTTCCTTGATTGTAGCATTTGAGTCGCTGAACTCCAAGCAAGTTTCCTTGCTTGAGGCTAATTCAAGCTCTAGTGACTTGCTCCGCTCCTTTTCAAGCTCTAGAAGCTTGTCAAGTTCAACATAATCCTCCTTTTGGGAGACAATCATGTCTTCTTGACGATGTATTAACCTCTCCTTCTTAACATGTTGATCAAGCAAAAATTTCATTTTAGTGTCTGTTTTCTTATCTAACCCAATGAACATATCTTCATTATCACTATTAATATCACTATCACTGGAATAGGAATGCATGGAGGAGGGTTTTGTTGTTACCTTGCGTTTACCTTCCTTTACCATGAGGCAAGTGTCGTTCCCCTTCCATGCGCCGAGTGTAGGGCAGAGAGTAGACTTCTTGGATGTCTTCTCGATGGCTATGCTAGCCATCTCTTCTTCTGATGATGAGGACTCATCATTTGAGTCCCACTCTTTCCCTATGTGCGCTTGTTCGGCTTGTTTCTTCTTCTTGAAGAATTTCTTGGGTTGAGGCTTGGCTTCTTTGGTCTTCTTCTTGTTCTCTTCATATGGGCAATCAACTATAAGGTGGCTATACTCACCACAATTATAGCATGCCCGCTTCAACTTTGGCTTTGTTCTTTCCTTGTATTTTCCTTCACTTGATTTAGCGCCTTGTCTCTTCTTCATCATCTTCTTGAATTTCTTCAAGAATAGTATCATGTCATCTTCATCCAAGTCACTGCTCTCATCATCACCGTCTTCTTCTAGTTGTGCTTCTCGCGCTTCTTTAGATAAGGGATTGAGGGAGGACTTCAAGGCAACCCCTTTATTCTTTGCCGAGGTGAGGTCGGCAATTTCCTTGACATGCTTTGCTTGCTTTTCCATCATCTCGAAATTGATGATTTTTCCAAGTAGCTCATACGAAGTCATTTTCTTGTATCCGGGGCTTTCTCTAATCATTGAGCATAAGGTGACGTTGTGAGGCATGAAAGCTCTAAGGATGATCTTCACCACCTCATGGTCGTTCTACTTCTTGCTTCTGTACAATCGAACCTTGTTGATGAGCGTCTTTAGTAGGTTGTACATATCTTGAGGCGACTCATCTTCTTCGATAGCGAATCTTCCCAATTCACCTTCGATCATCTCAATCTTCACTTCACGCACATGACAATCACCTTCATGTGCAGTTTGCAATGTGTCTTAGATCTCCTTTGCAATCTCGAGTCCATCAACCTTGGTGAACTCGTCCCGACTGAGCGAAGAGGTAATGACTGCCGCGGTTTGAGCATTTCGATGAATTTTTTGCTCTTGGCTTGGTGTGAGCTCTTCATCATCGTCCGGGATATCTATCCCTGTGCACACAATATGCCACAAACTTGGATTGAGAGAAATTAGATGCATTTTCATATTTTACCTCCACATTGAGTAGTCCCTTCCATCGAAGTGTGGGGCTTTTCCTAGAGGGATAGACAAATAATGATTATTGCTAGAATTAAGACGATCGTAGCTGAAAGGATATCGGGAGTAGTCAGTGTGACTACTCCCCTTCTTCTTCTTTTCATCTTCAATTTTCACCTTTCCCTTGGAAAGGGTTTTCTTCCTTAGGAGTGCCTTGAGTTCCAGCATCTCCTCATCGTCATTCTCAAAGTCTTGAATGGCTTCGAGGAGCTTCACCAATTTCTGGTTCTTATCTTCATCAACCTTCTCTTGGTTGTTGCTCTTGTGTACGTCTTTCATGTCCGACATGATCTCTTCGAGCGATTAGTCTCCTTCTTGAAGAACCTTGCTCTGATACTAATTGAATGTGGCCTAGAGGGGGGGTGAATAGGACTTTTTGAATTTTGTCAGAACCTGCAACACTTAACAACCAGATCAAAACTCGAGATATTGGACTAGTCCGGTCAAGTGCGGACTAGTCCGGTGTGTACCGACTAGGTTAATCAAGTTTGATCGATTAATTTGATTCTATGATGTATGCAGCGGAAATATACAGGTAATTGAAGTGTTACACGATTATGAACTAGGATATACCACAAGTCAATATTATGTTTAATGTTTCAATGTAAAGTAGGCAAGATTGATTGAAACCCTAGTTTGATATGATGTATAAGAATGATGAACACAAAGTAAGAATACAAGCAATTTATCCCGTGGTTTGGTTCCCACAGAGGCAACCTACATCCACGTTTAGGAGTCCACAAAAGGACGGGGTCTCCTCCAACCCTACCCTCGTCGGATCGCCACGAAGGCCAATCCTCTTCACTCATCACAAAGGGGTAGATAACAAAATTCAAGGGGCCTTCTCACACGTTGAGGGCTCCCCAAGATTACAACAAGAACTCCACCAAGAACACACTCAAAAGATTACAATGAAAATCACAGGAGTGTGTTAGGGAATCAAAGCAAGAGCTCAAGAGTGATGAATCATGTCTCTCCAACGTTCCAAAGTGTATCCTCAAGGGATTGATCTTTGTGGCTTTTGATTTCGTGGAGAGGTGTGTTTTTGAGGCTCTTGGGAGGTGTGATGGCACAGGGGTTCGAGAGAGATTAAAGTTGGGCCGTGCATATCTATTTATATGGGGTTTCTAAAAGTGACCGTTAGGGTTTAAAAAGATCGGACTAGTCCGTGGTGGACACCGGACTAGTCCGGTGTGCTGTGTGTAGCAAACCCTAAGTGTCTCGAAATATCAGACTAGTCCGGCTAGGAGCGGACTTGTCCGATTTCGCTTCTGGAAATCTTCGGACTAGTCCGATAATCATCGGACTTGTCCGGATCAGTGAAACCCTATGTGGATTGGGTGACAATTCCACACTTGGAGGACTTGTTCGATTTAGGTCAGAGGGTTTTCGGACTTGTCCGGGCCAATATCGGACTTGTCCGATTTAGATCAGAATGATATCGGATTAGTCCGTTGTGTGATCGAACTTGTCTGATTTTGTTCAGCTTGTGAAGTGTTTTGAGGAATAGTCTGCACTTGAAAGGACTAGTACGATTCTAGTCAGAGAGATATCGGACTAGTCCGTGGTGATATCGGCCTTGTCCGATCTTGTGCAGAAAGATATCGGACTAGTCTGGTGTCAATCAGACTAGTCCGGTCCTGTATAAACTTGTGCAATGTGTGTGTTTATTTGTGTTTGAGCTCTTGGGGTGTGTTTCCTTAACACACTCCATACACAATGATCAACTACACTTGTTCCTTGAGCTCATTTCCACATTGCTCCTCATTCTCCCTTCTTTTTGGCACTTTGCTTATTTTCCCATTAAAACCTGTGCTCATCTCAACAAAGATGTTAGGATCTCATTTGCTTGTCATAAATCATCCAAAACCCATAAGGGATTCCTAGATGAACTTTCACTTTCCACAGTAAAAGTTTTATTCACCAAATGTTGAAAGCTAGCATAGTCGCTGGAACACATCATCAACTGTATCTCCTTGTCCAATCCCTCCTTGAAACATAATTGCTTCTTGGCATCCGTGTCGACATCTCCATGGGCGTACCGAGACAACTGTGTAAACTTGTTTAAATCCCCGTATGTTCATGTTCCCTTGCTTCAGTGCTAGGAATTCTAGATGCTTAGCTTGTATTTTTCCTTCAGGTACATGATGATTGCGAAAATTATCCATGAATTCCTCCCATGTTATGTTGTCTGGATTAGCATGGGCTACTGTAAAAGCAGTCCACCAGTGAGCTGCAGGTCCAGTGAGTTGGTGCGACGCTAGTAGTACCCTTTCTCTTCCTTCGCATTGAACAATCCTCAGTTTATTTTCAATTGTCTTACTCCAGTCGTCAGCATCCATAAGCTCCACAGTGTTGGAAAAGCGTGGAGGTTGAGTGTTCATGAAGTCTCTTAAGCAAGATCTTGGAGGTGGAGGTGGTGGTGGTGCGTGCTGAGCCTGCTGCATGTTGTTCACAATCTACGTTAGATTTTGCATCATCTGCAGCTGCATTGCCATCATTTGTTGCATTTGGTTTGCAGCTGGTGCTCTACGGGCACCACTTCCATTCCATTGAGATAACAGAACTTCATTGTTTTGATTGGGTGGCGCACCATGTCCACGTCCTCTTCCTCTTCCTGCCATCTGAGGTTGAGTTGTTGATTTAGAACAAGAGGGCGAGAGAGAAATTAATCTATATGATTTTCCCACTATATGCATCAACAAGGAATATGAGCAGTAAAAGTCATTTCATTAAGCAAACTCAAACATGGATAATCAAGTTCTCAAAGCAAATCATACAACTCAAGATTTCATAGATACGTCACTACTCGCTCTTATTACAAATGATGGGTAAATGTATTAATCTTGAGTCGTAAGGATAGGTCGAAGTCTACTCTCGCTCCTCAGGATCCTCCTCCTCAGGGTCCTCATATGGGTCTTCATCATCATCTCCATCATAACCAGAGTTGCTTCCACGGAACTCGTTGCCATGTGGAGGAGAGTTGGCAGGCTGCTGCGACACAGAAGGTTCTTCTGAAGATGGCTCCTCATCTGAAGTCTGGTCCAATAAATGAGTATCGCCTCGACCGACACGGCGGTTAGGGGAGTCCGGGATCCACGTGTAGGTATCAAAAGCATAGCCATCAGGGTTCTCATCGTTGATCTGATGATACCTCCTCACCATCCTCTCATAGTGCGCGGCGAGGTCACGAACATCCTGTATCTCCTACTGAGCCTTGTGGAGTCGGATGCTAAGGCGCTCCACATCATCTACCGCCTGGTGAGTTTGTGGAAGGTCCAGGGGTCCCTCCACGAACCTGGTGACGAAGTTGCCTGTACCACTTGGACGCTAGGGTGTGTAGGTGTGCACGATGTTCCTCAGCTTGTACCGGTAGGAGTGACTCCAGAAAGTGATGGCCTCCCAACTAACATCTTGTTCAGCATGACGACGGTAGCTCCTCGAGGCAAGTGTACGGTGTACAATGAGTAGCTCATCTCCATAGTAGATGAACAACTTGCGTGACCACTCTATCCTGTAAGGGCGCTGCATCCCGATTGAGTGATAGGTGAGTGATAGTCCCTCGTGCCTGTAGTCAGCATCACGTAGTATAGCTCGAAGTCGATGTCAAAGTCGTCCCGCGGCCCTTCCATCAGTGCGAATCACCATGGCACGTCGGGGCTCGTTGAGTGGGGAGCGACAGGCAGCAATCCTACGGTGAGGTATGTGTCCTCCAGTGGACATACGGGCAGTCCTCCTGACGTTGGCCACCTACAATTTTTGAAATAGGAGAGTGTCAGTAGTAAAAAAAAAATTAAGGAGTAAATGGAACAAGTACAAGGCAAAGAATACAAAGAAATTTTTACAATTAATTATATTTGAAAACAGTAAAGTCCTTAAATCGTCCTTTTCTATCTAGGCTTGCGTCCTACGGGCAACACGGCTCTGATACCACTTTGTCACACCTAGTAATAAGAAGACAACCATATGCTTTCCACATGTATGCCAGGACCAGTTCAACTCATACATGTGTAGACAAAAGTGAAATACCATAAATAATGCCATGTTGAGTACATCACCTTATTACATAAATGACCTTCTAGGTCTGAAAGAAAAATACATAACCAGTGGAAATCAAGTAAAAGGGCTCCAAGCAATGGCATTGCACGGGGGATACGCCAGCCTAGAACATCTCATCGGGGTGTCCATAGAAGTCCTGGTTCTCCACCTCTTCGTCTTCATAGATTGGGGGGGAAATATGCAACTAACAAGTTTGAGTACCAACAATACTCGCAAGTGGGAAGTTATGACATGTGTCTCATAACAAGGAAGACAAATATTAGGTAAAGCACTATAGCAATAATAACCTATTTCTTAATGTTGTTAAGAACCTACTTCTAGGTGAAATCCCAACCAACATCCCAAAATATACCATGTAAGTCCAGACCCAAACCATCCATTATTTACCCATGTGCTAATTATGAATTTGGTTCCAAGCCGTTCGTGTCCGTGAGCACGGTTGTCTAGAAAGTTTGACAAGATTCTGAAGAGTGTGTATCCTTTACCCACAATTCGTGATTTCATCCCCTGTTACCAGGTGGACTAAGGTAAACCTCCCTGATGCCCGTGGTAGCTAACCACATTACACACTTCCGTAGGTGTGTGGCCAAGAGATCACTACGAGGTGTTTCCGATGGTTCTCCTGACTTGCAATGGGTACTCTAAGGTTTCACCGCTCCGGCACTGGGAGTCTATTTTCCCTCTGCCAGGAGAAGACCCCTCTTGAGCAATGCGGATCCCAAGGCAGAATTCTGAACCCATTCCCCGCCCGTTCAATTAGCTATGCTACATCGGGAGAGACCAAATTACTAAACCAAGTTGTCCCATATACAATTATGTGGTGATACTAAAAGGCTTAGCAACTTCCTCAATAAACCGGTCCTTAGAATCCGATAGGTGTCAAGCCCCATACCAAGGTCTTGTGCACGCATGCACCAATCCATACAAAACCCCCTATCTGATTCCTATCCACTAAATTCATATTTGCCAACATTTCATGATTCATAGTAATACAATATATCATGTAGACAAGTTGACCATATTTAATTAAGCAAGGATAAGCGTGAACTAATTAATAGTAAAACACCCAAACCAAGCAACAAGGAATTATTGGGAAAAACTAGAGAAATATAGCATAGCATTCATATTTTAATTTAGCATGCATCTAACTAAAACTTAACAAAAAGGGTGCAATATGGTCAAGGAACTTGCCTCCAATATAAGCCTCGTGGTCGACGGGAAACTGCTGCTCTTGGAGATTAAGTGTCGGTTCTGGTCCCGACTCTAAATTACGACGATGCATAAAATAATAACATACAATAATAACATATAGAATGCTACCGGTTGGGTCACTTTGACGATCTTTATGTTAGCTCATCGCGGATTTAACTACCGGTTGGGTCACTTTGACACTAATAGGAGACGCACCTTATTAAACGCTCGTCGATGCCCCCCTATTTATCCGTGTTGTCGGCTGCATCCTGGAGCTAGTCAGGATTTGGCAGCTGCAAGTCAGCAACATACACATACAAAAACATATGTATAGCTAAATGGAGATCACACATTAAATTATATTGACCAATCAAATATTAACAAAGTGTCAATTGTGGTTACCAAGTAACTATTACACAAAGAATGCCCCTTGTTCATCCTGCTGACCAAGTAACTTTTACACAAAAATGCCCCTATTCATCCTTCTTACGAAGTAACTAATTACACAAAAAATAATTGTCATCTAATTTTGTATATTGTAATAAAATTCCTCCTTTGGATCAATGATTTCATAAATGATGAACCTGCATAGCCTCTCTCTAATGTGCTCGAGGCTAGAACTTGTTGCATTCCTGAAAGCGGTTCCGTAGTGCTGCCACACGATAAAATAAGAACTAGCACAATATTAATAATGAAGTAAAATAAATGCACTTACACATACATTGCAATTTGGCTGCTCTTCAAATACAACCATGCTTAAGCAGACATGAAAGCCGCATGTGTTGTCCGGAGCTTGTTGTGGGACGTCAAATGTAATATAATGTTTAAGTTGTCGACGTTTTCCTTATGCTTGTCCTCCCAGCACCTTAACCACGTATGTGTTAAAAGCCCTAAACAGAAACATTCATGATTAATGTAAAATTATCGTGCAATGATGAAATAGTTATAAACTAAAGTGAAGAAGGAACTTACTCATTAATAACGGCCTTGATAT
Source organism: Tuctoria greenei (assembly GCA_036927565.1). Lineage (NCBI taxonomy): Eukaryota > Viridiplantae > Streptophyta > Magnoliopsida > Poales > Poaceae > Tuctoria > Tuctoria greenei. The sequence goes on along the minus strand of JAYESD010000003.1, from coordinate 185,209,684 downwards.
CAATACAATCACGGGTCGCTCGTCAGTTATTGGATCTCTCAGTATTGAAGAGTCACAGTAGCAGACTTGATCGTACTTTGTTGAAATTGCTAGGGTTACCTGGGTTATGCGGTACGACTAGAAGCTCCTTATCACTGTAGTGTCTCATTGCCTTGACAAAATATGAAACAACTTCTTTTCGACTGCTGGCTGTTTGAATATTAGTTCTCGTTGGTATTTGCGGGTCAAGATATGCAGAAGACTCCTTTCCCGTTCTATGATGAGTAACCTGTTGCATTTGCCTACACGCAAAATGCCAAATTTGTTAGAGACATATAACACTTATATTGAGTATATATATATATATATATATATATATATATATATATATATATATATATATATATATATATATATATATATATATATATATATATTGAAGAACCAAGTTTTTAAGGACTTACACTGTGAAGCAGCGTATTAGAGAGACATCCAACGCGTCAAGGGTGAAAATGTCGTAGAGATCGGAACATGAGATGAGAATGATGCCTTCACCGGCCAGAAAGTGATTTTCCTTGTATCCCACTATTAAGTCTTGATATTTTGTGTAAATTTTCATGTAGTAGTTATGAAGTAGCACCCAAGATTTACCAGCTTATTTGAGTGCACCAAAAGTTAACATCGGCTTCCCCATTCGAAACTTCGGGTTAGCATGAGTCACAGCTATCGGCGCCCTCGGGTTAGCTTCTGACTCTTTCAGTAGTTTCTTGCCAGTTTTTCTTCGACGACATCTTCCACCACTGCGGCTGACTCTTGGCACATACATTCTTAGCTGCCTTTGCATGTGACTAATTAGGGGTAGGGAGCAGGGTACTTCGAGTGCGAGGTGGAGACTGACGTGGCTACTCTTCAAGTGGAGACTTCTGTGGAAACTCTAGAATTGGAGACAGATGCAACATAACTCGAATTGGAGATTTCTACCGCTTCTCTGTAATTGGAAGCAACTACTCTCAAATTGGAGACTTATGCTTGAATGGGACTATAGGGGGGGGGGGTGAATAGGCTTTGAAATTTTTTTTGCACACTTAATCAAATCGTTAAATTCCTAGTGGACCGAACTTGTCTGGTGTAACTGCAGACTAGTCCGGTGTGTTTGTGTGGTGTAAACTGTTCAAGTGTTAGAGCAGAAATTGTATGTGTTATAGCAGCAAAATTTAAACAATATTCAAACAAACTTGATTGAACACATAGTATTGCAAACTTGCACGTGGAATACAATGTTGATTCGTATTACAAGCTTGATCAATTGAATGCTCTAAATAATGATAATTTCAAAAGTAAAGAGATGAGCACACGGGACACAAATTTTTACCGAGGTTCGATCTCACCAAATGAGATCTACGTCCTCATCGAGGAGGCCCACACAGAGCCGAGTCTCTTCAAACCCTTTTCCCTCGTCATGTCACCACACAAGTCCTATTTGATTCCACTATCACGGGTAATCACCGAGTTGGTGGGGGCAACCTCACACGTTGAGGGCTCCCACAAAAATTACAGCAGAGAAAATGATCTAACACACTCAAAAAGATTACAAGTAATGCAAGAGTGTAAAGATATCAAACTCTAAGAGCTCAATGACGGGTAGACAACAATCTCCCAATCCCAAATCTAAACAAAGAATTTCACTTTTGAGGACCTTAGATGTGTGGGGAGATGTGTTTTTATGCTCTTGGGACAAGTGGCGGCGCTAGGGTTTCACTTCTTGACAGTAGAATGCGAGAGGTGTCTTTGTGGGGTCGTGGATCTCCTATTTATAGTGTTTCCAAAATTATTATCGTTAGGGATCCCGACGGCCGGACTAGTCCACTCTGGAGACCGGACTTGTCCGGTGTGCTGAGTAAAAACACATGGAATGTGCAGCATAATGAAAAACCTAATTTGTGTGAGGTATATCTGACTAGTCCGGTAGGGGTCCGGACATGTCCGGTGTCCTATGTATTGGAACATCAGAAAGTTTCTCGGACTAGTCCGGTCCATGAACAGACTTGTTCGATGCATAGTGTTATGAAACATCAGACAATTTCTCAGACTAGTCTGATCCATGAACGGACTTGTCCGGTGCACAGTGTTATGGAACATTAGAAAGTTTAATGGACTAGTCCAGTCCATGAACGGACTAGTCTGATGCACTGTGAAGAGAGATTACAGAATGTTGAACGGACTAGTCCGGTTTGTGAATGGACTAGTCTAGTTCTTAGTGAATTATTAAGGTTGATTTTAAGCCCTTACCCCTATGCAAAGACTTGATCTCGTGGGATGTGTCTCTCACACACATCCTATACAATTATCTTTTGCGCTTCATTCATCAATTGGGCTTTTCTTTTTCTTCATCACTTTATTTTTCACTTTTTGAGTGCACCAAACTATCTCATCTGAGTTGACCAGCATTCATGTCAACAAGTTTATTAAGATCTCATTTGTTTGTCATCAATCGTTCAAAACCCACAAGAGAATGCCTATATGCACTTTCAATCTCCCCATTTTTGGTGATTGATGACAATCAATTGAGATTTCACAATAAAGAGTAAAAATTGATTTTCATAAAGTGTGCATATATGAGAATGACAAATGAACAATAAAAACTTCTCACATATATGCACTCTTTATGGTGGGGTTCCTATAGAGTGTGTTTGATCAAATAATGTGAAGTGCAAGAATAAGAACATAGCAATGATAAAGCAACTATCACATCAATATTGAATAAACATCACACATCCAGGTTAAATAACATAGGCACATCCACAAGAGTTTACAATAATTTCAAATTAAGATACATGTCCTCGATCACCAGTCCTTAGGGATACAAAATAAGCTACTAGTCTAGATCTCTCCCCCTTTGGCATCAAGGCACCAAAAGTAAAAAATTGAGTAGAATCACTCTTTGCCACTTCCTCCCTCACTCTTGATCCTATCTTCATCTTCCTCTTCAATTCCATGCCGAGGAGGAGGAGCGAGGACACCTGCTAGTCCAAATGAGCTCAACTCTTGCTCAGTGAGGGGAGCCATCTGAGTGATATCTTCTTGTGAATCCCCTGAAATCTGAGGTGATCCCACTGGCTCAATTTCTAGATTCTCACAAATAGCTTTGATGTTGGCCTTCATGTATCTTTGATGTCTCTTCCTGGCCAAACTCACCTTGTGCTGCTTAATTTCCACTTTGTGGCAGGATGCAAAGATGGAGGAAAGCATTTTTAGCACACCACTGGCGGTCTCTCTGGAGGGTGGACGAGCAGGAGTATCAACTGGAGTCCTTGTGCCTTCATTTGATTGTTTAGATCTCTACTCCACTGCGGGTGAGGCAGGAGCATAAGGAATAGTGTACATTGTTGGCTTCTGGGGCTTGAGGCCTATGTGAGGAACATCTTTGACAAACTCAAGTCCTGTGACCTTCTCAATCATGTACATGATATAAGGTGCATAGCCACAAGATCTGTTTGGAGTAGTGGAGATGTTCACAATGTCATTGTAGATGTACTCAAAGACATTGACAGTTCTTTTCTATCTGATAACTTTTATCAAGGTCCTTAGAGTCCCTTAGATGGTTCCTGCATCTCCTTCCTTGGGAGCTATGGTCTTCCTTAGAATTCTAAGGAATGCAAAGAGTGGCTTCAAATACTTGGTAGTTGGAGGCTTGTAAGGCATTCTTGTGTCATAGAGGAATTCTAGCTCTTCCTTCTCCAAAAGCTTTAGATTGTTAATTGTAAGGTCATTGTCCAAAGAATTCTCAAGATGAAGTATCTTCGCAAATTCCTCATGGGTGACACTATATATGGATCCATGTGTCATCCAATTCATCTTATCCCCATCATCATGGGCGAAGTATAGAGTAGAGTAAAATTGGGTGATGACTTCATTGTTCCAATTATATTGGAAGGATAGAAGATCCTTCAGTCCATGTCTCTCGAATGCCTCCAGGACCTCTTGATACGATTGGCACTTTTTTGATTGGAGGTAGGTGACATTGACCCACCAACTTTCAATCACCGAGTTCCTCATCTTCATGTAAACATGTTCATAATAGTCAACATGAAAGTTGCCCTAGAACCTTGGATCAGCTGACTGCTTAGGCTTCTCATAGACTTCAATCTTCCTGTATCTATCAGCCAATTCATTTCTTTTTCCAGTAAAATCATCATCCGAAGGCTGCCTATTGCGGTGAATAGGGGCCTTCATCTTCAACGGACCAATAGGACCACTAGCTAGTCCTTTTCTCTTGTTGATGCTTCTCTTAGGTATGGTTGAGCTAGCACCAACACCATTCTTGCTTAGAGCTTTCATCACTACCACTCTCCTCTTCTTAGAAAGAGCATCGTCGGGAGGAGAAGAGTGAGCATTGTTGTCATGCCTTTTCTTCATGACTCTCTCTTTGGCTCTTTAAACACTTGCACGGTCACGCTCGGCTTCAAAATCAAAGAGCTATCCTCGAAAGCTGACGACATCGTGCCTGACAGGGGATTTTAAGGATTGATAAGAATTGATTGTAGTGTTTGTGAAAATAAGAATTCAGATGTTCAATTTGTCAGGGTACCAAACTTGTCCTTTTTTAGAGTGCGGACTTGTCCGGAGGACCGAACTTGTCCGCACTAGACACCGAACTAGTTCGAACTGACGTATGAACCCAGATTTCCTATTTCAACAAATGTAGCTCGAATTGATGCAAAACGAGTAGGAATATAGTAGGAATACGTCTAGAAAGGTAGTGTATGCCTTAAGAATCAAGAAAAATAAGCAAGATTGAAGGAAAGGTGAGAACTAGGGTTAAGTGAGATTTTTACCGAAAAATTGAAGATTTGAGGTTGAAGGAGCGGAGCAGGGTCTGGATTAGTACGGAGTGATGAAGCTTCACACCGAGGAGAAGATTTGTCGTGGAGAAAACTTCGATTTTGATGGACAAAAGCGAAAATTGCCTTGGGATCTAGGTTTTGAGGAGAGAGAAAGCAAATGCGATTGTGAGGGGAGGAAGAAGAAATCTGGGCGTCGGACTGGGTTTAAACCCTAAGAATACGGACTAGTCTGGTATAGGGTTGGATAAGTTCGGTATTCTGGACTAGGGCCAGACTAGTCTAAAACAACGGACTAGTCCGATGCTGACGCTGCACTAGTTCAGGTCAGCTGGACTAATGAGAATAAAAACCAAGGTGATATTGGAAGTTTGATCTAATAGTGATCTAAAGGACATCACTTAACAAATAATCTTAATGAACATGGTCAGTAAGCAATCAACAATCATATAATGGTCATAATTCACCAAGATTCACTAATTTAAATAGTTTTTAAGAGAAAATCGAGATAAGGGATAGTTTTTCGCAAAGTAAGTAAACTTTGAAGATTCAAGCAGGTATGCAGTGTTTCAAGACACATTCAAGAGTCAAGTATATTTAGTTCATTTCTTAGCTCACGAAATCTCTTTTCATCTAGTAGCTTTGTGAATATATCTGCAAGTTGTTTTCAGTTCTAACATGTGAAATTACTATATCGCCTTTTAGTGAATGATCTCTTAGAAAATGATGACGAATGTCTATGTGCTTAGTTCTTGAGTGTTCTACTAGATTGTGTGCAATTTTTATGGCACTTTCATTATCACATAGGAGTGGGATATAATTCAAATTGTAAACATATCCCTTAGAGTTTGTCGCATCCAAAGTAGTTGTGCGCAACAACTACCGTCTGCAACATACTCCGCTTCGGCTATGGAAAGAGCAATGGAGTTTTGCTTTTTAGATGACCATGAAACTAAGGATCTGCCGAGAAATTGGAAAGCTCCCGACGTGCTTTTTCTATCGACTTTGCATCCTGCATAGTCGACATTAGAATATCCTATTAAGGTAAACTTGGATCCTTTGGGATACAAAAACCCCAAGTTAGGTGTGTGCACAAGGTATCTTAAAATTCTTTTTACAACTATTAAATGGCACTCTTTAGTTGCGGCTCGAAACCTTGCACACATAGAAACACTAAACATGATATCTGGCCTAGATGCACATAAATAAAGTAATGAACAAATCATAGACCGGTATACCTTTTGATCCACATTTGGACTATCTTCGTTGAGATAAAGATGTCCATTAGTTGCCATGGGTGTCTTTTTGGGCTTGGCTTTGTCCAAATTGAACTTCTTGAGGATGTCTTGTGTGTACTTTATTTGGCTTATGAAGGTGCCTTCTCTTAATTGCTTCACTTGGAATCCCAAGAAGAACTTCAATTTGCCCATCATCGACATCTCGAATCTGTTTGTCATAATTTTGCTAAATTCTTCACAAAAAGATTTATTAGTAGAACCAAAAATGATATCATCAACAAAAATTTGACATACAAATAGATGATCATCAAAATAATTTGTAAACAAGGTATAATAAGCTTTTCCAATTTTAAAACCATCTTGAGTTAGAAAATCTCTAAGGCACTCATACCAAGCTCGGGGAGCTTGTTTGAGGCCATAAAGAGCCTTACACATTTTATACACATGGTTGGGGTACTCTTGATCTTCAAATCCCGGTGGCTGCTCCACGTATACTTCCTCCTTAATGGGACCGTTGTGGAAAGCACTTTTAACGTCCATTTTATACAACTTAAAATTATGGTAAATAGCATATGCCAATGAAATACGAATGGACTCAAGTCCAGCTACGGGAGCAAAAGTTTCATCGAAGTCCAAACCTTCGACTTGTGAGTAGCCTTTTGCCACAAGTCCCACCTTATTTCTTGTTACCACTCCATGTTCGTCTTGCTTTTTCCGAAGGACCCATTTGGTTCCTACGATGTTCGCCTTTAGTCTTTCTACAAGCTCCTATACTTCATTTCTCTTGAAGTTGTTCAGCTCCTCTTGCATTGCAATCACCCAATCTGGATCTTTTAGTGCTTCCTCTACCCTGCATGGTTCCAAAAAAGAGGCAAAAGAGTAATATTCACAAAAATTAGCTATGCAAGATCTAGTGGTTACTCCCCTAGCAATGTCTCCAATGATGTTGTTAACGGGATGATCTCTTTGTATACTTTGATGTACTCTTCGGTGAGGGACTTGTGAAGCTGCTTGCACTTCATTTTCTTCATTGTCAATGTCTACCCCTAGATCATTGCTTCCATGATTATATTGATCTTCTTGATCTTTATGGTATTGATGTTGTGCATGAGACCCCCCTTGATCATTGCTTTCCTGTTGAGGTTCTTCTTGAGCACTTGAGTCTTGTGGTTGCTCTTGAGGTCGAATATCACCAAGTGCTATCCTCCTCAATGCTTGGCATGGGGCTTCTTCTTGTTCTAGCACACACTTATCAACTTGCTCCACTTGGGAGCCGTTAGTTTCATGGAACACTACATCACGTGCTATTTCAACAATGCCAGAGACTTTGTTGATGACATGATAGGCGTAGGCGTTCGAATCATAACCAAGCAAGAACCCTTGATCAGATTTTGAAGTGAACTTCGAACTCCTCAATTTCTTGTTCAGAATGAAACATTTACTTCCAAAAACTCTAAAATATGAAACATTTGGTCTGTTACCAGTGAGGATCTCATATGGCTTTTTCTTTAAAAGTCGGTGAAAATAGAGCCAGTTTGAGGCATGACAAGCGGTGTTCATGGCTTCAGCACAAAGCCGGTCCAAAGTCTTGTATTCGTCCAGCATCGTCCTCACCATCTCAATTAACATCATGTTTTTCCTTTTGGCCACCGCATTTTGTTGAGGGGAGTAGGGTGCCAAAAATTCATGCTTTATTCCTTCTTCATCTAGGTACTCCTCAACTTGAGTATTCTTGAACTTCGTTCCGTTGTCACTTCTAATATTCTTTACGGTTGAGGAGAATTCATTTTGCGCCCTTTTTAGAAATTTCTTGAGGATACCCTGAGTTTCCGATTTATCATAGAAGAAAAATACCCAGGTAAATCTAGAAAAATCATCAACAATAATTAATCCGTATTTGTTACCGCCAATGCTGATAATAAGCAATTGAACCTAAGAGGTCCATGTGAAGAAGTTCCAGCAGTCCTGAGGTAGTCATCACGTTCTTGGCGGGGTGTGGTGCTCCAACTTATTTTCCCGCCTAGCATGCGCTGCACAACCCGTCTTTCTCAAAAACAATATCTTTTAAATCTCGGATGTGACCACCTTTTAGAAGTTTCTACAGATTCTTCATCCCATCATGGGCTAGCCGTCTATGCCATAGCTATCCCATGTTAGTTTATGCAACCAAGCAAGTGTTGAGTTAACCTTTATCTTTGTTGAAGTCAACAAGATAAAGCTTTCCCTTCAACATTCCCTTGAATGTAATTGAGTCATCACTTCTTCTAAAAACAGTCACATCCTCATTAGTGAATAAACAATTATAACTTTTGTCGCATAGCTGAGATATGGACAAAAGATTATAATCTAGAGAATCGACATGTAAAACATTTGAAAGAGTATGTTGAGAAGAAATTTCAATTTTACCGCTACCAAGGACCTTTCCTTGGCTGTTGTCTCCAAAGTATATTCCTTCACTTGGATCCGCATTGCACTCATACTCCACGAACATACTCCTCTCTCTAGTCATGTGATTAGTGCATCCACTGTCCAACACCCATTTTGATCCACCGGAGGAGTAGGCCTGCAAAACAGAGTTATTTCTTGGTTTTAGGTACCCAAGCTTGCTTGTGTCCTCGCAGGTTAGTCACAAGAGTCTTGGGCACCCACACACAAGTTTTTGAGTTCTTCTGGCATGGCCCTGCATATTTAGCAAAGACATGTCCAGATTTATCTTTCATGAGTACATATGAAGCATCAGGAGATAGAACAATATTTGCAATTCAGATTCATGTGATGTTTCCTTAACAAAAGTAATTTGCTTCTTAACCTGAACATTAGTGGACATGTTTTTATTTTTAATAAACTGAAGACCATCTTTGACGTTAGGAGGTCTAGTGACCATATATGCACTACGTGCATATTTAATATTTTCCGTATCAAAGATGCCACTTTGGGATGGATGTTTAGCGTATGAAACAAAAGAATCATATTTGACAATATTTTTCTTACTAGAGCATCTGCAAGTTATAGCTGTTGTTGAATTTACACCTTTGGAAGGTGAGCTCTTGGAGGAGGAGTCACTTTGCTTGAGTGACTCAACTTGCACTTCAAGGATTTTGTTAACCTTTGACAAGTTAGCAAGTTCATCATTGATTGCGATGTGTGAGTCTTCTAGTTTTCAGTAAGTTTCCTTACTCAAGGCTAGCTCATGCTCAAGTGACTTGCTCTTCTCCTTCTCAAGCTCAAGGAGTTTCTCAACCTCTTTATATCTCTTCCTTTCGCGGATGAGCATATCTTCTTGTCAGTTGACAAGCTCCTCCTTCTCAAAAATTTCATCCGACAACATTTCCATTTTCTTTGAAGTAGTTTTACTTAAATCTTTAAACATTTCCTCATTTTCACTAGAGCTATCAAAATCATCAATGGAGGAATTAATCGAGGGAGGTGTAAGTCAAAACTTTTTCTTGCCTTCCTTAGCCATAAAGCAAGTATGATTATGAGTCTCCCGTCCTCCCATGTTCGGGAAGAGCGTAGGCATCTTGGTAGGCTTCTTGATGGCAATAGTAGCCATCTCCTCTTCTTCATAGGAGGAGGACTCGTCGTTTGAGTCCCACTCCTTGCCAATGTGCACTTGGTGAGCTTGCCTTATTTTCTTGAAGCTCTTTTTCTTTTATGGCTCCGCTTCCTTCTTCTTCTTCTTCTTCTTATTTTCTTCATATGCGCAGTCAACCATAAAGTGACCGTACTCGCCACAGTTGTAGCAGGTACGTCGTGCCTTGGATTTTCCTTTCTCTTTGCTCTTCCCATCACTTGAGTTGCTACCCTTACTTCATCTCATCATGCACTTGAATTTCCTAATGAAGAGCACCATCTCTTCATCATCCATATTGGTGCGCACATCACTTGTGTCTTCTTCATCTTGTGCTTCACGAAATTCCCTTCCTTTAGGCGTGCAAGTTGCTTTGAAGGCAACTTCCTTCTTCTTGGAGGAGGTAAGTTCAACTAAGTCTTTGACATATTGGGCCTCCTTTTCCATCATCTCATGGTTGATAATCTTGCCCAACAATTCATCTGTAGTCATTTTGTGAAACCCCGCGCTTTCTTGGATCATAGAGCGCAAGGTGACATTTCTGGGCATAAATGCTCTAATCATCCTTTTGACCACCTCATGATCAGTCCACTTCTTGCTTCCATAGGCACAGATCTTGTTGATAAGCGCCTTCATTTGGTTGTACATATCTTGAGGTGATTCGCTCTCCTCAATGGCAAACCTCCTCAATTATCCTTCAAGCATTTCAATTTTTGCATCACGAACTGAGTGATTTCCATCATGTGCAGTCTTGAGTGTATCCCATATTTCCTTGGCACTTTATAGTCCATCAATCTTGGTAAACTCTTCTCAACTCAAGGAAGAAGTGATCACAGCAACGGCTTGTGCGTTGCGGTGAATTTCTTACTCTTGCTCCAGAGTGAGTTCATCATCGCTATCCGGGATATCTACACCTGTACACACAACATGCCAAAGACTAGGGTTTAAGGAGGTAATATGTATTTTCATTTTATAATTCCACATGGTATAATTATTTCCGTTGAAATGAGGAGTTTTTACCATAAGAATTTAAAGATAATGGTTGTTAGAATTAAGATGATTGGAATTATAAAGATATCGGGAGTAGTCATGATGACCACTCCCTGTAGTCTTCTTGTCTTCTTCCTTGCCCTTTTTGCTTAGGAGTTTCTTCCTTAGAAGCGCCTTGAGTTGACGCACTTCTTCATCATCGTGTTTGTTTTCCCTGAGTACATCAAATGCCTTGGTGTCTTGTTCATCTTCGGTATTGGCCACCTTCAGGATCTCGTTGTTCTTATCAGAGGTCATTAATCTCTCCTAGCGGTGAGTCTCGCAAATGGAGAACCTGCTCTGATACCAATTGAATGTGGCCTAGAGGGGGAGTGAATAGGCTTTGAAAATTTTCCTGCACACTTAATCAAATCATTAAATTCCTAGTGGACCGGACTTGTCTGGTGTAACTGAGGACTAGTCCGTTGTGTTTGTGTGTTGTGAACTGATCAAGTGTTAGAGCAGAAATTGTATGTGTTATAGCAACGGAATTTAAACACTATTCAAACAAATTTGATTGAACAATTAGTATTGCAAACTTGCACGTGTGGTACAATGTTAATTTAGATTACAAACTTGATCAATTGAATGCTCTAAATAACGATAATTTCAAAAGTAAAGAGATGAGCACACGGGACACTGATTTTTACTAAGGTTCGATCTCACCAAAGATATCTACATCCTCATTGAGGAGGCCCACTCAGAGCCGGGTCTCTTCAAACCCTTTTCCCTCGTCAAGTCACTACACAAGGCCAACTTGATTCCTTTATTATGGGTAATCACCGATTTGGAGGGGCAACCTCACACGATGAGGGCTCCCACAAAAATTACAGCAGAGAAAATGACCTAACACACTCGAAAATATTACAAGCAATGCAAGAGTGTAAAGACATCAAATCCCAAGAGCTCAATGACGCGTACACAATGATCTCCCAATCCCAATTCTGAATACTCAAAGAATTTCACTTTTGAGGACCTTAGATGTGTGGGGAGATGTGTTTTTGTGCTCTTGGGACAAGTGGCAGCGCTAGGGTTTCAGTTCGTGACACTAGAATGTGAGAGGGGTATTTGTGGGTCGTAGATCTCCTATTTGTAGTGTTTCCAAAATTAAAACTGTTAGGGATCCTGACGGTCGAACTAGTCCGCTCTGGGGACCAGACTTGTCCGGTGTGCTGAGTAAAAAACGCGTGGAATGTGCAGCACACTAAAGACCCTAATTTGTGTGTGGTATACCGGACTAGTCCGGTAGGGGTCCGAACATGTCTGATGTCCTGTGTATTGGAACATCAGAATGTTTCTCAGGCTAGTTCGATCCATGAATGGACTTGTCCAGTGCATAGTGTTATGAAACATAAGAGTGTTTTTTTGGACTAGTCCGATCCATGAACGGACTTGTCCGGTGCACAGTGTTATGGAACATCAGAAAGTTTAATGGACTAGTCCAGTCCATAAACGGACTTGTTCGGTGCACTGTGAAGAGAGACTACAGGAAGTTGAACGGACTAGTCCAGTTTGTGAACGGACTATTTCGGAGCTCAGTGAATTATTAAGGTTGATTTTAAGCCCTTACCCCTATGCAAAGACTTGAGCTCTTGGGATGTGTCTCTCACACACATCCTATACAATTAAGTCTACTTTGCGATTCATTCATCAATTGAGCTTTTCTTTTTCTTCATCACTTTATTTTAACTTTTTGAGTGCACCAAACTATCTCATCTGTGTTGACCTGCATTCATCTCAATACATTAGGATCTCATTCTGTTGAAGCGTACGAACGACACTTCCCCTGGTACTACTAAATTGTAGCTCGCGGAGGTTCTTGTATTGGTTTGGGCGCGTGGAGATCTTAGACAAGAAGGTGACACAGATGATTTACGTGGTTCGGGTCGCCTGAGCGTAATACCCTACTCCACGGGATGTGTTTTGTTGTATTGGGGATTTGATCGTGCTTGTGTGTGTATGAGCTTGGTTCTTTTGTACCTTGCAGCACATCACTTTTATAGACCAAGGGATGGTTGTTACATGGGTTGCATGGCCTGACATGTGGCCCCAATGGTTATTCTTGCCTAATACACAATTAAGTGTTTTTAAGCTCCCTAATAATGTGATAACATGCCTTAATGGTGGCATTACCTGTATTAAGGGCCTTCTGATCGTGCGCCATTAATAGTGCATTAATGACACATAATCATGCCTTGTAATTGTAGCAATAAGAGTCCTTTGAATGCTTATGCCGTTGGAGATCCGTCTGTATTCCCGTTGGTGGCGTAGGTCTGGAGGCTTGACACGTGGCGGCTCTGGAGCTTTCCCTTGCGGGGAGGTAGGTCCGAAGCTGCTATACACGTGGAGGCACCAGAGCTTCCTTCTACTGGGGGTTAGGTCCGGGCTCACTGTACATGTGTCAAGTACGGAGCTCCCCAATGTTGGGGGTTTGGCCCCGGTCTTGTGTTACACGTGGCAGTGTTGAAGCTCCTCTATGTAGGAGGTGGGTCCAGTGCCATTTGACACGTGGGGCCTATGGAGGTCTTCAACTTTGACAGGTGGAACTCCCTTGCACTTGTTGTGGTATCATGGGGTACCCGGTATGCAAGGTACGGACACATTCGTTTGTCATCAATCGTCCAAAACCTACAAGGGAGTGCCTCGATGCACTTTCATCGCTGTTGCTATATAATTGAAGGCAACTGCTCTCGAATTGGAGACAAAACTATCTGCTTTGAATTTGGAGACGGATCTAGACATACCTTAGGAGACATCAAAGCAGTAGAGGTCGATGCTGATATTGCTGTCGGGTCAACAACAATAGAAGTCTGTCTCCACTAAACCCTTCTAGCAACTGCATCCCGCATAGCGTTGTATCATCTAGTGGCACTTTGAGCTTCAGGTCTTTTGAATTGTCATGCAACATATCCACCTTGACAACAACATAAGATGATGTGTCGACCTGGATTTCATCAAGCATGCTCTGACCGGAATACACTAGCCCTCTCCTGACCTCCATTTGAAAGCTTCCTCCGACTAATAGCATAAGGCTGCATGTTGTTGGCTGAGCCAAGTTATCTATCGTGTTCGGCTCAATTGAAGGTCTAGATGCTGGTGCCTAAAGATCATCATGTGATCATCCACCCCCAGCTGCTGTAGAAGCTAAGCTGCTCCTACGCTCCTCGTCACTTATCAACGCATCAAAGTTAGAGAATTGTATACATGAGGCCTCCAGTATAGGCTTAAGGTCTCCTAGAACCTCCCTTCTCTGCTGTCTTTTCATCTCCTCCACGTCAAACTGTGGTGTCAAGGTCGTTTTCTGCTTTCGATACGTAGTTTTGTGTTCCGGAAAACCCTCCCTCCAGGTCAACTTACTAGAAACACCACGAACATGACCTTGTTGCCCCTTGGTTTGCATAGCCTTGTTGAGGGCATCGTTTTCCCTCTCACCGTTTGAGTCTTCACTACTCTAGCTCAAGGCCCTTTGAGCGACATCTGCAATGCCCTGGCTATATTAGATGACATTGCCTGACTCTGTGAGCTTAGAACGAGCACACATAAATGGTCTCAGTCATCAACAAAAATGTCGTATGGATTCTGAAGACCTAGGTGGGCCAATCTTTTATCCTCTTGTTGCCACATCTTTTGTTTTCTGGCATAATCGATGTTGCCGAGATGGTGGTCAAGCTCATTCTGTGATAGGAGCCCCTTCATATACTCAGGGTTTGTGGTCTAGCTACCCGGCAAAGTTCTCTGTTTCACACTTTTCAGCAAATCTCACCCAGTCTTCTTCTGGCAAATCTTTATACTTATCGAAGGGGGTGTCCTGGTTCCTCCAAATCTTCACAAGCTTACTTTTTTAGCTCCTCCAAGCTTGAGAGATGATCTCATAGCTAGCTTCACCTTCTGCTTTAGCTCTTCCGAATATTGAACATATGCTTGAATAGAGTTTCCGAGGAGTTCATCCTTTTCATTTTTGGTCAACTCATTGTATCTCTGCAGGTTTAGCGACACCCTTTGCCGGATAGCTAGACAACAAACCCTAGATAGTCTCGTATTCACTCTTGTGTACAGGGGTAAGCTTTGGCTTTGACCTCACCAACACTCATAACATATGTCGGTCACGTCATCTGTGACCTTTTCTTTCATTGACCAGAGGCAGGTTTTGAATGTGATCCAACCAATGCATCATCTTCATGAGTCTACTACTGACTCTGCTGCTCAGCCTGCTCCTACTGAGTCTGCTGCAAAGCCTCTTCATTCTGCTGAGTCTGCTCTGACTGAGACATGCTCAAATTCAATAAAATTCACGGAAATTCTATAGAACATTATCAAATTTTGGTCACATTCGCACGAACAGTCACATAAAGGAGCAAATATCTTTCAACTTAATTCAATGATAAACCACTTTCTAGTGATAGAACATTAGGGATTAAGAATGCTTGCAATGAGACCCATAGAGTTATGTTTTAACTAATATGTTGAAAATTCAAATGACACGTGTGCTGTAAAACACTTATGTGAAATCCAATCAATTTTGACAGTTCACATTCTTAACAAATTAATCTAATCAATTCCTGTACTGTAAACTGTCAATCACCACAGCACATCAGCAAAATCATATACAAACCAATGCAAATTCCCTCATGGCATTTGTACCATAATAGGAAAAAGATCTATGTGGCAACTGTAAGGATAATCCAAAGTTATCTGACACAACGAAACAATGATTAAATAATAGAATGTCACCAGTAATTTGAGCAACAAAGCAATGTTCTACCTTCATATTAAAGACACATTCCACAGGTAAAGACAATAGCTCTAGAAAAAGTCTAGCAGAATTGTGCTCGTCTATAATTTCTTTCTTACAGAACTTGACACCACGAGACCTTCTATTTCAACTCCATTTCGACTCCAACCAGCACACGATAAACCAACAACGCGCGACAATGAAAAACCTTATTAAAAGATAGATTTAGATTGTTCTTACAGTGCTTATGACAAACCTTATTTACAGTACCCAATAGAAACATAAATACTTACAAGTATGAGGTCGGGGTCAAGGTAGAGTCGAGGTCGACGGCGGCAACAAGACAATGACCAAGAGGGCAGGGTCGAGGCAACGACGTGCTCGAGGGAAGGGGACGAGGCGGCGACGTGCTCCAGGGACGAGGGGGCGGTGGCGCCGACGCGGTGGTTTCTAGGGCGACTGTAGAGCGAGAGAGCGCGAGGTCGAAGATGTGCCAAAATTTTTGCTAAGTGTTGGGAAGAGATCACGCGAGAGCTAAAATACCTAGGACAACAATCAGAGATGAGCGTACAAGAAGCGTGTCTCTCATTTATTTGTATGAGAGACGGGTCTCATATGGGCGCGTCACACATTTTATTACAATCGGAGACGAGCTTCAAAATGCGCGTCTCCTTTCTAAGAGATACGATACAACCTAACTTAGATCTTGTCTCCATTTTGCTCCATCAGAAACAGAACCCAAGGGTCCCATAGGGAATGGGGCCACATGTTAGTGATCTCTGATGCCTCTGTAGAGGATGTGGACCCACATGTCAGAGACCTCTAATGCCTATGCAGAGGAAGTGGGCCCACTATAGGATTGAAGAGCATGTGTAAAGCTGCCAGAGGGGGGTGAATGGTAGATTAAAACTTTTTAGCGGAAGCAACGAAACACCCCTCAGCAGAAAACCGATCTGTTAAAAAAACCGTGTGTGCGACTAATCTAAACGTGTTCAACTGTGACAAAACTAGTATAGATTGTATATAATCAAGTCACAAATATGTCACAACAAAAATCACGAAAATCCGTCGAGAAAAACTCATGTTACGATCGAAAGATCGAACAAAGGTCAATCTGTCCTACCCGAGAAAAACAGTTCTGGAACACTGCAAAGAAACTCAAGTAGATCAGAAACCACAAATCCAATGACAATGAAAATTTTACAGATGATATAAAATCAAGTTGTGAAGACAACCCAAAAAGAATCACGTCAATCGGATCTGTAAAACTCGAGTTATGATAAAACCACCAAAGCATGGTAGTGCTATGCAGAAACTCGACGAGAAAGACTTGAAGAAAACAAGTCGGATGAACAAGGCAGTTTCTTCAAACTACAAATTTTATTGATCAAAACACAAGAGAAATAGCCCCAAAGTCGTCTACCCCGAGCTCAGGTCTCCCTTGCTTTTATAACCAGCCATGAGGCTAACCCAAACAAAACTAGGACTCTAATCCTACTCAATTCTCGAATTGAAACTTTCCATTACTGCTCAAGACTCTTCTATACGTAGATAGAAGTAATATTAAGGCTTCCAAACACCTTATGAACGTATACCAAATTCCTAAAACAACTCAAATTCGTGACCCACATGAAATCCTATCATAACCAACTCAAAACTTTCCATATTTGAGTCAAACATGACTCAACCGCAGCCTGAGTCAATAACCTAGTCAGTTGGACCTTTCCGACCAATTCTTTATGTCCACATCTATTCATCACGCCTCGAAACCATGTAGTCACATCCATGAACTCCTTTCACACATGCAAACATCTTCCAACAATGTCCACAATACCTTCATATGCATTGTTCTTGATTCAAACATGCTGCGCAACCTCCCGATCAACTCAACCACAATTCCTCCCAAACTTTATTGTTAAACCTCATCTTCTCCCTAAGACTAGTTCAATGGATCCCGTCACCAGCCATGTCTTGAACTCAAGCAACACCTGCACATGAATAAACAACCAATACTTCCGAGAGCAAGTCCCCAACTTGACTCTTATTAGTTCCGATAACCACAACACCTTACGTGAGAACCTCACATGAGCATGTTGCAACCACAGCAAAATGATAACAGCAATAACCACCAAAAACACACCAAAAACTTAGTAAAAGAAAACTAAGCAAACTTTCCATAATAAAAAAAACAAGTTTGAAACATTGCAAATTAAAAGCAGAACCACTGCGATCAAGCTCCGAACCTTGCCAAAGCTAACCGGACCTTGAACTGGAGCTTACCAAAACTAACAGGATCTAACGCCGCAACTTACCAAAGCTAGCAGGACCTAGCGCTGGAGCTAACTAAAGCTCGTCGGACCTAGCGCTGGAGCTTACCAAAGCTAGTCAGACCTAGAGATGGAGCTAACCAAAGCTAGTCGGACCTAGACAAAGCAAGTCAAACTTTTCGTCGGACCTTGCCGGAGCTAACCAAAACAAGACGGACCTTGCTGGAGCTCGAAGCTAGAGTCAGACCTTGATGATAAAGGTGTTTTGGTAGTATTCCAAACTTTTATCGCCATAGCCAATGTATTCAGCACACATAGGTCTCACACCCACATGTTAGTGACCTCTAATGCCTCATCAGAGGATGTGGGCCCACATGTCAGTGTCCTCTAATGCCTCTTTCATCGCGCGTAGAACTCGAAGCGCTCCGACCTCATAGTCTTCTGGGCACCATTTTGTATAAGAGACGAGCCTCATATGGGCGTGTCTCGCATTTTGTTCACATTAGAGACGCGCCTTATATGGGCGCGTCTCTTTTATCTTTAGATACGAGACACACTTATTTAGAGCTCGTCTCCCTTCTGCTCCATCAGAAACAACAAGGGTTCCACATAGGGAGTGGGGCCCACATCAAGCTGCAAAATTAATTGTGCGTCCATTGCCATTCGCGCGTAGAATTCAAAGCGCTCTGACCTCATTATATAGTGACTTGGTCTGTGATATGTGAGATCATGCCACGTGGGCCCCACATGGCAATGATCAAGTCACAAGTAAGTGGATCCTCTTATATATGGGGGAGGCCTTCCCCTTCTCTGCACCATCACAGTCTTCCTCTTCCTCTAGTCTTTGTCTTCCACGCCGCACTATAGCCTTCCTCTTTCTCTAGACTTCCTCTTCCTGGCCCTAGTCTTTCTCACTGGCACCACCGAAGCGCTCCCAACCATCCTCTCCACTCCCCATGCCTCTGTCCCCGGCTCGAACCGCACCTCTGCCGCCTTCCTAGGTGGAAGAGCAACAATATCTGCTTGGGAAAATCGCTCACCTGGAGACTTTGGTTGCCTTCATGTTAGAGGAGCATGGCCTTAAGCCATGCCGAGCTGATGGCAAGGGATGTATTTAACAGTACATCTCATGCCATGCAGCTTCTGGCTCTTGGTCCCCTTCAAGAATGTACTGGAATGGCCCGAGACCCTAACATAAACCAGTCCCTCTTCAGCTTAAGCACAATGGCCATTCGTCTTCACGCGATGCGGGAGACATTCGTGAGGTGCTTGGGGTGGAAGGCCGCAGGGGTTTGGTGGAGGCGATTGCCAACAAGTGTGGGGCTCCGTACTTAGAGGTCGTCTCTCTTTTTGATCGTGTCCAGGCGGCATGCACGTCGCCCCATTCCTTCAACTGCCCCACCCTTGACGCGCCCCGAGCATTGATCTTCAAATAGCATTCTGTGGCCGTCACTTTTGATACCTCGCATCTGATCACACTATTGCTGCCTGCCGCGAACTACCATGTTGCTTCTCCTGCCTGGCCACTGGGCACTTTGCACGACGCTGCCATCTCCCACCTCACCCAGACGGTCGCAGGCCCATCGACCCTCGCCTCCTGCAGCCAACACCCAACATCCGCAATCGCCTCACATTCCCACCCCTACGGCATTGCCCTCCCCCGCCTACCTCTACCCCCAAGTCAAGCCACTACATGCCTGGTGCCCCTATGTCGCACCCTCGCCATTGCCAGGGTGCTGTTGTTGTTTGTGGTGTCTTGTCCTACGATCTCCAACGACTCCGTCTTCATGCGATGACCATTGTGTCATCTGGTGGTGCCCCCGTGCTTCGCCAAAGGCGGCGACGGACACCCTCATGCAGTAGCTTCGCGTTCCTCACCACAACGACTTCATCTCCTGCCTTAGCACTGAGACTCTCCTGGTACGCTTTGATCTTCCAAAACAGCGTGTGCGGGCAGTTGTACGGGCTTTGTCCACATCGTTGGCGACCTCCACAACATCCCCTATGAATCCACTATCCCGCTCGCTTGATTGGCTAGCCCTATCAGTCGACAATTTATGTCGAGAACCTGCAGCTCCACGCATGGTCGGTCGATGGTGTGCGGCAAGTCTTCAGGGACATCTAGGTGTTTGATCATATGCTGGAGGATTCGTACCTGCTTGGGAGCACGGGGGCGTTCAAATTTGACACCTGGATGCAGATTCAAACCTATTTCCACGCATGAAGATTGTGACCTTCTTCCCTGGGTTCCCTTGGAGCTCCTAGTCGGGGGACGGGCCACCCGGTGTTGAGGAGCCTGCAATACTGTCGGAGGGCCACCAGGTCGACCTTCTCATCCACCTTGATCACTTCTATGATCAATCTGTGCTTGAGCAGGTAACCCCAGACTTGCCAACCAACAGTTTGCCATCTTTGATCTCCTCTGGCTCGTATGGCGGCCTGTAGCCACGTTACCACCCCTTCACCTGGCGTTGGGGGGTTATTGACGGTACCCAACCGACGGTGGTGCTGGCGAGGCCTGGCCACTCCCGTCAGGACTCGGTTGTGATGATCTTCTGGGGATGCGACCCGGACAATGATGAACGTGCGAACGAAGGACGGTCCCATGCTTAGGACTGGCGCCGCAACATCAACAGCCGCGGCTTCCCTGCCTCTGACCTTCGCCAGCGCTCCAGGGCTCCGTGCTGCGGGACCTCTGGGTCTGCGGGCGGGGTCGCGGGTGTCACCTGGGTGCATAGTCGACTCATTCATCCCAAATGCTAGTTTACATACCCATTTCTGTAATGTCAGCGGTTAGTAAGCTTAGAGAGACTGTTTGCGGAAAACTATGGCGGTCTATCTCTCTAGTTGGAAAAGTTGGGTGGTGTATTTGGTTTCAATGTTGTAATTCCAAGTTCAAGGATGAGTGACACACTTTCAATAATTTTGTGGAATTTCCATGGCTTAAACTCGCCGGTGCGACGTGAAGTGGTGCCCTCCTTGCTGCAAGCAAACCGGTTGATCCTTGCATGCCTTCAGGAAACGGAACTTTTGAGCTTAACACCTGTCATACACAACAAAACTCTTGGTCATAATATTTAATATGCCTTTCATCTGCCGGCTGATGGCACGTGAGGTTGGGTTTCCTTGGCTTCGAATACAGACTACATTGAAGTCACTCAGCAACAGTCAGGGGAAACAAAACAGAAGGGTCCCATAGCGAATGGGGCCCACATGTCAGTGATTGTCGAAGGGGAATAGAACAGGTGCCAGATTCACAGACGAGCGTGCAAGAATTACAGACGAGAATAAATAATGCCCGTCTCTCATTTCCTTCTTTGATTCGGTGTGAACAGTTAATTAACTCCACACAAATGTTATGATCTCAAATTTGGTGTGAACGGTCTTGATTGCCAGATTAAATTTTGTTAACTTGACATCATGACCTTTGTTGACGTTTCTTACGTCATACATAAAAATCCGCAAGCGCGCAAAAACTATTGTGTAGCATTTCACCAAAGAGTATTCCCAAAGGTATCGTATTTATCCCAAAAGAAGGCAATAGAGTGAAGTAGACACTACTCTTATGATCAAACTATGGGATACTAATCAATTAGATAATATGGTAGTGTGCGACACACCTAAACAATCTATTCTAAAGGGTAATTGGGTCCTAATAGATATTAGACTAAGAGTTGCGGAGTTGCTCCTACAATGCTTCTAATATACATATACATAGCCTAGGTTAGATACTAATGAGCATGCCCATGGTGAATCCTTATGCTAAATTGTTCAACACATCCGGCACGGGTTTACACCTAGCAATACTAGGGCGACTCCCGCCAAGAGCCTGTGGCATAGCCGAACGTGGATGATTACAAAGGACAGATAGGGCTGTCACCACCTACTGCCTACCTCTTCAATCTGTGGGTCTATGATACATCCAACGTTACTTAACTATCATAGCAGCATGCTAGCATATTAAGTAAATACCTTAGGAGCCGTGGCGTAGCCCAAGTAATCCCCTCTTGATTCTCATGGGCGTTGCATAAAGAATCCCACCAATCTGCTGCTCCTCCAACAAGTTGATGAGAAGTAAATAGAACCTTCTCCTGGTCGCTGCATTGGACAATATCTAGCTTCTTCTCCACATACTTGAGCCAACCATCAACATCCATAGGGTCAACAGCTTGAGCAAAGGTCGGCGGCTTAGTCCTCATAAACTCTCCCAACCGGTTATGAGGAGGCGAGGTGGCGGTGGAGGCATGTGGGGCTGATTGTTGTTGCAAGCCTGTAGCTGTCCCATAGTCTATATCATGGTCTGCATGAGCTTGTTTTGCATAGACAATAGCTGCTCAAGGTTGATAGCTCCTTTGGCAGGTCCTTGTCCATTGTTGTTCTGAGGTGCTCCATTGTTATCTTCCTCATCATTGACATCCCTCTGGTTGCGAGTCCTCACCATCTGAAGAAAAGCAGGAGATAAGAATTTAGAAGACGTCCCCAACTATATGCATCAAGGGATATGAAACTAAACATGTAACTATACTAGCCTATGTGGACATGACAATGCTAAAGCATCCCAAAATCCTCTACAAAGCACACAAGCAGCAATACATAGCAAACAACAAACCAAGCAAAAACACATCGATTCTTGAGTGTTCCTATGTGCTCTAAAGTGTCCATTCTATCTAGGCTACGTCCTACGATCAACCTGTGGCTCTGATACCAATTTGTGACACCCGGTTCTGAAAATGAACCAAGTGGACACATATGTTTGCCCATGACGTTCAACACACATACACGATGATGAGATCAAGCACATTG
Organism: Tuctoria greenei; assembly: GCA_036927565.1. Lineage (NCBI taxonomy): Eukaryota > Viridiplantae > Streptophyta > Magnoliopsida > Poales > Poaceae > Tuctoria > Tuctoria greenei. The sequence continues at coordinate 185,187,224 of JAYESD010000003.1, read as the reverse complement.
TCAATGCACATACAAGCACGACACGATGTTTATTTGTTTGGGATCTGGGCTCGAGTGAATGTGCATGCGTATTTTATGAAGAACATGGAGATGGTGCACTATGTCATCCACCACCTTGGTCTCCTCCTTTGATGCACATAAGAGGATTTGATGGCGTTGCACATATGGACCAATACATGAGAGATGATGAACTTGAGTTGAGGACGACTCCAATTCAAGAAGGGGAGGATGATGAGGACATCACCCCTATGGATATACACAACACTCCATTCAACATACAAGATGCCATCAATAGAATTCACACACACCAATTAATTTCAGAGGTGAGCTCGTTCTTATATGTTTCCTTATATAGTTTTAAATAGATTGCTACCTAATAAATTAATTGTGATTAGGATCCATGGAGAGGTTCAAGTAGTACTTGGAGGAAGTTTTAGGGACGTGGAGGACCAGAGAAAACGTTCAAAGAAGATAGAAACCGAGCCCAACTCAAAATCGTGTCCAACTCGGAGTCCAGAAGCAGTACGCACTAAAACAGACGTCCAGGACGCATACGATCTTCATTTTGGACGTTCTACATATGCACAGAAAGGGGAGAGTATAAAATTTCAAATGCCGCTGGTCCCATGTCAAAATCCCTTCTGAGTCGACAGGAATCCTCAAAACAAAATTGAGTCAAAATCTGTCAGGGTGCTGCGCCGCCGTATTGGGCCATTGGGTCTTGTATCAAGTCTAAGTCCATTATTTTCGTATCTTAGGGTTAGGTGACGACCCCAACACCTCCTTGGACGTCCTCCCATATATATATATACTCCATAGTAGCCACCATGATTGCAAGGGTTTTTTGTGTTCTACTCGAGAGCCTCGGATCACCAACGTCGAGATCTCCAACAATCGACTTATCTATTAGCTTTCGGAAGATCGGGCCTAAAACTTACTCATCAATTGGTATCAGATTTCCAAGTTGCCCATTAGATAATTCATCTATCCTTTAAATTTGTTTGTTTTTCATACCTAGAATCCACAAAAAAGCCACAAAAAACTTGTAGTTTAGTAGATCTATTCATCACTTTGTCCAAACCAACATTGAGCCTTTGCAACTTTGTTATTCAGTTTGGTTTTGTTGATTTTGTGTCTGTGGTTGAGCCATATTGCTGGTTTAGGAGTGTTTTTGGTCTTATTTTGAGTTTTGCATTGTGTTGATTCATCCTTTTGAATCACGTCATCACTTCCAGATTAGATTCATCTCTGTCCAATTCAGTATTTTCATCATATCTCGTTCATATGAACTTGGATTTTGGTTTTCTTGTATTTCCTGGAAAGATTAAGAAGTTCTCTATAATTTTTGTATTCACTAGTTTCCCAGAAAATAGTGTTATCGATGTCGAAATTGCATTAGATCCGAATCTGTTATTGACCTAGAAATTCTGAACAGTCTGTATTTCGGGGGAAATATCTCCTATTGTTATTGTCCAAAATATTTCTTCCTTATATTGAAATTAAAGAGGAGATATATATCTACAATATTGCTGTTGTAAGTTTTTCTATTTGGAGCCTCTAAGTATGCTTATTTGTCCTTGGATGATTGAGCAAAAAATCTGTGACAGACACACGAGATATCTTTGATTGCTTTTCATTGTGTTCTTCTTCTGTAGCACATTCTGAAAAAAAAGGAAGAAAAAAAGGCAAGTGCAAAACAAGAAACAAAAGCCGCACAAAAAAAGGAGAAAAAACAACAAAAAACAGAAGTGCTTGCATTCATTGTGTCATCTAGTTTTGTCTCATGTCTTGCTAGCTTGAACTACTAGGAACATATTTAGGCCAGCAACTTTGACAAGTACTTTGGATACTTATTCAACTTTACTGTCTGATTGTATTGTTGCTAATCCTTGCTACATATAAAGTTCCATCCAAGCTACACTTTACTCTTGAGCAGAATCGATACACCGTTGCAATCATCCCACTCTTAATTGGTTTTTTCATACCGGCCACCGTTTGCCACCTGAAGTATCGGTAAGAACACTTGTAAGAGCGTGGTAAGACGCTTGAGAGTGTGTGATTCCACTTCCACGTTACTATTATCCTTTGTAGTTGATAGGGATAACATATTTTTTTGTTGTCTTCTGTTTTCTACTAACAATGTTAGGTAAAAGCAAGAATCATGCATTATATGTGGAGATGATTGACATGATGAAGACGGCGATGGAGTTGCTCACTAAGAATCAACATCAACCAAGGTTTCATATGACATTCAGACCATCTTTACAACTCCTTCCACAAAACGTAATTACATTCTCCCATCTCTTCCTTGTTATGATGGTTTTGGTTACGATGAATATATTGCTTGGGAAATAGAGTTGGATAAAATTTTTGGACAATGTCATATGTGTGAGAGGAGAAAGATTAGAAATGTTGCAAGTGCATTAGTAGATTGTGCATTAACTTGGTGGAACAATTTAAATGACTTAGAGAAGTCTTGAACATGGAAGGATATGAAAATTTGTATGCGAGAAACTTTTATGAATGTATCTATATGCAAAGATGAAGTGCATCAATTTGAGGAGAAATTTCTTGTTGTACCTCCTTTTGTGTCTAACATCTGCAGGAAAATATAGAAAATAATGTAGATGATACAAAAGAGAACGAGACTTTCAACAACATTTGTGAAACTTTAGATGGATCAACTCATAATGCACTCGAAATCACTACTGAAAATGGTAAGGTAAAACATTCTACAAATACAGAAGGTGAGAAGTTTTTGGATGATCTGAATTGTTCCACCAATCATGCTATTTTCGAGGAGCAACTATTAGAATCATTTATTTATACACCATTGTCACATGTTGATTTTTCTGCTGATCGTTGTGCTAAAAATGAGTTATGTGCTAATAATTATATTGTACCTATGCTAGAACAACTGAATGAATTTGATACTTTATCGCCCACATGTGCTGAAATTAAGCATTTGATTCCAATTACATGTGAAAGGGATGAGCTGAAATTGTTGTCTTCTATAAATACATTGGGTTATATTGAATTTAACACTCATTGTGATCTCAATATTGTGGAGAGAAATATATTTTCTAAAACTGAATTACCTTTGTTAAGTAGAAATATTTTTCATGCTATAGGCAACTATGAAGATAGTGGTGAATTTATGGTGCATAAAGTTTACGTATGCTCAAATGAGAAATCCCATTTTGTGCTGCAACAACATAGTGAAATGAATGGATGCACTAACACTAATAATTCTTTGTCAAGTTTTTTTAGTAGTTTTTTTCTTGCAGCAGGGACAATATATAAAAGAGCAGCATTGTTTGCTGCGGTTGCGCAATATAGACACGCTCATTCTACCCCCAAAGCAAGCCTCTTTGCTAGACATACGAGCAAGCCAAAGACGGCTTGTCATAAAGAAGGGGAGAATGATGAGATCAAGCATATTGTCAATGCACATACAAGAACGACACCATGTTTATTTGTTTGGGATCCTGGCTCGAGTGAATGTGCATGCGTATTTGATGAAGAACATGGAGATGGTGCACTATGTCATCCACCACCTTGGTCTCCTCCTTTGATGCACACAAGAGGATTTGATGGCGTTGCACATATGGACCAACACATGAGAGAACATGAACTTGAGTCAAGGACGACTCCAATTCAAGAAGGGGGGATGATGAGGACATCACTCCTATGGATATACACAATACTCCATCCACCATACAAGATGCAATCAATAGAATTCACACACACCAATTAATTTCAGAGGTGAGCTCGTTCTTATATGTTTCCTTATATATTTTTTAGAATAGATTGCTACCTAATAAATTAATTGTGATTAGGATCAATGGAGAAGTTCAAAGAGTAGTTGGAGGAAGTTTTAGGGACGTGGAGGACCAGATAAAACGTTCAAAGAAGATGGAAACTGAGCCCAACTCAAAATCGTGTCCAGCTCGGAGTCCAAAAGTAGTACGCACTAAAACGGACGTCTAGGACGCATGCGATCTTCATTTTTGACGTTCTACATATGCACGAAAAGCGGAGAGGATAAACTTTCTAATGCCGCTTGTCCCATGTCAAAATTCCTTATTAGTCGTTGAGAATCATCAAAAAAAATTCGAGTTCAAAATCTGTCATTGTATTGCGCCACCGTATTGGCCCATTGGGCCTTGTATCAAGTCTAAGTCCATTATTTTCGTATTTTAGGGTTAGGTCACGACCCCAACACCTCCTTGGACGTCCTGCCATCTATATATACTCCATAGTAGCTGCCATGAATAATTGGGTTTTGCTAAGATTAATCTGTTATACATAGTTTTGCCGTTTATCGGTTTGTGAGACCCCAACTTAGCAATTCAGATTGCTTACCTTGTTCTTGCTTGTGTTCTTGGTTGCACTTGCAGGGATTAGCCTTCTTGGCGAGGTCAATCGTGTGCAGCACGATTGATAACCAACAGAGTGGTGGTGTAGTGATTGCAGTGGTTTTTCGTGTTGTACTAGAGAGTCTCGGATCATCAACGTCGAGATCTTCATCAATCGACTTATCCATTACCTTTCGGAAGATCGGGCCTAAAACTTACTCATCACACGAGTGCATTCACAAAAGGATATACAGAAAATTGCAACAGAACAAGATTATTTAAGCACTTTTATTACAGAATTTAGAATATCCTCAAATACAAGCTCTAATGAATATTAATGACGGGTTTGAACTAATATAGCGGAAATAAACTAAATAAAGCTACTATGCAGCTAAGCAAAATAAGCATAAGGGTAGCGCAACTCCAATCAACACCACAGGTAAAGCTGACGGTATACACGGCCTAGAACTCCGCATTATCACCATTATACTCCCAATCCTGACCTGTAACTGTTGGTGGGGGAATTGCAAGGGTGAGTACATATCGTACTCAGCAAGTGTGGAAAGTATGACATGTAGCTGATTCAAATGATGAATATAATAATGAAAAAGTGCTAATAATTACATCAAAACATTTGAAAAGCAATATATTGTATGTATGTGAAGTAAACCCATCATAAACCATATAGTTATCATAATACCAGTCCATATTTCGTTACTATCATCCATATTTCAGAATTCTCATTACCATTAACCATATCCATTGCCATAAACCATAATACCATCCCATAACCAATACCAACAATAACCAAATCATCCCAAATTCCAAGTTTCCTCTAATTATGGAAGTTGTCCAGGTGCTCATAATCAAGATCACAACTATCATGATAGTTTTAGACACACTCTGCAGAGGTTGTACCGCTCTACCCACGTGTTCGTGATTTCATCACCTTTCGGTGACTAAGAACCTCCCTTATGCCTGTTACCCATCGGTCACATTACACACTTCCGTTGGTGTGTGGCCAAGAGATCACAAAATAGCATTTACAAAGGGACTACTAGCATGTACGTACCCACTGAGGTTTAACCGGTGGCAATGCCTCCACTTGAGCACATCTTCAGGGCCCCCTCTTGTGCCATTCGGATCCCAGGGTGTCCCGCCTCAAATTCAAACCCAATCCGACTCCCCTTCCCCGGTGCGCCAAATGATCCGCTCGATACTAGCTATACCCTAATTAATCAGCTACGCCGCACTCATACTTGGCCTCGTGGTGGCACTGTTGTCCTGGCATATTCTCGCATGGACCCGTCCTTAGATCTAAAGCAAGCAACCACCATAGCATTCAACCCATCCACATACCAGGCATGCTTAGATTACCCATTACCATATCATATTGACCAGTTAATATTAACCATAATCTCATTAATGCATAATTAAATAGTATAGTTGTTTTCCCATCCCAATTTATTAAGCGATGAAAAATGATAAAAACCCTTCCCGACTCTCTACCATGTATTCCAGGTGACAAGGGTTGTTAAACAAAGCTAGTAAACTCCTATCATAGGAATTCCCATCAAATTGACACAAGCATTCAGTTTTGAAAACAAAACATTTATTATTAAAACAGGATCAATATGTTCAAGAACACTTGCCTTGCTCTTGAGCTTGATTAGGGTCAAAGCTTTCAAATTCCTGGTACTGCAGGTCCTCCACAACACACTCTAGCGCAAAACCTTCTATTCCGAGTGACAAACATGCAAACACACAATTCAATCAAATAATGCTCATATAGTACTCAATATGACATGACATGCATGATTAATGCAATTGCGAAGCAAAACTAGTTAATGAGTTGTTAATGATGTTTGCTAATAGTTCTAATAGCTTTTAACAAGTTTGGACAGGTTTGGAATTGATTCAAATCAATTTAGAATTAATTCAGCAGAAAACAGTCAGCAAAATTGGACTAGTCCGCCCTTCGCATAAACAGCGAACTAGGGTTTTCTAGATCGACGTGAATTTGGAGATACGGGATTGAATTCACATTAGAAAGAGGAAGTAGAAGGTATACCAGGTGTTTAGAACTCTAATGAAGCAAGGGTTATGGAGGCAACACTTGGATCTTGACGATCTAGGGTTGATGAAGAACTTGATGGTGAATTGTTGATGAAGAACGAAAACTCGATGGAGATCTTGGCCTCTTGATCCTCTTTCCTTTCCTCCTCTTCTTCTTCTTGCTCGGGATCTCCTTCTCCCTCCTTGATGGTGGCTCTCCACGAACTAGGCTTGGTGGTCTTTCAATTGAGGCAAAAGGATGTAAAGTCAAGGGGTGGGGTTGTTTATATAAGGGTGGAGGGCTAGGGTTTGATGGATTTCAAGTTTGCGGAGGGTGGAGGCCGGTGTGGGGTCCCACATGGGCTCCAAGAGAGTTAGACACAATGTACTTAGGCCCACTTAAGGTAAAACCCAAAAACACGTTGTGAAACAAAAGATGAACTCAGAATCGCGATCACCGGACAAGTCCGCAATAGGCCAGACTAGTCCGAAGTTAGTCAGAGAGAAATCGGACAAATCTGGACTAGACATCAGACAAGTTCGAACTTAGTCAGAGAAAAAACAGACAAGTGTGGCCAAAACCGAAGAAGTCCAATTGTAGTCAAAGAGGAAAATGGACAAGTCCGCTAGATGTCGCACAAGTCCGCACAAGTCTAGGGACTTGGCAAAATTTCAAGGTTGGGATGACCGGACTAGTCCGCTATGGGCTGGACAAGTTCGAAAAATGTACAGAGACAAAACCGGACTAGTCCGCAGCAAGAAGGGACAAGTCCGAAGAAGGTAAGAGATAATTCGGACTAGTTCGCACCAAAAACGGACTAGACCGCACTCCTTAGAACTTTTGAGTGTGGTTTTGCTCCTAATTCATTTTAAACTCATTCCTTTATCTGTGGATTAATGTTAAACATGTATATGAACTTATGCAATACATGATGCATGAAAATGAGGGTGTTACAAACCTACCCCCCTTAAAATGAATCTCGCCCTCAAGATTCGACATGGAAGAGAAGAGATAGGGAAATTCCTTTTGAGATCATCCTCCAGCTCCCAAGTTGCGTCTGATTCTATGTGATGCTTCCATTGTACTTTGCACCATCGAATAACCTTGTTCCTTGTGACTCTCTCCTTGGTTTCCAAGATTTTGACCAGTTTCTCAGCATAAGTCAAATCTGCCTCTAATTCCAATTCTTCCATTGGCACTTGTTCTTCCGGTACCCTTAAACACTTCTTAAGATGGGAAACATGAAACACATCATGAACATCTGATAATTGAGCTGACATCTCCAACTTATATGCTACTTCTTCTCTTTTGTCCAGAATCTTGAATGGTCCAATGTATCGAGGTGCTAGCTTGCCTCTTATGTTAAACCTCTTATGACCTCTCATTGGTGACACCTTGAGGTAAACAAAATATCCCACTTCAAAGGCTAGTTTCCTTCTCCTATTGTCCGCATAGCCTTTTTTCCTTAGTTGAGCAACCCTCATGTTTTCATGAATAATCTGGACTTGGTTCTCTGCTTCTTGCAACATGTCAGGTCCAAACACTTGATTTTCTCCTGTCTCATTCTAGAACAAGGGTGTCCTACACTTCCTTCCATATAGTGCTTCATAGGGTGACATTTTTAAACTTGCTTGGTAACTATTTATATGAGAATTATGCATACGGCAAGCTCTTGTCCCAACTTTTCCCATGCTTCTAAGCACAAGCCCTTAACATGTCCTCCAAAATCTGATTGGTCCCTCAGTTTGTCCATCCGTTTGAGGGTGATATGTTGAGCTAAATTTCAACCTTGTTCGAAATGCTTCATGCAATTTCTGCCAAAACCTGGAGGTAAATTGAGAACCTCTATCTAACACTATCCTCTTTGGAACTCCATGTCGGCATACAATATACTGCATATATAGGTCTGCCAGTTGTATTGCAGTATACTTGGTCTTGACATGGATGAAGTGAGCTGACTTGGTAATCCGATCCTTAGTAACCTAAATTAAATTTTAACTGGACTAGGTACGTGTCAATCCAACTATAAAGTCTATCTCGATTTCTTCCCATTCCATTCTGCATCTTCAATGGCTGCAATAATCTGGTTGGCCTTTGGTGTTCAGCTTTGACTCATTGGCACACATCACACAACGCGACATATTCAGCTATGTCCTTTTTCATGCTAGCCTACCAATAACATGTCTTCAAGTCCTTGTACATCTTCGTACAACCCGGATGAATTGACTACGACGAGTCATGTGCCTCCTTTAATATTGTCTCCCGAATATGCTTCACATTAGGCACCACAATCCTCTTTCCAAGCCATAAGGTACCATGTTCATCCTCATCAAATCTGATTTCCTTTCCCTCTTGGGTCCTTTCCTTGATCTCCTGAATTCCCTCATCCTTTGTTTGACCCTCTCGAATTTCTTGCTCCAAGGTCGGATTTAACTCCATTATTCCCATATCATTCACAAATCCAAGATTCAACCGTCCAAACTCCTTACATAACTCGAATGGCAACTCTTGAACTGTGAGTTGGTGGCTTACTCTTTTCCTACTCAAGGCATCAGTTACTACATTAGCCTTCCCCGGATGATAGTTGATCCCCACGTCATAATCCTTGATGAGCTCCAAACATCTTCGTTGCCTTAAATTCAGGTCCGTTTGTGTGAATATATACTTGAGACTCTTATGATCCGTATAAATTTCACACCTATGTCCAAGGATATAGTGTATCCAAATCTTCAATGCGTGTACCATGACTGCAAGTCCCAAATCATGCATTGAATAATTCTGCTCATGTTTCTGCAATTGCCTCGATGCATAGGCAACCACTTGACCTGCTTGCATGAGCACACATCCAAGTCCTTGTCTTGATGCGTCACAATAAATATCAAAACTCTTGCTCACATCCAGCAATATCAAGGCTGGGGCTGTAGTTAACCTCTTCTTTAACTCCTCAAAACTGTCTTGACAAGCTTGAGTCTATTGGAAAGCTTTCCCCTTCATTAGCAATTTTGTCATTGGCTTGGCTATTTTGGAGAAGTCCTTGATAAATCGACGGTAATATCCAGCCATTCCAAGAAAACTCATGATCTCCTTCACATTCTGGGGTGGTTTCGATTTCAACACATCCCTCACTTTTCCAGGGTCAACTGATACTCCTCCTCCTGAGATGATATGACCCAAAAACGACACTTCCCTCAACCAAAATTGGCACTTGCTGAATTTGGCGTACAATTGATGCTCACTCAATTTCCGCAACGTGAGCCTCAAATGTTCCTCATGTTCCTTCTCATCCCTCGAGTAGATCATTATTTCATCAATGAACACCACAACAAACTTATCCAAGTACTCCATGAAGACCTTATTCATGAGGTACATAAAGTAAGTAGGTGCGTTTATCAATCCAAAGGACATAATGGTATACTCATAATATCCATACCATGTCCGAAAAGCTGTCTTGGGTATATCCGATGGTCTAATCTTCATTTGAAAGTATCCCAACCTCAAATCAATCTCGGAGAAGACACAAGCACCCTTCATCTGGTCAAACAAGTCTTCCATGCATGTCAAGGTGTACTTGTTCTTGATGGTCACCTCATTGAGAGCTTGGTAATCCACACACATCCTTTGGGATCCATCCTTCTTGTCCACAAAAAGTACAGGAGCCCCCCAAGGTGAAGAGCTTGGGCGAATAAAACCCTCTCTAGTTGCTCTTGAATCTGCTTCTTGAGCCCCGCTAACTCCTTAGGAGGCATCCTATACGACCTCTTAGCTATAGGTGCAGTTTCAGGTATTAAATCAACAACAAACTCAATGTCTAGATCAAGTGGCATACTTGGAAACTCATCCAGAAACACATCCAAAAATTTACGCACCACTGGGATCTCCTCAATCACAACACCATCCATATGATTCAGCTCCACTTGCTTCGGTGCATGTTGAGATGCTTCAAATTTTATGGTGATTCCTTCCTTATTAGTCAACTTCACCGTCTTTGTGGCACATTCAATGACTCCATTGTGCTTCATCAACCAGTTCATACCAAGTATAATGTCCAATCCTTAAGAATCCAAGACAATGAGGTTGGCAAAGAAGTCTACCCCCCTTATTCTAAGGCTTACTTTTGGACATACTATATTTGTCCTCATCTCTCCTCCGGGAGACTTAACCAATAGAGTAATATTCATATGAGAGATAGACAAACTATACTTGGCAACATATTTCGATGCAATGAATGAATGCGATGCTGCAGAATCAAATAACATAGTCGTCAGGTTGGAGTTTGCGAGAAACATACCAATAACCACATCATCCGCTTGTTGAGCATCCTCTGTAGAGACATGGTTCACGTTGCCACGAGCCAAATTCTGCTGTCCACGGTTCCCTTGTGGCTATCCTCCATTGGGTCTTGGGTTTTGCCTTGGAGCATTGCTTCCTTGACCAAGGCCTGACTTAGGACAATGACTTGTAAAGTGTCCTGCTTCTCCACATGTATAGCACTTCCTAACTGCACCAGAATTATTGGGACAAACTTCATTCTGAAAATTTGCACCAGGAAAGTTAGCATGAGGTGCAAAAGGCATTATAGGCCTAGGTGCCTGCATGACAGAGCGTTGCTACACGAACTGAGCTGGATGCGGTGCATAACCAGGGCGTTGTACCAGAGCAGAAGAGTTGTAATAAGGCGCATTAGGTGGTGCAAAGAGAGGGCGCACATTACCTCCTTGTTGCTGTCCTTGATATGGAACTTTCCTCTTGTTGTCTAGCTCCATCTCACGGACTTTGTTCTCCACAACAATTGCTTTGTCCACAAGCTTCTGAAAGTTGGCATAATCACAATTCAACAATTGCACTTGGATCTCATTGTTCAAGCCCCTCATGAACAAGTATTGTTTCCAGCTGTCCCGGCTGACATCCTCAGGTGCGTATCTTGAGAGTTGAGTGAATTTGTTGAGATATTCACCCACACTCGATCTTCCTTGCCTCAAGTTCTTAAATTCTTGCCTCTTCAATATCACAACGCCTTCCGACACGTAATGAGAACGGAAGCCCTCCTTCAATTCAGCCCAAGTAATCCTCTCTTGATTCTCATGGGCATTGCATAAAGAATCCCACCAATTGGCAGCTGCTCCAACAAGTTGATGGGAAGCAAATAGAACCTTCTCCCGGTCGCTGCACTGGACAATAGCTAGCTTCTTCTCCACATAATTGAGCCAATCATCAGCATCCATAAGGTCAGCAGCTTGAGCAAAGGTTGGCGGCTTAGTCGTCATAAACTCTCCCAACCGGTTATGAGGAGGCGGGGGTGGCGGTGGAGGCATGTGGGGCTGATTGTTGTTGTTGCCAGCCTGCAGTTGTCCCATAGTCTGTATCATGGTCTGCAATAGTTGGTTTTGCATTGTCAATAGCTGCTCAAGGTTGATAGCTCCTTGGTCAGGTCCTTGTCCATTGGTTTTCTGAGGTGCTTCATTGTTCTCCTCCTCATCATTTCCATCCCTCTGGTTTTGAGTCCTCACCATCTGAAGAAAAGCAAGAGATAAGAATTTAGAAGATGTCCCCAACTATATGCATCAAGGGATATGAAACTAAACAACTATACTAGCCTATGTGGACATGGCAATGCTAAAGCATCCCAAAATCCTCTACTAAGCACACAAGCAGCAATACATAGCAAACAGCACACCAAGCAAAAACACATTGATTCCTGAGTGTTCCTATGTGCTCTAAAGTGTCTATTCTATCTAGGTTGCGTCATACGGTCAACCTGTTGCCCTAATATCAATTTGTGACACCCGGTTCCAAAAATGAACCAAGTGAACACATATGTGTGCCTAGGATGTTCAACACACATACACGAGTGCATTCACAAAAGGATATACAAAAAATTACTGGAGAACAAGATTAATTAAGCACTTTTATTATAGAATTCAGAATATCCTTGAAAGTGCATCTAGGATCCCCGTGGGTTTTGGATGATTGATGACGACAATTAAGTGACTAATGAGCTCAGTGATCTTAAGCACAGGTGTGGATTTAAGTGGAAGCACAATCCCTCAAAAAGGAAAAGGATGAAAACGGCGATGCCAACTCGAAAAGGAGAAACTAGGGTTTCTAGTGTGTCGAGTTTGGACTAGCCAAATACGTGTGAGGATGTGTGTGTAAAGTGCATTGAGATCAAGTTGGGAGCTCAAAGCGGTTTAGAGGTCAAACCCATTGAGAGAAAAGAGTTGGAAGCAGTCTGGCAGTAGGGCCGGACTAGTCCGTGCAGGTGGCCGGACTAGTCCACCCCTTGCTGGCCAAGTCCGTTTTCAGCCGGACCAGAAGGGTCTGACTGAGTTCGGACTAGTCCGTAGTGGGACAGACTAGTCCGGGGAGTTGTGGAGTGGGTTTTGGGGACTAAGTCCCAAAACCAGGGACTTGTCCATTTTGGTCCGGACCAAGAGGTCCTGACTGAGATCGAACAAGTCCGCCCTGGGGGCCGGACTAGTCTGGGTGTGAGAGAAGTCGGTGCTTCAGAGACTAAGTCTGGGAAGGCCGGACTAGTCTGCCCTGGGGGCCGGATTAGTCCGTGGTCTTCAGACTAGTCCGTTTTCACACGGAACAAAAGGTTCTGTGTGAGATCGGACTAGTCCGGTGAGGGTCGGACTAGTCCGTTGTTGAAGTGACCGTTTGAATTTGAAGTTTGGCGGGTAGTGTGACGATTGCCGCGCAGTGCGACAGTTGTCAGGGACGTCAGTGGTCCCCTAGGCCGGACTAGTCCGCCCATCTGCTGAAGTCAGCAGTATGGGCTTGGGACCTCTATAAATAGAGGACCCTGGGTTCATTTGAACCAACCTTTGAGAAAGTTGAAACCCTAGTGCTGCCACAGCAACCTTGAGCCTCCCAAAGCCTCCTTCTAGCCTAAATTCCCTCTAAAACTAATTCTTGTGTGGATTAGGGTTTAGTGAGGTGAAGAAGAGGAAGAACACCGCTCTTTGGCTCTCGGTTTGATCTCTTGCACTTTGTGAATCTTTGTGATCTGTGGCTTGAGTCAATCTTTGTGATTTGTGATTGTATTTGTGGTGGGAGCCTCATATTGTGAGAAGCCCCAACGAATCTTGTATTCACTCTTTGTGATAGTGGAAGAACCAAGTTAGGCCCGCGTGGTAAACTTGGTGAGGGAAGGGTTGTTGAACCCGGTACTTCGTAGACTCCTCAACGGTGACATAGGTTCCTTCGTGGTATCGAACCTCAGGATAAAATCCTTGTGTCCCTTGTGTTCTTTACTTTCACTTATTGCTCATTACTTCTAGGGTTAACTTTATCGGTCTTGTTCATCACTCTTGTTTCATCGCGATCCTTAGTTTCATACTTGTCATATAACTTGTTAAGGCTCACTAAGTCATTCTAACAAACCTTGCATCACGAGAATTGGACTAAAACTTGTTAGAAACCCTTTTTAGGCTTTTTCCTGTAGGAGGACTGGATTAGTCTGCCCCTGGACCGGACTAGTCCGCCCCCTGAGTTCTAATCTCGTTTTATTAAGTCATTTCAGGTCGTTTAGCCTATTTACCCCCCCCCCCTCTAGGCAACTTTCAATCCTCAAATACAAGCTCTAATGAATATTAATGACATGTTTGAACAAATGTAGCGGAAATAAACTAAGTAAAGCTACTATGCAGCTAGGCAAAATAAGCATAAGGGTAGCGCAGCTCCAATCAACACCACAAGCAAAGCTGACGGTAGACACGGCCTAGAACTCCGCATTATCACCGTTGGTGGGAGAATTGCAAGGGTGAGTACAAGTTGTACTCAACAAGTGTGGAAAGTATGACATGTAGCTGATTCAAATGACGAATATAATAATGGTTAAGTGCTGAAAAGTGCATCAAAACATTTGAAAAGCAATATATTGTATGTATGTGAAGTAAACCCATAATAAACCATGTAGTTATCATAATACCAGTCCATATTTCGTTACCATCATCCATATTTCAGAATTCTCATTACCATTAACCATACCCATTGCCATAAACCATAATACCATCCCATAACCAATACAAACCATAACCAGATCATCCCAAATTCCAAGTTTCCTCTAATCATGGAAGTTGTCCAGGTCCTCATAACCGGGAGCACGACTATCATGATAGTTTTAGACAAACTCTGCAGAGGATGTATCACTTTACCCATGTGTTCGTGATTTCATCACCTTTCGGTGACTAAGAACCTCCCTTATGCCCATGACCCGTTGATCACATTACACACTTCCGTTGGTGTGTGGCCAAGAGATCACGAAATAGCCTTTAGAAAGGGACTACTAGCATGTACAGACCCACTGAGGTTTCACCGGTGGTGATGCCTCCAACTGAGCACCTCTTCAACCAAGGGCCCCCATTTGTGCCATTCAGATCCCAGGGAGTACCACCTCAAATCCAAACCCAATCCGACTCCCCTTCCTTAGTGCGCCAAATGATCCGCTCAGTACTAGCAATACCCTAATTAATCTGCTATGCCACACCCATACTTGGTCTCATGGTGGCACTGTTGTCTTGGCATATTCTCGCATGAACCGGTCCTTAGATCTAAAGCAACCACAATATCATTCAACCCATCCACATACCAGGCTTGCTTAGATCACCCATTACCATATCATATTGACAAGTTCATATTAACCATAATCTCATTAATGCATAATTAAATAGTATAGTTGTTTTCCCATCCAAATTTATTAAGTGAAGAAAAAAAGGTAAAAAGCCCTTCCCGACTCTCTACCATGTATTCCAGCTGACAAGGGTGGTTAAACAAAGTTAGTAAACTCCTATCATAGGAATTCTCATTAAATTGACACAAGCATGCAGTTTTGAAAACAAAACATTTGTTATCGAAACAAGATCAATATGTTCAAGGACACTTGCCTTGCTCTTGAGATTGATTAGGGTCAAAGCCTTCAAACTCCTGGTACTGGAGGTCCTCCGCAGCACTCTCTAGCGCAAAACCTTCTATTCTGAGCAACAAACATGCAAACGCACAATTCAACCAAATAATGCTCATATAGTACTCAATATGACATGACATGCATGATTAATGTAAATATGAAGCAAAACTAGTTAATGAGTTGTTAATGATGTTTACTAACTAGTACTAATAACTTTTATCAAGTTTTGACAGGTCTGGAATTGATTCAAATCAATTTAGAATTAATTAAGTAGAAAATAGTAAGCAAAATATCCATACCATGTCCGAAAAGCTGTCTTGGGTATATCCGATGGTCTAATCTTCATTTGAAAGTATCCCAACCTCAAATCAATCTCGGAGAAGACACAAGCACCCTTCATCTGGTCAAACAAGTCTTCCATGCATGGCAAGGTGTACTTGTTCTTGATGGTCACCTCATTGAGAGCTTGGTAATCCACACACATCCTTTGGGATCCATCCTTCTTGTCCACAAAAAGTACAGGCGCCCCCCAAGGTGAAGAGCTTGGGCGAATAAAACCCTCTCTAGTTGCTCTTGAATCTGCTTCTTGAGCCCCGCTAACTCCTTAGGAGGCATCCTATACGACCTCTTAGCTATAGGTGCAGTTTCAGGTATTAAATCAACAACAAACTCAATGTCTAGATCAAGTGGCATACTTGGAAACTCATCCAGAAACACATCCAAAAATTTACGCACCACTGGGATCTCCTCAATCGCAACACCATCCATATGATTCAGCTCCACTTGCTTCGGTGCATGTTGAGATGCTTCAAATTTTATGGTGATTCCTTCCTTATTAGTCAACTTCACCGTCTTTGTGGCACATTCAATGACTCCATTGTGCTTCCTCAACCAGTTCATACCAAGTATAATGTCCAATCCTTAAGAATCCAAGACAATGAGGTTGGCAAAGAAGTCTACCCCCCTTATTCTAAGGCTTACTTTTGGACATACTATATTTGTCCTCATCTCTCCTCCGGGAGACTTAACCAATAGAGTAATATTCATATGAGAGATAGAAAAACTATACTTGGCAACATATTTCGATGCAATGAATGAATGCGATGCTGCAGAATCAAATAACATAGTCGTCGGGTTGGAGTTTGCGAGAAACATACCAATAACCACATCATCCGCTTGTTGAGCATCCTCTGTAGAGACATGGTTCACGTTGCCACGAGCCAAATTCTGCTGTCCACGGTTCCCTTGTGGCTATCCTCCATTGGGTCTTGGGTTTTGCCTTGGAGCATTGCTTCCTTGACCAAGGCCTGACTTAGGACAATGACTTGTAAAGTGTCCTGCTTCTCCACATGTATAGCACTTCCTAACTGCACCAGAATTATTGGGACAAACTTCATTCTGAAAATTTGCACCAGGAAAGTTAGCATGAGGTGCAAAAGGCATTATAGGCCTAGGTGCCTGCATGACAGAGCGTTGCTGCACGAACTGAGCTGGATGCGGTGCATAACCAGGGCGTTGTACCAGAGCAGAAGAGTTGTAATAAGGCGCATTAGGTGGTGCAAAGAGAGGGCGCACATTACCTCCTTGTTGCTGTCCTTGATATGGAACTTTCCTCTTGTTGTCTAGCTCCATCTCACGGACTTTGTTCTCCACAACAATTGCTTTGTCCACAAGCTTTTGAAAGTTGGCATAATCACAATTCAACAATTGCACTTGGATCTCATTGTTCAAGCCCCTCATGAACAAGTATTGTTTCCAGCTGTCCCGGCTGACATCCTCAGGTGCGTATCTTGAGAGTTGAGTGAATTTGTTGAGATATTCACCCACACTCGATCTTCCTTGCCTCAAGTTCTTAAATTCTTGCCTCTTCAAGATCGTGGAGTGGGTTTTGGGGACTAAGTCCCAAAACCACGGACTTGTCCATTTTGGTCCGGACCAAGAGGTCCTGACTGAGATCGAACTAGTCTTCCCTGGGGGCCGGACTAGTCCGGGTGTGAGAGAAGTCGATGCTTCAAAGACTAAGTCTGGGAAGGCCAGACTAGTCCGCCCTGGGGGCCGGACTAGTCCGTGGTCTTCAGACTAGTCCATTTTCCCACGGAACAAAAGGTTCTGTGTGAGATCGGACTAGTCCGGTGAGGGCCGGACTAGTCCGTTGTTGAAGTGACCGTTTGAATTTGAAGTTTGGCGGGTAGTGTGACGATTACCGCGCAGTGCGACAGTTGTCAGGGACGTCAGTGGTCCCCTAGGCCGGACTAGTCCGGGCTGTAGGCCGGACTAGTCCGCCCATCTGCTGAAGTCAGCAGTATGGCTTGGGACCTCTATAAATAGAGGACCCCTGGGTTCATTTGAACCAACCTTTGAGCAAGTTGAAACCCTAGCGCCGCCACAACAAACTTGAGCCTCCCAAAGCCTCCTTCTTGCCTACATTCCCTCTAAAACTAATTCTTGTGTGGATTAGGGTTTAGTGAGGTGAAGAAGAGGAAGAACACCGCTCTTTGGCGATCGGTTTGATCTCTTGCACTTTGTGAATCTTTGTGATCTGTGGCTTGAGTTAATCTTTGTGATGTGATTGTATTTGTGGTGGGATCCTCAAATTGTGAGAAGCCTCAAAGAATCTTGTATTCACTCTTTGTGATAGTGGAAGAACCAAGTTAGGCCCGTGTGGTAAACTTGGTGAGGGAAGCGTTGTTGAACCCGGTCCTTCGTGGACTCTTTAACGGGGACGTAGGTTCCTTCGTGAGATCGAACCTCGGGATAAAATCTTGTGTCCCTTGTGTTCTTTACTTTCACTTATTGCTCATTACTTCTACGGGTTAACTTTATCAGTCTTGTTCATCACTCTTGTTTCATCGTGATCCTTAGTTTCATACTTGTCATATAACTTGTTAAGGCTCACTAAGTCATTCTAACAAACCTTGCATCACGAGAATTGGACTAAAACTTGTTAGAAACCCCTTTTAGGCTTTTTCCTGTAGGAGGACCAGACTAGTCCGCCCCTGGACCAGACTAGTCCGCCCCCTGAGTTCTAATCTCGTTTTATTAAGTCATTTCAGGTCATTTAGCCTATTCACCCCCCCTCTAGGCAACTTTCAATTGGTATCAGAGCAGGACTCTCCCAAAAGAGTCTAACAACTCGGAGAGAAGATGGCTGGAGTGGGGTACGAAGAAGTCTCAACCAGTGAGGTCCAAGCAACTCCAGAAGAGATTCTCTTCTATCAAGACAAGTCAACGGATGACGAAGAGATTCGTCAGCTCAAGGAAAAACTTCGAGAGAAGTTGAAGATTCCCAAGGTTGACACCTCAACCTCCACATCGAGTGGCACAATCAACTACAACCAACAAGGCTACAACTATGAACGCCTTGTCTCCAACAACCACTACCTTTCCATCCCATTGGGGAAGCCTCCCCAATTCGATGGAACCGACTACGGGATGTGGAAACACAACATGAAGATCCACCTTGTGTCACTCAACCCCTCACTATGGCAAATTGTGTTGACCGGGGTGAACATCCCTAATAATGAATAAGATATCACTCTGGAGCAAGCCGTGCTCCTTCACCGCAATACTCAAGCGGCGGGAGTGATCATCTCATCTCTCTCAAGAGATGAGTTCAACCGAGTGGATGGACTTGAGGTGGCCAAGGACATTCGGGACACTCTCAAGACGGCTCATGAAGGCAACCGAGTCGTGAAAGAAGCTAAGATTGAGCTCAAAGAAGGAGAGCTCGGGAGGTTTGCCATTATGGATGGTGAATCTCCCCATGAGATGTACAACCGCCTAAAGATACTCATCAACAAGAGTAGATCTTATGGCTGTACCAAGTGGACGGACCACGAGGTTGTGAAGAGGATGATTCGGGCATTCATGCCTAGAAACGTCTCTCTTTGCTCCATGATTCGAGAAAGTCCAGGGTTTGCCAAAATGACCCTGGAGGAGGTCCTTGGAAGGATCATCAACCACGAGATCATGGAGAAGGAGGCGCTCTTCGACAATGACCTCCAAAGGTTCACCGCCTCGAAGATGAAGAATGTTGCAGTCAAAGCAACAACCTCCTCAAAAGAGCAAGACAAGGATGATGAGGAGAGCCTTGACACCGATGAGGAAGAGGCCTTCTTCATCAACAACTTCAAGAGGATGATGAGAAGAAGAAATGGAGGATACAAGCATGAGAGTAAAGGCAAGGAAAAGGCAAGGCCCAAAACCAAGAGGGCTTGCTACAATTGTGGCGAGTACAGGCACTTCATTGTAGATTGCCCACATGAAGATGGCAAGAAGAAGAAGGAGGCCAAGCCACAAGAGAATAAGTTCTACAAGAAGAAGAGGCCCTCCGGTCATGCTCACTTAGGCAAGGAGTGGGACTCTAACGATGAGTCCTCCTCGTCCATAGATGAAGAGAAGATGGCAACCATAGCCATCAGGAGGAGCTCCAAGGGAAGCAAGCTCTTCCCAAATCTCTACGACCACGAGCCAACTTGCCTCATGGAAAAACAAGGAAGGAGAAAGGTTAACTCTAACTCATCCTCTTCCATATCCTCTCATGATGATTTTGATAGTGCTAGCGAAAATGAACACATGTTTAAGGATATAAGTAAGATCACATTGCGAAGAATGAAATTGCTTTCGGATGAGATTTTTGAGAAGGAGAAGCTCATAGATAGGCAAGAGGACTTGCTTATCCAAGAAAAGGAAAGATATAAAGAGCTCATTGAGCTCCTTGAGCATGAGATAGAGAAGAGCAAGGCATTAGAGCATGAACTTGCTCTAAGCAAGAATACATGCTCAAATCTTGAGGAGACAACCATTGAGCTCAAGGACGAACTTGGCAACTTGGCAAAAGTTAACAAGATCCTTGAGACTCAAGTTGAGTCTCATAAGACTAATGTAACCTCTTCCTCCAAAATCTCATCCTCCTCAAAAGTTGCATCCAAAGCAATATCAACTTGCAAATGTTCTAACTTGATTCTTAAATTAAAGGATGAGCTTAAGTTGACTCAAGGCAAGCAAGCACCTAAGAGTGGCATCTTTGACAAAGAGAAGGTGGCGTATGCACGAAGTGCATACACCAACACAAGACCTCTCAATGTCAAGGATGGTCTTGGTTATACTAGAGGTGGAAAGCGAAATGCCAAAACCTCCAAGTATGGCAAAGACTTGATTGTCTTTGTCAAAGGAAGCTCATCCCCAACTAAAATTGAGAAGAACACTTCAACTAGCACCTACTTGCCTAAATCTGAACCGCATCCTCTATTTCATGACTTTGATGCATCATATGTCTTGATGAGGAACAAGAATGGCAAAGTATATGCTACATATGTTGGGCCACTCCGCAAGAGCCCCAAGCCTTGCGTGTGGGTGCCCAAATGCCTCACCACTAACGTCAAAGGACCCAACTCCGCTTGGGTACCTAAAAGGAAGGCATAATCTTGTTTTGTAGGCATACTCCTCCAGTGGATCCAAATGGGTGCTCGATAGTGGGTGCACAAACCACATGACCGAAGAGAGAGGAAGATGTTCGAGGAGTATGAGGAACATGATGATCCAAATGAAGGAATTTTCTTTGGGGACAATAGCCGAGGGAAAATCCTTGGCTCCGGTAAAATTGTCATTTCTCCCCAACATACTCTTTCTCGTGTTTTACATATTGATTCTCTTGACCGTAACCTTTTGTCCATATCACAACTATTTGACAAGGGTTATAATTGTGTTTTCACTAATGAGGGTGTGAGCGTACTTAGAAGAAGTGATAACTCAATCGCTTTTAAGGGTGTACTCAAGGGAAAGCTTTATCTTGTGGACTTTGCCTCGGATAAAGCTCAACTTGACACATGCTTAATGGTAAAAACAACATGGGATGGCTTTGGCATAGACGGCTAGCCCATGTTGGGATGAGGAATTTACAAAAGCTTCTTAAGGTCGAGCACATTCATGGTTTGAAGAATGTTGTCTTTGAAAAGGATAGGCCATGTAGTGCTTGCCAAGCCGGGAAGCAAGTGGGAGCTCAACACCCCTCAAAGAACATCATGACGACAACAAGACCGTTGGAGCTGCTACATATGGACCTTTTCGGCCCAATAACCTACATTAGCATTGGTGGTAACAAATATGGTCTTGTTATTGTTGATGATTTTTCTCGTTTCACTTGGGTGTTCTTCTTGCATGATAAGGGTGAAACTCACGGTGTCCTCAAGAGGTTCTTGAGGAGAGCTCAAAATGAGTTTGCCTCAAGAATCAAAGCTATAAGAAGTGACAACGGCACCGAATTCAAGAACACTCAAGTGAAAGAATTCTTGGGTGAGGAGGGCATCAAGCATGAATTTTCAGCTCCATACTCCCCTCAACAAAATGGGGTGGCAGAACGGAAGAATAGGACACTCATCGAGATGTCAAGGACAATGCTTGATGAGTACAAGACATCGGATCGGTTTTGGGCGGAGGCGGTTAACACCGCTTGCCTCGCCGTCAACCGATTGTACCTCCATCGCCTCCTCAAGAAGACTCCCTATGAGCTTCTAGTTGGTAAGAAACCCAATGTCTCTTACTTTCGTGTTTTTGGGAGCAAGTGCTATATTCTCAACAAGAAGCCTAGGACTTCGAAGTTTGCTTCAAAGTCCGATGAAGGTTTATTTCTTGGTTATGACTCAAACACCCACGCCTACCATGTCTTCTACAAAACCTCCGGTATTGTTGAAATAGCACGCGACGTGGTGTTTGATGAAACTAACGGCTCCCAAGTGGAGCAAGTTGATCAAAGTGTACTAGATCAAGAAGACTCTCCACAAGAAGCTCTTAGGAGAATGGAACTTGGAGATGTTCGACCACAAGAACAACCTCAATGCTCAAGTGACCAACAACAAGATGATGCAAGCCACTCCCCACGCGATCAAGTTGAAAATGAACAAGTGGCACCTCAAAACGATCAAGAAGACGAAAGTTAAGGGGGAGGCATTCATCAAGGGGGAGATCAAGAAGAAGAAGAAGATGATGATGACTCAAGAGCTCAACCTCCACATCCTCATGTGCATCAAAGTGTTCAACAGGATCACCGCGTTGACAACATACTAGGAGATATCACTAAAGGGGTAACCACTCGTTCTCGCGTTGCAAATTTTTGTGAACATTACTCTTTTGTTTCTTCTTTGGAGCCCCATAAGGTTGAAGATGCCTTGAGACCCGGATTGGGTGGTTGCCATGCAAGAGCAGCTTAACAACTTTGAAAGGAACAAAGTTTGGGAGCTTGTCAAACGTCCACAAGCAAATGTTGTGGGCACCAAGTGGGTGTTACACAACAAGCAAGATGAACATGGTGTTGTAAGAAGGAACAAGGCACGACTTGTGGCCAAGGGGTACTCACAAGTTGAAGGTTTGGATTTTGATGAAACATTTGCTCCTGTAGCTAGGCTAGAGTCAATTCGTATATTACTTGCTTTTGCTACTCACCATGATTTTAAGCTCTACCAAATGGACGTCAAGAGTGCGTTCCTAAATGGCCCAATCAAGGAGGAAGTCTATGTGAAACAACCACTGGGCTTCGAAGACCAAGAATTCCCAAACCATGTCTTCAAATTGCGTAAGGCTCTCTATGGCCTCAAACAAGCTCCTAGAGCTTGGTATGAGTATCTTAGAGACTTTCTAGTTCAAAATGGTTTTAAGATAGGAAAAGCTGATTACACTCTCTTTACAAAGCATTTTAATGATGATATCATTGTGTGCTAAATATATGTCGATGACATGATATTTGGTTCTACTAACAAAGTGTTTTGTGATGAGTTTTCTAAGATAATGACAGAGAGATTTGAGATGTCCATGATGGGGGAGTTGAAGTTCTTTTTAGGTTTTCAAGTCAAGCAACTCAAAGAAGGCATGTTCATAAGTCAAACAAAATACACTCAAGACATATTAAAGAAGTTTGACATGGACAAGGCCAAACCCATCAAGACTCCAATGGCAACAAATGGACACTTAGACCTAAACGAAGACGGTCCATGTGTGGACCAAAAGGTATATCGTTCCATGATTGGCTCTTTGTTATATCTTTGTGCATCTAGACCGGATATTATGCTTAGTGTGTGTATGTGTGCACATTTTCAAGCTGCACCTAAGGTGTGTCACATGATCGTCGTGAAGAGAATTCTTAGATATTTAGTTCACACACCTAGCCTTGGACTTTGGTACCCCAAAGGATCCAAGTTTAACCTCATTGGCTATTCCGATGCGGATTATGCGGGGTGCAAAGTTGATAGAAAGAGCACATCTGGGACATGCCAATTTTTGGGTAGATCATTAGTGTCTTGGTCCTCTAAGAAACAAAATTCCATTGCTCTCTCCACAGCCGAAGCGGAGTATGTCACAACCGGAAGTTGTTGTGCACAACTTCTTTGGATGAGACAAACTCTAAGGGATTATGGTATAAACTTGTGCCATATTCCTCTCCTATGTGACAATGAAAGCGCCATCAAAATAGCTCATAATCTAGTTGAGCATTCAAGGACCAAACACATAGACATTAGACACCATTTCCTGAGAGATCATTCCTTAAAGGGGGATATAGTAATTTCCCATGTGAGAATCGAGAACCAACTAGCCGACATATTCACCAAGCCCCTAGATGAGAAGCGATTTTGTGAGCTTAGGAGTGAGCTCAATATCTTATATTCTCGAAATGTGGCTTGAAACATGCACAT
The DNA here is from genome assembly GCA_036927565.1 of Tuctoria greenei. NCBI lineage: Eukaryota > Viridiplantae > Streptophyta > Magnoliopsida > Poales > Poaceae > Tuctoria > Tuctoria greenei. Next base: position 185,163,218 of record JAYESD010000003.1, on the reverse strand, counting down.
CTGAATGTTTACCTTTTGCCTTATTCAAAAGAATGCATGTGGTTGAAAAATTCATCTCTATCTCGATTTTCTTCAAAATATTTGAAAAACTAGTGACTTTGTGAGTTATTTGAATGTTGAATGCTCACTGACCATATTCATAAAGTTTTGTTGTGGCAATATGTCCAAAAGGATCATCTATAGTGGCTAAAACTCAAATATATATGTTTTCAGCCTCCCTGGACAGGACTAGTCCGCCCTCTTTTCGGACAAGTCCGGATCCGGACTGGTCCGGATTTGGTCTGCTGACCGGACTAGTCCGGCCCCTTAACCGGACTAGTCCGGCCCTTGGGGACTTAAACCCCCCAAGAAGCAACCGACCCCTCCACTTCTTCCTTTGGCTTTTTCTCTCTCCCACGCGCGCGAAACCGCCCTCTTTCGGCGATTTTCGATTCCAACCACCAAAAATTGTTTCCAATCCGTGCATTGGAAGCTCCGGAGGTGTGGGAAACTTTCCCCGATCACTCACGACACGATCCATCCCCGATTCCGTCGATTTCTCAAGATTTGAAGAGGTATCCCCCATTTTTCAAAAACTTGCCTCATTCTTGATTCATTGAGTTTTTGATAGATGCCTCTTCATTAAAGTTACTTCTAGTGACCTTGTGATCATAGCCTAGGAATATTGCGAGTTGATTCCAAAATTTGTCGAAAAACCGTTAGAGTTAGGGTTTAACTTGTGTAAACCGGACTAGTCCGGTGCCAGGCGGACTAGTCTGTCCGGCAAACTAGTCCGCCCTTGGGGCGGACAAGTCCGGTGTACACAGGTCAAACTCCAACTTTGGTCGTTTCTTGAGATTTCTTTCACATTATTCCAACTCCTTGACCTACTATCTTATGGCCTCTATTCTTTTCAGCTGAAATGGCCGCTCCTCGCCATTTCGCTTCTCCCCCCACTGACTCCGAGCGGGAGGCGGAGCAACTTTGCCTTGCCGAAGAACGAGCAAGAGCTAAAGTTGAGGCTGCCGAGAAGTATCTCGAGCAGCATCAGAAAGCAATAGCAGCCAAGAAGCAACAAGCAAGGGCCGCAACTTTGGCCTACAATGAAGATGAAGCAATGGCTCGGGCCATTGAGGAGTCCCGCAAGGAACTCCGGAAGAAGAAGAGAGAGGAGCGCGAAGCTCATAACTCTCAGGCTGCTGCTGCACAAGTCTCCAAGCGGAAGAGGCTTGTGAGCCTTGGAGAGAAAGAGAAGGGCAAGGAACCAACCCAAGGAGAAATTGTTGAACGCCGGATCGAGCGAGATCCGAAGAAGGGCAAAGCTCCGGCTCCCGTGGAGCCCAAGAAGAAGAAGCACACAGTAAAGGTCCCGGCTGCGAAGGCCAAGGGCGTCTCTATCAAGGAGAAAGGGAAGGCCAAACCGGTTGGCCCCCTGGAGGTGCACACTCTCGAGAGGAATCCCAACAGGCAGCGTGAATGGCTGCAAATGTTTTCCATGGAAAGGGAGCCGAGAAAGCAAGAAGGCTCAGGACGGACAAAGTGTACAAGTATGAAAGGAGCACCGCCGACCCTCAGTTTTGGTGTGACTTTCATTGTGATTATTACCGTCTCTTCTACCAAAGCATGAAGAAACCTGTGATTGAAGCACAGTGGGTAGACTAGGAGTACATGGCCAAGAAGCAACATTCTGCTTTTGATACAGTCATTGAAGCAGCTGAGCGCCATGTGCTCAAGAACATCATGGGATTCAAGTATGACTAGAACATCGAAGTCATCCTGCAGTGTTATTCCTCCATCTACTTCACCACCTCTGGTGATAGAAGGATCATATGGATGACGCATGGCGAGCAGCTCTCAGTCACATTTGAGGATTTTGCAAAGATTCTCGGTCTTGAGGATCATTTGGATCATGAGATCATCATCTCTAACCTCAAGGCCGTTGACAGAGATCAGCTGGACTACATGTACCCGAGCCATGTGTCCTATGAGCCAGGACTTGCTCGCAACATCAAGCCTTTCTACAGCATTCTCAACAGGATCCTGAGGCGGACCATAGCACCAAAGGATGGTGACGCAGGGGTGATACAAGGCAACCTGAGGCACCTGCTACTTCTCATTGATGGGGAGGAGAAGTTCAATCTCGTCGACTACATCTTCGACGACATTTTCAACATCTCGCATACCCCCAACCGTGCTTGCTGGTATGCCCCCTACATCATGTAAATCATTGAGAAGGTGTCGGGCGTGACCTTCGTCAAGGATGTGACTCATCGCCCGCTCCATCCTCAGACACCCACTGCTGTCCTGCCTCCTCCGCGCCGGAAGAATGCGAAGCCTCCCTCCTCAGTGATGCCAGCTTCTCGGTCCGTGGCGCCTTCCTCCCCGCCTCCACCTCAATCCATGAGCGCCTTCTTCAAGTGTTTCAAGGCGATCTTCACTTCCTGCCGGAAGCAGGAGATTAGGAACCAGAGGGCACACAAGCGCCAAGAGAAGTACCTCAAGGCGGTGTGTGACAAGCTGGAGGTTCCTATGTCCTCTCTGGAGGCGAGTGACGGGGAGATCACACCATTCCCCGACTTCACTCCCGATGAGCTCGCCCAGCTCAAAGAGGACGGGAGCTCTTCCCGGGCAGCTCCTTCGGCTCGTGACGATGACGATCATGAGGACCCGGAGGCCACGGAGAGCGACTCCGAGGCTGGGGCCGATGATAGTGAAGACAGCGATGACTGAGTGGTTAAGGGTTCAAGTTCCCCCTCTTCTTTTCCTTTTTGGTGTCTTGATGCCAAAGGGGGAGAGTTAGATGGGAGTTAGACGGGGGAGAGTTAGAAAGGAAGGTAATTAGTGTTGTATCCCTTTATTTTGGATCCTTAGACATGTTGCACTCCTTATTGTAATATTTATGTCATGTCGGATGTTTATATTTGTGCAAGACTATGTTTTCAATGTTCAATGTCAATATGATGCATTGAATGTCTATCTTTTGATCATATTCATACTTATTATGTCTTGTCAGAAATTGTTGAGCACAACACGTAGGCACCCCACCATAACGTGTGTATGTATGAAGGACTTCCTCAATCTCTCTTTCATGATGCATTCATTGAGGGGGAGTCACTCATACACCCGCACGTTATGAAAACCACAAATTTATACTCTTTTATATGAAGACTTAATGTGTTGTCATCAATCACCAGAGATTGAAAGTGCATCTAGGATCCCAGTGGGTTTTGGATGATTGATGACGATAATTAAGTGACTAATGAGCTCAGTGATCTTAAGCACAGGTGTGGACTTAAGTGGAAGCACAATCCCTCAAAAAGGAAAAGGATGAAAACGGCGATGCCAACTCGAAAAGGAGAAACTAGGGTTTCTAGTGTGTCGAGTTTGGACTAGCCAAATACGTGTGAGGATGTGTGTGTAAAGTGCATTGAGATCAAGTTGGGAGCTCAAAGCGGTTTAGAGGTCAAACCCATTGAGAGAAAAGAGTTGGAAGCAGTCTGGCAGTAGGGCCGGACTAGTCCGTGCAGGTGGCCGGACTAGTCCACCCCTTGCTGGCCAAGTCCGTTTTCAGCCGGACCAGAAGGGTCTGACTGAGTTCGGACTAGTCCGTAGTGGGACAGACTAGTCCGGGTAGTTGTGGAGTGGGTTTTGGGGACTAAGTCCCAAAACCAGGGACTTGTCCATTTTGGTCCGGACCAAGAGGTCCTAACTGAGATCGAACAAGTCCGCCCTGGGGGCCGGACTAGTCTGGGTGTGAGAGAAGTCGGTGCTTCAGAGACTAAGTTTGGGAAGGCCGGACTAGTCTGCCCTGGGGGCCGGATTAGTCCGTGGTCTTCAGACTAGTCCGTTTTCACACGGAACAAAAGGTTCTGTGTGAGATCGGACTAGTCCGGTGAGGGTCGGACTAGTCCGTTGTTGAAGTGACCGTTTGAATTTGAAGTTTGGCGGGTAGTGTGACGATTGCCACGTAGTGCGACAGTTGTCAGGGACGTCAGTGGTCCCCTAGGCCGGACTAGTCCGCCCATCTGCTGAAGTCAGCAGTATGGGCTTGGGACCTCTATAAATAGAGGACCCTGGGTTCATTTGAACCAACCTTTGAGAAATTTGAAACCCTAGTGCCGCCACAGCAACCTTGAGCCTCCCAAAGCCTCCTTCTAGCCTAAATTCCCTCTAAAACTAATTCTTGTGTGGATTAGGGTTTAGTGAGGTGAAGAAGAGGAAGAACACCGCTCTTTGGCTCTCGGTTTGATCTCTTGCACTTTGTGAATCTTTGTGATCTGTGGCTTGAGTCAATCTTTGTGATTTGTGATTGTATTTGTGGTGGGAGCCTCATATTGTGAGAAGCCCCAACGAATCTTGTATTAACTCTTTGTGATAGTGGAAGAACCAAGTTAGGCCCGCGTGGTAAACTTGGTGAGGGAAGGGTTGTTGAACCCGGTCCTTCGTAGACTCCTCAACGGGGACGTAGGTTCCTTCGTGGTATCGAACCTCAGGATAAAATCCTTGTGTCCCTTGTGTTCTTTACTTTCACTTATTGCTCATTACTTCTAGGGTTAACTTTATCGGTCTTGTTCATCACTCTTGTTTCATCCCGATCCTTAGTTTCATACTTGTCATATAACTTGTTAAGGCTCACTAAGTCATTCTAACAAACCTTGCATCACGAGAATTGGACTAAAACTTGTTAGAAACCCTTTTTAGGCTTTTTCCTGTAGGAGGACTGGATTAGTCCGCCCCTGGACCGGACTAGTCCACCCCCCTGAGTTCTAATCTCGTTTTATTAAGTCATTTCAGGTCGTTTAGCCTATTTACCCCCCCTCTAGGCAACTTTCAATCCTCAAATACAAGCTCTAATGAATATTAATGACATGTTTGAACAAATGTAGCGGAAATAAACTAAGTAAAGCTACTATGCAGCTAGGCAAAATAAGCATAAGGGTAGCGCAGCTCCAATCAACACCACAGGCAAAGCTGACGGTAGACACGGCCTAGAACTCTGCATTATCACCGTTGGTGGGAGAATTGCAAGGGTGAGTACAAGTTGTACTCAACAAGTGTGGAAAGTATGACATGTAGCTGATTCAAATGACGAATATAATAATGGTTAAGTGCTGAAAAGTGCATCAAAACATTTGAAAAGCAATATATTGTATGTATGTGAAGTAAACCCATCATAAACCATGTAGTTATCATAATACCAGTCCATATTTCGTTACCATCATCCATATTTCAGAATTCTCATTACCATTAACCATACCCATTGCCATAAACCATAATACCATCCCATAACCAATACAAACCATAACCAGATCATCCCAAATTCCAAGTTTCCTCTAATCATGGAAGTTGTCCAGGTCCTCATAACCGGGAGCACGACTATCATGATAGTTTTAGACAAACTCTGCAGAGGATGTATCGCTTTACCCATGTGTTCGTGATTTCATCACCTTTCGGTGACTAAGAACCTCCCTTATGCCCATGAGCCGTTGATCACATTACACACTTCCGTTGGTGTGTGGCCAAGAGATCACGAAATAGCCTTTAGAAAGGGACTACTAGCATGTACAGACCCACTGAGGTTTTACCGGTGGTGATGCCTCCAACTGAGCACCTCTTCAACCAAAGGCCCCCATTTGTGCCATTCAGATCCCAGGGAGTACCACCTCAAATCCAAACCCAATCCGACTCCCCTTCCTTAGTGCGCCAAATGATCCGCTCAGTACTAGCAATACCCTAATTAATCTGCTATGCCACACCCATACTTGGTCTCGTGGTGGCACTGTTGTCTTGGCATATTCTCGCATGAACCGGTCCTTAGATCTAAAGCAACCACAATATCATTCAACCCATCCACATACCAGGCTTGCTTAGATCACCCATTACCATATCATATTGACAAGTTCATATTAACCATAATCTCATTAATGCATAATTAAATAGTATAGTTGTTTTCCCATCCAAATTTATTACGTGAAGAAAAAAAGGTAAAAAGCCCTTCCCGACTCTCTACCATGTATTCCAGCTGACAAGGGTGGTTAAACAAAGCTAGTAAACTCCTATCATAGGAATTCTCATTAAATTGACACAAGCATGCAGTTTTGAAAACAAAACATTTATTATCGAAACAAGATCGATATGTTCAAGGACACTTGCCTTGCTCTTGAGATTGATTAGGGTCAAAGCCTTCAAACTCCTGGTACTGGAGGTCCTCCACAGCACTCTCTAGCGCAAAACCTTCTATTCTGAGCGACAAACATGCAAACGCACAATTCAACCAAATAATGCTCATATAGTACTCAATATGACATGACATGCATGATTAATGTAAATATGAAGCAAAACTAGTTAATGAGTTTTTAATGATGTTTACTAACTAGTACTAATAACTTTTATCAAGTTTTGACAGGTCTGGAATTGATTCAAATCAATTTAGAATTAATTAAGTAGAAAATAGTAAGCAAAATCGGACTAGTCCGCTGTAGGTCTGGACTAGTCCGCCCTTCGCAGAAACAACAAACTTGGATTTTCTAGATCGACGTGAATTTGGAGATACGGGATTGAATTCACATGAGAAAGAGGAAGTAGAAGGTATAACAGGTGTTTAGAACTCCAATGAAGCAAGGGATTTGGAGGCAACACTTGGATTTGGACGATCTAGGGTTGATGAAGAACTTGAAGGTGAATTGTGGATGAAGAATGAAAACTCGATGGAGATCTTGGCCTCTTGATCCTCTTTCGTTTCCTCATCATCTTATTCTTGCTCAGGATCTCCTTCTCCCTCCTTGATGGCGGCTCTCCACGAACTAGGTTTGGTGGTCTTTCAATTGAGGCAAAAGGATGTAAAGTCAAAAGGGGTGGGGTTGTTATATAAGGGTGGAGGGCAAGGGTTTGTTGGATTTCAAGTTTGGGGAGGGTGGAGGCCGGTGTGGGGTCCCACATGGGATCCAAAAGAGTTAGACACGACGTCCTTAGGCCCACTTAAGGTAAAACCCAAAAACACGTCGTGAAACAAAAGATCAACTCGGAATCGCGATCACCGGGCAAGTCCGCAATTGGCCGAACTAGTTTGAAGTTAGTTAGAGAGAAATCGGACAAGTCCAGACTAGACATTGGACAAGTTCGAACTTAGTCAGAGGAAAACAGACAAGTCTGGCCAAAACCGAACAAGTCCGATTGTAGTCAGAGAGGAAGATGGACAAGTCCGCTAGATGTCGGACAAGTCCACACAAGTCTACGTACTTGGCAAAATTTCAAGGATGGGATGACTGGACTAGTCCGCTATGTGCCGAACAAGTCCGAAAATTGTATAGAGACGAAACCGGACTAGTCCACAGCAAGAGGGGACAAGTCCGAAGAAGGTCATAGAGAAATCGGACTAGTCTGCACCAAAACGGACTAGTCCACACTCCTCAGAACTTTTGAGTGCGGTTTTGCTCCTAATTCATTTTAAACCCATTCCTTTATATGTGGTTTAATGTTAAACATGTATATGAACTTATGCAATGCATGATGCATGAAAATGAGGGTGTCACATCAAAAGAGTAAGCCTTAGGAGAAACAATCATACTTTTGATCAAGATTTGTGCAAGTGTGATGGAATATTTGTGGAGTGGAAATATGAGGATAACTCTTTTGTATGCACTCTCTTTTTGTGAGGATGAAACATGACTACTTATTCTCTGTTTTTTTTTCTCACGCTCTTGTACATGAGCATGCATTTTCTTTTTCTTGTAGCCATGTCTACTACTCGTCTTATTTTTTCTAATAATTTTGACAGAGTACTATGCATTAAAATCAAGGAGTATCTTTTTGTTGGTGGAATGGTATGATAAAATTTTGCTAACTTCTAGTGTATAAGTTTAGCATGTGCCACTGTAATCTTGATCTTAAAAGCATGAAAAGATTCTCACATAGGTTTATACTAGTTTGACCAAGCTCAATGTGAAGACAAATAGCATATCCATAAGGTTTATCTAATTCAAATCATCATATGGCTTTGGTAGGAATTTCTATCAAATGAGGAACTCCCATTTTTAATTTCTCCATGAAATCAAGTTTCACTTTCAACTAGGATATTAGCAACTCTTATTACTATATCATATCCTGATTTAGCTTTTGCTACCACAATTTCCAAGTTTCAGGCAAGAATATTCTAGGCAAATAAACCCAATACTTGGAGAATACTAAGTTGTATGCAAGGGACTAGAGAAAATAAAACAAAGCAACTATTCATCATTTCAACTTATGCAAAGTAAAAATATTCTTACCGCACATCCTTTATTTTATTAACCTAACATATACTACATTATTATTATTATTATTATTATTATTATTATTATATTTTTTATATGCAAATGTGGTGGAAAGAAAGGAATAAAATAAAGGAATGCAAATGGGGTGTGATATAAGTTACCTCAAGTGGGGGTCCTCCCCCAAGCTTGTTCTTGGTCAAGGTCCGTGATAGGGGTTGAAACCCTAACGACGGATGTAGGCTATGAGGTTGGCCTAACCTTGTTGCAGCATGGCTTTGGCATTGGAGGGTTGAGTGTCGCTGTTGTGTTGCCTTCCACGGGTTCCATGTGTGTGGCCGAGGAGGGTGTTGTCGATGTCGCTCATCCACATCTCAAGGTTTCCATAGGTTGGATGTACCTTGTTATTCCTTTGCTAAGGTAATGATAACCTTTAGCTACAAAGGAATGACGTGCACTCAACATGGTTGAGTGTGTTCCGTCATACTTTGGCTAAGGTGTATCATACCTTCTTGCCATAAAGGAATAACTTGTACCTCTCATGCATTGCATGTGATCCGTCATTCCTTGGCTAAGGTAATGATAACCTTTAGCCATAAAGGAGTGACTTGTACCCAATATGTGTTGAGTACGATATGTTATTCCTTGGCTAAGGTACAACATACCTATAACCACAAAGGGATGACGTGCACTCAATATGGATTGAGTGTGATCCATTGTTCCTTGGCTAAGGTATAAAATACCTTCTAGCCACATAGGAAAAACTTGCACCTAATATACATTGTATGTGATCTTGTCCTTCCTTGGTTAAGGTGCATCATACCTTTTAGCCACAAAGGAATAACTTACACCCAATGATGGTGGCAATTCCCTTGAGCCTAAATGAGTGCATAGAATAGTTGAGAGTATAATACTCTCACATATTCATAGCAACCCTTTGGTTGCTCATGGAGGGTTTTCATGTCAAATCTCCGGCCTCGTATAGTTATGGTTGACCTTCGGGCTTAATTTCCGATAGTTCACAATCATCCTAATTTACTCCTTGGCCAAGAGATGTTGAAATGGAATCCTCTAGGGATTCCAACAATCGGATCTTTGAATACCTGCATAGTTATTTTACTCCTGCAAACTTTCCCTCTATGATAGAGAGGGATAGTTAGCTCCCGATACTTGTACAAATGATTTTTTGGGTTAGGTAACCGAATTTTCATTTGTACGTATGGGGAAGAATAAAATAAAATATGCATTGAGTCCAATTTTAAGTGTATCCATGCACAATGTATGATTCATTGATAAAAGTGGGGCTTTATGGATAAATTAATTTGCGCATTTTCTAAATCTCCTACTCATAGCAATTCAAGTGATATAAATACACTATATGGATCCCTTCATCTTGTAAATTTTCTAACCATCATAGTTTCTTTTACACAAGAGCAAACGTTATCACTTGGATCATGACAAACAAGACTCACAATTTTATCCTCCTTAACATTTTTATTTTTTTGCCTAGGAATTTGAAATTTAGTGATCAATGCATGAATGACTTTCAAACCAAAATTATGGACATCACTATTTCTATGTTGCTACATACCAATTCAACCATTAAGTAATTCCTTAAGCATTACCTAAGCAGAAAATGTCTAAGTCAATTTTAGCAATGCTTATGAAATTCTAGGTACTTGTTTAAATTTATTCCTATGTGAGGTGACATTCCTTTTTGAAGAATCAAAAAGAGCAATGCCAACACTTACTCTCGTGAGGATGCATAAGAATTTAATGATAAGAAGGTGTAAACCTTCCTTGCCAATGTAAGCAAAAATCATTCAATTGTAATGTAATTCCAATGAGGGAAAATTTTTATACTTGTACCTTAATTGAAGAGCAGCTCGATTGAAGGTTGTTGTGTGAGAAACTCACAACTGTGAAATTTCATGTTCAATGTCTTCTGTCAAGTTGAGGTTGGGGTTGAATGAGCTTCATCTTGCTCCTCCATTGAGCCACTATCTTGAGCATTCCTCCACTAAAAACTCAAAATGAGATTGATGGAGGGATATGCGCTTGATGAGGCCTTGTCCTGGCTGCACAAAGATCAAGAACAAAAAAAACAACTCGAAAATGGGTTACGTTAGCTCAAAAGTCTGTTGTACCCATTGTCAAATTGTCTTGCCTAACTTGAAACAACTTGGAAATGCAATGAATATTAAGGGAAATATTTTTGGTTTGAAATAGGAAGATGAGTTCAAGTGGTTACGTTGAGGTCCATATCCAAATAAGTTTATTTCCTAGTTCAAAATTTTAGTTTTATTGGAAATTTTACTTTCCAACATGCAAGTGTGAAAATTCAAACATGCTAAATGCAAATGCAAAATTTGATGGGAAATTCAAACATGCAATCGAGAAAACATATAAGAGGTAACTACAAATCAACCTATTGGCAAGGACTCACCGAATTTTTGAAGTCGATGAGTGGGACTTACCTCCATCCTGTTTAGTGCGATGATTTGTTGTCCAATCCCAGAGTTGAATATGTGGACAACTTCTCTTGATTGACATGCCAAATCTCCTTTGACATGTCAGTTGAACATGTGGACCACGTGATGGCTCTAGTCTCTCTGTCATCTTGATGAAGACTTGTTGATGTAGCGATGACTTTTCCCTCTTGAAGATATTCTCTCATGAGCATGGTGAGGCTTGTCCTTCTTTAGGGGTGGCACTTTGAACTTCGTGATATTCCTTAAGGTCAACCCATACTTTGATCATGAATCAAAAGCTTCCTTAGGCATGATGACATGTGAACTCCACAATCAAATAAGAAATGCTTCATCCACAATGTCACTCACCTTAGCTTGCACAGGCTTGGTCGAAGGGTAGGAATCCCAACAAATGATGGTGGGACATCTTGGATCTTGAATGCTCTTTTAGTTTCTTGTCCTCGGCCAAGATATTCATGTAAATGTTGTCTTGATTTCTTTCTTGGCCAATATACTTCAAGGTAGGCTACTTGAACTTAAATTCCTTGAAATCCTCGTAGCCCCCTTGATTCCAAGGGTGATGTTGATTGCACCCTTGACCTCCTTATGGATATTATCCATTGGAGTTGTTGTTTGGAAATGATCCTTATGGGTCTTGGGGAAATTTTTCCCAAGTGTTCCATGTTGACATGGATTTTCACAAATCATGTTAATATCCATGACTTGGATAATTCCAAACACTTCTCCATTGGATTGATCTACATGATACTTCAATGGGAGGTGTAGTTCCATAGCTAGCATGTCCACCTTGCTAAATGGTGTGCATGCTAAGCTAAGGGAACTAGAGCATTCTTCAATCCACCCCTTGAGTAGAGACCATATTCTCATCAATGATTAATAAGAATAGGGCTTCTTCAGCTCCAACATGAATGTGGTCATGGATTGGTGGAACCAACCCATGACATGAGTGTTGGATGAAAAGCCAACCATCCATCTCATGGTGGAGGCAAACCAAGAAGAACTCTTGGAGCCTCCCTCAAGCTGGGGAATGGATGCCTTTGGATCCTACTGGAAGCTGAAATTCTTCTGCAAAAGGCAATGGTGTTGCCTAGCAGACATTTGTTGAGGTACGCCTTGAATCATTTAGTTGAGCACTTGCGTCGTCGTTGGCCATCCCATAAAGTGGGTTAGCCAACACTACCCTATTTTCACACAAAGGAGAAAACAAATAAGGGTAATCCTTTCTAATAACTATTAGTACCTATATCTTAATCACAAGTGATAGCCATCCTTCACTTCCTTTGCCTTCCCCGGCAACGGCGGCAGAAATGTTTGTTGATGTTTCTTACTTCACAAACAAAAATCCGCAAGCGCACCGAAACTGTCGTGTAGCATTTCACCCAAGAGTATTCCCAAGGGTATCGTATTTATCCCAAAGGAAGGCAATGGAGTAAAGTAGACACTAATCTTATGATCAAGCTATGGGATACTAATTAATTATCAAGATAGGGGTAAGCTGATAATATGGGTAGTGTGACACACACCTAAACAATCTATTCTAAAGGGTAAATGGGTCCTAATGGAGATTAGACTAAGAGTTGGGGACTTGCTCCTACAATGCTTCTAATATACATATACATAGCCTATGTTAGATACTAATGAGCATGTCAATGGCGTATCCTTATGCTAAGTTGTTCAACACATCGGGCATGGGCTTACTCCTATCTATACTAGGGCGAATCCCGCCAAGAGCCTATGACATAGCCGAACGTGGAGGATTACAAAGGACAGATAGACATGTCACCACCTACTGCCTACCTCTTCAATACGTGGGTCTACAAGACATCCAACGCTACTTAACTATCCTAGCACCATGCTAGCATATTAAGTAAATACCTTGGGAGCCACTGCACAAGCCATCCTAAGGCAATGACTAACCTAAAAATTGTTGAACTAATGTTGAAACATAGCATAAGTCATTCATACTAACATGATCGTATCATAGCTAATTAGACTATAGTGAAGGTTTATAGTGTTTATGATGATAGTATAATGACATTAGGACATGATCATAAAGACTATACCTACCACATACATGAAATCCACAATAAAAAAATGCTTCATCCAAGTATATGAATAAAAGAAGACTAAAGATAATATCTTTATTATGCATAAAGTCACAAATATAAGGAAAGATACATGAGTCATACCTTTCCCTATTTGGACTTGAGACTAGAGGCTCCTCTCTATAGTCTAACCTCCACTAAGGAACTAGGTGAACTAGTGTATACAATAGAATGATGCTCCAGTGGTGGGTGTGTGTGTGAAGTGAGGGTAGGGGGTCCTATTTATAGATGGAGAAGGATCGGTTCCCGCCACCAAATGCGCTTGAATCAGTCATAATCATCTTCAAGAAGTCGGGAGGAGCCAACACGTGTTGATTTACCGAGTTTAGCGCCAGGACCAGGTCGGCCAACTAGGGGGGTCAGCCGACCTGGTCACGGCTCCGTTAGGGCTGTGTTTTCTCCAGGTCCCTAACAGGTGGGTCCCCCTTACTAATATAGGTGATACACCGTTGGATGCACTCGGATATTTGTGGGCCATTTGATCCATGTCGTGCCACATGTCGATGCTTGATTGGCGGGGTTGATATTTTATAGGATCCATCCCCTTGTTTCACCTCAATTCTGTATAAAATACCTGTATGCACAAATTTCTCCAAGTACAAGTGGAACTAGGTTATTTCTAACTATAATTTGTGTAAGAAATATTCATTCCTTCGCATAATTGAGTTATATTGACGGTTGAAATTGGTATATAACGGTCATCAACCACTATCCACGCCAAACTTGATGTAAACCCTGCATCGCCTCGCCTTATATGCTCGTTGCAACTCACTCAACTTTCCGTGGTGGTGAATGCAGCCTAGAGGGGGGTGAATAGGCTTTTCGAACTCTTGTTGATCCCTGAAAAACTTAACACAACGATCAAATACAGAGAGATCGGACTAGTCCGGTACTGTGCGGACTAGTCCAGTATACGTGGACTACAAAGATCAAGATTGATCAATAAATTCACTTCTAGTACTCGATGCAGCAGAAATTAATTAGCAAACTAGATGTATTACCACAATGAGATAACGTATGACAAAGTTCAACTTTAGTTTCAATGTTTCAACGTGAATTACACAACATTATATACACTCTATAATGTGATGAATCATAAAACAAAAGTGTGTGAGACAATAATTTATCCCATGGTTCGATTCTCAAAGAGGAAACCTACATCCACGTTGAGGAGTCCATGGAGGACCGGGTCTTCAACAACCCTACCCTCGTCGAATCACCACAGAGGTTGATTCTCTTCCACAAATCACAAAGGGGCAAATAACTCATTCAAGGGGACTTCTCACAAGTTGAGGGCTTCCCAAGAATTACAATGAAGAACACCACCAAACACACTCGAAAGATATACAATAAACAACAAGAGTGTGCGAGAGATCAAACCCAAGAGCTCAAGATCGTGTGGAACAAGTCTCTCCTTTGATCAATTGCTAATCCTCAAAGGTTTGATCCTTTTAGGGTTAGAATGTGTGGAGAGATGTGTATGTTGGTCTCTTGGGAGGTGTGACGGCGCAGGGGGTCTAGGGATATTGATGTTTGGCCGTACACTTCTATTTATACTATGGTTTCCAAAAGTTACCGTTAGGGTTTGCGATGTCCAGACTAGTCCGTGGTGGACTCCGGACTAGTCCGGTGTGCAGCATGTGGAAAACCCAAAGTGTTCAGATATACCAGACTACTCTGTTACTGGTGCGGACTAGTCCATTTTTAGTCAAAAACTTTTCGGACTAGTCCAGTGTAGTGAACACCATGAAGAACTGAGGACAAGTCCGCACTTGGACAAAATTGTACAATTTTAGTCAGAGAGTTTTCGGACTAGTCCGGTTGATATCGTACTTGTCCGGTGTAGTGAAAAATTCTAGGGCTAAGGACAAGTACAGACTTAGAGGACTTGTCCGATTTTAGTCAGAAAATTATTAGACTAGTCCGATGGATATCGGACTTGTCCGATGTTGTGCAAGTGTTAAGTGCTGAGGACTAGTCCACAATAGGGGGGACTAGTACGATCTTAGTCAGAGAGATATCAGACTAGTCTGGTGTATATCGGACTAGTCCAGTTTCCTGTGAATTGCGCAATGAGTTGAATTTCTTTCACTTGAGATCTTGGTGTGTGTTTCTCCAACACAATCCATACAAAATAATTTAAACTTTTAAGTTCTTAAGTACTTTCCCTTTAGATCCTCATTCTCCTTCTATTTTGCGCTTTCTTCCTAATTTCTTTAAAACCTGCGCTCACCACAACAATTTTGTTAGGATCTCATTTGTTTGTCATAAATCAACCAAAACCCACAAGGGATGCCTAGATGCACTTTCAGGTGGGACAAAAGATCTTCAGAGCCGCATGAGAGAGGCGCTTCATATGGGCTCATCTCCCTTTTGCTTCCGTGGTGGGACCTTCAAAGAGACATACAAGACGGGCTTACATAATGCACGTCTCCCTTTTTCATCCGTGGTGGGACCTCAAAGCTGTATGCTCAACATCCTTCACAAATTCTATGCCTGTGACCTTCTCTATCATAAACATGATATACGGTGCATAGCCACAGGAGTGATTAGGGGTGCAGGAGATGTTTACCATGTCGTTTCAGATGTAGTCAAATATGTCAAACTTCCACTTCTTGCTAATCACCTTCATCAAGGTTCTCAAGTAACCTTGGACACTCCCAGCATCTCCATCCTTTGGAGCAATCGTCTTCTGCAACACTCTATTAAGAACCATGAAGAAGGGCTTCTTGTTCTTGGTTGAGAAAGGATTGTATTTGAGGCAAGTGTCATAGAGAAAGTCCATCTTGTCATTCTCCAAGACACCAAGATTGTGAATCACAATTGCATTGGTGTCGGTGTCCTCTAGATGCAGCAGCCTGGCAAATTCATCATATGTGACCGTGTACTTGGATCCATGTGTTATCCAAGTCACCCTCTCTTCTTCATCGCTGGCAAAGTAGCAAGTTGCAAAGAATTGAGTGATGACCTCATCATTCTAGTTATACCTGAAGGCAAACAAGTCGTTTAAACCATGCCTCTCTGCAGTCTCTACCACTTCATCAAAGGCCCCACAACTTTTTCTTTTAAAATTGCTCCATTCAATCCATTGGTTGTGGACTACTGGAGTCTTCATCTGAAGGTACACGGTACTGTAGTAGTACGCACGAAAGTGACTCCAAAATCTTGGGTTAGCTGCCTTCTTGCCACTGCTATATGCATCAATCTTCCTGAGCTTCCATGCCACTTCACTTCCTTTTCCATTAAACTTCTCTTCTGAGGGGTTTCTGTTCCCATGTCTTGGAGCAGTCATCTCCAAGGGACCAATCGGACCGGAAGCAAGTCCCTTTCCTTTGCCCTTGGTTTGGCATGGAGCCGCCGAGCTAGGACCAGCCGCATCTTTCCCTCTGGAGGCAGGTTTCTTAGCTAGAACCTTCCGCCGCACCCTAGGTGGAGTGTGAGAGGGCTCGGCAACACGCTCATGTCTTTTGTTGGCACGAGACTCCGAGACACGTGACAACACATCTTGATCCATCTCAGCCTCAAATTATGAGATATTTCACCCGACATGATTCTGAAAATGAAGATATAGAGGATATGGATGAGCAAAGATGACAAGAAATTGCAATGAATTGATATAAGTTAGGGTTTGATCAGGGCATACCAGACTTGTCCGTTGTTCAGGGCCAGACTAGTCCGAAGTACCGGACTTGTCTGCCGTGAGAATGGACTAGTCCGTTATGCGGCTGTTCAAAACCTAACTTGATGAAACTTTGGATTACTCAATGCAGAAGTGTTCTAGAGTAAATGGAATACATCACTAGAGCATGTATTGGCCAGAAGTGCTAAGCTTTTTGAGCAAGAACAAAGAAAATCGAATTTTTTAGGGTTTGGAGATGAATTTACCAAATCCTTTGATTTGAGGATTTGAAGAGGTTTTTGATGTGGACTAGTCTGTGGTCTTTGACCCCCTTGCAATGGAGACCAAATCCCACTGAAACTTGAGTGGATTTGATGGAGAACTTGACAAATCGCCTTGGGAGCACTTGAGCAAGGAGAGAGAACGTGAGAGGAGTTGTGAGGAGGAAGGAGATTAGGGTTGCGCCGGCCCTAGGGTTATGGAGTCGAAAAATTAGACTCGTTTGTGGTCGGACCGGACTAGTCCGGACTACCGAAAAATTCAGCAGACTAGTCTGCAGTGTGCGGACTAGTCCATGGTCACTTGGATAGAAAAATATAGGCCTTTTGTATATATTCAAAGGTACTTAAAAACAATAATAGGGGGCAAAAACACACAAGTAATATTGATGAATATGATCAGTAAATATACAACAATCAAGCTATGACCATAATTCACCAAGATCAAGTAATTAACATAGTTTTTCGGAGAAAATAGAGAGAGATGATTTTTGAACACAATCAACATGATTTTGAAGATGGCATACAGGTATGCAAGTTTTCAAGCCACATTCCGAGCATCAAGGATATTTAGTTCATTTCGGAGCTCACAAAAGCGTTTTTCATCAAGTGGCTTGGTAAAGATATCGTCTAGTTGTTTTTCAGTGTTGACATGGGAAATGGTTATGTCTCCTTTCATTGAGTGATCTCTCAAAAAGTGATGTCGGATGTCTATGTGTTTGGTTCTGGAATGCTCAACAGGGTTATGGCAATTTTAATGGCACTCTCATTATCATAAAGAAGTGGAATATGGCTCATATTGTAACCGTAATCCCTTAGAGTTTGTCGCATCCAAAGGAGTTGTGCACAACAACTCCCATCTCCAACATACTCCGCTTCGGCCATGGATTAGGCAATGGAATTTTGTTTCTTGGAGGACCAAGAAACTAGGGATCTACCTAGGAATTGACAAGTACCGTAGGTACTTTTTCTATCTACCTTGCATTCCACATAATCTGCATCGGAGTATACAATGGGATTGAACTTTGAAGGGATACCAAAGGCCTAGCTTGGGTGTATGAAATAAATATTGCAAGATCCTTTTTACGACTGTGAATGTGGCCTAGAGGGGTGGTGAATAGGCCTTTTTGAATTTATGTCGGAACCTGCAACACTTAACATCCAGATCAAATCTCGAGATATCAGACTAGTCCGGTCAAGTGCGGACTAGTCTGGTATGTACCGACTAGGTTAATCAAATTTGATCGATTACTTGATTCTAGGATGTAAGCAGCGAAATTATACTTGTAATTTAAGTGTTGCACAACTATGAACTAGGGTGTATCACAATTTAATATTAAACTCAATGTTTCAACGTAAAGTGAGAACGATTGATCGAAACCCAAGATATATATATATATATGAAATGTAAGAACAATGGGCGCAAAGAAAGAACACAATGATTTTATCCCATGGTCCGGTTCCCATAGAGGCAAACTACGTCCACGTTGAGGAGTCCACAAAAGGACCGGGTCTTCTCCAACCCTACCCTCATCGGATCGCCACAGAGGCCAATCCTCTTTACTTATCACAAAGGGCAAATAACCAAATTCAAGGGGCCTTCTCACAAGTTGAGGGCTCCCCAAGATTACAACAAGAACACCACCAAGAACACACTCGAAAGATCACAATGAAAACCACAAGAGTGTGTTAGGGAAACAAACCAAGAGATCAATGAGTGATGAACCGTGTCTCTCCAATGATCCAAAGTGTATCCTAAAGGGATTGATCTTTGTTGCGTTTGATTTCGTGGAGAGATGTGTTTTTGAGGCTCTTGGAAGGTGTGACGGCACAGGGGGTTGAGAGATATGAAAGATGGGTTGTGTACACTTATTTATATGGGGTTCCCAAAAGTAATCGTTAGGGCTTAGGAATATCGGACTAGTCCGTGGTGGACACCGGACTAGTCCGGTGTGCTGTGTGTAGCAAACCCTAGGTGTCCCGAAATATCGGACTAGTCCGGTAGAGAGCGGACTTGTCCGATTTTGGTTCTGGAAATCTTCGGACTATTCCGATAAACATCGGACTTGTCCGGATAAGTGAAACCATAAGTGAATATGGGGACAAGTCCTCACTTGGAGGACTTGTCTGATTTAGGTCAGAGGGTTTTTCGGACTAGTCCGTGCTAATATCGGACTTGTCCGATTTTGTGCAACTTGTGAAGTGTTTTGAGGACTAGTCCGTACTGGGGAGGACTAGTCCGATTCTAGTCAAAGAGATATTGGACTAGTCCGTGGGAATATCGAACTTGTCCGATCTTGTGCAGAAAGATATCAGACTAGTCCGTTCCTGTATAAATTTGTGCAGTGTGTGAGGTTATTTGTGATTGAGAACTTGGGGTGTGTTTCCTTAACACACTCCATACACAATGATCTAGTATACTTGTTTCTTGAGCTCTTTTCCTCATTGTTCCTCATTCTCCCTTCTTTTTGGCGCCTTGCTTATTTTCTCATTAGAACTTGTGCTCATCTCAACAAAGTGGTTAGGATCTCATTTGCTTGTCATAAATCATCCAAAACCGACAAGGGATTCCTAGATGCACTTTCAATCTCCCCCTTTTTGGTGATTGATGACAACCAATTGAGATTTCACAAAATATGATGAATATTTTCATAAAGTGTGCACATATGAGTTTAAAACACATTAAGCAATGAAAACATGATCCATATGTGCACTCTTTATGGTGGGATGCAAAACTATGTGTATAGAAGCAATAATCATGATGAGAATGTTATAATTGACATTAACACATCATCAACAAGCATATATGTCATTCTTATAGCAAAATCACAGATTTCATCAATTTCTTCATAAGTGATTCAAAACATTGCATCACAAGACCAAAAGTATCATAAGAGATTATTAAAAGTTTTGCAACCCACAAAATAGACAAAAGACACAAAAAGAAGCTCTCCTCGCATCCTACACCTAAAACCTAAGACTCCCCCTCCATCTCTCCCCCTTTGGCATCAAGGCACAAAAAAGGATAGGAGGGACCTAAAGTATTCAAGCCTCGCTGTCAGTCCTCTTATCGTCTTCATCTTCATCTTCTGGCTGATGAGGAGGAGGAGGAGGAACAGAGCCACTCGAGTCCCCAATGCCAAAATAGGCAAGCTCGGAGGGAGTCAAGGCCCGAGCTCGGTGTAATCAGAGTCGAAGTCATCAGAAATTACTGGAGATCCAATGGGCTCGATCTCCAGCTTTTGGCAAATCTGCTTCATGTTCTCCTTGACATATCTCATGTCATCCTTTATTCTTTTGTTGAGCTTGTGTGACTTCACCTTAGCCTTTTTGCAGGAGGCAAAAATAGCAGCCAGGTACTTGAAGATGCCACTTGGGGACCCCTTTTGAGGAGGGGCCCTAGTGGCGGGAGCAGCCCTAGCAGCGGCACTGGCTCTTGCCGGAGCCTCGGGGCTGGAGGCCAGAGATGGAGCAGCTTGAACACTTGGCTTTTGATGCATCTGGGGCCTCAAGGGAAGGTGCTCCACATCCTTGACAAACTCTATGCCTGTGACCTTCTCAATCATGAACATGAGGTAAGGTGCGTAGCCACAGGACTTGTTTGGTGTGTAGAAGATGTTGACCATGTCGTTCCAAATATAATCAAAGACATCAAACTTCCTGTCTTTGCTTATGACCTTCATCAAGGTCCTGAGGTATCCCTGCACACTCCCAGCATCCCCATCCTTGGGGGCAATTGTCTTCCTTAGAACCCTGTTCAACACCACAAAGAAGGGCTTCATGTTATTGGTAGAAGGGGGATTGAACTTAGAGTTGGCTTCATAGAGAAACTTCATCCTGTCCTTCTCAATGACACCAATGTTGTGGATGATCAAGTTATCATTGCTTGAGGTGTCAAGATGGAGCATCCTTGCAAATTCTTCATAAGTGATGGTGTACTTGGATCCATGAGTCATCCAAGTCACCCTTTCTTCCTCATCACTTGCAAAATGGCAAGTGGCAAAAAACTGGGCAATCACCTCATCATTCCAATGATTCCTGAAGGAGAAGAGATCCTTCAAGCCATGCCTTTCCATTGCCTCCACCACCTCAACAAAGGGTGAGCAGCCCTTCTTCTCAAGGTGCGCCCAATCTATCCATTGGCTGCGCACCACGGGTGTCTTCATTGGGAGATATACAGACTTGTAGAAGTCTGCATGGAAGTTGCTCCAAAACCTCCCATTGGCAGCTTGCTTCGGATGGATGTAGCAATCAACATTTCTGATCTTATCTGCTATGTCATTGCCCTTTCCGTTGAATCTCTCCTCTGTGGGCTCCCTGGCCCCTTCCCTTGGAGCTAACAGCTTTAGGGGGCCAATCGGGCCCGTTGCAATTCCCTTGCCCTTGCCCTTGGCTTGGCGAGGGCCACCTCCAGCAGAAGCCTAGGATGCTGGCTTCTCCGCGAGCACCTTCCTTCGGGCCTGGGGAGGAGAGGGGGCCGGCTCGGAAGGGCGCTCTTAGCACTTCTTGCTAAGGCTCGTCGAGGACCGAAGTGCCGCTTCGTGGTCCATCTCGACCTCAAAATCATCGAATCGCCTTGGGGAGCTCGAGCGTGGAGAGAGAAAGCTTGAAGCAAGTGTGGGGGTGAGGAAGATTAGGGTTTGGCGGCGGCTAGGGTTATGGACACGAAAAATCGGACAAGTCCAAACATGATCGGACTAGTCCGATCTTTTTGAGAGACTATATCAGACTAGTCTGTGGTCTGCCGGACTAGTCCGGCCTAACCGACGCTCTGCGGACTAGTCTGTACGTGCGGACTAGTCCGGGTAACCACAGACTAGTCCGTGGTCACTAGACAAGATTAGGTAGCCCATTCGTATATATTTGAAGATACCTAATAAGAAAAGAGGGAAGCAAATCAAATCATATAGTTTTGATGAATATGATCAGTAAGCATACAACAATCAAGCAATGATCATAATTCACCAAGATCTAATAATTGACATAGTTTTTCGGAAAAGTTGAGAGAGATGATTTTCACAACACGATCAATGAATTTTTAAGAAGCATTCAGGTATACAAGATTTCAAGCCACATTTCATGCATCAAGGATATTTAGTTCATTTCGGAGCTCGAAAAAGCGTTTTTCATCATGTGGCTTGGTGAATATATCGGCTAGTTGCTTTTCAATATTGACATGTCAAATGGCTATATCTCCGTTCATTGAATGGTCTCTCAAAAAGTGATGCTGAATGTCTATGTGTTTGGTCCTAGAGTGCTCAACGGGATTATGGGCAATTTTAATGGCACTCTCATTATCACAAAGGAGTGGAATGCGGTTCATATTGTAACCGTAATCCCTTAGAGTTTGTCGCATCCAAAGGAGTTGTGCACAACAACTCCCGGCTGCAACATACTCTGCTTCGGCCGTGGATAGGGCAATGGAGTTTTGTTTCTTGGAGGACCAAGAAACTAGGGATCTCCATAGGAATTGGCATGTACTGGAGATACATTTTCTATCTACCTTGCATCCGGCATAATCTGCATCAGAGTAGCCAATGAGATTGAATTTGGAACCTTTGGGATAACAAAGGCCTAGGTTGGGTGTATGAACTAAATACCGCAAGATTCTCTTAACGGCTGTCAAATGACACTCTTTTGGGTTGGCTTGAAACCTTGCACACAAGCATACACTCAACATAATGTTTGGCCTAGATGCACATAAGTAGAGTAGAGATCCAATCATGGAGCGATATACCTTTTGATCGACGTTTGGTCCATCTTCATTGAGATCCAAGTGGCCATTCGTTGCCATGGGTGTCTTTATAGGCTTCGCCTTGTCCATTCCAAACTTCTTGAGCATGTCTTGAGTGTACTTAGTTTGGCTTATGAACGTCCCTTCCTTTTGTTGCCTCACATGGAATCCCAAGGAATACTTCATCTCTCCCATCATAGACATCTCAAACCTTTCTGTCATAATTTTACTAAATTCCTCACAATAAGATTTGTTAGTTGAACCAAAGATTATATCATCAACATAAATTTGACAAACAAAGAGATCATTGTCAAAGTTCTTTGTAAACAATGTATAATCTACTTTACCGATCTTAAAGCCATTTTCAATTAAGAAATCTCTAAGACACTCATACCAAGCTCTAGGAGCTTGTTTGAGGCAGTAGAGAGCCTTACGCAATTTACATACGTGGTTGGGGAACTCTTCATCTTAAAATTCGAGGGGTTGCTCCACATATACCTCCTCCTTGATTGGTCTGTTGAGGAAGGCATTTTTCACATCCATTTGATAGAGCTTGAAATCATGGTGAGTAGCATATGCAAGTAGTATTCTAATAGACTCAAGTCTAGCTACTGGAGCAAAGGTCTCATCAAAATCCAAACCTTCGACTTGTGAATACCCTTTGGCCACAAATCGTGCCTTGTTCCTTATCACCACCCCGTGTTCGTCTTGTTTGTTGCGGAAAACCCATTTGGTGCCGGCGGTGTTGGATTTGGGTCTTTCGACTAGTTCCCACACCTCGTTCCTTTTGAAATTGTTGAGTTCTTCTTGCCTGGACACTACCCAATCCGGATCCTTCAATGCATCCTCAACCCTGTGCAGTTCCAAAAAGTACATAAACGAGTAATGCTCACAAAAATTAGCTATGCGAGATCTAGTAGTTACTCCCTTTTGGATGTCACCGATGATGTTGTCGATTGGGTGATCCCTTTGGACCTATTGGTGCACTCTTGAGTGTTGCACTTGCTGTCTTGAATCTTCATGATCATCTTATTCTCCCCCTAAATGGTTGCCCTCATTGACTTGTTGATCATTTTCGCTTTCTTGAGGTTGATCTTGTATGGAAGCTCCCCCTTGATCGTTGGCCTCCTCTTGTGGTTCATTTTCCTCATGCATATGTAGAGGTGGCTTGTGTTCGAACTTCGCCTAACGCCATCCTTCTCAATGCTTGACAAGGAGCTTCTTCTCGATCTAGCGCATGGATCAATTTGCTCCTTTTGGGAGCCATTAGTTTCATCGAACACTACGTCACGTGCTACTTCAACAAGTCCGGAGGTCTTGTTGAAAACACGATAGGCGTAAGTGTTCGAATCATAACCAAGCAAGAAACTTTCATCAGACTTCGAAGCGAACTTTGAAGTCCTAGGCTTCTTGTTTAAAATATAGCATTTGGAATCGAAAACTCGAAAATATGAAATATTAGGCTTGTTACCGGTGAGTAGCTCATAGGATGTCTTCTCGAGTAGTCGATGAAGATAAAGTCAATTTATGGCGTGGCATGCGGTGTTGACCGCTTCCGCCCAAAATCGATCCGAGTTCTTGTACTCATCGAGCAGTGTTTTCACCATCTCTATGAGGGTTCAGTTCTTCCTTTTGGCAACTCCATTTTGTTGAGGGGAGTAAGGAGCTGAAAACTCATGCTTTATGCCTTCTTCATCTAGGTACTCCTCAACTTGTGTGTTCTTGAACTCTGTGCTGTTGTCGCTTCGAATGTTCTTGATCATCAATGAAAACTCATTTTGAGCACGCTTGAAAAATTTCTTCAAGATTACTTGTGTTTCTGCCTTATCATGTAAAAAGAAAACCCAAGAGAAGCGAGAAAAATCATCGACAATCACTAAACCATATTTGTTACCGCCGATGCTTATGTAAGCAATTGGACCAAATAAGTCATGTGAAGTAGCTCGAGCGGTCTTGTTGTAGTCATGATGTTTTTAGCGGGATGGGGTGCTCCAACTTGCTTCCCGGCTTGGCACGCACTACAAGGCTAGTCTTTCTCAAAAACAACATCCTTCAAACCTCGGATGTGATCACCCTTGAGAAGTTTTTGAAGATTCCTCATACCAACATGCGCTAGCCGTCTATGCCACAGCAAACCCATGTTGGTCTTTGCAATCAAGCATGTGTCAAGTTTGGCTTTATCTTTGTTGAAGTCAACAAGGTAAAGCTTTCCCTTTAACATACCTTGAATGCAATGGAACCATCACTCCTCCTAGAGACGGTCACAACCTCATTAGTGAACAAGCAATTATAACCTTTTTCACATAATTGAGATATGGAAAACAGGTTATAATCTAAGGAATCAACATGTAATACATGGGAAAGAGTGTGTTTAGATGATATGGCAATTTTACTGGTACCAAGCACCTTTTCTTGACTATTGTCTCCAAAATCGATGCCCTCGTTTGGATCCTCATTTTCTTCATACTCTACGAACATTCTTCTTTCTCTGGTCATATGATTGGTGTAGCCATTGTCTAGCACCCATTTAGGTCCACCGGAGGAATAGGCTTGCAAAAACAGATTATTCCTTGGTTTTAGGTACCCAAGCTTGCTTGGGTCCTTTTAGGTTAGTAACAAGGGATTTAGGCACCCACACATGAGATTTGGTGTTCTCATGGTGTGGCCCAACATAATGTGCATAAATCTTACCAATATTACTTCTTATTAACACATAAGATGCATCAAAAGTTCTAAATAGTAACTGTTGTTGTTTATAAAGAGGACTAGTTTGGGAAATCGGACTTGTCCGGACCCCGACTGGACTAGTCCGGTGATCATGCGAGTTGGATGTGTTAACTTTGGATTTTCCAGTTTGAAAGGGTCTTCCTTTTACAAAGGTAATGCTTTCCTTGTCATTCTTATGGCTTCTAGATTTTTGCTTTCCACCACAGGACTACCCAATGCCATATTTGACATTAGGAGGTCTTGTGGACAAGTATGCACTACATGCATATTTGACCTTCTACTTGTCAAATATGCCACTTTGGGTAGGATGCTTATCCTTGGTAGAGGTTGACTTGTCTTTCAAGCTGGTGTCAACTTTACCACATGAACAAGTAATAATAGTTTCAGTTTTAAGTGGTTGAGAAGGTGAGCTTGAAGAGGATGAAGGGTCACCTTGCTTGAGTGACTCAACTTGTACTTCAAGGATCTTGTTAACCTTGATTAGGTTAGCAAGTTTGTCCTTGATTGTAGCATTTGAATCGTTTATCCAAGCAAGCTTCCTTGCTTGAAGCTAACTCAAGCTCTAGTGACTTGCTTCGCTCCTTTTCGAGTTCTAGAAGCTTGTCAAGTTCAACATGTTCCTCCTTTTGGGAGATAATCATGTCTTCTTGACGATGTATCAACTTCTCCTTCTCAACAAGTTGATCAAGTAAGAATTTCATTTTAGCAGCTGTTTTCTTATCTAGTCCAATGAGCATATCTTCATTATCGCTAGCAATTTCACTATCACTAGAGTAGGAATGTACGGAAGAGGGTTTTGTTGTTACCTTGCGTTTACCTTCCTTTGCCATGAGGCAAGTGCCGTTCCCCTTCCATGCGCCGAGAGTAAGGAAGAGAGTGGACTTCTTGGATGTCTTCTTGATGGCTATGCTAGACATCTCTTCTTCTTCTTCGGATGAGGACTCATCATTTGAGTCTCATTCTTTCCCAAGATGTGCTTGTTCAGCTTGCTTCTTCTTCTTGAAGAACTTCTTGGGTTGAGGCTTTGCTTCTTTGGTCTTCTTCTTGTTCTCTTCATATGGGCAATCAACTATAAAGTGGTTATACTCACCACAGTTATAGCATGCCCGCCTCAACTTTGGTTTTGATCTTTCCTTGTACTTTCCTTCACTTGATTTAGCACCTTGTCTCTTCTTCATCATTCTCTTGAATTTCTTCATGAATAGTATCATGTCATCTTCATCCAAGTCACTGCTCTCATCATCACCGTCTCTTGATATCGTCTAGTTGTTTTTCAGTGTTGACATGGGAAATGGTTATGTCTCCTTTCATTGAGTGATCTCTCAAAAAGTGATGTCGGATGTCTATGTGTTTGGTTCTAGAATGCTCAACAGGTTTATGGCAATTTTAATGGCACTCTCATTATCACAAAGAAGTGGAATATGGCTCATATTGTAACTGTAATCCCTTAGAGTTTGTCGCATCCAAAGGAGTTGTGCACAACAACTCCCGTCTTCAACATACTCTGCTTCGGCCATGGATAAGGCAATGGAACTTTGTTTCTTGGAGGACCAAGAAACTAGGGATCTACCTAGGAATTGGCAAGTACCATAGGTACTTTTTCTATCTACCTTGCATCTCACATAATCTGCATCGGAGTATCCAATGAGATTGAATTTGAACCTTTGGAATACCAAAGGCCTATGTTGGGTGTATGAAATAAATATTGCAAGATCCTTTTTACGGCTGTGAATGTGGCCTAGGGGGGGGGGTGAATAGGCCTTTTTGAATTTCTGTCGGAACCTGCAACACTTAGCAACCAGATCAAATCTCGAGATATCGGACTAGTCCGGTCAAGTGCGGACTAGTCCGGTGTGTACCGACTAGGTTAATCAAATTTGATCGATTAACATGATCCTAGGATGTAAGTAGCAGAATTTACTTGTAATTTAAGTGTTGCACAACTATGAACTAGGGTGTATCACAATTTAATCTTAAACTCAATGTTTCAATGTAAAGTGAGCACGATTGAACGAAACCCTAGATATATATATGAAATGTAAGAACAATGGGCGCAAAGAAAGAACACAATGATTTTATCCCGTGGTTCGGTTCCCACAGAGGCAACCTACGTCCACGTTGAGGAGTCCACAAAAGGACCGGGTCTTCTCCAACCCTACCCTCGTCGGATCATCACAGATGCCAATCCTCTTTACTTATCACAAAGGGCGAATAACCAAATTCAAGGGGCCTTCTTACAAGTTGAGGGCTCCCCAAGATTACAATAAGAACACCACCAAGAACACACTCAAAAGATCACAATGAAAACCATAGGAGTGTGTTAGGGAAACAAACCAAGAGCTCAATGAATGATGAATCATGTCTCTCCAAAGATCCAAAGTGTATTCTCAAGGGATTGATCTTTGTTGCGTTTGATTTCGTGGAGAGATGTGTTTTTGAGGCTCTTGGAAGGTGTGACGGCGCAGGGGGTCGAGAGATATGAAAGATGGGCCGTGTACACCTATTTATATGGTGTTCCCAAAAGTAACCGTTAGGGTTTAGGAATATTAGACTAGTACGTGGTGGACACCGAACTAGTCCGGTGTGCTGTGTGTAGCAAACCCTAGGTGTCCCGAAATATCGGACTAGTCCGGCAGAGAGCGGACTTGTCCGATTTTGGTTATGGAAACCTTCGGACTAGTCCGATAAACATCGGACTTGTCCGGATAAGTGAAATCCTAAGTGAATATGGGGACAATTCCGCACTTATAGGACTTGTCCAATTTTGGTCAGAGGGTTTTTCGGACTAGTCCGTGCTAATATCGAACTTGTCCGATTTTGTGCAACTTGTGAAGTGTTTTGAGGACTAGGCCGTATTGGGGAGGACTAGTCTGATTCTAGTTAGAGAGATATCGGACTAGTCCGTGGGAATAACAGACTTGTCCGATCTTGTGCAGAAAGATACCGGACTAGTCTGGTGTCTGTCGGACTAGTCTAGTCCTGTATAAATTTGTGCAGTGTGTGAGGTTATTTGTGATTGAGCTCTTGGGGTGTGTTTCCTTAACACACTCCATACACAATGATCTACTACACTTGTTTCTTGAGCTCTTTTCCTCATTGTTCCTCATTCTCCTTCTTTTTGGCACCTTGCTTATTTTCTTATTAGAACCTGTGCTCATCTCAACAAAGTGGTTAGGATCTCATTTGCTTGTCATAAATCATCCAAAACCCACAAGGGATTGCTAGATGCACTTTCAGGCTGTCAAATGACATTCCATAGGATTGGCTTGAAATCTTGCACAAAAACATACACTCAACATGATATTAGGCCTAGATGCACATAAATAAAGTAAGGATCTAATCATGGAACGATATACCTTTTGATCCACATTTGGCCCGTCTTCATTGAGATCCAAGTGTCCATTTGTCGCCACGGGAGTCTTTATGGGCTTTTCTTTGTCCATTCCAAACTTCATGAGAATGTCTTGAGTGTACTTTGTTTGGCTTATGAATGTCCCGTCCTTTTGTTGCTTCACTTGGAATCCCAAGAAGTATCTCAACTCTCCCATCATGGACATCTTGAAACTGCCTGTCATAATCTTACAATCTTGAAGCCATTTTCAATCAAAAAATCTCTAAGGCACTCATACCAATCTCTAGGATGTGCGGCGTGTGGAAAACCCTAAGTGTTCACATAGTTGGGTTACATTCGATCTTCAAAACCGAGTGGTTGCTCCACGTACACCTCCTCCTTGATCGGTGCACTCAGGAAGGCACTTTTCAAGTCCATTTGATAAAGCTTGAAATCATGGTGAGTAGCATATGATCAATTGCTAATCCTCAAAGATTGATCCTTTTAGGGTTAGAATGTGTGGAGATATGTGTATTTTGGGCTCTTGGGAGGTGTGACGGCGCAGGGGGCCGAGGGATATTGATGTATGGCCGTACACCTCTATTTATAATAGGGTTTCCAAAAGTTACCGTTAGGGTTTGCGATATTCGGATTAGTCCGTGGTGGTCTTCGGACTAGTCCGGTGTGCGGCGTGTGGAAAACCCTATGTGTTCAGATATACTGGAGTAGTCCATTACTGGTGCGGACTTGTACATTTTTAGTCAGAAACTTTTTGGACTAGTTCGGTTGATATCGGACTAGTCCGGTGTAGTGAACACCATGAAGAACTGAGGACAAGTCTGCACTTGGACGGACTTGTACGATTTTAGTGAGAGTGTTTTTGGACTCGTCCGGCTGATATCGGACTTGTCCGATGTAGTGAAAAATTTTGGGGCTAAGGACAAGTCCGGACTTGGAGGACTTGTCTTATTTTAGTCAAGAGATTATCGGACTAGTCCGATGGATATCGGACTTGTCTGGTGTTGTGCAAGTGTGAAGTGCTGAGGACTAGTCCGCACTATACCGGACTAGTCCGATCTTAGTCACAGAGATATCGGACTAGTCCTGTGTATATCGGACTAGTCCAGTTTCTTGTGAATTGTACAGTGAGTTGAATTTCTTTCACTTGAGCTCTTGGGGTATGTTTCTCCAACACACTCCATACAAAATAATCTAATCTTTTCAGCTCTTGAGCTTTTTTTCCTTTAGATCCTCATTCTCCTTCCTTTTTGCGCTTTCTTCCTAATTTCTTTAAGACTTGCGCTCATCTCAACAATTTTGTTAGGATCTCATTTGTTTGTCAAAAAACAACCAAAACCCACAAGGGATGCCTAGATGCACTTTCAGGTAGGACAAAAGATCTTCACTGCCGCATGCAAGAGGCGCTTCATATGGGCTCGTCTCCCTTTTGCTTCCGTGGTGGGACCTTCACAGAGACATACAAGACGCGCTTACTTAAAGCGCGTCTCCCTTTTTCATTCGTGGTGGGACCTTCAAAGCCGCATACGAGATGTACTTACTTAGAGCTCGTCTCCCTTTTGCTTCTTTCAGGGCACAACAAGTGCCAGACTGAGTAGTGCTCTATTAGAAACAGAACACAAGGCATCAAGTGGCCATATTTTCACACATTTAGCAAATTTCACACATATGAACAATGAAAGTCAAATATTAGATGGCAATATTTCCACACATTGTGCATATATCACACAAATATCAAAATAAAAGTCAATTTTTCACTCAATTGTCCATATTTTCACATATTGAGCATATTTCACACAATCATTTTGCTACTTTCCGTTGCGGTCTTGGTTTTTTGAAATTCTAGACATTTTTATGGTGTCCGTTGTGCAAGTAAGGAGCTTCGTTGACCGATGGTACTCTTGGCTTGATCATCAAGGTGACGAAAGGTGGAATCTCATCAAATTGATCAAACTCTTCCTCATCGACGACATTCTCAACTTCGACAATTCGTCTTTTTCCAGGTATAACCACCTTAAGTCTTTTATTTGTTGTGTCTTGAACATAGAACACTTGAGCAATGTGTTATACTTATACCCTTGACAGGTTAAGATCAATGCTAATGAACCCGTACTTGTCTTGTACAACACCCTTGATTTCATCAGCCCAGTTGTAACAGAAAAGAGGAATCTTGAATCTATGAAAGTCAAGCTCCCAGATCTCTTGTATTTGACCATAGTACATGTTTTTGTCTTGACCCATAGCATCATAAGCATCAACATGTACACCACTATTTTGATATGTGCTTTTCCTATCTCGTTCTACAGTGTAGAACATGTATCCATTTATGTCGTACCT
This sequence comes from Tuctoria greenei, assembly GCA_036927565.1. Classification (NCBI taxonomy): domain Eukaryota; kingdom Viridiplantae; phylum Streptophyta; class Magnoliopsida; order Poales; family Poaceae; genus Tuctoria; species Tuctoria greenei. The sequence continues at coordinate 185,132,349 of JAYESD010000003.1, read as the reverse complement.
TTGATATGTCATAACGATGAATATAAGACCACGGGCCAACTTTTTTAGGTATTCACTTGTTTGTATCTGATGAATGAGAAATCCGATCTCGAAGCCAGCTAATGAATTTTCACATGTGTTCATTTGCTAACCATGATCCATTGCGACTAGGATTGTCTCTAAGCAGAACCTCCTTGTGCTCATCGAAGTACTCGAACACAATGGACATTTGTTACAACATGTGGAAATGAGCGTAGAAGAATAAATGTGGATCTGAATTTATAGCCTTCTTCCCAATGGTCCCTTTTCCTGTGAGCCTCCCCTCTTGTTTGCAAACCAACACTTCAAACGAGGAATGATAGGAAAGTACCAAAACACCTTTTTAGACCCTCTTCTTCTTTCGTTTCTATTGCAGTTCTCGTCATCACCATCCTCTTTCCGACGATTGAATCGGTCGAGTCCACAAAAAGGACATTTCTCGAGGTTTTCGTACTCAGGTCCATGATATAGAATGCAATGATTCTTGCACGCGTGGATTTTCTCCACGTCCAAACCCAGTGGACAGATTATCTATTTTGCCTCGTAAACTGTCTTAAGGACTACGTAGCCTTGGGGTAACATGTTCTTAAGGAGCGTCGACAATTCCTTAAATCTACAATCACTCCATCCGTTGTTCGCCTTCAACTGGAAAACTTTCACCATCTCAAATAGTCTCATGTACTGAGCAGCACAACCATGATACAATGGCTTTTTTGAGTCTTTGATCATCTTCTTGTGCTTTGCAAGTTCACTATTACTGTACTAATTGTCATCGTTATGTCTCTCGACATTGCGTACCATCTCCTTTATGTTATGCACCTGAAACTCAATGTCGTCGTCAGTGAATCCTAATATATCTAGCTCGTTCACATAATCATCGTGATCTTCTTCGACACTGGTAGGGACCTCCCTCTCCAGATATGAATCCCTCATCTCTGCTTCATAAAGTCCACCATGAATCCATGCATGATCTAACATGATCTCAACACATCATTTGTGCGATATCTCTTCTCATTCTTGCGAGGTTTGCAAGGACAACAAATATTCCCTCTAATGTTGACCAACATGTCTTTCATCGCAAAATCGATAAATTCATCTACCCCTTTGAACTACTTGTTGACGGTCCTTAAATGCTAAATATGATTGTCAATTCGCTGCATAAAAATTATAAAATGGAGACCAGAACATAGTGGTAGGAGTTGAAACTAACAAATTCCACAAGTGTTAGTGTCTATTTGTATGTAGGTGAATTAAGCCCCCAAATACCCAAGCATGCAGGGAGTAATCCAAAAAGTTACAATTCAACGAATAAGGCGATGACATGTGGCATCCGGATCCATGACTCATTCCTAGGTGTATTCGAGAAGATCCAACGGTGTTTCACCTGGGAAGGGGGTCAGGGCCCACTTGAAAGTCACACCGAGAAAGCACATCCGGGCCAGGACCAGATCGGCCGACCCCCCTAGTCCGCCGACTTGGCCCTGGCACCAAACTTGGTCATCTTCCACGTGTTTGCCACCTATGGCTTCCTGATGGCAGTAACGAATGATTCGCACGCTAATTGTGGCATGAAACCGATTGAACTCGCGTATAACAACTCCCTCACTTCTACACACACCACAGGTTTGAGAATAGTACTCCACTCATAAGGTTTAGAGCTGCCCAAGTGGCCAACCAAGTAGAAGGAGAGTGAGGATGAGCTACGAGAAGGAGGCTTGGGCTTGTCAAGTCCCTCTTCCACACTTGTACCTCTATGGAAGTTCTGCCATAATCGAGTAAGAAATTTTCGTGAATTCAATAAAAGTTTGATTTCTATTTCATAGTAGTTTACTTTCGTAACTGCTTGTGGGTTCACTGCTTTAATTTATTAGAGGCTCTAGTCGTAGCTTTGCATTCAAAACGGTTAGAGTTGTGAATTCGAACTTAAGCGTGGTGCTTAGGTTAGAATTCATCAGTGTATATCTCATAGACCCACAAATCTAAGAGGTAGATAGTAGGTGGTGACAGCTCTATCCATCCTTAGTAATCCTCCATGTTTGGCTATGTCATAGGCTCCTGACAGGAATCGTCTTGGTGTTGCCAAGGGTAAACCCGTGCCCGAAGCAAGCAGCTGTTGTAGACTACTATGGCCTAGATCTTAAACCATTGAATTCCTCTCACATCCTTGCCTACCAAACAAATTGTGTGTCCTTGGGAGAACAAGTTAGAAGATCACTCAAACATTCCTTGGATTCGAGACCCTTGGGAATACTCCTTAAGGGGATGTGCTACAACGGTATTTTCGTGCGCTTGCAGATTATTCTATTTTCGCAAGAAATACCAACAAGAATTTATGGCGCCATTGTCGGGGAACGATTGTTGTTGATCTTCAAACCTCGTTCACCCTCGTATCTATTTTCTATTCTTAGCTTCTTACCATTCTACCATTACCATGGTGCAACCTGCCATTCTTTCCACGAGAGTTTCAAGAATTGTGCTCTTGCCTTTTAATTAAAGGCATTACACAAGAAACTCTTAAATAGAAGTTTTTTCCATTTTCTCTCAAAGAAAAAGCAAAACAATGGCACACACATAATGTAGGGAAAAAAACAATGATAGGAGAGAATTACGAGAAAATTTTTGTCTTGCTTTCTTTCCAATATCCCAACAGATGGAGAAGGAATCAATAGGTGCAGCATGGGATATGTTTTCGCTTTTGCAAAATTCTAGCCTAGATTTGTTAATCCCTATCCTTGTAATTGCAACATCTCTTTGTGGGATATAACAAAGAATATGCCCCATATCTTCACATTACGGTTGGAGGGTCTTTCCTCCATAAGACGTTGGAAGAAGGTAAGGAACTTCTAGATCGAATTCTAGAAAATGCCCCTTCATTACGGGTCCTAATGAACCTCCCCAAGAGGATGCCACGTCGAGTATCGAGGACACCCCTATAGCCAAGGAAGAGCCAGAACCATGCCCATCACCAACATTGCCTGTATAATCCTCTTTCGAACCTAAACCACTGAAGGAAGAAGAAATTCAACCTTCGGAATCCCATTCTACTTCGAGGAAGAGATTTTTGAAGATTATGGGAATACCTCAAATTATTGTAACCAAAGGAAGCCATCATTGCCTCCAACTCCACCTCACCTGCCTGATTGAGTATACCTCCAAGAGACGGTCAAGGAGTTGACCTCTATTTTGAGTTCTAAATGGACGGCAGAAGTTGAGAACTCACCCGATATCCTTCAGATGATCTCACCCTTAGCCACCATTCTATGCCATATTAGAGGAGAAGCAATGCGAGTCCTTTATAATCCCTACATTGGAGCAATCATTTACGATACTTGTGCTCTCGCCATTTTGGCCGATGTGTCTGTGGCACCAACGCAAAAATCCTTCCCAGATACATTTGGAAATATTCTTGAAGGATATGGTATTATATAAGAAGTGTCAGTAAGACACAAGAATGTTGAGGTTCTCATTGATTTCATGTGTTTGAAGTCCAAGACTTCGACGTTATAATTTGCGTACACATTGACAAATTTCTCATGGAATTCTCCTTTGAAGGAAACCTCAACATGAACTTGGAGGGAACAAATTTTTTGTTCCCATCCTGCGTTCTAAGAACACATCTGCAGAACCACCCCTCCGAGATGGGCCAATTGAGGAGGTTAGGACTCTTAAATATCTGAAACCTCCTGAAGTAGAAGGAGAAGAAGATTTCATCTAAGAAGAGGATGAACTTCATGAGACTTTTGACATGCCAAAAGAAGAGCCTACACCCAAACCTCCTATTGAGCTTAAAATCTTACCTCCAGGCTATGCTATGCTTTTCTAAATGGAGATTTAGAAGCCTCTGTTATCATAAGTGACAAGCTTTCAAATGAGGAAACGCTCAAACCCATAGCCCTGTTAGAAAAGCATAGGACTATTTTTGGCTACTCACTCCAAGACCTTAAGGGAATCAGCCCTGTTGTTTGCACCCACCGCATTCCCATTGAGCCCAAGAGTACCCCCTGACAAAAGCCTCAATGGCGGTTCAATAAGGCAATGCGTGAGGTTGTCAAGAAATGAAAGTAGCCTAGAGGGGGGGTTAATAGATAGTAATCGAAAAACAAGACTCAATTAAAATTTGTCATGTCAATGCAAGTCAAACTTGTCTTACTTAGAATCAGAATTGTGTGATTGAAATCAAACAAGTCTGATCCTGATCGGATAAGTCAGACAGAATTCACAGGGAAGTGATAAAAATGGAGTTTTTATGCAACCTAGTGAATGGAAATGCATCCTAGTAGTTCTAGTAGATGATGGAAATAAGATTAAGTGCTAGAAATGAAGTAAACCTAGATGATCACTAGAAAGTAAGGACTTCGTGGAAATGTAAATAGAGACAATGAACACAAGGATTTTCTACTGAGGTTTGGTTCTAAGAAGAAACCTATGTCCCCGTTGAGTAACCAACAAAGGGCCGGGCCTAACAGCCCTATCCCCACCAAGACGCCTCGAAGGTCAAGTCTTGGATCTTCCACTATCACAAAGATTACAAACTTCCCCAAATCAAGAAATCAAACAAGAAATCTTTGGGGTGACGCCTAACCATCTAGGGGAGAACTCCAAGAGTAACAAACACGCGATCATGAAGAAACTCAACGAATCAAACGTTTGTCATCCCCGTATGGACTTCTCTTGCCGATTCTCACAATATCTCCTTCATTCTTCCTAGAAATCTTCAGATTTGGGCTCAAGAGGGTGAAGAACAATTGAGGAGGGTTTCTTGAGGGCATGAGGTGGCTCTGAGAGTTTCTGTAAGGTTAGGCATAGATTGGGGATGAAATCCCCAGCAATTTATACTCAAAAAGTGTTTTCAACAGATAGTTGACAGCCCACGTCGGACAAGTTCGGGCCATTTTCAGACAAGTCCGATAGACTGGAAACGGAATCTGTACGGCTAAACACTCGAATTTGAATCTGCATGCAAAAGCCGCGTCGGACAAGTACGACTAACATTGGAGAAGTCCAACCCACAAAGAGATGTTTTTCAACTCAGACTTATCTGAGGCACTGAGCCAAATATGTCCATCTCGGACATGTCTGACCCACTTCGGACATGTTTGAAATCGAACAGAGACTTCTTGGACTTGTCTGAACCACATCTAGGACAACTCAGAGTTTCAGACGCTTAGAAGATTTTTCTAAGTCAAGTACCTCGGACATGTCTGAAAACAACTAGAGATGTTCCGGACATGTCCGAAATACAGTTCGTACATGTCTGAATTCCACCAGAGAAATTTCGGACTTATCCGACCAAAGGTGTCAGACAAGTCTGACTTTAAACAGAAGGTTTTTCGGACATGTCTGATCCAAGGCATCGGACAAGTCCGACTCTAACATAAGGGGTTTTCCTGAAACCTACCCAAGAGGTTGAGCTCCCATTTGACTCACTATGTTTCCACGCGTCGTGTACTTCATAATAGTACGGATTTTCCTATGACTCAAGGAGAAATAGAAAACCTATTTCTACTCTGCTTTTCGCGCCTTTTCTCATTTTTTGTGAATTTCACTCCGTACTTCATTTTCTGCAAGAACTCAACCAAACTCATTAGCTCTTTAATTTTTTGTCATTAGTCAACCAAAACCCACAAGGGACCTAGATGCACTTTCAATCTCCCCCTTTTTAGTGATTGATGACAACCAAATAAAGCTTCCAACAATTGGATAAAAATTTTATTTTGAGTATTAAGGGTCTATGAGCTTTAGATTAAAATAGGATTAGAGGAGCTCATATACTCTTAATACTTGTGGGGTGCCTACGTGCATTTTGTGTGAAGAGCCTTGTGATGCATTGCAAGTCAATAAACATTGATAACTTGAAATAACTAAGCATTCAAAACATGAATGAAACATAAGCATCACAAGCATTGAGCATTACTAGGTAAAGAGTTTACACACATAAACCACAAAATGAGTGTAAGTCTATGTCCATAACTAAAATACTTCTCCCCCTTTGGCATCAAGCCACCAAAAAGGAGAAAAGCTAAAAGAGCCCTAGTATCTAATCGTCGACACTCTCTTCAGATCTTCCACTCTCTTGCTCCTCTTCATACTTGCTTTCTTCATCATCATCAACAGCACTAGCTACCGCTGGGGCACTAGAGGAACCACAAACCCCGAGAAGAATGCAAGCTCAGACTCTAAAAGCTCGAGAAACTCCGGAGGTACTTCATCTTCACTGTCATTTGACATAGGGGCAGGAGGAAGCTTGAGGTGCTCTTTGAGGGCTGCCATGTCGCTCTGTTGCCTCTTCTTTAACTTTTGAACAAAAATCTGAGTAGAGCAGCACATAGAGAACAGCGCCTTAAGAACCTTCAAGAGTCCTGAAGAACAGGACGACTGTTGTGTAGGATTGAAGAGCACGTGAAAATCTACCAGAGGGGGGTGAATGGTAGATTACATTTTTTTAGCGGAAGCAACGAAACCCCTTAGCAGAAAATTAATCTGTTAAAGAAATCATGTGTGCGACTAATATAAACGTGATCAATTGTGACACAACCAGTATAGATTGTGGGGAATCAAGTCACGAAGATGTCACAATTGAAATCACAAAAATATGTCAAGAAAAACTCAAGTTATGATCGAAAGATCGAACGAAGGTCAATCTATTCGACCTGAGAAAAATAAGATCTGCAACACTGCAAAGAAACTCATGTAGGTCAGAAACCACAAATCCAATGACTATTAAATTTTTGAAGATGATAGATAATAAAGTTGTGAAGACAACCTAAAAAGAATCACGTCAATTGGATATGTAAAACTCGAGTTATGATAAAACCACCGAAGCAAGGTAGTGCTGTGCAGAAACTCGACAAGAAAGACTTGACATAAACAAGTGGATGAACAAGGCACAAAATCTCCTTTAGATTAAGAATTTTATTAATAAAAATACAAAAGGAACAGTCCCAAAGTTGTTCCCCACGATCTCTGGCCTCCATTACTTATATAACCAGCCCTTAGGCCAACCCAATCCTAACTAGGACTCAAGTCCTACTTAGATTCAATCGAAACTTTCTATAACTACTCAAGACTCTTCCATACGCAGATAGAAGCAATCTTAAGACTTCCAAACGCCTTAGGAACATATCCCACAATCCTAAAAACAACTCAACTTCGTGACCGACACAAAATCCTATCGTAACCAACTCAAATCTTTTCATATTTGAGTCAAACTTGACTCAGCCACAGCCTGAGTCAACAACCTAGTCAGCTGGACCTTTCGGACCAATTTTTTACGTCCACATCTCTTCATCATGCCTCAGAACCATATTGCCACGTCCATGCACTCTTTGCACACGTGCAAACATCTTCCAACAATGTCCATGTTACCTTCATATGCATTGTTCTTGATTCAAACATGTTGCGCGACCTCCCGTTCAACTCAACCACAATTCCTCCTGAACTTGGTTGTTGAACCTCACCTTCTCCCTAAGACTAGTTAAATGGATCCCGTCACCAGCCATGTATTGAACTCAAGCAACACCTTCACATGAATAAAAATTGATACTTCTGAGCACAAGTCCTTGACTTGACACTTGTTAGTTCTGATAACCACAACACCTTACGGGAGCACATCACATAAGAATGTTGCAAACCTTAGCAAAAAGATATCAATCATAACCACCAAAACACACCAAAAACATAGTAAAAGAATACTGAGCAACCTTTCCATAGATGTAAAGCAAGTTCGAATCAATTCAAATTAAAAGCATAACCATTGCAATCTAACATCGGACCTTGCCAAAGCATCACACATTTCTTCGCAAGTAGGACATACCTCTTCATTGTCACTGTTGTGTTCTACCTCCTCCATACTTGATCTTGACTTGTCTGCCATGAAACACAAGTTTGCCAAATCATCTTCATCTTTGTCACTTCTGATGTCCACATCGCTCGAGCGAAGTTCTTGAAGTGCGGAGATAGAACTATTCACCAATTGGCGTCTCTGTAAAACCATTCTTTTTCTTGTTGTTGTTTGCAGAGGAGTGCTTCATCCTCTTCTGTTTTTCATCACGGGAAGTAGCATCTAAAAGGTTAGGGCAATCCGTGCGAAAATGTCTTGTCTTACCACATTCAAAGTATCATTGAGGTTTGGCACTTCCTCTCCTTCTAGTTCTCACATTTCGCAATGCTTTTGAGAACCGAGTAGAGATGAGTGCAAGGTCTTCCTCTGGAAACTCTTCAATCTGTTCAAGGGTTAGAGACGACAGCAAAACAAGTGTTCCACAAGATGAAGATTGGCCGGAGCTAGGCATATCACATTGAGAAACAAATGCAAGAGACTTGTCTGGGTTCTTACGTGAGATTATGTCAATTTCATAGTTTTCAATTTAGAATATAGAACATCTAAAGTAAGTGTACTCATCATAGTAGATTCACGAATAGATGTGACTTTCATCTCCCAAATTGAAATGTCTAATGCACTAAGTAACTGCCTAGCATTCTCAGCATCTGAAAATTTAACATTGACGCTACGCAAGTTGCTGATAATTTTATTAAAGCGAGCAAAGAGATCGTCGACGGACTCACCTGGTTGCATCTCAAAGCGCATGTACTCCTTTTTAACATGTCTTTCCTTACCTCCTTGATCGTTTTGGATCCTTTGTGGTAGTCGCAAAGTGCTTTCCATAAGTCATATGCAGAAAGGAGGTGAGCAACACCGTCGAAGTCATTTTGAGTTAATCCATGTATGATCAAGTTGTGAGCCTTGTTGTTGTTGTCGACATCTCTCATGATTATAGCCGTGACTTAATCGTTTGAAGGCACGTCATAAGGCTTGTACACCTTTTCCCATATTGTGAAGCCTTGCACCTGCATGAAAGCCTCCATACGTGCCTTCCATACCTGAAAATCAATGCCACTAAACACACAAGGATTTGTGGAGTAATTCTCCATGATGATTAGTCAAAACACGTGCAAATCACAATGATTAGAGCACCGTGGCTCTGATACCAATTGTAGGATTTAAGAGCACGTGAAAATCTACTAGATGGGGGGTAAATGGTATATTACAATTTTTTTAGCGGAAGCAACGAAAACCCCTCGGTAGAAAATTGATTTGTTAAAGAAATTGTGTGCGCGACTAATCTAAACATGATCAATTGTGACAAAACCAGTATAGATTGTGGGGAATCAAGTCACGAAGACGTCATAACAAGAATCACAAAAATCCATCGAGAAAACTCAAGTTACAATTGAAAGATCGAATGAAGGTCAATCTATTTGACCCGAGAAAAATCATATCTGCAACACTGCAAAGAAACCCGTGTAGATCAGAAACAACAAATCCAATGACTGTGAAATTTTCACAGATGATAGATAATCAAGTTTTCAATACAACCCAAAGAGAATCACGTCAATTGGATCTATAAAACTCGAGTTATGATAAAACCACTGAAGCAAGGTAGTGTTGTGCAGAAACTCAACGAGAAAGACTTGACAAAAACAGGTCAGGCGAACAAGGCACAAAAGTTCCTTTAGACTATGAATTTTATTGATAAAAATACAAAAGGAACAGCCCCAAAGTCGTGCCCCACGAGCTCTGGCCTCCTTTGCTTATATAACCAGCCCTTAGGCCAACCCAATCCTAACTAGGATTCAAGTCCTACTCAGATTCAACCGAAACTTTACATAACTGCTCAAGACTCTTCCATACGCAGATAGAAGCAATCTTAAGATTTCCAAACACCTTAGGAGCGTATCCCACATTCCTAAAAACAACTTAACTTCGTGACCCACATGAAATCCTATCGTAACCAACTCAACTCTTTCCATATTTGAATCAAACCCGACTCAGCCACAGCCTGAGTCCATAACCTAGTAAGTTGGACCTTTCCGACCAATTTTTTACGTCCACATCTCTTCAGCACGCCTGGGAACCATATTGCCACATCCATGCACTCCTTGCACACGTGCAAACATCTTCCAATGATGTCCACATTACCTTCATATGCATTGTTATTGATTCAAACATGCTGCGCAACCTCCCGATCAACTAAATCACAATTCCTCTCAAACTTGGTTGTTGAACCTCATATTCTCCCTAAGACTAGTTCAATGGATCCCGTCACCAGCCATGTCTTGAACTCAAGCAACACCTGCACATGAATAAACAAACGATACTTCCGAGCACAAGTTCTCGACTTGACTCTCATTAGTTCCGATAACAACAACACCTTACGTGAGCACCTCACATAAGCATGTTGCAAACCTTGGCAAAAAGATATCAACCATAACCACCAAAACCCACCAAAAACTTAGTAAAATAATACTGAGCAAACTTTCCATAGATGTAGAGCAAGTTCGAATTAATTCAAAGTAAAAGCAGAATCATTGCAATCTGGCACCAGACCTTGCAAAAGCTAACCAAACCTTGAACCGGAGCTTACCAAAGTTAGCAGGACCTAACACCGGAGCTTACCAAAGCTAGTCAGACCTAGTGCCGGAGCTTTCCAATGCTAGTCGGACCTAGCGCCGGAGCTAACAAAAGATAATCAGACCTAGCGCCGGACTTAGAAAAAACATGTCGGACCTAGACAAAAAAAGTCAGACCTTGCCAGAGCTATCCAAAACAAGTCGGACCTATCATCGGACCTTGCAGGAGCTCGGACGTAGATTTCGACCTTGTTAATAGGTTGTTTTTGCAGCATTCAAAACTTTTATCGTCATAACCAATGTATTCAGCACACATAGGTCTCACAATGTGGCACATGAGGAGGAGGCTATGCTGAGCACCTCCTAGGTGAGCTAGGCTGAGATAGTGCCGAAGGAGCTCTCACAGGACAATGAAGTTTCGAGGGCTTCTGAGACACTAGAGGCCTATGCACCACTTACTTCATAAATTTCTTGCCAGAGACAGTCTCAATAAGCTTCATGATCTAGGGAGCATAACAGCAAGGCCTGGCAGGAGTCTCTGAAGCAATGTAAATCTTCTCATAGATTTAACTAAATGCATCAAACTTCTGTTGGCTGGCAAGAAGCTTGATGACATTGCGGCTGTTGTGGTTGATCTGATTGGCATCGCCATCTTTAGGGGCTATCGTCTTTCGGATGAGACGATTGAGTACAACATGGAAAGGACGTAGCCCGTGGATGTGAGGAGGCTCAGCGGGGTATCCCTTATAGTAGAAATCCAACATCTCCTTAGCGGTCACAAGAGGCTCCTCATGAATCTTCAATGGATGCCTAAATAGTGTCCCATGCTCAATATGTTGGCAAAATCTTCATAGCTCATAGAGTACTCTCATCGTTGGTCATCCAAGTGAAACCATGTTTGTCTGTCCAATAGAATATGGTGGCATAGAATTGAAGAATCACTTCGACATTCCATGGTATTGCAGCCCCATGATGTCCTTTACACCATGAAATTCACAGGCATCCTTGACCTCAGTAAATAACACATCTTTCTTCTTTGGGACTGTCTCCCAATCAACGTATTGCATGTCAGTCACTAGATTTTGCTTAATCATAAGCAATGATTGATAGTTGTCCATGTGGAAATAGCTCCAAAATCGGGGGTGTCTCCCAACCTTAGGCATCTCGTAGTACATGACATCCCTCTGAGTCTGTGTCTTTGGGAGATTCCTTCCATATTTGACCCGGTCCGCCAGACGACGAGGGTCGCCTTCCGGTGCGTGGACTACCAAGGGTCCAATCTCAGCATCCTCTAGAGTAGCTTGATGACCGCCACTGGATCCTCCTGAGACAACAATGCCTACCTGAGCGGAGCTGGTGCGACGGGCAGTTTGCTTGACCTTTTTAGGGGCTTGAGTGGGTGCTTCACTACTTGCGGGTTGCTTTCCTCTCTTTGCACCATAGTTGTCACGAGCCATGGCTAGAGATAGACATAAAGGATAGGTAAGAGACAAAGCAAGATGGATAGAATCATTAATTGATAGTTGGTATAGAAGTTAAGAGGTTAATGCTATATAGGATTGGACTTGTCTGACCCAAAAGTCAGACATATCCGATAAACTGAGTCGAACTTGTTCGAAGCAGATGTCGGACATGTCCGACCTGTACAGTTTTAACCCTAACTTCTATCTAAACTATACAAATCAATTTTCTACCAACAAGATTCTACCACAAGTTGTTAATCATGCAAGTGAACAAGTTCATTAACAAGAAAACAACAAATTGCCACAAGATCCAAAAGAAATGAGATAAGAATGGAGTAGATACCTTGAGATGGGAAAGAAGGGAGAAGGTCGAAAAAGTTGAAGACCTTGAAGCCTTGGATGAATCCACCTCACACACTCGTCGTAAGAGACTCAAAATGAAGGGAATCCTGAGAGAAATGAGGAGGAACTCGACTTGGAATGGATGAAGTGAAGAGATAGAGAGAGAGAGAGAGGGAGAAGAGTCGTCAGCCTCTTATGGAGGGCCTCAGACATCCCACGTCGGACTTGTTCGATGCAGAGGTCGGACTTGTCTCACGGTCTCCAAAAATCCTAACTGACCAACGTCGAACTTGTCCGAATCAGCTGTCAGACATGTTTGACTTTAGAGTCAGACTTGTTCGACTCCCCCTGAAGAGTTGTAGTGTACAACTAGATTTTTGAGGAGCGGTCAGATAATTTGGACATTATGGACAAGTTTTCATAAAATATTTTTGCAAACATGGTCAGTAAGTAATCAACACCCAAACTATGACCATGATTCACAAATCCAATAATTTCAAATAGTTTTGTAGAAAATTGAGGGGAAGAGTTTTTCGTAAGCATGCATGAATTTTGAAGCAAATACAAGTAACAATCAGATGTGCAAGAGTCAAGCCACATTTCGAGAATCTAAGATATTAAGGTCACTCCTAAGTTCACAAAATCTTTCTCATCTAAGGGCTTGGTTAATATATCGGTCAATTGTTTTTCGGTTCACACATGGGACATCATTATGTCTCCTTTGATGGAGTGATCTCTCAAGAAGTGGTGGTGGATATCAATGTGCTTGGTCCTAGAATGCTCAACATGATTGTGGGTTATTTTTATGGAACTCTCATTGTCACATAGGAGATGGATATGGCGCAAGTTTATACCATAGTCTCTAAGAGTTTGCCGTATCCAAAGAAGTTGTGCACAACAACTTCCGGCTGCGACATACTCCACTTTTGCTGTGGATAGAGCAATGGAATTTTGTTTCCTTGAAGACCAAGTCACTAGGGACCTACCTAAGAATTGGCAAGTTCCAAAGTTACTCTTGCTATCGACTTTGCACCCCACATAATCCGTATTGGAGTATCCAACGAGATTAAACTTAGAGCCCTTGGGGTACTAAAGTCCTAGGCTTGGTGTGTGAACTAAATATCTAAGAATTCTCTTTACGGTGGCCAAATGACACACCTTACTAGCAGCTTGGAATTGAGTACACATACAAACACTTAACATTATATCGGGCCTAGATGCACATAAGTAAAGCAATGAATCTATCATGGCACGATATACCTTTTGGTCCACACATGGACCATCTTCATTAAGACCAAGGTGCCCATTGGTTCCCATTGGAGACTTGATGGGCTTGGATTTGTCCATGTCAAATTTCTTGAGAATATCTTGTGTGTACTTCATTTGACTAATGAACGTGCCTTTCTTGAGTTGCTTCACTTGAAATCCTAGGAAGAACTTCAACTCCCCCATCATCGACATCTCAAACCTTTCGGTCATAATCTTAGAGAACTCATCACAAAAAGTTTTGTTAGTGGAACCAAATATAATGTCATCGACATATATTTGGCAAACAAACAAATCATCATTGAAATGCTTAGTGAATAGAGTGTAGTCGACCTTCCCAATTTTGAAGCCATTTTGAGTTAGGAAGTCTCTAAGGCACTCATACCAAGCCCTAGGGGCTTGTTTGAGGCCATAGAGAGCCTTACGCAATTTGTAGACATGGTTGGGGAAGTCTTGATATTCAAAGCCTAGAGGTTGCTCCACATACACCTCTTCTTTGATTGGATCATAGAGAAATGCACTCTTGACGTCCATTTGGTATAACTTAAAATCATGGTGAGTAGCAAAGGCAAGTAATATGCGAATTGATTCAAGCCTAGCTACAGAAGCAAAGGTTTCATCGAAACCCAAACCTTTGACTTGTGAGTATCCCTTGGCCACAAGTAGTGCTTTGTTCCTTGTAACCACTCTGTGCTCATCTTGTTTGTTGCGGAACACCCACTTGGAGCCAACGATGTTTGCATTTGGTCTCTTCACGAGCTCTCACACTTGGTTTCTTTTAAAGTTGTTGAGCTCCTCTTGCATGGCCACCACCCAATTCGGATATCGTAGTGCTTCTTCAACCTTGTGAGGTTCCAAGGAAGAAACAAAAGAGTAATGTTCACAAAAATTTTCAACACGAGATCGAGTAGTTACCTCCTTGGAGATATCTCCAAGGATGTTGTTGACGTGATGGTCCTGCTGAACGCTTTGCTGTCTCTTGGTTGTGCTGCTTGAGGTCTTGTATCTTCATTTTCATCTTCCTCATTTTCTTTGCCTCCCCCTTGATCGATGCCTCCATTTTCATCTTGTTGAAGTGCATCTTGGGGGTCTTGAACTTGATCGTTTGAGGAAGAGTTTGCTTGATGTGTGGAGTGGACACTTGAGTATTGATGTTCTTCTTGTGGTCGAATATCTCCAAGTGTCATCCTTCCTATCACCACTTGTGGAGCTTCTTCTTGATCTAGCACATGATGATCAACTTGCTCCACTTGGGAGCCATTAGTCTCATCAAACACTATATCACGTGCTACTTTAGCAATTCTGAAGGATTTGTTGAAAACACGATTGGCGTAAGTGTTTTAGTCATAACCAAGTAAGAAACCCTCATCAGACTTTAAAGTGAACTTTGAAGTCATGTGCGTCTTGTTGAGAATATAGCATTTGCTCCCAAAAACACAAAAATAGGAAATTTTGGGTTTGTTACCGGTTAGGAGCTCGTAGGACATCTTCAATATGCGATGAAGGTACAACCAGTTTATGGCATGGTAAGCGGTGTTGATCGCTTCTACCCAAAACCGGTCCGACGTCTTGTACTCATCAAGCATGGTTTTTGACATCTCAATGAGGGTCCTATTTTTCCTCTCGACCACCCCATTTCGTTGAGGGGAGTAGGGGGGCGAGAACTCATGTTTGATGCCTTGTTCATCAAAAAACTCGTCAATTTGAGTGTTCATGAATTCGGTGCTATTGTCACCCCTTATGATCTTGATCCTCAAGGAGAACTCATTTTGAGCTCTCCTCAAGTATTTCTTAGGACACCTTGAGTCTCGCTCTTGTCATGCAACCCAAGTGAAACGTGAAAAATAATCAACAATGACAAGACCATATTTGTTACCGCCAATTCTTATGTAGGCAATTGGGCCGAATAGGTCCATGTGTAGAAGCTCCAAAGGTCTTGTGGTTGTCATGATGTTCTTGGATGGATGTTGAGCTCCAACTTGCTTTCTAGCTTGGCAAGCGTTGCATGAACTATCCTTTTCAAATACAACATTCTTCAAACCACGAATGTGCTCGCCCTTAAGAAGTTTTTGCAAGTTCCTCATTCCAACATGGGCTAGTCTTCTATGCCAAAGTCATCCCATGTTGGTTTTTGCCATTAAGCATTTCAAGTTCAGCTTTATCCGCGGAAAAATCCACAAGATAAAGATTTCCCTTGAGCACACCCTTAAAGGCAATAGAGTCATTGCTCCTTCTTGTGACGGTCACACCCTCGAAGTGAAAAGACAATTATAACCTTTGTCACATAATTGTGATATGGACAAGAGATTATAATCAAGTGAATCAACATGCAAAACATTTGAAAGAGTATGCTTAGGGGATATAGAAATTTTACCGATGCCAAGGATTTTCGCTTGTCTATTGTCCCCAAAGTAGATTCCCTCACTTGGATCTTCGTTTTTCTCATACTCCAAAAACATCTTCCTCTCTTCGGTCATATGGTTTGTGCATCCACTATCAAGAACTCACTTGGTTCCACCGGAGGAGTATGCCTACAAAATAGAGTTAAGCCTTGGCTTTAGGTACCCAAGCGGTATTGGGTCATGTGATGTTAGTCAAGTGGCACTTGGGCACCCACACGCAAGGTTTTGGACTCTTGCAGTGTGGCCCAACATACCTAGCATAAGGCTTTCCAAACTTGTTCCTTAACAAGACATATGAAGCATCAAAATCATGGAACAATGGATGAGGTTCATTTTTAGGCATATCATGTGAAGTAGCAATGTTCTTTCCCTTGTTGTTGTGGTAGGAATCTTACTTAAATAAAACAATCACGTTTTTGCCATTCTTGGGAGTCTTAGCATTTTGCTTCCTCTCCCTAGAATAGACACGACCATATTTGACAAGAGGATGCATTGTGTTGGTGTATGCACTATGTGCATATGCCATCTTATCCTTGTCAAAGATGCCACCTTTCAGTGCTTGCTTGTTTTGTGCCACCTTAATCTCATCTTTTAGTTTTAGGATCAAGTTAGAGCACTTGCAAGCTTGAGATGTTTCGGATTGGACATTTGTGGAAGGTGAGCTTTTAGAGGAAGAAGGTGCATTGACCTTGAGAGACTCCACTTGTGTTTCAAGGATCTTGTTAACTTTTGTCAAGCTAACAAGTTCATCCTTTAGCACAATTGTAGTGTTTGCAAGGTTTGAGCAAGTTTCCTTGCTCAAAGCGAGTTCACGCTCAAGTGCATTGCTTCTTTCTCTTTCAAGCTCCAAGAGCTCCTTAAACTCTTGACATTTGTGTTTTTGTTGGATGAGCATGTCCTCTTGACGGTTGATGAGCTCTTCCTTCTCAAATATCTCGTTTGACAATATCTCCAATCTTTTCAAGGTACTCTTACTCATATTTTTAAGCATATATTCATTTTCACTACTACTATCAAAATCATCATGTGAAGAAATTAAAGAAGATGGTTTAGATTTAACCTTCCTTCTTCTCACCTTGGCCATGAGGCATTTTGGCCTAGAGTCCTCCGAGTTGGAGAAGAGCTTGTTTTTCTTAGTTGGTCTCTTTATGGCAATCGTTACCACCTTTTCTTGGGACTTGTTCGCCTTCTTTAGATGACCTAGTTTCTCGCGAAGTCGCACCATGAGTAGGCGCACTTCCTCGTCGTCATTTGGATCATCTTAGAGCACATCGATGTTCTTTATCTTGTACTCTCCGTCGATAATCAATGGTACCTTGTTGTCCCCCCTTCCAGCCATCTCCTCTCTGAGTTGTTAGACTCTTGGTGGAGAAACTTGCTCTGATACCAATTGAAAGTAGCCTAGAGGGGGGTGAATAGGCAATAATCGAAAAATTAGACTCAATTAAAATATGTTCTGTCAATGCAAGTCGAACTTGTCTGACTTAGAATCGGACTTGTCTGACTAAAATTGGACAAGTCTGGTCCTGATCGGATAAGTCTGACAGAATTCATAGGGCAGTGATAAAATGGAGTTTTTACGCAACCTGTGAATAGAAATGCATCCTAGTAGTTCTAGTAGATGATGGAAATAAGATTAAGTGCTACAAACGAAGTAAACCTAGATGATCACTAGAAAGTAAGGACTTTGCGGAAATTTAAAAAGAGACAATGAACACAATAATTTTCTACTGAGGTTCGGTTCCACAAAGAAACCTATATCCCCATTGAGGAACCCACAAAGGGTCGGGCCTAACAGCCCTATCCTCGCCAAGACGCCTCAAAGGTCAAGTCTTGGATCTTCCGCCATCATAAAGATTACAAACTTCCCCTGATCAAGAAATCTTCAGGGCGATGCCTAACCGTATAGGGGAACCCCAAGTGTAGCAAACATGCAATCACAAAGAAACTCGGTGAATCAAACGTTGCTCAACCCCTTATGGACTTCTCTTGCCAATTCTCACAATCTCTCCTTCACTCTTCCCAAAAATCTTCAGATTTAGGCTCAAGAGGGTGAAGAACAAGAGAGGAGGGTTTCTTGAGGGCTTGAGGCGGCTCTGAGAGTTTCTGTAGGGTTAGGCATAGATTGGGGACGGAATCCCCAGCAATTCATACTCAAAAAGTGTTTTTAGCTGTTAGTTGACAGCCCATGTCGGACAAGTCCAACCCAATTTTTGACAAGTCCAACAGATTGGCAACGGAATATGTACGACTAATCACTCAAATTTGAATCCGTGCGCAAAAGCAGCATCGGACAAGTCCGACCCACAAGGAGAGGTATTTTAACTCAGACTTATCCGAGGCACTGAGCCAAAGAAGTCCACCTCGGACATGTTTGACCCACTTCATACATGTATGAAATCGAACAGAGACTTCTCGGACTTGTCTGAACCACATCTCGGACAACTCTGAGTTTCAGACACTTAGAAGATTTTCTAAGTCAAGTACCTTGGACATGTCTGACCCACTTCGGACATGTCTGAAAGCAACCAGAGAAGTTTCAGACATGTCCAAAATATAGTTCAGACAAGTCTGAATTCCACCAGAGGAATTTCATACTTATCCGACCAAATGTGTCTGACATGTCTGACTTTAAATAGAAGGTTTTTCGGACATGTCTGATCCAAGGCATCGGACAAGTCCGACTCTGACACAAGTGGTTTTCCAGAATCCTACCCAAGAGGTCGAGCTCCCATTTGACTCACTAAGTTTCCATGCGTCGTGTCCCTCTTAATAGTACGCATTTTCCTATGACTCAAGGAGAAATAGAAAACCTATTTCTACTCCACTTTTCGCGCCTTTTCTCCTTTTTTGTGAATTTCACTCCATACTACATTTTCTGCAAGAACTCAACCAAATTAGCTCTTTAATTGTTTGTCATTGATCAACCAAAACCCGCAAGGGACCTAGATGCACTTTCAAGAAGTAAGTCTTGAAACCCCTTGATGCCGGGACTATTTATCCCGTGCCTCATAGTGAGTGGGTCAGCCAATCCATGTAGTGCCAAAGAAGGGAGGAATGACGGTCATTTTAAATGAGAAGAATGAATTAATTCCTCAATGAACCATTACGGGAGGGAGAATGTGCATAAACTACCGAAAAATCAACAAGGCAACCAAGAAGGATCATTTTCCACTACCCTTCATCGATGAGATGTTGGAACGATTGGCAAAACACTTCTTCTTCTGTTTCCTTGATGGATTTTTAGGCCGTCATCAAATCCCATCCATCCCGACGATCAAAGTAAGACCACATTTACATGTCCTTACACTACCAGGATTCCGGTTTATTGCGACGAAAAAAATCATTGCAATAGGTCGAAATTTGTCGCGATAGGTTGTTGTCGCAACGAAATAGAACATCGCGATAGTTTTTCTGACTCGTGGTGATAACAGCCGTGGCAATAGGTTATTGCGACGACTTGACATCCGTGGCAAATAGTATGGTATTGCGATGAATCCACGTTGGTGGCAAATAGTATGGTATTGCAACGGTTTAACGTATTGCGATGATTTAACGTATTGCGACGAAAATATCAGTGTTGCAACGATGTCACATTCGTGGCAAAAAGTATGGTACTGCAATGACTCCACGTTCATTGCAAATAGTATGGTATTGCAACGGTTTAACGTATTGCGACAATTTAATGTATTGCAACGAAAATAACGGTGTTGCAACGATGCCACATTCGTGGCAAAAAGTATGGTATTGCAACGACTCCATGTTCGTGGCAAATAGTATGGTATTGCAACGGTTTAACGTATTGCGACGATTTAATGTATTGCAACGAAAATAACGGTGTTGCAACGATGCCACATTCGTGGCAAAAAGTATGGTATTGCAACGACTCCACGTTCGTGGCAAATAGTATGGTATTGCAACGGTTTAACGTATTGCGACGATTTAATGTATTGCAATGAATAGTATGTTATTTGCGACGATTTCACATCTGTGGCGATAAGTACGGTATCGCGAAGATTTCATACTCGTGGCGAATAGTATGGTATCGCGATGTTTTCACATTCACGGTGAATAGTACGGTGTTGCAACAATTTCGCATCCGTAGCGAATAGTACGGTATGGCAACGTTTTTACATTCGTGGCGAATAGTATGGTGTTGCAACGATTTCACATCCGTGGCGAATAGTACGGTATCACGATGATTTCAGACTCGTGGCGAATAATATGGTATCGTGACGTTTTCACATCTGCGGCAAATAGTACGGTATCGCGACGATTTCACACTCGTGGCGAATAATATCGTATTGCGACGTTTTCACATTCGTGGCGAATACTACGGTGTTACAACGATTTCACTTCCGTGGCGAATAGTACGGTATCGCGACAATTTCATACTCGTGGCGAATATTACGGTATCGTGACGATTTCACAGCCATAGCCAATAATACGGTATTGCAACGATTTCACGTTCATGGCGAATAGTACGGTATTGCAACGATTTCAAAACCGTGGCAACATTATTGTATTGCAACGATTTCTGATGTGTGGCAATAGGTTCATAATGCAACATATTCAAATCTGTTGCAACAGGGTCGTAATGCGACGTTCTCTGGGTGGTGGCAATAGAAGTCTAGTGCAACGCTTTTTTGGTCGTAGCCAAATGTTTGTAGTGCAACGTTTTATAATTTGTGGCAATAGCTAGCTTCCTATTGCAACAGTTTATTTTCATCGCAATAATCTGTTAATGCCACGTTTTATAATTAGCGGCACTAGAATCCTAATGCACCAGGTTTGAAAATTAGTGGAAATAGAATCAATTTATTCGCACACGATACGTCTGTCGACTTAACAACAAACATCCAGCAATTGATGCAACACTCAAGGACCCTTGCTTCGTTGCGAGACGATGTTATTTACAATTTTTTCAGTTTGCAACATTGCACCCATTAAAATAGAACCGCAACAAGTTGTAGTATTAGGAACAGTTTCTTGAACATCCAGCTTCAACTTGGTGCGAGCAGGAGCCTTTTGTGGAGTTGCTGCTAGCCGTTGTTGATTTTGCAAGCTCTGATCATGTAAAGCCCGAACTTCTTGGTTGAGCTGTTCATTTGCCTGGACGAAGCCATCCATCTGGGAGGTCATATGATCATTTCTTCCTTCCAACTCTTGCACCTGAGAGCTGAGGTCTTCATTTCTATTTTGCAAGGATCGAACTTGCTGGCCGAGCTGGTCAGACATCTGGATACGCAGTCTTTCAGAAACATTAGGTTTAGCCATATAACCACGCCCCCGAAACTGTGATCCTACAGAACCGGTTGCGGATATATATAAGTAAGCTGGAAGATGTTGTTTCTTTCCTCAGCTCAACTTCCTTGATGTTGATTTGCGCACGTGCCTGGGTCTATATACAAAAAGAAAAGTCACATGTACATTGCAAATATTTATTTAAATGGGGACTGTTTGAAGTGTTTCTCACATGTACAGCTTCTGCCTGCTCGTTTGCCCATTGACCGTTCTTCACATGGCTTGCCTCCCACAGTTCTATGTCATCGGGTTCTTTTCCGGTCTCTAAGTCTCGCTACATCAAATACAAGTAAAATTGATTGAATGATTACAGTGCAAAGTAAAAGCATGATTTAGTTTTCATACCTTCTCGTAACTAAGTTGGGCGTAGGATTTCGAGCCAAGCAAGTGTTTTGTCTTTTGAGTACTTCAATTTCGTGAATTGGTTCTGCTTATTGACTGCAAATTTAAGAATTAATTTCATGAATGTGTGTTATCAAATAGTTTTTGTAGGATATGAAGGTATTAGAAAGCTAGCTGACCTTGAATCGCTCGGACCCAAAATAGTCCATAAGCGCCAACCAATCGGAATCTGCTACGTCAACAGGCTTGTTTTGTATACGTTCCACATCGGTTGAATACTTCTTATAGGTGGCATGCAATGTTGATCGCCACCCCTAGTAGCGCTCACCAGTAATCTTCAATATTTTTGTTCTGGTATCATCTGTGTCCTCCAAGTCCCAGGCATTTTGTACATTGTATATCACACTATTATAAACGTACAAGATGGAGGTCGCTAGAAAAAAATACTTATGTGGGGTGTCACAACACTAACCAGAATGTCTCTCACTATATCGCTCTTCGAAGTATCGCCAACGTCTGCCCACTTCCTTACACCTGCGAGGGATGCATTTTTTTTGTTGTAATAACCACATCATCGACAAAGTGCCGCCGATTAGGACCAACTGTAGCACCCAACCTATCGGACCACTGAATTTGTAGCTTCCGATTCTGATCATTCGTTCTATTTGCAGATGCTAGATAGCGCAATTTAGCAACCTTAAGTCCTTTAGCCACCCCTCTTCCAAACTTCTTTCCTTCTGTTAGTGTCATTTAAACGGTAAACGTTTAAAGCAGACTAGCAACTGACCAGGCCTAGTATCATGTACAAATAGTGTGAAAGAAGAAGAAGTCTGATGTTTTACCATCTTCAGGACGAGTGCGGCAAATACGAGGGTGGGAACACCGCGTCGCAACAACATTTTGCTCCATATTGGGCGATGCATCGACTTGTTGACTTCTTTGTTGCTGTTCATACCCTACAATCAGGCATCAGGCAGTAGTCAGTGGCGCTACAGCACCCGTAGTACTGCAGGGGATTTTCAGTCCAGCTGCGAAGAAGGCAAGACAGTAGATGGTGATGCTAGAGAAAGAGAGGGTTCGCCGGGTGCTCATCCTCTGCAGTACTGCTGGTTCGGTCTGATGGACATCAGCAGTAGCGCGTCTAGAGGCGAATTGGTGGCAGGGCGAGTCATGGACGTCAGCAGTATTAGCAGGTAGAGGATGCAAGACAGATGAGGCGGGCAGCTTGCGACGTTTAACAAAGCTAGGGTTCGGTCTGGCAGTGCAGTGACCACATTTAAGTCAGAGGATCGACGTCCAGATCACACCGGTGATCTCACGTGACTTACATTTTTACTACAGGCGATGCAGTAAAGATCCAACAGTGTGATTCCGTTGGATCTTTACTGCATCACGTGCAGTAAAATGTATAAGTCAGGTGATCTGCGTCCATTGATATCACCCCAGAGCAAGTCTCGAGGCTAGGAGGATAGTGTGGCGGATCTAGGAATTAAATTTAGGTGGATTGCATACTGATATTTTGCTCTGCATGTTAGCATCTCACCCTAAATTGCTAGAACGGATACATGAATATAATCTTGCATTAATTACCAGACATCAGCAACACATTTGGCAGTGTCAAAAACGGAATTGATATCATATAAGCAGCAATGAACCCTCATGTACATGCATCTCTAAACTATATGATACTAACATTTCTTAGTGGACATGGGTTAATGATATTGGACTATTTTTTCCAGGGTATGCCATGTCATATGGGCCATAGCATGTAGGTACGCCGTAATGGCCAGGGGTTTGCGGGCGGCGGGGTCATCATGGCACGCGAACGATGGGACGTGGAGATGGAGGGAGACGCGTCGGGGAGGACAGTGAAGTGACCACCAGCAGGGCGTGAGCGCCGGCCGGTGCCGGAGTGACCGGTGGAGACATGGATTTGCGGGCGACGGGGTCATCATGACACGCGAAGGATGGGACGTGGTGATGGTCGAGGGAGACGCGTTTCTGAGGACACTGAAGTGAGCAGCAGCAGGGCGTGGTCGCTGATGCCGGAGTGGCGGCGGCGAGAGAGCCCAGCGTGCGCGTGTAGGCATCAATAAATCACGCCATCACATATACTCACCAGCAGGGCGTGGGCGCCGGCCGGTGCCGGAGTGACCGGCGGCGACAGGGGTTTGCGGGCGGCGGGGTCATCATGACATGCGAAGAATGGGACATGGCGATGGTGGAGGGAGACGCGTCGGGGAGGACACTGAAGCGAGCAGCAACAGGATGTGGCCGCCGGTGCCGGAGTGGCCGGCGGCGAGAGAGTCCATCGTGCATGTGTAGGCATCAATAAATCATGCCATCACATATACTGATTAACTGTTAACTTGGACTAGGAAACTACAATCGCAATGCTAAAATATTTAGTAGAGCCCGGTGCATATTTATACTCGTAGTACCAGCATGGGTGACGAATCTCGGGGTTCCTGAGCATCAGGTGCTGCAATATTCTCTGCATACGATGCAAAGGAATTAACGTGTTATAAATATGTGTATTTTGATAGTAAACACATTTATAGTTATACCAGGTGCTTGTTGCCCATCACGATTACTTGTAGACGACATGACGGTTTGGTGTCTTGTTCCTAAAGTAAAGAGTATATATAGTAAGTAACAGTGATTACGTCATATTACATGAGGATGTGTATTTTAGATCGGGCGGTGTGGTTGCTATGAACTGAAAATGTTTGTTTTGAATGAAGGAATTAGAAATGAAGGAGTAGGAAAAAAACCATACAATCCGAGAAAGAAAAACAAGAAAAACGAGTATAAATCGTGGGAACTGAAAATCTTAGGAATACAAGTTTGGAACACAGGAATGAGAGTACAACATTGGGAGTGGTTGATAAGATAACCCTAGCGTCATTTACTTCTAAATCAAGAAATTACATAGTACATGCGGTTTTTAATAGTTATCTTTCCTGACATGGAAATGTACTAGAAATACACTACCATAAACTGTCGGAGCGACATTTATTTCGGGCCAGAGGTGTAGTGTATTTTATATATGGAAACAAGTAGAATGCAATCAGATGCTAGGGTAAAATAAAAAGATGAATCGACTGTAGGATGCAGATCTAACGTTTGAGGATAGTTGATTACACGATTGCACCATTAATCAGATTTTATACTAGACATTCATGAAACATAAGAGCATATAAGGAGTTGGGACAACAACTAGGAATGAACTGGCTGCAGCTGTTGGGACGACAACTAAAGCGATAAGGAGGGAGTAGCTCTATAGAAAGGCGGCATGGATCGTGTAGAACTTACGTAGCACAAAACTGGAGTTCGGGATGTCGCAGGGTGGGGTCGGCGACGAAGAGGTTCGGTAGAGCCCGTCAAACTTGGTCGCTCGACGTTGTACCCACAGTCACCACCACCACTCACACGGGAATTTCTTAGGAATGCAAGTTTGGAACACAGCACTAAGAGGAGAACATGTGTGCCGGGAACGGAAGCCACTGCGGGATTAGAGGGAGACGCACATTTATATTCGTCGTGGCTAGCTACAATGGGCGGGACTGGAATTTTGGGCGCATGGAGTGAAGTTTCAATTGTGAAAATCTCAATTGTGCACGCCAAGAAGAACGAAAAATCTTTCAAGGGCGTGCAGAATTTGGCGTCGTGCCCCTCTGCACGCATGCAATCGTGATTAAATTTGTAAGACCTATATGTGTTGAATACATTGGCTTGTAGTGAATACACTTGCTTTGACGATAAAAGTTTTGAATATCACCAAAACACCTTTTTATCAAGGTCCGACTCTAGCTCCGAGCTACAGCAAGGTCCGAAGGTAGGTCCGGCTTGTTTTGGGTAGCTCCGGCTATGTTCGAAGCTAGGTCCGACTTCTTGGTAAGGTCTGACTAGCTTTGGTTAGCTTCGGTGAGCTTTATCTTTAGCTCCGGCATGTCTTTGTTAGCTCCAGCATATATTTGATGGCTCCGGCATGCTTTTGCTAAACTCCGATGTACTCTGTCTAGCTCCGGTTTTGGGTTGACTAGTTTTGACTAGTTTTTGGTAAGCTCCGGTGCTAGGATCTACTAGTTTTGGTAAGCTCTGGCAGGTGCTTCATTGTAGTAGTTTTGTTAGCTCCAGCTCAAGGTCCGGGTTGCTCTGGCAAGGTCCGGAACTTGACCGCAGTGCTTCTGCTATTCATTTGCAATGTTTCGTACTTGCTTTACATTGTTGGAAAGATTGCTTAGTATTCATTTGCTAAGTTTTTGGTGCGTTTTGGATGATATGGATGATATTGTGTTACTGTGGTTTTGCAACATGCTTATGTGAGGTTCTCATGTAGGGTGTTGTGTTCGGAACTAACTTGAGTCAAGTCGAGGACTTGGGATCGTATGGATTGGTTGTTTATTCATGTGCAGGTGTTGATTGAGTTCAAGTCATAGCTGGTGACAGGATCCATTGGACTAGTCTCAGGGAGGAGATGAGGTTCCAACAACCAAGTTCGGAAGGAACTGTGGTTGAGCTGATCAGGAGGTCGCGCAGGATGATTGAATCAAGAACAATGCATATGAAGGTATCGTGGACGTCATTGGAAGATGTTTGCACGTGTGCAAGGAGTGCATGGACGTGGCTACATGGTTCCGAGACGTGATGAAGAGATGTGGACGTAAAGAATTGGTCGGAAAGGTCCAACCGACTAGGTTATGGACTCAGGCTGCGGCTGAGTCGGGTTTGACTCAAATATGGAAAGATTTGAGTTGGTTATGATAGGATTTCGTGTGGGTCACGAATTTGAGTTGTTTAGGAATGTGGGATATGTTCTTAAGGTGTTTGGAAGTCTTAAGATTGCTTCTATCTGCGTGTAGAAGAATCTTGAGCAGCTATGGAAAGTTACGATTCGTGATTAGAGTAGGATTGGAGTCCTAGTTAATATTGGGTTGGCCTAAGGGCTGGTTATATAAGCAAGGGAGCCCAGAGCTCGTGGTGGACGACTTTGGGGCTGTTCCTCTTGTGTTCTATTGAATAAAATTCACAGTTTGAAGGAACTTTTGTGCCTTGTTCGTCCGACTTGTTCCAGACAAGTTTTACTCGTCGAGCTTCTGGACAGCACTACCTTTCGTCGGTGGTTTTATCATAACTCGAGTTTTACAGATCCAATTGACGTGATTATTTTTGTGTTGTCTTCACAACTTGATTATATATCATATATCAAAATTTCACGGTCATTGGATTTGTGGTCTATGATCTACACGAGTTTCTTTGCAGCATTCCAGAACTGTTTTTCCTCGGGTAGGGCAGTTTGACCTGTGTTTGATCTTTCGATCATAACTTGAGTTTTTCTCGACGGATTTGAGTGATTCCTTATATGTTGTCTTCGTGACTAGATTTTCTCTGATATCCATCACTTTTGTCATGGTGAAACACATTTAGATTAGTCTCACACACGATTTCTTTAAGAGATCGATTTTCTGCCAAAGGGGTTGGGGTTTAATTGTTTCCGCTGCGTAAGATTTTTAAATCTACCATTCACCCCCCCCTCTGGTAGCTTTTCACGTGCTCTTCGATCCTACAAAATTCATGTAATGTCGCGATGATTCCTGCACATAGTTTTACTCTTGACCGGTACGTCTGCCTAGAGCTAGAGGGGTAGACCTCTTCGGACTGCTGCCTCGCCATGGGACCGCTAACTGCCGTTCATCTTTGTTTTCATGGAGATGTAAAAGCAGTCATGTGGTAGTGGGACATTCCAAAAAAAATACGAACAAAAATATGAATCGCCAAATGTATCATTGTGCTAATGCAAATGACATACAAATACAGAACACCCAAGTCCACGAAAGGAGGACGACAAATCCATGGTCTAGTAAAAGGTAAACAATCAGCATTTTATATATAACATTCGTCGCAATGAAGTGATAACATATGCAGAGTATATACTACTACTACAAAAAAAACATTTTTCCCTGTGATGTCTAATCTTCAGGCCGTCAATCCAAAGCCGCCTGTGATACGAGTATCACAGGTACATACGATATATATATCAACAATGTCACTGAATATTAGTTACAACGGATAAAGTACTTTTCATGCACCTGTTGCATCAGGCGATGGACTAGTTAGCAGTTTAGATGACGTAATTTCCTAATCAAGTTAATTATGCATCATGTCTGTTGTTAGTTCTATTACTTGTAAGGATAATGTTTACCGGATTTCATTCATTCAGCCACATGAAATATAGACGGTCCCAAGTTACAAACATATAGGAGATGTTTTCGATAAAAGAAGTTTTTCGATACTGCATATATAGAACACATTGTTCATGAACATAAAGACATATTTCATTAACAAACAAGTAATAGGAAAACACGTAGTAGACAACAAGAACAAGATAAACTACACCTAATACTACTCTACTCAGAGATCACGAAATAGATAAACTACTCCTAATACTACTCTACTGGGAGAAAACCACGTCCTCCTCCTCCGCCGCTGCCACCTCCTTCGCCTCTGCCGCCGGTGACGCCTCCTCCTCCTCCTCCGCTACCGCTGCCGCCGCTGCTGCCGCCTCCGCCTCCGCCGCCGCTGTCGCCTCCTCCTGCTCCTCCTCCGCCGTTGCCGCCGCCTCCATAGCCGCGTCCACCTCCGCCTCAAGAGACGCCTCCTGCTCCGCCTCCTCCGCTGCTGCCGCTGCCCAAGCCGCCTCATACTCCTCAACCTCCGTCACAGTCCGAAGCTTCCCGGCGACGCGGTGCAGAATCTTCAGGAGGCCCTCTACCCCAGCAACCTCCGCGATCGACTCGTGGAGGGCATCGAGACGACCGGCCACAGTCATCAACCCGTAGAAGTAGTGGCCCGCGGTGTCCATGCTCGTGTGGAGGGGAAGGGTCCCAAGACCCAGACGGCGACACGAGCAATCTGTGTCGGAAAAGACCTTCCGCGCCACTGCGTTGAGCGCTAGTGCGCTATGAGCTGCAGCGGACTTGGCGTTGGTGGCCACCTTAAGGTGCCGATCGAGTTCGTCGATGCGGTCGGTGAGGAGTCTAAGAGTCTGCTCAACCCAACCGGAATGAGGAAGTGCAGGTGCCGCGGGCGGAGATGTGGGCGCCGCCATCAGTTCCACCGGCATTGCCGGCGGCGATGGAAACGGAGAAGGAGGTTCAGAGGACGTCGATGGCCTAGAGCGCTTCGGCGCGGGGCTACCCATTTGTGTGGCGACGAAGGTGCAAAGAAAGAGCGAGAGGTGGTCGACGGTGGCGGGGGGAGAAGTTTAGAGGCTAGGATCTAAGGAGTGGTGCGGCGGAGAAGCAAGAGGACAGTGTGCCTTTATAGCGGGTCGTCGTCTAAGCGGGCATGTCCAGATGATCGGACGCTAGAGGAAATCGCGCTTAATTATGAACCGATCGGTGGCCCCGATTTCCTCGAAACCGTGGTTTGCATCCTCTCGGTCCCAACGGCTCGACGCGTCCCATCAGCTTCAGTGGCAGTTTTTTAGGAGTAAATTTACACGCCGGGAAAAACAATTTTTTCGTTATATAAAAAAATCCGTTCGTACACGCCTAAGCCAACTTCGTGACCGCGCGTCCGTGCCAGCGGACGCCTTACAGCGAACATGAGCCTAGTCGTGCATGCATTACTTTCATTCGGATTTTTAATTGCAACTGTGCGCCATGCCTTATAACGCCAGTGCACCGACCTCAACTTTCTGTGGTGGGACTAATCCTTCGCACCTGTTCCATATGTTCTTTTCTTCTCTGTCTGTTGTCTAATACTATTTCTGTTCTATGTTCAACAAGCATGTGTGACCTCGATCCACGATCATGTTTCATGATGTTATACGTGTGTTTTCTCTTTTTGTTGAAAGATCGTCATGTACTGTTTGAGGTATATATATATGCATGCATGTTAGTGTTATTAAACATGACCGAGGTGTTTTAATTCTAGCTATGTCTAACATGCACGGACCGCAAACATGATCAACCAATTACACTACGTAAGAAACCCAAATAGGAGACAACGATGGGCGACAGATCGAATGTCCATCGATCACAAAGTGATGCGAGACGCGCTTAAAGTCATTGTTTCTCTCCTTTAGCTTTGCAGTTACAAATCGAGAAGAGCTGCAAACCCTAAGATCTTTTGTTTTTGTCCAATTTGCTCGGTTCACTTGTGACAGATTAACACATCACTAAACTTAGAGCACATTCACTTGATTGAAATCCAGAAATTCTAACACACCAGTATTCATTGACACGAATAAACACATATATATTAAAAAACACAAGAAATGTGTACAAGAACATAATTGAAGCTAAACATGTACAAGTACTCCTAAAACTACAAAAGAAATATGTACAAGAACTCCTAAAACTACTCTACCGGCCCCGCCTCCTCCGCCCTCTCCCCCAACTTCTCAAACCACGACAAGCGGTCCTCCTCCTCCTCCTCGTCGTTGTCGTCGTCGTCGTGGTGGTGGTCGCCGTCGTCATTGCCATCGTCATCATCATCGTCATCTTCGTCATCATCGTCATCGTCGTCATCATCGTCGTCGTCGTCATCGTCGTCATCTTCGTCCTCCTCCTCCTCCTCCTCCTCCTCCGGTGAAGATGCAGCAGGAGAGTGGGCCGGCTGCTCCGGCTGAGCCGATTGCTCCGGCTGCACCGGCGGTGGAACCCCGCCACGACGGAAGTTCCTCTTCGTCGCCGCCACCAGGGCACTACGGCCCTCGGTGCCGAGCTCCTGGGCCATCGTCCTGGACAAGATGTCCAGGCAATCGGCCACACCCGTGAGGGCGTAGAGGTAGTGGCCGATGGTATCCATTCCCGAAAACTCAGGAAGGGTACCAAGACCCAAGGCGTCCAAGGCCCGAGACGTACTGTTGTACGCCTTTCGGGCAATAATGAAGCGATGGTCGTTGTTCACCCTCTCGGGGGAGCTGCAGCATATCCGCTTGCAGGGTGGCTGCCTCGGCGGGCTAGGAGGCAGAAGGTTGGCCATGGCTGTGGTGGTTCGTCGGCGCCGGGCTAAGAGGTGGAACGATGGAAGAAGAAGAAAGGAGTGCAAAAGTTTTGTGCTTTTACATAACCGATGACGCGCCTTATATATGGTCTGTGCAGAGTAGACGAGGGAGCGGTTCGTTTCCCACGCATTGAACTCTTTGCAGACCTCGTGCGGCGCAATTAAACCATTGTGGAAGACGATCTTCAGAGATCCTTCTGTCTCTCTTGTATCCATGTGCAATATCGCGCACGTGTCCCTGCACCACGGCTTCTTAACTTCTCTGTAGACCTCATGCGGCGCGTCAGTTACTTGGCGCACTGGAAAGGCCAGCGGGGAGATCTCCAGCGAGCCCTGCCACGGCGGCGCCGCGCGCGTGCCCTCGACGCGAGGAGGAAGAAAGGGTATGTGATGTTGGTTTTCTTGTTTCGTGATGTTGTTTTTCTTGTTTTGTAGTAGTATTGTTTTATGTTAATGAACTCAATGTCATTGTTCCTCTGTTCCATCTGTTATTTTGTTTTCTGTCTGTTATTTAATGAACTATCAGTTCTATATATTTGTATTCTCTGTTAATGAACGACCGTCACGTACGTGCGTTTTTTTTGTTGTCAAAGTTGGATTCGATAGGATCATCCATGTTTTTGTATACTGGATCTCGATCCATGCTAGTTGATATTTCATTGTATGCACGACGATCAAAAAGTTTTTGTTTCGTAGGTTGGATTGGACCATCCATGTTGATATTTCATATGATAATATTTATTTATATATTAATTCTTTATTTTACTAATGTATATTAATAATATACAAATAATAAATATGACGATCATTTTTTCAACAAAAGGAGAAAACACTTGTATAACACCATCAATTTAACATGATCGTGGATCGAGGTCTTGCACATGCATGTTACACATAGAACACAAATACGGAGTACGTAGTTCATTAGACAACGGACAGAGAAGAAAATAACATATGGAATAGACGAACAACATTGAGTTCAGTAACATAGAACATTACAAAACAAGAGAAATGTCATCATGAAACAAGAAAATCAACATCACAAATCCTCATCAACAAGTGATCAATTATGCATGAAACATGATGGAGACCTCGCTGGCTCTCTTTAGAAAGCATGCATGCATGTTCGACCATCATACATGATCACAACAAAGCATTAATACTCGGATAGTCGGACGTGTGGCGTACACGTGTTAATTTTCTCTTATGCCGATGGGACGCGTCGAGCCGTGGGGACCGAGAGGATGCAAACCGCGGTTGGAGTAAACCGGGGCCACTGACCAGTTCATAAGCGCGGTTTCCTCTAGCGTCCGATCATCTCCACATGCCCGCTTATACGTGTGTTTTCTCTTTTTGTTGAAAGATCGTCTTGTTTGAGGTATGCATGTTAATTTTGTCAAACGTGACTGAGGTCTTTTCTATGTCTAACTTGCATGCACCCCAAACATGTTCAACCAACTAATACGTGTTTAATTTCTCGTTTTGATGATGGATATCGTCAGAGTATGAGGCCTTGCCGATGTATGCTACGCCCCAAACATGCATGATCAAGGAGCCTACAACTCTAGACGATATCCAACTTCAAAAAGAGGAATTAGTACACATCAAAAACAGGAATTAGTACAACTCTAGCTAGCTCGGTTCCTCTCTTCTCTTTCGCATTTTCTGCCCCGCTCGCGCGCCGCCGACCTCACCTTGAAACTCCAATGATAGCTTGCCAACTAGGCAAGGATCGATCGGGAGTCCTTTAGCAAAGTTGTTCACAACTTGCTTGCACACCTTCTCAACCTTTTGTTTCGGTGTTTCCTCAACCGGTTGGGCGGTATTTTGCAGTTTCCCGATGACCGCGGGTGAAGCTGCCGAGACCCGCCCCTACTCCACCGTCGACAAGCCGGAGGAAGCCTCTACAGGCCCCGACTTCTATAAGGTAAAGGTGTGTTATCGCGCCTTAATCATGCTCACCAAGTTTGAAGCCATGCCATGCCTTGTAGCGTCTTTATTTCCAGTTTCCCCTATGATAATTCATACCTATGTCTCTAGGTCATGGATTTAATTCATTTTATACATCTAATAATTCTTGAACATAGTTAGGGGATAGTTTACTTATCTCCCTGCGAACACTTCGGATCGAAAAGATTTGAAAATCATCGACGAGTGATGACCGATTGAGATAGCCGAGTTTTGGTCGCCGCCTCTGAGAAAGCCGCGATTCACCGTCGAGCTCCTAGTTTCCAGCCATTTTTCTCCTTAATTTCCTAGTCCTGGTTCATGATCCTCAAGGCACAAGAAAGCTTTTGGAGGAGAAAGCAAGTCATTTGAGCTAGAGATAAGGGAGTTCTACCCTGCCGGACCTGTGGCACACCGCCGCCGCCATCGCACCGCTGTTTCCAGCCGTCAGCAAGCCCCGAGGTCAACACCGACGTGCTCCGCGTGGTGAAAAACCCCCAAGCGGCAAGATTGGCAAAGCTTGGCGCACTGGAAAGGCCAGCAGCGAGATCTCCGGCGAGCCCCTCCACGGCGGCGTCGCGCGCGCGCCCTTTGCGCGAGGAGAAAGAAAGGGTCTGTGATGTTGGTTTTCTTGTTTCGTGATGTTGTTTTTCTTGTTTTTTAGTATTGTTTTATGTTAATGAACTCAATGTCATTGTTCCACTGTTCCATCTGTTATTTTGTTTTCTATCTGTTATTTAATGAACTATCGTTTCTATATATTTGTATTATCTGTTAATGAACGACCGTTGCGTACGTGCATTTTTTTGTTGTCAAAGTTGGATTCGATAGGATCATCCATGTTTTTGTATACTGGATCTCGATCCATGCTAGTTGATGTTTCATTGGATGTACTGGACAATCAAAAAGTTTTTGTTTCGTGGCTTGGATTGGACCATCCATGTTGATATATCATATGACAATATTTATTTATATATTAATTCTTTATTTACTAATGTATATTAATTAATAATATATAAATAATAAACATGACGATCGTGTTTTCAACAAAAAGAGAAAACACTTGTATAACACCATCAATTTAACATGATCGTGGATCGAGGTCTTGCACATGCATGTTACACATAGAACACAAATACGGAGTATGTAGTTCATTAGACAACAGACAGAGAAGAAAATAACATATGGAATAGACGAACAACATTGAGTTCAGTAACATAGAACATTACAAAACAAGAGAAATGTCATCATGAATCAAGAAAATCAACATCACAAATCCTCATCAACAAGTGATCAATCATGCATGAAACATGATGGAGACCTCGATGGCTCTCTTTCAAAAGCATGCATGCATGTCCGGCCATCATACATGATCACAACAAAGCATTAATGCTCGGATAGTCGGACGTGTGGCATACACGTGTTAATTTTCTCTTATGCTGATGGGACGCGTCGAGCCGTTGGGACCGAGAGGATGCAAACCACAGTTTGGAGTAAACCGGGGCCACCGACCAGTTCATATTCCTGTAAGCTGGAGGACTCTGGGTCTGTTTGGTTTGAAGCCAAAACTTGCCACATTTTGCCACGCCTAAGTTTAGTCAAGTTTGACCAACTTAGTCATTGTTTGGTTCATAGCCACAATTGTGACAAGATTCCTTGCCATCTAACTAGGTTCCACATGTCAAAGACTCAAAAAAGTGTGGCAAGATTCCTTTAGGCTTGCCAAGTTGTGGCTGAAAATTTGAGCACCTAACCTTAGTCAAGTTAGGCAAAAATTTGTGGCAAATTGTTGCAACCTTAGTATATAAACCAAACAGGCCCTCTGTCCATCCGGCCGTGGAGAACCAAACTGCAAAACAGGAAATCGATTGACGCAGATTAATCCAGTCCTGATGTTGTTTTTCTCTTCTTGTTTTTAATGTTTTTCTTTTCTTGTTTTGTGATGCAACGGCTGGAACCGGCCGGAAGTACTTATTACCATTGGCCATATGCCCTTATACAAGGTGTCATCATTACCAGAACTCCCATCGCCCTCGTCGAGCGCGCAGTTGCGATACCCGAGAGGATGCAAACAAGAGTTAATTTTCTCTTTTTGTTGAGAGATATATATATAGTCATCCAATAATATATATATATATATATATATTATTTTTTGAGGCTCGATGATCATGTTTGGGGTGTATATATAGCATGTGAACATGTCAGGAAAGAGGACCCTCGATCATGTGCATGTCGATGTGAATTATATACGCTGGGCCCTTTGCGTGTGAAATTACTCCTAAAAAACTGCCACTGAAGCCGATGGGATGTGTCGAGCCGTTGGGACCGAGAGGATGAAAACCGCGGTTTCGAGGAAACCGGGGCCACCGACCGGTTCATAATTAATCGCGGTTTCCTCTAGCGTTCGATCATCTCCACACGCCCGCTATTAGACAACGACCCACTATAAAGGCTCACCGTTCTCTTGTTTCTCCGCCGCACCGCTCCTTAGATCCTAGCCTCCAAACTTCTCCCCCCGCCACCGTCGACCACCTCTCGCTCTATCTCTGCACCTCTGTCGCCACACAAATGGGTAGCCCCACGCCGAAGCGCTCTAGGCCATCGACGTCCTTCGAACCTCCTTCTCTGTTTCCATCGCCGCCGGTAGTGCCGGTGGAACTGATGGCGGCGCCCGCATCTCCTCAACCCAACTGGTAATAGGAGACTGTCCGCCTCTTTACCGCCCGCATCGACGAATTAATGTGCCGAATTAAAGATGTCGAAGACGACGTGTCCTCCGTCGTTGAACATGCAAGAGCGCTGGACACAATGTCGCGGGATGTATTTAACAATACATCTCTCATCTGTCGCCGTCTGGGTCTTGGGAGGCTTCCCCAGCTCCCCAGCATGGACTCCGCCGACTACTACTTGTTCGGGATAAGCTTTGTGGCCGCTCGTCTCGACGCCCTCCACGAGACGATCGCGGAGGTTGCTGGGGTACAGGGCCTCTGGAAGATTCTGCACAGCGTCGCCTGTAAGCTCGGTGTGGAGACGGAAGAGGAGTCGCCCTCGCCATTGGAGGTGGAGGCGGAGCCGCCGGAGGATGCGTCGGCCGCGGCGCGCGCGGCGGCGGAGGTGGACGAGGCCTCCGAGTAGAATAGGATTAGGAGTCGTTTTGTTCTTGTTTCTACGTGTTTTTCGTCCATGTTTTCTTTACTCTTGTTTGTAATATATGTGTTGGTAGTGTGTTAATGTAATATGTCTTTTATGTTCTTGAACAATGTGTCTGATGTATTATCGAAAAATTCTCCTTTTATCGAAAAACATCTCCTTTAACGATGCCAAGTTTTAACCTTTAACCCACTTCGTGCGTGAATCGAAAAACATCTCCAGCCGTGATATTGTGTTTCTCTTGTTTTTTTATATTTTTTTCACGTTTTGTCATGTTGTTTTCCTACAAAAATCTGAAAAGTCGCGAGACTCGCGATGTTATTATTGCACGAACTGGAACAGGCCGGAAGTTACCCCTATACGCGGTGTCATCATTACAATGTCACGGCATCCCTTGCAGTACTGCAAGTGCAGTAGCAGGGGCTGACATGTGGGTCCTATGAGGTGTGGGGCCCACATGTCAGCCCCTGCTCCTGCACCTGCAGTACTGCAGGGGATGTGCGGTGGTTCCATGTTGTTTCTCTTTATAATATAGGTGTACTTCGGAGACTCCCAAGAAACCGCAACCTCCAAATACTAGTAGTACACCCTTTGTTTCTCTCAGGTAGATTTGTTTCTTCGCCGCTCGTCGCTCATTAATGGCGAACTTCTCCATCGACCCCCATCGGTTTTGTCCACGGCTGATGATCCCAGAAGATGGTGGTTCTCTGAGAAGGACCAGAAGCGTGTGCCACACATCTGGCGAAATCACGAAGAAAAATGAGGAATATGCGGTTGCGGTCATAAATGAGGTACTAACTCCTGCCCAGCGTAATGAATTTATGGACCAGATAGCAATGTACATCCAAGATCAGGCAAAAATGCACGTAGTTACTTACGGTGCACATCCCCATGGTATTGGCATGTACTACAAGTTAAGAAATAAACTGGAGAGAGATGCTTTGGTCCTAGCAAATCCCCACGTGGTCGGGAATCGAGAGTTCAGATTTGAAAAACATGATGAGGCAAGTCTTAATATGCGTCGTGCTCAATTTACTAGAAAGTGTTGGATTTTGCTACTTGGTTATCCTTTGGATCTAAAGGAGCGAAGGTTTATTGAACAAACCTGCTCCAATTTTTGCCAGTTGCTTCACTGGGATGAAAATGATCCAAACCCGACTAGGGTCATTCTGCTGGTGATGGAGGATAATCCACTTGACATCCCTCGAAGCCTTGTTCTCAGGAGAGGCAACAAAGTCGGCGGGGAAGGACGTTCATGGACTGTACCAGTTTACGTCCTAGGTATTGATTTTGTGGACCACCTTTCGGGTGATGAGGAGGACCCTCCACCTTTCAATGGCAACCCCCACTCTTACCACGGACCAGTCTTGCCTGGTCCTTATCCTGATGATCAAGGTCCTTCGCCGGCTGCCCCAAATGACTTGGGGCAGCATGATCCTGGCGACCAGAATAATGAAGCGTCGGATATGTTGTCCACGGTGCAGGTAGCATATAATATCCTAATATTTCTCCTCATATATAGCGTGTTAACTATTTTTTTGGACCCAAATGATCTAGAAAAATTACTCCAGATTTGATGATGCCATAAACTAATCGCTGCTGAAAACAATGATGGTGGTCCAAGCAAGGTTGTCGTGATGCAGGATGCATGGAGGTAGACCCAAGCATGGTGGGGGTGTAGGACGATGCAAGGAGCTAGCTGACGAACTCAAGGTGCTGCTTGAAGAGATGTGGTGCGGACTAGATGTGCCGATTAGTTTATTTTGTGTTTTTTGATTACGTAAGAGCTAGTACTGTCAAATTAATTAGTTTGTTGCTTGGACTGGTACGTTGAACACTATTGGTTGGTTCTGTCGATGTTTATATCTAGTATTTAATTCTTGTTTATATCACTGTGTTGCTGGTTGAAGAGATTTTATGCATATGCTTTATTTTAATCCTTATTTATATCACTGTGTTTATATCTAGTAGTACTTAATTACGAACCTGTATAGAAGTAGCAATTTATACAACTATATTATTAGTGAAGCCAAAATTTATAGAACCTAGATTTTTCAAAGCACATGTGTCACTTCCGGAGGAATCCATTCCTTTAAACTGCCCCGTGAGTTTCCTTTGATGCAAATGGGGCTAAACAAAAGACGAGCGCGCATAGGGGAAACACAACAAGTGCAACATTCATCTGAGACGAGCATGCATATATAGGAGAAACACATCAACATGCCTTATACAAGTGTATTTTATATACTCCCTTTGTTCACTTTTCATTGGCGTTGGGAGAACTAGGGGTAGCGCATCCAAAAGGGAATGGAGGGAATATAACCCATAGAGTACAACACGTTATGGCAGAACAGGTCATACTTGCGCTCAATCCTACAGTTCTCGGTACAGAAGATGGTCCACTGGTACCACCCTCGCCGTCCGCAGCGGTCAGGCCCCTGGTTCCCCCCTGTTGGGCAGCGGCAAACGTCATCGTCAATGTCAGGCAGTGCCACCGGCGGCGGTCCCGGAGGAGGCCTACGCAATAACCTCCAGCTCACAAAATCGTCGAGCCTCTGCATGGCTTGATTCCGACACCGGTAGCACTCCGTGTTGGTCCTCTTCATCGCAACGGACCCGGCCGCGTTGTCGCCGACGTGGGCCTCGCCTTCGACCTGCCGGATATACTCGAGGGCGTCGCGGTCCCCGCGGTCGGCGTCGTAGTGAAGCTTGGTGAGGACGTAGGTCGCCACCTTGTGGCCATTCGCGGCCGCCCAGGCGAGGAACTGGGTGCCCCGCTGCGCCTGCGCGCGGCTGTAGTTGAAGACGAGGTCGAACCCGGTGACATAGCATGCATGAGGGTTGCCCACATTGGTCAGGCGCTCCACGAGGGTGTCGTAGCTCCCGTTCTCGTGCCGTTGTAACCACTCCCAGCTGCTCTCCCGCTCCAGCGCCACGCGCCTGCCCACGACGGGATCACGGCACGCCGCGTGCATGGCCTTGCAAGTGGCGCGCAGACTGGAGAGGTTGTCCATGGGCTGGGTGGAGGTTGCGGCGACCCACCCCGCTATCAGGACCGTAATATCGTGCGGCAAGGGGAACTCCATGGGCTTCGAAGGGAACCAATGAGGGCGCACACAACGGAGAGGAAGAGTACGCGCGGAGAAGAGGATGGTGTGTGTGGCGGAGTAGAGGATGGTATGTCGTCTTACTACTCTTTATTAGTACGCGTGGAGAAGACGATGAGACGCCCAATGATTTTTAGTACGCGCGGAGAACACGATGAGACACGCGCAGACTACTGGAAAACGCAACAGGCCGGTAGCGACGACTTGAAATAAAAGTGGAGATACTGAACTCCAAAGCGATCTGTAAAGTAGTAGTACTACTGGAAAACGCAACAGGCCGGTAGCGAAGACTAGAAAGAAAAGTGGAGACAATGAACTCCGGAAAATAAAAGAAAGGACGACAAAAATGTTACAAAAATATAGGAAGTACTCCTATATGTTAGAACAATATAGTTCTAAAAATATAGTTCTAACAAAAATGTTAGAACTAGTTCTAAAAACTTCATACTTTTGGGGATGAAGGGACTACGTAGTGTACGATTTAAGGTATAATAGCATGGAGACCCGAAATGTGAAACAGGAAATCTTTTCACAAAACTGATGCGACCGGGTGCACAGAGCGACCGTGCGCGCCAGTAACCGAGGTGAGTAACATGCGCAGCACATGTGCGTCCTTTGAATTAAATTTGACGTGTCCCCTCCCCTGACCACTGCTACAATGCTACTACCTCCAGCCTAGCTGAAGATTATTTCCAGCCAATTTTTTTTCCCAGCTCAACTTTACTTTCACTGTATGGTCATGTCAGCTGTGTGCTCTGCACATTTTCAGCTACTGTCCTTTGTTGTCGTAGCAACTTGCTGGCATTGAATCGAAAGTGGGAGGATATGTATTGATGAAGGTGTTAGAATAATTTTATGTGTTGACTAATATGCGGTTTGAATCCTGAAAATAGAGTTCACTTGGGACGGAGAGAGTATAAGATGGTCACCCGCGCCATCGTCTTTTCCGCACAACCATTCCAACATCCTCTCTTCTCTCCACAAAACCTAGCCGCGGCTAGTATACAGCAAATGCTTTCGAGCTCGAGCAACCCTCCGCCAACGAGCCTGCCGAGGGACCTGTCCGTCGGTAAGCGGCCGCAGCTGGACCCCCCCCCCTCGCCGCCGCGCGTGAAGGATACCCTCCTGTTCAACATGGCCCGAGATGTACGGATACATCTCACTCCATGGAACACCTTGGGCTCGGTACCCTTCCACGAAGTACTGGAATGGACACCACGAGCCACTACGTCTTCGGCCTCTCGCACGTGGCCTCTCGTCTCGACTCCCTCTGGGAGACAATGGCGGTCGAGCTCAGCGTCGCGAGTAGTCGCAACCTCGTCGTGGCGGCGGCCTTGAGACTGGGTCACCTTCCGCCGCCGGAGCCCGAGGCGCTAGAGGAGGGTCAGGAGCCCGAGGACCCACCTGAGGAGGAGGAGGTGGAGGCTGAGTAGAGTAGTATTTAGGTGTTTTCTTTTCATGTTTTTAGTTGTAGTTTTTCGTTTCATGTTTTTAGTTGTAGTTTTTCGTTTCATGGTTTTAGTTGTAGTTTATCTTTTCTTGTGTTTGTAATATACTCCCTCCATCCAAAGCGACAAGTATTTTGGGACGGAGATACTCCCTCCATCGAAAGGGACAAGTATTTTGGGATGGAGGGAGTAATGTTTTTAAGTTAAATGTACTTGGTGTTCTTGTTCATGGATGTACTATCTGTGCAAAATTAGTTTGAATTTTCCGATCGCCAAATCCTACTTGTCCCCAAACCGGTGGAGTTGCCAGGAGATCGCCCGTAGCAGGGCCCGCAAAGCGGTCTTAGTAGTAACAGGAAAATGCAACAGGCCGGTAGCTAGGACTGGAAAGAAAAAAGTGAAGGCAATACAAGGAAGAAAATTTTTGAAAAAAGAAAGGACAACCGAAATGTTAAACAGGAAATCTTTCACGGAAATTAATCCAGTCGTAATCCTCTCAAACATAGGCTCCCTTTGAAGGATAGGATTTGTAAAGGATTTTTAGTTTCCATAGGAAACGTAACACATGAGCTAGGACACTTTGGTAGCCATACTAAAAGAGCTGCTTATCCGCCTCATCCACTTACCCACACCGCCAGTAGAATCTCTTCGGCCGCGGGAAGGTGTCCCCCGGAGAGTTCGAGGACACCGAGGAGTGTCCGTTAGAAGAGTCGCCTGATGACGAGGAGGCCGGGGAGTTGGGGTGTACCAGCGACGTATAGTCGAGGTAGTGATCCAGGTGGATGATGAGCTCCGTCGTGAGGCCGCCAGGCCGGACCACTGCGGCATGGTTGAAAGGTTCTGCTGGTGGCCCGCCGTCACTCCTAGTCCGGCCATCACTTCCTGCAAAGAAGGTGGCCATTTTGGCCCGAGGCAGGAGGCTTGGGTCTTTCATCCACCCAACGATCGTGCACAGGTCAACACGCTCCCGGTGGTAAGTGGAAGCATCGAAGTGATCAAATAGGAAGACGTCACCCAGAACCTGTCTGATGCCCTCCGCAGACCAGACATGTAGAGGGAGGTTCTCGATGACAACCTGCACATGGAAGAACCACACGACGATCGGCACACTGACGCCAAAGATCCATGGCCAGAAGTAGTGGTTATCATCCGACATGGATATGATTGCCGTCTCGATGGCGAGCTCCCGATAGTCATCACGGGTGAACCGCACCAGGAACTCACCATCCCCAAACGTGGACACGGTGAAAGCCCAATGCCGGATTTCATGTTGGTGATGGATGGCCAGGGTGATCTCCATGGGCGTCGCCTTGCTGCGACCTCCTCTGGGACCCAGAACAGCTGCTTGGTGGCGCAAACGGATAAACTCTGTCGTCATGAGGTGGTTGTTGACCTCCGTGCATTGCCCCTCACGAGGGCGCATGGACGATGAGCGTGCAGGTACCTGCTCGCGTCTAACATCGTTGCGAGGCATGGCGCTGCTACAACAGAGGCAAAGGACTTCTCAAGCAACACACGGGAGCATGGATGGGAATCAGTCGGGAACTTGAGCCTGGAAGCAATAGGGGGGGGGGGTGGTTTCAGAAGGCGAGGATGAAGAGGCCTCTTGCCATCTGGCCCCTTGGGCACATGGCACCGACTGGAGCTATGACCAGGGAAGTAGCAGGCCAACTTTAAGGCTTCCTTTGGGAACATGGGCGGGAAAATCCAGGGTAGCATGTCCCTCGGGAGTTTTTTATGTCCCCTGCTGAGAATTCCACTCGAGGTTTATATTTCCTGGATTTGTTTGGGAATCAAGGGGACAGAAATCCCCATATATAAAAATGGTCTTACAAATCAGAAAAAAAATTGGGCAAATTCAGAAAAATAACTAAATAACTCAAAAATGTTCAAGATATTCAAAAACAATTGAGGAATTCACTCTGAAAATTCAGAAAAAACACTAAATAACTCAAAAAATCATAAAAAATATACTTACAAATACTTGTAACAGGAGCCATAAACAATATAATGTCATACAAATTTCAGTGACATCATTACTACGATGTTATGAAAAATATTTGTGCATTACAAAAATATCCTACAACAATTAAATAATGCCCCAACATCACAAAAGTCCTTCTCCGGTAGCAATGTTGGCGCTTTCCAGCATTTTTTCAGTGGCAGTTGCTCATGATAAAAACATCTGGATGGTCCCTGATTAGTATCTATTTATTCGCAACAGCTGCAAAAAATGGCAAAATACAGATCAAAACAATCATAAACTCCCTCTAAACACCCCAAATTTATCAAACTACAAATACTAAGTTTCCAAAGTGCAAACAACCAGCGATGTGGCAAGATGAAGTGACCTCATCAGTTCCTGCTAAATAGAATGCAACTAAGGCTGATTAAACTTTGGTTATATATGACCAAAACAAGCATAGCCCCAGTTGTTTTTACCGATGTGACTGATACACACTTCAGTAAAGCTGATTAAAGTTTGGTTATATATGACCAAAACAGATACATCTGTTACAACTTCAAGAAACATAGCGTTGATGTAGATTTGTGCTTGCTGACTACTTTATATGCCGCCCACATAGAACGGGTGGCATAACAACTAATGCTTTAAAGCGAACAATCAGGGGAAAGTTATGAAACAGTGTGAGAGAAAAATGGGGCATCCAACAAAATGTTGACTGGAGAAACATCAAATTATTAACCACTCAGGTGGCATGAACAAACTATGATGCAACATTCAACTAATCCTACATATATGCAGTAGTCCATCTATTATTAATTATTCAACTATGATGCAACATTCAACTAAAATTTATGGGAAAATAGAATGTGCCTGCACCTTAATTGGACACCACAAAGTTCGACAAGGTAAATTGAGATCAATCAACCACCTTGCTCGCCGCTCAAGATGAAGAACCTAATCTAAGCATGGATGAATGAAATGATTGGATTAGTAGGACACTATTTGATTCATAGCTTAACATTAAAAGAACACGAGCACAACAGGGCACTATTATAACTGTAAATCAAATGTGTGTGATATCACAAAGCTAAGCAAAGATATCAAAACAGGCACGTGGACTAATTCACATAAGCAAAGATGTCATCGTTTCCTCAAAAAGCACCACATAAAAAACACGTACAGAAAACCATCACATGTTTTCTAGTTACCAGTAAACTAAACTAGACAAATAAAACTTAATTCAGCTTTTGGCCCAGTGAGAACTCTACTGAACTGAAAATCGTTCATTTAGGTTTCCAGAGTGATCTTCAAATAGCAGATGCAATGTCCTTACTTCCTAGTATAGCTCAATTATCAAAATGTGGTGCAAGTGAAAAGTCTATACTCGCATTGGTGCAGTTAGACTTTCAGAAATTGAATGTGCAGCAAGAAACTTCCAGTAACAGATATGAGAAAATTCTTATTTTCTCTACATGATTTTTTTCAGTACAAAGAAACCTTTTGTAGATTACTACCTAGAGCTAGCAGTGGTGAACATTGATTCCATGAACTTAACATTCTGATTTCTTTTCGTGAAAGAAATTTGAGTACAAGACAACCTACAAAAAGAGCCTTTTTCTCAAGCTGGCTTCAGGAAAAAAATATACAAATAAGAATGCCCAAAACAATTAACTATAGGACTAGCTTTCAACATTGAACAGTAGCGATAGTATACCATCAGGCTGAAGAGCAAAGCGAGCAAATCTGTTACAAGTAAAACATTTGCCAAATAAATATGAAAATGTCAAGGTAATCACCAGCCGTCCGTAATTGCATAAGAAAATAGCAAGGTAATCACCAGCTGCTCGACCAAATGCCTATTGACACAGAGCAGCACAACAAATTTTCCCACTGTCCTAGGTAGCAAATACGAGGAGCTAGGTTGAACACCCAGAAACATGTGTGGACGTACCTGAGTGATCTGCTGGACTTGCCGCTGCCGGTCTCGTCGACGACGATGGTCGTGGGTCGTGGCGTGCCGCTCCACCAGGTAGAGAAAGGCTTTGCGGTACTTGAACACCGGGTGCTGCTGCTGCTGCCTCTCCAAGCTCGCGTAACCAAACCTGCCGCCGAGCATGACGGAAACTATCAGCGCCCAATCTCGGATTAGAAACAACAAATATGGCGGGTGTGAGACGAGAGGTGAGTAGTGAGGTTTTAGAGTTCGAGTACGCACCCGGAGGAAGAGGCCGAGCTGGCGGAGGAGGCGAGGAATACGACGCCGCCCTCCTCGTCATCGACGAGCAGGGTGCTCGGCTTCTCCGACCCCGGCTTCCAGAATCTCGACATATGGGCGCCGCAGCTGG
This sequence comes from Tuctoria greenei, assembly GCA_036927565.1. NCBI lineage: Eukaryota > Viridiplantae > Streptophyta > Magnoliopsida > Poales > Poaceae > Tuctoria > Tuctoria greenei. The sequence continues at coordinate 185,087,824 of JAYESD010000003.1, read as the reverse complement.
TCTGGTGACACGGAGGCTTGCGAGGCTGGGGAGGGGGGGGAGAGGTGACCAAGAGCGCGATAGGAGAAGGCCGGCGGCGCGGCGACAGGGAGGTGACCAGTGGCGCGAGGTGAGGGGTACGCGAGTGGTGATGGGGAGACGTGAGCGCACGTCAGGGTTTTCCTCCCCTACCTGGTGAGACCGGGGCGGAAAGTCCGGTGCTTCCGCGTGGATCGGGCCGGAATTATGGGCTGCCAAGTGCACCTCGGAGGATTTTTGGCCCGTGGATTTCTAGGACCGGGATTGGGCTGGGATCCCTTCGGGATCCTGTGCTACCAAAGATGGCCTAATTGTGAAAGGGCCCGTGGGCCGGCCAGTCCCAGACACGACGGGTCACGGCACGCTGCCGCAATGTTACCATGCGCCAAACATTGGAAGCAGCGTCCCTTGAGGATCTCACGAAAATCCGGTGATAGGACCGGACCTTTTTAGGCCTTAGGCTCTGTGCAAGCGTCATGAATGCGCGAAGGCCCAGCTTGAATATAAAGTGAATCAGTGCAGTTTCAGCCCACAAATAACAAGCGACCCATCTTTTTCATCCTGCCTGCCTGCCCGCGGCGGGAAATTTTTGTCACGCCGAATGAAGAAGGAAAATAAGAAACGAAAATAATATTTTATTACGGTACCCTTCGACCCGCAACGCTGGCCCCCTCTCTGCAACGGGCTTGTAGGAGCATCCGCCGGCCGCCGCGCTTGTTGGAGCATCCGCGGGCCACCACGCTTGGAGGAGCATTCGCCGGCCGCCACGCTTGGAGGAGCATCCGCCGGCCGCCACGCTTGGAGGAGCATCCGCCGGCCGCTAAGCTTGGAGGAGCATCCGCCGGCCGCCACGCTTGTAGGAGCATCCACCGGCTGCCACTCTTGTAGGAGCATCCGCCGGCCGCCAAGCTTGGAGGACCAACAGCCGGCCGCCATGCTTGGAGGAGCATCCGCCGGCTGCCACGCTTGTAGGAGAATCCGTCGGCCGCAGCACGTGGAGTAACAACAGCTAGGTACAATTGCTCACATAATGTGTTCTTGTACATCTATCCTCTTACGGATAGGCTGATGGCTGATTGAATTGTAGGAAGCGATGTCAGAAGATAAGACATGGATGAGAAAAGACAGGCATACGAGGGAGTGGCAGGATGGAATGAAGTCATTTTTAAATTTTGCATTTCAGGGCACTCGTGATGGAGGAACTATGCCTTGTCCTTGCACGAGATGTCGTAATATTTGCCACAAGACACGCAAGGGAGTCCATTTACACCTGCTCAGAAAATGGGATGTTATTGGATTATACTTGTTGGATACACTATGGAGAAATACGAGTTCGGGAAAATATTGCTGAGGAATCAGCAAATAATGAGGAGATAATTTCTGATGATGGTGCTATGCAAAATATGTTGTCCAGTCTACTTAGAGGCACTGATCATGGTGGTACTTCAGCAGATGTTGATGATCAAGAAAATGCTATAAACCAGCAGGAGCCAACTGGGGATGCAAAGAAATTCTATGACTTATTAACTGATGCCAAAAAGGAGTTGTATCCAGGTTGTTCGCAGCTGACCCAATTATCTTACATTGTCAGGTTTTACCAAATAAAGTGTTTAACTGGTATGAGCAAAGTAGCTTGTGAGATGTTACTTGAACTATTCTCATTTGCGCTTCCAAAGGGCCACTACATTCCTAATACACTCGATAAACTTCAGAAGGTTGTTCGTGACCTCGGGCTGGACTACCAAAAGATCGATGCATGTGTCAATGACTGTGTGTTATTCCAGAAGGACTATTCTCTGCTGAATAGTTGCCCAAAATGTGGTGAATTAGGATGGAAAAATAGTACTGATGGGGATGCAAGAGAGGCTTTACCTTGTGGAAAATCCAAGAAGCTTGTAGCACGCAAGATTCTACGTTACTTTCCTCTTATTCCCCGTCTACAAAGGTTTTATATGGGAGAATCAACGGCATCAAACATGCGCTGGCACAAAGAAGGCCGTGCTGATGATGGGATATTATGCCATCCCACCGATTCGAAAGCATGGAAGCATTTTGATAGCATTCACCCAAATTTATCATCTGCCTCGCAACATAAGACTTGGGCTAGCATCTGATGGTTTCAATCCTTTTGGAGTAATGAATGTTTCTTACAGTACATGGCCTGTGCTTCTGATCCCTTATAATCTACCGCCTTGGTTGTGTATGAAGCAGTCTTATTGGTTGATGTCAATGATAATTCCTGGGCCAAAGTCACCTGGAAACAACATCGATGTGTATCTGCAGCCTTTGATTGATGAGCTACTGAAATTATGGTCTGATGGTGTTGAAACGTATGACAGTTTAAAGAAAGAGACATTTGTCATGCGAGCTTCTTTATTGTGGACAATAAATGATTTTCCAGCATATGCAATGCTATGTGGATGGAGAACAAAAGGGAGGCTAGCATGTCCATACTGCCATATAAACACTGACGCCTTCTGGTTGAAATATGGACGAAAGCATTGTTACATGGGTCATCGTCGTTTCCTACCTCAGGATCACAGATGGCGTCGAAACAAAGGTTCTTTCAACAACAAGGCAGAGAATAGAGAGGCTCCAACATCACTCTCTGGTGATGAAGTACTCCAATAATATGAGTGTTTTGATCAAGTGAGTTTTGGACCGACGAATAATAAGAGAAAGCACAACGAGGAAAATAGATGGCATAATTGGAAGAAGAAAAGTATATTTTTCGACCTCCCTTATTGGAAGACATTGCTAATAAGGCATAACTTAGATGTCATGCACACTGAGAAAAACATTTGTGATAGCATATTGGGGACATTGCTTGCTATGGATGGTAAAACAAAAGATAGTCTACAAGCTCGTCTTGATACGAAGGATATGGGTATACGGCCAGATCAACATCTAAAGTTCATAAAGAGCAAGTACACATTCCCACCAGCATTATATACTTTGGGCAAAGATGAGAAGACCACCTTGTGCAAGTTTTTGGGGAATGTGAAGGTGCCCGATGGTTATGCCTCAAACATCAAGAGATGTGTGGACATAAAAGCATGTAAGGTATTGGGTCTAAAAACTCATGACTGCCATATTATATTTCAGAAGCTCCTTCCTATTGCAATACGTAACATATTGCCTGAAAAGGTTGTTGCACCTTTAATTGAGTTTAGCACATTCTTTTCTGGAATTTGTTCTAAAGAATTGGCGGAACCAGATTTGGACAAGATTAGCAAACAAATTCCTGAAACAATTTGTAAGCTTGAGATGTTGTTTCCTCCCGCTTTCTTTGATATCATGGTACATCTTCCAACCCATCTTGCCAAAGAAGCACGGTTGGGTGGAACTGTTTCTTACAGATGGATGTATCCAATTGAGAGGTACCTTGGTACATTGAAGAGGTATGTACATAACAAAGCTCACCCGGAGGGTTCTATAGCTAAGGGATATATTGCCGAAGAGTGTATGACTTTTTGTAGTCAATTTTTGGATAACATTAGCACCAAGCGTAATAGGCCAGAACGTCATGAAGCTGCAGCTACAAATGAACCTTCTGTTGATAATTCTAACATATTTACATAAGTTGATAATTCTAAAAAAGGGTATAAATAGGACCAACTTACTATGGTGGAACTACATAACATCAGGCATTATCTTATTACTAACGTTGAAGAGGCCGCTCCATGGATCAAGTAATAACGTATAACTCAGATGTTGTATACTATATATATGGCTTATTGTAGATGGCTAATTTAATTGTGTACCCTTTTTAGTGAGAATATTGAAGAACTGAAAAAGATTCATTCTCGTGATGTTGATAAACGCCATAGAGATGAGTTTGTTGATTGGTTTCAGAAACGAGTAAGTGCATGCAAGTTTGCACTTTGATGAAATATTAAACAAATATGTGTTCTGAAATTTTGTTTGTCGTCGATAACCCCTGTTATACTAATGTGTACAGATTACGACATTACATAAAGAAGGCAAAGCAACCGATTATCTGTATGCATTATCTAGAGGACCTGATCGTCGGGCATGTTTTTTTAGTCGGTTATTCATCAATGGCTTCTTCTTTCGAACTGCAGATGTGGAAAAAGATTTACAGACCCAAAACAGTGGTATTTATTTTCCATGTGTGAAGCATCCTAAATGAGCTACAGTTGTTAAAACAAAGCCATGGAACCTTTTTGCCATGCCCCCTGGAGATAGTGAAAATAATGTGACTAAGACGATGGAGGCTGAGACATTTCATGATGATCTGCTTACTGATGATATCAATAATGAGGATACGACCGCATGGGCTAGGAATGACATTGAGGGAGCCAGCGGCGATGCTTCCACTCTTATAATGACAACGTCAGGTGATTGGTTTGAGATAGATGGACTTGCATCAGAAAATGAAGGCGACGACGACGACGATACATATACCAATGATGGTCATGTAGCTCCATTGTGGAGGGACGACGACGAAGATGATGATTTTTAGTATAATTAAGTACGTACTGCATGTATACGTGTGTAATCTGTGTACTGGAGTACTATTTGTGATGATAGGCTAATATATGGAAGTGCGACTAATTAATCATTTATTACATGTGGGACTAATCATTTATTACGTCCCCACTGTTGCATTAATTTGTGGGTGCTTATCTCGATCGTTTTGGTGTCAGCACCCTCGGCCGCCTTGGATCCCTTTGCCTTTGGCGCACGAACTACTGAATCATGGCAACAGAACTTAATGCAACAATTGCGTTTCGTTGCATTAGTATCCTTACGCCATGAAACAGTGAATCGTGGCCACACGTCCTAATTGCAACAATTGGGTTCCGTAGCGACAGATCCTAACGCCACGAACCAGTGAATCGTGGCAACACATCCAAATGCAATGATTGTGGTCCGTGTCGATAGATCCTGACGCCACGAAAAAGTGAATCATGGCAACACATCCTAATGCAACGATTGTGGTCCCGTGGCGATAGATCCTAACACCACGAACCAATGAATCATGGCAAGACATCCTAATGCAACGATTGTGTTTTGTTACATTAGTATCCTGATGCCACGAAAAAGTGAATCGTGGCCACACATCCTAATTGCTACGATTGGGGTCCATGGACATTGATACTAACGCCACGAACTAGAGTATCGTGGCAACACATCCTAATGCAACGATTGTGTTCTATGGCGATAGATCCTGTAACGCCACGAACCAGTAATTCGTGGCAACAGATCCTAATGCAATGATTGTGGTCTGTTGCATTAGCATCCTAACGCCACGAACTAGTGAATCATGGCAATACATCCTAATGCAACGATTGTGTTTCATTGCATTAGCATCCTGACGCCACAAAAAAGTGAATCGTGGCCACACATCCTAATTGCTACGATAGGGGTCCGTGGCCATTGATACTAACGCCACGAACCGGAGTATCGTGGCAACACATCCTAATGCAACGATTGTGTTCCGTGGCAATAAAGTTGTAATGCCACGAACCAGTAATTCGTGGCAACGGATCCTAATGCAACGATTGTGTTCCGTGGCAATAAAGTTGTAACGCCAAGAGCCAGTAATTCGTGGCAACAGATCCGTGGCAATAAAGCTGTAACGCCATGAACCAGTAATTCATGGCAATATATCCTAATGCAACGATTGTGTTCCGTGGCGATAGATCCTGTAACGCCATGAACTAGTGATTCGTGGCAACAGATCCTAATGCAACGATTGTGTTCCGTGGCGATAGATCCTGTAACGCAATGAACCAGTAATTTGCGGCAACAGATCCTAATGCAACGATTGTGGTCCGTGGCGATAGATCCTGTAATGCCACGAACCAGTAATTTGTGGCAACAGATCCTAATGCAACGATTGTGGTCCGTTGCATTAGCATCCTGATGCCACGAACTAGTGATTCGTGGCAACAGATCCTAATGCAACGATTGTGTTTCGTTGCATTAGCACCCTGACGCCACGAAAAATTGATTCGTGGCCACACATCCTAATTGCTACGATTGGGGTCCGTGGCCATTGATACTAACACCACGAACCAGAGTATCGTGGCAACACATCCTAATGCAATGATTCTGCTTCGTTGCATTACGGTCCAAATGCAACTGTTTGCTGATTTGTGGCAACAGATTCTAATGCAACGATTGTGTTCCGTTGAAAGCTGTAACGCCACGAACCACTAATTCATGGCAACATATCCTAATGCAACGATTGTGTTCCGTGGTGATAGATCCTGTAACGCCACGAACTAGTGATTCGTGGCAACAAATCCTAATGCAACAATTGTGTTCCGTGGCGATAGATCCTATAATGCAATGAACTAGTAATTCGTGGCAACAGATCCTAATGCAACGATTGTGTTCCATGGCGATAGATCCTAGTGCCATGAACTAGTGAATCATGGCAAAAATCCAAGCTTACTGTGATGATTTAGTATTCCTTGCAGTACAATTGTTGCAATAGGTCGGAATCCTTGTAGTGTTATTGGACATACGCCTACCGATGAATGTATTTTGGACTATGTAATGTTCTTGCATCATTTTAAAGGTGCATGATTTCTTTCTTTTCCGACAAAATTGAATAATTCATGAAATTTTCATGGATGATTTTTCTGTCTATGGAAATCTTTTGGTCATTGTTTGGAAAATTTAGATAAGGTCTTACAAAGATGCCAAGAGAAAGACCTAGTACTTAATTGGGAAAAGTTCTAGTTTATGGTCCGTGAAGGCATCGTTCTTGGACACTTAGTGTCCGAGAGGAGGATAGAGGTGGACAAAGCAAAAATTGAAGTGATTGAACAACTTCCACCTCCCATCAACATAAGAGGAATCCGCAGCCTCTTAGGTCATGTGGGGTTCTACCGACGATTTATCAAGGACTTCTCCAAAATCGCTAGACCGCTCACAAACCTATTAGCTAAGGATGCTTCCTTGATTTCGATGAGGAGTGCCTTAAATCCTTTGATACACTCAAAAAGACACTTGTCTCGGTTCCAATCATCCAACCTCTTGATTGGACACTTCCATTCGAAATTATGTGTGATGCCAGCAATTTTGCTGTTGGTGCGGTCTTGGGCCAAACCAAGTATTAAAAGCATCACGCCATAGCCTACGCTAGCAAAACTCTTACAGGAACATAACTCAATTGTTTCACTGCGAAAAAAGAGCTCCTTGCAGTAGCCTTTGCTATCGATAAATTTAGGTCCTATTTGTTTGGAGCCAAGGTCATAGTCTACACAGACCATGCTGCCTTGAAATTTTTTTTCACAAAAAAAGTCACTAAACCAAGACTAATCCGATGGATTCTCCTACTCCAAGAATTTGATTTGGAGATTAAGGATAAGAAAGGAGTGGAGAACTCCATTGCGGATCATCTCTCACGTATGGAAGTCATGCAACATATGGATGTACCCATCAATGACTTCCTATGTGATGACATGTTGCTTAAGGTGACCCACTCTCACCCTCGGTACGCGGACATCGTGAACTTCATGGTCACGGGGTATGTACCGCGAGGGGAAAACAAAAATAAACTCATTTATGAGAGTCGTAGACACCTGTGGGACGACCCATAACTCTATCAAGTATGTGACGATGGCCTTCTTAGAAGGTGTGTCCCCACAATCGAAGGCACCAAAATCATTGAAAAATGCCATGCGGGCCCTTATAGAGGTCATTACAGTGTTTACCGTACTCAGGCAAAGATCTGGCAAAGTGGATCCTATTGGCCTTCAATGTATGGAAATACCAAGGAATTCATTTGTCGATGTTAGAAATGCCAAAAGCATGGAGGAATCACTGCTCGTAATGTCATGCCCCTCACATATAATCTCCATGTCAAATTATTATATGTGTGGGGTACTGACTTCATGGGACCATTTCCAAAGTCCCTTGAGTGTGAGTATATTCTGGTGTCTTCGATTATGTGTCAAAATGGGTGAAGGCACTGCCTTACAGAAATGTCGACCCCAGGCATGCTAGGAAAATGTTTAGTGAGATCATTTTCCTACGTTTTGGCACTCCCCAAATGGTTATAAGTGATGGAGGATCTCATTTCATTGATAAGATATTCCAGAGCTTTCTAAGGAAGCTTGAAGTTCAGCATAATATTGCTACTCCCTAACACCCAAAACAAGCGGTCAAGCAAAAACATCTAACAAGCATATCAAGAATATTCTCCAAAAGACCGTCTTGGAATGGGAACGGGTGGAAGCAGAAACTACCTGATGCATTGTGGGCATATCGAATTGCCTAAAAGACACACATTGGCATGTCTCCATTCCAACTTATTTATGGGAAGACTTGCCATCTTTCTGTAGAGTTGGAACATAGAGCTCATTGAGCCATAAAACGGTGGAACATGGATCTTGATAAGGCTAGAAATCACTATTTGAGACAAATCTCCGAACTTGGGGAATGGAGGGATAAGGGGTACCATAGTGCCAAGACTTATAAGGAAAGAACCAAGAGATGACACGATAAACGGATTACACCAAAGTAATTTAAGCCTGGAGATAAAGTCCTTCTCTTTGATTCCAGGGTAAAACTCTTTGGACATGGGAAATTGCAAAGTAAATGGGAAAGACCATTTACCGTAATAGAAACTTCATCTCATGGGGCCATCACGCTTCAAGATGGTGAGGGCCATCTATTTAAGGTAAATGGGCACCGTCTCAAAATCTTCCTCGATGCCCAAGGGGATTTGGAAAAAGAAGTTGACTTAATAATTTAATCGATTTCCTCGTAATTCTTCCAAATTCCACGTAATTCCTCCAAGTCCAATGAGTAGGCCAATTATAAAACTGATCCTTATGGCCCATGGAGACAACCCACGAAACAGCAGCCCAGACAGGGCCCATTCAAGGTCAATCGACCTCCCTAGTCGGCTAACTTCTGGTCGGTGCCGCCAACATTTTGTTTTTGCAGGTTATCTCTCTCGTGTTATCTCAACAGAACCCTCGGTGTGATATGTTCTATCTCTGCCTCAACAATATTAAAAAGCCACGAACAGAGATGAAACTTGCACTATTCCAAAAAAGAAACATCCTATCCCAGCTTCCACCTCGTCCCATCCACCATGGCCAGAAAGGCATCGTTCCTCACGCATCCTCCAACTGCACATCCAACCTTAGAGGGGAACCGACGCCGGCCAACAACAACTCCACCATGGCCGTTGAGGCTGTGATGGCTTTGGACATGGCACCTCTCACCGTGATCCCTCCTATTGGGACGCCCCATTGATGTAGCTCTGCACGCAGCATGGCACGATCGCTTTCTCCATGTAAAGCGCCCATAAAGTTACGTACTCCTACACCACGTCCAACAACAGCAGCTCAAAGCCCATCATGACTCGTCTTTTCCATGGAAAAGATGAAGTCTGTCCCACACTCCAGCCTGGCGAGAAGTACATGGGTACGCTCAAAATTAAGAGTGGTGACGTAGTGAGCCACCACTACAAGTCGCCAACTTGTACCTCGTCAGAATCCGCAAACGACGAATTCATAATCAAAGGTGTGAGAACGCCGACGGGTTATGGAAAAGGTCTCTACAAGCATGTGGACAACTTAGCCTTAGAGGAGTCGACGGGCTCGTCTACCTCCAGGGTGAGGCGTCACCTCTCATCACCTGCTATAAAAAGGCTTTCGGGCCAATATCAAAGCAGTGATGAGAAATATCCCCGTGCAAATGCGGTGTGCCTAGCTAAAGAATTAGAAAATATCCAATTGGAGAATAAAAGTCTAGCGTGTACAGTGACTAAAGCATGCATCGAGAGGGCGGAATTAAAAGATAAGATTGATGCCCTTAAGGAGGAGATAGATGGTGTACGCTGTGGCATGAGCACTAAAATCAAATGCTTCTACGAGGCCATGAGGATGTCCGACAGCTACAAGGCACCATGAGTAGATGTCCCTTTAGGACATTGAGTGCTTACCCCCCAAGTTTGCTTATTTTTGTTTTATTAAAATATTTTCGAATTCAACAATATAAGCACCCCTGATTTTCTGGTCAATAAAGTGAACTTTTCGGTTAATCTAACACCGGTAAAGATCCCCATTTAGTTTATTTTGTGTCAAATAAAGTTTCCAGGAATAACTCTAGGGAAGGAGTCCCTCCGCAATTTCGTGACCTTTAGATCACGTGTTTCAGCCAAGGACATGTCGTTTATTAACACGTAATACGACACGAATAAGCAGAGCACTAGGGGAGCCAGCCCGAGGTCTGTCGACCCCCTTGCTCGGCCAACCTTTTGGTGGCCTCCCTCGGGTCCGTTTGTCTACACATTGTCAGTTTGAATCTCTTATCCCCTGCTCTCATTCATTCACTACAATTTGAGTTGAAATTTTGACGCATTCATGAAACTTCAAATTAAATCAACTCAATCAAAATAAACATTGCAATTTGCATAAATATGAGATTAGTATATTCTGTATTTTGATTTCATTATTATGTTCCTGGACCCCTATAATTAATTAGAACAACATGTCATCTAAATTTTTTATTGGTGTGATATGGTGAGTAAAACAAACCAATGGACAAACCCTTGCTTGAAATTGATTTGAATTTTGCATAATTTTGAAGTCTTGAGGTTTGCCTTCCTCTATCATTGGAAATTAAATACCCACCAATGTTGTTGGTACCCTGTGGACCAGGTACCCTCATGTAACAGAAGAACAAGCATTGAGTCCCACTTTCCAAGGGAGAAGACCTTTGGAGGCCGCATGTTCTGTAGCGCCGGATCTGCCTGCCTCCTAAGGGTGGCTCCGGTATTACCACATGTCCCGCGGTGCCAAACCTGCCTCCCTCCTAAGGGTGTCTCCAGTGCTGCCACATGTCCTGAGGTGTCAGACATGCTTCCCTGCTAAGGGTAGCTCCAGTGCTACCATGTCTCCGTGGCTTTGGACCTGCCTCCTTCCTAAGAATGGCTCTAGTGCTGCCACATGTCCTACAACTCCGGACTTGCCTCCCTGCTAAGGGTGGCTCCAGAGCTGCCATGTTTTGGACCCTACCTCTCCAACAGGAAGGACTCCGGGATCTCCAACAACACGGACATATAAGTGACTATAAATCAGCCGCTACAAGACTTGGTTAACACGTCATTAATTCCGTATTAATGACATACGATAAGAGGGTCTTCAAGCGTGGTAATGCTACCATCAAGGCACATTATTACACAAATAAACCGTTGTTAAGCTCCTAGATCATGTACAGGGTGCTTAATAGCTCGGGGCCACATGTCAGACCTTGATTACATTTAACAGTCAAACCTTAGCATATAAACAGTCTGAGCTGCATGGTAGAAAGACAACACAAGTCATCTAATCTCAGACATACGCAACATGCTCAAGCATACAACACACCCTCGGGGAGTAGGTTATTACGCTCAGGCGGCCCGAACCACATAAAAATCTATGTGTCACCCTTGTTCTTGAGTTCTTTGAGATACGCCCCTCCTAAAAAAGAATCTCGGCAGACTACTTCTTAGTGGTACCAGGAGAATTATCGATCGCACACTTCAACGTTTGGCGCGCCAGGTAGGGGGACGCTCTCAAGAATTTCAAGATCAACGATGGTGAACTCCACTGCTGCTTCCACTGGTCCGTATGCACAGGCTAGAAGGGGCAATGAAGTTGGCGACACCTCTCAATGTCCTGGTGGCAATCCTGCCGCTGATTCACAAGTTGGAGCTCCAGAACAACAACTTGGAAATAACGGACCACCACCAGCTGCAGCAACAGCCGCAGCTGGTCAGTTGTAGGATGGTGTCCTAGCGTCGGTCACTGAATCAACCTCAAGCCAAGAGCAAACGCTAATTGCAGCGTTGGCTCTTCTTCAATGTCCACCTACGCTGGACCAATGGCGTGCAATGACGTCGACCATCTAGTCGTTGTTGCAGCCATGATGCTAAACAATCTGCCACACAGCAGGAGCTTGTCGGGACGACTTGGTCCTAGGACATCACAGAGGGGACATGCGTTGTCGCATCAAGCGACGTCTTGTACCCCTTTGATGGCTCGCCGTACTCATACGATGTCTAGACTCCCAATGGGACACCTCAGGGTGGAGCTAAGCCGCCGCTACGCAGAGCAAGATGGTCACATCACCATCGAGGGACGCATCCTAGAGGAGTGTTCCCCTCTATGAGCAGGTGGTTGTTGTGCGATGCTCGCACCACACCTTCGCATGGTGGAGTGGCCACCCAAGTTCCAGCCTCACCTGCCGAAGAAGTATGATGGGACTGTCAATCCTGTCGAAATCATGCATATCTACTCCACCGCCATCCTTGTTGCAGGAGGGAATGAGGATGTCATGGCCAACTGCTGCCCCGTAGCGTTGATTGGAACTGCCCGGTCATGGTTCATGAGCCTTCCCCCAACTCCATCTGTAGTTGGGGAGATCTATGCCGCCAGTTCACGACCACTTTCAGGAGTTCCTATACTGCGCTGGGACTGAAGTGGACCTCATTGTCGTATGATAGAATTTGGGAGATTCACTTCGATCTTTTATCCAGAGGTTCTCCCAGGTACGAAACACAATTCCTTCAATATCGAAGGACTCTGTTGTTGTTGCATTCCGACAGGGCATGAGAGACAAGAAGATGTTGGAGAAGCTGGCTACCAAGAACATTCATGATGTTATGGAGCTCTTCAGCTTGGCACACAAATGCATCAGGGCTACTGAAGGATGTGACTGGCACTCCAAGCCAGCCTCGGAAGTAGGAGCGGCCTCTGCTTCCAAGGCAGGAACCACTGCCCAAGACAATGGTAAGAAAAAAAATAAGGCAAATGGCAAAAGCCACTTGTCGGTGCACCTACATCTATAGCTGTAATGGCACTAGGTGGCCGGAGGCCGTGCCCCGACAAGCGCCCACGACCGTCGTCTAACGCTGGCAACAATAAGATTTGGTGTCCGGTCCACAACTCTTCAGTTCATAGCCTCGAGGACTGCCAAGAGGTCAAAAGGTTGGCCGAACGTGCTCAGCAGGAGTGTTGAGAAGACGCACCTTTCCGTCAGTGGGAGGGCAAACAGAAAGTCGATGAATCTCCACTGGAGCAGTAGCTAGGCTTCCAAGACGCCAAGAAGGCATTGAAGGTAGTCTACAACAACACTGACGACTCTGACACCAGCTCCGACAACGAGCGGAGGAGGACTCTCCATATGATGTATGGAGGTTTATGGGACATTACTTCCCGACGCGTGGTGAAAACCTTGCGTTGGGAGATAGCTACGGTAGCTCCCACCGTCAAGTCATAGCCCCACGGAAGTGGATGGACACTCTGATCACCTTCAATGCCTACGACTGCCCCAAGAACATAGCGGGAGCTAGGCAACTTCCGCTGATAGTCTCCCCGAATATTAACAACCTGCAACTCTTCCATGTTCTGGTTTATGGTGGGGTGGCTCTCAACCTCATCAACTTCACTACTTTCGAGAAGATGAAGATCCCCATGTCGGACCTTAAGCCCTTCTGCCCATTCTCCAGAGTGGGTCCAGAAGTTATCACTCTGCTCGGTTGTGTCTCTCTCCCGATAACATTTGGGACTCATGAGAACTACCGGTCAGAGAAACTGATATTCGACGTAGCGGAGATCAACCATTCCTTCAACGCCACCCTCGGCAAACCAGCCCTGTATAGGTTCATGGCTGTAGCTCACTACGGCTACCTGGTGTTGAAGATGTCGACTCCAACGGGCATCCTCCGGATTCGATGGGACCGTACTTCTGGGGTCACTGCGTTGGAAAAGCTTCATGCGCTAGCTGCTGCACAAGAAGCTGATTCCAACAAGGACCAATCAGCTCAACAACCTCCGAGCACGCGCTAGCGCGGCTCAACCTCTGCACCCCGTGTGCAGCCAAGCGGCGACAATGATGTTCCTGTCAAAGTTGTCCAGAACGGTTCTGAAGCCGCCCAGACTACTCAAATTGCAGGAGGTCTAGATGACAAATAGGAACTCGCGCTCATCACTTTCCTCCGGGTTATTGTCGACATGTTTGCATGGCGACCATCACAAATACCTAGGATCCCTAGGGAAGTGATTGAGCACCATATGGAGATCTACCCCGACAAACGACAGATACAACATAAACCCTAGAAGCAGTCCATTGAGCGGCAAAACTTCATCCGTGAAGAAATCAACAAGTTGCTCGATGCTCGATTCATCCGGTAGGTACATCATTTGCGGTGGCTGGCAAACCCATTCGTCGTACCCAAGGTCGGCGGGAAGCTTTGGATGTGCATCGACTGCACCACTCTTAATAAGGCAAGTCCAAAAGACCCTTTGCCACTTCCAAGAATAGATCAAATAGTGGATCCTACTTCTGGCTATGAGTTATTATGATTCTTTGATGCCTATTTTGGTTTTCATCAAATACAAATGGCTAAGGAAGATGAAGAACATACGGCCTTTATCACAGTCACTACAGGAAACGCGATCATTTGCGACGGCTGGATTTATTTGCGACGGCCAGCCGTCGCAAATAGAGTAAATGGCAAGAACATGTCGTTAGCCGTCACAAATAAAAAGATCATCGCAAATAACCGCTTATTTGCGACGGCCAACCCTAGGGCCATCGCAAATAAGTGGTTATTTGCGATGTCTTCAAAAAACACCGTTGCAAATAAACTTAATTGCGACAGCCGTAATCTAAGGCCGTCGCAAGTAAGGATGCCGTCGCAAATAAGGGCTTTTATTGGCCGCCCCCGACCCCGATAGTTCATTCACCTCCACACAGTCTGAATCCCTGCCGCCCTGCCGCGCCCCCCGCCGCCCTGCCGTGCCCCCGCCGCCGGCCCACCGTCGCCGCCCCGCCACCTCCACCGTCGCCGCCCCCGCTGCCGCCGCCGGCCTGCCGCGGCCCTGCCCCCGCGTCGCCACCCCGACCCCGAGCCGCGCCCTCGCCCCGCGCGCCGCCCCGACCCCGAGCCGCCTCACGCCGCCGGCCCGCCGCGGCACCATCCCCGCCCGCCCCGCCCCTGCAGCACCGCCCCTCCGGTCGCCGGCCCGCCGCGCCACCGGCTCTGCCCCCACAGTGCCGCCCCTCCGGCCGTGTCTCCGACCCTGACCCCACCGGCCCCTCCGGCCACCCCAGTAGTGCTGCCCCACCGCGGCCCTACCCCCACCGCCGTTCGTGCCCTAGCCCCGGACAGTAGCGCCGCCGTCCCTCCGACACCGCTGGCTGCCGACCTCCTCCAATGCCGCCTCCTCCAACGCCGCTGTCCCTCCAACGCCTCCGCCGACTAGGTATGGGAATGCGTTTGAATGATGGAATGTTTAGATGATGCAATGTTTAGATGATGGATGTTTGATGCAATAGTTAAATTTTCAATTTTTGTTTGGTAATGCATGATTGACGTTTGAATGATGGAATGTTTAGATGACACAATGTTTAGATGATGCAATGTTTATATGATGCAATGTGGTAATGTTTAGATGATCCTACTTTATTGCTAGTTATGTTTAGATGATGCAATGTTTTAAATTGTCCGTGCTCATATATGATCATACATTGCTAGTTATGTTTAGATGATCCTACTTTATTGCTACTTCATTATTAATGATCATACACATGCTCATATAACATATTGTCTATTGTTTGATATTTTTTATTGGTTCTTATTGTTTATTGATATTTAATATTTTTGAGTGACTACTTAATATATGTAAATAAAGGGGTTTTGGTCCGGCTCGGACCAACCCGGAACGGCACGACAAGCAATAAGTGTGATCGTGCCGTATAGACCATAGTAGTGGTACCATATGCGTCAAGGCGACATGGAAGCGAACGGATTGGTAAGGATGTCAATGACCCACGATTGCGTGGACGGTGGAAATGGATGTGGAATTGTCATCTAAGACCAACTTTCCTCTCACTCTTTCTCTAGTTCTTTCCTCTCTCTTAAATGATCTCAAAATGAAAATGAGCAACGTATCCTATAGCAATGTATTACCCATTTCGGATCGGCACGTCTCACATGCCATTGGCATGTGAGACGTGCAGGTTCGGAATGGTCCCTTTTTGGACAGCCTCGGAGTGACCGAGGGGACATGGCTTGTGACGAGACGCGGGTCCGGATTTCAATGAGATTTCGGTGGCATAACCATGTTGTTCTCTGCTGCACCATTTTTGGGCATGCAGTGGAGAACAGCGGGGTTATGCTGCCGAAATTTCGTTCGAATCCGGATCACGCGTCTCGTCATGAGCACGCTCCGCTCGGTCACTCTTGAGTGGGTTTAGGATCGATCTGCCTAGATTGTAGGGCCGTGACATAACATAACAATAAAACTAATAATATTTTGCGTTAAGCTGCAGAGCCAAACATGGGTGAAGACCGCAGTTGGATGTATACTGGATGGAAGAGCAGAACCGGTGGTCACTCAGATGAGTGGTTGATCAAGTTAGATCAATTTTTGGATCAAGCATTTTCGTTGTCAACGAAAGATATGGTGCGGTGCCCATATACAAAATGTTGGAACACCAAGTTTTTGAGAAGATTGGAGCTTTCATTTCACTTATGTCGAAACAGTTTCACTCCACATTATGAAGGGTGGACCTTTCACGGCGAGACTAATTCTCGAGTCATAGCCGAAGTGGATGAGGATGATGATGTCGGTACCCTGGGTACCTGTGACGCCCGGTTCCGAAAATTTAACCAAGCTAACGCATATGTGTGCCCAGGATGTTCAACACACATACACGAGTGATTCACAAATGATAAACAGATAATTACCACAGCTCAAATTATTAAATAAGTACTCTTATTACATAATTCATTAAATCCTTGAATACAAGCTCTAATGAATATTAATGATAAGTTCAACTAATGCAGCGGAAATAAACTAATTAAACAACTAAGCAAACTAAGCAAAAGGGATAGCGCAGCTCCATGCAACACCACAGGCAAGCTGACGGTAGACACGGCCTAGAACTCCGCATTATCACCATTAAACTCACAATCCTGACCTGCAACTGTTGGGGGGATTGCAAGAGTGAGTACATGTCGTACTCAGCAAGTGTGGAAAGTATGACATGTGGCTGATTCAAATGACGAATGTAATAATGGCTAAGTGCTGAAAAGTACAGTAAAACATTTGAAAAGCATTATACTATGTCTATGTGAAACAATCCCATCATAACCATCATATTAACATAATATAAACCATATCCAATTATTGCCAACATTACCATTATCCCTGTCCAATTACCATAACTCAAATTCGTATCCATGACCATAATCCATAAACCATGACCATTACCAAACCATAACCATAAACCAACCATAACCCAATTCCAGACCATAACCATCCCAAATCCCAATTCCAACTCTAATCATGTAGGTCATCCAGGCGCTCATAACCGGGAGCACGGCTATCATGATAGTTTAATACTCTGCAGAGTTTGTACCACTTTACCCACGTGTTCGTGATTTCATCACCCGTCGGCGACTAAAGAACCTCCCTTATGCCAATTACACTTCCTTTGGTGTATGGCCAAGAGATCACAAAATAGCCTTTACAAAGGGATTACTAGCCTATTCAGACCCCACTGAGGTTTCACCGGTGGCGATGCCTCCAACTGAGCACATCTTCTACCAAGGGCCCCCTCTTGAGCCATTCGGATCCCAGGGTAGTCCCACCAATCATCAACAAACCCAATCCGACTACCCCTTCCCCGAGCATCCACAATGGTCCAAACAGCACTAGCAAAGCCCTAATTAATCAGCTACGCCGCACCCATACTTGGCCTTGTGGTGGCACTGTAGTCCTAGCTTATTCTCGCATGAACCGGTCCTTAGATCTAAACAAGCAAACCACCATAACATCCAACCCATCCACGTATCAGGCTTGCTTAGATCACCCATCACCATACCGTATCGACCAGTTCACATTAACCAGAATATCATTAATACATAATTAAATGTGTAGTGTTGGTTTTTCCATCCCAATTAATTAAGCGAAGCAAAAAGGTAAAAACCCTTCCTGACTCTCTACCATAAATTCCAGGTGACAAGGTTGGTTTAACAAATCTAGTAAACTTCCTACCATAGGATTCCCATCAAATTGACACAGCATGCAGTTTTGCAAACAAAATATTTATTTTAAAACAGGATCAATATGCTTCAAAGACACTTGCCTTGCTCCGACGGATGGGGTTGCTCAAGCGCTTCGAAGTCTTGATTCTGAAAATCCTCGTACACGATCTCTTGAGCACTTCCCTCTACTCGTGATCACACATACAAGAAACATATACAATCAACATGATGCACACACATTAATCAACATGTGATGATATGCATGCATGCAAGGTACAATAATTAATTAACTACGGTGGTTTATTAATTAGATGCAACTAGTTCATACGTGTTCATACGAGTTTACGGAGGTTTTAGGGTGGATTAATGCTGCTGAAAATAAAATTATGGTGCAACTAGAATCAATTCACGTCTATTAGATTCAATACGGTCGCTAAAATTCGCATCGGGAACAAATCCTACCGTAGATCTGACGGCTTGATGGTCGCGGGATGGGGACAATGCGTAGATGAAGTAGATGGCGCAGCAGTTCCTCGGCGGCACGACGACGGCGACGATCTCCGGCGGACGGTGGCACCCTCCTCTTTTTCTTCCTCTTCTTATCCTCTCTTTTTTTTTCTTCTTTTTCTTACCCTGGCGGCGGCGGCTCTGGTCCCCTTTTTCTGGCGGCGTGGCTCTCTGGGCGGCAGCGTTTCTGGGATCGGGGGAAAAAACCTAGGACCTACGGTCCTTTTTATAAGCGGTGAAACGCGGCATCAGGGAACCGAGTCGATTCTGGGGGTCGCACGAGCGCTGGAGTCACGTACGCGGGCGGGAGTTTTGGCGGGCGGGAAAATCGAACGCGGGGGCGGAAATTTCGGCGGGGTCGGCGGGATTCGGCGCGGTAGCGTGCGGGGCCAGGCGGTCACGTCGGGAGCGGGGTCGGACCGGGCGGGAGGCTGGCGCGGAGAGGGAGGCGCGGCACGCGCTGGTGGGAGCGCGGCGGGTGGGACTCGGCGGGGCAGGGCGCGGGGGGCGGGCGGGGTCGCGCGCTGGTGGGCGCGCGTGGGCGCGCGTCGCGGGGCGGGAGCGGGGCGCAGGCGGCAGGGCCCGGGTGCCTCGGGCGGCGGGGTCAGCCAGGCGGCAGGTGGGACCCTGGGGCGGGCGGCCGCGCGTGAGCGCGCGTGGGAGGCGGGGAGCCCAGCGCGGTACGGCGGGGGGGGGGCGGGATTCGAGGGCGCGGTGTGTTGCCGGCTGGGCCGGTCGGCGGCCTGGCTGGCGGGGGAGGGGGTTTTTTCTTTTTTTTTTCTTTTTTATACTTTCTTTTATTATATAATTATTTATTATATATATATATATTATTAATATTATATATTTATTATTTATTATTTTTATAACATATATTATTAATATTTTTTATTTTTATACCTTGTTATATGTATTATTTATATATATATTTATATGTATTTATACTATTATTTTTATACTTATTCCCTATTACAAGTTTTAGGCTATAATTATTATTTTCTTTTTCTTCTTTTGCTACATACACTTGTATATATATGCTCCATCTGTTATGTTTTATTATTTTTCTTTTATCCCACTAATATTTAATGCATGATCATGTATGCAATGCAGGATGCGAAAGTTTAGGGTGTTACAATTCTACCCCCCTTAAAGTGAATCTCGCCCTCGAGATTCGATAGCGTGGAGAAAAGGTAAGGAAATTCTGCCTTCAGGTCTTCTTCACGTTCCCATGTAGCTTCGGTTTCCGTATGGTTTTTCCATTGCACTTTGCACCAACGGATCCTCTTATTTCTCGTGAATCCGAAACAATGAGTTTGGCGGAGAAGTCTACCCCCCTTATTCTATGGCTTACTTTTGGACATACTATATTTGTTCTCATCTCTCCTCCAGGAGAATTAACCAATAGAGTAAACTTCATATGAGAGACAGGCAAACTATACTTGGCAACATACTTCGGTGCAATGAATGAATGCGATGCTGCAGAATCAAATAGCATAGTCGCGGGGTTGGAGTTGGCGAGAAACATACCAATGACCACGTCATCCGCTTGTTGAGCATCCTCCGTAGAGACATGGTTCACGTTGCCACGAGCAGAATTCTGCTGTCCACGGCTTCCTTGTGGTTGTCCTCCATTGGGTCTTGGGTTTTGCCTCGGCGCATTGCTTATTTGACCAAGGCCTGACTTAGGACATTGATTCGCAAAGTGTCCAGCTTCTCCACAAGTATAGCACCTCTTAACTCCACCAGAATTATTGGGACGAGCTTGGTTTTGAGCATTGGTTCCAGGAAAATCAGCACGAGGCGCATAAGGCATTGCTTGCATAACAGGGCGCTGCTGCACAAACTGAGTTGAGTGTGGTGCATAACCAGGGCGCTGAGCAGGAATAGTGGGGCTGTAATGAGGCGTATTGGGTGGTGCAAGGCGAGGGCGCACACTACTTCCTTGTTGTTGTCCTTGATATGGCGCCTTCCTCTTAATCTCTTGCTCCATCTCACGGATCTTATTCTCAACCACAATTGCTTTGTCCACAAGCTTCTGAAAATTGGCATAATCGCAGTTGAGTAGTTGCACTTGGATCTCATTGTTGAGGCCTCTCATGAACAAATATTGCTTCCGGCTGTCCCGACTAACATCCTCAGGCGCATACCTTGAGATTTGAGTGAATTTATTGAGATATTCACTCACGCTTGATCTTCCTTGCCTTAAATTCTCAAATTCTTGCCTCTTCAAGAGCATAACACATTCCGGCACGTAATGAGAACGGAAACTCTCTTTGAATTCCGCCCAGGTGATCCTCTCTTGATTCTCATGAGCATTGCATAGTGAATCCCACCAATCGGCGGCTGCTCCAACGAGTTGATGAGAAGCAAATAGGACCTTCTCCCGGTCACTACATTGGACAATAGCAAGTTTCTTCTCCACGGACTTGAGCCAATCATCCGCATCCATAGGGTCAGCAGCTTGAGCAAAGGTTGGCGGCCTAGTCCTCATGAACTCTCCCAATCGATTATGAGGAGGCGGGGGTGGCGGTGGAGGCATGTGTGGCTGATTGTTGATATTACCAGCCTGCAGCTGTCCCATAGTTTGTATCATGGTCTGCATGAGCTGGTTTTGCATGGCCAATAGCTGCTCAATATTGATGGCTCCATGAGCAGGTCCTTGTCCGTTGTTGTTCTAAGGTACTCCATTGTTCTTCTCCTCATCATTGGCATCCCTCTGGTTGCGAGTCCTCACCATCTAGAGAAAAGCAATAGGTAAGAATTAGAGAATGTCCCCAACTATATGCATCAAGGGGTATGAAGCTAACCAACTAGCTATACTAGCCTGGGTGGACATGGCAATGCTAAAGCGTCCCAAAATCCTCTATTAAGCACACAAGCAACCAATATATATAGCAAACGGCACACCAAGCAAACACATCGATTCCTGAGTGCTCCTATGTGCTCTAAAGTGTCCATTCTATCTAGGCTGCATCCTACGGTCAACCTGTGGCTCTGATACCAATTTGTGACGCCCGGTTCCGAAAATTTAACCAAGCTAACGCATATGTGTGCCCAGGATGTTCAACACACATACACGAGTGATTCACAAATGATAAACAGATAATTACCACAGCTCAAATTATTAAATAAGTACTCTTATTACATAATTCATTAAATCCTCGAATACAAGATCTAATGAATATTAATGATAAGTTCAACTAATGCAGCGGAAATAAACTAATTAAACAACTAAGCAAACTAAGCAAAAGGGATAGCGCAGCTCCATGCAACACCACAGGCAAGCTGACGGTAGACACGGCCTAGAACTCTGCATTATCACCATTAAACTCACAATCCTGACCTGCAACTGTTGGGGGGATTGCAAGAGTAAGTACATGTCGTACTCAGCAAGTGTGGAAAGTATGACATGTGGCTGATTCAAATGACGAATGTAATAATGGCTAAGTGCTGAAAAGTACAGTAAAACATTTGAAAAGCATTATACTATGTCTATGTGAAACAATCCCATCATAACCATCATATTAACATAATATAAACCATATCCAATTATTGCCAACATTACCATTATCCCTGTCCAATTACCATAACTCAAATTCGTATCCATGACCATAATCCATAAACCATGACCATTACCAAACCATAACCATAAACCAACCATAACCCAATTCCAGACCATAACCATCCCAAATCCCAATTCCAACTCTAATCATGTAGGTCAGCCAGGCGCTCATAACCGGGAGCACGGCTATCATGATAGTTTAATACTCTGCAGAGTTTGTACCACTTTACCCACGTGTTCGTGATTTCATCACCCGTCGGCGACTAAAGAACCTCCCTTATGCCAATTACACTTCCTTTGGTGTATGGCCAAGAGATCACAAAATAGCCTTTACAAAGGGATTACTAGCCTATTCAGACCCCACTGAGGTTTCACCGGTGGCGATGCCTCCAACTGAGCACATCTTCAACCAAGGGCCCCCTCTTGAGCCATTCGGATCCCAGGGTAGTCCCACCAATCATCAACAAACCCAATCTGACTACCCCTTCCCCGAGCATCCACAATGGTCCAAACAACACTAGCAAAGCCCTAATTAATCAGCTACGCCGCACCCATACTTGGCCTCGTGGTGGCACTGTAGTCCTGGCTTATTCTCGCATGAACCGGTCCTTAGATCTAAACAAGCAAACCACCATAACATCCAACCCATCCACGTACCAGGCTTGCTTAGATCACCCATCACCATACCGTATCGACCAGTTCACATTAACCAGAATATCATTAATACATAATTAAATGTGTAGTGTTGGTTTTTCCATCCCAATTAATTAAGCGAAGCAAAAAGGTAAAAACCCTTCCCGACTCTCTACCATAAATTCCAGGTGACAAGGTTGGTTTAACAAATCTAGTAAACTTCCTACCATAGGATTCCCATCAAATTGACACAGCATGCAGTTTTGCAAACAAAATATTTATTTTAAAACAGGATCAATATGCTTCAAGGACACTTGCCTTGCTCCGACGGATGGGGTTGCTCAAGCGCTTCGAAGTCTTGATTCTGAAAATCCTCGTACACGATCTTTTGAGCACTTCCCTCTACTCGTGATCACACATACAAGAAACATATACAATCAACATGATGCACACACATTAATCAACATGTGATGATATGCATGCATGCAAGGTACAATAATTAATTAACTACGGTGGTTTATTAATTAGATGCAACTAGTTCATACGTGTTCATACGAGTTTACGGAGGTTTTACGGTGGATTAATGCTGCTGAAAATAAAATTATGGTGCAACTAGAATCAATTCACGTCTATTAGATTCAATACGGTCGCTAAAATCCGCATCGGGAACAAATCCTACCGTAGATCTGACGGCTTGATGGTCGCGGGATGGGGACAATGCGTAGACGAAGTAGATGGCGCAGCAGTTCCTCGGCGGCACGACGACGGCGACGATCTCCGGCGGACGGTGGCACCCTCCTCTTTTTCTTCCTCTTCTTCTCCTCTCTTTTTTTTTCTTCTTTTTCTTCCCCTGGCGGCGGCGGCTCTGGTCCCCTTTTTCTGGCGGCGTGGCTCTCTGGGCGGCAGCGTTTCTGGGATCGGGGGAAAAAACCTAGGACCTACGGTCCTTTTTATAAGCGGTGAAACGCAGCATCAGGGAACCGAGTCGGTTCCGGGGGTCGCGCGGGCGCTGGAGTCACGTAAGCGAGCGGGAGTTTTGGCGGGAGAGAAAATCGGACGCGGGGGCGGAAATTTCGGCGGGGTCGACGGGATTCGGCGCGGTAGCGTGCGGGGCCAGGCGGTCGAGTCGGGAGCGGGATCGGACCGGGCGGGAGGCTGGCGCGGAGCGGGAGGCGCGACACGCGCTGGTGGGAGCGCGGCGGGTGGGACCCGGCGGGGCAGGGCGCGGGGGCGGGCGGGGTCGCGCGCTGGTGGGCGCGCGTGGGCGCGCGTCGCCCGGCGGGAGCGGGGCGCATGCGGCGGGGCAGGCGGCGGGGCCCGGGTGCCTCGGGCGGCGGGGTCAGCCAGGCGGCGGGTGGGACCCCGGGGCGGGCGGCCGCGCGTGAGCGCGCGTGGGAGGCGGGGGGCCCAGCGCGGTACGGCGGGGGGGGGGGGGGGGCGGGATTCGAGGGCACGGTGTGTTGCCGGCTGGGCCGGTCGGCGGCCTGGCCGGCGGGGGAGGGGGTTTTTTCTTTTTTTTTATTTTTTTATACTTTCTTTTATTATATAATTATTTATTATATATATATATATTATTAATATTATATATTTATTATTTATTATTTTTATAACATATATTATTAATATTTTTTTATTTTTATACCTTGTTATATGTATTATTTATATATATATTTATATGTATTTATACTATTATTTTTATACTTATTCCCTATTATAAGTTTTAGGCTATAATTATTATTTTCTTTTTCTTCTTTTGCTACATACACTTGTATATATATGCTCCATCTGTTATGTTTTATTATTTTTCTTTTATCCCACTAATGTTTAATGCATGATCATGTATGCAATGCAGGATGCGAAAGTTTAGGGTGTTACAGTACCATATACCCCTTGGGATTGCAAAGATCTCAAGGGAATATCCTCTACTCGATCTGAAGACCTTCGGATGCCCACATATCAGACATAACCGGACCTGCTTCCCCAACTTGGTTAGTCCCAGGGTCGCCACGTGCACTATCAAACCGAAGCTACCGCCCACAAGGGGGAAGCTCCAGGCTATGTACCATAGCGGCACCTCCGGACCTAACCCCAGACCGAGGGAAGCTCCGGAACTGACATGTGTTAGGTAGCACCGGACCTATCTGTTCCCCACAGTATGCTCTGGAGCTGCCACGTGTCGAACCGTTGGACCTTCAGCCTCTAACCTTCGGAAGAATTCACAATGGCTCCGGATCTTCAAAGGGGAATCAAGGACTTCAAGACCCGATTAAGTGTCATTAATACTATATTAATGACACTCGATCGGACGACCTTAATTACCAGTAATGGTGCTATCAAAGCCCATAACTCGGTTATTAAGGGTAATTAAGCGCATCAAATGTGTATCAATATTAGTAACCGCCAGGGCCACATGTCGGGCTAGGCTAACTAGTAACGGCCTGCCCTTATACTATAAAAGGACAGGACGACGATACATGGGACACGGACTAGAGGCGCTCACTCTATACTCTCAACTCACGTTGAGCTCATACAACCAATACAACACCAACACACCCCGTGGAGTAGGGTATTACGCTCAGGCGGCCCGAACCACATAAATCTCCGTGTCTCTCGTGCCATTTACACTTCACCTTCTTGAATCTCCGCGCGCCCACACCGAACCTCAAACTCCTCTAACACTTTAGTAGTGTCGGGAGATCTACCGAATCAAAACCACCGACAGTTGGCGCGCCAGGTAGGGCGCCTGAAATTTCAAGAATGGTGAACTCAGCTGCTGGATCATCCAACGGTCATCCCGCTGTTCAAGCTGTTGGGGGCAATCCCTCCAATATGCAGCCACCAGCAGGAACCTAAGTTCCAGCAGGAGTCACGTTACCACCACCGCCGCCTCCACCAGCAAATCAAGCTGGGCAGCGCGATGGTGCACCGGCGTCAATCACTGCGTCGGCAAATCATGACAACCCGGGACACGCGCTCCATGCATCATGTGCTCTTCTTCAGCGCCCACCACCTCCGGACGCATCTCGGGATGCAATGGAGCAGTGGAGGGCCAATGTGGAACACTTGGTTGCAGCCGCAGCCGACCGCATCCGCAACCAGGGTCCTTCTCCTTCAGGACGGGCCCTGTCGCAGCGACGGACCTTGTCTGGCAGACATGGTCCGCATGTTTCCAACAATAGGAGACGTGTTGCATCGCAGCAAGTGACGTCGTTGCCCTCAGGGGCACGGCGCACTCGCACAATGTCAAGGCTTTCAACTCATGACCTCCGGGCGGAGCTTGATCGCCGATACCGTCAACAAGACGGTCGAGTCCATATTGAGCGTGCTCATGAAAGACGAGAAGCTCAGGACATTCCTGCTCCTGAAGGAGTAGGAGGAGGCTGTTCGGCCCTGGCCATGCATATGCGTATGGTCAGGTGGCCACAGAAATTCCGGTCTCACCTGCCGGAGAAGTTTGACAGGACCGTTAATCCCGTCGAATTTCTTCAGATTTACTCCACTGCTATCCTAGCAGCTGGAGGAAATGAGGCTGTAATGGCGAATTATTTTCAAGTGGCTTTAACTAGGACCCCCGGTCCTGGTTTATGAGCCTTCCACCCAAATCCTTCAACGGTTGGGAGGAGCTGTGCCGGCAGTTCACCGCCAACTTCGGGAGTTCATACACCCGAGTAGACACTGAACTGGACCTTTTTCCAGTCGTGCGAAAAGGGGGGGAATCCCAGCGATCATTCATCCAGAGATTCTCTCAGGTAAGAAACACTATTCCTTCTATCTCTAGCGCTTCTGTCATTGTAGCATTTAGACAGGGTGTACGAGATAAGAAGATGTTGGAGAAACTGGCGATCAAGGAGATCACCAGTGTCACAGAACTCTTCAGCTTGGCTGACAAATGTGCCAGAGCTGCGGAGGGCCATGAAATGCACTCCAAACCACCTCTGGAGGATCACAAAAAATCCTCCAAAGGCGAAACCACTACCTCCGGGAGTGGTAAGAAGAAGAAAAAGACCAACGGCAAGAAGAAGCCGTCGGCCGGCGCATCTAATGCTGCAGCTGCGACAACTCCGGGTGGACGGGGGCCACGCCCCGAGAAGCGACCTCGACCATCTTCTGAAGACGGTGGCAAACCCAAGGTGTGGTGTCCAATTCACAAAATGGACAGCCACAGTTTGGAAGACTGCCGAGAGGTCCAAAACCTTGTCGAGCGCTACAACAAGCGCCGGGAAGAAGCTCCTTTCTGATAGAGGGAAGGAAAACAAAAAGTTGACGAAGCTCCGACTGAAGAGGAGTTAGGTTTTCAGGATCCCAAAAAAGGTCCTGAAGGCCGTCTACACCTCCGTCGATGACGATTCTGACATCTCTGACAACGAGTGTCGGAAGACCATGAACACCATTTTTGGTGGATCATGGGACATCACCTCCCGCCGCATCCTCAAGACAATGCATCGGGACATGGCTGATGTAGCTCTTACAGCCAGGGCGGAGCCTCATCGGAAGTGGATGGACACGACCATCACTTTTGATGCTTCGGACTGTCCTCGAAGCATGGTTGGAGCAGGCCAGTTACCTTTGATGGTATCTCCTACCATCAATAACATCCAGCTCCACCATGTTATGGTAGACGCGGGTTTGGGGCTCAACCTCATAAGCTTCGAAGCTTTTACCAAGCTTCAGCTCCGACCTTCGGATCTTCACCCCTCCCGACCTTTCTCCAGAGTAGGTCCGGGAGCCATTACCCCACTCGGTGCTATTACCCTCCCCGTTACCTTCGGGACTCGAGAGAAGTATCGCACCGAGAAGTTGGTCTTTGATGTTGCTCAGATCAACTTACCCTTCAATGCCATCTTGGATAGGCCTTCTTTGTACAAATTCATGGCAGCTGCTCATTATGGCTACCTGGTGTTAAAGATGCCAACACCAGTAGGCGTTCTCCGGATCCGTGGAGATCGTACTGCCATAGTAACTGCTCTGGAAGAACTTCATGCGCTTACTACGGCACAAGAGGAGGACTCCAGGCAGGAACAAGCTCCAAAACCCCTGAGCATCCGTCAGCGGGGCTCGACTTCTGCACCTCGTTTGCAGCCAAGCGGCGACACCGACATTCCCGTCAAAGTCGTCCAAATAGGTTCTGATACCGCTCAGACCACCCGTATATCGGGAGGACTGAATGACAAATAGGAACTCGCGCTCATCACTTTCCTCCGGGCTAATGTCGACGTGTTTGCCTGGCAACCGTCACAAATGCCTGGGATCCCCAGGGAAGTGATTGAGCACAATATGAAGATCTACCCTGACGCTCGACCTGTACACCAGAAGCCTCGGAAGCAATCCGTGGAGCGACAAAACTTCATTCGACAAGAAGTGAAGAAGTTGCTCGAATCTGGATTCATCCGAGAAGTCTTCCATCCAAAATGGCTGGCAAACCCAGTCGTTGTACCTAAGGCCGGCGGGAAGCTTCGGATGTGTATCGACTACACAACACTAAATAAGGCATGCCCAAAAGATCCATTCCCACTACCTAGAATAGATCAGATAGTGGATTCCACCTCCGGGTGTGAATTATTGTGTTTCCTATACGCATATTCTGGATATCATCAAATCAGAATGTCTAGGGAAGATGAAGAGCATACCTCTTTTATCACAGTAGATGGATTGTACTGTTATACAGCCATGCCATTTGGTCTCAAGAATGCAGCTTCAACCTTTGTACGAGCTATGTACAAAACTTTTGAAGAACTCATTGGAGACATAGTGGAAGTGTACGTCGATGACATCGTGGTCAAGGTCAAGAACAAGGAGTCACTCCTTGACACCTTACAGGCTGTCTTCGACAAGTTGCGGGTCACGCGCACAAAGCTAAACCCACACAAGTGTGTCTTCGAGGTTAGCTCCAGAAAACTTCTTGGTTTCCTGGTA
The DNA here is from genome assembly GCA_036927565.1 of Tuctoria greenei. Taxonomy (NCBI): domain Eukaryota; kingdom Viridiplantae; phylum Streptophyta; class Magnoliopsida; order Poales; family Poaceae; genus Tuctoria; species Tuctoria greenei. The sequence goes on along the minus strand of JAYESD010000003.1, from coordinate 185,059,157 downwards.
AGTCACCAGGGCATAGAAGCTAATCCGGCGAAGATCAAAGCCATTGAAGACGTGCGGCCACCAGCCCGCATCAAGGATGTCCAAAAGCTGACTGGATGTCTAGCAGCCCTTAGCCGGTTCATTTCAAGACTGGCGGAACAGACACTTCCCTTCTTCAAGTTATTGAGGAAGTCCGGACCATTCCAATGGTCTGAAGAAGCAGAAAAGGCGTTCCAGGAGCTAAAACAGTTCATCACCACCCTACCAACTTTGGTAGCTCCGAACCCTGGTGAGCCTTTGCTGCTTTACATTTCAGCAACTGACGAATTCGTCAGTATTGTCCTGGTTGCAGAGAGACCAGAACTATCCCATGCTCAGGAATCCAGACCCCTCCGGGAGGGTCCGGAGGGTCCTGAAAGCGAGTCTGGGTCCCAGCTCCCAGACTTGAGTCCACAAAAAGTTACTTCAGAAGACTCAGACCCCTCCGGGAGGGTCCAGGTCGCTTCTAAAGAAGCTTTGGGTCCCTCCAGCCAGGTCCCGGAAGTCCCCGAAGAAGGTCCGGATCCCTCAAGGAGGATCCGGGTCAGTGAAGAGGAAGCTTCGGGCCCCTCCGGGAGGGTCCGGACCATCCATCGCCCAGTGTACTTCATCAGTGAAGTACTTCATGACGCCAAGACTCGGTACCTAGAGGTGCATAAGCTACTCTATGTAGTTCTCATTGCCTCCAGGAAGCTTCACCATTACTTCCAAGCTCACAAGATTTCAGTGGTGACCTCTTACCCACTTCGAGCAATTTTGCATAATCCCAATTCAACTGGGAATATTGCAAAGTGGGTAGCGGAATTGGATGAATTTGATCTCGAATTCATTTCAAGGCAAGCAATCAAGAGTCAAGCATTGGCGGATTTCGTGGCGGAATGGACTCCCTCTCCATCAAACCCTGGGGGCCCTAGTGAGCAGAAGCCGGAACACAAGGCTCCGGTCTTCACCGAGCCTCACTGGACCCTCTACTTCGACGACTCCATGCAAAAGCAGGGGGCCGGAGCTGGAATCCTTCTCCTCACACCAACCGGAGAGAAGGTAAAATACATGGTACACCTTGACTTCAAGGCGACCAACAACATGGCGTAATACGAAGCACTCATCTACGGACTAAGGGTGGCACTGTCATACGATGTCAAGCAACTACTGGTCAAGGGAGATTCACACCTCATTATTAAGCAAGTGAAGAGTGAATGCTCCTACAACAATCTCCAGCTAGCTGCTTACCTCCTTGAAGTCCAGAGGCTTCAGAAGGACTTCGAAGTCCTAGATCTCCACCATGTCCAGCGTGCCCACAATGCTGAAGCCGACGAACTCTCGACGAAAGCGTCAACCGGAGCTCCGGCTCTTGACGGAACTTTTGTCTGGAGGTTGTCAAAACCCACAGCTCAGCCTGCCGAACTGAGCGAAGGGGGCGAGATCAGCATCCCGAAGCTGACGGTCCCAATGGCCCTATTACCATGGCAGCCATCAACGGTCGTAGGTGCTGCCGGAAGCTCCGAGCAACCCAGCACGCAAGACTCAAATGCTCAAGTTAGCTCCAATGCATGGATCTCGGAAATCCGAAGCTACTTGAAAGATAACATCCTTCCTGACGATGATGTATCCGCTGACCGGATAGTCAGATTGGCTAAAAGATACACGTTGGTAGAAGGGGATCTCTACCGGCGCAGTGCCAACAGCGTCCTAATGCGGTGCATCACAAGGAAAGAAGGTTGCGAGCTCCTCGCAAAAATCCATGGAGGCGAGTGTGGGAACCACGCGTCTTCCCGCACGCTGGTCGGTAAAGCCTTCCGGCATGGCTTCTACTGGCCTACAGCACTCCAGGATGCAACTAAGCTGGTGAAGAAATGCGAAGCATGCCAATTTCATGCAAAGCAAATTCACACACCGGCTCAGCCTCTACAAATGATACCTCCTACATGGCCCTTCGCCGTGTGGGGGATGGACATCTTGGGACCTTTCCCAAGAGCCGTCGGAGGTTACAAGTTCCTGTATGTTGCCATTGACAAGTTCACCAAGTGGCCGGAAGCAACTCCAGTTGTGACAATAAACAAGCAATCTGCTATCAACTTTTTGCAGTCCATCGTATGCAGATTTGGAGTCCCAAACAAAATCATTACTGATAACGGGACCCAATTCACAAGCTCTGCATTTCAAGGATATTGCGAAGACCTCAGCATTCAAGTTTGCTACGCCTCCATAGCTCATCCGGCAAGCAATGGCCAGGCTAAGAGAGCAAATGCTGAAATCCTGAAAGGACTCAGAACGCGCACCTATGAGCGCTTGAAAAAACATGGAGCCAACTGGATTGAAGAGCTTCCACCCACTCTATGGGCCAACAGGACAACTCCAAACCGATCAACTAGAGAGACACCCTTCTTCCTGGTGTACGGAGCTGAAGCAATCCTTCCTCCGGAAATCACCTTGGGGTCACTACGGGTCCGGACCTTCGACGAAGCCACGCAGGATCAGCTCCGGCGTGAAGACCTAGACCTCCTCGAGGAGGGAAGGTGCCAAGCAGCTGTTCGAATGCCCGATACCACCAAGCCCTTCGGCGCTATCATCAGCGGCATGTACATAACCGACAGCTCGAGGAAGGCGATCTGGTGCTACGGAGAATACAATCTAGAGAAGGGTTAAACAAACTCTCCCCCAACTGGGAAGGACCCTTTCGAGTGATTAAAGTATCGCGTCCCGGAAGCGTTCGCTTGGCAACCGAGGATGGGACACCTCTCCCAAATCCTTGGACCATTGAGCACCTCCGTAAGTTCTACACCTAATATCACGGAGGTGAGTCTGTAGAAAATTGAGGTGTATGTTATAGAGTTATTGTACAGAGTCGGGTAGTTCCTCCAGGAGAACAGCCGGACCTTTTCTAGAAGATCCGCAAAGTTCATGCAACACTTGTCACAGTCTCAGGACTAAAAGTGTGGCTAGCTACCCTGGGTCAGACGAGAAATGAAACACGCTTAGCCTGGTTTCGTACCCTAAGAGTGTACTTGTTTCCCCTGTACCCCGGACCTATAATGAAAGACATCTTCATGAGAAACAGACTCCACGTGCATTTACTTTGTACAGGCTCAACTTTTTTTATTTTTCTCTTTCTTGTATATAACAAAGACGTGCAATTCTTAAGAAATTTTAGTTCGATTGGTTCATATACGATTCGAGTTGTATTGTCAATTCTTCTGGATTCAAATATTGTTCATGGCCCACTCGCCTGAATGCCGCCAAGACAATCTAGGGCTGGAGTGTGCTATCGACTTAGCCTGGTCAAGCACCCTAAGTACGCCACTCTACCAACACCCCGGCAGGCCGAAGTAAGGCGGGTCCAAGTACAATTGGATCTGGAAGAAAGAAGGCAATGCGTTCAGTTGCATTCAGAACCGTGTTTGACCTAAAATTTTCTTGAGAATCGTAAGCCACGATGAAGTTATAGGCAAGGAACGAATTTTACTATTTTTCTTGGCTTCAGTGTGTAGGAAAAATAAAGAATCCACGTTGATGGAGAAAAGTCGGAGCTGACGAAGCTCTGACTCCCCCTAGGTGGCTTATAATCGATGTTGAACATTGAAAATGAGCATCACCGGAGCAACCAAGCTCCGGTAAAGCTAGGGGGGGCCAGCCGTTGAAACAGAATAAAAGATGGTGAGAAGATTCCACAAACGGAGTCTGCTGCCGACAAACTATGCATTGGCAAAGGTCACTGCCGGAGCTACTAAGCTCCGACACCCCGGAGGTCTAACTATCGATGCTCTATGCGTTGATAGGAACTACTGTCGGAGCTATTGAGCTCCGACAATCTCAGGGGGCCTTCGCTATCGAAGACTTCGGACCTATATTCTACAAGTTCGAAGCAAACGAGTCTTCAAAAAAACACAATATCCTCTTGGTACATGTTCACAATCAAATTGTGTACATCTACCAGGGGGCCAAGTGAAGACAAAAGTGTTGAAGACAAAAAATGAAATTCGAAAAAATTTGGATTTCATTCATCTGGAGACAAGGGATTACAAAATTGGGGAAGAAAAAGAGAGAATACAAGGGGAGCCACAGAGATGGTCCTAGACCCTATGGAAGAACTGGGCGACCTTCTGAGCAACCTCCGACACGTTGGCTCGGGTGGCTTCACCTTCTCCTTCGACGGGACCTTCAAGCACCGAGTCCAGAGGGAATTGGGGATCCCGGCTGGTGTAGCACGTCAGCACATACTCTGCGACGTTCTTCGCAAGGGATTGCCCCTCAACCTCCAATTGGTCCGCGATGACGTCACCCACCTTGGAGAGTTTGCTACCTGCCGAGCTCAACACCTGCAACGCCAGGTCCGGCTCCGGCTCCGGATCATCCGGACGCACGGGACTGAAGCCCATCGGTGTCAGCGCATCGTTGTCTTTGCTCAGGAACTCCCAAACCTGTAGGGAGTCCGCAGCCCTCAAGCCCTTCAATTCTTCCAAGGATCTTTTGGCCACCGCCAGTTCAGAATTCTCGCAAGCGAGGCACTCAACCTCTTTGGCATTTTGCTGAATATTTTCAGCAACCTGCTTCTCGAGTTTTCCGAGCTCCTCCTCCTGGAGATAGATCTTGTTCCGGCGGTCAACCAGGTCCTTCTCCCTGCCCCTCACTTTCTTCTCCCTGGCAGCGATGGCACACTCTTGCTTGTAGAGTTCCTGCCCCCGCACCCAGGCCTTCTCCTCCTCCTCAGCGCAGCGCTCTTCCAATTTCTTGGCGCGCTCCTCGAGGCCCTTGTCAACCAGAGCCACATTTTTGGTGAGCTCCTCATCCCTCTTCAGGACGTCATCCCGCAGCTCTAGGAGTTTTTGCTCTTCATCTTCGAGCCTCTTCTCCCTCTCCTCAAGTGCCTCCCGGCGCTGGATGAGAGTAGTGTTAATGGCTTCCAGCCTTTCTTGGCGTTCATCAGCCGCACTATTAGCTGCCATGGTCTGCTCATAAATGGCCCGGGATTGAGCGTTGAGGGCGCGAGTCAAGCTCTCCCTGTCATCCAATAATTTGCCCCAGTATTCCAGGTGGACCTTCTCCTGCTTGATCCATTCTTTGTCATCTGCCAGCCTCGACTGCGCCAGCTTGGTCTCGACGTAGAGCCGATTACGCCACCTCCTAAGGGTTTGGCGCTCCTCTTCAAGAGCCTTGCTGTCGTGGAAGAATGCCAGTTGAACTTGACGCAGGCTAGAGCAGGCGTTGTCAATAGACAATGACAACGGGATAGGATCCGGACCTGCTGAGGTCTCCTTCGTTGGTTCCAGCGGGTTTTCAGTTACCAAAATTGGGTCCCACTCCAAAAGAGTGGTCCCCCGAGCCTCCACGGCACTAGGGCCATCTTCCGAGATGGCCTCAGTCGCCATCAAGGAGGGTCCCGCTGATGAAGTTCTCACCTCCGGAAGAGGTTCCGAAGGACCAGCCGCCAGACCTTCGTTCGCCCCCTCGGGCAGGGGGCCATCAACTTCATCAGGGCACTCCGACCCAGCCGCGGGTACCTCTGGCGTCGTCACTCCCAGAGCAGGGGCTGCTTCTGGCTTCGGCCTGGGCACCTCCTCTACTGGGGGCTCGAGCGCTGACGCCTTCGCAACGACCGGCTTGGGCGCCAGAAGATCTTCAACAACAGTCGGCCCTGCGGCCGGAGCTTCAACGGCGACCGGCTCGGGAGCCGGAAGGTCTTCAACATCAACCGGCCCTGCGGTCGGAGCTCCAGCAATGACCGGCTCTGCGGCCGGTGCTTCAGAGGTAGCCGACCCAACCGTTGGGACTTCCCCAACATCCGGCGCGTACGCCGGGACTTCAATTACCTCGGCTCAACCGTCGGGGCTTCGACAATTTCCGGCTCTGGGGCTGGAATTACTGCTTCCTCCGGCTCAACGGACGGAGCTTCCATCATCTCTGCACCAGGACCCGGAGCTTCAACCTCCGGGGCAGGTGCCGCTGGCGCATCTTCTATCCCGCGGTCCGGCGCTACCACGGGAGTCTCTGGGGATGAGTCGAGGTCCATGACCACGACAGCTGGCGCCGGAGCTGTCTCAGCTTCAGCCACCACTTGGGGCGGCGCCGTGACAGGAGCAGAAGCTTCCACCCTCACAGCTTTAGCTGCTGTGGCTGAGGGTGTAGCCTCACTCCTCTTCTTGGGAATGCTACAGATGATGGATGAAGAAACTTAAAAAACAGTTACTACAATAAAACAACTGTCTGAGGTAAATATTAAAAATTACCTCGGGAGGCTTCCGCACTAGCTTGCGCGGAACCTCTTTCCCGAGCGTTCTGGGCTGACCATAGCCGCCGCCGGTGTGGAAGCTCTGGAAGTCCCTCCGGAACTCGTTGCAGCCACGGGCATTTCCTTAGTCGAGGCCCCCCCTCGACCGGGAAGGACCTCTGGACCTAGAGGCCTCAACCGGCCCTGGTGCTGGAGTCGCATGCCCGGAGCTAGCACCCCGGGAGGACGCCGCTGCGGGTACAGTCGCCGCAGTTGTAGAAGACCACCCCCTCCGGGGAGAAAGAGCTGATGCAGAGGTTGCAGGCCTGACGAACCTTCCATCGGCATGCTGCAGCTTCCTCTTCCGGCTCAAGGGTTCGTCTGCCGGCTCCTTGCCCTTGCTGACGACTTCGATCCTTGGCTTTGGGGCAGGGTCGGAGCTACCTTTGGAAGCCCCAGGGATCACCACCCTGGAGGTCAATCTTCTCTCGACGACACCAAGGTCGTCAAGCACAGGCATCTTCCACTAGAGCTCCCTGTTGAACTGTACTTCCACGTTCAGAGGGAGAAAAGCTGATGGCGGAGTCAAGTCGTCACCCGCGATGTCGATGCCGTGCTGGAACTTCTTGAGATAAAACTCCAAGGTTGTCCCGCCATGTTGGACTTCATCCCAGTCTCGACCCGGTCATCGTCCATCACACTGTTGAGGGCTCAAGCGAGTTTTTCTCTCTTCTTCAGCGGTGCCCACCTGTTCACCAGGAAGTTGCAAAACACCGCCTGAGGAGTTAACCCTCCCTCCATGCACTGGCAGATCCTGGTCAGAGCATGGTTGAAGGCATCCGAGAGCACTAGAGCTTCACTCCAGACTGTAGTGTCGATGTTGGGGAGGCCTTCGGGCAGCTCCAGCTTCTCGTGCTCCTCCACCCGGATGACTATCCAGTCCTTATTCCAATCATCCCACTTTCCAGAGGGAAATGACCGGAGGTACTTGAATGGGCACTTCTTGCGCTTCACAAAGTAGTAGAAGCCAAGGTACTCATTACTCCTACTGGTGGTATGGACGGTGAAGAAGGTCCGTAAGAGTTCAATGCAGGGGGGATGCCCACCCACATCTCACAGAAGTGGACGAAGACGGACACAAGAAGAATGGAGTGGGGGCCAAGGTGGTACAACTGCAGACCATAGGAGTCTAGCAGCATCAAGAAAAAGGAGGAAAAAGGTGGGATCAACCCCACCATGGCGTACGAAGAGAAGTACACCATTTCGCCATCGTGCTCCTTCTCGAACGGGAGCTCTCCCCCGGCGTGGACCAAGCGGTTGAAGAAGTCCGGGGACCATCCCATGAGGGCCCGGACCTTCTTCAGATCACCTTCGGTCTTCAAATGGCTCTTGCGGAGACCCAACTCCATCGCAGCAGGGCAAGGCAAGAGAGGAAAAGCGAGCACAAGTTGGGAGTTTGAGCGCAAGATCAGATGAGAGGCATAAAGAACCCCAGACGGTGCATGCTTTCCTTCTTAAGTAAGCCCTCGCAACGCTTGGATGGAAACCGCAAGGAATTCAAAGATACTACTCAAAAATTCCACCCCGCCGATGACAAGAGGGCCCAGGACCACCCGGACGATCAAGTCGAGGTTCTTACCCAGGCGAACGGTTGTCATCATGAGGCGGGAAGCCCGAAGGCGGCGTCCTGACAAGGCGCGCGGAACTGATACGATTTTCGTATCGGGAACCGGCGACCTTCAATTGCGTGAGATCCGCACGCCAAAGATCTCATTTGCCGCACACGGGATATGCCACACGGCGAGGATTTAACTCCAAACCATGATCAATGGCACATCCGAAGACCTTTGAAGACTCAGCTCAAAAGTCGAAGGATGGACCCACCTCCGGCGGAATGACTTCACCCAAGGAGTCTTCCCCAGGGGTGGGCCCAGGGGGCCACTGTCGGTACCCTGGGTACCATATACCCCTTGGGATTGCAAAGATCTCAAGGGAATATCATCTACTCGATCTGAAGACCTTCGGAGGCCCACATGTCAGACATAACCGGACCTGCTTCCCCAAATTGGTTAGTCCCAGGGTCGCCACGTGTACTATCAAACCGAAGCTCCCGCCCACAAGGGGGAAGCTCCGGGCTATGTACCATAGCGGCACCTCCGGACCTAACCCCAGACTGAGGGAAGCTTCGAAACTGACACATGTTAGGTAGCACCGGACCAATCTGTTCCCCACAGTATCCTCTGGAGCTGCCACGTGTCCAACCGTCGGACCTTCAGCCTCTAACCTCCGGAAGAATTCACAACGGCTCCGGATCTTCAAAGGGGAATCAAGGACTTCAAGAACCGATTAAGTGTCATTAATACTATATTAATGACACTCGATCAGACGACCTCACTTACCAGTAACGGTGCTATCAAAGCCCGTAACTCGGTTATTAAGGGTAATTAAGCGCATCAAATGTGTATCAATATTAGTAACCGCCAGGGCCACATGTCGGGCCAGACTAACTTGTAACGGCCTGCCCTTGTACTATAAAAGGACAGGCCGACAATACATGGGACACGGACTAGAGGCGCTCACTCTATACTCTCAACTCACGTTGAGCTCATACAACCAATACAACACCAACACACCCCATGGAGTAGGGTATTACGCTCAGGCGGCCCGAACCACGTAAATCTTCGTGTCTCCCATGCCATTTACACTTCACCTTCTTGAATCTCCGCGCGCCCACCCCAAACCTCAAACTCCCCTAACACTTTAGCAGTGTCGGGAGATTTGCCGGATCAAAACCACCGATAGATGATATAACAGAGGTTGATAGGATGGATGAGATGCTAGAAGCTTTGGAAGAGGAGAACCCTCTTACAAATGAGGTAGAGAAGTTCTTCGAGGAGCTGAAGAAATCACAAGAGCCTTTGCATGAACACACGGTTGTGATTGTACTTGCTTTCTTGACCGATTTATGGCAATTAAGTTCAAGTACTTTTTTTCCATCAACTGCTACAATGATCTCATGAAATTGATCTGCGATATCCTTCCACAACCTCACAATGCACCACCAGATATGTATCATTCAAAGATCAAGATATTTGGTCTCAGTATGAAGTATGAGAAAATCAATGTGTGCCCAGACAACTGCATGCTATTCTGGAAAGAGCACGTCAATGAGAAGATGTGCTTGAAATGTGGTAAATCGAGGTATGTCGAAGTTGTTAATGACGATGGCGATAATGTGATGACAGATGTCGCACATAAGCAGCTTCGTTACTTGCCTGTGACACCTCGGTTGTGGTTGTTTCTTTCAAAAAGAACCGCATGACACATGAGATGGCACAAAGAAGGTAAACGTGGGAACAAAGAATTCTTGACGCATCCGTCCGACGGTGATGCATGGAAGGCGCTAGACCGTTTCGATCCAGACTTTTCTCGTGATGCGAGGAATGTATGCATCGGATTAGCGACAGACGGATTCTCACCGTTCAGTACGAACGCCACGCCATACTCATGTTGGCCCGTCTTTGTCATTCCGTACAACCTGCCACCTGCTTTTGGTACGAAGAACGAGTTCATGTTTCTCAGCCTCATTGTACCTGGACCTGATCATCCCGGGTCACGTCTCAACGTGATGTTAAAACCGCTGATCGAAGAACTGAAAGTCTTGTGGACAGGAGTCGAAGCGTACGACGGTTACAAGAAGTAGAAATTCAACCTTCGAGCTGCCTATTTGTGGCCCGTCCATGATTTGCCGGCATACGGCATGTTTTCCGGATGGAGCACTCACGGTCGTCTGACGTGTCCGATATGTGCTTTAGACACGGATTGCTTTCGACTAACTCATGGAGGCAAAATATCTTACTTCGATTGTCACAGACGTTGGCTGCCCTCGAATCACATATTTAGGCAGCAGAGGCATGTCTTTCGAAAGAACACTGTTGTCACTAAAGGACCACCGAAGCGTCTCAACGGGTCAAAAATTTCTGATATGTTGGACAAACTGGTGCCTGATGAAGGTCGTCCTGGATATTTCGTAGGTTATAGAGAGGAACACAATTGGACTCACATATGTGGACTTTGGGAGCTACCGTATGTGAAGTCATTGATTCTAATGCACAACATTGATGTCATGCATCAGGAGCGTAACATGAGCGAAAGTATCATAATCACTTGCATGGATATGCCTGGCAAAACAAAAGACAATTATAAAGCTAGACTAGATTTGGCAGACATTTGTCACCGACCAACTCTTGAAATCTCTGAAAGTGGTGGAAAGCCACGTGCTTCTTTCTGTGTTCGATCGAAAGAAAAGGAAGAAGTTATGAAATGGATGAAAACTTTGAAATTCCCATATGGTTACGCAGCTAGCCTGAAACGAGCCGTAAATGTTAACACAGGAAACCTCACTGGGTTGAAGAGTCATGATTATCACATTATAATGGAAAGACTCTTACCTGTTATGTTTCGAGACTATCTAGATGATGCGTTGTGGAAGGTTTTAGCCGAGCTCATCTATTTATATAGAAAGCTTTGTGCTAAAGAAATCAAGATCGGGATGATGGATAAGTTAGAGAAGGAGATACCCATTCTTTTATGTAAGACGGAAAAAAAATTCCACTGGGTTTTTTCAATCCAATGCAACATCTGCTTATCTATCTTCCATTTGAATCTAAAGTTGGCGGTCCTGTGCAATATAGGTGGATGTATCACATTGAAAGAGCGCTACGATATCTGAAACCAATGGTTGGCAACAGGGCAAGGGTGGAAGGGTGCATCACTGAAGCATATGCTCTTAAGGAAGTAGGATACTTTTCAAGTGTCTACTTTGCGGAAGAAAACAATATCAATACTTCAGCAATGCGGTACAATGTGGACGAAACACCCCCTCTAAGCGACCTTTTCATTTTTCAAACGAGAGGCACCACCGTTGGTAGCTACATGACCTACGTGCTATCCGAACATGAAAGGACTGTTGCTTTACTCTACATGTACGCAAATATAGAAGGCATGTAGGAATACTTCGAGTAAGTGTTTGTCCTACATTTATGCTAATCAACATATTTTTCTACACATGTATTCTAAAAGATGTTTTTTCATGTTCAGCGAGTTCCACAGACAATGTTGGCCACATAGGCATCAACCTACGGCCAAACAAGTAGAAGCGATGCAAAAAGAAGGAATAAATGGGGGCAGAGTTTCCTATCCTGGTTTCGAGATTATGTAATATTCTCTCGTCTTCTATGTATTATAAGTTACCATTATTAAAGAAGTATTATTTTAACTTATGATCATTTATGACAGTGTTAGACTCACAATGTCCATGAAGATTTGTGGCAGCTATCTTATGGATTGGTGAATGTTAGAAGCTATGGTCGATATGACGTAAATGGCTTTCAATTCCGTACAACTCATTTTGAAGCTCTTCGTCCTCTCGTAGCAACATCAAATTCCGGTGTTGTGACGAGAGCAATGGACACTCAAGGGAATATAACCAATTATTATGGGATCATTAACAAAATCCTTGAATTTACTTTTACCGGAAATAAGACCCTTCGAGTTGTCTTCTTTGACTATGACTGGTTTGATCGCACTCATGGAACTCGAGAAAACCAGTTTGGAATGGTGGAAGTGAAACATAAGGACTGACTACGAGGTTATGATACATTTATTCTTGCACATCAAGTGGAATAAGTGTATTATCTACCTTATCCATGCACGAAGCTCAATGCTTGGTGGGTGGTATATAAGGTGAATCCTCGTGAGCAGTTATATACTCCTGGGGATGATGGTTACCATGATAGCGAAGACGTTGAAGAAGTGTACCAAGAAGAAGAGTTGCCAGACACTTTTATCGTCGAGCTTGGTGCAGGACTCGATCAATTAGTTGAAGATGTTGAAGACATTGAAGATGTAGAGGCAGATGATATGCGAAAACAGAAATTAGAACAGGCCACGATGGAAGATCATTGGGCTAGTTTAAGGAGTAGGGCACAGGCACATGATAATGATGTTGATGAATTTTGAAAGTGATTACAAGTAATGTTTTCTTGAAGATAGTAACATGAATTTTGTATATTTTATTTACATATTTACTAATTATCGAATTAAAACAGGATGGCGTCAAAGAAGGGTAAGAAGGTGCTGCCGACGAGGGGGATCTACCCCTCTAGACCTGAGGACGCTTTCGCTGGTGCCTCGTCGACTGGGCGCAGGCGCTCTCAGCTGCTGGGGCATGTTTTGAGCAGCTCTAGAGCTTCATCACAGGTAAATTTTACTCGTTTTTGACAAATTCTTTAAATTCAATTTCACATTAAACTTACTTATGAATCATTTGAATGTTGTAGTCCTCACCGGCTGACTCAGAGGCTGCGGCGCCAATTGACCTTGGCTACCCTTCGGTGAGCCAGACCTCGGCCAGCCAGCCCTCGGCTGGCGATCCTTCTGTTGCTGAGGCCTTTGGCTCAGCTGGTGACGAGCCGTCTGGGTCACCTGACGTGACGCCCAAGCAGACGCAGAGGACGAGGAGGACTCACTTTGTCAGTCCTCCCACGGTCCCTTCACAGAGGATCGTGATTCATCCAGTCAGAGACAGGTAATAAAAATTATAGTGTTCAATTTTAGTTTCTTTTGGTTACTTAAGTAATGAATCAATAAATATCTTGTAGGGTTTTCGACGACATGTCTTTCACCGGTGAGAGACACCATAGACCGGTGAACGGTGTCCTCGGGTCCTTAGTGCGTTTGCACTATCCGGGGGTCATCGACGGGGTGCCTACTCTTTCGTGGGAGGACTATGCACGCGTCCATCACCAGGAGCACGACAACCTTCAGGAGGTCGTATGGGCCGATTTTATGGTAAGTATGTTAAAAAAGGTTTCTAAGTTTTAACTCTTAAACTCTTTTAATGAACATCTCTTCAATATATTCTTTATCGCAGGCAAGATATACTTTAGAGGGCCCGAACGACCCTCGCCTGTTTGAGGATGCGAGGCGAGTGTTTCACTACAACGCTGCCAAGGCGCTTCGACAAGCTTTGTCGAACGCTCGTGTTCAAATTATTAATGAGCACTTGAAGGCGAACCAGCAGCATGTGCTACACTTCCGGCAAGAGAGCGAGATGCACCTGATGGAGGAGGAGTACGCGCAGGTACGTGGGGTGTAGTAAGTATTTTTTCTGATAATTTCCTCAATGGTATTTTTAACGACTTCCAACTATGTGTAGGGCCACGTGAGCTGGTTGCAGGGTCAGACCGATGCATTTTGGGCCCTTTCTCGCTACTGGGCTAGCGATGAGTTTAAAGCTGAGTCCGAGAAGGCTCGAGAGTGCAGAGGGGTCGAGGGGAAGAGCAGGTACGGGCAAGATAACCACTTGCGTTTAGCTTAACGCATGGTAAGTGTATATAACTTATGTTTATATATTCATAATGTATTGTTCATACTAACACGTATTGACAGGAGCGCGAGACGGGGTTGCCGCCGACCCCTGCTGAGATTTGGAAGAGAGGTCACAGGGACCCTTCTCAGCCTCAGGGGTGCAGTCAGGCTGCAGCCGAGCGATTGGTAAGTTTAGAAATCATTCATATTAAATATAACTATATGTATTGTTGAACTTACACGGTTTCCTTGTTTTGCAGGCTAAGTACGGGGAGGAGGCTAGGAAGATACACGGCGAAGATTTCGATTGGGAACGTGAACCAATCGATCCTCAAGCCGCGTATGCAAGCAGAGGTGGAAAAGAACACGGAAGGTGAGTTTATAAGTAATTTTATTATTTTCAATTCAAAGTATTCAAGATATTTCAATTTGATATTACTGACTCTCTTTTTTGTAGGCTCGCCATATTCGACGGAGTTGTCGACTCGAGGGTGGGAAGACCTGCGAGAGGCAGCTCCACGCAGGCTTCTTCGGTGGGCACGACAGGTCGTCGCATCTCGCAGAGGGACATTGAGATGCAGTCCCTCTGACAAACTGTAGAAGACAACTTCAGGCGACAAGAGGAGGAAAGGAGGGAGGCGGAACGCAAAAGGGTCGCGATGAAGGCCATGATCCAAACCCAGGGAGCAGCGTTGGCGCAGATGCGGGAAGCAATGGAGGTAACAAAATAAAAACCAAAGTTCTCATTAATTCATCATAAATGACTTACTAATAGATAGCATTTAATGTTTGGAATGACAGGTCATGGCTCGGGCGCAAGGTCTAGGGATCTAGCTACCGCTACTACCAGCCCTTCCAGGTGATCCTTCTTCTGCGGGTCAGGTAATTTTCTATGTTAACTTAACAATTCTAATTTTATCTCAATTTAACGAAAATAAAGCGAGAAAATAGAGTGACAGTGAGAGATAGTTACATAGAGTGACAGATGGAGTTAGAAGAGGGGGGAGATAGAGAAAAAAAGATTGATATAGAAGAAAGAGGGAGATAGTTAGATAGAAGAAAAGGATTGACATAGAAGAAAGAGAGAGATAGTTAGATAGAAGAAAAGGATTGACATAGAAGAAAGAGAGAGATAGAAGAAAGAGTGAGAGATAGTTAGATAGAGTGGGAACGGAATGAAGAGAGAGAGGAAGATGTAGATGGAGATAGAGGGAGATGAAGATAGAGGGAGGGAGATGTAGATAGAGATAGAGAGAGGAAGATAGAGGGAAAAGGATAGCAATAGAGAGATAGAGTGAGAGAAAAAGATATATTGAGATAGAGAGAGAGAGGGAAATGAAAAAAGAGGAAGAGAGGGGGATCTAGATGGAGGTAGAGGGAGAGAGAAGTTGATACATTTATATTCTAACTCTAAGTTTTATTAATTGCAAGGATCTGCGACGGCTGCACAAATGTCGTCACCGTCGCTACCGCCACCTGGAATGAGGCGCGACGACGACTTCGACTTCGGTGGTGGCTTTGGAGGTGGCTACGGAGGTCAGACGAGCGAGTGAGCCCTTGTTTGCTTTGTTGATGATCATGTGATATGTATCGAGAATGCTGTTTGTGATTGTGATGATGTTTGTGTGTGATATATTGTGTGATATACTGTTTCTGTTCTGTGATTCTGGCCATCGAGCCAGGTAGTATTTTCTATTTTAAAAAAATAAAAAACCTTATTTGCGACAGCTTTTTATACAGTACCGTCGCAAATAAGGTTCCAGGCCGTCGCAATTAAGCCTCTGCTATTTGCGACGGCCCGGCCGTCGCAAATAAGCATTAATTGCGACGGCTTGGCTATCGCAAATAGCAGCGTGGGTCCCGGTGGAGGACACGTGGGCCCTGTCGGTTGAACTTATTTGCGATGGCCCGACCGTCGCAAATAATCTTTAATTGTGACAGCCAGGCCGTCGCAAATATTGTTGCGGGGCCCACCAGCCCCAGACAATAACTTGCGACGACCGCTGCGAGCCATCACAAATAAGGTTATTTGGGACGGTGGCCGTCGCAAATAAGCTTAATTGCGACGACTTATTTGCGACGGCCAGAAATCGTCGCAAATAAGAAAAGGCGTCGCAAATAGCTTATTTGCGACAGCCCTGGCCGTCGCAAATCATCAGATTTCCTGTAGTGAGTAGATGGTCTGTAATGCTACACTGCCATGCCTTATAGTCTCAAGAATGCTTTTTTAACTTTTGTGAGAGCAATGCATAAAACATTTGGGGAGCTTATTTGGGACCTTGTGAAAGTATATGTCTATGACATCATCGTCAAAGTCAAGACCAAAGACTCTTTGCTGGATAATCTTCAGTCGGTCTTCAACATTTGCATTCATCCCTAGGTATTAAAATTTATTTACCAGAGTAAATACATTAAAAGTAATTAAATTAGCATAAGGAATATAGAATAAAAGAAAATAATAATAATAAATAACAAATAATAAAGAAAGAAAAATAGAAGATAATAATATAACTAAATAAATAAATAAATAAAAAGAATTTATATGTAAATAACAAATAACAGGAAAATAAAAAATAATAATGTATAAAGAAATAAATAATAATTAGCAATTTATAAAGAAAAGAAAAATAAATGTTAAATAAAAGAATAAACAAATAACATGAACAGAAAAGTAGAAAAAACAAACAAAATAAAATAATTAATAAGAATAAAAAACAAAACAGAAAGATAGCAATCAATAAAAGAAAATAAATAAATAAATAAACAGAAAAGAAAAAAAAAAGAAAGCACCGCCCTGCCAGGCCGGAGTCCCAACTCACGAGCCACATCCCCACCAGTCAAAACAAGGAAAAGAAGCCACCGCACAAGGAAAAAAAATGGAAATTCAATTCAGCCTCGCCTGCGGCCAGGAACCGAGCGGACTCGGTTGGAACCGCGCACGCGGCCGAGCGGGAGGTCCGGGTCCCAGCGCCGTGCCGCGGGGCTTGCACCGCACCGAGTTGGGACTTGGCCGCTGCATCGCCCAGACTGGACTTCGTCTATTTAAGGTACCCAGCTCTAGTACCACAGAGCCCTGTTGTATGCAGCACAAGAAAAAAAGCTGACGCCGCCGCTGTTCTAGAGAAGAAAAGAAAAACCCTAGCCACCAGGGATGAAAAAAAAAGAAGAAGAGGAAGAAAAGGAAGAAGCCGCTGTGCGCCGGGGAGGATCGTATCACCGTCTCCTTCATCTACGTCATGCCTTCGTCCTCTTCTTCTACGTCAGGCCGATGTCATCTTCATCAACAAAACTCTAGATCTTGGAGACACACGTCGCGTCGCGGTTCCACCACCGTCTGGACTAGATGCGCACACGATAGGTATTACGGTCTAGATCTAGACAACTATTTTTGTTCTAATACTTGAATTAAATAATGTGTAGGATGTGTTTTATTTGAGCGGCCGTTAATCATCGTTAGATCATCTTAAATCACTTGGTAACTTACATATTATATTAATCATACAAGATCAATATGCTATTTTATATTCAACAAAAATTTATATTTTCAGTATTATTTAATCGGTTGTTAGATTTAATAAATAAGAATAAAGCCTAGTTAATTCATAAAGTATCAAATTAAATCAAGAAAATTTTAAAATATTTTGAATAAATTCTAGAAACTTACTAACAATATTTTCATCCTATTTAATGCTCTGAAATAATTATTTTGCCTCTGAATAAATTCTAATATATCCCAAACTTGCTCAAATAAATAGGAAATCGTTATAAAAAATTATTAACAATCCATAGGAACTTATATAGCATTAATACAAACATATTTTCTGCATACATCCATATTTTGCATAATGATTAGCGTTTGTAAGGCATTTATTGTGTATGTTTGTGTGTATATGTGCTTGATTGCGAGTAGACGGATGCGCTCAAGAGGTTACGATCAAGAAGCGAGTATCTGAGGATCTTCTATGCAAGACTTTGATTTGCTTGAGCCACTGAATTGTGGAATATAAAGGCAAGTGTCCTTCGTCATTTTGATCCTATGTTTTTAAATATTTTCTTTGCAAAACTGCATGCTTGTGTTAAATTGATGGGAAACCCAAATAGGTGTTTACTAGTCTTGTTTGACCATCCTTGTCGCTTGGGATACATTGTAGATGGTCGGGAAGGGCTTTTCACTTTTTGATTCGCTCTAATTAATTGGGATGGGAAAACAACCAAATGAGTTAATTGTGAATTAATAAAGTTACAGATGATGAGAATTGATTAATATGGTTAATTGGTAACATGGGACTTGGGAGATCTAAGCAAGCTAGATTTGTGGATTGAGTTGGATGTTATGGTGCTTTGCTTGCCTTGGATATAAGGACCGGTTCATGCGAGAATAGGACAGGACAACAGTGCCACCACGAGGCCAAGTATGGGTGCAGCGTAGCTGATTAATTAGGTTATTGCTAGTATTGTGCAGACCATTTGGAAGAGCGGGGAAGGGAAGTTGGATTGGGTTTGTATGAGTGGCAGGACTCCCTGGGATCTGAACGGCACAAGAGGGGGCCCTTGGTTTAGGATGTGCTCAGTTGGAGACATCGCCATAGGTGAAACCTAAGTGGGTCCGTACATGCTAGTAGTCCCTTTGTAAAGGCTCTTTTGTGATCTCTTGGCCATACACCTAAGGAAGTGTAATTGGCATAAGGGAGGTTTATTAGATGCCGACGGGTGATGAAATCATGAACACGTGAGTAAAGTGGTACAACCTTTGCAGAGTGTTAAAAACCATCATGATAGTTGTGCTCCCAGTTAAAAGTTGAATGTGGCCTAGAGGGGGGTGAATAGGCCTTTCTGATTTTTAGTCGGAACCTGCAACACTTAACAAATAGATCAAACCCCGAGATATCGGACTAGTCCGGTACAGTGTAGACTAGTCTGGTGCTTGCGGACTAAATTGATCAAGTTCGATCAATGATTTCAATACAAGCGCAGTGTGCAGCGGAATATAGTATGTAACTTGCAAGTATTGAGTCAATGAAGTTAAGTGTAGTGCAAATTAACTTTGATTTGAATGTTTTAACATAACATGGACAAAATCAATTAGACCCTAGAATATGATATGAGAAACTTAAGAACAAGTTTGACACACAATTTTTATCCCATGGTTCGGTTCCCACAGAGGCAACCTACATCCATGTTGAGGAGCCCATGAAAGGACAGGGTCTTCACTGACCCTAACCTCGTCGAATCGCCACGAAGGCCAATTCTTCTTCCACTATCACAAAGGGGTAAATCACCAAGTTCAAGGGGCCTTCTCACAAGTTGAGGGCTCCCCAAGATTACAAAACAAACACCACCAAGAACACAATCGTAAGATCAACAATGAAACAATAGGAGTGTGTTAGAGATCAAACCCAAGAGCTCAAACGTGTTGAATTGTGTCTCTCCTTTGATCCAAGGTGAATCCTCAAGGGATTGATCTTTCTTGCATTGGATTGCGTGGAGAGATGTGTTTTCTAGCTCTAGGAGCGTGTGACGGCGCAGGGGGTCGAGCGTGTTGATAGTTGGGTCGTACACATCTATTTATATTAGGGTTTTCAAAAGTTATCGTTAGGGTTTCGAGGGTCTGGACTAGTCCGTGGTGGAGTCCAGACTAGTCCGTGTGCAGCGTGCAAGAAACCCTAAGTGTCCAGGAATATCAGATTTGTCCGGCTAGGAGCGGACTTGTCTAATTTTAGTCAGAAAGGTTTTCGGACTTGTCCGTGGTGATATCGGACTAGTCCGGTGTGGTGATACCCTTAGTGAATATAGGACAAGTCCGCACTTGGAGGACTTGTCCTATTTTAGTCAGAGGCATTATCGGACTAGTCCGGAAATTATCGGACTAGTCCGGTGCGGACAAGTCCGCATTGGTTGGACTTGTCTGAACCTGTCTAGAGAGGATATCGGACTAGTCCGGTGTATATCGGACTAGTTCATTTTTCCTATGAAATGTGAAGTGAGTGGGGATTTTTAGGCTTGAGCTCTTGGGATGTGTTATACCAACATACTCCCTTCACAATGATGTACTCTATTCAGCTCTTGAGCTCTTTTCTAAATTGATCCTCATTCTCCTTCCTTTTTGGCGCTTTCTTCATTCTTTCATTAAAACATGCGCTCATCTCAATAATGTGGTTAGGATCTCATTTGTTTGTCATAAATCAACCAAAACCCACAAGGGATGCCTAGATGCACTTTCAATCTCCCCCTTTTTGGTGATTGATGACAACCAATTGAGAATTCAAAAAATATGATAAAAATGCATAATTTTCATAAAGTGTGCACATATGAGCTTGAAACTCATTTAGCGATGACAACATCATACATATGTGCACTCGTTATGGTGGGATGCAACACTAAGTGGTTATGAACAGTAATCATGATGGCAATGAAGTAATTGACATCAATATATCAATCAACAAGCATATATGTCAATTAGAGAGCAAAATCACAGATTTCATGAATATGAGCATAAATCATTAAAAGCATTTCATCACAATACCAAAAGTATCAAAAGAGCAAAATATTAAGTCTTACAACCCAAAAGAGACACAAAGATGCATAAGTGAAGCTCTCATCTCTCAACCTATAGCTGAGACCTAGTGACTCCCCCTCAATCTATCCCCCTTTGGCATCAAGACACCAAAAAGAAGGAGAGGAGGGATCTAACATCTTCAGTCCTCGCTGTCGGTCCTCTCATCATCTTCACCTTCATTTTCAGGTTGGAGAGGAGGAGGAGCGGATCCACTCGAGCCCCCAATGCCAAAATAAGCAAGCTCGGAGAGAGTCAAGGGGCAGCTTGGATTGTGGCTTGAGGAGGCTTTTGGGGCCTCAAAGGGGTGTGCTCCACATCCTTCACAAACTCGATCCTTGTGACAGTCTTAATCATGAACATCAAGTAAGGTGCGTAGCCACAGGACCTGTTAGGAGTGCAGGAGATGTTCACCATGTTATTCCATATGTAGTCAAAGACATCAAACTTCTTGTCTTTGCTTATCACTTTCATCAGTGTCCTTAGATAGCCTTGTACACTTCCTGCATCCCCATCCTTTGGGGCAATACTCTTCCTCAGAACCCTGTTGAGGACCACAAAGAATGGATTCATATTCTTGGTGGAAGGAGGGTTGAAAGATGAGCGGGTGTCATAGAGGAACTTCATTTTGTCCTTCGCAAGGACCCCAATGTTGTGAATGACCAAGTTGTCGTTGCTTGAGCTATCAAGATGTAGCAACCTTGAAAATTTGTCATAGGTGATGGTGTACTTGGATCCATGAGTCATCCAAGTCACCCTTTCCTCCTCACCACTGGCAAAGAAACAAGTAGCATAAAATTGGGCAATGACTTCATCATTCCAGTTCTTCCAGAAGGCAAAGAGATCCTTCAAGCCATGCCTCTCAACTGCTTGAACTACTTCATCAAAGGCTGAGCAGCTCTTCTTGTCAAAGTGCGCCCAATCAATCCATTGGTTGTGCACAACTGGGGTCTTCATAGTGAGGTAGACTGAACTGTAGAAATCTGCATGAAAGTTGCTCCAAAACCTAGCATCGGCAGCTTTCTTGGAACGGTTGTAGCAATCAATGAATCTGAGTTTGGAAGCAATGTCGCTTCCCTTGCCGTTAAACTTCCCCTCGGAGGGATCTTTGTTTCCCTGCCTCGGAGCATGCAACTTGAGTGGGCCGATCGGGCCCGTGGTAATCCCTTTGCCCTTGCCCTTAGCTCGGCGAACAGCCACTAAGCTAGGGCCACCACCTGCTGAAGCCTTGGAGGCGGGCTTCTTGGCGAGCACCTTACGTCGAGCCTGAGGTGGAGAAGGTTCTGGCTCGGATGTGCGCTCTGGGCGCTTCTTGCCTTGGCCCGTCGAGGACCAAAGCAAGGCTTCTTGGTCCACCTCGGCCTCGAAGTCTAAGATCTCATCGTTTGTGTTCGACATTTTCCTGAAAATGGATTACACAAAGTATGAATGAGGATTTGATGGCAAGGAATTGCATTGAGGAATAGGAAACTAGGGTTGAGTTCAGGAAAAATCGGACGTGTCCAGTGTACAGGTATGGACTAGTCTGGGTGACCGGACTTGTCCGTACATGGACCGGACTAGTCCGGTGTTCATCATCTCAAACCTTAACTCGACAACAAATGGTGATTCCCAATGCAGGACAAGTTTAAGATAAATGTAATACAACTAGGGGGCATGTATTAACTGGAAGGAACTAGGCTATTTGGCCAACAACGAAGGAAATCACGATTTCTAGGGTTCGGGAGAAAAATTTACCGAAATTGCTCGATTCTTGGAGATGGAGGGGTTGAAGGTGCGGACAAGTCTGTGGTCTTCAGTCCCTATGCAAAAAAGGTCATTTTCCACCAAAACTTGGAGAGTTTTGATGGAGGAATCGCCAAATCGCCTTGGGGAGCTCAAGCGAGGTGAGAGGGCGTGAGGCAAGTTGTGAGGATGAAGAAGTTTAGGTTTTGGCGGTGGCTAGGGTTATGGAGTCAAAAAATCGGACTTTTCCGAAAATAATTGGACTAGTCCGAACTGTTCCAAAGCTTAAATCGGACTAGTCCGTGGATTGTCGTACTAGTCCGGACTACCGGACACTCAGCGGACTAGTCCGTGGTCACCAGAACAAAAAAGCTTAGCCCATTCATATATATTCGAAGGTACTTATTAAGAAAATAGGGGGGCAAAGCAAATCAAGTAATCTTGATGAATATGATCAGTAGCATACAACAATCAAGCAATGACCATAATTCATCGATATCAAGTAGTTGAAATAGTTTTTGGAGAAAATTGAGAAAGATGATTTTCGCAACTCAAACATTATATTTTAAAGAGTCCATACAGGTATACAAGTTTTCAAGCCACATTCCGAGCATCAAGGATATTTATTTCATTTCGGAGCTCGCAAAAACATTTTTCATCAAGTGGCTTGGTAAATATATCGGCTTGAACTTGAGTGTTCTTGAACTCTGTGCTGTTGTCGCTTCGTATGTTCTTGACCTTCAATGAGAACTCATTTTGGGAATGCTTGAGATACTTCTTGAGGGTTCCTTGAGTTTCTATCTTATCATGCAAAAAGAAAACAAAAGTGAAGCGCGAAAAGTCGTCAACAATTACTAAACCATATTTGTTACCACCGATGCTTATATAAGCAATTGGACCGAAACGGTCCATGTTAAGTAGCTCGAGCGGTCTTGTTGTAGTCATGACGTTCTTTTCCAGATGAGGTGCTCCAACTTGCTTCCCGGCTTGGTACGCGCTACAAGGCCTGTCAGCACCGAGCACCTTTCCTTGACTGTTGTCTCCAAAATAGATGCCCTCGCTTGGATCCTCATTTTCTTCATACTCAACGAACATCCTTCTTTCTCCGGTCATATGGTTGGTGCAACCACTATCTAGCACCCATTTCGATCCACCGGAGGAATAGGTTTACATAAACAAATCATGCTTTGGTTTTAGGTACCCAAGCTGGCTTGGGTCCTTGGAGGTTAGTTACAAGAGATTTGGGCACCCACACATGAGACTTGGTGTTCCCATTGCGTGGCCCAACATAATGAGCATAAACTTTACCAAAATTACTTCTCATTAGAACATAGGATGCATGGAAAGTCCTAAATAATATTTGTTGTTGTTTATGAATAGAACTAGTTTGGGAAACTAGACTTGTCAGAGTAAAGACCAGACTAGTCCGGTTATCATATGTGTTGACTTTATGTTTTCTAGCTTGAGAGGAGTTTCCCTTTACAAAGGCAATGCTTTCCTTGTTATTTTTATGGCTTCTAGCATATAGCTTTTCACCATAAGAATAACCAATGCCATATTTGACATTAGGAGGTCTTGTGGCCAAGTATGCACTTGAAAGTCGCCTAGAAGGGGGGTGAATGGGCAATAATACTTGAAATGACTTAATCAAACATGATTAAATTCCTGTGGTCGGACTAGTCTGCACAGGGCCAGACTAGTCTGCTCAGCACAGGGTGAAAACCCTAAAACTTGGTTTCTACAAGTTATTTCCAGAATTAAAGTTCACTGAGGAAATAAACAATGTATGGTAAACTAGTAAAGCTCAAATTGTGAAGTTTAAACACTTAGATTGCAAGTTCATAATAATGATTAAAGTGAAGAGCAATAAGAGCAATATGAACCCTAACAGCAATACTAGTGATCACGAAAAGTGAAAGACAAGTGAGACGAGATTGATCCCATGGTTCAGCTCCACGAAGAAGCCTACATCCACGTTGAGAAGTCCACACAAGGATCGGGTCTCACTTGACCCTTCTCTCACCAAGCCACCATGATGGCCGGCTTGGTTTCCACTATATCAATGGGAAATCACAAAGTTTGATGGGGCTACTCACAACTTCAGTCTCCCACAAATCAATACAATGAGAAGCACACGAAGCTCAACTCACACAAGCCACAAAACACAACACAATGTGCAAGATATCAAACCGAGAGCCAAAGCATGATGATCTTCTTTTACTCTCCTCCCCAAACCCTAATGGAAGGCTCTAGGATGCTTGTGGCGGCGGTAGGGTTCAAGACTTGTTCAAATGAGCCCGGGGGGGGGGGGGGGGGGGGGGGCTTTTTATAGGGGTCTCGAGCCCCTTTTGCTGACTTCAGCAGAAGGGCGGACTAGTCCGGCCTTATGGGACCACTAACCTCTGGTCAGTTCCCGACAACTGTCACACTGAGCGACGATCATCACGCTACCCGCCAAATTTACAAATTTAAACGGTCACTAGACAACGGACTAGTCCGGTCAACAACGGACTAGTCCGAAGTGGAACGGAACCGTTTGGTTCCTCCCAAAACGGACTCTTCTGGGTTTGCCCGGACTAGTCTGGCCACAGGGGCGGACTAGTCTGGCCCTCTAGGTTTTCTCTCAGTCTATCTCACCAAGTATCAAACGGACAAGTCCGTACCCAAACGGACAAGTCCGAACTTCTCCAGAGAACTTTGGTCCGTCCAAAAATGGACAAGTCCGGACTTCTCAGACTTAGCTCCAAATTTACTAAGATTCACTCCAGAGACGTTTGGTCTATCTCAAAATGGACTTGTCGGCCAGGCCGGACTAGTTCGGCCTTGAGGCCCGGACAAGTCTGGCCTCCTAGGATTTCTCTCATTTTTGGCTTCTCACTTAGGTTTTTCTCTAAACCACCACTTTGAGCCCCTTATAATGATCTCATTGCACATGATACATCCTCCCTCTCACATGACACAACTCATATAAGCTCAGCACCATAGAAACCCTAATTTCTACACTTGAGCCTTCGACGCCCGTTGCATCCTTTTCCTTTTTGAGGGTTTTCATCACATTTCAATCCTTGTACCTGTGCTTAAGATCACTTTAGCTAATTAGCCTCTTAATTGCCTTCATCAATCATCCAAAACCCACGGGGATGCCTAGATGCACTTTCAATCTCCCCCTTTTTTGTGATTGATGACAACACATTAAGACTTCAACAACAAGGATAATAATTTTTTTCATAACATGTATTTGTATGAGTGACTCCCCCTCAATGTATGCATCATGAGTAAGAGATATTGAGGGTGTTTTCATACATATACATGTTATGGTCAGGTGCCTAAGTGATGTGTTCATAAAGTGTGATAAGGCAACGATTAAGCAAGATAGACATGTAAATAAGGCAACACATCAAAAATTTGGGCAAGATACATGAATACATAGATTAAATCTTACAATGCAACTTGAAATGAGAGTTTAAAACATAAGTCCTTAATAGATCAAATACTCTCTCACTAATAACTAGATAGAGACTCTCAAACTTTCCCACTCCATCTCTCCCCCTATATCTAAGTGCCCCATCCACTAATCTCTCCCCCTTTGGCATCAATACACCAAAAAGGAAAAGAAGAGAGGAAGGGCCCTTAGGTCTACTCATCATCGGAGTTGTCATCATCATCGCTGCCTTGGTGCTCGCTGTCGCTCTCCGTGGCCTCCGGGTCAACATGGGCATCATCATCATCAGTCGGGGCCGCGGTGGAAGTCCCATCTTCACCAAACTGAGCGAGCTCCTCAGCAGTGAACTCTGGGAAACAAGTGAGCTCACCATCACTCTCCTCGGCGAGAGACATAGGAATGTCTAGCTTGTCTCACATCGCCTTGAGATACTTCTCGTTGCGACACTCCATGCGACGTTGCCGAATTTCCGTCTTCCGGCAGGAGGAGAAAAGAGCTTTAAAGCATTTGAATAATCCACTCCCGCATTGTGACGAAG
This sequence comes from Tuctoria greenei, assembly GCA_036927565.1. Lineage (NCBI taxonomy): Eukaryota > Viridiplantae > Streptophyta > Magnoliopsida > Poales > Poaceae > Tuctoria > Tuctoria greenei. Next base: position 185,033,305 of record JAYESD010000003.1, on the reverse strand, counting down.
GCGGAAGAGGTGGAGGAGATGGCACAAAGCGATAGGAAGAAGCGGGAGGATCCACATTCTTCCTCCTAGGAGCAGCCGGCTCTGGAGGAGGGAGTTGAGGTCGAAGCCTCCGATGAATTATGTCTTTCTTGAAAGTGAGTCTGGAGATCTTCTCGATCATGTACATAATGTATGGAGTGTATCCACATGATCGGTTGGGGGTGTGCGAGATGTTGAAGATGTCATCAAAGATATAATCCACCACATTGAAGCGGACATCTTCATTAATCAGCACCATCAAGTGCCTTAGATTCCCTTGAATTATCCCCGCATCTCCATCCTTGGGGGCAATGGTCTTTCTGAGGACCCGGTTGAGCACACTATAGAAAGGCTTCATATTCCTAATGTGCCCGGCCTCAAACTGTACATGACTTGGGTACATGTACTCCAGAGTGTCCCGATCAACTGGCTTCAGATTTGAAATGATAATATCATTATCCAGTTGGTCCTCCAAGTCAAGCAACTGAGCAAACTCCCAGTAGGTGGTGGAGTATTGCTCGCCATGAGTCATCCATGTAATCCGGCAATCCCCATCAGTGTGGAAGTAGATAGTAGAGTAGAATTGGGCAATTACTTCTACATTCCAGTCATACTAGAAAGCCATAAACTTCTTCAAGCCATGCCTCTCGACGGCCTCAATCACAGCATTGAAGTCTTGATGATCCTTCTAAGCCATGTAATCCCATTCTATTCACTGAGCATCTGTGACAGGGGTCTGCTTTGTCATGTAGACCGTCTGGTAGTAGTCATAGTGGAAGTCACACCACAAATGGGGATCCACCGTGCTCCTGTCTCACTGATAGACATTAATCTTCCTGAGCTTGCGTGCCTTCTCAGCCCATTTTCCCTTGAAGATGTTAGCATCAAAGGCAGCTGCACGGTTTGGGTTCCGTGCAGGAGAAGACATCCTCAAGGGGCCTATGGGTTGAGAGGCACCCTTCTTGACCTTGCTAGCAGCCTTCTTGGGCACTATAACCCTCTTCTTGGGTGCACCATCGATTGGGGCTTTGCCTTTATCCTTGGAGGTCCTCGCCCCCTGTGTTCTAGCTTGTTCACCCAAGGTCACAAGACGCTTCATTTTTGGGGCTGCTTCGGTAGCTGCAGAATTGTGATCTTCTCGCTGCGTCTTCTTTCCTCTCTGTGATGCAAAGTATGCAGCAGCCATCTCTTGATCTTCTCGTTGCCTCCGGCGATAGAGAGCTTGCTTCTCCGCTTCGGCCTCGGAGTCGAAAGGTGAAACATACTCGTTATCCGACATGGTTGTTGACAAGGGAAGCAAGGGAATGTGTATGACTCAAAGGAAGTTTAGGGGTAGAGGTAGAATTCACAAAACAAACCTAGATTAGGGTTTTCACTGTGTAACCCGGACTTGTCTGCCCAGGGGCCGGACCAGTCTGCACTAGGTCGGACCTGTCCGCCCTGTGGTCGGACTAGTCAGGTTCACACAGCAAGAACCCTAATCTAGAGAAATTTTGCAAAAACTATGGATACTACCACAAAAATAGAGGTATATGATCACATTGATGTGCACAACAATATTTGTGAAGAAGTTTCTATCAATAGACCCAAAAGAATTGAATTTCAAGGATCTTGGAGTTAGGTCAAGAATACCTCTTCAAATCTTCAATTCGATGAAATGTGGGTGAGTAATCAGCCTTTTATGCTTGGGGAAAGGTTCCTAAGCACCTTAGGGCTTCAATCCACCGATTGGAATCATGATTTTGTGGTTGGAATCAAAAATCGCTGAAGAGGGAGACGGTTTTCGAGCGTTTTTTGGAGAGAGAGTGCTTGAATGGAAGTGGAGAGGTTGAGGGCTCCCTGGGGAGGTTAATTCCCCAAGGGCCGGACTAGTCCGGTCAGAGACCCAGACTTGTCTGCCTATCGGACTGGGTCCGGACAGATCTGAGCCATCGGACTAGTCCGGTCCTAAGGCTGAAAACTCCTATATATTGAGTTTCCAGTGGAGATTTGATCCTTTTGGACTAGATTTCACAAAAGATATTTGTAAACATGGTCAGTAAGCAATCAACAATCAAACTATGACCATGATTCACAAGGATTCAAAAATTTCAAAATAATTTGTTGAAAAATTGAGGAGGATGAGTTTTTTGCAAGCATGTGTGAATTTTGAATATAACAATCAGATGTGCAAGACTTAAGCCATATTTCGAGAATCTAAGATATTTAGCTCACTCCTAAGTTCACAAAATCTTTTCTCATCTAGGGGCTTGGTAAAGATATTGGCCAATTGTTTTTCGGTTCTCACATGTGAAATTGTAATGTCTCCTTTAATGGAGTGATCTCTCAAGAAATGGTGGCGAATATTGATGTGCTTGGTCCTTGAGTGTTCAACTGGGTTGTGGGCTATTTTGATGGCACTCTCATTGTCACATAGGAGAGGGATATGACGCAAGTTTATGCCATAGTCCCTAAGAGTTTGTCGCATCCAAAGAAGTTGTGCACAACAACTTCCGATGGCGACATACTCCGCTTCGGCTTTGGAAAGAGCAATGGAGTTTTGTTTCTTTGAGGACCAAGACACTAGATATCTACCAAGGAATTGGCAACTTCCTGATATACTCTTCCTATCAACTTTGCACCCCGCATAGTCCGCATCGGAATATCCAATGAGGTTAAACTTAGAGTCTTTGGGGTACCAAAGTCCTAGGCTTGGTGTGTGAACCAAATATCTAAGAATTCTCTTAACGGCGGTCAAATGACACACCTTAGGAGCAGCTTGAAATCTAGCACACATACACACACTAAGCATGATATCGGGCCTAGATGCACATAAGTAAAGCAATGAGCCTATCATGGAACGATATACCTTTTGGTACACACTTGGACCATCTTCATTGAGGTCGAGATGCCCATTGGTTGCCATAGGAGTCATGATTGGTTTGGCCTTGTCCATGTCAAACTTCTTGTCTTGTGTGTACTTGGTTTGACTAATGAATGTGCCTTCTTGAGTTGCTTCACTTGAAAACCTAGAAAGAACATCAACTCCCCCATCATGGACATATCAAATCTTTCCGTCATTATCTTAGAAAACTCATCACAAAAAGCATTGTTAGGTGAACCAAATATAATGTCATCGACATATATTTGGCAAACAATAAAATCATCATTGAAGTGCTTAGTGAATAAAGTATAGTCCGCCTTCCCAATTTTGAAACGATTTTGAGTTAGAAAATCTCTAAGGCACTCATACCAAGCTCTAGGAGCTTGTTTGAGTCCATAGAGAGCCTTACGCAATTTGTACACAATGTTTGGGAATTCTTCATCTTCAAATCCGGGGGGTTGCTCCACATACACCTCTTCCTTGATTGGACCATTGAGGAATGCGCTCTTGACGTCCATTTGATATAGCTTAAAACCATGGTGAGTAGCAAACGCAAGTAATATACGAATTGATTCAAGCCTAGCTACAGGAGCAAAGGTTTCTTCGAAATCCAAACCTTCGACTTGTGAATACCCTTTGGCCACAAGTTATGCCTTGTTTCTTGTAACCACCCCGTGTTCATCTTGTTTGTTGCGGAACACCCATTTGGTCCCTGCAACATTCGCATTAGGCCTCTTCACAAGCTCCCACACTTGATTTCTTTCAAATTTGTTGAGCTCTTCTTGCATGTCCATCACCCAATCCGGATATCGTAGTGCTTCTTCAACCTTGTGGGGCTCCAAGGAAGAGACAAAAGAATAATGTTCACAAAAGTTTGCAACACGAGATCGAGTAGTTACCCCCTTGGAGATGTCTCCAAGTATATTGTCAATGGGATGGTCCTGTTGGACGCTTTGGTGCACTCTTGGGTGTGGCGCTTGAGGTATTGATTAACCATCTTGGTCTTCCTCATTCTCATTATCTCCCCCTTGATTGATGCCTCCATTTTCATCTTCTCGGAGCACATCTTGGGGAACTTGATCTTGATCATTTGAGGAAGAGCTTGCTTGATGTGTAGGATTGTCACTTGCGTCTTGAGGTTGTTCTTGTGGTCGTATGTCTCTAAGTGCCATCCTTCCTATCACCACTTGTGGATATTCTTCTTGATCTAGCACATGACGATCAACTTGCTCCACTTGGGAGCCATCAGTCTCACCAAACACTACGTCACGTGCTACTTCAACAATTCCGGAGGATTTGTTGAAGACACGATAGGCGTAAGTGTTTGAGTCATAGCCAAGCAAGAAACCCTCATCGGACTTAGAAGCAAACTTTTAAGTCCTAGGTTTCTTGTTGAGAATGTAGCATTTGCTCCCAAAAACATGAAAGTAAGAGATGTTGGGCTTGTTACCGGTTAGGAGCTCATACGACGTCTTCTTAAGTATGCGGTGAAGATACAACCGGTTTATGGCATGGCAAGCGGTGTTAACCGCTTCCGCCCAAAACCGGTCCGAAGTCTTGTACTCATCAAGCATGGTTCTTGACATCTCAATTAGAGTCCTATTCTTCCTATCGGCCACCCCATTTTGTTGAGGGGAGTAGGGGGCCGAGAACTCATGCTTGATGCTTTCTTCATCCAAAAATTCTTCAACTTGAGTATTCTTGAATTCGGTGCCGTTGTCACTCCTTATGGTATTGATACTCAAGGAAAACTCATTTCGAGCTCTCATCAAGTATCTCTTAAGAGCACCTTGAGTCTCACTCTTGTCATGCAAAAAGAATACCTAAGTGAAACGTGAAAAGTCAACAACAATAACAAGACCATATTTGTTACCACCAATACTAATGTAGGCGATCAGACCGAAGAGATCCATGTGTAGAAGCTCCAGTGGTCTTGATGTTGTCATAATGTTCTTGGATGGATGTGGTGATCCAACTTGCTTTCCGGCTTGGCATGCGCTACATGGCCTATGCTTTTCAAACACAACATTCTTTAAACCACGGATGTGCTCCCCCTTAAGGAGTTTTTCCAAATTTCTCATACCAACATGGGCTAGCCTCCTATGCCACAGCCATCACATGTTAGTTTTTGAAATTAAGCATGTATCAAGTTGGGATTTATCCGCAGAGAAATCCACAAGATAGAGCTTTCCCTTGAGTACAACCTTAAAGGCAATTGAGCCATTTCTTCTCGTTGTGACGGTCACACCCTGATTAGTGAATAAACAATTATAACCTTTGTCACATAGTTGTGAAGTGGACAAGAGGTTATAATCAAGTGAATCAACATGTAAAACATTTGAAAGAGTGCGATTTGGGGATATAGCAATTTTACCGGTGCCAAGGATTTTTCCTTGGCTATTGTCCCCAAAATAGATTCCTTCACTTGGATCTTCATTTAGCTCATACTCCACAAACATCTTCCTCTCTCCAGTCATATGATTTGTGCATCCAATATCAAGAACCCACTTGGTTCTACCGGAGGAGTATGCCTACAAGAAAGATTTAATCCTTGGCTTTAGGTACCCAAGCGGTGTTGGGTCCTTTGATGTTAGTCAACAGGCACTTGGGCACCCAAACACAAGGTTTGGGACTCTTGCGGTGTGGCCCACCATACCTAGCATAGGCCTTTCCAAACTTGTTCCTCAATAAAACATATGAAGCATCAAAATCATGGAACAACGGATGAGGTTCTTTCTTAGGCATTTTCGGAGATGTTGCAACATTCTTTCCCTTATTGTTGTATGATCCTCCTTTGACAAAAAACAATCAAGTCTTTGCCATTCTTGGGAGTTTTGGTGTTTTTCCTCATCTCTCTAGAATAACCAAGACCATCCTTGACAAGGGGATGTCTTGTGTTGGTATATGCACTACGTGCATATGCCACCTTCTCCTTGTCAAAGATGCCACCCTTTGGTGCTTGAATGGTTTGTGCCAACTTAATCTCATCTTTAAGCTTTATGATTAAGTTTGAGCATTTACAAGGTTGAGATGCTTCGGATTTAATATTTGTGGAAGGTGAGCTTGTAGAGGAAGAAGGTGCACTGACCTTGAAATACTTAACTTGCGTCTCAAGGATCTTGTTAGCTTGTGTCAAACTAAAAATTTCATCCTTGAGAACAATTGTGGTGTTCTCGAGGTTTCAGCAAGTTTCCTTGCTCAAAGCGAGTTCTCGCTCAAGTACCTTGCTTCTTTCTCTTTCAAGCTCCAAGAGATCCTCAACCTCTTGACATCTCTCCTTTTGTTGGATGAGCATGTCCTCTTGACGGTTCATGAGTTCTTCCTTCTCAAATATTTCCTCCATTAACAATCTCAATCTCTTCAAAGTATTTTTACTCATGTCTTTAAGCATATGTTCATTTTCACTACTACTATGAAAATCATCATGAGAAGAAATTGAAGAAGAGGATTTGGATTTAACCTTCTTTCTTCCCTCCTTGGCCATGAGACAAGTTGCCTTTGAAGTCTCCAAGTTTGGGAAGAGCTTGTTCTCCATTGTTGTCTTCTTCATAGCAATGGTTGCTATCTTCTCATCTTCATCGGAGGAGGATTCCTCATTTGAATCCCACTCTTTTCCGAGGTGGGCATGTCCGGATTGCTTCTTCTTCTTCAAATACTTCTTCTCTTTGGACTTGACCTCCTTCTTCTTCTTGTTTTATTCATGTGGACAATCCACAATGAAGTGGCCATACTCCCCACAATTGTAGCAAGCCCTCTTTGATCTTCTATTGGGCTTGTCTTTGCTCTTTCTTTTATTTTGGTAGCTACCCCTCCTTCTTCTGAACATCCTCTTAAAGTTGTTGATGAAGACAGCTTCTTCCTCATCGGTGTCGAGACTCTCTTCATCACTCTCTTCCTTTTCTTGTGATCTTGAGGACGTTGCCTTGAATGCAACATCCCATTTCTTGGAGGAGGAACGCTTTTGTAGATCATTATAGAACATCGCTTCTTGCTCCATCATCTCATAGTTGATGATCCTCCCTAGCACTTCTTTGGGAGTCATCTTGTGGAACCCCGGACTTTCACGAATTAGTGAGCAAAGAGTGATGTTTCGAGGCATGAATGCTCGAATCATCCTCTTTACAACCTCGTGGTCTGTCCACCGGGTGCTTCCATATGACCGACTCTTGTTGATGAGAGTCTTGAGGTGGTCATACATATCTGGGGGAGACTCACCCTCAATGATGGTGAATATCCCAAGCTCTCCCTCGATCATCTCGAACTTTGCCTCCCTAATGATGCGGTTGCCTTCGTGCGCCGTCTTGAGGGTATCCCATATCTCCTTGGCAACCTCCAACCCTTCAATACGGTTGAACTCTTCTCGAGTCAATGAGGAGGTAATCACTCCAACAGCTTGAGCATTGCGATGTAGAAGAATGGCTTGCTCCGGAGTGATATCTTCCTCATTCTTCGGAAGATGAACACCTGTCATAACAATTTGCCACAAGCTAGGGTTTAAGGAAATGAGGTGCATCTTCATATTATGCTTCCACATAGAGTAATCATTTCCGTCAAATTGAGGAGGTTTGCCAATGGTAATAGACAAATAATGATTGCTCGCGGTTAGTTGCTCATAATTATAAGGATACCAGGAGTAGTCTTGTGAACTACTCCCATTGTCGATGTTGACTGGAGCAATTGGCTTGATCTCCTTCTTGGGCATGTTGAGCTTCTCACGAAGCCGTGCTTTGAGCATTCGAACTTCTTCGTCATCATTCGGATCATCTTGAAGAACATCGACGTTCTTTTTTTTGTTGTCATCGACGACCACCGGAACTTTGTTGTCACTCCTTCCGGCCATTTCTTCTCCGAGTTGTTAGACTCTTTTGGAGAAGCCTGCTATGATACCAATTGAAAGTCGCCTAGAGGGGGGTGAATAGGCAATAATACCTGAAATGACTTAATCAAACAGAATTAAATTCCTGTGGGCGAACTAGTCTGCACAGGGCCGTACTAGTCCGCTCAGCACTGGGTGAAAACCCTAAAATTTGGTTTCTATAAGTAATTTGTGGAATTAAAGTTCATCGAGGAAATAAGCAATGTGTGGTAAAATAGTAAAGCTCAGATTGTGAAGTTTAAACACTTAGATTGCAAGTTCAGAATATCGATCAAAGTGAAGAGCAATAAGAGCAATATGAACCCTAATGCCAATACTAGTGATCACGAAAAGTGAAAGACAAGTGAGACGAGATTTATCCCTTGGTTCAGCTCCACGAAGAAGCCTACATCCACGTTGAGAAGTCCACACAAGGACCGGGTCTCACTTGACCCTTCTCTCACCAAGCCACCATGATGGCCGGCTTGGTTTCCACTATATCAATGGGCAATCATAAAGTTTGATGGCGCTACTCACAACTTGAGGCTCCCACAAATCAATACAATGAGGAGCACACAAAGCTCAACTCACACAAGCCACAAAACACAACATAATATGCAAGAGATCAAACCGATAGACAAAGCACGATGATCTTCCTTTACTCTCCTCCCCAAACCCTAATCTCTTCAAGATTTGCTCTTAGAGGGTTAGTAGGACAAGTAGAAGGCTTTGGAAGGCTCTAGGATGCTTGTGGTGGCGCTAGGGTTCAAGACTTGTTCAAATGAGCCCAGGGGGGCCTTTTTATAGGGGTCCCGAGCCCCTTCTGCTGACTTCAGCAGAAGGGCGGACTAGTCCGGCCTCTAGACCCGGACTAGTCCGGCCTTATGGGACCACTGACCTCTGGTCAGTTCCCGACAACTGTCACACTGAGCGACGATCGTCACGCTACCCGCCAAATTTCCAAATTTAAATGGCCACTAGACAACGGACTAGTCCGGTCAACAACGGACTAGTCCGAAGTGGAACAGAACCGTTTGGTCCGTCCCAAAACGGACTCTTCTGGGTTGGCCCGGACTAGTCTGGCCATAGGGGCGGACTAGTTCGGCCCTCTAGGTTTTCTCTCGGTCTCTCTCACCAAGTATCAAACGGACAAGTTCGTACCCAAACGGACAAGTCCAAACTTCTCCAGAGAACTTTGGTCCGTCCAAAAACGAATAAGTCCGGACTTCTCAGACTTAGCTCCAAATTTACTCAGATTCACTCGAGAGACGTTTGGTCCGTCTCAAAACGGACTTGTCGGCCAGGCCGGACTAGTCCGGCCTTGAGGCCCGGACAAGTCCGGCCTCCTAGGGTTTCTCTCATTTTTGGCTTCTCACTTAGGTTTTTCTCTATGCCACCACTTTGAGCCCCTTAGAATGATCTCATTGCACATGATACATCCTCGATCTCACATGACACGTCTCATATAATCTCAACACCATAGAAACCCTAATTTCTACCCTTGAGCCTTTGACGCTCGTTGCATCCTTTTCCTTTTTGAGGTTTTCATCACATTTCAATCCTTGTACCTGTGCTTAAGATCACTTTAGCTCATTAGCCTCTTAATTGCTGTCATCAATCATCCAAAACCCACGGGGGATGCCTAGATGCACTTTCAGCACTACATGCATATTTGATCTTCTCCTTGTCAAATATGCCACTTTGGGAAGGATGCTTGTCCTTGAAAGAGGTTGACTTGTCCTTCAAGCTAGTGTCAATTTTAGCACATGAGCAGGTAATAATAGTTTCAGTTTTAAGTGGTTGAGAAAGTGAGCTTTAAGAGGATGAGGGGTCACTTTGTTTGATTGACTCAACTTGTACCTCAAGGATTTTGTTAGCCTTGGATAGGTTAGCAAGTTCATCCTTGATGGTGGTGTTTGAGTCGCTTAACTTCAAGCAAGCTTCCTTGCTTGAGGCTAACTCAAGTTCCAGTGACTTTTCTTGCTCCTTTTGAAGTTTGAGAAGTTTGTCAAGTTCAAGATATTCGTCCTTTTGAGAGATAATCATATCTTCTTGACGGTTGATCAACTTCTCCTTCTCAACAAGCTGATCAAGTAGAAATTTCATTTTCGTAGCTGTTTTCTTATCTAAGCCAACGAGCATGTCTTCATTATCGCTAGCAACTTCACTATCACTAGAATAGGAATGCAAGGAAAAGGATTTGTTTGTTACCTTTCGTTTACCTTCCTTTGCCATGAGGCAAGGGTCGTTGCCCTTCCATGCACTGAGATTTGGGAAGAGGGTTGACTTCTTAGTTGTCTTCTCGATGGATATGCTAGCCATCTCCTCTTCCTCTTCGGATGAGGACTCATCATTTGAGTCCCACTCCTTTCCTAGGTGCGCTTGTCCAGCTTGCTTCTTCTTCTTGAAGAATTTCTTGGGTTGAGGCTTAGTTTCCTTGGTTTTCTTCCTGTTTTCTTCATACGGCAGTCTAATATAAAGTGGTCATATTCACCACAGTTATAGCATGCCCGCCTCAACTTTGGTATTGGCTTCTCTTTTTATTTTCCTTCACTTGATTTTCCCCCTTGTCTTTTCTTCATCATTTTCATGAATCTCTTCATAAAGAGGATCTTGTCCTCTTTGTCAATGTCGCTGCTCTCATCATCGTTGTCCACATCTTGTTGAACTTCTCGAGCTTCTTTAGACACGGGCTTGCAAGTGGACTTCAAAGCGACCCCTTTCTTCTTTGCCGAGGTGAGGTCAGCAATCTCCTTGACATGCTTTGCCTGCTTTTCCATCATCTCGAAATTGATGATTTTACCAAGTAGCTCATTCGGGGTCATTTTGTTGTATTTGGGGCTTTCTCTAATCATCGAGCACAAGGTAACGTTGCGAGTCATGAAAGCTCTAAGGATGAGCTTCACCACCTCGTGATCATTCCACTTCCTGCTTCTGTATGCTCGAACCTTGATGAGCGTCTTTAACTGGTTGTACATGTCTTGTGGCGACTCATCTTCTTCTATGGTGAATCTTCCCAATTCGCCTTCGATCATTTCGATATTCGCATATCGCACATGATGATTGCCTTCATGTGCGGTTTGCAATGTATCTCAGATTTCTTTCGCAATATCGAGCCCATCCACCTTGGTGAACTCGTCCCGACTTAGAGAGGACGTAATGACTGCTGCAGCTTGAGCATTCCGATGAATTGCTTGCTATTGACTTGGGGTAAGCTCCTCATCGTCGTCCGAGATATCTATTCCTGTACACACAATATGTCATAAACTGGGATTGAGTGAGATTAAGGCCCTGTTTGGAATCTCTAGAGCTAATAGTTAGCTGCTAAAAATTAGCTATAGAGGTTCCAAACAGTCCAGCTAATAACACAACTAATTATTAGCTAATCCTCCAACTAACAATAATCTCATTAGCTGATCCAACCCAGCTAATTTCAGCTAATTGTTGGCTAAAGTCCATTTTACCCTTGCCATCTCTCATCCTTCCATCTCCTTGAGAGGTATTACAGTCAATTAGTGTATAGAAACAAAATTAGCTCTAGAGGTTCCAAACAAACACCAACTAATAATTAGCTAGCTAATAATTAGTTGGCACAAGCCAACTAATAGATTATTAGCTAGCTAACAATTAGCTCTAGGGGTTCCAAACAGAGCCTAAGTGCATTTTCATGTTCTGCCTCCACATTGAGTAGTCATTGCCGTCGAAGTGTGGGGCTTTTCCTAGAGGAATAGATAAGTAATGGTTATTGTTAGAATTAAGATGATCGTAGTTCAAAGGATATTGGGAGTAGTTGGTGTGACTACCCCCCCCCCCCCCTTCTTCTTCTTCTCGTCCTCGACCTTCACTTTCCCTTTCGAGAGAGCTTTCTTCCTTAGGAGCGCCTTGAGTTCGAGGATCTCCTCATCGTCATCCTTGAAGTCCTGTATGGCATCGAGGAGCTTCTCCAACTTTTGAGCTTTTTTGTCTTCAACCTTCTCTTGTTTAAGAGTCTTGTGCACATCCTTCATGTCCGACATGTTCCCTTCGAGCGATTAGTCTCTTCCAAAGAGTCCTGCTCTGATACCAATTGAATGTGGCCTAGAGGGTGGGTGAATAGGCCTTTTTGATTTTTAGTCAGAACCTGCAACACTTAACAAACAGATCAAACCCCGAGATATCGGACTAGTCCGGTGCTTGCGAACTAAATTGATCAAGTTTGATCAATGATTTCAATACAAGCGCAGTGTGCAGCGGAATATTGTATGTAGCTTGCAAGTATTGAGTCAATGAAGTTAATTGTAGTGCAAATTAATTTTGATTTGAATGTTTTAACGTAAGATGGACAAAATCAAGCAGACCCTAGAATATGATATGAGAAACTTAAGAACAAGTTTGACACACGATTTTTATCCAGTGGTTCGGTTCCCACAGAGGCAACCTACATCCATGTTGAGGAGCCCAAGAGAGGAACGGTTATTCACTGACCCTAACCTCTTCGAATTGCCACGAAGGCCAATTCTTCTTCCACTATCACAAAGGGGTAAATCACCAAGTTCAAGGGGCCTTCTCACAAGTTGAGGGCTCCCCAATATTACAAAACAAACACCACCAAGAACACACTCGTAAGATCAATAATGAAACAACAGGAGTGTGTTAGAGATCAAACCCAAGAGCTCAAACGTGTGGAATCATGTCTCTACTTTGATCCAAGGTGAATCCTAAAGGGATTGATCTTTATTGTGTTGGATTGCATGGAGAGATGTGTTTTCTAGGCTCTTGGAGGGTGTGACGGCGCAGGGGGTCGAGAGTGTTGATAGTTGGGCCGTGCACATCTATTTATATTAGGGTTTTCAAAAGTTAATGTTAGGATTTTGAGGGTCCGTACTAGTCCGTGGTTGAGTCCGGACTAGTCTGGTGTGCGGCGTGCAGGAAACCCTAAGTGTCTAGGAATATCGGACTTGTCCGGCTAAGAGCGGACTTGTTCAATTTTAGTCAGAAAGGTTTTCGGACTTGTCTGTGATGATATCGGACTAGTCCGGTGTGGTGATACCCTTAGTGAATATAGGACAAGTCCGCACTTGGAGAACTTGTCTGATTTTAGTCAGAGGCATTATTGGACTAGTCCGAAAATTATCGGACTAGTACGGTGCGGACAAGTCCGCATTGGCTGCAATTGTCCGAACCTGTCCAGAGAGGATATCGGTCTAGTCCGGTGTATATCGGACTAGTCCGTATGTGAAGTGAGTGAGGATTTTTATGCTTGATCTCTTGGGATGTGTTACACCAACACACTCCCTTCACAATGATGTATTCTATTCAGCTCTTGAGCTCTTTTCTGAATTGATCCTCATTCTCCTTTCTTTTTGGCGCTTTCTTCATTCTTTCATTAAAACCTGCACTCATCTCAATAATGTGGTTAGGATCTCATTTGTTTGTCATAAATCAACCAAAACCCACAAGGGATGCCTAGATGCACTTTCAATCTCCCCCTTTTTGGTGATTGATGACAACCAATTGAGATTTCATGAAATATGATAAAAATGCATAATTTTCATAAAGTGTGCACATATGAGCTTGAAACTCATTTAGCGATGACATCATACATATGTGCACTCTTTATGGTGGGATGCAACACTAAGTGGTTATGAATAGTAATCATGATGACAGTGAAGTAATTGACATCAATATATCAATCAACAAGCATATATGTCAATTACAGAGCAAAATCACAGATTTCATGAATATGAGCATAAATCATTCATAGCATTTCATCACAAGACCAAAAGTATCAAAAGAGCAAAATATTAAGTCTTACAACCCAAAAGAGAAAAAAAGATGCATAAGTGAAGCTCTCATCTCTCAACCTATAGCTAAGACCTAGTGAGACCCCCTCAATCTCTCCCCCTTTGGTATCAAGACACCAAAAAGAAGGAGAGGAGGGATCTAAGATCTTCAGTCCTCGCTGTCGGTCCTCTCATCATCTTCGTCTTCATTTTCAGGTTGGGAGGAGGAGGAGGAGGAGCGGATCCACTCGAGCCTCCAATGCCAAAATAAGCAAGCTCGTAGGGAGTCAAAGGCCCGAGCTCGGTGAAATCCGAGGCTGAATCTTCAGAAATGATTGGAGATCCAATGGGCTCGATCTCCAGCTTCTGGCAAATGTGTTTGACATTTTCTTTTACATATCGCATATCAGCCTTCCTTGCCTTGTTCAGCTTATGGGTGTTCACTTCTGCCTTCTTACATAAGGCAAAGATTGCTGCCAAGTACTTTAGGATTCCACTAGGAGACCCTTTTTGGGGAGGGGCCCTAGTAGTGGGATCATCCCTAGCATCTCCTCTAGCTCTCCTCGGAGCTTCTTCACTGGATTCAGGAGAAGGGGCAGCTTGGATTGTGGCTTGAGGAGGCTTTTGGGGCCTCAAAGGGGTGTGCTCCACATCCTTCACAAACTCGATCCCTGTGACCTTCTCAATCCTGAACATCAAGTAAGGTGCGTAGCCACAGGACCTGTTAGGAGTGCAGGGGATGTTCACCATGTCATTCCATATGTAGCCAAAGACATCAAACTTCCTGTCTTTGCTTATCACTTTCATCAGTGTCCTTAGATAGCCTTGGACACTTCCTGCATCCCCATCCGTTGGGGCAATAGTCTTCCTCAGAACCCTGTTGAGGACCACAAAGAATGGCTTCATATTCTTGGTGGAAGGAGGGTTGAAAGAGAGCGGGTGTCATAGAGGAACTTAATTTTTTCCTTCTCAAGGACCCCAATGTTGTGAATGACCAAGTTGTCGTTGCTTGAGCTATCAAGATGTAGCAAACTTGCAAATTCGTCATAGGTGATGGTGTACTTGGATCCATGAGTCATCCAAGTCACCCTTTCCTCCTCATCACTGGCAAAGAAACAAGTAGCATAAAATTGGGCAATGACTTCATCGTTCCAGTTGTTCAGGAAGGCAAAGAGATCCTTCAAGCCACGCCTCTCAACTGCTTGAACTACTTCATCAAAGGCTGAGCAGCTCGTCTTGTCAAAGTGCGCCCAATCAAGCCATTGGCTGCGCACAACTGGGGTCTTCATAGTGAGGTAGACTGAACTATAGAAATCTGCATGAAAGTTGCTCCAAAACCTAGCATCGACGGCTTTCTTGGAACGGGGTTAGCAATCAATGAATCTGAGTTTGGAAGCAGTGTCGCTTCCCTTGCCGTTGAACTTCTCCTCAGAGGGATCTCTGTTTCCCTGCCTCAGAGCATGCAACTTGAGTGGGCCGATCGGGCCCTTGGCAGTCCCTTTGCCCTTGCCCTTAGCTTGGCGAACAGCCACCGAGCAATAGCCACCACCTGTTGAAGCCTTGGAGGCAGGCTTCTTGGCGAGCACCTTACGTCGAGCCCGAGGTGGAGAAGGTGCCAACTCAAATGGGCGCTCTTGGCGCTTCTTGCCTTGGCCCGTCGAGGACCGAAGCAAGGCTTCTTGGTCCATCTCAGCCTCGAAGTCGGAGATCTCGTCGTTTGTGCTCGACATTGTCCTGAGAATGGATTACACAAGGTATGAATGAGGATTTGATGGCAAGGAATTGCATTGAGGAATAGGAAACTAGGGTTGAGTTCAGGAAAAATCGAACTTGTCCGGTGTACAGGTACGGACTAGTCCGGGTGACCGGACTTGTCCGTACATGGATCGGACTAGTACGGTGTTCATCATCTCAAACCCTAACTCAACAATAAATGGTGATTCCCAATGCAAGACAAGTTTAAGCTAAATGTAATACAGCTAGGGGGCATGTATTAACTAGAAGGAACTAGGCTATTTGGCCAACAACGAAGGAAATCATGATTTCTAGGGTTGGGGAGAAAAATTTACCGAAATTGCTCGATTCTCGGAGATGGAGGGGTTGAAGGTGCGGACAAGTTCGTGGTCTTCAATCCCTATGCAAAGGATGTCGTTTTCCACTAAAACTTAGAGAGTTTTGATGGAGGAATCGCCAAACCGCCTTGGGGAGCTCAAGTGAGGAGAGAGAGTGTGAGGCAAGTTGTGAGGATGAAGAAGATTAGGGTTTGGCAGCGGCTATGGTTATGAAGTCGAAAAATCAGACTTGTCCGAAAATAATCGTACTAGTCCGAACTCCTCCAGAGCCTAAATCGGACTAGTCCGTGGTTTGCCGGACTAGTCCGGACTACCGGACACTCAGCGGACTAGTTTGCAGGGACGCAAGCCTAGCTAGAATGGACACCGCAAAACACATAGGAACTATTTTCTAAAAGCTATTTTCCAAATTGCATTGATGCCGCATTTTCTTTTGTCAATTCAGCCACCTTGTGACAACTCTTGCCGCAATGTTTTCCTTGCAATTTCAGCTGCGTCTCAACATGCTTGCTGCTATGTTTATACACTTTCTTTACTATCATTTTCTTCAAAAAAAAATATATGTGTTTTGCTGTTGCATTTCAACACATTCTCCACTAAATATTTTTATTCTTTATACTCATGAATTGCTGTTGCGCTGAAGTTGATTTTTCATGCTTCTTTTTGCTACTGCACGCTCTCTCTTTTTCCTCTCCTTTGCTGCTGCAATATTTAAATATTTTACTTCTCTTCTCTAATATTTCTCATATCCAACACACTTCTTTTGCAAAAAGTTATAGAGGACCACCCTAGCATTTATAAGGATTCAGAAGAAGTAGGAGCATTTGAAGAAGTACTGAAAGGAACACACCTCAGGGAGAAGACTTTCGAGATGCGCTTCGTGTGGAGGAGCTTCGTATGGACCCGTCTCAAGCCGTTCTCCAGAATGGGACACTTCATCATCCCGTAGTTACAATAATGTTGGGTCTTGTGATCAGAATTTAAGTCTACCCTTGAATGAGTGAGTGACAAACGCTTAGATCGTTAGTGCATGTGTTTAGGTTTGGTGTGATGACGGTATGATTGCTTGTTTGTATGTTTGTGTGTTTGGATGTGCATTGTGGAACATATATATATATATATATATATATATATATATATATATATATATATATATATATATATAAAACATATATTATATACTTAGCTACAGAATTGTGCATTTTGTAGCCAGGCCGCTGCTCCCATCCAGCGTAACCACGCCGTTGATTCGGTCTAGCGCAGGCAGGCACATTCTTCGGTCCAGCTCGTTATCTTTCCACGTTCTCCCCCCACCCCCACCCCCCCCCCCCCCCCCCCCCGCGGTTGCAACCTCCTCCCGATGGCGGCGCTCTCCGCTTCCCTCCGCACCGCGGCCGTGGCCGCCATTGCCGGATCCCGCATCGCCGACCCGTCAAGGTAAGGCTGCTCCGGCGCCCGCGCCGCTCTCCCCCACCCTCTCGCCCCGCCTGCCCTGGGTTCCCGGAGATCTCCGCCACCAATTTTTACTGCGGTTCCCGCCCGTGTGTGTCTGCGAGTTCCTTCTGCGGTTCATTGCTGTGGCTAGATTCGGTTTGCGTCCTGCTTTGATTTTCGTTTGGTACATTGGTGGGACTCTCAACCATATGCCGCGCTTAATCAACAGTACGTTTCGCCATGGCTGTTTGGTTGCTGGTTTTTACAAGTATTTTGTCACCGGTTGTTTGTTTCCAGAAGCCATCGGCCTCCACCCAGTGATGAAAGGACATAGGTTTCCTGTCTGACTGCACTGAAATCTGCAATGCACTCACTCCTGTCAAGGGAATTCCAATCGAGACTGATGTACAAAACTACAAATATGTACTAACAATCATGTCCTAAGAACATAGAAGCCTGTCATAGAAGCCACACACACTATTTTGCCAAGAAAGTTAACTTCTGGAGAGGATAAAGATATCGCTCTGCCCAAACTTGCTGCTGTAAGTTATGTCGCACTGATACAAATCACCATTTCTCTTGATCTTGATTTTGTGTGTATATTGACAACGTTAATGTATTTTCTCTTCAGCGTCTACCCCTATGTTTGCGAAAATGGTGCCTTTCACAGAAACTGCTATTTCTTTGGCTAATGACACATTGAAGACAGCGATTAATGCTGTGAAGAACTTGTCGTCCGACAGTCACAACGAAGGTATTATTGGGCATGTAATTGAGGTTGTTACTCAATCCTTGAAGATGAATGCCACTGGTCTTACTGTAATTCAAGGCGCTGGGAAGAACAGTCTGATAAAGGGAACAACCATCGCCATTTTTCGTAGCAAGTACCTAGACTGGGTTCGGTGCTTGGCACTGCCAGCATGGTTGGATTTGGCAAAGCAGTGGAGATCTTAGATAGTCTTTGTATATTTATTAGTCTCTGGTAGGTGGGTGCTAGATAAAGCATAAACTATTGATCTGTTGAATTAAAAGTCTCAACGTTAAACATAGCATTCAGCGTTGTCACGTTCATATATTGATGCTGCCTTCGGGGACACTGACTAATGTTGCTGGTCCACCTGATGGCTTCAAATTCTCTGTATGATTTAGGTGTGTAACACTCATGTCATAATATTTCTTCTGCATTTTTGTTGATTGTAGTATTGTCAAGCACAATTGGGGATTGACCTCATCTTATTTACCGTAACATTTTCATCTATTATTCTGTAGTGCTAAACATTTACTGTCAGTAAGGTGCATGAATACAAATGAGTACAAGGGTGTTCCTAGTCAAATTGTTTATCAGGTGAGTCACAACTATCAGTTTTTTTAAGCAGTTATAATCGCTAGAGGTAATTATGTTCTTGCATTTGCAGGACATAGCACTGAAAAACCAACCTTCCTCCAACAAGGTCACTATAGTCCTTCCAACCACAGGTATGTTGTTCAATCTTTCTTTGCAATAACCCTTGTAGTTATCTGACTGCCATCAGTTAGCATCTCCTGTGGTTTATGTGCCATGCTGGATCACCTTGCTATTGATTGATAACACTGTGTTCCAAATAAGTCATTTGAGCGAACTAATTCTCCTTTATGTAGTAATACATCATTCAATTTCACTTGCCAATGCTTATTGCAATGGTTGGAACTATTTTTCTTTTTCCCTTATTCAGGCCAGACTGAGGAAGTTGAAATCAGCGACGATACTGGAGAAAAAGTTGAGCCAAAGTTGAGCCATCATCATCAGGCATAACCATACTAGCTGTTATCCTCACATGCATTATTGTACCAGTAGTTACTGTTTGGCTCTTTATGAAGTTGCTGGAGAAACCATGTAGACAGGCACCATCAAGGCATACAGCGCCCACAACACCGACACCAGCAATCAGGCCTGCTGCGATGGATGATCCTGCATCTCCCGCTAATGGTCAGTTGTCGCCTCGTGCACCCCAGCCTTTTATGGAATATGTGAGGAGGACCTTCAATGATACACCATACTACAAGCGTGATGGTAGGAGGTGATTCAATCCTCAGAACACATACTTGGCATGTGTATTGCGTAACTAGGCAGTGGACAGCAGGTGGTTTTGTTGTAACGTACAATCAAATTGTGCATTGGCCCTGCAATTCTTGAACAAGCATGCATATGTTGCGATATTATGCTGCCAAATTTTGAATTTCTGGCAGCATCTGTGCATTAGATGTAAGCTCTTATTAGTTAGCCAGTTGTGAATTCTAATTTTTTAGATATTGGATTGTGAATTCTAATGGATTTGTAGGTGATATTGTTGTTGGGGGTGTTATCGTGTATCGTATCAGTGTTCCTTCTGCGCTTTCATTTTCACTCGGTCCCGTCGTTGTACACGTATGATCGAATATGATGGTGCGGCGGGAACTATGCCCATTCTTGATGATTCTTGACGGATGTTATCTTTGTTATTAGCGTCCAGAATACCGATGGAGTTGTTATTTGGATCTGCATAACAGATGCATCCTTTCATTTTTCCGTGCAATCTCTATTATCATCCATTGACTAATTTGCCGCCATGTCTGCAACATAACAATAGGTGTGTTTAGAGCATAGCAGATAGTAGTAACCCAAATAGAATCATACAATGTCTTCGCACTTATCTCTCGCTCTCAATCACTTGCGATTTTTTGATCTAGAACGATTGCTAAAGCTCAGATATCAGATGGCACACAAGCCCTGCTTCAATCAATGTGCGTCTGGACTATCAGATGGCACACAAGCCCACAAATAAGTCGTTCAAAGGCAGCAAAATTCAACTTGCACGGCACCGTTGAAGATTAAGATTGCGGTCGTACCTGAAGCACGACGGAGTTGATGACTTCAGTGTAATTGACGCTGAGGTTCAGCGACATGCACCGGTCCGGCAACAACGCGTACTACTTTGATATGGCTCCGTCGTTTACAGAGTTTTGGAACTCCCGAGTCGTGCGAGTGGCCGGCGAACACCAGCGGGAGAAAACTAACTGCCACTGAAAGGAGCGGCAGTTGCTGAGGAGGAAAGAGCTGACAAAAGGGCCCCGCGAGACTGTGATATAAATAAATAACTGCACAAGGAATCGAGTTCTGGACGCAAGACGCGGGCGCCCGGGTGGGCTTGCTGCCTGGCTCCGTGCCGTTCGACCTGGCTACAAAATTTTTATTCTATATCTGGCTTCAAAATATACCTACCCTATATATATATATATATATATATATATATATATACGTCCTCATCCAATAATGCATTAATTTAGGATCATATATCTTGATGCATGCATATAGGTTGGGATTCTTTGTATCTCTCTTTCCTATCTCGTTCGGACTCTACTTCCATAGAAGATGGACACAATTAGAAGAATGGCTACTCTGTAGCAAACTGCATGGGAGTATGAAGACGATATCAAAATAGAGTTTTTCCTTATTTACTCTCTAATCTCCTTGAATCTCGAGGGCGAGATTCCTGTTAAGGGGGTAGATTGTGACATCCCCAATTTTCAAATTTTGGCCAAATCAAATTTAAATAAGAATCACAGTTTTATTTCAAAATCTCTTCTCCGGTCCTCTTGAATTTCGATGGCGAGATTCATGTTAAGGGGTAGAATTGTAACACCCTGATTTTCAAGTTTTGGCAAATTAAAACTTATAAATGGGTATTTAGAGTTAATAATAGGAAGAAATTGTTTTTATAGGGAAAAATATAAAATATATACATCTCCTCCTGCATTTGCATTCATATCTAGTTATTAAAATTTATTTACTAGACTAAATACATTAAAAGTAATAAAATTGGCATAAGAAATATGGAATAAAAGAAAAAATAATAATATTAAATAACAAATAATAAAGAAAGAAAAATAGAAAATATAAATATAACTAAATCAATAAATAAAAATAATTTATACATAAATAACAAATAAAAGGAAAATAAAAAATAATATATAAAGAAATAAATAAAAATTAACAATTTACGATGAAAAGAAAAAGAAAAGTTAAATAAAAGAATAAACAAATAACATGAACAGAAAAATAGAAAAACAAATAAAATAAAATAATTAATAAGAATAAAAAACAAAACAAAAAATAACAATCAATAAAAGAAAATAAATAAATAAACATAAATAATAGAAAATAAAAAAGAGAAAGCACCGCCCTGCCAGGCCGGAGGCCCATAGGGACTCACGAGCCACGTCCCCACTGGTCAAAACAAGGAAAAAAAAACCACCGCACAAGGAAAAAAAGGAAATTTAACTCAGCCTGGCCTGTGGCCAGGAACCGAGCGGACTCTGTTGGAACCGCGCACGCGCCCGAGCGGGAGGTTCGGGTCCCTGCGCCGTGCCGCGGGGCTTGCGCACCACCGAGCCAGGACTCGGCCGCTGCGTCGCCCATCCTGGACTCCATCTATTTAAGGCGCCCAGCTCTAGTACTGCAGAGCCCTGCCGCATGCAGCAAAGAAAAAAAAACTTTTGCCGCCGCTGTTCCAGAGAAGAAAAGAAAAACTCTTAGCCGTCAAGAAGAAAAAAAAAGAGAAGAAGAGGAAGAAAAGAAAGAAGCCACCGTCCGCCGGAGATCGTCGTGCCGCCAGAGGATCGCATTGCTGTCTCCTTCATCTACGTCACGCCTTCGTCCTCTTCGTCTACGTCAGGCCGCCGTCATCTTCATTAAAGAAACTCTAGATCTCGGAGAGACACGTCACACTGTCGTTCCACGACCGTCCGGACTAGATGTGCATACAGTAGGTATTACGGTCTAGATCTAGACTACTATTTTGGTTCTAATACTTGAATTAAATCACGTGTAGGACGTGTTTTATTTGAGCAGCCGTTAATCATCGTCAGATCATCTTAAATCATTTAGAAACTTACATATTAGATTAAATCATACAAGATCAATATATTATTATAGATTCAACCAAAATTTATATTTTTCATTATTATTTAATCTGTTTTTCAGATTTAATAAATAAGAATAAAGTCTAGTTAATTCATAAAGTATCAAAGTAAATCCAAAAAAATTTTAGAAAATTTAGAATAAATTCTAGAAACTTAATAATAATATTTTCATCCTATTTAAGGCTCTAAAATAATTATTTTGCCTCTGAATAAATTCTAATATATCCCAAACTTGCTCAAATAAATAGGAAATCATTATCGAAAATTATTAAAATCCATAGGAATTTATATAGCATTAATCCAAACATATTTTCTACATACATCCATATTTTGCATATTGATTAGTGTTTACAATGCATTTATTGTGTATGTTTGTGTGTATATGTGCTTGATTGTGAGTAGACGGATGCGCTCAAGAGGTTACGATCAAGAAGCGAGTATCCGAGGATCTTCTATGCAAGACTTTGATTTGCTTGAGCCACTGAATTGCAGAATATAAAGGCAAGTGTCCTTGGTCATTTTGATCCTATATTTTTAAATGTTTTGTTTGCAAAACTGCATGCTTGTGTCAAATTGATGGGAAACCCAAATAGGTGTTTACTAGTCTTGTTTGACCATCCTTGTCGCTTGGGATACATTGTAGAGACTCGGGAAGGGCTTTTATCTTTTTGTTTGCTCTAATTAATTGTGATGGGAAAACAACCAAATGATTTAATTGTGAATTAATGAAGTTATGGATGATGAGAATTGATGAATATGGTTAATTGGTAACATGAGACTTGGGAGATCTAAGCAAGCATGGTTTATGGATTGGGTTGAATGTTATGGTGGTTTGCTTGCCTTGGATCTAAGGACCGGTTCATGCGAGAATAGGCCAGGACAGCAGTTCCACCACGAGGCCAAGTATGGGTCTGGCATAGCTGATTAATTAGGGTATTACTAGTGTTGTGCGGACCATTTGGAAGAGTGGGGAAGGGGAGTCGGATTGGGTTTGTATGAGTGGCGGGACTCCCTGGGATCCGAACGGCACAAGAGGGGGCCCTTGGTTTAGGATGTGCTCAGTTGGAGACATTGCCACCGGTGAAAACTCAGTGGGTCCGTACATGCTAGTAGTCCCTTTGTAAAGGCTATTTTGTGATCTCTTGGACATACACAGGGGCCCACTAAGGTTTTACCAGTGGTGATGCCTCCAACTGAGCACATCCTAAACCAAGGGACCCCTCTTGTGCCGTTCAGATCCCAGGGAGTCCAGCCACTCATACAAACCCAACCCGACTCCCCTTCCCCGCTTCTTCAAATGGTCTGCGCAATACAAGCAATACCCTAATTCATCAGCTACGCCGCACCCATACTTAGCCTCGTGGTGGTACTGTGGTCCTTAGATCCACATATCATGCTTGCTTAGATCACCCATTACCATGTTACCAATAACCATGTTCATCAATGTACATTATCCATAATCTCAATAATTTATAATTAAGTAACTTGGTTGTTTTACCATCCCAATTAATTTGAGGGAAGCCAAAAGGTAAAAAGCTCTTCCCGACTCTCTATTATGTGTTACAAGCGACAAGGGTGGTTAAACAAGTCTAGTAAACTTCCTATCATAGGAGTCCCATCAATTTAACACAAGCATGCAAGTTTGAAAACAAAATATTTAAAAACATAGGATCAAAATGATCAAGGACACTTGCCTTGCTCTTGAGCTTGGTTTGGATCAAAGACTTCAAAATTCTGGTACTGGAGGTCCTCTGTAGCACCCTCTAGCATAGCACCTTCTATTCCGCACAACGAACATACAAAACAGTAATTACAATCAATAATGCTCATATATTACTCAATATGACATGGCATGCATGATTAATGCAAATGCGAAGTAAAACTTGTTAATAAGTTACTTTTAATGTTTACAAATCAATTACAATGGTTCTTAAAAAGTTTATACAGGTTTCAAGTTAATTTACATCAATTTGGAATTAATTCAACATTAAACGAATCTAGAGGCCAGACAAGTCCGCTAGGTGTCGGACTAGTCCATCCTACACAGAACCAGCGAGTTAGAGTTTTCTTGATCTACGGGAATTTGGAGAATTGGGGTTGAATTCACGTGGGAAAGAGAAAGTAGAAGGTATACCACATGTTTAGAACTCCAAAGAAGAAGAGTTTGGAGGCAGCACTTGGATCATAACGATCAAGGGTTGGTGACGAAGAGTTGAGGATGAATTGGTGATGAGGAACGCAAAGTCGATGAAGATCTTGATTGTTTGATCCTTCTTAGAGATATCCTCCCCCTCCTTGCTGTTGGATCTCACCTTGGTGGTGGCTCCCACGAACTAGGGTTTGTGGTGCTTTCAATTGTGGCAAAGAGATGTAAAAGTGGGGTGTTGGGTTGTTTATATAGGGGTGGAGGGTTAGGGTTGGGTGGATTTCATGTTCAAGGCAGTGGAGGCCGTGTAGGGGTCCCACATGGGCTCCAAAAAGGTTAGACACGATGTCCTTGGGCCCACTTAAGGTAAAAACCCTAAAACAAGTCATGGAGGAAAAAAGATTGAATCAGAGTAGCGAACACAACGGACAAGTCCGCACTAGACCGTACTAGTCCGACATTAAACAGAGGTGAAAACGGACAAGTCTAGTATGAAATCGGACAAGTTTGAACTTAGTCAGAGAGCAAAACAAACAAGTCCGGCGGAAAATGGACAAGTCCGGAGACTTGGCAAAAATTTTCAAGGATGGAATTATCGGACTAGTCCGCAATGGACCGGACAAGTCCAAAACCGATACAGAGAGAAAAATGGACTAGTCCGCAGGAAAACGACATGTCCAAAACGGGTTCAGAGAGAAATTTGGACTAGTCCAGAGCAAATCGTACAAGTCCGCACTTCTCAGACTATTTAAGCGCGGTTTTGCTTCTAATTCATTTTAAACTTGTTCTTTTTTATGTGGACTAATGTTAAACATATTTATGATGTATGCAATGCATAATGCATGAAAATGAGGGTGTTACATCATCCGAGAGGTTCATCATCCTATGTGGCTGACAAACCCAGTCGTCATACCAAAGGCCGACGGGAAGCTTCAGATGTGCATCGACTACACCACATTGAATAAGGCATGCCCAAAAGACCCATTTCCACTACCTGGAATCGACCAGATAGTGGATTCACCTCCGAGTGTGAACTATTGTGTTTCCTAGATGCATATTCTAGAAATCATCAGATTCAAATGTCTAGGGAAGATGAAGAGCATATTGCCTTCATAACAGTAGATGGGTTATATTGTTATACTGCTATGCCTTTCGGTCTCAAAAGCGTTGCTTCAACTTTTGTGTGAGCCATGCACAAAAAATTTGGAGAGCTCATTAGGGACTTGGTGGAGGTCTACATCGACGACATCGTCGTGAAGGTGTAGAACAAGGAATCACTTCTTTACAACCTGCAAGCCATCTTCGATAAGTTGTGCATAACGCGCACCAAGCTAAACCCGGACAAATGTGTCTATGGGGTTAGCTCTGGGAAGCTCCTTGGATTCTTGGTGACTCACCGACGAATTGAGGCAAATCCGGTGAAGATCAAGGCTATTTAAGAGATGCGGCCCCCAGTCCGCGTGAAGGATGTCCAGAAGATAACTAGATGTCTAGCTGCTCAGTCGGTTCATCTCAAATTTGGCAGAGCGGATGCTTCCCTTCTTCAAGCTATTGAGGACTTCCGGGCCATTCCACTGGTTCGAAGAAACAGAGAAGGCATTTCAAGAGCTCAAGCAGCTCCTCACCACACTACCAATCCTGGTAGCTCCGGATCCTGGTGAGCCTCTTTTGCTTTACATTTTGGCAACTACTGAGGTTGTCAGCATGGTCCTGGTTGCAGAGAGACCAAAACCATCTTCAGTTCATGAGACTAGATCCCTCCGGGAGGGTCTGGAGCTACCTGAAGGCGAGTTTGGGTCCCAGCCCCCAGGCACGGATCCTAAAGGCAAGTTGCCCAAGGGTCAATTTCTTTCATCTGAGGGAGTTCTCACGGCTAATCAAGAAGATTCGGACCCCCTCCGAGAGGGTCCAGGAAGCTCAAGAAGAAGGTCCGGACCCCTCTGGGAGGGTCCAGGTGGATGAAGAAGAAGCTCTGGGCCCTTTCGGGAAGGTCCGGACTGTCCAGCAGCCAGTGTACTTCATTAGCGAAGTACTACATGATGCCAAGACTCGGTACATTGAGGTGCATAAACTGCTCTACACAATTCTTATTGTCTCAAGGAAGCTTCGTCACGACTTCCAAGCCCACAAAATATCAGTGGTAACTTCTTATCCACTACGTGCTATATTGCATAACCCCAACTCTACAGGAAATATTGCAAAGAGGGCAGCGGAGCTGGACAAATACGATCTCAAATTCTTGCCTCGACATGCTATCAATAGTCAGACATTGGCTGACTCCGTGGCGGAGTGGGCCCCTTCTTCATCATATCCAGGGGACCCCAGTGAGAAAAAGTTGGAACCCAAGGTCCCGGTCTTCACCGAGCCGCACTGGATTCTCTACTTCGACGGCTCCACGCGGAAGCAGGGGCCAGAGCTGGAATCCTTCTCCTCGCTCCGACCGGGGAGAAGGTCAAGTACATGGTACACCTTGACTTCAAGTGTGACACCCGGTTCCGAAAATGAACCAAGTGAACGCATATGTGTGCCCAGGACGTTCAAGACACATACACGAGTGCATTCACAAAAAGATATACAGAAAATTACCACAGAATAAAATTAATTAAGAATTTTTATTACACAATTCATAATATCCTCAAGTACAAGCTCTAATGATTATTAATGACAAGTTTAAACTAATGCAGCGGAAATAAACTAAATAAACAGACTAAGAAAATAGGCATAAAGGGTATATGGGATAGCGCAGCTCCAAGCGATCCACAGGAAAAGCTGACGGTAGACACGGCCTAGAACTCTGCATAATCATCGTTATACTCCCAATCCTGACCTGCAACTGTTGGTGGGGGAATTGCAAGGGTGAGTACATGTCGTACTCAGCAAGTGTGGAAAGTATGACATGTAGCTGATTCAAGTGACGAATATAATAATGGCTAAGTGCTGAAAAGTACATCAAAACATTTGAAAAGCAATATATTATATGTATGTGAGGTAAACCCATCATAAACCATGTAGTCATCATAATACCAAATCCATATTTCATTATCATCATCCATAAACCAGATTTCTCACTACCATCAACCATATCCATTGCCATAAACCGTAATACCATCCTACAATCAAGACCAAACCATCCCAATTCCAAAATCCCTCTAATCATGTAGGTCATCCATGTGCTCTTAACTAGGAGCACGGCTATCATGATAGTTTTAATACTCTACAAAGTTTGTACCATTTTACCCACATGTTTGTGATTTCATCACCCGTCGGTGACTAATGGAAACCTCTATTATGCCAAAACACTACCATAGGTGTATGGCCAAGAGATCACAAAATAGCCTTTATAAAGGGACTACTAGCATGTATGGACCAACTGAGGTTTCACCGGTGGCGATGTCTCCAACTGAGCACATCTTCAACCAAGGGCCCCCTCTTGTTCCATTTGGATCCCAAGGAGTCCCGCCAACCATATCCAAACCCAATTCAACTCCCATTCCCTGGTGCGCCAAATGATGCGCTCAATACTAGCAACATCCTAATTAATCAACTACACTGCACCCATACTTAGCCTCGTGGTGGCACTGTAAATACTGGATGGTCGCTCCACGAACCGGTCCTTAGATCTAAAGCAAGCAAAATCACCATGTCTTCCAACCCATCCACATACCAGATATGCTTAGATCACCAATTACCATATCATATTGACCAATTCATATTAACCATAATCTCATTAATACATAATTAGATAGTATAGTTGTTTTCCCATCCCAATTAATTAAGCGAAGCAAAAAGGTAGAAAGCCCTTCCCGACTCTATACCATGAATTCCAGGTGACAAGGGTGGTCAAAAAAAGCTAGTAAACTTCCTATCATAGGGTTCCCATCAGATTGACACAAGCATGCAGTTTTGCAAACAAAACATTTATTTTAGAAACAGAATCAATATGTTCAAGGACACTTGCCTTTCTCTTGGGCTTTGTTAGGATCAAAGACTTCAAACTCCTGGTGCTGGAGATCCTCCGTGGCACTCTCTAGTGTAAATCCATCTAAACCGCGCAACGAATATACAAGACAAGAATCACAATCAATAAGTACACATATATTACTCAATATGACATGACATGCATGATTAATGCAGTTATGAAGCAAAACTAGTTAATGATGTTTAATAACTAGTTCTAATAGCTTTTAACAAGTTTGGACAGGTTTGGGATTTATTCAAATCAATTTAGATTTAATTCAATAGAAAATAGTCAGCAAAAACGGACTAGTCCACTGTAGGGCCGGACTAGTCCGCCCTTCGCAGAAATAGTGAACTAGGGTTTTCTAGATCGACGTGAATTTGGAGAAACGGGGTTGAATTCACGTGAGAAAGAGGAAGTAGAAGGTGTACCAGGTGTTTAGAACTCCAATGAATAAAGGGATTTGGAGGCAACACTTGGATCTTGACGATCTAGGGTTGATGAAGAAACTTGATGGTGGATTGTTGATGAAGAACGAAAACTTGATGGAGATCTTAATCCTCTTTTGTTTCCTCCTCTTATTCTTCTTGATCGGGATCTCATTCTCCCTCCTTGGTGGCGGCTACCCACGAACTAGGGTTTCTGGTATTTCAATTGAGGCAAAAGGATATAAAGTCAAGGGGTGGGGTTTTTTATATAGAGGTGGAGAGGTAGGGTTTCAATGAATTCGAGTTTGGGGTGGGTGGAGGCTGGTGTGGGGTCCAACATGGGCTCCAAAAAGAGTTAGACACGACGTCCTTAGGCCCACTTAAGGTAAAACCCAAAAATAAATTGTGGGACAGAAGATCAATTCGGAATCGCGATTTACCGGACAAGTGCGCAAAAGGCCGGACTAGTCCGAAGATTGACATAGGCGAAAACGGACAAGTCCGAACTTGGTCAGAGGAAAAATAGACAAGTCCGATTTTATCCAGGGGAAAAACGGACAAGTCCGCTGGAATAATGTACAAGTCCAGATAAGTCTAGGGACTTAGCAAAATTTCAATGAATTGGGATGACCGGACTAGTCCGCAATGGACCGGACAAGTCCGAAGCTATACAGAGACAAAAACTGGAATAGTCCGCACTAAAACGGACATGTCCGAGCAAGGTCAAAGAGAAATTGGACTAGTCCGCACCAAAAACCGAACTAGTCTGCACTTCTTAGAACTTTTGAGTGTGGTTTTGCTTCTAATTCTTTTTAAAATTATTTCTTTTTATGTGGATTAATGTTAGACATGTATTAGAATATATGCAATGCATGATGGATGAAAATGAGGGTGTTATAAACCTACCTCCCTTAAAATGAATCTCGTCCTCGAGATTCGACGCAGGAGGAAAGAGAGATGGAAAATCCTTCTTGAGATCATCTTCCACCTCCCAAGTTGCCTCTGATTTTGTGTGATGCTTCCATTGAAATTTACACCATCTGATAACCTTGTTTCTTGTGACCCTCTCCTTGGTTTCAATGATCTTGACCGGTTGCTCGGCATAAGTCAAATCTGCCTCTAACTCCAATTCATCCATTGGCACTTGTTCTTTTGGTACCCTTAAACACTTTTTGAGCTGGCAGACATGAAATACATCATGAACATCTTATAAGTGAGTTGGCATCTCCAACTTATATGTTACTTCTCCCCTTCTGTCCAAAATCTTGAATGGCCCAATGTATCAAGGTGCTAGCTTGCATCTTATGTTAAACCTCTTATGGCCTCTCATTGGTGACACCTTGAGGCAAACAAAATCTCCTACTTCAAAGGCTAGTTTCCTTCTCCTATTGTCTGCATAGCCTTTTTTCCTTGATTGAGCGGCCCTCAAGTTTTCACGAATAATCTAGATTTGTTTTTCAGCTTCTTGCAACATATCAGGTCCAAATACATTATTTTCTCCTGCCTCATTCCAGAACAAAGGTGTCCTACACTTCCTCCCATATAGTGATTCATATGGTGACATCTTTAAACTTGCTTGGTAACTATTGTTGTATGAGAATTCCGCATATGGCAAGCTCTTGTCCCAACTTTTCCCATGCTTCAAAGCACAAGCTCTTAACATATCTTCTAAAATCTGATTGGTCTTCTCAGTTTGTCCATCCGTTTGAGGGTGATATACCAAGCTAAAATTCAACCTTGTTCCCAACGCTTCATGTAGTTTCTCCCAGAACCTAGAGGTAAATTGAGAACCTCTATCTGAAACTATTTTCTTTTGTACTCCATGAAGACCTTATTTATGAGGTACATAAAATAGGCAGGTGCGTTGGTCAATCCAAAGGACATCACGGTGTACTCATAAGATCCATACCGTGTCCGAAAAGTTGTCTTGGGTATGTCCGATGGTCTAATCTTCATTTGAAAGTATTCTGACCTCAAATTAATCTTGGAGAAAACACAAGCCCCTTCATCTGATCAAACAAATCCTCTATGCGGGGGAAAATATACTTGTTCTTGATGGTCACTTCATTGAGAGCTCGGTAATCCACACACATCCTTTCGGATCCATTCTTCTTGTCCACGAAAAGAACGGGCGCTCCCCAAGGTGAAGATCTTGGGCGAATAAAACCCTTCTTCAGTTGCTCTTGAATCTGCTTCTTAAGCTCCGCTAACTCCTTATAAGGCATCCTATATGACCTCTTACCTATAGTTGCAGTTCCAGATATTAATTCAATAACAAATTCAGTGTCTCGATCAAGTGGATTACTTGGCAACTTTTAAGGAAACACATCCAAGAATTCACACACCACTGGAATCTCCTCAATTGCGGCACCGTCCATGTGATTCAGCTCTAATTGCTTCGGCGCATGTTGAGATGCTTCAAATTCTAGGTGATCCCTTCCTCATTGGTCAACTTCACCATTTATGTGGCACATTCAATAACTCCATTGTGCTTCCTCAACCAATTCATACCAAGTATAATGTCAAATCATTGAGAATCCAAAACGATGAGGTTGGCAAAGAAGTCTACCCCTCTTATTCTAAGGCTTACTTTTGGACATACTATATTTGTCCTCATCTCTCCTCCAGGAGACTTAACCAACAGAGTAAACTTCATATGTGAGATAGGCAAACTATACTTAGCAACATATTTCGATGCAATGAATGAATGCTGTCGGTACCCTAAAAACCATACACCCCCCTGAGGTTACAAAGATCTCAAGGGAAGGACATCTACTCAAATTGAAGACCCTCGGGGGCCCACTCGCCAGACGTGACCGGACCCGCTTCTCCGACATGGTTAACCTCTAGGTTGCCACGTGTACTGACAGACCAGAGTTATTACCCACAAGGGTGAAGCTCCGGGCTAGGTACTGAAACGGCACCTCCGGAGGTAACCCCTGACCGAGAGAAGCTCCGGACCTGACACGTGCCAGGCCACCCCGGAGCTTCCCGCTTCTCCCAAGCAAGCTCCGGAGCTGCCACGTGTCCATACGTCGGAGCTAGCTGCTTAAAACCCCCGGGAGACGTTGTAACGGCTCCGGATCTCCAAAGGACAGCCGCAGACTTCAAGACCCGATTAATTACCATTAATTCCACGTTAATGATAATTAATCGGACGATCTTAACACCTGTAACGGCACTGTCGGAGCCGTTACAGGGTTATTAACAACAATTAATCTCGTGTATCAATACTAATAACCGCCAGGGCCACATGTCGGGCCAGGCTGACTTGTAACGGTTTGTCCTTATGTTATAAAAGGACAAACCGACGATACACGGAGGGAGAACTCTCAAACACCCTGAAGTTCACAAGTTAATACAACACACACACACACACCCGTGGAGTAGGGTATTACGCTCAGGCGGCCCGAACCACGTAAACGACTGTGTCACTCGTGTCCAATCGCGTTTCACCTACTTGAGTCTCCGCGCGCCCAAACCGAACCTCAAACTCCTTCCACACTTTCGTAGTGTCAGGGGATCTGCCGACTCCCAACAGTCGACAGTTGGCGCGCCAGGTAGGGGTGCCTGAGATCTTCAAGAATGGTGAATTCTGCGGCTGGATCATCCAACGGGCAACCTGCTGTTCAGGCTGTCGGAGGCAATCCCTCCAACATGCCGCCACCGGCAGGAGCCTCAATTCCAGCGGGAGTCACACTCCCACCACCACCATCTTCTCCGGCAAGACATGCCGAACGACATGATGGTGCACCGGCGTCACATTCTGCGCCGGCAAGTCGTGACAACCCAGAACACGCGCTTCATGCAGCGCGTGCTCTCCTTCAGCGACCACCACCTCCGGATGCATCTCAAGGTGCCATGGAGCAATGGAGAGCTGATATTGAGCATTTGGTCGCAGCAGCGGCCGAACGCCTTAACAACCAGGGTCCACCTCCTTCAGGGCGGGCCCCGTCGCAGCGTCGAACGTTGTCTGGAAGACTTGGTCCACATGTCTCCAACAATCGGAGAAGAGCTGCGTCACAGCAAGTGACGTCGTTGCCCTCTGGGGCACGACGTGCCCATACTGCATCTCGGCTTTCGACACACGACCTCCGGGCGGAGCTTGATCGCCGATACCGCCAACAGGATGGCCGTGTCCACATCGAGCGAGCTCGAGAAAGACGAGATGCTCAAGACCTTTCTACTCTGGAAGGAGTAGGAGGAGGCTGTTCCGCCCTAGCCATGCACCTGCGCATGGTTAGATGGCCACAGAAGTTCCGGCCACACTTGCCGGAAAAATTCGACGGGACTGTCAATCCCGTAGAATTCCTACAGATATACTCCACTGCGATCCTAGCAGCTGGAAGAAACGAGGCCGTAATGGCCAATTACTTTCCAATGGCCTTAACTGGGACCGCCAGGTCCTGGTTTATGAGCCTTCCACCCAACTCTATCGACAGTTGGGAGGAGCTGTGCCGTCAGTTCACCGCCAATTTCGGGAGTTCATACACCCGTCCGGGCACTGAACTGGACCTTTTTGCGGTCGTGCAAAAAGGAGGAGAATCTTTGCGGTCGTTCATCCAGAGATTCTCTCAGGTACGTAACACAATCCCTTCTATCTCAAGCGCTTCTGTCATTGTGGCATTCAGATAGGGTGTACGAGACAAGAAGATGTTGGAGAAGCTGGCGATCAAAGAGATCACCAGCGTCACGGAGCTCTTCAGCCTGGCTGACAAATGTGCCAGAGCTGCGGAGGGCCGTGAAATGCACTCCAAACCAGCCCTGGAGGATCATAAAAAATCCTCCAAAGAAGAAGCCGCTACCTCCGGGAGTGGCAAGAAGAAAAAGAAGACCAACGGCAAGAAGAAGCCGTCGGCCGGCACATCCAACGTTGCAGCCGCTGCAACTCCTGGTGGCCGGGGGCCACGCCCCGAGAAGCGACCTCGACCGTCTTCTGAAGACGGTGGCAAATCCAAGATGTGGTGCCCCATTCACAAAACGAGCAGCCACAGACTGGAGGACTGCCGGGAGGTCCAAAACCTTGCCGAGCGCTACCACAAGCGCCGGGAAGGGTCTCCCTTCCGACAGAGGGAGGGAAAACAAAAGGTCGATGAAGCTCCGGCTGAAGAGGAGTTGGGGTTTCAGGACCCCAAAAAGGTCTTGAAAGCCGTCTACACCTCTGTCGACGATGATTCCGACGTCTCCGACAACGAGCGTCGAAAAACCATGAACACCATCTTTGGTGGGTCATGGGACATCACCTCTCGCCGTGTCATCAAGACTATGCGACGAGATATGGCTGCTGTAGCTCCTACAGCTAGACCGGAGCCACATCGAAAGTGGATGGACACACCCATCACTTTTGATGCTTCGGACTGTCCTCAAAGCATGGTCGGAGCTGGCCAGCTACCCTTGATGGTATCTCCCACCATCAACAACATCCAGCTCCATCATGTCCTGGTAGATGGAGGTTCGGGGCTTAATCTCATCAGCTTCGAAGCTTTCACTAAGCTTCAGCTTCGACCTTCGGACCTCCAGCCCTCTCGACCTTTCTCCGGAGTAGGTCCGGGGGCCATAACCCCACTCGGAGCTATTACTCTCCCTGTTACCTTCGGGACCCGGGAGAAGTATCGCACCGAAAAGTTGATCTTCGACGTCGCTCAGATCAACTTACCATTCAACGCCATTTTGGGTAGACCTGCCTTGTACAAATTCATGGCAGCTGCTCATTATGGATACCTGGTGTTGAAGATGCCAACACCAGTAGGCGTTCTCCGGATCCGTGGAGATCGCACTGCCGGAGTAACTGCTCTGGAGGAACTCCATGCACTCACCACAACGCAAGAGGAGGACTCCAGACAGAAGCAAGCTCCACAACCTCCGAGCATTCGACAACGAGGCTCGACCTCTGCACCTCGTGTGCAGCCAAGCGGCGACACCGACATTCCCGTCAAAGTCGTCCAAATTGGTTCTGATGTCACTCAAACTACCCGCATATCGGGTGGCTTGAATGACAAATAGGAACTCGCGCTCATCACTTTCCTCCGGGCTAACGTTGACGTGTTTGCTTGGCAACCGTCACAAATGCCTGGGATCCCCAGGGAAGTGATTGAGCACAATCTGAAGATTTACCCCGACGCTCGGCCTGTGCACCAGAAACCTCGGAAGCAATCTGTAGAGCGACAGAACTTCATCCGACAAGAAGTGAAGAAGTTGCTCGAAGCCGGATTCATCCGAGAAGTCTACCATCCAAAATGGCTGGCAAACCCAATCGTTGTGCCTAAAGCCGGCGGGAAACTTCGGATGTGCATCGACTACACCACACTGAATAAGGCATGTCCAAAAGATCCAATCCCACTACCTAGAATAGACCAGATAGTGGATTCCACCTCCGGGTGTGAGTTACTGTGTTTTCTAGACGCATATTCAGGATACCATCAAATCCGGATGTCTAGGGAAGATGAAGAACATACTTCATTCATCACAGTGGATGGATTGTATTGTTACACAGCC
The DNA here is from genome assembly GCA_036927565.1 of Tuctoria greenei. Taxonomy (NCBI): domain Eukaryota; kingdom Viridiplantae; phylum Streptophyta; class Magnoliopsida; order Poales; family Poaceae; genus Tuctoria; species Tuctoria greenei. Next base: position 184,998,336 of record JAYESD010000003.1, on the reverse strand, counting down.
ATGCCTTTTGGTCTCAAGAATGCAGCTTCAACTTTTGTACGAGCAATGTACAAAACTTTCGAAGAACTCATCAGAGACATAGTGGAAGTGTACGTTGATGACATCGTGGTTAAAGTCAAGAACAAGGAGTCCCTCTTGGACACCTTACAGGCTGTCTTCGACAAGCTGCGGGCCACCCGCACGAAGCTAAACCCAGACAAGTGCGTCTTCGGGGTTAGTTCCGGAAAGCTTCTTGGTTTCCTGGTAAGTCACCGGGGCATAGAGGCTAATCCGGCGAAGATAAAAGCCATTGAAGACATGCGGCCACCAACCCGCATCAAAGACGTCCAAAAATTAACCGGATGTCTAGCAGCCCTTAGCCGGTTCATTTCAAGACTGGCGGAAAGGGCACTTCCTTTCTTCAAGTTACTAAGGAAGTCCGGACCATTCCAATGGTCTGAAGAAGCAGAGAAGGCATTCCAGGAACTGAAACAGTTCCTCACCACCCTACCAGTCTTGGTAGCTCCGAACCCTGGTGAGCCTTTATTGCTTTACATTTCAGCAGCTGACGAAGTCGTCAGTATGGTTCTGGTTGCGGAGAGACCGGAACTACCCAATACTCAGGAATCCAGATCCCTTCGGGAGGATCCGGAGGTTCCTGAAAGCGGGTCTGGGTCCCAGCTCTCAGACTTGAACCCACAAGAAGCCACTTCAGAGGACCCTGGTTCCTCCGAGAGGATCCAGGTCATTCCTGAAGAAGCTCCGGGTTCCTCCACCCAGAACTCGGAGGTCCCTGAAGATAGTCTGGACCCCTCCGACAGGGTCCGGATCAATGGAGAGGAAGCTCCGGACCCCTCCGGGAGGGTCCGGACCATTCAACGCCCAGTATACTTCATCAGTGAAGTGTTACATGATGCCAAGACTCGATACCTAGAGGTGCATAAGCTGCTTTACGCAGTTCTTATTGCCTCAAGGAAGCTTCGACACTATTTCCAAGCTCACAAAGTCTCGGTGGTAACCTCATATCCACTTCGAGCGATCCTGCATAATCCCAATTCAACTGGGAATATAGCAAAGTGGGCAGCGGAACTGGCTGAATTCGACCTCGAATTCATTCCAAGACAAGCAATCAAGAGTCAAGCATTGGCAGATTTCATGGCAGAATGGACTCCCTCTCCATTAAACCCTGGGGGCCCCAGCGAGCAGAAGACGGAACCACAAGTTCCGGCCTTCACTAAGCCTCACTGGACCCTTTACTTCGACGGCTCCATGCAGAAGTAGGGAGCCGGAGCTGGAATCCTTCTCCTCGCACCAACCGGGGAGAAGGTGAAATACATGGTGCGCCTTGACTTCAAGGCAACCAACAACATGGCGGAGTACGAAGCACTCATATATGGATTAAAGGTGGCACTATCATATGGTGTCAAGCAGTTGCTGGTCAAAGGAGATTCACAACTTGTCATCAAACAGGTGAAGGGTGAATGCTCCTGCAATAATCTCCAGCTGGCTGCTTATCTCCTTGAAGTCCAGAGGCTTCAGAAGGACTTCGAAGTCCTAGACCTTCACCATGTTCAGCGTGCTCACAACGCTGAAGCTGACGAACTCTCGACCAAGGCGTCAACCGGAGCTCCGGCTCCAGACGGAACCTTTGTCCGGAGGTTGTCAAAACCCACAGTTCAGCCTGCCGAACTGAACGAAGGGGGCGAGATCAGCATCCCGAAGCTGACGGTCCCGATGGCCCTGTTACCATGGCAGCCATCAAGGGTCGTAGGTGCTGCCGGAAGCTCCGAGCAACCCAGCACGCAAGACTCAAATGCTCAAGTCAGTTCCGATGCATGGATCTCAGAGATCCGGAACTACTTGAAAGACAACATCCTTCCTGACGATGATGTATCCGCTGACCGGGTAGTCAGATTGGCTAAAAGATACACGTTGGTAGAAGGGGATCTCTACCGGCGCGGTGCCAACGGCATCCTAATGCGGTGCATCACAAGGGAAGAAGGCTGCGAGCTCCTCGCAGAAATCCATGGAGGTGAGTGTGGGAACCACGCGTCTTCCCGCACGCTGGTCGGAAAAGCCTTTCGGCACGGCTTCTACTGACCTACAGCGCTCCAGGATGCTACTGAGCTAGTGAAGAAATGCAAAGCATGCCAATTTCATGCAAAGCAAATTCATACACCTGCTCAGCCCTTACAAATGATACCTCCTACGTGGCCTTTCGCTGTGTGGGGGATGGACATCTTGGGACCCTTCCCAAGAGCCGTCGGAGGTTACAAGTTCCTGTACGTCGCCATCGACAAGTTCACCAAGTGGCCGGAAGCTACTCCTGTTGTGACGATCAACAAACAATCTGCAATCAATTTTCTACAATCTATCGTGAGCAGATTCGGAGTCCCAAATAAGATCATCACTGATAATGGGACTCAGTTCACAAGCTCCGCATTTCAAGGATATTGCGAAGACCTCGGCATACAAGTTTGCTACGCTTCCGTAGCTCATCCTGCCAGCAATGGACAAGTCGAGAGAGCAAACGCAGAGATCCTTAAAGGACTCAAAACGCGCACTTATGAGCGTTTGAAAAAGCACGGAGCTAATTGGATCGAAGAGCTTCCGCCCACTCTATGGGCTAACAGGACTTCTCCAAGTCGGGCAACCGGAGAAACACCCTTCTTCCTGGTGTACGGAGCTGAAGCGATCCTTCCTCCGGAAATCACCTTGGGTTCCCTCCGAGTCCGGACCTTCGACGAAGCCGCGCAGGACCAGCTCCGGCGTGAAGACCTAGACCTCCTCGAGGAGGGAAGGTGCCAAGCAGCTGTTCGGAATGCCCGATACCGCCAAGCTCTACGGCGCTAGCATCAGCGGCATGTACACAACCGACAGCTCGAGGAAGGCGATCTGGTGCTACGGAGAATACTATCCAGAGAAGGGCAAAACAAACTCTCCCCCGGCTGGGAAGGACCCTTCCGAGTGATCAAAGTATCCCGTCCCGGAAGCGTTCTCTTGGCTACCGAGGATGGGACACCTCTCCCAAATCCTTGGAACATCGAGCACCTCCGTAAGTTCTACACTTAATTCCATGGAGGTGAGTCTTAAGTAACTTGAAGTGTATGTTATAGAGTCATTGTACAGAGTCGGGTAGTTCCTCCGGGAGAGCAGCCGGACCTTTCCCGAAAGGTTTGGAAAGCTCATGCAACACTTGATACAGTCTCCGGACTGGAAGTGTAGCTAACTACCCTGGGTCAAACGAGAAACCGAACACACTTAGCCTGGTTCCGTACCCTAAGAGTGTACTTGTTTCCCCTGTACCCCGGACCTATAATGAAAGACATCTTCATGTGAAATAGACTCCACGTGCATTCATTTTTGCATAAGGCTCGACATTTTTATTTTTCTCTTTCTTGTCTATAACAGAAACGTGCAATTCTTGAGAAGTTCTAGTTTAACTGGTTTATGTACGATTTGAGTTGAATTGTCGAATTTTTTAGATTTAAAAATCGTCTGTGGCCAACTCGCCTGAAAGCCGCCAAGCCATTCTAGGGCCGGAGTGCGCTATCGACTTAGCCTGGTCAAGCACCCTAAGTACGCCACTCTACCTATATTCCGGCAGGCCAAAGTAAGGTGGGTCCATGGACAATTGGATCTAAAAGAAAAGACAATTCATCCAATCGTACTAAAAATCGTGTTCAACTTAAAATTCTCTTAAGAACCGTAAGCCGCAACGAAGTTATAGATAAGGAACGAATTTTACTGTTTTTCTTGACTTAAGTGTGCAGGAAAAATAAACCCAATATTGATGGAGAAAAACCGGAGTTAACCAAGCTCCGACTCCCACCGGCGTTAACTTAAAGATGGTGAGAAGACTCTATCACTAGAGTCTGTTGCCAGCAAGCCAAGCGTGGCAAGGGTCATTGCCGGAGCTACTAAGCTCCGACACCTTGAAGTATTAACTATCGACACTCAACGTGTTGGTAGAGGCTACTGCCGGAGCTACTAAGCTCCGACGATGGACAGTGCCGGAGCTTCTAAGCTCCGACGACTTCAAGGGACCTTCACTATCGAAAACTTCGGACCTAAACTATACAAGTTCGAAGCAAATTTGTCTTCAACAAAACTCAACATCCTTTTGGTACATGTCCACAATCAAATTGTGCACATCTACCAGGGGGCCAAGTGAAGACAAAGATGCTGAAGACAAAAAATGAAATTCACGAAAAATTGGGGATTTCATTTCATCAGAAGACCGGAGATTACATCTGGGGACAAAGGATTACAAAATTGAGGAAGAAGAGAAGATACAAATAAAGGCTAAGAAAGATAGTCCTAGACCCTATGGAAGAACTCAGCGACCTTCTGAGCGACCTCCGACACGCTGGCTCGGGTAGCTTCGCCTTCTCCTTCGACGGGGCCTTCAAGCACCGGGTCCAGAGAGAATTGAGGGTTCCCGCTACTATAACACGTCAACACATATTCAGTGACGTTCCTAGCCAGGGATTGTCCCTCGACCTCCAACTGGTCCGCGATGACGTCGCCCACCTTGGAGAGCTTGCTGCCCGCAGCGCCCAACGCTTGCAACGCAAGGTCCGGCTCCGGCTCCGGATCATCCGGGAGCACGGGGCTGAAACCCATAGGCGCCAGCGCATCGTCGGCCTTGCTCAGGAACTCCCAAATTTGCAGGGAGTCCGTCTTCCTCAGGCCCTTCATCTCTTCCAGGGACCTCCGGGCCACCGCCAGCTCCGAATTCTCGCGGGAGAGGCGCTCAACTTCTTTGGCGTTTTGCTGAATCTTCGCAGCAACCCGCTTTTCGAGTCTTCCGAGCTCCTCCTCCCGGAGGTGGATCTTGTTCCGGCGGTCGACCAGATCTTTCTCCCTAGCCTCTATTTTCTTCTCCCGAGCGACGAGGGCACACTCGTACTCGTAGAGTTCTTGCCCCCGCACCCAGGTCTTCTCCTCTTCCTCGAGGCAGCGCTCTTCCAATTTTTTAGCGCGCTCCTCGAGGCCCTTGTCCGCCAGAGCTGTCTTCTCGGCGAGCTCTTCTTCACGTCGCAAGACGTCGTCCCGTAGTTCCAGGAGTTTTTGCTCCTCATCCTCGAGCCGCTTTTCCCTTCCCTCAAGTGCCTCTCGGCGCTTGATGAGTGCGGTACTGATGGCCTCGAGTTGATCGAACCGAGCGTTGGCCGCATCATTAGCAGCCTTAGCTTGGTCGTGGTACTCCCGGGATTGGGCGTCGAGGTTGTGAGTCATGCTCTCCCTCTCGTCCAGCATCTCACCCCAGAGCTCCAGGCGGACCTTCTCCCGCCTGATCCATTCCTTGTCCTCAGCAATCCTCGACTGCGCCAGCTTGGTCTCGAATTGGAGTCGATTACGCCACCTCCTAAGGGTTTAGCGCTCCTCTTCAAGAGCCTTGCTGTCGTGGAAGAAGGCTAGTTGGACTTGGCGTAGACTGGAGCAAGCGTTGTCGATGGACATCGACAGCGAGATGGGCTCCGAACCTTCTGGGGCCTCCTCCGCTGGCTCCAGCGGGTCTTCATTTACAAAAATTGGGTCCCACTCTACGAGAGCGGAACCCCGAGCTTCCAAGGCACTAGGGAACTCCTCCGGGATGGCCTCAGTCGCCACTGAAGAAGGTCCCGCCACCAAATCTTCATTCGCCCCCTCAGGCTGGGGGCCGGCGACTTCTTTCAGGCACTCTGGCTCCGCCACGGGTACCATCGACGTCGTCGCCTCCACTAGCTCCGGCCGGGACGCTTCTTCTGAGGGAGGCTCAAGCTCCCTCGCCTCTTCGACCACCGGCTCTGCAGCCGGCACTTCCACAATCACCGGCTCTGCAGCCGGCGCTTCAATAGCTACCGGCTCTGCGACCGAAGCTTCGGAAGTAACCGGCTCAATTGCCGGAACCACTTCTTCCGGCTCGCACGCCGGGGCTTCAGCTACTTCCGGCTCAACCGCCGGGGCTTCAGCACTTTCCGGCTCTAAAGCCGGGACCGCTACTTCCTCCGGCTCGACAGCCGGAGCATCTACTTCTGCAGCACAGGGGCCCGGAGCTTCAACCTCCGGAGCGGGTGCCGCTGGCGCATCTTCAATCCCGTGGTCCGGCGCTACCACGGGAATTTCTGGAGACGAGTCGAGGTCCATGACCACGACAGCTGGCGCCGGAGCTGTCGCAGCCTCCGCCTGGGGCGGCACCGGGGCTGGAGCAGAAGCCCTCGCAGCCTCAGACACTGTGGCTGAGGGCGGAGCTTCACTCCCCTTCTTGGGAACGCTGCAGATGAAGAATGAAGAAATTGAGCAAACAGATGCTATAATTAAAAGTTAATTGAGGTAAGCAAGAAAAATTACCTTGGGAGGCTCACGCACCAGCTTGCGCGGAACCTCTTTCCCGGACGTTCCGGGCTGGCCACGGTCGGCGTATGAGCTCCGGGAAGACTCCCAGGACTTGCCGTAGCCGCGGGCGTTTCCCGGGTCGGAGCTCTCCTTGACCGGGAGGAACTCCTAGACCTGGAGGCCCTCACCGCTTCTCGAACTGGAGTCGCCTGTCCGGAGCTGGCACCTCCGGAGGGACCCATCACGGGGACAGCCGCACTCCGGGAGGATCCCACCGCCGGAACAGTAGCGCTCCGAAAAGACCCCACCACGGGGACAGACGCTATAGCGGCGGAGGATCCTCCTTCCTGAGGACGGGGAACTGGCGGGGAAGTAGCAAGCCCGACGGACCTCCCGTCAGCATGTCGCAGCTTCCTCTTCCGGCTCTCTGGCTCCTCCGCCAGCTCCTTGCCCTTGCCGGTGACCTCAGCTCTTGGCTGAGAGACAGGGGCGGAGCCGCCTTCCGACAACCCGGGGATCGCCAACCGGGCGGTCGATCTTCTCTCGACGACGCCAAGGTCGTCAAGCGCGGGCATCTTCCGCCGGAGCTCCCTGCTGAACTCAACTTCCACGTTCAGGGGGAGGAAAGCCGGCGGCGGAGTCAAGTACTCTCCGTCAACATCGATGCCGTGCTGGAATTTCTTGAGGTGAAACTCCAAGGACTTCCCCACCATGCTGGACTTCAACCCGGTTTTGACCCGGTCTTCGTCCATCACGCTGTTGAGGGCCCAGGCGAGCTTCTCCCTCCTCTTCAGCGGTGCCCACCTGTTGGACAGGAAGTTGCAGAACACCGCCTGGGGAGTCAGTCCTCCCTCCACACATTGGCGGATCCTGGACAGGATGGGGTCGAAAGCTGCCGCCAGCACCGGAACTTCGCTCCACACCGACGTATCAATGCCGGGCAGACCGTCTGGCAGCTCCAACCGCTCGTGCTCCTCCACCCGGACGACTACCCAATCTTTTTTCCAGTCATCCCACTTCCCTGAAGGGAACGACCGGAGATACTTGAACGGGCACTTCTTGCGCTTCACAAAGTAGTAGAAGCCAAGGTACTCGTCACTTCGGTCGGTGGTTTGGACGGTGAAGAAGGTGCGGAAGAGCTCGATGCAGGGAGGGACGCCCACCCACATCTCGCAGAAGTGGACAAAGATGGACACAAGGAGGAGGGAGTGAGGGCCAAGGTGGTATAGCTGCAGACCATAGAAGTCCAGCAGCATCAAGAAGAAGGAAGAAAACGGTGGGATCAGCCCCACCATGGCGTACGATGAAAAGTACACCATTTCGCCGGAGTGCTCCTTTTTAAAGGGAAGCTCCCCGCCGGCGTGGACTGAACGGTTGAAGAAGTCCGACGACCACCCCATGAGGGCTCGGACCTTCTTCAGATCGCTCTCCGTCTTCAAACGACTCTCACGCAGACCCAACTCCATCGCAGCACAGCTAGGCGAGAGAAGAGAAGCAAAAGCACGAGTTGGGAGTTTGAGCGCAAGAACAGATGGAAAGCGTAAAGAACTCCCGACGGTGCGCTTTCCTTCTTAAGTAGGCCCTCGCAACGCTTGGATGGAAACTGCAGGGGAGTCAAGCATACTACTCAAGAATTCAACCCAGCCGATGACAAGAGGGCCCGGGACCACCCTGACGATCAAGTCGAGGCTCTTACCCAGGCGAACAGTTGTCATCACGAGGCGGGAAACCCAAAGGCGGCGGACTGCCAAGGCGCGCGGAACCGATACGGTTTTCGTATCGGGAACCGACGACCTTCAATTGCGAGAGATCCGCACGTCAAAGATCTTATCTGCCGCCTGAGGTGCGCCACGCGTCGGGACTCAACCATAAAGCCCCGACAAAGGCACCTCCGAAGACCCTTGAAGACCCAGTTCAAGAGTCGCAAGTGTGGACCCATCTCCGGCGGAATGACTTCATCCTGTTAGCCTTCCCCGGAGGTAGGTCCAGGGGGCCACTGTCGGTACCCTAAAAACCATACACCCCCCTGAGGTTACAAAGATCTCAAGGGAAGGACATCTACTCAAATTGAAGACCCTCGGGGGCCCACTCGCCAGACGTGACCGGACCCGCTTCTCCGACATGGTTAACCTCTAGGTTGCCACGTGTACTGACAGACCAGAGTTATTACCCACAAGGGTGAAGCTCCGGGCTAGGTACTGAAACGGCACCTCCGGAGGTAACCCCTGACCGAGAGAAGCTCCGGACCTGACACGTGCCAGGCCACCCCGGAGCTTCCCGCTTCTCCCAAGCAAGCTCCGGAGCTGCCACGTGTCCATACGTCGGAGCTAGCTGCTTAAAACCCCCGGGAGACGTTGTAACGGCTCCGGATCTCCAAAGGACAGCCGCAGACTTCAAGACCCAATTAATTACCATTAATTCCACGTTAATGATAATTAATCGGATGATCTTAACACCTGTAACGGCACTGTCGGAGCCGTTACAGGGTTATTAACAACAATTAATCTCGTGTATCAATACTAATAACCGCCAGGGCCACATGTCGGGCCAGGCTGACTTGTAACGGTTTGTCCTTATGTTATAAAAGGACAAACCGACGATACACGGAGGGAGAACTCTCAAACACCCTGAAGTTCACAAGTTAATACAACACACACACACACACCCGTGGAGTAGGGTATTACGCTCAGGCGGCCCGAACCACGTAAACGACTGTGTCACTCGTGTCCAATCGCGTTTCACCTACTTGAGTCTCCGCGCGCCCAAACCGAACCTCAAACTCCTTCCACACTTTCGTAGTGTCAGGGGATCTGCCGACTCCCAACAGTCGACAAATGCGATGCTCTGGAATCAAATAACATAGTCTTCGGGTTGGAGTTTGCGAGAAACATACCAAAGCATCCTCCGTAGAGATATGGTTCACGTTGCCATGAGTAAAATTCTGCTGTCCACAGTTCTCTTGTGGCTGTCCTCCATTGGCTCTTGGGTTCTGTCTTGGCGCATTGCTTCCTTGACCAAGACCTTACTTAGGGCATTGATGTGCAAAGTGTCCTGCTTCTCCATATGTATAGCACTTCCTAACTGCACCAGAATTTGGACAGACTTGATTCTGAACATTTGCACCAAGGAAGTTGGCACGAGGTGCAAAAGACACTGGAGGCTTAGGTGCTTGCATGACAGGGCGTTGCTGCACAAACTGAGCTGGGCGCGGTGCATAACCAGGGCGTTGTACAGGAGCATAAGGGTTGTAATAAGGCGCGTTTGGTGATGCAAAGCGAGAGCGCACATTACTTCCTTGTTGTTGTCCTTGATATGACTCCTTTCTCTTGGTGTCTTGCTCCATCTCACAGATCTTGTTCTCAACCACAATTGCTTTATCCACAAGCTTCTAGAGGTTGGCATAATCACAATTCAGCAGTTGCACTTGGATTTCATTGTTCAAGCCCCTCATGAACAAGTATTGATTCCGACTGTCCCGGCTCACATCCTCAGGTGCATATTTTGAGAGTTGAGTGAACTTATTGAGATATTCACTCACGCTTGACCTTTGTTGCCTCAATTTTTCGAATTCTTGCCTCTTCAATATCATAACACCTTCCGGCACATAATGAGAACGGAAGCTCTCCTTGAATTCGGCCCAAGTAATCCTCTCCTGATTCTCATGAGCATTGCATAGCAAGTCCCACCAATCGGCAGCTGCTCCAACAAGTTGATGAGAAGCAAATAGCGCCTTCTCCCGGCCACTGCATTGGACTATTGCAAGTTTCTTCTCCACAGAATTGAGCCAATCATCGACATCCATAGGGTCAGCAGCTTGAGCAAAGGTCGGTGGCCTAGTTCTCATGAATTCTCCCAACCGGTTATGAGGAGGCGGGGGTGGCGGTGGAGGCATGTGGGGCTGATTGTTGTTGTTGTCAGCCTGCAGCTGTCCCATAGTCTGTATCATGGTCTGCATGAGCTCTTTTTGCATAGCCAATAGTTGTTCAATATTGATAGCTCCCTGAGCAGGTCGTTGTCCATTGTTGTTCTAAGGTGCTCCGTTGTTCTCCTCCTCATCATTGTCATCCCTCTGGTTGTGAGTCCTCACTATCTGAAGAAAAGCAAGAGATAAGAATTTAGAAAACGTCCCCAACTATATGCATCAAGGGATATGAAATTAAGCAACTACCTATACTAGCCTATGTGGACATGGCAATGCTAAAGCATCCCAAAATCCTCTACTAAGTACACAAGTAGCAATACATAGCAATCAGCACACCAAGCAAAACTCATCAGTTCATGAGTGCTCCTATGTGCTCTAAAGTGTTCATTCTATCTAGGTTGCATCCTACAGTCAACTTGTGTCTCTAATGCCAATTTGTGACACCCGGTTCCGAAAATGAACCAAGTGAACGCATATGTGTGCCCAGGACGTTCAACACACATACACGAGTGCATTCACAAAAGGATATATAGAAAATTACCACAGAACAAAATTAATTAAGCATTTTTATTACACAATTCATAATATCCTCAAATACAAGCTCTAATGATTACTAATGAAAAGTTTGAACTAATGCAGCGGAAATAAACTAAATAAACAGACTAAGCAAATAGGCATAAAGGGTATATGGGATTGCGCAACTCCAAGAAATCCACAGGCAAAGCTGATGGCAGACACAGCCTAGAACTCAGCATTATCATCGTTTTACTCACAATCTTGACCTGCAACTGTTGGTGGGGGAATTGCAAGGGTGAGTACATGTTGTACTCAGCAAGTGTGGAAAGTATGACATGTAGCTGATTTGAGTGAAGAATATAATAATGGCTAAGTGCTGAAAAGTACATCAAAACATTTGAAAAGCAATATATTATATGTATGTGAAGTAAACCCATCATAAATCATGTAGTCATCATAATACCAAATCCATATTTAATTACCATCATCCATAAACAAGATTTCTCATTACCATTAACCATATCCATTGCCATAAACCATAATATCATCCCATAATCAGTACCAAACCATCCCAATACCAAAATCCCTCTAATCATGTAAGTCATCCAGGTGCTCTTAACTGGGAGCACGGCTATCATCATAGTTTTAATACTCTGTAGAGTTTGTACCACTTTACCCACGTGTTTGTGATTTCATCACCCATCGACGACTAAAGGAAACCTTTATTATGCCAAAACACTACCATAGGTGTATGGCCAAGAGATCACAAAATAGCCTTTACAAAGGGACTACTAGCATGTACGGACCCACTGAATTTTCATCAGCGGCGATGTCTCCAACTGAGCACATCTTCAACCAAGGGCCCCCTCTTGTGCCATTCGGATCCCAGGGAGTTCCGCCAACCATATCCAAACCCAATCCGACTCCCCTTCCCCAGTGCGCCAAATGATCCACTCAATACTAGCAATACATTAATTGATCAGCTACGTCGCACCCATACTTGGCCTCATGGTTGCAATGTAAATCCTGAATAGTCGCTCCACGAACCGGTCCTTAGATCTAAAGCAAGCAAAACCACCATGTCTTCCAACCCATCCACATACCAGGCTTGCTTAGATCACCCATAACCATATCATATTGAGCAATTCATATTAACCATGATATCATTAATACATAATTAGATAGCATAGTTGTTTTCCTATCCCAATTAATTATGCAAAGCAAAAAGGTAAAAAGCCCTTCCTGACTCTCTACCATGAATTCCAGGTGACAAGGGTGATCAAACAAAGCTAGTAAACTTCCTATCATGGGACTCCCATCAGATTGACACAAGCATGCAGTTTTGCAAATAAAACATTTATTTTAGAAACAGGATCAATATGTTCAAGGACACTTTCCTTGCTCTTGGGCTTGGTTAGGATCAAAGATTTCAAACTCCTGGTGCTGGAGATCCTTAGCGGCACTCTTTAGCGCATATTCGTCTAAACCGCACAACGAACATATAAGACAAGAATCACAATCAATAAGTGCACATATATTACTCAATAAGACATGACATGCATGATTAATGCAATTATGAAGCAAAACTAGTCAATGAGTTGTTAATGATGTTTACTACATGGTTCTAATAGCTTTTAACATGTTTGGATAGGCTTGGGATTGATTCAAATCAATTTAGATTTAATTCAACAGAAAACAGTCAGCAAAATCGGATTAGTCTGCCCTTCACAGAAACATTAAACTAGGATTTTCTAGATCGACGTGAATTTGGGGAAACAGAGTAGAATTAATGTGAGGAAGAGGAAGTAGAAGGTGTACCAGGTGTTTAGAACTCCATTGAAACAAGGGATTTGGAGGCAACACTCGGATCTTGACGATCTAGGGTTGATGAAGAAACTTGATGGTGGATTATTGATGCAGAATGAAAACTTGATGGAGATCTTGATCCTCTTTTGTTTCCTCCTCTTCTTCTTCTTGATCGGGATCTCCTTTTCCCTCCTTGGTGGCAGCTACTCATGAACTAGGGTTTGTGGTATTTCAATTGAGGCATAAGGATATAAAGTCAAGGGTGGTGTTGTTTATATAGAAGGGAGAGGTAGAGTTTCAATGAATTTGAGTCTGGGGTTGGTGGAGGCTGATGTGGGGTCCCACATGGGCTCCAAAAAGAGTTAAACACGACGTCCTTAGGCCCACTTAAGGTAAAACCCAAAAACAAATCGTGGGACAAAAGATCAACTCGGAATCGCGATTTACTAGATAAGTCCGCTGAAGGCCGGACTAGTCCAAAGATTGACAGAGGCTAAAACAGACAAGTTCGGACTATATCGAACAAGTTCGAACTTGGTCAGAGGAAAAACAAACAATTCTGGTCAAAACTGGACAAGTCCGATTTTAGCCAGAGCAAAAACTGACAAGTCCGCTGGAATACCGGACAAGTCCAGGGACTTAGCAAAATTTCAATGAAATGGGATGACCGGACTAGTCCGCAATGGACAGGACAAGTCCGAAACTGTACAAAGGCAAAAATCGAAATAGTTCGCACTAAAACAGACATGTCCGAGTGAGGTCAGAGAGAAATTGGACCAGTCCGCACCAAAAATCGGACTAGTCCGCACTTCTCAGAACTTTTGAGTGTGGATTTGCTTCTAATTCATTTTAAACTTATTTCTTTTTATGTTGATTAATGTTAGACATGTATTAGAATGTATGCAATGCATCATGGATGAAAATGAGGGTGTTACATCAAGGCAACCAACAACATGGCGGAGTATGTGTTGACGACTGTTATACACCAATTTGACCCGTCAATATAACTCAATTATGTGAAGGAATTGTCATTTCTTGCACACATCACCTTTATATTTAACCTATTTCCACTTGTCCTTGGAGAAAGTAGTGCATGCAGGGATTCTATACAGAAATAAAGTGAAACAAGGGGATGGATCTTATAAAATATCATTCCAGCCAATCAAGCGATGACACGTGGCACCACATGGATCAAATGGTCCACAAACAGAAGTATCTGAGGCCATCCAACGGTGTAACACCAATATCAGTCAAGGGGACCCACCTGTCAGTCACCTGGAGAAAGCACACCGCACAAGGGGCCAGGACCAGGTCAGTCGATCCCCCCCTAGTCGGTCGACTAGTTCCTGGCGCCTTTCTCGGTCAAACTCCACGTGGTGGCTTCTCCTGGCTTGAAGTGGTCATGAGTGACTGATTCACGTGCTTTGGGTGGCGGGAACCGACCCTTCTCCAAGATATAAATAGGACCTCTCACCCCTCACTTCAACACACACCACTTGGGTATTCATCCTTTGTATCCACTACTCTCCATAGGTTTAGAGGAGTATAGGCTGTAGAGAGGAGAGTCTCTAGTCCATAGTCCAAGTAGGAGAGGAGTAGAAGGAGTCTCCTCCCAATTGGGAAAGGTATGCCTTCCATATTCGTATTTATATTTGTGACTTTATTCATAATAAAGATGTTATCTTTAGTCTTCAATTGTTCATATACTTGGATGAAGCGTTTCTTGTTTAATTGTGGATTCCATGTATGTGGTAGGAGTAGTATTTATGATTGTGCTATACCATGCTCATTACATTATCATAAACACTATAAACCTCCACTATAGTCTAATTAGCTATGTTATGATTATGTTAACATGAATCACTTATGCTATGAATTAACATTGGTTTAACGTGTTATATTTCATTGCCTTAGGATGGCTTGTGCCTAGGCTCTTAAGGTAATTACTTAATATTCTAGCATGGTGCTAGGATAGAGAGTAGCGTTGAATGTCTCATAGACCCACGGATTGAAGAGGTAGGCAGTAGGTGGTGATAGCCCTATCCGTCTTTTGTAATCCTCCATGTTCGGCTATGCCACAGGCTCATGGCGGGAGTCGCCTAGTGTTGCTAGGGGTAAACCCGTGCCCGATGTGTTAATCCACTTAGCATGAGAATTCGTAATTAATATAATCATTAGTAACTAACTTAGGCCATGTATATGTACATTAGAAGCATAGGAGGAGTCTCTACCTAACTCTTAGCCTAGTTCCTCTATTACCTCATTTATCCCCTTAGGATAGAATACGCTTGTGTGTGTCACACTACCTCAACTTATCATTAAACCCATCCTTGCTAGAACCCGACATAGACCAAACTAAGCTTTTCCACTTGATGATTGTTTTACTTCCATCTAGCATTCCTTTGGGAAAATATAAATGACAACCTTTGGGAATACTCTTTAAAGGGGAAATGCTACATCGATAGTTTCTGTGCGCTTGCGGACGTTCACTTGAGAATTAAAACCTACCAATAAACATTTCTAGCACCACTACTAGGGATGAATTGTTAGTAGTGCATAGGAAATATCAACAGTATGAAGCTCTCATCTACGAGCTCAAGGTGGCGCTATCATATGGCGTCAAGCAGTTGATGGTGAAGGGTGACTCGCAACTCATCATCAAGCAAGTCAAAGGTGAATGCAGTTGCAACAACCCTCAACTTGTTGCTTACCTCCTTGAAGTCCAGAAGTTGCAGAAGGACTTCGATGTCCTAGATCTCTGCCATGTCCAGCGTCTCAACAACGCTGAAGCTAATGAACTCTCGACGAAAGCTTCAACCGGAGCTCAAGCTCCCGACGGATTTTTTGTCAGGAGATTTTTAGGACATGCCGCTCAGCCTGCCGAACTGAGTGATGGGGGCGAGACCAGCATCCAGAAGCTGGCGGTCCCGGTGGCCCTGTTACCATGGCGTCCACCAAGGATCATAGGCGCTGCAGGAAGCTCTGAGCAACCCAGCGCGCAAGATCCAGAAGCTCAAGTTAGCTCCGATGCATGGATCTCGGGGGTCCGGAGCTACTTGAAAGACAACATCTTTCCTGAAGACGGTGCTTCCGCTGACCGAATCTTCAGATTGGCTAAAAGATACATGCTGGTACAAGGGGATCTCTATCGACGTGGTGCCAACGGCGTTCTAATGCGGTGCATTGCTCGGGAAGAAGGCCGCGAGCTCCTCGTGGAAATCCATGGAAACGAGTGTGGGAACCACGCGTCTTCCCGCACGTTGGTTGGTAAAGCCTTCCGGCATGGCTTTTACTGGCCTACAACACTCCAGGATGCAGTTGAGCTGGTAAAAAAGTGTGAAGCTTGCCAGTTCCACGTGAAACAGATTCACAAACCAGCTCAGTCGATACAAATTATACCTCCTACATGGCCATTCGTTGTGTGGGGGACTGACATTTTGGGACATTTCCCAAAAGCCATTGGAGGTTAAAAGTTCCTGTACGTCGCCATCGACTAGTTCACTAAGTGGTTAGAAGCTACTCCAGTTGTGACAATTAACAAGCAATCTGCTATCAAGTTCTTGAAGTCCATAGTATGCAGATTTGGAGTTCCGAACAGAGTCATAATTGACAGCAGAACCCAATTCACAAGTGCAGCATTTTAAGAGTACTGCAAAGATCTTGGCATACAAGTCAGCTATGAATTAGTAGCTCACCCAGGAAGTAATGAACAAGCTGAGAGAGCAAATGGAAAGATACTAAAAGGACTCAAGACGCGCACCTATGAGCGCCTGAAGAAACATGGAGCCAACTGGATAGAGGAGCTTCCGTCTGCATTATGGGCGAGCAGGACATCTAACCGGTCAACTGGAGAGACACCCTTCTTCTTGGTGTATAGAGTTGAAGTGGTCCTTCCTCCAGAGATCACCATGGAGTCACTCCGGGTTCAGACCTTCGACAAAGCCGCGCAAGACAAGCTCCGGCGTAAAGACCCAGACATCATTGACAAGGGAAGGTGCCAAGCAGTTGTTCGGAATGCACGATAATTCCAGGTGCTCTGGTGCTATGATCAAAGGTCCGTGCTCAACTGTAAGCTTGAAGAAGGCGATCTGGTGCTGCGGAGAATAATGACTCGAGATGGCATGAACAAACTATCCCCAGGCTTGGAAGGTCCCTTCCGAGTTATCAAAGTTTCCCGCCCCGGATGCATTCGCTTAGCAACAGATGATGGGACCCCGCTTCCCAATCCATGGAATATCAAGCACCTCCATAAGTTCTATGCTTAGTTTCATGGAGGTGAGTCTGTACTTACACATAATATAAATTATAGAGTCCATGGACAGAGACGGGTAGGTCCTAGACAAAAAGCACACTTAACCTGGTCATTGTACTTTGAGTGTAGCTTACCTAGCCTGGGTTAGAACAAGATGAATAGAACACTTAGCTTAGTTCCGTATTCTAAGTGTGTCCTTGTCTCCCCTGTTGTTCGGACCTATAATGAAAAACATTTTTGTGTGAAAGCAGACTCCACGTGCATTAATTTTGTACAGGCTCCTTACTTTTATATCTTTTCCTTCTTGTCTATAATGAAGCTGTGCATTTCTTCTTTGAAATTTAGTCTAGGTGATTCGTGTGCTATATAAGTTATATTGTTGATCTTCATTCGGATCTTAGCATTGCTAAATGGTCTACTTGCCTGAAAACCAAAGCCAATGACAGGTCTGGAGTGTGCTATCGACTAAGACTAATCAGGCACCCTAAGTATGCCACTCTACCCATATCCTGGCAGGTCCCAGTAGCGTGGGTCCAGAAAGCATTCGGATCTGAAGAGATTCCATCAATATACTTGTTATCATGCTTGAATCCCTGTGGATCTAGAATTCAAATAAGAACAGTAAGTCGCAAACAAATTATAGACAAGAGGATGAATTTTACTGCTTTTTTGTCTTTATTGCGCAGGAAAAATGAAAAACACATGGCAATGGTGAATGATGTCGGAGCTGCTAAGTTCTGACAACCCCCTAGGGGTCCTACCGTCGACGTTTTATACGTTAACAATGAGCGCCCTCGAAGCTAGGAAGCTTCGATATCCCCCAGGGGGCCCGCCGTCAACGTTTTATGCATTGATAGTGGGCGTCGTCGAAGCTAAGAAGCTCCTACAACCCCAAGGGGACCCGCCGTCGATGTTATATACGTTTATAGTGGGCGCCATTGAAGCTAAGAAGCTCCAACAACCCCCAAGGAGCCCGCCATTGACGCCACAAAGGGCCTTCAGAGGTGTCAGACTAAACTTCGGACCTAAGAGTTAACATTCTATCTACAAGTTCAAAGTGATCAAGTTGTCAAGTCATTGTCAAATCCTTATTAGTACATGTTCGTACTCAAATTGTGCACATCTACCAGGGGCCAACAATATAAAGGGCAATGCGTTGAAGACATATACAAAATGGGATTCATTCATTCAAAAGATTGGATTTCATTCATTCAAAATGGCGGACTACAAGTTGAAGGAAAAAAGGAAAAGCCCTAACTACTAGAGGTCCTATGGAAGAACAAGGCAACTTTTTGGGCAGCTTCTTGAACACTAGCCCTAGCGGCTTTTTCCTCCTCAGCAACGGGTCCTTCGAACACCGAAGCTAAAGACATCTAGGGGTCCCGGCTTTTGGAACATGCCAACATATATTCGGCAACGTTCTTGGCCAGGTTCCTTCCTTCTATCTCTAGTTCATCGACGACCATGTCACCCACGGCGTCAAGCTTCTTGTTGGCGAAGGTCAATGCCACCAGCGCCTTGTCCATTTCTGGCTCCGGGTCAGCCAGACATATTGGACTGAAACCAAATAGCACCAGAGATTCATTGATGTGCCCCAAGAAATCCCAGATTTGTTGGAACTCGGTTGCTCTCAAGCTCTTAAGGTGAAAGTTCTGCAGAACCTTCCTTGGAGAAGCGCTCGACTTCCTTAGCGAGCTGCTGAATACATTTAGCCATCCGCTTTTCCTGGTCGCTGAGCTCTTTCTCCTGGAGGTAGATATGGTTCATCCACTCTGCCAAGTCCTTCTCCTTGGACTTTACCTTGTCCTCCCTGGTGGCGATATTAGTCTCTCTTCTGGAGACGTCTCTTCCCACCAGCCAAATCCTCACCTTCTCTTGAATGCACCACTGCTCAAACTGTTGGGCGCGATCAGCTAAACTCTGCTCACCTAGTGACAGCCTCTGGGCGAGCTCTTCCTCCCTCTTTATGAGGTACTCCTCTTTCTCCAGGAGCTTATCCTCTCTTTGATCAAGGGCTTCCAAGCATTTCAGAAGTACCTCGTTTAACTTGTCAAGACTGTTCGAGCAATTATCAGTTGCCTCGTAGGTCTCCTTGGCATGCTCAAAAATCTCCCGGGTCTTGACATTGAGGGCCTTGATCATGGCCTCTCTTTCATTCAGCGCCCGGTCCAACAGCGCCAGCCGAGCCTTCTCCTTGGCCACCCATTCCTTCTGGTCAGCCAGCCTAGACTGCGTCAGCTTTATCTCAAAGTGAAGTCTGTTGTGCTCTTCTTCGAGAGTCTTACTTTCATGGTCAAAGGCGAGTTGGACCTGGTGAAGACTTGAGCAAGCGTTTTCAATAGACAACGCCAGGGGGATCAGCACCGGGCCGGCTTGAGGTGCTTCGGCGGGCTCCAGTGGGTCTTCCAAAATCACGAAGGTCGCCACTAGCAAGAAGGAGTGGGGGCCAAGGTGGTCAAGTTGCAGACCGTAGAAGTCTAGCAACATCAGCAAGAAGCTTGAGAATGGTGGGATGAGCCCCACCATGGCATACGACAGGAAGTATACGATCTTGTCGGGGTTCTCCTTCTTGAAAGGGAACTTGCTGGTGCGGATCCTATTGTTGAAGGAGTCGATCGACCACCCCATGTAGGTGCAGACTCTCGACAAGTCTTCATCCTTCTTGATCCGCCTCCGAGGAAGTCCCATCTCCATCACCGCAAAGTGGAGCAGAGGAGAATATGGAAGAAATGAATGAATATTTCAAGTAAGTGTTTCTCCTACACTTATGATTTTCACCATCTTTTCCAACACATGTATTCTAAATGGTTCTCTTTTCCGTATAGTATGTTCGACAAGCAAAATTGTAGACATAGACATCAACCCACGAGCAAGCAAATAGAACAGATTCGACGGGAAGGAATAAACGGGGGATCTAATTTTCTTTCCTGGTTTCGAGATCATGTAACATTTTCTCGATAACTTATCAATGTTAACAATGTTTTCTTATAACTTAAGAATGCTTACGTTTTCTAATAACTCCATATCTTGGACAGTGCCAAAAAGATGCCAACGTCCATGAAGATTTGCGACAACTATCCCGTGGAGTGGTTAATGTTAGAAGCTATGGTCGATATAACGTCAACGGCTTTCGATTCCGTACAACTCAACTTGAATCTCTTCGTCCTCTCGCGGCAACATGTAATACCGGAGTTGTGATGAGGGCAATCGATTCGCAAGATCATGAAACGCAGTACTACGGGATTATTAAAAAAATCCTTGAATTCACTTTTGTCGCAAACAAGACAATTCGAGCGATATTCTTTGACTGCGAATGGTTTGATTCCATTCGTGGAATTCGAGTAAATGAATTTGGCATGGTCGAAGTAAAACACAAGGAACGACTGAAAGGATTCGATTCATTAGTTCTTGCACACCAAGTAGAGCAAGTGTACTATCTACCTTATCCATGCAATAAATTCAAAGCTTGGTGGGTGGTACATAAGGTGAATCCTCGTGAGCGGTTATATGCTCCAGGAGATGATGATTACCACGATGAAGCTAAGGTTGATTGTGTCTACCAAGAGGAAGAGTTGTCAGACTCCTTCTCAGTCGAGCCCGGTGTAGGACTCGATGACTTAGTTGGAGACGCTCAAGATATCGAGACTGGCACGGAAGCGGAAACAGAATCAGAATCGGAAACTGAAGATATCGATGACATAGTCAAACCTGTTGATTTGCGCAAACGAAAACGATATGCGGAAGAAGAAGATCGATGGGCTGGTTTAAGGAGTAGGGTGCATGATCGTGATGTTGATGAATTTTGAAGTAACGTTTTATTCACTAACTTAACATTAATTTTGTATATTATCTTTGCATATTAATCATTTATTCCTTGCAACAGGATGTCGTCAAAGGGGAAGTGGGAGGGGAAGCCAGTGAGAGGGTTTGAGCCGCCACGAGACCCTTGCTCAGGGACCTCGTTACCTTCGAGCCGACGTTCCCTCTTTCTGGCGCACGCTCCACCCTCAGCTGTCGTGTGCTTTCAGCGAACGGAGGTAAATTTTAGTTTACAATAAAGTTATTTTAGAAATTGCAGTTGTTAATAATTATTTATTGTCAATCTTTTCCTTTTGTGCAGTCTGACTCAGAGTCTTCTGAGTCCGATTCAGAGTCAAAGGCTAGGGGGCCGCTACAGGAGCCTGAGTCAGAGGCTAGGGTGCCACTACAGGAGCCCTCTAGCGCTAGACTCCCTTCGGAGCCGGCTAGCGCTAGCCTCCCTCTGCAGCCGGCTACCACTAGCCTTCCTTTGGACTCCGGTGGTTCCGCAGAGCCTTCAGGGTCACAGGACGCGGCTGCGTCGCAGCAGAGGCGACGGACGAGGAGGACCCACTTTGCAGCTCCTCATCCGGTTACTACTCAGCGGACCACGTCCGTCCTGTCGGAGACAGGTAAAAACAGTATATAGTATATTAAATATTAGATGTTTTTTTCCTTTATTTAATGATTTAATATATTTTGTAGATGTTGGTACGACTTTTTGTTCACGGGGGCCGAGAAGCACCATAGGCAAGTTAACAGTGTCATGGGTGCTATCGTGAAGTTGCACTAGCCCGGTGTCATTGACGGTTTCCCTACCCTGTTGTGGGATGACTACGCTCGTGTCTCTCACCCGGTCCACGACACGGTTCAGGGAGTCTGTGGCACGATTTTATGGTAAGTTTAACTGTTTCATTTTTTCAACTCGTTTGAATTGTTAATGCATATCACTTAAATATTTGTTTGCTTAAAGCTGAGGTACCAAGTAGAGGAACCGGGCATGGAGGACCACGCGAGACGCGTGTTCCATTACAACACTCGAAAGCTCACAACGGTGGCGTTGTCGTACGAGCGGATTCAGTCCGTCAACGTGTAATACAAGCGGCACCCTCGGGAGCAGGAGCAGGAGCAGCAAAGGGGTCTATTTAGGAAGGACTCCGACGCATACTTGACAGAGGAGCAGTACGCGGAGGTAAGTTTTTAATATTGTTAAATATTTACAATATCTATGTATGTTAACTGCGTTGATAAAAAATGAAATATGTGCAGGTTAGTATTTCCTGGTTACAGGGTAACATCGAGGCGTACTTAGCTCTCTGTCGGTACTGGGCTAGCGACGCTTTCATCAATAAGTCCACAAAGGCTAGACAGTGTCGCATGGGGTCCGAGGGCAAGCACAACTATGGCGGCGACAGCTACTTGCGTTTGGCTAAACGCATGGTAAGTACCTTTTCAATTTATTTATTTGTTCCTAATATATTTATCTCACTAACACGGTTGTACAGGAGCGAGAGATGGGTCAGGAGCTGACCCCGACCCATGTTTGGAAGAGAGGTCACAAGGGAAGTGACCCTTCTCAGCCAGGGCAGTGTAGTCAGGTCGTAGCCGACCGACTGGTAAGTTTTGGAATTCATCAATTTCATTATAACTAACACTATTATCTACATTATTGGATTTGTAGACAAAGTACACGCAGGAAGTCGTGAAGATACACGGTGCGGATTATGATTGGGAAAGCACGTCGATCGACCCTGAAGCCGCATACGCAAGCGGAGGCGAGAAGGCCCATGGACGGTGAGTTGTTCATGTGTTTCATTTCTTTTTCAATTAATCTTCTTCTACTTACTGTTTTCATTCTTTTGCAGGTTTGCCATTTTTGATGGAGTTATCGACTCGAGGTCGACGCGACCTTTGAGAGGCGCTTCATCGTCGTAGGCTTCGTCCGTTGGGACCAGTGGTCGTCTCTCGCAGACCCAGCTGGAGCTCCAGGCCATGAAGGAGACGCTGACGCAAACTCAGGCAGAGCTGGAGAGGACGAGAGCGGAGGCAAGGGAGGAGCAGTAGAGGATGGTCTTAATGATGGCCCAGATGCAAGCAGTGGTGGCGGTAAGTAATTTAAAGTACCGTAGTTAAATTTTACAGCACTTTAATAACATATATCTTCTAATATTTTGCAATGGCGGGCTCTTGCTTGACACAGCGGTCAGGATATCGAGATTCCTACGCTTCTGCCGCAGCAGACACTGGAGCAGGTGATAAACTCTCTCTTTAATATTGTTGTATCCATTTTAGTATTTTACATAGAGAGATAAGGAGGTGGAACATAGAGGTAGATCTTGATGACTTGTCAGCTATTGATTCCTATAGTGGTGAGGAAGTTAAGTGTAATCAAGCTTTAGTAGTTTTTGACCATAGCAGAAATGATTAGTATATAGTTAATAAGTTGTCAGTGCTTCCAGTTAACAAAGGGCTAGTGGTTTATAAGTTTGACCTATTACCTAAAGTCTCCAACTCTGATACCTGCTAGTTTGCTATTTATATATGCAACATTACTTCATTTGAAACTACAACATGCTTACTTCTTTTGTCTGCAATACCAAAGACCACTAAATTACCTCTTGAAACCTTATGTGATAGCTCAGGTGCATGACTTAATGTGAAGCAATCCAACTCTAACATTATCACTAATGTTCTTGGACTCTGATGTTATCACTGAGTTGACATTGATGCTTACTAGTGATTATGTTTCTTTTGCAGGGTTCGGGAACGCGCCGAGAATATCCCGGAGGCAGTGGAGGGGCTAGCGTGTAGCCCGGTGGATGTTTTGTTGTTGTTGATGTTTTGGAAATTAATTTGCAACTGTTTTGCTATGTATTTATCGAATATATTATTTGTGCATCTTTTCTGTGTTCTCGCCATCGAGCGAGGTAGTCAGTTTCTGTTTTTAAAAAAAAATCGAAAACTTAACTTACATCGGCTATGGTCGTGCCGACGTAAGTTAGCCCAGTTTAACATACGTCGGTGTGTCCTGATCGACATAAGTTAAATCACTTAACTTACGTCGGTTTGGTTCAACCGACGTAAGTTATACCACTAAACTTGCGTTGGCCCGCTGTGGCTGACGTAAGTACTCCGGCCCAGCCCGCGGCCCATCCCAGTACGTAACTTACGTCAGTTGCTGCAGACTGATGTAATTAAGTAACTTACATCGGCGGCCGACGTAAGTTACCTTAATTACGTCTAATCCGCTTTGTCGGCCGGCCACTGACGTAATTAAGATAAAATCGACATAATTAAGTAACTTACGTTGATTTAGACCTTAATTACGTCGGCCCTGTCCGACATAATTGATTAATATTCCTATAGTGGCCGCATACGCTAGGCCGCCGACACCCGAGCCGCAGTCGCTACCTGATCGCTCACAACCGTTGCATCCCAATATGGTTGCCGACCTGACTAGCTCACCGGCCGACACCGATGGTTCCTCGCCGCCCGCATCGGTGCGTTGCTCGCCGCATCGCACGCAGCCCCGTGCCTCGCCGTGCGCCGCAGCCGGCCTGACACCCCGCTCCCAGCCGCACCCTGCCGCGGCATTGCCTTGCTCCCAGCCGCATCCCACCGTGCTGCATGCCGCCTGATGTGCCGCCCCGCGTTGCCACTACCATATGGCGGCGCTGCCTGCCGCCCCCCCCCCCCCCCCCCCCGACCGATGGGCGAACCGAGCTCTGCGTCGATTGTCAAGTCCCAGCCCACGTTGTGTTTTATTTTTCGTTTTAACTGAAAATAGAACCAGATTTTTTGGTTAACCGTTGAATGTTTTTTTCTTTCATGAACACTATTTCAATTTTTATTTCCTAATAACCGAACTTTGAATAAAAATCTGAACCTGAACCGATCTGTTTTGGTTTAACTTATTGTCCGACCTGAGTTTATATGACTATATTAATAGGGTCATTTGTGTAATTGACCTCGTTTTTCAATCTAATTGTATGGTTGACCCTTCTTTTTAGGGTTTGTGTATATGACCCCGTTTTTTCAAAATGAGCAAATGAAATGATCCTACCCCGTTAAGGCTACTTAACGGTGTTAACTCCATAAATAAAAGACATATTTAGCACTGCACAATTGACCCTACTTTTAATTGTAATATTCATTTATGACCCTACGATGAACATAAAATTTCAGCATTATTTATGTTTGTATAAAAAATTTCAGCAATAATTGAAATATTTTTTAATAATTTGGATTTATGTACATATATGAAATTGTATTCAATTTAAATTTTTAAAATTTTCAACAGCAATTCAACTATAGTTTAACCATCCGAACATAACACAATTGCATATATATGAATTCTCAAATAATACCACATAAATGACAATTCACACACAATATTTAACATAATATCAAACGAAGTATAATACATGTCCCCAAACGTAAAGTAGCTAAACAATAGTCTCAAAAATAATGCAAGAAGAACGTCAAAAACAACTATCAATTACATGATCATTCAAACACCAAACCATTCAACTAGCCTTTCTCTTCCTCTCTCTCCACCTCTTCCTCTTCATCCACCTCTTCCTCTTGTAAATGGTGTGGTCTCTTTTCCCACATCACTTGCACTAGACCTGCATAAGAATATTAAATATGATATTGACTCACACATTAACAGTGAAACTCATGGGAAAGACGAGGGTACCATGAACAAGCAACTGGAAGCAAGCCACAGGAGAGCATGTAACCGAAGTAAACTAAAAAAAGCAATGCATGGCAGGGGAGCATATAAGAATACAAACTGTCCAGCATAAATTAGTGTATAAACTCATGGTGCCACAACATGATTAAATGACATCACATAAGCCACTAAGCCAGGAATGCCAATGCTATCTATTCCCCTGTTACATGTCCGCTCTTGATATTGAAATACCTTTTTCATAGAACGCTCAAAGAACTGTATTAAGAAGTGCATGAATTGTTAACTTACAAAGTTCAGAAAACAGCCTACAGCTTAGGCAGGAACATAGTCTGAACATCGAATGATCTTGTTCTAAACAGAGAAAAAATGCATTGTATCTATCTGCAGGAACTTTCATTCCATCCAACACCACTTGTTGACATGAGCTATTCAACAAATGACATTTTTCCTTTTATGCTTTCATCAATCCTTAGAAATGCTTTTGAACTGCTAGTTATTATTTCACAGCAACATAGTTAACCTCAAACGATACAATTTACACAGAATTTTTTTCTTTAAGGGAAATTTTCACTGAATTGTTGCATTGCACATGAACAGGAACATTCGGTTAAGGGGGTGATCACCATACAACAGTCAATTAATGAAAGTTAACACTGTTAGCATTCAATTAACACTGAATCACTAAAGTGCATCGGAGAGAACCGGCATTACCAGCTCTGGAAGGCCACTGCCGCTTCTTTGCATAGGAGCGTCGTCGGCTGTGAGTCGCGCCGCCGCCGCCGTCCTCCTGCAAAATCAGATCGGCCGTGAGGCTCGCCACCGCCGCCGTCCTCCTGCAAAATCAGATCGTGCAGCAGCCGCCGCTGCCCCATGGTCACGCTGCCGCGGGCCTCCGTGGCAGCGGGCCTCCGTCGGTGCCCCACCTCAGTGGCGGATCCAGCGATAAGTTATAGGGGGGGCTGGACATTATCTAAAAAAATGAGCATAATAAAATAAATGTGTTAGTATAGAGAATTGAACTCTAGACCTCAAGTTTAGAAATTGTCTCTACTAACCAATTAACCAATTACATATTTAACAATAGTTTTGAGACTATTTTCTTAATATACCTCTTCTTCATCATCAAAATTGTAGAGGGAGCTCTAGGGGGGCTCCATTGTTCGTCGCCGGGTAGGGGGGGCTGGAGCCCCCCTCCCACTGCCCCCCCCCCCCCCCCCCCCCGTTGGATCCGCCCCTGCCCCACCTCGCAAGCGCGGGCCTCCGTTGGCGCCCGTTCGCAGGCCCTATCCTCTGCCGCTGTCGCTAGGTTTAGGAGATGATCGGGGCGCGTACCAGAACTCCCGACGCCGAACAAGAGAGGATTGGGGCACCTACCGGTTCATGAGGGTATTTTGGTAATTTTTTAATTATTGTGTTTATTTTTTATTTTGTAAAAATTGTTAATTATTTGAAATTAACAGAACTGTTAACTAATGGTCAGACGGAGATTTCATTTTAAAATATAAGGATCAAACATGCAAACTCGAAAAAATAGGGTGAAACGTACAATTAGTTATTAAACGAGGGTCGCTGACACAATTATCTCATATTAATATAGAGGTAAAATTAACGTAAATACAAATGAAAAGTATGGATACAAGTGCATTTCCATGTTTTTTTCCTCATAGTTAACACCTTAACATGCACTAACAGAGTTGGGGCATACTTTGCCTTTATTTTTAAAAAACAAAAGTAAAAAATCACAAACTCTTATTTTGAAAGGTAAAATCACAATTGCATTTCAAATCATGGATAAAATTACAATGGCCTCGAAAAATTTACATCTTGAAACATTACGTTCCTACAGTGGTTTCGGAAATTTCTCTTATTTTCCGTTTTTTCCGAGTCAAACATCACATATGTAGAGAATTTGCTGTACATAAAAATGAAACACCACAAATTCATTTGGGTTTTGTTTGTTCCTGCCGGACAGAAATTGTATTATTATATTATCGTTAATATTACGTAATATAAGAGAACATCAAAAAATGACAATTTCTGGTCTTAGACCAGTGTTACAGTGTAAGACCATCCACACCAGCATACTCTAAAGCATACTCTATACACTATTCTCCTTCAGCTTTTACAGTACGTACTCTAAATTACACTACGAAACAGTATATCCAGTATGCTTTACAGTATGCCACTGCGGATGGTCTAAACCACCTACTAATCCGAGAACCTACACGCTCCGCCTGTACAGAAAGCCAGTGCTTAGATTTCGAATGATGAGCTCTCTCCCTGCCACGCGGAGCCCACGCAAGACTGGAACCAGAGGCCATCGAAAGCACGTTAAGCCTCGCGGCCTCGGGATCTCCACCCAATTAAAAGTGCACGATAAACTAAGCAAACCTTTGCCCCCAAGATTGGGACTATGGCATGCGGATCCCACTTGCTTCCCCTGGGCCCGTGGTACACCGGCCACGCTTGCCAATTAAAGATCCCGAGCAGCCACGGATTTGATCGATCTCTGCTGATGTTTCGTTCAACAGGTGTGGTGCGTGGCAGGGCGCCTAATCTACCACAGTGCACACTCGCTGCACGTGGCTCTCTCTGCCCGTTGAAACGCGACGGCTACCCACGTTGATTAAAATGAAGTCAACACTGATCAATGGCGTATCGTAAAATTAAGTCAACATAAGTGAATTAAATCAGCGATCCTGATGATTTGTGACATCTAGTGCCGTCGCAAATAAAGGAAAAAAAAAAGACAACCAAGCCTTTGTTCCAAAAAAGTTGGGTCGGCTAGAAATGAAACTCAATAATTTTTAAAAAAAGCAATATAAAATAAGATGAGAGTATGAATAAGATTCTACATTTTATTTATTTTAGAAATGGATTAATAAGAAATAAGATAAGAGTAACAAAATTCGAATAAACTAAGATTCTGAGACATGAATTGCTAATTTCCATGCAGTACTATCATGAGCCAAATCTCTAGATATGTCCCACTCCTTTAATCTTTTAAGCCTTGTTTTACCGTCTCCTGCCATGTCAACATTGATCGACTTATACCCCTCCTAAATTTTTCTCTACTATTTATAATCTCACTATTAACTGGTGCTGGTGCTTCTGGAGGTCTCCGCTGGATATGGCCAAACCACCGTAGGCGATGTTGGAATAGCTTCTCCTCAATCGGTGCCATCCCTACCCTATTACGTATCATCTCGTTCCTAATTTTGTCTCTTCTTGTGTGACCACACATCCACCGTAGCATGCGCATCTCCGCAACATCATTTGTTGGACATGTTGCCTTTTAATTGGCCAACATTCTGCTCCATACAATTTTGCAGATCTGATCACCGTCCTATAGAATTTTCCTTTCAATTTTGTGGAAGTTTCTTACCACATAAGATTCCAGATGCTTGTCGCCACTTCATCAACCCGATCTTGATCTTGTGGCAAACATCTTCGTCAATATCACCATTGCTTTGTAATATTGATCCTAAATATCGAAATGTGTCCCTCCTAGGTACTACTTGTCCTTGTAAACTAACATTTCCATCCTCGCACCCGACATCACTAAAGTTGCATCTCATATACTCGGTCTTGGTTCTACTAAGTCTAAACCACTTAGACTCTAAGGTCTGCCTACATAGCTCCAATTTTCTATCAACACCATCCCTAGTTTTACCTACCAACACTACATCATCAGCAAAGAGCATACACCAAGGGATACCCCCTTGTATATCCTTCGACACATCATCCATCACTAAGGAAAAGATGTATGGACTTAAGGATGATCCTTGATGTAGCCCTAATGTGAAAGGAAAAGTATCGGTCTCACTATTTCTTACGCGTACACTTATCACCATATTATCGTACATATCCTTGATAAGGTTAATGTACTTTGTTGGGACTTTGTGTTTCTCTAGCGTCCACCACATGACCGGCTTTAGTAACTTATCGTATGTCTTCTCTAAGTCAATAAACACCATATGTAGATCCTTCTTTTGCTCCCTATACCTCTCCATAAGCTGACGGATAAGAAAATCGCCTCCATAGTGGACCTCCCACGCATAAAAACAAACTGGTTTTTAGTGACATTGATCACTATTCTCAAGCGGTGTTCAATCACTCTCTTCCAAAACTTCATAGTATGACTCATAAGCTTAATTCCTCGGTAATTAGTACAAGTTTGAACATCTCCTTTATGTCGCAAATGAGGGAAAAATTGTCGCAAATAAGCTATTTGCGACGGCTTTGCTTATTTGCGACGATTTCTGGCCGTCACAAGTTACTCATCGCAATTAAGCTTATTTGTGATGGCCACCGTCGCAAATAACGCTATTTGCGACGGCTCGTTGCAGCCGTCACAAGTTATTGCCAGGGGCAGGTGGGCCCCACACGCCTTTTTGCGATGACTAGGCCATCGCAATTAAGACCCTATTTATGACAGTCTGTCTATCGCAAATTAGACCAGCTAATAGGACCCACGCAGCAAACCAACGGGACCCACGTGGTCATTTGCAACATCTCGGCCGTCGTAAATAAGCACTTAATTGGACAGCCTGGCCGTTGCAAATAACAGAGGCTAGATTGCGACACTTAGAAGCCTTATTTGTGACGGTACTATATAAAAAAGCTGTCGCAAATAAGGTTTTTTATTAAAAAAAACAGAAAATGCTAATCGGCTCGATGGCCAGAATCACAGAACAGCCAACACAATATATCACAATCACAGAATAGACAACACAATATACCATCGATACATCGCACATCACCATCAACAAAGCAAACAAGGGCTCACTCGCCTATCTGACCTCCGAAGCCACCTTCGAAATCCAAGTCGTCGTCGCGCCTCATTCCAGGTGGCGGTAACGACAGCGACGGAGTTTGAGCAGCTGTCACAGATTCCTGCAATTAATGAAACTTAGAGTTAGAATATAAATGAATCAAAATATCTCTGCCTCCCTTCCTCTCCCTCTATGTCCATCTAGATCCCCCCTCTTCCTCTCTCTTTTCATTCCTCTCTCTCTCTATCTCAATCTCTCTCTCTCACTCTATCTCTCTATTGCTATCATTTTCCCTCTATCTTCTTCCCTCTATTTCCATCTACATCTCCCTCTCTCCCTCTATCTTCCTCTCCCTCTATCTCCATCTACATCTCCCTCTCTCTCTCTTCATTCCTCTCCCACTC
The DNA here is from genome assembly GCA_036927565.1 of Tuctoria greenei. Classification (NCBI taxonomy): domain Eukaryota; kingdom Viridiplantae; phylum Streptophyta; class Magnoliopsida; order Poales; family Poaceae; genus Tuctoria; species Tuctoria greenei. The sequence goes on along the minus strand of JAYESD010000003.1, from coordinate 184,967,867 downwards.
TATCTAACTATCTCTCACTCTTTCTTCTATCTCTCTCTTTCCTCTATCTCAATCCTTTTCTTCTATCTAACTATCTCCCATTTTCTTCTATCTCAATTCTTTTCTCTCTATCTTCCTCTCTCTATCTAATTATCTCTCATTGTCACTCTATTTCCTCGCTTTATTTTGGTTAAGTTGAGGTAAAAATAGAATTGTTAAGTTAACATAGAAAATTACTTGATCCGTAGAAGAAGGATCGCCTGGAAGGACCGTGTCGAAGTGTAGCTACGACACTTCCCCCGGTACTACCAAATGTAGCCTACAGAGGTTCTTGTTTCGGTTGGGGCGCTTAAAGATCTGGAACAAGAAGGTGACACAGGAGATTTACATGGTTTGGGTCGCCTGAGCGTAACACCCTACTCCACGGGGTTTGTGTTGTTGTATTGTATGAGCCTGTTCCCTAGTATGCGGGTTAGCTTGGATCAGTTCAGCTCAGATGTCCCTGGGTTCGTGCAGTGCAACCCTTTTATAGTTCTAAGGATTGACCATTACAAAGTTTGCTCGGCCCGACATGTGGCTCTGGCGTATTTAATGGCCTAATACACCTCTAAAGGGTATTAAGTATGATTAAGAGTGTGATAACGTGCCTTAATGGCTGTGTTACCCCTATTAACAGCACATTGATCGTGTATCATTAATATAGCATTAATGACACGTAATCAGGTCTTATAACTGTCTCTTTAATCGCCCTTGATTGTTTGTACAGAAGGAGATCTGCCAATGTGCTTGTTGGATTTGGAGACTCCACACGTGGCAGCTCCGGAGCTTTCCCTTGCGGGAGGGTAGATCCGGGGCTGCTGTACACATGTTGGCATCGGAGCTTTCCCTTGTGGGAGGGTAGGTCTGAGGCTGTTGTACACGTGTCAGCACCGAAGCTCCTCTCTGCTGGGGGTTAGGTCCGGGGTCATTGTACACGTGTTGTCACCAAAGCTTCTGCTCGAATGGAGTTTAGTTTTGGTTTTCCTTTACACGTGTTTACCCAGGAGCTACCCATATTAGGGGAGCGAGTCCGCTGCAATGTGACATGTGGGGCCTGAGGAGACCTTCAACTCTGACAGGTAGAACTCCCTTGTACTCTTCACGGTACCGAGGGGTACCCGGTATGCAGGGTACCGACAGTGGCCCCCGGGCCTACCTCTAGGATAAATCCTTTGGGTTAAGTTATTCTACCGGAGGTGGGACCATTATCAATTCCCGCGCTTCGATTTCAAGAGTCTTCTGATGTGTTGTTGGAGCGATGGTTCGAGAGTGAACCATCGACGCGTGGCTTGTTATGAATGTGACAGATAATATCTTTGAGTGAGTATCTCACGCAATTGAAGGTCGCCGGTTCCCAATATGAAAACCGTATCGGTTCTGCGTGCTCTGTCAGGGTGCCGCCATTGGGTTTCCCGCCGCTCATCATGACAACAGTTCACCTAGGGTAAGAACCTCGATCTCTTTGTCGGGGTGGCCCCAGGCCCACTCGTCATTGATGGGGTAGACTTTTGAAAAGTGCCTTCGTTCTCACTGCGGTTTCCATCCAAGCGTCGCGGAGGCTTACTTAAGATGGAAAGTGCGCACGGTTTAAGGACTCTTTACGCCTTCGATCAAATTTGCGCTCAAAGCCTCCCAAACTCCGCCTAACTTCCCTTCCTTTGCTCCGCTTTGCCGCGATGGAGTTGGGTCTTCCCAAGAGCCGCCTCAAGAGTGACGATGATCTGAAGAAGGTCCGGACCTATATGGGGTGGTACAGCGACTCCTTCAACCACTTGATTTGCTCCGGCAAACTCCCGTTCAAGAAAGAGCGCAATGGCGATATGGTGTACTTCTCAGCGTACGCCATGGTGGGATTGATCCCACCTTTCTTCTTTTCTTTTGATGCTTAGACTTTTATGGTCTGCAGTTGTATCACCTTGGCCCCCATTCTCTTCTTCTTGTGGCGACGTTCATCCACTTTTGCGAGATGTGGGTGGCTATTCACTCCTGCGTCGAGCTATTCTGCACCTTCTTCACCATCCACACCACCGACAAGGGGAATGAGCTTCTTGGCTTCTACTATTTTGTAAAGTGCAAGAACTGCCCCTTCAAATACTTGAAGTCGTTTCCTTCCGACAAATGGGATGACTAGAAGAAAGATTGGGTCATCATTGCAGTGGAGGAGCACGAGAAGTTGGAGCTATCTGAATGCCTCCCCAACGTTGACACCGATGCTTGGAGTGTAGTTCCGGTGCTGTAGGATGCTGTCGATGGTTTTGATCCGGCAGATCTCCCGACACTACTAAAGTGTTAGAGGAGTTTGAGGTTCGGCGTGGGCGCACGGAGATTCAAGAAGGTGAAGTGTAAATGACACAAGAGACACGAAGATTTACGTGGTTCGGGCCGCCTGAGCGTAATACCCTACTCCACGGGGTGTGTTGGTATTGTATTGGATGTATGAGCTCAAAGTGAGTTTAGAGTGAAGAGTGAGTGCGTCTAGTCCATGTATCGTCGGCCTGTGCTTATATAGTACAAGGGCAGGCCGTTACAAGTTAGCCTGGCCCGACATGTGGCCCTGGCGGTTACTAATGTTGATACACATTTGATGCGCTTAATTACCGTTAATAACCGAGTTACGGGCTTTGATAGCACCGTTACTGGTAATTAAGGTCGTCCGATCGTGTGTCATTAATGTAGTATTAATGACACTTAATCGGGTCTCGAAGTCCATGATTCCCCTTTGAAGATCCGGAGCCGTTGTGAAGTCTTCCGGAGGTTGGAGGATGAAGATCCGACGATTGGACACGTGGCAGCTCCAGAGTGTACTGTGGGAAACAGATAGGTCCGGTGCCACCTTACACGTGTTAATTTTGGAGCTTCCCTCGGTCTGGGGTTAGGTCCGGGGGTGCCGCTATGGTACATAGCCCGGAGCTTCCCCCTTGTGGGCGGTAGCTCCGCTTTGATAGTACACGTAGTGACCCTGGGACTAACCATGTTGAGGAAGCGGGTCCGGTTATGTCTGACATGTGGGCCTCCGAAGGTCTTCAAATCAAGTAGATGATATTCCCTTGAGATCTTTGCAATCCCAAGGGGTATACGGTACCCAGGGTACCGACAGTGGCCCCCTGGGCCCACCTCTTGGGAGGGCCCTTTAGGTGAATTCATTCCGCCGGAGGTGGGTCCATCCTTCGACCTTTGAACTGAGTCTTCAAAGGTCTTCGGATGAGCCGTTGGCGATGGTTTGGAGTTAAATCCTCGCCGTGTGGCATATCCGTGTGCGGCAAATGAGATCTTTGGCGTGCGGATCTCACGCAATTGAAGGTCGCCGGTTCCCGATACGAAAATCGTATCGGTTCCGCGCGCCTTGTCAGGCCACCGCCTTCGGGCTTCCCGCCTCATGATGATAACCGTTCGCCTGGGTAAGAACCTCGACTTGATCATCCGGGTGGTCCCGGGCCCTCTTGTCATCAGCGAGGTGGAATTTTTGAGTAGTATATTCGACTTCCTTGCGTTTTCCATCCAAGCGTTGCGAGGGCTTACTTAAGAAGGAAAGCACGCACCGTCTGGGGTTCTTTACGCCTCTCATCTGATCTGCGCTCAAACTCCCAACTTGTGCTCGCTTTTCCTCTCTTGCCTTGCTATGCTGCGATGGAGTTGGGTCTCCGCGAGAGCCGTTTGAAGACCGAAGGTGACCTGAAGAAGGTCCGGGCCCTCATGGGATGGTCCCCGGACTTCTTCAACCGCCTGGTCTGCGCCGGGGGAGAGCTCCCGTTCGAGAAGGAGCACGCCGGCGAAATGGTGTACTTCTCTTCGTACGCCATGGTGGGGTTGATCCCACCTTTTTCCTCCTTTTTCTTGATGCTGCTAGACTTCTATGGTCTGCAGCTGTACCACCTTGGCCCCCACTCCATTCTTCTTGTGTCCATCTTCGTCCACTTCTGTGAGATGTGGGTGGGCATCCCCCCTGCATTGAACTCTTCCGGACCTTCTTCAGCGTCCATACCACCGGTAGGAGTACTGAGTACCTTGGCTTCTACTATTTCGTGAAGCGCAAGAAGTGCCCATTCAAGTACCTCCGGTCGTTTCCCTCTGGAAAGTGGGATGATTGGAAGAAGGACTGGATAGTCATCCGGGTAGAGGAGCACGAGAAGCTGGAGCTGCCCGAAGGCCTCCCCAACATCGACACTACAGTCTGGAGTGAAGCTCCGGTGCTGTCGGATGTCTTCAACCCTGCTCTGACCAGGATCCGCCAGTTCGTGGAGGGAGGATTAACTCCTCAGGCGGTGTTTTGCAACTTCCTGGTCAACAGGTGGGCACCGCTGAAGAAGAGAGAAAAACTCGCTTGGGCCCTTAATAGTGTGATGGATGACGACCGGGTCGAGACCGGGCTGAAGTCCAACGTGGCGGGGACAACCTTGGAGTTTCATCTCAAGAAGTTTCCAGCACGGCATTGACGTCGCGGGTGACGACTTGACTCCGCCATCAGCTTTTCTCCCTCTAAACGTGGAAGTAGAGTTCAGTAGGGAGCTCCAGCAGAAGATGCCTGTGCTTGACGACCTTTGTGTCGTCGAGAGAAGATCGACCTCCAGGGTGGTGATCCCTGGGGCTTCCGAAGGTGGCCCCGACCCTACCCCGAAGCCAAGGATCGAAGTCGTCGGCAAGGGCAAGGATCCGGCAGACGAACCCTTGAGTCGGAAGAGGAAGCTGCAGCATGCCGACGGAAGGTCCGTCAGGCCTGCAACCTCTGCATCAGCTCCTTCTCCCCGGAAGGGGAGGTCTTCTACAACTGCGGCGACTGTACCCGCAGCGGCGTCCTCTCGGGGTGCTAGCTCCGGGCACGCGACTCCAGCGCCAGGGCCAGTTGAGGCCTCTAGGTGCGGAGGTCCTTCCCGGTCGAGGGGGGCCTCGACTAAGGAAATGCCCGTGGCTACAACGAGTTCCGGGGGGCCTTCCGGAGCTTCCACGCCGGCGGCAGCTAGGTCACCCCAGAACGCCCGGGAAAGAGGTTCCGCGCAAGCTAGTGCGGAAGCCTCCCGAGGTAATTTTTAATCTTTACCTCAGACAGTTATTTTGTTGTAGTAACTGTTTTTTAAGTTTCTCCATCCATCATCTGCAGTATTGCCAAGAAGAGGAGTGAGGCTCCACCCTCAGCCACAGTAGCTGGAGCTGTGAGGGCGGAAGCTTCTGCTCCTGTCACAGTGCCGCCCCGAGTAGTGGCTGAAGCTGCGAGAGCTCCGGCATCAGCTATTGTGGTCATGGACCTCGACTCATCCCCAGAGACTCCCGTGGTAGCGCCGGACCACGGGAGAGAAGATGTGCCAGTGGCACCTGCCCCAGAGGTTGGAGCTCCGGGTCCTGGTGCAGAGATGATGGAAGTTCCGGCCGTTGACCCGGAGGAAGCAGTAACTCTGGACCCAGAGCTGGAAATTGTCGAAGCCCCGGCGGATGAGCCGGAGGTAATTGAAGTCCCGGCGTATGCGCTGGATGTTGAGGAAGTCCCGGCGGTTGGGTCAGCTACCTCTGAAGCACCGGTCGCACAGCCGGTCGTTGTTGGAGCTCCGGCCGCAGGGCTGGTTGATGTTGAAGACCTTCCGGCTCCCGAGCCAGTTGCCGTTGAAGCTCCGGCCGCAGGGCCGGGTGTTGTTGAAGATCTTCCAGTGCCCGAGCTGGTCGTTGCGAAGGCGTCAGCGCTCGAGCCCCCAGTAGAGGAGGTGCCCAGGCCGGAGCCAGAAGCAGCCCCTGCTCCGGGAGTGACGACGCCGGAGGTACCCACGGCTGGGCCGGAGTGCCCTATTGAAGTCGCTGGCCCCCTGCCCGAGGGGGCGAAGGAAGGTCTGGCGGATGGTCCTTCGGAACCACTTCCGGAGGTCGGAACTTCATCAGCGGGACCCTCCTTGATGGCGACTAAGGCCATCTCGGAAGACGGCCCTAGTGCCGTGGAGGCTCGGGGGACCACTCTTGTGGAGTGGGACCCAATTTTGGTAACTGAAAACCCACTGGAACCAGCGGAGGGGACCCCAGTAGGTCCGGATCCTATCCCGTTGTCATTGTCTATTGACAACGCCTGCTCCAGCCTGTGTCAAGTTCAGCTAGCATTCTTCCACGACAGCAAGGCTCTTGAAGAGGAGCGCCAAACCCTTAGGAGGTGGCGTAATCGGCTCTACTTTGAGACCAAGCTGGCGCAGTCGAGGCTGGCAGATGACAAAGAATGGATCAAGCAGGAGAAGGTCCGCCTGGAATACTGGGGCAAATTATTGGATGACAGGGAGAGCTTCACTCGCACCCTCGATGCTCAATCCCGGGCCATTTATGAGCAGACCAAGGCAGCTAATAGTGCGGCTGATGAACGCCAAGAAAGGCTGGAAGCCATTAACACTACTCTCATCAAGCGCCGGGAGGCACTTGAGGAGAGGGAGAAGAGGCTCGAAGATGAAGAGCAAAAACTCCTAGAGCTGCGGGATGACATCCTGAAGAGGGAGGAGGAGCTCACCGAAAAGGTGGCTCTGGCTGACAAGGGCCTCGAGGAGCGTGCCAAGAAATTGGAAGAGCGCTGCGCTGAGGAGGAGGAGGAGGAGAAGGCCTGGGTGCAGGGGCAGGAACTCTACGAGCAAGAGTGTGTCATCGCTGCTAGGGAGAAGAAAGTGAGGGGCAGGGAGAAGGACCTGGTTGACTGCCGGAACAAGATCTATCTCCAGGAGGAGGAGCTCGGAAAACTCGAGAAGCAGGTTGCTGAAAAGATTCAGCAAAATGCCAAAGAGGTTGAGCGCCTCGCTCGCGAGAATTCTGAACTCGCAGCGGCCAAATGATCCTTGAAAGAATTGAAGGGCTTGAGGGCTGTGGACTCCCTACAGGTTTGGGAGTTCCTGAGCAAAGCCAACGACGCGCTGACATCAATGGGCTTCAGTCCCGTGCGTCCGGATGATCCGGAGCCGGAGCCAGACCTGGCATTGCAGGCGTTGAGCTCGGCAGGTAGCAAACTCTCCAAGGTGGGCGATGTCATCGCGGACCAATTGGAGGTTGAGGGGCAATCCCTGGCGAAGAATGTCGCAGAGTATGTGCTGACGTGCTACACCAGCCAGATCCCCAATTCCCTCTGGACCCGGTGCTTTAAGGTCCCGTCGAAGAAGAAGGTGAAGCCACCCGAGCCAACGTGTCGGAGGTTGCTCAGAAGGTCGCCCAGTTCTTCCATAGGGTCTAGGACCATCTCTGTAGCTCCCACTTGTATTCTCTCTTTTTCTTCCCCAATTTTGTAATCTCTTGTCTCCAGATGAATGAAATCCAAATTTTTGCGAATTTCATTTTTTGTCTTCAACACTTTTGTCTTCACTTGGCCCCCTGGTATATGTACACAATTTGATTGTGAACATGTACCAAGAGGATGTTGTGTTTTGTTGAAGACTCGTTTGCTTCAAACTTGTAGAATATAGGTCCGAAGTCTTCGATAGTGAAGGCCCCCTAAGATTGTCGGAGCTCAGTAGCTCCGGCAGTAGTTCCTATCAACGCGTATAGCATCGATAGTTAGACCTCCGGGGTGTCGGAGCTTAGTAGCTCTGGCAGTGACCTTTGCCAACGCGTAGTTTGTCGGCAGCAGACTCCGTTTGTGGAATCTTCTCACCATCTTTTATTCTGCGTTGACGGCTGGCCCCCCTAGCTTTACCGGAGCTTGGTTGCTCCAGTGATGCTCGTTTTCAATGTTCAACATCGATTATAAGCCACCTAGGGGGAGTCAGAGCTTCGTCACCTCTGACTTTTCTCCATCAATGTGGATTCTTTATTTTCCTGCACACTGAAGCCAAGAAAAATAGTAAAATTCGTTCCTTGCCTATAACTTCGTCGTGGCTTACGATTCTCAAGAAAATTTTAGGTCAAACACGGTTCTGAATGCAACCGAACGCATTGCCTTTCTTTCTTCCGGATCCAATTGTGCTTGGACCCGCCTTACTTCGGACTGTCGGGGTGTAGGTAGAGTGGCGTACTTAGGGTGCTTGATCAAGCTAAGTCGATAGCACACTCCGTCCCTAGATTGGCTTGGCGGCATTCAGGCGAGTGGGCCATGAACAATATTTGAATCCAGAAGAATCGACAATACAGCTCGAATCGTATATGAACCAGTCGAACCATTCGATAGCACACTCCGGCCCTAGATTGACGATATTTGAATCCAGAAGAATTGCACGTCTTTGTTATAGACAAGAAAGAGAAAAATAAAAAATGTTGAGCCTATACAAAGTAAATGCACTTGGAGTCTGTTTCTCATGAAGATGTCTTTCATTATAGGTCCGGGGTACAGGGGAAACAAGTACACTCTTAGGGTACGGAACCAGGCTAAGCGTGTTTCATTTCTCGTTTGACCCAGGGTAGCTAGCCACACTTTTAGTCCTGAGACTGTGACAAGTGTTGCATGAACTTTGCGGACCTTCCAGGAAAGGTCCGGCTGTTCTCCTGGAGGAACTACCCGACTCTGTACAATAACTCTATAACATACACCTCAAGTTTCTACAAACTCACCTCCGTGATATTAGGCGTAGAAATTACGGAGGTGCTCAATGTTCCAAGGATTTGGGAGAGGTGTCCCATCCTTGGTTGCCAAGCGAACGCTTCCGGGACGGGATACTTTAATCACTCAGAAGGGTCCTTCCCGATTGGGGGAGAGTTTGTTTAACCCTTCTCTGGATTGTATTCTCCGTAGCACCAGATCGCCTTCCTCAAGCTGTCAGTTGTGTACATGCCGCTGATGATAGCGCCGAAGGGCTTGGCGGTATCAGGCATTCCGAACAGCTGCTTGGCACCTTCCCTCCTCGAGGAGGTCTAGGTCTTCACGCCGGAGCTGGTCCTGCGTGGCTTCGTCGAAGGTCCGGACCCGGAGTGACCCCAAGGTGATTTCTGGAGGAAGGATTGCTTCAGCTCCGTACACCAGGAAGAAGGGTGTCTCTCCAGTTGACTGTTTTGGAGTTGTCCTGTTGGCCCATAGAGTGGGCGGAAGCTCTTCAATCCAGTTGGCTCCATGTTTTTTCAAGCGCTCATAGGTGCGCATTTTGAGTCCTTTCAGGATTTCAGCATTTGCTCTCTCGGCCTGGCCATTGCTTGCCGTATGAGCTACGGAGGCGTAGCAAACTTGAATTCCGAGGTCTTTGCAATATCCTTGAAATGCAGAGCTTTTGAATTGGGTCCCGTTATCAGTAATGATTTTGTTTGGGACTCCAAATCTGCATACGATGTACTGCAAAAAGTTGATAGCAGATTGCTTGTTTATTGTCACGACTGGATTTGCTTCCGGCCACTTGGTGTACTTGTCAATGGCGACATACAAGAACTTGTAACCTCCGACGGCTCTTGGGAAAGGTCCCAAGATGTCCATCCCCCACACGGCGAAGGGCCATGTAGGAGGTATCATTTGTAGAGGTTGAGCCGGTGTGTGAATTTGCTTTGCATGAAATTGGCATGCTTCGCATTTCTTCACCAGCTCAGTTGCATCCTGGAGTGCTGTAGGCCAGTAGAAGCCATGCCGGAAGGCTTTACCGACCAGCGTGCAGGAAGACGCGTGGTTCCCACACTCACCTCCATGGATTTCTACGAGGAGCTCGCAGCCTTCTTCCCTTGTGATGCACCGCATTAGGACGCCGTTGGCACCGCGCCGGTAGAGATCCCCTTCTACCAACGTGTATCTTTTAGCCAATCTGACTATCCGGTCAGTGGATACATCATTGTCAGGAAGGATGTTGTCTTTCAAGTAGCTCCGGATCTCCGAGATCCATGCATCGGAGCTAACTTGAGCATTTGAGTCTTGCGTGATGGGTTGCTCGGAGCTTCCGGTAGCACCTACGACCCTTGATGGCTGCCATGGTAACAGGGCCACCAGGACCGTCAGCTTCGGGATGCTGATCTCGCCCCCTTCGCTCAGTTCGGCAGGCTGAGCTGTGGGTTTTGACAACCTCTGGACAAAAGTTCCATCAGGAGCCGGAGCTCCGGTTGACACTTTCGTCGAGAGTTCCTCGACTTCATCGTTGTGGGCACACTGGACATGGTGGAGATCTAGGACTTCGAAGTCCTTATGAAGCCTCTGGACTTCAAGTAGGTAAGCAGCTAGCTGGAGATTGTTGCAGGAGCATTCACTCTTCACTTGCTTAATGATGAGTTGTGAATCTCCCTTGACCAGTAGTTGCTTGACACCGTATGACAGTGCCACCCTTAGTCCGTAGATGAGTGCTTCGTATTCCGCCATGTTGTTGGTCGCCTTGAAGTCAAGGTGTACCATGTATTTTACCTTCTCTCCGGTTGGTGCGAGGAGAAGGATTCCAGCTCCGGCCCCCTGCTTTTGCATGGAGCCGTCGAAGTAGAGGGTCCAGTGAGGCTCGGTGAAGACCGGAGCCTTGTGTTCCGGCTTCTGCTCACTGGGCCCCCAGGGTTTGATGGAGAGGGAGTCCATTCCGCCACGAAATCCGCCAATGCTTGACTCTTGATTGCTTGCCTTGAAATGAATTCGAGATCGAATTCGGCCAATTCCGCTGCCCACTTTGCAATATTCCCAGTTGAGTTGGGATTATGCAAGATTGCTCGAAGTGGGTAAGAGGTCACCACTGAAATCTTGTGAGCTTGGAAGTAATGACGAAGCTTCTTGGAGGCAATGAGAACTGCATAGAGCAGCTTATGCACTTCTAGGTATCGAGTCTTGGCGTCATGAAGTACTTCACTGATGAAGTACACTGGGCGCTGGATGGTCCGGACCCTCCCGGAGGGGCCCGGAGCTTCCTCTTCACTGACCCGGACCCTCTCTGAGGGATCCGGACCTTCTTCGGGGACCTCCGGGTCCTGGCTGGAGGGACCCAGAGCTTCTTCAGAAGCGACCTAGACCCTCTCGGAGGGGTCTGAGTCTTCTGAAGTAACTTTTTGTGAACTCAAGTCTGGGAGCTGGGACCCAGACTCGCTTTCAGGAACCTCCGGACCCTCCCGGAGGGGTCTGGATTCCTGAGCAGAGGATAGTTCTGGTCTCTCCGCAACCAGGACCATACTGACGACTTCATCAGTTGCTGAAATGTAAAGCAGCAAAGGCTCACCAGGGTTCGGAGCTACCAGAGGTGATAGGGTGGTGAGGAACTGTTTTAGCTCCTGCAATGCCTTTTCTGCTTCTTCGGACCATTGGAATGGTCCGGACTTCCTCAATAACTTGAAGAAGGGAAGTGCTTGTTCCGCCAGCCTTGAAATGAACCGGCTAAGGGCTGCTAGACATCCAGTCAGCTTTTGGACATCCTTGATGCGGGCTGGTGGCCGCATGTCTTCAATGGCTTTGATCTTCGCCGGATTAGCTTCTATGCCCCGGTGACTTACCAGGAAACCAAGAAGTTTTCCGGATCTAACACCGAAGACACACTTGTCTGGGTTTAGCATTGTGCGCGTGACCCGCAACTTGTCGAAGACAGCCTGTAAGGTGTCAAGGAGTGACTCCTTGTTCTTGACCTTGACCACGATGTCATCGACGTACACTTCCACTATGTCTCTAATGAGTTCTTCAAAAGTTTTGTACATAGCTCGTACAAAGGTTGAAGCTGCATTCTTGAGACCAAATGGCATGGCTGTATAACAGTACAATCCATCTACTGTGATAAAAGAGGTATGCTCCTCATCTTCCCTAGACATTCTGATTTGCTGATACCCAGAATATGCATCTAGGAAACACAGTAATTCACACCCGGAGGTGGAATCCACTATCTGATCTATTCTAGGTAGTGGGAATGGATCTTTTGGGCATGCCTTATTTAGTGTTGTGTAGTCGATACACATCCAAAGCTTCCCGCCGGCCTTGGGCACAACGACTGGATTTGCCAGCCATTTTGGATGGAAGACTTCTCGGATGAATCCAGCTTCGAGCAACTTCTTCTTGTCGAATGAAGTTTTGTCGCTCCATGGATTGCTTCCGAGGCTTCTGGTGTACAGGCCGGGCGTCAGGGTATATCTTCAGATTGTGCTCAATCACTTCCCTAGGGATCCCAGGCATTTGTGACGGTTGCCAGGCAAACACGTCGACATTAGCCCGGAGGAAAGCGATGAGCGCGAATTCGTATTTGTCATTCAGTCCTCCCGATATACGGGTGGTCTGAGCGGTATCGGAACCGATTTGGACGACTTTGACGGGAATGTCGGTGTCGCCGCTTGGCTGCACACGAGGTGCAGAAGTCGAGCGGGCCCCGCTGACAGATGCTCGGGGGTTTTGGAGCTTGTTCTTGCCTGGAGTCCTCCTCTTGTGCCGTAGTAAGCGCATGAAGTTCTTCCAGAGCAGTTACTCCGGCAGTACGATCTCCACGGATCTGGAGAACGCCTACTGGTGTTGGCATCTTTAACACCAGGTAGCCATAATGAGCAGCTGCCATGAATTTGTACAAAGCAGGCCTACCCAAGATGGCATTGAAGGGTAAGTTGATCTGAGAAACGTCAAAGACCAACTTCTCGGTGTGATACTTCTCCCGAGTCCCGAAGGTAACGGGGAGGGTAATAGCACCGAGTGGGGTAATGGCTCCCGGACCTACTCCGGAGAAAGGTCAAGAGGGGTGAAGATCCGAAGGTCGGAGCTGAAGCTTTGTAAAAGCTTCGAAGCTTATGAGGTTGAGCCCCGAACCCCCGTCTACCATAACGTGGTGGAGCTGGATGTTATTGATGGTAGGAGATACCATCAAAGGTAACTGGCCTGCTCCAACCATGCTTCAAGGGCAGTCCGAAGCATCAAAAGTGATGGTTGTGTCCATCCACTTCTGATGAGGCTCCGCCCGGGCTGTAGGAGCTACAGCGGCCATGTCCCGGCGCATTGTCTTGAGTACGCGATGGGAGGTGATGTCCCATGATCCACCAAAAATGGTGTTCATAGTCTTCCGACGCTCGTTGTCAGAGACATCAGAATCGTTGTCGACAGAGGTGTAGACGGCCTTCAGGACCTTTTTTGGGATCCTGAAAACCTAACTCCTCTTCAGCCGGAGCTTCGTCAACTTTTTGCTTTCCTTCCCTCTGTCGGAAAGGAGCTTCTTCCAGGCGCTTGTTGTAGCGCTCGGCGAGGTTTTAGAGCTCCCGACAGTCTTCCAAACTGTGGCTGTCCGTTTTGTGAATTGGACACCACACCTTGTGTTTGCCACCGTCTTCAGAAGACGGTCAAGGTCGCTTCTCGGGGCGTGGCCCCCGGCCACCCGAAGCTGCACCAGCTGCAGCATTAGATGCGTCTGCCGATGGCTTCTTCTTGCCGTTGGTCTTTTTCTTCTTCTTGCCACTCCCGGAGGTAGTGGCTTCGCCTTTGGAGGATTTTTTGTGATCCTCCGGAGGTGGTTTGGAGTGCATTTCACGGCCCTCCGCAGCTCTGGCACATTTGTCAGCCAAGCTGAAGAGTTCCGTGACACTAGTGATCTCCTTGATCGCCAGTTTCTCCAACATCTTCTTATCCCGTACACCCTGTCTGAATGCCACAATGACAGAAGCGCTAGAGATAGAAGGGATAGTGTTTCGTACCTGAGAGAACCTCTGTATGAATGATTGCAGGGATTCTCCCTCTTTTTGCACGACTGCAAAAAGGTCCAGTTCAGTGCCTGGTCAAGTGTATGAACTCCCGAAGTTGGCGGTGAACTGTCGGCACAACTCCTCCCAACTGTTGATGGAGTTGGGTGGAAGGCTCATAAACTAGGACCGGGCAGTCCCAGTTAAAGCCACTGGAAAATAATTGGCCATTACGGCCTCATTTCCTCCAGCTGCTAGGATAGCAGTGGAGTAAATCTGAAGAAATTCAACGGGATTAACGGTCCCGTCAAACTTCTCCGGCAGGTGAGGCCGGAATTTCTATGGCCACCTAACCATACGCAGATGCATGGCTAGGGCCGAACAGCCTCCTCCTACTCCTTCAAGAGCAGGAATGTCCTGAGCTTCTCTTCTTTCACGAGCACGCTCAATATGGACTCGACCATCTTGTTTACGGTATCAGGATCAAGCTCCGCTCGGAGGTCATGAGTTGAAAGCCTTGACACCGTGTGAGTGCGCCGTGCCCCGGAGGGCAACGACGTCGCTTGCTGCGACGCAGCGCGTCTGCTGTTGTTGGAAACGTGCGGACCAAGTCTGCCAGACAAGGTCCGTTGCTGCGACGGGGCCCGTCCTGAAGGAGGAGGACCCTGGTTGCTGATGCGGTCAGCTGCGGCTGCAACCAAGTGTTCCACATCGGCCCTCCACTGCTCCATTGCATCTCGGGATGCGTCCGGAGGTGGTGGGCGCTGAAGAAGAGCACGTGCTGCATGGAGCGCGTGTTCCGGGTTGTCATGATTTGCCAACGCAGTGATTGACGCCGGTGCACCATCGCGCTGCCCAGCTTGATTTGCTGGTGGAGGCGGCGGTGGTGGTAACTTGACTCCTGCTGGAGCTGACGTTCCTGCTGGTGGCTGCATATTGGAGGGATTGCCCCCAACAGCTTGAACAGTGGGATGCCCGTTGGATGATCCAGCAGCTGAGTTCACCATTCTTGAAATTTCAGGCGCCCCTACCTGGCACACCAACTGTCGGTGGTTTTGATCTAGCAGATCTCCCGACACTACTAAAGTGTTAGAGGAGTTTGAGGTTCGGTGTGGGCGCGCGAAGATTCAAGAAGGTGAAGTGTAAATGACACAAGAGACACGAAGATTTACGTGGTTCGAGACGCCTGAGCGTAAAACCCTACTCCATGGGGTGTGTTGGTGTTGTATTGGATGTATGAGCTCAAAGTGAGTTCAGAGTGAAGAGTGAGCGCGTCTAGTCCGTGTATCATCAGCCTGTTCTTTTATAGTACAAGGGCAGGTTGTTACAAGTTAGCCTGGCCCGACATGTGGCAATGGCGGTTACTAATATTGATACACATTTGATGCGCTTAATTACCCTTAATAACTGAGTTACGGGCTTTGATAGCACCGTTACTGGTAATTAAGGTCATCCGATCGTGTGTCATTAATGTAGTATTAATGACACTTAATCGGGTCTTGAAGTCCTTGATTCCCCTTTGAAGATCCGGAGCCGTTGTGAAGTCTTCCAGAGGTTGGAGGCTGAAGATCCGACGGTTGGACATGTGGCAGCTCCAGAGTGTACTGTGGGAAACAGATAGGTCCGGTGCCACCTTACACATGTCAGTTCTGGAGCTTCCCTCGATCTGGGGTTAGGTCCAGGGGTGTCGCTATGGTACATAGCCCAGAGCTTCCCCCTTGTGGGTGGTAGCTCCGGTTTGATAGTACACGTGGTGACCCTAGGACTAACCATGTTGAGGAAGCGGGTCCGGTTATGTCTGACATGTGGGCCTCCAAAGGTCTTCAAATCAAGTAGATGATATTCCCTTGAGATCTTTGCAATCCCAAGGGGTATACGGTACCCAGGGTACCGACAGATGCCTTCAACCCCATCTTGACCAGGATGCACGAATGTATGGAAGGTGGAGTGACTCCTTAGATGGTCTTCTATAACTTCCTGGTCAACAGATGGGCTCCGCTGAGGAAGAGGGAGAAGCTTGCGTGGGCCCTCAACAGCGTGATGGATGACGACCAGATTGAAACTGGTCTGAAATCCAATTTGGATGATGAAGCTCTGAAGCTTCACCTCAATAAGCTCTAGCATGGGATAAACGTCGACGACGATGACCTAGTTTTATTGGCAGCTTTCCTTCCTCTGAACATGGAGGCGCTGTTCAGAAGAGAGCTCCGGAGGATGATGCCGGCGCTGGACGACCTTGGTAAGGTGGAAAGGCGTACGACCACTAGGATGGTGATTCCCGGAGCTTCTGAAGGAGGGCCTGCCTCCGCCCCAAGCCGGAGGGTTGAAGACACTGGCAAGGGCAAGGGCAAAGAGCTAGCTGAGCCCTCCAGCCGGAAGAGGAAGTTGAAGCACGCTGACGGGAGGTCCGTTAGACCTGCTCCTTCTACCATGGATCCTTCTCCCCGGCGGGGGAGGTATTCTGTAGCCACCCCTGCTCCGGCACAAGCGTCTTCAAGGGGCGTCACCTCCGGGCAGTCAACCACGGCTTCAGTTCCGGCTAAAAGCTCCAGGCCCAGGAATTCTTCCCGTCCAAGAGAAGCTCTGGCCGAGAGGACTCCGACTACTGCAAGTGGCCCTCAGCTGAGGTCTGAAGTCGTTGTCTCACCAGAATTGGTGGGTTATGGCTCCGGGCCTCAGAAGAAGAGGTTATGAGGTGACTGGGGTAGTAGCATCCTTAGGTAAGCATTGATTGCTCACCTTAAAATGCTAGTCTTATTTTTTATGTGTCTTTAATCTTTTCTTCCCTTTATTTTTACGGTGTCAAAAAAGGGGTCAGGAACTTCGGCGCCTGTCGCAGTGACCAGGGCTGCACATGCTGAAGCTCCGGCTTCAAGCATCGAGCCTCCTCCTCAAGTGGTGGCAGAAGTCGCAACAGGTTTGGCGCTAGCTGTCATGGACTTGGATTCGGAGTCCTCGCTCGAAGGTCCTGTGGTAGCGTCGGGCCACAGGGGAGAAGTCAAAGATGTACCCCTGGCGACGGTAGCGGAAACTGATGCTCCAGAACCGGTGATGCCAGAAGTTCCGGCCTTTGAGCCAGAAGTTGTCGGAACCCTGACCACTGAGCCAGAGGCAATTGAAGCCCCGACAATTGAGCCGGAAATCGCTGAAGCTCCAACTCTTGTACCAGAAGCAGTTGAATGTCCGGCTGTTGAGCTGGAGACGCCTGAAGCTCCGGTCGTTGAACCGGACGATGCTGACGTGCTGGCATCCGAGTCAGTGGCGGTAGAGGCCCCAGATGAAGCCTCTGCCATTGCCTCGGAGGTAGCTGAACCAGAGACAGAGCTGCCTGAAGAGGTGGCGACAAGTCCTCCGCCATCGGAGCCAGCGACCAAAGACCCTAAAGCAACACCTTCAACTTCTGCTCCAGAGGTGGAAGTTCCCCCAGTGAGTTCTTCTGCTGCTGCTGAAGGGCTCCCGGAGAGCGGTCCTAGTGCCGCAGAAGCTCAAGGGTCGTCTCCTGTAGAGTGGGACCCTATTTTTGTAATGGAGAACCCTCTGGAGCCTGCAGAGATGGTCCCAGCAGGTCCGAAGCCTATCCCTCTGGCGTTATCTATAGACAACGCCTGTTATAGCCTCTGACAAGTCCAACTTGCCTTCGATCACGAGAGCAAAGCCCTAGAGGAGGAGCGCAACACCTTGAGGTGTTGGTGCAACAGACTCCATTTTTAGACCAGGCTTGCCCAGACGAGGCTAGTTGACCAGAAGGAGTGGATAAAGAGGAAGAAGACCCGGTTAAAGTATTGGGACAAGATGCTTGAGGAGAAGGAGGCTACCATCCGGGCGCTTGACGCTAACTCTAGGGAAATCCTTGAGCAAGCCAAGGAGAGGCGTGATGCTGCTGATGAGCGTCACGAAAACCTCAATGAATTGAATGAGGTTCTCCTGAAGCGTCAGGCGGACCTGGAGGCAAGGGAATAAAAGCTCCTGGGGCAGCAGGAGGATATTGTGAAAAGGGAGGCGGAGGTCACCCAGAAGTTGACTCTGGGTGAACAGAATTTGGCGGATCGCTCAAAGAAGTTTGAGCAGTGGAGTGAAGATGAAAGGAAGAAGTAATGGAAGCTGGGGCAGGAGCTCTTGAAAAGAGAAGCTGACGTTGCCACCAAGGAAGGGAATGTGAGAGGCAGGGAGAAAGACCTGGTGGAGAGGCAGAACCGCATCCACCTCCGAGAGTCGGAGCTGACCAACCATGAAAAGCAAGTTGCTGAAAGTATGCAGCAACATGCTAAAGTGGTGGAACACCTTGCTCGGGAGAGTTCGGAGCTAGTGGCCGCCCGGAGGTCACTGGAAGAGCTGCAGAGCTTGAAGGCAACCGAGTCCCTAATGGTATGGTACTTCCTGGGACGTGCGAACAGGGCCCTTATGCCTCTTGGTTTCAGTCCAGTATGCCCGGAGGACCCAGTGCAGGAGCTGGACCAGACGCTAGTGACACTTGGCTCTACTGGCAGCAAGCTCGCCGTGATGGGTAATGTCATCGCTGATCAGCTGGAGACAGAGGGTAAATCTTTGGCCAAGAAAGTCGCCGAGTATGTCTTGGCATGTTACAAAAGCCAAGACCCCCAGTTCTCTCTTGATCCGATCTTTAAAGGAATCATTGCTGAAGAAGAGAATGCCGCCAGAGCTAGTGTCCAAGAAGCTGCTGAGAAGGTTACTTCATTTTTCCACAGGACTTAGATCCTCCAGTGGCTAGGACTTTTTTCCTTTTGCCCCTTGTAAACCCAATTTTGTAATACAGTACTTTTGATTAATGAAATATTCCTTTCTGCCATGAATTTTACTTTGTCTTCAATATATTGTGTTGTATCTTGTTGCCCCCTGGTATATGTGCACAATTGGAGTGTGTACATGTACCAAAAGGATTTGACAGCATGTTGATGACTTGAATGCTTCAAACTTGTAGATTTTAGGTCCGAAGTATTTATCTCCGGTACATCGACGACGGGCCCCCTATGATTTATTGGAGCTTGATAGATCTGGTAGCTTCTGATGTCAACGCACGAATCATTGAAGGTAGGCCTCCAGGGGTTGCCGGAGCTTTGTAGCTCCGACATCACCCCTGTCAACATATTAAATCTTGACGGTGGGCCCCCTTGGAGGATGTCGGAGCTTAGTAGCTCCGGCGTCGTCCACCATCGCTATGAATTTCTGTTTTTCCTGCACATTAAATACAAGAAAAGTGTAAAATTCATCCTCTTGTCTATAAATCGTTTGTGACTTATCATTCTTATTTGAGTTTTAAATCCGAAAACTCGATATGGTAACAAGCATCTTGATGTAATCTTTCCGGACCCATATGCTTTTCTAGTACTCACCCTACTGAGGCCGGCCGGAGTGTAGGTAGACTGGTGTACTTAGGGTGCAGGACCAGGCTAAGTCGATAGCACACTCCGGACCTATGTTGGCTTGGCGTTCAGGCAAGTAGACTCTACAACATGTTAAGATTCAGAGAGACCAACAATATAACTTGTAACGCATATGAATAACTTGGTAAAAACTCAAGAAGAATTGCACAACTTCATTATAGACAAGAAAGTTAAGAACAATAAGTTGATAGGTCGAGCCTTGTAGAAAAATAAATACACGTGGAGTCTGTTTTTACACAACAATGTCTTTCATTATAGGTCTGGATTACAGGGGAGACAAGGACACACTTAGGGTGCGGGACCAAGCTAAGTGTGCTATACATCTTGTACTAGCCCTGGGTAGGTAGTTATACTTTTAGTGTTGTGACTGTATGAAGTGTTACTTGAACTTTCCAGACCCTCCCGGAGGGGTCTGAATGTTCTCCCGGAGGGCCTATCCCTGTCTGTTTATCAACTCTATAACATACATCATGTGTAATTACAGGCTCACCTCCGTGATTCTAAGCATAAAACTTACGGAGGTGATCGATGTTCCAAGGATTAGGGAGCGGAATCCCATCCTCAACGGCCAAGCGAACGCATCTGGGACGGGATACTTTGATGACTCGGAATGGACCTTCCCAGCTGGGGGAAAGTTTGTTCATTCCTTCCCGAGTTAGTATCTTCCGTAGCACCAGATCGCCTTCCTCGAGTTGTCAGTTGTGCACATGCCTTTGATGATAGCGCCAGAGTGCTTGGCGATAACGTGCATCCCGAACAACTGCTTGGCACCTTCCCTCGTCGACGAGGTCAAGGTCTTCACATTGGAGCTGGTCCTGCGTGGATTCGTCGAAGGTCCGGACCCGGAGAGACCATAAGGTGATCTCCGGAGGAAGGATTGCTTCAGCTCCGTACACCAGGAAGAATGGAATTTCTCAAGTTGACCGATTTGGAGTTGTCCTGTTCGCCCACAGTGTGGACGGAAGTTCCTCAATCAAGTTGGCTCCATGCTTTTTCAAGTGCTCATATGTGCGCGTCTTGAGTCCTTTTAAGATTTGTGCATTTGCTCTCTCAGCTTGGCCATTGCTTGATGGATGAGCTACTGAGGCGTAGCTGAGTTGAATGCCGAGGTCTTCGCAATATTCTCAGAATGCAGCACTCGCGAATTGAGTTCTTTTGTCAGTTATGACTTTGTTTGGAACTCCAAATCTGCATATAATGGACTTCAAAAACTTGATTGTTGATTGCTTGTTGATTGTCACAACTGGAGTTGCTTCCGGCCACTTAGTGAACTTGTCGATGGCAACATACAGGAGCCTGTAATCTCTGAGAGCTTTTGGGAAAGGTCCGAAAATGTCTATGCCCCACACAGCGAATGGCCATGTAGGAGGTATAGTTTGTAGTGATTGAGTCGGTGTGTGAATATGTTTTGCGTGGAACTGACACACTTCACATTTTTTTCACTAGCTCAACCGCATCTTGGAGTGTTGTAGGCCAGTAAAAGCCATGCCGAAAGGCTTTACCGACCAGCGTGCGAGAAGAAGCATGATTCCCACACTCGCCTCCATGGATTTCCGCGAGGAGCTCGTGACCTTCTTCCCTTGCCATGCACCGCATTAGGATGCCATTGTCACTGCGCCGATAGAGATCCCCTTCTACCAACGTGTATCTTTTAGCCAATCTGACAATCCGGTCAGTGGTTACATCGTCTTCGGGAAGGATGTTGTCTTTCAAGTAGCTCCGGATATCTGAGATCCATGCATCGGATCTAACTTGAGCTTCTGAGTCTTGCGTGCTAGGTTGCTCGGAGCTCCCGACAGCACCTAAGACCCTTGGTGGATGCCATGGAAACAGGGCCACCGGGACTGCCAGCTTCGAGGTGCTGGTCTCGCCCCCTTTGCTCAGTTTGGCACGTTGAGCTATTGGTTTTGACAACCTCCGGACGAAAATTCCATCAGGAGCCAGAGCTCCGGTTGAGGCTTTCGTCGAGAGTTCGTCGGCTTCAGCGTTATGAAGAAGTTGAACATGATGGAGATCCAGGACTTCGAAGTCTTTCGGAAGCCTCTGGATTTTAAGGAGATAAGCAACTAGTTGGGGATTGTTGCAAAAACATTCACCTTTGACTTGTTTGATGATGAGTTGTGAATCTCCCTTTACCAACAACTGTTTGACACCATAAGATAGTGCCACCTTGAGTCCATAGATGAGAGCTTCATACTCCGCCATGTTGTTGGTTTCCTTGAAATCAAGGTGTACGATGTACTTGACCTTCTCCACAGTCGGAGCCAGGAGAAGGATTCCAGCTCCGACCCCCTGCTTTTGCATGGAGCCGTCGAAGTAGAGGGTCCAGTGAGGCTCTGTGAATACCGGAACTTTGGGTTTTGATTTGTGCTCACTATGGCCCCCAGGATTTGATGGAGAGGGGGTCCATTCCGCCACGAAGTCAGCCAAGGCTTGACTTTTGATTGCTTGTCGTGACATAAATTCTAGATCGAATTTTGCCAGTTCCCCTGCCCACTTTGCAATGTTCCCAGTAGAATTAGGGTTATGCAAAATAGCACGCAGTGTAAAAGAAGTTACCACTGATATTTTGTGGGCTTGGAAGTAGTGACGAAGCTTCCTTGAGGCAATAAGAACTGCGTAAAGCAGTTTATGCACCTCAATGTATCTTGTCTTAGCGTCGTGCAGGACTTCAGTGATGAAGTACACAGGACGTTGGATGGTCCGGACCCTTTCAGAAGGACCCAAAGATTCTTCTCCATCGACCCGGACCCTGCTGGAGGGTTCCAGACCTTCAGGTTGTGCTTCTTGGACCCTCCCGGAAGGGTCTAAAATTTCTTCTTGTTCGACCCGGACCTCATTGGAAGGATCCAGATCATCTTGGTCAGCCAGGTGAGCCTCCTCAGACGAATGAGGTTGATCTCCTAGTATTTCATTTTGAGGTTCCGTGTCTGGGAGTTGGGACCCAGTCACGCCTTCAGGTTATTCCGGACCCTCCCGGAGGGGTCTGGACTCTTGGATTGGATGTGGCTCCGGTCTTTTCGCAACCAGGACCACACTGACAACTTCGGTGGTTGCCGAAATGTAAAGCAATAAAGGCTCACCTGGATTAGGAGCTACCAATATCGGTAGTGTGGTGAGGATTTGTTTCAGCTCTTAAAATGCCTTTTTTGCTTCTTCAGGCCAATGAAATGGTCCAGACTTCCTCAAGAGTTTGAAGAAGGGTAGCGCCCATTCTGCCAGTCTTGAGATAAACCGGCTGAGCGCAGCTAGGCATCCAGTCAGCTTCTGGACATTGTTAATGCGGGCTAGGGGCCACATATATTCTACGGCCTTGATCTTCACCGGATTTGTTTCAATTCCTCTGTGAGCCACCAAGAATCCCAGAAGCTTCCCGGAGCTAACCCTGAAGACACACTTGTCCGGGTTCAGCTTGGTGCGCGTGGTGTGCAGGTTGTCGAAGACGACTTGTAAGTTGTCAAGGAGTGACTCCTTGTTTTTTATCTTCACAACGATGTCATCGACATACACCTCCACCAAGTCTCTAATTAACTCTCCAAATGTTTTGTACATAGCTCGCACAAATGTCGAAGCAACATTTTTAAGACCGAATGGCATGGCGGTATAACAGTACAATCCATCTACTGTTATGAAGGTAGTATGCTCTTCATCTTACTTAGACATTTGGATTTGATGATATCCAAAATATGCATCTATGAAACACAATAGCTCACACCCGGATGTGGAGTCCACTATATGATCTATTCTAGGTAGTAAAAATGGATCCTTTTGACATGCCTTATTTAAGGTGGTGTAGTCGATACACATCCGAAGCTTCCCACTGGCCTTGGGTACAACAACTAGGTTTGCCAGCCATTTTGGATGGAAACTTCATGGATGAATCCAGCTTCGAGCAACTTCTTGATTTCCCGTCAGATGAAGTTTTGTCGCTCGATTGATTGCTTTTGGGCTTCTGGTGTACAGGTCGTTCGTCAGGGTAAATCTTCAGATTGTGCTCAATCACCTCCCTAGGGATCCCAGAAATTTGTGACAGTTGCCATGCAAACACGTCGACATTAGCCCGGAGGAAGGTGATGAGTGCAAGTTCCTATTTGTTGTTCAAACCTCCTAATATACGGGTAGTCTGAGCAGCATCAGAACCAATTTGGATGACCTTGACGGGAACGTCGGTGTCACCTCTTGGTTGCACACGAGGTGTGGAGGTAGATCTGAAAGTGCATCTAGGATCCCCGTGGGTTTTGGATGATTGATGACGACAATTAAGTAACTAATGAGCTTAGTGATCTTAAGCACGGGTGTGGACTCAAGTGGAATCACAAACCCTCAAAAAGGAAAAGGATGAAAACGGCGGTGTCGACTCGAAAAGAAGAAACTAGGGTTTCTAGCGTGTCGATTTTAGACTAGCCGTATATGTATGAGGATGTGTGCGTAAAGTGCTTTGAGATCAAGTTGCGAGCTCAAAGCGGTTTAGAGATCAAAACCTATTGAGAGAAGAGTGTTAGAGTGGTCTGGCAGGAGAGGCCGGACTAGTCCGTGTTGGTCACCGGACTTGTCCACTCCTGGCCGGCCTAGTCTGTTTTCAGGCGGACCAGAAGGGTTTGACTGACTTCAGACTCGTCCGTAGTGGGACGGACTAGTCCGGGGTAGTCATGGAGTGGGTTTTCGGGACTAAGTCCCAAAACCCCGGACTTGTCCATTTTAGTCCGGACCAAGAGGTCCTGACTGAGATCAGACTAGTCCGCTCTGGAGGCCGGAATAGTCCGGATTGGGTGAAAGTTGGGTGCTTCAGCGACTATGTCTGGGAGGCCAGACTAGTCCGCCGTGGGGGCCGAAATAGTGCGTGGTCTCCAGACTAGTCCATTATCACACAGAACAAAAGGTTCTGTGTGAGATCGGACTAGTCCGGTTTGGACCGACTAGTCCGTTATGAAGTGACCGTTTGAATTTGATTTTGGTGGGTAGCGTAACGATTGCTGCGCAGTGTGGCAGTTGTCAGGGACGTCAGTGGTACCAAAGGCCGGACTAGTCCGGGCCATAGGCCGAACTAGTCCGCCCATCTGCTGAGGTCAACAGTATGGGCCTGGTTCCTCTATAAATAGAGGACCCCCGGGTTCATTTGAAAAAACCTTGAAACCCTAGTGCCGCCGCAACAAACTTTGATCCTTCAAAATCCTCCTTCTTGACTATTTTCCCTCAAAAACTAATTCTTGTGTGGATTAGGGTTTGGTGAGGTGAAGAAGAGGAAGAACACCGCTCTTTGGCTCTCGGTTTGATCTCTTGCACTTGTTGAATCTTTGTGATCTGTGGCTTGAGTTGTTCTTTGTGATTTGTGATCATATTTGTGGTGGGAGCCTCAGATTGTGAGAAGCCCCAATGAATATTGTATTCACCCTTGTGATAGTGGAGAACTGGTTTGGCCCTAGTGGCAAACTCGGTGAGTGAAGGGTTGTTGAACCCGATCCTTCGTGGACTCCTCAACGGGGACATAGATTCTTGTGTGGGATCGAACCTCGGGATAAAATCCTTGTGTCCCTTGTGTACTTCGCTTTCATTTGTTGCACATTGCTTCTAGGGTTAGCTTTATTGTTTCTCATTCATCGTCTTCATTTCACTGTGATCCTTAGCTTCATACTTGCTCTATAACTTGTTAAGGTTCACTGAATCATTCTAACACATTTTGCATCACAAAAATCAAAGTAAAACTTGTTAGAAATCCTTTTTAGGTTTTTTCCTACAGGTGGATCGGACTAGTCCGCCCCTAGACCGGACTAGTCCACCCCCTAAGTACTGATTTCGTTTTATTGAGTCATTTCAGATCAGTTAGCCTATTCACCCCCCTCTAGGCAACTTTCAATTGGTATCAGAGCAAGGACTCTCCCAAAGAGTCTAACAACTCGGAGAGGAGATGGCCGGAGTGGGGTATGACGAAGTCTCGAACAATGAGGTCCAAGCAACCCAAGAGGAGATGCTTGTCTACCAAGACAAATCGACGGACGACGAAGAGACTCGCTTGCTCAAGGAGAAACTTCAAGAAAAGTTGAAGATTCCAAAGGTTGACTCTTCAACCTCTACAACGGGTGGCACAACCCACTACAACCAACAAGGCTACAACTATGAACGCCTTGTCTCCAACAACCACTATCTCTCCATCCCATTGGGGAAGCCTCCCCAATTCGATGGAACCAACTACGCGATGTGGAAACACAACATGAAGATCCATCTCGTGTCACTCAACCCTTCTTTGTGGCAAATTCTGTTGACCGGGTTGCATATCCCAAAGAATGAGGCAGACATCACTCCGGAGCAAGCCCCGCTCCTTCACCGCAATGCCCAAGCGGGCAGAGTGATCATCTCGTCTCTCTCAAGAGATGAGCTCAACCGAGTAGATGGACTTGAGGTGGCCAAGGATATTTGGGACACCCTCAAGATGGCTCATGAAGGCAACCGAGTCGTGAAGGAGGCAAAGATTGAGCTCATTGAAGGAGAGCTCGGGAGGTTTGCCATTATGGATGGTGAATCTCCCCAGGAGATGTACAGCTGCCTAAAGCTGCTAATCAACAAGAGTAGATCTTATGGCTGCACCAAGTGGACGGACCACGAGGTGGTGAAGAGGATGATTCGGGCATTCATGCCTAGAAACGTCTCTCTTTGCTCCATGATATGAGAAAGCCCGGGGTTTGCTCAAATGACCCCTGAGGAGGTCCTAGGAAGGATCATCAACCACGAGATCATGGAGAAGGAGGCGCTTTTCTACAACTACCTCCAAAGGTTCACCGCCTCGAAGATGAAGGATGTTGCACTCAAAGTGACATCCTCCTCAAAAGAGCAAAAAGAAGATGATGAGGAGAGTCTCGACACCGATGAGGAAGAGGCCCTCTTCATCAACAAGTTCAAGAGGATGATGAGGAGAAGGAGGATACAACCACGAGAGCAAGGGTAAGGAAAAAGTGAAGCCCAAAACAAAGAGAGCTTGCTACAATTGTGGCGAGTACGGGCACTT
Source organism: Tuctoria greenei (assembly GCA_036927565.1). Lineage (NCBI taxonomy): Eukaryota > Viridiplantae > Streptophyta > Magnoliopsida > Poales > Poaceae > Tuctoria > Tuctoria greenei. The sequence goes on along the minus strand of JAYESD010000003.1, from coordinate 184,941,998 downwards.
CATTGTGGATTGCCCACATGAAGAGGGGGAGGGCAAGCCTCAAGAAAAGAAATACTTCAAGAAGAAGAGGCCCTCCGGTCATGCTCACTTGGGCAAGGAATGGGACTTCAACGATGAGTCCTCCTCCGATGACGAGGAGAAGGTGGCAACCATAGCCATCGGGAGGAGCTCTAAGGGAATCAAGCTTTTTCCTAACCTCAACGATCACAAGCCAACTTGCCTCATGGCAAAAGAAGGAAGGAGAAAGGTTAATTCTCACTCATCCTCCACCATATCCTCTCATGATGAATTTGATAGTGCTAGTGAAAATGAACACATGCTTAAGGATATAAGTAAGAGCACTTTGCGTAGAATGAAATTGCTCTTGGATGAAATTTTTGAGAAGGAGGAGCTCATATATAGACAAGAGGACATGCTCGTCCATGAAAAGAAGAGGTGTCAAGAGCTCATTGAGCTCCTTGAGCTTGAGAGAGAGAAGAGCAAGTCATTAGAGCATGATCTTGCTCTAAGCAAAAAAACATGCTCAAGTCTTGAGGAGACAACCATTGGGCTCAAGGACGAACTTGGCAACTTGACAAAAGTTAACAAGATCCTTGAAAATCAAGTTGAGTCCCTCAAGAACAATGTAGCCTCTTCCTCCAAAAGCTCATCCTCCTCAAAGGTTGCATCCGAAACAATCTCCACTTGCAAATGTTCAAACTTGATTCTTAAATTAAAGGATGATCTTAAGTTGACTCAAGGCAAACAAGCACCTAAGGGTGCCATCTTTGACAAAGAGAAGGTGGCGTATGCACGAAGTGCATACACCAACACAAGACCCCCCTATGTCAAAGATGGTCTTGGTTATACTAGAGGCGGAAAGCAAAATGCTAAAACCTCCAAGTATGGCAAAGACTTGATTGTCTTTGTCAAGGGAAGCACATCCCCAACTAAAATTAGGAAGAACATTTCAACTAGCAATAAAATGCCTAAAAGTGAATCACATCCTTTCTTTCATGATTTTGATGCATCTTATGTTCTAATGAGAAACAAGTATGGCAAAGTCTTTGCTAAATATGTTGGGCCACTCTGCAAGAGCCCTAAACCTTGCGTGTGGGTGCCCAAGTGCCTCACTACTAACGTCAAAGGACCCAACTCCGCTTTGGTACCTAAAAGGAAGGCATAATCTTGTTTTGTAGGCATACTCCTCCGGTGGATCGAAATGGGTGCTTGATAGTGGATGCACCAACCACATGACCGGAGAGAGGAAAATGTTCGTGGAGTATGAGCAAAACAATGATCCAAGTGAAGGGATCTTCTTCGGGGACAATAGCCGAGGGAAAATCCGTAAAATCATTATTTCCCCTCAACATTCAGTTTATCATGTTTTGCATAATGATTCCTTAGACTATAACCTATTGTCCATATCTCAACTATGTGACAAGGGTTATAATTGTGTTTTTACTAATGAGGGTGTGAGCGTCCTTAGAAGAAGGGATAACTCAATCGCTTTTAAGGGTGTGCTCAAAGGAAAGCTTTATCTTGTGGATTTCGCCACGGATAAAGCTCAACTTGACACATGCTTAATGGCGAAAAACAACATGGGATGGCTTTGGCATAGAAGGCTAGCCCATGTTGGGATGAGGAACTTACAAAAGCTTCTTAAGAGCAAGCACATCTTTTGCTTGAAGGATGTTGTGTTTGAAAAAGACAGACCATGTAGCCCTTGCTAAGCGGGGAAGCAAGTAGGAGCTCAACACCCGTCCAAGAATACCATGACGACGACAATGCCCTTGGAATTGCTACACATAGACCTTTCCGGGCCAATAACCTATATTAGCATTGGCGGTAACAAATATGGTCTTGTTATTTTTGATGATTTTTCTCATTTCACTTGGGTATTTTTCTTGCATGATAAGGGTGAGACTCACGGTGTCCTCAAGAGGTTCTTGAGGAGAGCTCAAAATGAGTTCACCACAAGAATCAAGGCTATAAGAAGCGACAACGGCACCGAGTTCAAGAACACTCAAGTGGAAGAGTTCTTGAATGAGGAGGGCATCAAGCATGAATTTTCAGACCCCTACTCCCCTCAACAAAATGGGGTGGCAGAACAAAATAATAGGACACTCATTGAGATGTCAAGGACGATGCTTGATGAGTACAAGACATCAGACTGGTTTTTGGTAGAGGCGGTTAGCACCGCTTGCCACGCTGTCAACCGATTGTACCTCCACCGCCTCCTCAAGAAGACCCCCTACGAGCTTCTAGTTGGTAAGAAACCCAATGTCTCTTACTTTCGTGTCTTTGGGAGCAAATGCTATATTCTTAACAAGAAGCCTAGGACTTCGAAGTTCGCTTCAAAGTCCGATGAAAGTTTCTTGCTTGGTTATGATTCAAACACCCACACTTACCGTGTCTTCAACAAATCCTCCGGGATTGTTGAAATAGCACGCGACGTGGTGTTTGATGAAACTAATGGCTCCCAAGTGGAGCAAGTTGATCAAAGTGTGTTAGATCAAGAAGACTCTCCACAAGAAGCTCTTAGGAGGATGGCACTTGGAGATGTTCGTCCACAAGAACAACCTCAAAAATCAAGTGATCAACCACAAGATGATGCAAGTCATCCCCCACATGACCAAGTTGAATATGGACAAGTTGCACCTCAACACGGTCAAGAAGACGAAAGTCAAGGGGGGGGGGGCATAAATCAAGGGGGAGACCAAGAAGAAGAAGAGGATAATGATGACTCAAGAGTTCAACCTCCACATCCTCGTGTGCATCAAAGTGTTCAACGGGATCATCACGTTGACAACATCCTAGGAGACATTACAAAAGGGGTAACCACTCGTTCTCGTGTTGCAAACTTTTGTGAACATTACTCCTTTGTCTCTTCTTTGGAGCCTCATAAGGTTGAAGACGCATTGAGAGACCCGGACTGGGTGGTGGCCATGCAAGAGGAGCTCAACAACTTTGAGAGGAACAAAGTTTGGGAGCTTGTCAAGCATCCACAGGCAAATTTTGTGCGAACCAAGTGGGTGTTCCGCAACAAGCAAGATGAGCATGGTGTGGTGACAAGGAACAAGGCACGACTTGTGGCCAAGGGGTACTCACAAGTCAAAGGTTTGGATTTTGATGAAACCTTTGCTCCCGTAGCTAGGCTAGAGTCAATTCGTATATTACTTGCCTTTGCTACTCACCATGACTTTAAGCTCTACCAAATGGACGTCAAGAGTGCGTTCCTAAATGCTCCAATCAAGGAGGAAGTCTATGTGGAGCAACCGTCGGGTTTTGAAGAGCAAGATTTCCCAAACCATGTCTTCAAATTACGTAAGGCTCTCTATGGCCTCAAACAAGCTCCTAGAGCTTGGTACGAGTGCCTTAGAGACTTTTTGATTCAAAATGGTTTTAATATAGTAAAAGCTGACTATACTCTCTTTACAAAGAACTTTAATTATGATCTCTTTGTGTGCCAAATATATGTCGATGACATCATATTTGGTTCTACTAACAAAGTGTTTTGTGATGAGTTTTCTAAGATAATGACAGAGAGATTTGAGATGTCCATGATGGGGGAATTGAAGTTCTTTTCAGGTTTCCAAGTCAAGCAACTCAAAGAAGGCACGTTCATAAGTCAAACAAAGTACACTCAAGACATATTAAATAAGTTTGACATGGACAAGGCCAAACCCATCAAGACTTCAATGGCGACTAATGGACATCTATACCTCAACGAAGATGGTCCAAGTGTGGACCAAAAGGTATATTGTTCTATGATTGGTTCTTTGTTATATCTTTGTGCATCTAGACCAAATATTATGCTTAGTGTGTGTATGTGTGCATGTTTTCAAGCTGCACCTAAGGTGTGTCATTTGATCGCCGTTAAGAGAATTCTTAGATATTTAGTTCACACACCTAGTCTAGGACTTTGTTACCCCAAAGGATCCAAGTTTAACCTTATTGGATACTCCGATGCAGATTATGCGGGGTGCAAAGTTGATAGAAAGAGCACATCCGGGACATGTCAATTCTTGGGTAGATCCTTAGTGTCTTGGTCCTCCAAGAAACAAAACTCCATTGCACTTTCCACAGCCAAAGCAGAGTATGTCGCAGTCGGAAGTTGTTGTGCACAACTTCTTTGGATGCGACAAACTCTAAGGGATTATGATATAAACTCGCGCCATATTCCACTCCTATGTGACAATGAGAGCGCCATCAAAATAGCCCATAATCCGGTTGAGCATTCGAGGACAAAGCACATCAATATTAGGCACCACTTCTTGAGAGATCATTCCTTGAAGGGGGATATAGTGATTTCGCATGTAAGAACCGGGAACCAACTAGCCGATATATTCACCAAGCCCCTAGACGAGAAGCATTTTTGTGAGCTTAGGAGTGAGGTCAATATCTTAGATTCTCTAAATGTGGCTTGAAACATGCACATCTGAATGTTTACTTTCCACCTTATTCAAAAGAATGTATGTGTTTGAAAAAATCATCTCTATCTCGTTTTTCTCCAAAATATTCGAAAAACTATTGACTTTGTGAGTTATGGTCATAGTTTGATTGTTGATTGCTTACTGACCATATTCATAAAGTTTTGTTGTGGTAACATGTCCAAAAGGATCAACTATAGTGGCTAAAACTCAAATATATATGTTTTCAGCATTTTAGGACCAGACTAGTCCGCCCTATGGCCGGACAAGTCCGGATCCAGACTGATCCGGGTCTGGTCTACAAACCGGACTAGTCCGGCCCTATACCGAACTAGTATGGCCCCTGGTGACTTAAACCCCAAGGAGGCAGCCCGACCCCTCATCTCTCTCCTCTCTTGCCTCTCTCTCTCCCACAAAAAATCGCCCTCCTTAGGCAATTTTTGATTCCTTCCAACAAAAATCATTTCCAATCCGTGCATTGGAAGCCCCGGAGGTGTGGGAGACTTTTCCCAATCATTCTCGGCGCAATCCATCCCCGATCTTGTCGATTTGTCAAGATTTGAAGAGGTATTCCTCTCTTTTCAAAAACCTTCTTCATTCTTGATTCATAGAGTTTTTGATAGGTGCCTCTTCATTAAAGTCGTTCCTAGTATCCTTGCAATCCTATCCTAGGAGTATTGCGACTTGATTCGACGATTTCTCAAAAAAAAAAACCGTTAGGGTTAGGGTTCATCCTGTGTAACCCAGACTAGTCCGGTGCGAGGCGGACAAGTCCGGTTTACACAGGACGAACTCTAACTTTGCCCGTTTCTCGTGATTTCTTTCACACTATTCCACTTTCTTGACCTTCTATCTTATGCCTTCTTCCTGTTTCAGCAGCAATGGCAGCTCCTCGCCGATCCATTTCTCCTCCCACTGATCCCGAGTGGGAGGCTGAGCAGCTTCGCCTTGATGAAGAACGGGCACAGGCAGAGGTTGAGACTGCTAAGAAATACCTCGAGCAGCGAGAGAGAGAAAAAGCAGCCAAGCAACAGCGAGCTCTCGTAGCGTCTAAGGCTGCAACTATGGCCTACAATGAGGATGAAGCAATGGCTTGTGCCATGGAGGAGTCCCGTAGGGAACTCCGCAAGAAGAAACGGGAGGACCGTGAGGCCCATAATTCTCAGGCTATAGCAGAGAAGGCTTCCAAGAGGAAGCGGATTGTTACTGTTGGTGAGAAAGAACGGGCCAAGGAGAGAGCCCAGGAGGATGAGGGTGCACGGGAGGTTGAAAGGGATCCCAAGAAGGGAAAAGCACCAGCTCCGACTAAGCCAAAGAAGAAAAAGCCCACTGTAAAGGCACCGACAAATAGGGCCAAAGGCCCTGTAATTAAGGAGAAAGGGAAAAATGCTTCCATTGGCCCCTTGGAGGTCGCACTCCTGAAAGAAATCCAAATCGGCAGCGTGAGTTGGATGCAAATGTCTTCCTTGGGAAAGAAGCTGACAAGGCAAGAAAATTGCGAACTGACAAAGTCTACAAGTATGAAAGGAGCACCGCCAACCCGAGGTTTTGGTGTGATTTCCATTGTGACTACTACCGTCTGGTCTACTAGACTATGAAGAAGCCTGTGATTGAAGCTCAATGGCTGGACTGAGACTATATGGCCCAGAAGCAGCACTCTGCTTTTGATGAGGTCATTGAGGCTGTTGAGCGTCATGAGCTCAAGGACATAATGGGATTCAAGTATAACAAGAATGTTGAGATCATTCTACAGTTGTACTCTACCATCTACTTCACCACTCAAGGTGATAGACGGATCATTTGGATGACTCATGGGGAGCAGTACTCAGTCACCTTTGAGGAGTTTGCCAAGATTCTCTGGCTTGAGCCCATTCGGATCATGAGATGATTATTTCTAACCTCAAGGCCGTAGACAGAGATCAGATGGACTTTATGTACCCTAGCCATGTGTCCTACGAGCCAGGGCTTGCTCGCAACATCAAACCATTCTATAGCATCCTGAACCGGATTTTGAGGAGGACCATAGCACCCAAGGATGGTGACGCAGGGGTGATCCAAGGCAGCCTAAGGCACCTGCTCCTTCTTATTGATGGTGATGAGAAGTTCAATCTCGTCGACTATATCTTCGATGACATCTTTAACATCTCGCACACCCCTAATCGTGCTTGTGGGTATGCATCCTACATTATGTGTCTCATCAAGAAGGTGTCTGGCTTGACCTTTGTCAAGGATGTGACTCATCACCCGCTTCGTCCACAGAAGCCACCTTCTGTGCCGACTCCTCCGCGCTGGAAGAATGTCGAGCCTCCTTCCCATCCGGGGATGCCAGCACCTCACCCCGTGACACCTCCATCTCCGCCTCCGCCTCAGTCGATGAGCGCTTTCTTCAAGTGCTTCATGGCCATTTTCACCTCCTGCCGGAAGCAAGAAGTCCGCAATCAGTGGGCGCACAAGCGTCAAGGGAAGTACCTCAAGGCTGTGTGCGACAAGCTTGAGGTCCCTATGTCTCCTCCGGAGGATAGTGATGGCGAGATCACTCCGTTCCCCGACTTCACCGCCGACGAGCTCGCCCAGTTCTATGAGGACGGGAGCTCTTCCCTGGTGGCTCCCTCGGCACGGGTCTCCAACGATGACGACGAGGACTACGAGGATCTAGAGGCCTTGGAGAGCGATGAGGCGGTCGATGGCGACGAGGATGATGACTATACTCTGGGCATCTCTGTCTCCCTCTTCTTTTCCTTTTTGGTGTCTTGATGCCAAATGGGGAGAGTTAGAGGGGGGTAATAGTAGTACTTGTCTAGTTATTTTGGATCCTTGGACATGTTGCACTCCTTAATGTAATATTTATGTCATTCGAATGCTTAAATTTGTGCAAGACTATGTTTTGATTGTTTAATATCAATATGACGCTTTGAATGTCTATCTTTTGATCATATTCATATTTAATATGTCTTGTCACAAATGTTGAGCACAACACGTAGGCACCCCACCATAACGCGTGTGTGTAGGAAGGACTTCCTCAATCTTCTTTTCATGATGCATTTATTGAGGGAGAGTCACTCATACACCCGCACATTATGAAAACCAAATTTTATACTCTGATATGTTTAAGACTTGATGTGTTGTCACCAATCACCAAAAAGGGGGAGATTGAAAGTGCATCTAGGATCCCTGTGGGTTTTGGATGATTGATGACGACAATTAAGTAACTAATGAGCTCAGTGATCTTAAGCACAAGTGTGGACTCAAGTGGAATCACAAACCCTCAAAAAGGAAAAGGATGAAAATGGCGGTGTCGACTCGAAAAGAAGAAACTAGGGTTTCTAGCGTGTCGAGTTTAGACTAGCCGTATATGTATGAGGATGTGTGCGTAAAGTGCATTGAGATCAAGTTGGGAGCTCAAAGCGGTTTAGAGATCAAAACCTATTGAGAGAAGAGTGTTAGAATGGTTTGGAAGGAGAGGCCGGACTAGTCCGCGTTGGTCGCCGGACTAGTCCGCTCCTGGCCGGCCTAGTCCGTTTTCAGGCGGACCAGAAGGGTCTGACTGACGTCGTACTAGTTCGTAGTGGGACGGACTAGTCTAGGGTAGTCATGGAGTGGGTTTTCGGGACTAAGTCCCAAAACCCCAGACTTGTCTGTTTTAGTCCGGACCAAGAGGTCCTGACTGAGATCAGACTAGTCTGCTCTGGAGGCCGGACTAGTCCGGGTTTGGTGAAAGTTGGGTGCTTCAGCGACTATGTCTCGGAGGCCGGACTAGTCCGTGGTCTCCAGACTAGTCCATTTTCACACGGAACAAAAGGTTCTGTGTGAGATCGGACTAGTCCGGTTTGGACCGGACTAGTCCGTTATGAAGTGACTATTTGAATTTGATTTTGGCGGGTAGCATGACGATTGCCGCGCAACATGGCAGTTGTCAGGGACGTCAGTGGTCCCAAAGGCCGGACTAGTCCGGGCCATAGGCCGGACTAGTCCGCCCATCTGCTGAGGTTAGTGGTATGGGCCTGGTTCCTCTATAAATAGAGGACCCCGGGTTCATTTGAAAAAACCTTGAAACCCTAGTGTCGCCATAGCAAACTTTGAGCCTTCAAAAGACTCCTTCTTGACTACTTTCCCTCAAAAACTAATTCTTGTGTGGATTAGGGTTTGGTGAGGTGAAGAAGAGGAAGAACACCGCTCTTTGGCTCTCGGTTTAATCTCTTGCACTTGTTGAATTTTTGTGATCTGTGGCTTGAGTTGTTCTTTGTGATTTGTGATCATATTTGTGGTGGGAGCCTCAGATTGTGAGAAGCCCCAACGAATCTTGTATTCACCCTTGTGATAGTGGAGAACTGGTTTGGCCCTAGTGGCAAACTCGGTGAGGGAAGGGTTGTTGAACCCGGTCCTTCGTGGAGTCCTCAACAGGGACATAGATTCTTGTGTGGGATCGAACCTCAGGATAAAATCCTTGTGCCCCTTGTGTACTTTGCTTTCATTTGTCGCACATTGCTTATAGGGTTAGCTTTATTGTTTTTCATTCACCGTCTTCATTTCACTATGATCCTTAGCTTCATACTTGCTCTATAACTTGTTAAGGTTCACTGAATCATTCTAACACATTTTGCATAACAAGAATCAAACAAAAACTTGTTAGAAACCCTGTTTAGGTTTTCCCTGCAGGTAGACTGGACGAGTCCGCCCCTAGACCGGACTAGTCCACCCCGTAAGTACTGATTTTGTTTTATTGAGTCATTTCGGATCGATTAACCTATTTACCCCCCCTCTAGGCAACTTTCAAGAGCCTTTATGACGAATGCTCAGAGGGTTTGGAGGTGGCTCCTTATCGGGTGTTTCCTCTTGCGATGTAGTAAGCGCATAGAGTTCTTCTAGAGCAATAACTCCTGCAGTGAGATCCCGGCAGATCCAGAGAATGCCCATAGGTGTTGGCATCTTCAATACTAAGTAACCATGATGAGTTGCGACCATGAACTTGTACAAGGCTGGCCTTCACAGAATGGCATTGAACGGCAGACTGATCTGCGCAATGTCGAAGACCAATTTCTCAGTTTTGTAGTTCTCCCGAGTCCCGAAGGTCATTGTAAGTGTGATGGAACAGAGTGGAATAATGGTTCCCGGACCTACCCCAGAGAAAGGTCGAGATGGACGAAGGTCCGAAGGCCGGAGCTGAAGCTTAATGAAAGCTTCAAAGCTTATGAGGTTTATCCTGGAACCTTCGTCCACCATTACATGGTGGATTTGAATATTGTTAATGGTGGGTGACATCATCAACGGGAGTTGGCTAGCCCGGATCATGGTTTGGGGGCAGTCCGAAGCATAAAAAATGATGGGAGTATCCATCCACTTCCGATGTGGCTCCGCCTTAGCAGTGGCAGCTGCCACGGCCATGTCCCGCCGCATTGTCTTGAGGATGCGGCGAGAGATGATGTCCCAAGAACCACCATAAATGGTGTTTAGGGTTTTTCGGCGCTCATTGTCAGAGACGTCGGAGTCGTCGTTTATAGTGTTGTAAACAGCTTTCAGGACCTTCTTGGGGTCCTGGAAACCTAGCTCCTCTTCAGCTGGAGCTTCATCGACTTTTGCTTTCCTTCCTGTTGACGAAAAGGTGCTTCTTCCTAGCGCTTGTTACAGCGCTCGACAAGGTTTTGGACCTCCCAGCATTCTTTCAGGCTGTGTTTGTCCATCTTGTGAATCGGACACCACGCCTTTTAACTGTTACCATCTTCTGACGAAGGACAAGATCGCTTCCCGGGGCGTGGCCCCCGACCACCTGGAGAGCTGCAGCAGCTGCAGCGGTCGGTGCGTCGGCTGACGGCTTCTTCTTGTCGTTGGTCTTCTTTTTTCTTCTTGCCACTACCGGAGGTAGCGGCTTAAGTTTTGGAGGATTTCTTGTTGGTCTCCGGAACTAGCTTTGAGTGCATTTCACGGCCCTCCGCAGTTCTAACACATTTATCCGCTAGGCTGAAAGGTTACGTGACGCTCGTGACTTCTTTGATAGCCAGCTTCTCCAGCATCTTCTTATCTCGAACACCCTGTTTGAATGCAACGATAATAGAAGAGCTCGAGATTGAACGAATAGTATTCCGAACCTGAGAAAACCGCTGGATAAAGGATCGCAGCGATTCCCCTGATGTTTGCTTTACAGCAAACAGATCCAATTCAGTGCCAGGCCGAGTGTAAGAACTTCCGAAGTTGGTAGTGAACTGTTGGCATAGCTCCGCCCAACTATTAATGGAGTTGGGCGGAAGACTCATGAACCAGGACCTTGCAGTCCCAGTTAGAGCTACCGGGAAGTAATTGGCCATCACAGACTTACCACCCTCTGCTGCCAGTATGACAGTGGAGTAGATTTGGAGGAGTTCAGTGGGGTTGACAGTCCCGTCGAATTTTTCCGGCAAGTGAGGCCGGAACTTCTGTGGCCATCTAACCATGCGCAAATGCATGGCCAAAGCGGAACAGCCTCCTCCTACTCCATGAGGAGCTGGGTTGTCTCGAGCCTCTCGCTTTTCACGAGCACGCTCGATATGGACACGGTCGTCTTGCTACCGGTAACGGCGATCTAGTTCCGACCGCATGTCATGAGTCGGAATCCTGGTAATGGTGTGGGTGCATCGTGCCCTGGGAGGCAACGAAGTCACCTACCAAGATGCAGCACGTCTCCTTTGTTGCGAGACTTGTGGACCAAGTCGGTCGAACAAGGTCCCTCGTTGTGGTGGTGCTCGCCCCGACGGGGGGGGGGGGGGGGGGGGGCTTGATTGCTGATGCCTACAGCCGCAGTTGCAACCAGATGGTCAACATCAGCCCTCCACTGCTCCATAGCACCCTGGGGTGCACCTGGAGGGGGTGGGTGTTGTAGGAGAGCTCGCGCAATAATGAGCGCATGTTCAGGGTTGTTGTTTGTCGATGCAGTGATTGACGCAGATGCACCATCTTGTTGCCTAACATTGTTGGCCGGAACAGATGGTGGTTGTGGTGCCATAGTGCCTGCTGGAGCAATGGCACCTGCTGGCTAGTGAGCGTTAGAGGGATTGCCTCCGACAGGTTGTTCAGCACAGTTGCCATTGGATGATTCTGCGGCAGAATTCACCATATTGAGATCTTGTGAAGTGCCCCCCTACCTGGCGCGCCAAATGTCGAAGTGTAGCTACGAAAGTTCCCCTGGTACTACCAAATGTAGCCCGCAGAGGTTCTTGTTTCGATTGGGACGCTTAAAGATTAGGAACAAGAAGGTGACACAGAAGATTTACGTGGTTCGGGCCGCCTGACCGTAACACCCTACTCCACGGGGTTTGTGTTGTTGTATTGTATGAGTTTGTTCCCTAGTATGCAGGTTAGCTTGGATCAGCTCAGGTCTGATGTCCCTGGCTTCGTGCGGCGCAACCCTTTTATAGTTCTAAGGACTGACCGTTACAAAGTTTGCCCGGCCCGACATGTGGCCCTGGCGTATTTAATGGCCTAATACACTGTCCAAAGGGTATTAAGTATGATTAATAGGGGTAACGCAGCCAAGTGTGATAACGTGCCTTAATGGTTGCGTTACCCCTATTAACAACACACTGATCGTGTATCATTAATATAGCATTAATGACACATAATCAGGTCTTGTAACTACCACTTTAATCGCCCTTGAATGTTTGTACAGAAGGAGATCCGCCAATGTGCTTGTTGGTGAAGCAGGTCTGGAGACTCCACACGTGGCAGCTCTGGAGCTTTCCCTTGCGGGAGGGTAGGTCCGGGGCTGCTGTACATGTGTTAACACCGGAGATTTCCCTTATGGGAGGGTAGGTCCGAGGCTGCTGTACTCATGTCGGCACCAGAGCTCCTCTCTATTGGAGGTTAGGTCTGGGGTCGTTGTACACGTGTTGTCATCGAAGCTTCACCTCGAATGGAGTTTAGTTCTGGTTTTCCTTTACACGTGTTTGCCCAGGAGCTACCCATATGAGGGGAGCGGGTCCGGTGCAATATGACATGTGGGGTCTGAGGAGACCTTCAACTCTGACAGGTAGAACTCCCTTGTACTCTTTGTGGTACCGAGGGGTACCCGGTACGCAAGGTACCGACAGACCGGTAGTGGTGGTAGCTGGATCCCCAGACCTTGCGCCCGAGCCATGGCCTGTCATTGCAAACATTAAATGTTACCTATTAGTAAGTCATTTACGCTGAATTAATGAGAACTTCAGTTTTCATTTTGTTACCTCCATTGTGTCCTGCATCTGCGCCATCCAGGCTGCCTGGGAAGAGATCATGGCCTCCACCGCGATCCATTGTTGTTCCGTCGCGATCCTTTGTCGTTTCGCCTCCCTCCTTTCCTCCTCCTGTCGCCTGATGTTCTCTTCTACGGTTTGTCGGAGGGACTGCATCTCGATGTCTCTCTGCGAGATGCGGCGACCTGACGTGCCCACCGATGAAGCCTGCGTGGAGCTGTTTCTCGCAGGTCTCGCCGCCCTCGAGTCAACGAGGCACCAGCGAAAGCGTCCTCAGGTCTAGAGGGGTAGAACCCCCTCGTCGGCAGCACCTTCTTACCCTTCTTTGACGCCTTCCTGTTTTAATAGATAATTAGTAAATACGCAAATAAGATATACAAAATTCATGTTACTATCTTTAAGAAAACATTACTTGTAATCACTTTCAAAATTCATCAACATCATTATCATGGGCCCTACTCTTTAGACTAGCCCAACAATCTTCTATCGTGGCCTGTTCTAATTTCCATTTTCGCATATCATCTGGCTCTACATCTTCAACATCTCCAACTAATTGATCGAGTCCTGCACCAAGCTCGACGATAAAAGTATCTGGTAACTCTTCTTCTTGGTACACTTCTTCAATGTCTTCACTATAATGGTAACCTTCATCCCCGAGAGTATATAACCGCTCACGATGATTCACCTTATATACCACCCACCAAGCACTGAGCTTCGTGCATGGATAAGGTAGATAATACACTTGTTCCACTTGATGTGCAAGAACAAATGTATCATAACCTTTTAGTCGGTCCTTATGTTTCACTTCCACCATTGCAAATTGGTTTTCTCGAGATCCATGAGTGCGATCAAACCAGTCACAGTCAAAGAAGACAACTAGAAGGGTCTTATTTCCGGTAAAAGTAAATTCAAGAATTTTGTTAATGATCCCATAATATTCGGTTACATTCCCTTGAGTGTCAATTGCTCTCGTCACAATACCCGAATTTGATGTTGCCGCGAGAGGACGAAGAGCTTCAAAATGAGTTGTACGAAATCGATAGCCATTTACGTCATATCGACCATAGCTTCTAACATTCACCAATCTATAAGATAGCTATCGCAAATCTTCATGGACATTGTGAGTCGGGCACTGTTAAAAATGATCGTAAGTTAAAATAATATTTCTTTAATAATAGTAACTTATAATATATAGAAGATGAGAGAGTATTACATAATCTTGAAACCAGGATAGGAAACCCGACCCTCCATTTATTCCTTCTTTTCGCATCCCTTCTACTTGTTTGGTCATAGGTTGATTCCTATGTGGCCAACATTGTCTATAAAACTCGCTGAACATGAAAAAACATCTTTAGAATACATGTGTAGCAAAATATGTCGATTAGCATAAATGTAATACAAACACTTACTCAAAGTATTCTTGCATGCCTTTTATATTTGCGTACATGTAGAGTAAAGCAACAATCCTGTCACATTCGGATAGCACGTAGGTCGTGTAGCTACCAACGGTAGTGCCTCTCGTTTGAAAAATGGAGAGGTCGCTTAAAGGGGGTGCTTCGTACACATTGTAACACGTTGCCGAAGTATTGATACTGTTTTCTTCTGCAAAGTAGACACTTGAAAAGTACCCTACTTCCTTAAGAACATATGTTTCAGCGATGCACCCTTCCACCCTTGCCCTGTTGCCAACCATTGGTTTCAGATATCGTAGTGCTCTTTCAATGTGATACATCCACCTGTATTGCACAGGACCGCCAACTTTAGCTTCGAATGGAAGATGGATAAGCAGATGTTGCATTGGATTGAAGAAACCCGGTAGAATTTTTTTCCATCTTACATAAAAGTATGGGTATCTCCTTCTCTAACTTATCCATCATCCCTATCTTGATTTCTACAGCACAAAGCTGCCTATAGAAATAGCTAAGCTCGACTAAAACCTTCCACACCGCATCATCTAGATAGCCTCGAAACATAACAGGTAAGAATCTTTCCATTATAATGTGATAATCATGACTCTTCAACCCAGTGAGGTTTCCTGTATTCACATTCACGGCCCGTTTCAAGCTAGCTGCGTAACAATATGGGAATTTCAAAGTTTTCATCCATTTCATGACTTCTTTCTTTTCTTTAGATCGAAGATAGAAAGAAGCACGTGGCTTCCACCACTTTCAGAGATTTCAAGAGTTGGACCGTGACAAATGTATGTCAAATATAGTCTAGCTTTGTAATTGTGTTTCATTTTGTCAGGCATATCCATGCAAGTGCTTATGATACTTTCGCTCATGTTACACTCCTGATATCAATGTTGTGCATTAGAATCAACGACTTCACATACGGTAGCTCCCAAAGTCCACATATGTGAGTTCAATTGTGTTCCTCTCCATAACCTACGAAATATCCAGGACGACCTTCATCTGGCACCAGTTTGTCCAACATATCAGAAATTTCGGACCCGTTGAGACGTTTTGGTGGTCCTTTAGTGACAACGATGTTCTTTCCAAAGACATGCCTCTGTTGGCTAAATATGTGATTTGAAGGCAGCCAACGTCTGTTACAATCAAAGTAAGATATTTTGCCTCCATGAGTTAGTCGAAAGCAATTCATCTGAAGCACATATCAGACACGTCAGACAATCGTGAGTGCTCCATCCAGAAAACTTGTCGTATGCCGGTAAATCATGGACAGATCACAAATAAGCAGCTCGAAGGTAGAATTTCTGCTTCTTGTAACTGTCGTACGCTTCGACTCCTGTCCATAAGACTTTCAATTCTTCGATCAGCGGTTTCAACATCACATTGAGACATGACCCGGGATGATCAGGTCCAGGTACAATGAGGCTGAGAAATATGAACTCATTCTTTGTACAAAGAGTCGGTGGCAGGTTGTACGGAATGACAAAGACGGGCCAACAGGAGTATGTCATGGATTTTGTACTGAACGGTGAGAATCCGTCTGTCGCTAATCCCATGCGAACATTTCTTGCGTCACGAGAAAAATTTGGATCGAAATGGTCTAGCGCCTTCCATGCATCACCGTCGGACGGATGCGTCAAGAATTCTTTGTTCTCACATTTACCTTCTTTGTGCCATCTCATGTGTCTTGTGGTTCTTTTTGAAAGAAACTACCGCTTCAACTGAGGTGTCACAGGCAAGTAACGAAGCTACTTATGTGCGACATCTATCATCACATTATCGCCATCATCATTAACAACTTCGACATACCTCGGTTTACCACATTTCAAGCACATGTTGTCATTGGTGTGCTCTTTCCAGAATAGCATATAGTTGTCTGGGCACACATCGATTTTCTCATAGTTCATACCGAGACTAGATATCTTGATCTTTGAGTGATACATATCTTTAGGCGCTTTGTGAGGTTGTGGAAGGATATTGTAGATCAATTTCATGAGATCATTGTAGCAGTTGATAGAAAAAAAATACTTGGACTTAATTGCCATAAATCTGGTCAAAAAAGCAAGTACGGTCACAACCATGTGTTCATGCAACAACTCTTGTGATTTCTTCAACTCCTCGAAGAACTCCTCTTCCTCATTTTTAAGAGGATCCTCCTCTTCTAGAGCTTCTAGCATCTCATCCATCCTATCAACCTCTGTTATATCATCATCCTCATCCACTTCTGCTATGACTCGAGATTTAGTCTCGCCGTGAAAGGTCCACACCTCATAATGTGGAGTGAAACCGTTTCGACATAAGTCAAACAAAACATCCAATCTTCTGAAAAACTTGGTGTTTCGACATTTCGTACATGGGCACCACACTATATCATTCGTTGACAACGAAAATGCTCAATCCAAAAAATTATCTAACTTGATGTACCACTCATCTGAGTGACCACTAGTTCTGCTCTTCCCGTCAGTATACTCCAACTACGGTCTTCACCCATGTTTGACTCTGCAGTTTAAAGCGAAAGAAATTATTGTTAATATATGCAGGATTTATCCTGCTTCTGATGAGATACAAAACCTGAATCCGAACAACCACTCGTCCACATCTAGAATAGGTCCTAAAATTTCGACTGCATAACGCCACCTATTTAACACTACACTCCCTATCCCGAATCCCATTTTTATACATATAGTAACACTCAAGCAATCAAATTAAAAATTATAACCATAATATAAAAAACAAAACAATTCAATAAATGTAAACAATTTCAAACATAACAATTATTCAATTGTAACTTATCAATTAATAAACATAAACCTAACATAAACAATTATATCATAAACATAGACATAAGCATTGATCTAAACCTAGCTTAGCAAACTTAATCGCAATTAATAAAAAATTGAACCTAAGCATAATAAACCTAAACATAATTAATCTAAACCTAGCTAAGCATGATTAACATATACATAAGAATTATTAATTCAATAGAACAATTCTTCCACTAATCAACAATTTAATCTACGCATTACACAATTCAATCAACTAATCACCAATTTAACCAATAAATTATAAAATTCAATCCTCTAATCAACTAACCACTAATCCTCTAATCCACTAATCAATTCAATCCTCTAATCAACTAATTCAATTCTACATGGGGCGGCCATGGAAGAGAGGAGGGGGAGAGGGGGCGGCCATAGAGGAGGGGAGGGGCCGGCCATGGAGGAGGGAGGGAGCGGCCATGGAGGAGGGGGGCCATGGATGGGGGAGGGGAGGAGGCCATGTAGGAGGAGGGAGGCCGACCATGGAGGAGGGGAGGGAGGGGGGCGACCATGGAGGAGGGGGTGGCGGCTATGGAGGAGGAAGGCCATGGAGAGGGGATCGGAGGGGGGAGGCCATGGAGAGAGAGGGGCAGCCATGGAGGTAAGAGGGAGGGAAGGGAGGAACTTACAGAGGAGGAGGTGGCGACGGCGTCGGTGACGGCGGGGGCGCGGCGGCGGCGGAGGGGGGGGGGGGGCGCGACGGCGGGGGCGACGACAACGGCGGCGGCGCGTGTTGGGGCGACGACACGTGTCGGGTGTGTGTGAGAGTGAGTCTATCGGGGGCCGACGGGGCATGATATAACCCTTAATTTGCGATGGTCGTCTTAATTGTGACAGCTCTAGGTCTAAGCCGTCGCAAATAATTGCCTATTTGCGATGACCTCTTTATTTGCGACGGTCCTTGGGCTGACCGACACAAATAAGTCTTATTTGCGACGGCCTTCCTTTTTGCGACGACCGCTCTCTGGTCGTCGCAATTTACGTTATTCGCAACGGCCCGCCGTCGCAAATAAAGTTGGCCGTCGCAAATGATCACGTTTCCTGTAGTGTATTAATATAAGCATGATGCAGAATTGCGATGTCCGGTCAACTGATTTCTTAAGGAACACGATTGGACATGACAAATCAGCACATCAATACAAAGTGACTAGGATCGTGCAACTTCTGGACAACAAACACAACTTCAATTAGTAAGCATGATGCCAAATATGTATAAAAAATATATACATATTATATTAGCTAGCTGATTCTAATAATAAATTTATATACATTTTTTAGATGATGGGAAACATTTACAATCATCTCATAGCGCACACCAGCACGATTATTTAACACAAAAATAAAAAAAGAGGTGTACAATTGTCCAAACATAATTATTAAACCATAATCCTATTACTAAATCTCCATCCGAAGTGAGCGGAGATGCTCATAAATTTATATACATGCAGGAGCTAATTATTAGAGCCAAGTTGTTCAAGTTGTATTCATATTGCTAAATGTATTTATCATTGTCCGGATGCTCTAAATGAACATGGTATGTCATGTCAAACTAGAAAAGACTACCCACTTCTAGTAATTCCAATTGAAAAAGAAGCAATAATTCACTTTACACAGACTAATAAACTCAGAAACAAAGAACTAAAAACTACATGTAAACATATCTTATAGGGCTGTTAGACCGTCCGCAAATGCATACTGTTAAACTTACTGGATAGATGTAAATTTAGAAGAATTAGAGTACGATACTAGAAAAATAGAGGAAAATAAATTTTTAAATAATGCTTTAGAGGATGCTGGTGTGGATAGCCTTAGGCACCTCAGCTACCAGAGGATGCTTGTACCAACATCCACTGTCAGGAGCCGGCTTGCCAATTTATTTTGAACTTCGGCTAACTCCAATATTGGATTGACAAAATGAATAGGTAAACTAATGTATGGGTGCGAACAGGCTTACGCTGGCCTATGGTGTAGGTCCGCTCAGCAGCTTTGCGGCCAGACACGTGCCGCTTGCACCCCTAACTTCTATTGCTTGCTGCCTTCTTGAACGAGTTGATTCTTGGCACGGTATGTAGTGTGGATAGCTCATGGCTCTGCAGACATAGCCGCACTTAATCAACATGAGTGCTAGATAGTATAATACATATACCATAAAAACAAACTGACTCTACTTATGCTTTATTTGAATTTAATTGAGGGATTTTAAATATATCGTCGTTCAGGTGCATGTAAATTGTATAGTTATTTATTGAATTATCCATTTGAAGTATATACCCTATGTTAATAACTTAAGGCCGACTGAGTTAGTCAATCTCAAGATCTATCTGCTTAGTCTCTTGTAAAAGTTCAGTTCATAGGGTCTCTTCTGGTGCATGCACATAAGCATAGTTTTTTTTTTTTGGAAAAAGAAATCAACATCTCAGTGGAACTTGAGTGTCTCTTTTTTTTCATCTTTTGAAAACATTTCACCCCTTACATTCTGCTTGCTTTACACCACGGACGGTAAAAATCCACAACACTATGCATTTAGGCAACGGGGTCGGCGGTGCAGGCGTGGACGATCTGACGAGCAACAAGAAATGCTTGAAACCTTGCTTTACCACGACGACTCCACGAGCGTGACAATAGGACCATCCCGGGTACCCGATCAACATCCGTCTTTCCACGGCTCATGGACCCGGTCCAGGCAGCCGCTCACGCCGCCCATCTCGTTGGTAGATGGGGAGTGCGGCTCTCGCCTCGCCTACTCCTCACCGGCCTCAACCCGTACCCGCCACTATAAAGCCTCCCTCCGCTTCCGCTCCGTCTCCGTCCGCCTCCGCACTGCTATGCTCCGCCCCTACTGATCTCTGACGAACTCCCGCCTCCGCTCCGCTTCGCCGCCGCCTCGCAAAGGTTCGCAACTTCCGTCTCCCCCAGGACACGCACGCATACCAACTTCCTCTGCTGTCCTTCTGCTGCTGCTCTCGCTCTCTGCGGCATTTCGGCCGAGCGCCTGGTGGGTCGGATCGCCCCGCTGCGGATCTTGTTATCCGCGGCTCGTGCGGTGGTGGGATTGTTCTTGGATCTTGCGGCTCATGTGAGATTTAGCGGGGGCTCGGTGTTCCGGCTGTAATGGAATGATCTGCGGCGCCTTGCCTGATCTGAATTTGACTGGGGAACGAATGGTCCCTTACCGCGCGAGCTTGTTTCTTGTTTCGAGGGACTGCTCCGTTGTAGTCTAAGGAATACCCTTTTTGTTGTCTGGTACCTGGGATTTGAACTGCCGGTCTGTGATTTTTGTATGGATCTGAAGAGATCTCAGGGTTTGGTAGTGCAAATTATCGAGGTTTTGAATTTGTCGAGTTCTGGAAGTTAACCGACGTTCCGTTTGCTTGGTTTCATCGTCGATGCTGGCTCTGTACTGATTATAGCTGTTCATGAGTTATCACTGGAAGAAACCTATGATCCACTAGGAATGTTAGCATTGTTCTTAAGGGGATTTGAGTTTGGTAACTCGTGAATCTGGGACGTAAAATGTGAGATTTGAATTGCCTGCATGTTATATAGTGGGTAGTTTTCTTGATTTCTTTTTTCACAGTGATGAAGGGTGGAAGTAGTTAAGCAATGATACAAACTTATTGTGCTGGTGTATCATACATGCTTGATATACGGTGCTCTGTGCAGATTCACTTAAGTTTCATGACAGTGCGATTTTGATAAATGAGCAGTATTCTGAGTTTTCACGTGTCCTGTTTTAGCAGGTGTATAGAGGATTTTAAAGTGCAAGCTCACGCGTTGGCTAAGTGCTTTCGAGTTTCAACATGGTCATCTTTTAAGTAGCTCTGAGATTAAATGATTAATGTACTTTGCGTTAGTCCTTTGTAGCATTAGTCAATTCTGCAGTTTGTTGTGCAAAGTTGGTCTTATATTGCTCAAGGTGATTTTTCGGGAACACTTTGTCTTGTTCTGTTATTATCTCTTTTCCCTTTTACCGCCAGTTATTAGTTGCCATCCAAGCTGACGTATAGGAAATAAAAATTTCTAATTAATCTGGACCGTTTGTTAGTAGCTGAATTTTTACTGTCATTGAAGAGAGAATGACACTAGAGAGTTGGGACAATTTTCTTGTCTATTCCTAACACAATGCCATACCCTCCAAGGGGTTGGGGATACATTATTTATAGGTTGCTATCCAGCTAAGGTGCTGCTGCCCTAGCTGCTCTAAAAGCAGTCCAATATGCCATGCAAACTGCTGTCCTAGAGATGCTAACAGCTGTCCTAAAAGCAGTCAAGATGCTGCTGTTCTAAAGATGCTAACAGCTGTTCTGGATGCTGTCCTCTAGTCTAAGATGTTGTCCTCTAGTCTAAGATGAGTACAACAAGGACCAAAGACCAAGGACTAAGGTACAACAAAATAAGGACAAGAGTGCAAGGGACTAGGGGACTAAAGACCAAAAAGACTACAAGACTTATTTCATCACCCCCCACCCCCCCTAAGTCTTGTACATTATCTTCTGGGAGGGTTGGACCATCCCGATCCTGGAGCGAAGTTCAATGAACTTGAGCCCCCCAAGGGGCTTGGTGAGCAGGTCTGCAAGCTGGTCCTTGGTGTTGATGTAGATCGCCTTGACATTGTCTTCCTCCAAACAGCCTCAGATGAAGTGGTACCTCACCCGGATATGCTTGCTCCGTTCATGGAAAACGGAGATTCTTTGCCAGGACCAGACACGTTGTCCATTATGAGTTCCACCGCTCCAGTGTCTCTGCCGAGGAGATCACCAAGCAGTCGAAGAAGCCAGAGCGCCTGAGTTGAAGCGGCGGAGGCCGCTATGTACTCGGCCTCGCAGCTGGACAGGGCCACCACCTGCTGCTTGGCCGACTGCCAGCTAACGAGGCACTTGCCGAAGAAGAAGAGGATCCCGCTCATGCTTTTGCTAGTGTGGATGTCGCCGGCGTGGTCGCTGTCGCTGTACCCGACAAGGTGTGCCCCCCCCCCCCAGGGCACCTCAGGTAGTGGAGGCCGTGATCGAGAGTCCCCGCAACATAGCGGATGATCTTCTTCACAGCCTGCTAGTGCTCCGTCGTCGGTCGCTGCAGGAACCGACTAATGTAGCCGACGGAGAATGCCAAGTCCGGCCGTGTGTGGGCGAGGTAGCAAAGGCTCCCCACAAGACGCCGGTACTGTGTAGCGTCCACCTCCACCGTACTGTCGCGGCTCAGCTTCAGCCTCTCCTCCATGGGAGTGAGGGCTGGGTTGCAGTTTGTGAGCCCAGCTAGCTCAACAATGCACTTGGAGTAGGCGGTCTGTCGAAGCGTGATCTCGAAGTCGTCCTGGTGCACCTCAATCCCTAGATAGAAGGAGAGGGATCCCAGGTCACTCATCTGAAATGTGGCTTTCATCTCTTCCTTGAACGCTGCAACCTCCTCCTCCTTGGTGCCGGTGATCACCAAGTCGTCGATGTAGACACCCACCAGTAGGGTGTTTCCTCCATTGCCCCGCCGGTAGATGGCCGCCTTGTGCGGGCATTGCCCGAAGCCCATCCTCTTGAGCGTGGAATCTAACTTGGCATTCCACGCCCGTGGTGCCTGCCGAAAGCCATAGAGGGCCTTGCGCAGGCGCAACACCTTGCCCTCCTTGCCAGGGAGCGCAAACCCCGACAACTGGTGTACGTAGACCTCCTCCTTCAAGTCGCCGTTGAGGAACGCCGACTTGATGTCCATGTGCTGGACACGCCAACCTTCTTGGGTAGCCAGCGCAAGGAGTCGCACGTCGCGCGGATTCCATCCATGCCACAGGGGCAAAGGCATCGTCGAAGTCGATCCCCTCCTGCTGCACGAAGCCGCGCGCCACCAAGTGAGCCTTGTGCTTGACGATGGCGCCGACTTCACCCCTCTTCAGCTTGAACACCCACTTAAGGGTGATCGCACGGTGACCGCGAGGGAGGTCAGCAAGCTCCCAAGTGCGGTCGTCTCAACCGCGTCCATCTCCGACTGCATCGCGGCACGCCATGCCGTGTGTTTCTCGGCCTCCGCGAAAGACCGAGGCTCACCGTCGTCGCACGCAAGGTGCAACTGTGCCTCTGGATCTTGATCATCTAGATCGTGAGGGGCCAGTCCCGACACCGGCTGGTCGCCGAGAATGTTCTCCATCTTGCGATACCACAACTGCTTGCCGTCGTAGCACCTGTCTAGGCGCTCCTTGTCGTGGGAGAGCGCAGTGACAAACTCCACTGGGTCGTGCTCGACACAAGCTGGTGACGGAGTGGACGTGGCCGAAGGGGTGGCCGTCGGTGCTGGAGTGTGTGGGGTCGCCGACTGAGGTGGAGGTGGACGCTCAGGGGCTGGGGTAGACACGCTCGGTGAAGAAGAGTTGCTTACTCCCCCAACTCCTTTGAAGTAGACGTTTGAGGATGTAGACGGCGGTCACCACCGCCTCTCCCCAGAAGACATGCGACATTCCCCTCTACTTGAGTAGGGCCCGAGTCATCTCCACAACCATCTGGTTGCGCCACTCGACCACGCCGCTCTGTTGCGGGCTGTAGGGCGCGGAGTAGTGGCGCTGAACACCCTCATCCGCGCAATACGACGCGAATTCAGCCGCCATGAATTCGCCGCCGTTGTCGGTGCGCAACACGCGTAGCTTGCGGCTGCACTCCGCCTCTGCAGTGGCCTGCGCACGCCTGATGGCGTTCGCAGCCTCTCCCTTGCTGCCAAGGACCACCACCCACATGTAGCGGGAGAGGTCGTCGACGAGCAGCACGAAGTAGCGTCGTCCTTCTGGTGTAGCCGGTGTTACCGGGCCACACAAGTCCCCGTGATCGAGCTCGAGCCGCTCCTTGGCTTGAAAGCTCGACTGCTGGGGAAAAGGAAGCTACCTCTGCTTCGTCACCACGCAGACGTCGCAGAGCTGCTCCACGTGGTCAAGGCATGGCATGCCTCGCACCATCTCTTTGGCACTGAGCTGCTTCAGGGTCTTGAAGTGAAGGTGCCCAAAGCGCTCGTGCCACTGCCATGCCTTGTCCTCCCGATGAGTGGCAAGACAGACAGGCTGTGCTACCTGCACGTGAAGGACATAGAGTCGATTGGTGCCTCTAGTTACCTTGGCAAGAAGGCGACAATGGCGATCCCAAATCCTCATGACTCCGTCCTTGATCTCCACGCGCGAACCACTCTCATCCAGTTGTCCCAAGCTGATGATGGAGTTTCTCAACGCGGGGATGTAGTAGACTCCGACGAGCAGCTTGTGCTCACCGGACTCGGCGCTGAGAATGATGGAGCCAACACCCTTGATCTCCACGCCGGAGTCGTCACCAAACTTGACGGAGCCTCGGACATTGGGATCAAGCTCGGCGAAGAATTCCCGTCGACCGGTCATGTGATTGGTGGTGCCGGTGTCGAGGCACCACCCGTTAGTCTTGTCGTTGCTGGAGCCGTCGCCGAGGAAAGTGTGTGCTCTCGGCTCATAAGATGAAAGAGAGCCGCCGCGGTCGATGCCATTAGAGGTGGCTTGATGCTTCCGTGTGCCATGAGCAAAGTTGGCTCCTCCTCCACCTGTGCGACGTGGGCCTCCTCCTCCACTTGTGCGACGTGGGCCTAGCCACGTTGTGGCTGTCGACACTCCCTGGCCCAATGACCAAGCTTGCCACAGTTGTGGCAGGTGTCATCTCGTGTCGGCTTGTGGTTGCCGACGGCACCACCTTGGGCGCCTCCGCGGGCACGTCATTGCGCCCCGGCCTGGGCACCTCCGCGCCCCTTGCGCGGCTTGCCGCGCTTGCCGCTGCCTGTCGAGGAAGAGGACTCCCCCTTCTTCTGGTCACCTTGGCCAGCCTCCCACTGTTCACGAGTGAGATGAAGCTTCCCGCCAATGGTGATAGGCCCCGAGAGAGGTTGTGGTTCGTCGCTGTCGGCGACCTTGAGGCGACCTATCGCCTCTTCGATCGACATCGTGGAGAGGTCTAACAGAGACTCGATCGATTGAGTGATCTGCTTGTACTTCTCGGGGATGCAACGAAAGAGCTTCTCGACAGCTCTCTCCTCATCGTAGGTGTCGTCGCCGAACTGCACCAACTTCTGCAACAAAGTGTTGAGACGGAGAGCAAAATCATCAACGTCCTCACCTGGCTTAAAGGCCAGGTTCTCCCACTCCTTGCGAAGCGCCTGCATTATGGTCTTGCGGGCGCGGTCGGTGGCGATCCGTGTTGCAGCGATGGCGTCCCAAGCCTCCTTAGCAGTCCACTTCTTGGAAAGCGAGAACTGCATCTCGGGCGGGACTGCAGCAATGAGGGCATCCAACGCTCGTCGATCCTCGTAATAGTCGACGTCGCCGTACCGAACTGCTTCCCACTTGTGTCGCACCTGGAGCCGTACCCTCATCACCGCAGCCCACTCGACGTAGTTGGTCTTGGTGAGGGTAGGCCACCCAATGTCGGGACCGACGTCCTTGACAATGGCCTGGACCCCGTGGTGTCCATGGTACCTGTCCGAGGAGGGAGAACCGCACCGTCTGTAATGGCTGCGTTCTCCGTCGACCCAGTCGACGTCGCCGGGAGCACCACCGGCGCGTCCGCGCCTGTCTGGACTGCGGCTGTCGCACCCATGGGGGCGCGCGGCTGCTCGCTGCACCTCCCGTGCTCGCGCCGCCTCCCTCGTCGGCCTGAGCTCATTGTCGACACCGCCGTCGACAGAGCCGCTGGAGCTACTGCCGCGCAGAGCCTCCAGCTCCGCTGCCGCTGCACGCGCTACAGCCGCCGCCGCTGCTGCTTTCACTTCCGCCCTCGTTGTTGTCAGTTCCGCCACCGCCAACTTTGCCGCCAGTGCCACTCTCGCCGCAGTCTCTGCCGCCGCTTGCTCGCGCTCCTCTACTGCGGGGACCTCCGTCTGCCACGCGCTCGAGGCGACCGAATGCTGAGACTGTCTGTCGGACATCGTGCACTAGTGGGGAGTTGGTGTGTGGGGAAGTGGGATGAGCTGGGGCAGCCGGTGTTCCTGCTACCGGTTGCGGGCAGAGAGAGGCGCGGAAATAAGATGAGCAAGATATGTTTAGGCTACAGGATAGAATAGCTCTGATACCAAAGTGTTAGTAGCTGGATTTTTACTCTCATTGAATAGAGGATGACACTAGAGAGTTGGGACAATTTTCTTGTCTATTCCTAACACAATGTCATACCCTCCAAGGGGTTGGGGATACATTATTTATAGGCTGCTAAGTGCTGCTATCCTAGCTGCTCTAAAAGCAGTCCAAGACGCCATGCACGCTGCTGTCCTAGAGATGTTAACAGCTGTCATAAAAGCAGTCAAGATGTTGCTGTCCTAAAAATGCTAACAGTTGTCCTAGATGTTGTCCTCTAGTTTAAGATGTTGTTCTCTAGTTTAAGATGCTGTCCTCTAGTCTAAGATGAGTATAACAAGGACCAAAGACTAAGGTACAACAAACTAAGGACAAGAGTACAAGGGACTAGGGGACCCGAGACCAAAAAGACTACAAGACTTATTCCATCACCGCTAACATTAACAACACCAATACGAGCATATATATATATATATATATATATATTAACATGTTGTAACAAGTAGGTATTAGTCTTTCATTTTCTTAATTTTCTCACATCTGAGCTCCATCATGTAAATGCTCCCCCCCCCCCCCCCCCCCCCACCCCCGCCCCCATTTTTCTAACAATTCATATTGATATTATTTTGGTTTTGATTGCCTTATGCTGCAGTTACTGAAAAACTGGACCCCCAGTCACCATGGCATTTTAGATCATCTGTTGTAGTCTTGAATGTTCTGCGTTGGACTCCGTTTTGATCATTAGAATGGTTTTTTAAGCATAATAGACGTCGCCTGAATTTTCTGTTTGCCATTATGTTGATTCAAACCACCTATATGCAAAGTTATCCTGCTTCTGTTCTAGCATTATGCAATCACTATTTGCACAAGGAACATGGGATTACAAGTTATAATTTCTTATTGTATATGTAGTAACTTGTAGTCATTTTCTAATTCATTTTTGTGTAGGTGAAGTAAATCATGGCGACAGGTCAAATTTTCTCAAAAACCACACAAGCGTTGTTCTACAATTACAAGCAACTTCCTATCCAACGGATGCTTGATTTTGACTTCCTCTGTGGTACGTGTTGTCCCTCTATTCTTGCTTAACAAGGATTGCATACATACCTGATTTTTTTCCTTACTGATTCTGTGTTCCTTTATAGGTAGAGAAACACCTTCTGTTGCTGGAATTATCAACCCTGGTTCTGACGGGTTTCAGAAACTTTTCTTTGGACAAGAGGAAATTGCTATTCCAGTTCATCCTACGTGAGTTCTCTACCTCGTTGAGCAAGAAAATAGTTCAATTTTGTGTGGATCTGAGTATTTATCCAAAATGCGAGCACAACCTGGTATTTACTTGTTTCTTTTATTTAGAATTGAAGGTGCCTGCAATGCACACCCAACTGCTGATGTTTTTATTAACTTTGCATCCTTCAGGAGGTTTGTTATAATTTCAGCATTCTTTTTTTTGTTTGTTTGAAAGTGCATGATTTTCAAGCCACTACATGGTAACTATATTTCCAATTTTTTCAGTGCTGCCGCCTCTTCAATGGCAGCTTTGAAGCAGCCAACAATAAGAATTGTAGCAATTATTGCTGAAGGTGTTCCTGAATCAGATACAAAACAACTAATTAGTTATGCAAGAGCTAATAACAAGGTAGGGGCATGAATTTACTTCATTTTGGACCTAAATTTTCACCTGGAATTTGTCATCCTGAAGCAGTACATTTCATATCAATAAAGGATCACATCCTTCTAGTATTGTTTTTGAACACTGTAATGGCTTCGTGCAACCCAAATATTACTATTGACATTCTCCTTCATGTACTATCTGTCAAAATATTACAGCGTTTTGTTTTTGGCCTGTATATTGGTCCTTTGTTTTTGTTAAGCAATTTGGTATTATTTTATTTTTGTAGGTCATCATTGGACCTGCAACAGTTGGAGGAATCCAAGCTGGCGCTTTCAAGATTGGTGATACTGCTGGAACAATTGACAACATAATTCAATGCAAGCTTTACAGACCAGGATCTGTTGGTTTCGTGTCTAAATCGGTACAGCCTTTATACCCTCCTTCACTCAACATATTTGGTTGTCAACATGCAACAATGGCAATGTCTTTTATATCAGTTATTTTTGGTAGGCTACAGCTGAAACCCAGGTCGAGGTGAGTTAAACATGCTAAAATGGAAATTAAAATCATAGTTATTAAGGCGTCGTTTAAGCGACGCTTAAGCGGTAAGGCGTGATTAGAGGTCAAGGCATCCTAATCGCCTTAAGATTAGGCCTAAGGCGTCCTTAAGGCGTCGCCTTGGCGCCCTAAGGCGTCCGTTGGGCGCCCAAGGCGGGACGCCTTACCCCTTCAGACGCTTAGATCTGGCCTAGCCCACTCCCCTTCTCTCAGTTCGACCGTGAAGACTCCCCTTCTCTCTGTTCGACCGGTTCACGATACTTAGGGTTCGGGACAGAGGGGCGGTGGCGGGGGGACAGAGGGGTGGCGGTGGGGGGACAGAGGGGCGGCGACAGCCGAAGGAGAGGACGCCGGCAGCGGCCGGAGGAGAGGGCGCCGGCGGCGGCGGGAGGACAGAGGGCGGCGGCGACTCCATCTTTTGTGCTGTCGGCGGGAGGACAGAACAGAGGGCGGCGCCGGCTCCAGGACAGAGGACAGGTCACAGGTGATGCTCTTGGCTCTTCTAATTTGCTCCTTCTCTCTTCTAATTTGGACTGTGATTGTGTGCTCATTGGCCATTGCTGCTGAGGGCGCCTGGAAAGCTGGAACAGAGGACAGAGAGGGCAGCCCATCACTGTGATTGTGTGCTCATTGCTGACCATCACTGTGATTATGTGCTCATTCCAAATTTGGACTGTAATTTGGACTACTTCTATTTGCTAATTAGTTATGTTGGATTTTTAATCTATAATGGATCACATAATTTACTTATTTATCTTATTTTTATATATTACTAAGGCGTCGCCTCGCCTTACGCCTTACCGCTTAAAAGGTAAAAAGGGGGGCGGTCGCCTTACCGATTAAAATACAAAAAACAGCAATACAGTTCTTGTAGTAACAGTTAGTAAGAAAACTTTATTGTTGCTTGCATGCATGGTTGCTCAAGTTTTGAATGTAGAACCTGAGGAGTAAATTATTGCTTGAACCACCGAACTTTGTTCCTTTTATATGTTGATTCATTCACTAGTAAATAATCAGCTGCGCACGTAAACATTAGATGTTCTCCGGATGCTTATATATTTGTAAATGCAATGGCAAAGTGAATTTCGTTGTATAAACAGGGTGGCATGTCAAATGAGATGTACAACACCATTGCCAGGGTGACGGATGGTATTTATGAAGGTATATTCGTGGATGCATGTGAAATTTATGCATGAATAGTACACCCTCTAACTATTCCTTAACATTTTCAGGAATTGCAATCGGAGGAGATGTTTTCCCTGGCTCAACTCTATCAGACCACATTCTGCGGTTTAACAACATACCACAGGTTTCATATTTGAACTTCTTTATTCATAAATTAGTGCATAACATCTCAGAATGGCTCTTTGCTTTTCTTGTTCTATCTATATCCCATTTGCACCCACTCAGCCAAATAAAATTACAAAACATAATGGTAACATAAGTACACAAGAAAGCCATATGACCTTTGATACATTTTTTGTAGCCGAGGTATGGAACATTGCTGAATAACCTCTTGTTGCATTCTGAATTTATTGGCTTCAGGTTAAAATGATGGTTGTTCTCGGGGAGCTTGGTGGAAGAGATGAATATTCACTTGTTGAAGCCTTGAAACAAGGCAAGGTCCAGAAACCAGTTGTTGCATGGGTTAGTGGGACATGTGCACGTTTATTCAAATCTGAAGTACAGTTCGGCCACGCTGTAAGTTTTGAATTTACGTTAGCATTCCTTCCCCCAGTTTATGTTAGGAGATTAGTACACTTACTGTGCCAGCGTTCCTATTTTGTGTGGGCCTAACAGGGTGCTAAAAGTGGTGGTGAGCTAGAGTCTGCACAAGCTAAGAATGAGGCACTAAGGGATGCTGGGGCAGTTGTGCCTACTTCATATGAAGCCCTTGAAGGTGCAATTAAGGAGACATTTGAGAAACTGGTATGTTGTTTACACTTTTACAAATCTTGTTCTAGTCTTGCAAGTATTAATTTGGTTTATTGTATAATATGGGAATCAAGCTTATGAATTTAAAATTATCTGGCAGGTTGAAGATGGAAAGATTCCCACTGTGCCGGAAATCACACCTCCTCCCATTCCAGAGGATCTTAAAACCGCAATTAAGAGTGGGAAAGTCCGAGCTCCTACACACATTATCTCCACTATCTCAGATGACAGAGGTTAGATTGGTGGTGAAGTCTTCTACATGTTCTCTGCATTGAACCTGTCTTCCCTCTCCCAGGAAGTAATATGGCTGGATGATTATGATGCAGGTGAGGAACCTTGCTACGCTGGTGTGCCAATGTCCACAATTATTGAACAGGGCTTTGGAGTTGGTGATGTCATCTCTCTTTTGTGGTTCAAGCGTAGCCTTCCTCGTTACTGCACTCAGTTTATCGAGGTATGTTATGGGCAATATGTAATATAGATATTCCGTTTTGTTCACTGCATTTTCTGAGTACTTTTGAGACTTGTAACCTGACCTAGAGTGTTTTTCCATATCCATACATAAAGTTCTTCCAGTTTAAAAGGGTTTCATGTATTTTGCAGATGTGCATCATGCTTTGTGCTGACCATGGCCCCTGTGTGTCGGGTGCCCATAACTCAATAGTTACTGCTAGAGCTGGAAAGGATCTCGTTTCCAGCTTGGTATCTGGTGAGCTTGTTTGTTTTGTATACACGTGAAAAACATACGATTTGCTATGAAATAGAATAACAGATATTATGATTTGAGATGAATACCTAACAAATTGAATGAAATTATTGCAGGATTGTTGACAATTGGCCCTCGATTTGGTGGTGCGATTGATGATGCTGCCCGGTACTTCAAAGATGCATATGATAGAGTGAGACATTTTGTTTCCTTCATTTTTGCTACCCCATGTTTCATATGTTGCTTAACCAGCTTAACAAATCTGTATCAATTACTTTCAGGGTCTCACACCTTACGAGTTTGTTGAGGGCATGAAAAAGAAGGGAGTCCGTGTTCCTGGGATAGGTCACAGGTATATCACATGTATCCTTGGCATAGTGACATCATGAAAATTCTTGCACTGAAATTTGTCTGTAAGATAGAATGCATTTCCTTAAAGAACATCTTTCAGTATGAGCCATTATGCCACTTGACCTTCGGACTAAGTCCACTTGCCTCTGTTGACTAGGATCAAGAGCAGAGACAACAGGGACAAGCGTGTGCAGCTTCTGCAGAAGTATGCTCACACACATTTCCCTTCAGTCAAGTACATGGAGTATGCTGTTCAGGTTGAGACCTACACGCTGTCAAAAGCCAACAATTTGGTTATGAATGTCGATGGTGCGATTGGTTCCCTTTTCTTGGATCTTCTTTCTGGAAGCGGAATGTTCAGCAAACAAGAGATTGATGAGATTGTTGAGATTGGTTATCTCAATGGGCTCTTTGTGCTTGCCCGTTCAATTGGTTTGATTGGGTAAGTATTATTCTTAGATAACTGTTGTCTATTTGCCTTCTTGTCCTCGTGACATTAGCATTTAGATTGCAGCGGCGCTACATCTTTTGTAAGTTTGAGCTATCATTTTGCAATTTTACTTTGCTGAATAAATTTGCTTCTTGGAATCACAGGCACACATTTGACCAGAAGAGGCTTAAGCAGCCACTGTACCGTCACCCATGGGAGGATGTTCTCTACACCAAGTGAGATCGGACAATTATTTGAGCATGCGCCATTGTTACCTAGGCATTCCAGCTGTCTGTACACTTCAGAAAGTTGCATAAAAAAATGAAGTTGTGATTGTTGATGAAATTAGGAGAGAAAGAGGAACGTTCCTAGCTGTGTGTTTATCTAAGCTGCAAAATCAAATATCTTGTCCTACTTTTTGTCCATTAATCTTTAGGACATCTGATACTTGAAAAGATATTTTGATTATCGTTTCATGTTATCACAAGTTTTATCTCAATGATGAAGCTTTTATGATCCCAGAAATGTATTATCTCGGGTGAAGTTTTGGATGTTATGTGTAGTGATCCTTTTGGTCCTAGCGCCCCAGTTTGTTTGTAGGTAGCCTCGTTTTGGGCTATAGAGTTTAACTCTAGCATTTCGAGTCTAAAGTTTTTTTTTTTTTGAAAAAACCTTCGAAAAGGGTAGGGATGGCCGAAAATACCCTGGGCGACTCAGCACTTGAGCCAACTCCACCACTTACAAACCAACCTTCTGGCTAGCCATAAAAAGAACCCCTTCGAAAACATTTCTTGATGTAAAGTCATTAAGAATAGTACTCCCTCACAGGCCCTTTTTAACTAGAATATGTCTTGCATTTTGGTCAATGTTATCCCACATCCTAGGAGCAAAGATACTTGGAAGCAAATCTTGTTGTTCATTAACATCTGGGTTTTCAGTATGAGATGAATGCTGCAAATTTTCATATTCTACACCATCCTCTCGCTCTCATCATTTGTCAAATCTAAATTTTCGTTCTCATTAGCATTATTCAGCACCTTGAGTTGATGCTCTTGTTCTTCTGTTCTGATATCATCTAACCCAGGATTCACGGAAGGAGAATCCTGCTGTCCATAGGGGTCAACACGCAAGCATGCACAACGGTCGACTAAGAGGTGAACTTGGCGATAGGAGAGCGATCCCCTCCCCCTCCCCCTCCGATCCTAAGCCCGTCTCCAACCAAATCCAAAGCACTCATCAGGCAAGAATATCCATGGAGAGTGCGCCATCTGCTTCCTGGAGACTGCTCAAACCACTCATCAGGCAAGAAGATCCACGGAGAGTGCGCCATCTGCTTCCTGGAGACTGCTCCGAAGGAGCTCGACGAAGGCATCCCAGTTGCGAGAGGGTGGCTGGGCACTAGAAGATGGGGCAGATCGGAAAGATCCAGAGGCTGCAAGAGGTTTCAAGTCGCGAGGGACGGTATCAAGGTACTCTAAAGTTACTTTGTATTTCTATTTCGAAGGTAATCTCTCCTATCCCTCTAGTTCTCCGGCACCCTGGGATTGAACCATCAAAGCAGATACACTAAGATTTCAGGAGAAACAAGAGCACACCAGATCTTCGTGAGTGATGGCGGCCAAAGTAAAACCTACTTGGAGGCTACCGTCCATGGACCACGAACTGTCATGGCTAATTGTCCCCTTGCTACCCCGAGGACTTGGCCAGAGCACGGCCGAAAGGTGAGATTCGATTGCCGACCACAAGTTGTCGTCTTCCAACCAACGGAGCCCCCAGCTTCAACTTTGGTCCGTGAGTTATTGGATATGGGCCAACCCATTGTGAAGACAATCTCCAGGCCCAACTAGTATCAACAGAGAAAGGATTTGAGGTTGGAACAACAAGCCTTGGGAAGGAGCGTAACATTTAAGACTCATCAAAGACTTTCGGCACTAGGAATAGCTGCAGAACAGTCCCATCCGAACAGTGGGACAAAGGGTTCGCAAGTAGTAAAAGCAAAGCATTGGTGGAGAAAACAGTACATGAAGCACACCAGGTAGGCAAAGAGTAAGGGCACACATAATTTCAAAACTTGGCTGGTAGGCAGATGTCTTAATTGACTAGCGAAGGACCACTATAGCATACACTGCCCCCCTCGTGCTGGCGTTGCAGCCATAGCGGACACATATCCCGCAGTTGCAAGGCAAACACCACTCCCAGCTCAATCTCTAGCCCACTCATTGGAGTGTTCGCCAGGACCGCAATGGAGAGAAGGCAATCTCTCGGTAGTTCGTCGGCAAACTGGAAACATAGGAAGACGGAAGATCGGCATGCTCGGTCAGAAGAGCAGATGCGAGCTCACCAATATTCCCCGACGAGAGAGAATCCAGTCCAAGATCAAGGCTTGAACCTCGACAGGGATGCACCAATCCGCACCCCTGGAAGGAACGAAATGGTACACTCTCCTCTCCGTGGTGCTCCTTTGCAGGACAGGGAGGTAATGTGTGGCCCCCCACCTTCGCTCGCGCCTCCCCGTTTTCCATTTACAGAAAGGGAGTCGGAGCCTGTCGGTACCCTGCGTACCGTATACCCCTTGAGACTACAAAAAGACCAAAGGAACTTCACCTGTCTGAGTTGAAGACCTGCGAAGGCCCCACATGTCATGCGGGACCGGACCTGCCTCCCATCTATGGTTAGTCCCGGTGCTGCCACGTGTATACTGCAACCGGACCTTCATCCCACACATGGGATAGCTCCGAGCTAAACACCTGTGCGGCACCCACGGACCTAACCCCCGACAGAGGGAAGCTCCGGTACCGACATGTGTACATCTACACCGGACCTACCCACACGGAAAGCTCCGAAGCTACCACATGTCCAACCGTCGGACCTTCAGCCTCAACAATCAGACTGTTGGACCCCCAACGGCTCGGACCTTCAAGGGACGATTAAAGACTTCAAGACCCGATTAAGTGTCATTAATACCATATTAATGACACACGATCGGAAGGCCCTTAATACCAGTAACGGCACTGTCAAGGTCCGTTACCACGATATTAAGGGTAATTAATCTCATTAATTGTGTATTAAGCATCAGTAACCGCCAGGGCCACATGTAGGGTCAGGCTAACGGTGTAATGACCAGTCCTTGTACTATAAAAGGACTGGTCGACGATACACAGGGGGACTCTTCTCCGACTCTCTGGGAACTCTCGGCTCCTAGACGCTCAATACAACAACTACACACCCCGTGGAGTAGGGTATTACACTCAGGCGGCCCGAACCACGTAAATCCTTGTGTCTACTTGCCATCGTGTTCTGAATCTCTGCGCGCCCAATACCGAACTACAAACTCCGCGGGCTACCAACAGTAGTACCGGGAGAATTGCCGGAACAACACTCCGACAGTTGGCGCGCCAGGTAGGGGCGCCCGAGATTCAAAGATGGTGAACTCTGCTGCTGGATCGTCCAACGGCAACCCTGCTACGCAACCTGCTCGAGGCAATCCCTCCAACATGCAGCCGCCAGCAGGTGATGTGGCTCCAGCAGGAGCCATGACACCGCCGCCACCATCCGCACCGGCAAATCAAGTTGGACAGCGGGATGGGGCGTCTGCGTCGGTCACGGCATTGGCGAACAACAACCCTAAACACGCGCTCCATGCCGCCCATGCTCTTCTCCAACGCCCACCACCTCCAGGTGCATCCCAAGGTGCAATGGAGCAGTGGAGGGCTGATGTGGAACATTTGGTTGCAGCAGCAGCCGATCGCATCAGCAACCAAGGTCCTCCCCCATCGGGGCGGGTCCCATCGCAGCATCGGACCGTGTCGGGCAGACTTGGTCTGCACACTTCTCAACATAGGAGGCGTGTTGCGTCTCAAAAAGCGACGTCGCTGCCTTCAGGGGCGCGACGCACCCATACAATAACCAGGCTTTCAACTCACGACCTCCGGGCGGAGCTTGATCGCCGTTACCGTCAACTGGATGGCCACGTCCATATCGAGTGCGCTCGAGAAAGGCAAGAGGCTGGAGACAGTCCTGCTCCTGAGGGAGTAGGAGGAGGCTGTTCTGCCCTGGCCATGCACCTACGCATGGTCAGATGGCCACAAAAGTTCCAGCCTCACATGCTGGAAAATTTTGACGGGACTGTCAATCCCGCTGAGTTTCTCCAAATCTACTCCACCGCAATCCTTGCGGCCGGAGGCAACGAGGCCGTAATGGCCAACTATTTCCCCATGGCTTTAACTGGGACCGCTAGGTCCTGGTTCATGAGCCTTCCGTCCGACTCTATCAACAGTTGGGCGGAACTGTGCCAACAGTTCACCGCCAATTTCTGGAGTTCATACACCCGACCAGGCACCGAACTGGACCTTTTTGCTGTCAAGCAGAAGGGGGGAGAGTCCCTGCGATCCTTCATCCAGAGGTTCTCCCAGGTACGAAACACTATTCCTTCTATCTCCAGCGCCTCTGTTATTGTGGCATTTAGACAGGGCGTACGAGACAAGAAGATGCTGGAGAAGCTGGCGACCAAGGAGATCACCAGCGCACGGAACTCTTCAGCTTGGCTGACAAATGTGCCAAAGTTGCAGATGGCCGTGAAATGCACTCCCAACCACCTCCGGAGGACAATAAAAGGTCCCCCAAGGGTGAAGCCACTACCTTCGGGAGTGGCAAAAAGAAGAAAAAGTCCAACGGCAAGAAAAAGCCGTCGGCCAGCACACCAACTGCTGCAGATGTTGCAGCTCTGGGTGGCCGGGGGCCACACCTCGAAAAATGACCTCGGCCGTCGTCTGAAGACGGAGGCAGCTCCAAGATGTGGGGTCCTATACACAAGTCAAACATCCACAACCTGGAAGGCTGCCGCGAGGTCTAGAACCTTGTCGAGCGCTACAACAAGCGCCAGGAAGAAGTTCCTTTCTGTCAAAGGGAAGGGAAACAGAAAGTCGACGAAGCTCCGGCTGAAGAGGAGTTAGGATTTCAAGACCCTAAAAAGGTCTTGAAGGTTGTTTACACCTCCGTCGACGATGACTCCGACGTCTCCGACAACGAACATCGGAAAACCATGAACACCATCTTTGGTGGTTCGTGGGACATCACCTCCCGCCGTGTCCTTAAGACCATGCAGCGAGACATGGCCTTAGTAGCTCCTACTACCAGGACGGAGCCGCACCGAAAGTGGATGGACACTGCCATCACTTTCGATGCATCAGACTGCCCTCGGAATATGATCGGAGCTGGCCAACTCCCATTGATGGTATTTCCGACCATCAACAACGTCCAACTCTACCATGTAATGGTGGACGGAGGTTCGGGGCTAAACCTCATAAGCTTTGAAGCTTTTGTCAAGCTTCAGCTCCGACCTTCGGACCTTCGCCCCTCTCGACCTTCCTTCAGAGTAGGTCTGGGGGCCATAACCTCACTCGGTGCAATTACTCTTCCGGTGACCTTCGGGACCCGGGAGAATTACCGCACTGAGAAGTTGGTCTTCGATGTGGCGCATATCAACTTACCCTTCAACGCCATTTTGGGCAGGCCAGCCTTATACAAGTTCATGGCTGCTGCTCATTATGGCTACTTGGTGTTGAAGATGCCAACTCCAGCCGGTGTTCTCCGGATCCGTGGAGATCGCACCGTAAGAGTGACAGCTCTGGAAGAACTCCACGCGCTTGCTACAGCGCAGGAGGAAGAATTCGGAAAGGAGCAAGCTCGGAGACCCCCGAGCATTCGTCATCGAGGCTCAATCTCCGCACCTCGTGTGCAACCAAGCAGCGACACCGACATTCCCATCAAAGTTGTCTAAATCGGTTCCGACGCCGCTCAGACCACCCGTATATCGGGAGGTCTGAATGACAAATAGGAACTCACGCTCATCACTTTCCTCCGGGCTAATGTCGACGTGTTTGCCTGGCAACCTTCACAAATGCCTGGGATCCCTAGGGAAGTGATTGAGCATAATATGAAGATCTATCACGACGCTCGGCCTGTACATCAGAAGCCTCGGAAGCAATCAGTAGAGCGACAGAACTTCATACGTCAAGAAGTGAAGAAGTTGCTCGAAGCTGGATTCATCCGAGAAGTCTTCCATCCAAAATGGCTGGCAAACCCAGTCGTTGTACCCAAGGCTGGCGGGAAGCTTTGGATGTGTATCGACTACACTACACTAAATAAGGCATGTCCAAAGGATCCATTCCCACTACCTAGAATAGATCAGATAGTGGATTCCACCTCTGGGTGTGAATTATTGTGTTTCCTAGACACATATTCTGGGTACCATCAAATCAGAATGTCTAGGGAAGATGAAGAGCATACTTCCTTCATCACAGTTGATGGATTATATTGTTACACTGCCATGCCATTCGGTCTCAAAAACGCTGCTTCAACATTTGTACGAGCTATGTACAAAACTTTTGGTTAGAGATGTAGTGGAAGTATATGTCGATGACATCGTCGTCAAGATAAAGAACAAGGAGTCATTCCTTGACACCTTGCAAGCTGTCTTCGACAAGTTGCGAGTCACTCGCACAAAGCTGAACCCAGACAAGTGTGTCTTCAGGTTAGCTCCGAACAACTTCTTGGTTTCTTGGTGAACCACCGAGGAATAGAAGCAAACTCGGCGAAGATAAAAGCTATTGAAGACATGCGGCGACCAGCCCGCATCAAGGACGTCCAGAAGCTGACTGGATGTCTAGCTGCCCTCAGCCGGTTCATCTCAAGACTGGAGGAACGGGCGCTACCCTTCTTCAAGCTATTGAGGAATTCTGGACCATTCCAATGGTCTGAAGAAGCATAAAAGGCATTCTACCAACCTTGGTAGCTCCAAACCCTGGTGAGCCACTCCTGCTTTACATTTTGGCAACTGACGAAGTTGTCAGCATGGTCCTGGTAGTGGAAAGACCAGAATCATCCCCAGTTCAGGAATCCAGACCCCTTCGGGAGGGTCCGGAGCTACCTGAAGACGAGTTTGGGTCCTAGCTCCCAGACCTGGATCCTCAAGGCGAAATGCCGAAGGATCCATCTCCTTCAAATGGAGGAGTCACTGCTACTGAGCAACAAGATCCGGACCCCTCCGAGAAGGTTCGGGTCACTTCAGAAGAAGCTCTGGGTTCCTCCAACCGGAACACCGGAGTCCCCAAAAAGGTTCGGACCCCTTCGGGAGGGTCCGGGTAGATGAGGAAGAAGCTCCGGGCCCCTCTGGGAGGGTCCGGACGGTCCAGCGCCCAGTGTACTTCATCAGCGAAGTACTCCATGACGCCAAGACTGGGTACCTGGAGGTGCATAAGCCGCTCTACGTAGTTCTTATTGCCTCTAGGAAGCTCCGACACTACTTCCAAGCCCACAAGATTTCAGTGGTAACTTCTTATCCACTATGTGCAATCTTGCATAACCCCAATTCCACTGGGAACATTGCAAAGTGGGCAGCGGAAATAGCCTAGTTCGACCTTGAATTCGTTTCAAGACAAGCGATCAAGAGTCAAGCATTGGCGGACTTCGTGGCGGAATGGACCCCCTCTCCATCAAATCCTGGGGGCCCCAGTGAGCAGAAGTCAGAACCCAAGGTTCCGGTCTTCACTGAGATTCACTGGACTCTCTACTTTGACGGCTCCGTGCAGAAGCAGGGGTCCGGAGCTGGAGTCCTTCTCCTCGCTCCGACCGGGGAAAAGGTTAAATACATGGTGCACCTTGACTTCAAGGCGACCAACAACATGGCAGAGTATGAAGCACTAATTTATGGACTCAAGGTGGCACTATCGTATGGTGTCAAGCAACTGTTGGTAAAGGATAATTCACAGCTTGTTGTAAAACAAGTCAAAGGTGAATGTTGCTGCAACAACCCTCAATTAGCTGTGTACCTACTTGAAGTCCAGAAGCTTCAGAAGGACCTCGATGTCCTGGACCTCTGCCATGTCCAGCGTCTCAACAATGTTGAAGCTGACGAACTCTCGACGAAAGCTTAAACTGGGGCTCCGGCTCCCGACGGAACCTTCGTCCGGAGGTTGTCTAAACCTACAGCTCAGCAAAGGGGCCGAGACCATCACCTCGAAGCTGGCCGTCCCGATGGCCCTGTTATCATGGCATCCATCAAGGGTCGTAGGTGCTGCAGGAAGCTCCGAGCAACCCAGCACGCAAGACTCAAATCCTCAAGTTAGTTCCAATGAATGGATCTCGGAGATCCGGAGCTACTTGAAAGACAATTTCCTTCCTGAAGATAATGTATCCGCTGACTGGATAGTCAGATTGGCTAAAAGATACACACTGGTAGAAGGGGATCTCTACTGGGTGGTGCCAACGGCGTCCTAATGCGGTGCATTACAAGGGAAGAAGGCTGCAAGCTCCTCGCAGAAATCCATGGAGGCGAGTGTCAGAACCACGCGTCGTCCCGCACGCTGGTCGGTAAAGCCTTCCGACATGGATTCTACTGGCCTACAATGTTCCAGGATGCAACTGAGCTAGTGAAGAAATGCGAAGCATGCCAGTTCCATGCAAAGTAAATTCACACACCAGCTCAGCCTCTACAAATGATACCTCCTACATGGCCTTTTGCTGTGTGGGGGATGGATATCTTGGGACCTTTCCCAAGAGCCGTCGGAGGTTACAAGTTCCTGTACGTTGCCATTGACAAATTCACCAAATGGCTGGAAGCAACTCCAGTTGTGACAATAAACAAGCAATCATCTATCAACTTCTTGCAATCCATCGTATGCAGCTTTGGAGTCCCAAACAAGATCATAACTGATAATGGGACCCAGTTCACAAGCTCTGCATTCCAATGATATTGTGAAGACCTCGACATTCAGGTCAGCTACGCTTCTGTAGCTCACCCGATAAGCAATGGCTAAGCTGAGAGAGCGAATGCAGAAATCCTAAAAGGGCTCAAGATGCGCACATACGAGCGCCTGAAAAAACATGGAGCCAACTGGATCGAAGAGCTTCCACCCACACTGTGGGCCAACAGGACAACTCCAAACCGGTCAACTGGAGAGACACCCTTCTTCCTACGGAGCTGAAGCAGTCCTTCCTTCGAAAATCACCTTGGGGTCGCTCCGGGTCTAGACCTTCGACGATGCCACGCAGGACCACCTCCGGCGTGAAGACCTTGACCTCCTTGAAGAGGGAAGGTGCCGATCAGCTGTTCGGAATGCCCGATACCGCCAAGCTCTTCGGCGCTATCACCAACGGCATTTTCATAGCCGACAGCTCGAGAAAGGCAATCTAGTGCTACGAAAAATACAATCCAGAGAAGGGTTAAATAAACTTCCCCCCAGCTGGGAAGGACCCTTCCGAGTGATCAAAGTATCCTGTCCTGGATGCGTTCGCTTGGTGACTGAGGATGGGACACCGCTCCCAAATCCTTGGAACATTGAGCACCTCCGTAAGTTCTATGCTTAATATCACGGAGGTGAGTCTGTAGTTACATGTGATATATGTTATAGAGTCATTGTAAAGAGTCGGGTAGCTCCTCCGGGAGAACAGCCGCACCTTCCTCGAAAGGTCCGTGTAGGATCGAAGAGCGCGTGAAAAGCTACCAGAGGGGGGGGGGGGTGAATGGTAGATTTAAAAATCTTACGCAACGGAAACAATTAAACCCCAACCCCTTCGGCAGAAAAATGATCTGTTAAAGAAATCGTATGTGAGAGTAATCTAAACGTGTTTCATCGTGACAATAGTGATATATATCAGAGAGAATCAAGTCACGAAGATAATACATCAAGAATCACTCAAATCCGTCGAGAAAAACTCAAGTTACTATCGAAAGATCAAACAAAGGTCAATCTGCCCTGTCCGAGAAAAACAGTTCTGGAACGCTGCAAAGAAACTCGTGTAGATCATAGACCACAAATCCAATGATCGTGAAATTTTAAAAGATGATAGATAATCAAGTTTTAAGGACAACCCAAAAATAATCACGTCAATTGGATCTGTAAAACTCGAGTTATGATAAAACCACGACGAAAGGTAGTGCTGTCCAGAAACTCGACGAGTAAAACTTGTCTGGAACAAGTCGGACGAACAAGGCACAAAAGTTCCTTCAAACTACAAATTTTATTCAATATAACACAAGAGGAACATCCCCAAAGTCGTGCACCACGAGCTCTGGGCTTCCTTGCTTATATAACCAGCTCGAAAGCCAACTCAACTTAGATCAAGAACCTAATCCTACTCTATTCACGAATCGTAACTTTCCATAACTGCTTAGGATTCTATATGCAGATAGAAGCAATCTTAAGACTTCCAAACACCTTAGGAACGTATCCCACATTCCTAAGCAACTCAAATTCGTGACCCACACGAAATCCTATCATAACCAACTCAAATCTTTCCATATTTGAGTCAAACCCGACTCAGCCGCAGTCTGAGTCCATAACCTAGTCAGTTGGACCTTTCCGACCAACTCTTTACGTCCACATATCTTCATCACGTCTCAGAACCATGTAGCCACGTCCATGCACTCCTTGCACACGTGCAAACATCTTCCAATGACGTCCACGATACCTTCACATGCATTGTTCTTGATTCAATCATGCTGCGCAACATCCTGATTAGCTCAACCACAATTCCTCCTTAATTTGGTTGTTGGAACCTAATCTCCTCCCTGAGACTAGTCCAATGGATCCCATCACCATCCATGTCTTGAACTCAAGCAACACCTGCACATGAATAAACAACCAATCCATACTAGCCCAAGTCCTCGACTTGACTCAAGTTAGTTCCTAACACAACACCTTACGTGAGAACCTCACATAAGCATGTTGCAAAACCACAGTAACACTATATCATCCATGTCAACCAAAAACGCACCAAAGACTTAGCAAATGAATACTAAGCAATCTTTTCAGAGATGTAAAGCAAGTACGAAATATTGCAAATGAAAAACAGAAGCATTGCGGTCAAGTTTTGGACCTTGCCAGAGCAACCCGGACCTTGAGCCGGAGCTAACAAAAGCTAGTAGAATCTAGCGCTGAAGCTTACCAAAACTAGTACAACTAAGCTCCCGCCGGAGCCTACAAAACTAGTCGGACCTTGATAAAAAGGTGTTTTGGTGATATTCAAAACTTTTATCGTCAAAGCAAATGTATTCACTACAAGCCAATGTATTTAGCACACATAGGTCTTACAATCTCTCCCTTGATGAATGCATTTGCAACACCATTTAAAATCCGAACATTGGCTTATTCACATAAAAGTTTTGAAGGCAATTTCCCCCCCTTTGTAAATCAAAAGTAAAATGAGAAGAAAATCCAAAAATTATCCCATATTATCTCCCCCCCTTTATTATCTCTCCTTATGCACAAATTCTCTTTCTCTTCATGCTTATCTCTCCCCCTTTGACAATGTATTCAACAGTCATGAGCATATAAACAAATTATCTCTCCCCCTTTAATTGTTATGAGCATATTATAACATATACATATAAACAAAGCTCATCCAAGTCATACTATCAGGTACCTTACATTATCACATCAATGAGATACATAAAGTAGTGTAAGCCATGCTAGAGATCAAATGTAATTTTCAATTCAAGCAAGTCATGATCTCACAAACTTAACTATTTCAAAACCTGAAAGCATGACACTAGTTGCTGCATTTTATTATTTTTCAAAGCATAAATTTAGATCATATGATATTTGCAAGAGATTATATGCGCATGTGCCTTATTCTAACCAACCAAGCCAAGCCTATGTCATTTGACAATCAAAAGCTTAAGGACATGGTTTTAGTCATACACAACTTCTTCCAAGTTCATATTTAAGTGCAATGATAAGCCATCTCAAAAGAAGAAGTGCGATGCATGCATATTCTCTTGATCTTTTCTCAATTTATATTTGTTCATAAAAACTCAACATGTGAGTTGATTACTTGATTAATTCTTAATGATTAAAAGCACTTGTGAACATGTAACAAGTTCAAAACAGCAAGAAAGTTCGACCATGACCAGTTTTAGTGTAAGTAATTATTCCAATTACTAGACATGACAAAAACTATAAAATGTATAACACGAGTAATGTAGTAAGAACTTTCAGAATGTAAAAGGAATCCCAAAGTCATATATGTATGAAATACTATGCTCATATTATTTTAATTTCAGATTCACACATAGACTTCCCAAGTTTCAAAACTCCCCCTCAATTTAAGCCATGAGGATGCAGAACCCCTATTTCACTACGAATGTAACAAAAACGAGTGAAATCCAAAGGTTTTGTAAAAATGTCAGCCAATTGTTGTTCGGTATCTACATGGTGAAGCACAATGTTTCCTTTTTAAACATTATCTCAGAGAAAGTGATACCTAATGTCAATGTGCTTAGTTCTAGAATGTTGCACGGGGTTTTTAGCAATGCAAATGGCACTAGTGTTATCACAGAATAGTGGAACACTATCTAGATCAACCCCATAGTCCTTAAGTGTTTGAACAATCCAAAGAATTTTGTGAGCAAGCACTAGGAGCAGCTACATATTCAGATTCGGCTGTGGATTGTGCAACTGAATTTGTTTTCTAGAGGACCAAGCAACAAGAGAATTACCAAGAAAATGACAAGCACCGAAAGTACTTTTCCTATCAATCCTACAACCCCCAAAATTAGCATCCGAAAAAGCTTTCAAAGTAACGGTTGAGGAAGAAGGAAGAAAAATTCCAAATTCTTGAGTTCCATGTAAGTACCTGAGAATCCTTTTGACGGCTTGATGATGTGAAGCATGTGGGGAGGCTTGAAACCGTGCACAAAGACATACGCTGAATTGTATGTCTGGTCTTGATGCCGTGAGGTACAAAAGTGATCTGATCATGCTTCTATATTCTTTTTGATCCACGGGTTCACCATCTTCATCAAGTCCAAGTGTTGTTGCTGTTCCCATTGGTGTCCGAAGATGCTTGCTTTTGTCCATGTTGAAGCGCCTTAGAAGATCTTTTGTATACTTCGTTTGATGCACAAAGGTACCCTCCTTTGTTTGCTTGATTTGCAGCCCCATAAAGTAAGTGAGTTCACCCATCATACTCATTTCAAATTCGGAACTCATCATTGCTGAAAACTTGGACACAAGATCATGA
Source organism: Tuctoria greenei (assembly GCA_036927565.1). Lineage (NCBI taxonomy): Eukaryota > Viridiplantae > Streptophyta > Magnoliopsida > Poales > Poaceae > Tuctoria > Tuctoria greenei. The sequence goes on along the minus strand of JAYESD010000003.1, from coordinate 184,897,493 downwards.
GAAGCACAACCAAAGATAATATCATCCACATACACTTGAACAAATAATGAGTCATTGCCATGCTTAAGCACAAAAAGAGTTTTATCAACCTTGCCCATGGTAAACCCTTTTTCAAGTAAGAATGTTTTTAACCTATCATACCATGCTCTAGGGGCTTGTTTGAGACCGTACAAGGCTTTGGACAGTTTGTAAACATGATTAGGAAAATCTGGATTTTCAAAACCCGGTGGTTGTTTCACATAAACCTCCTCATCTATGTAGCTATTAAGAAAAGCACTTTTAACATCCATTTGATATAGCTTAAAACCAATAGATGCAGCAAAAGCTAACAAAATTCTTATGGCTTCTAACCTAGCAACAGGAGCAAAAGTTTCATCAAAATCTAGACCTTCAACTTTAGTGAAACCTTGAGCAACCAACCTATCCTTATTCCTAACCACAACCCCATCCTCACTTTGTTTATTTTTAAATTCCCATTTAGTTCCAATTAAAGTGTGACCTTGAGGTGGAGGTACAAGTTTCCAAACATTATTTCTTTCAAAATTTTCTAACTCTTCTTGCATGGCAATAATCCAAGATTCATTAGTGAGTGCGTGTGATATATATTTGGGTTCAAAAGAAGCAACAAAAGCAAAATGAGCATAAGTGTTTGGATCGCAAAACCTGGACTGTGTGACTCGTTCGTGCAAGCTTCCAATCATCTGTTGTGGGGGATGATCTTTGTAAAACCGTAGGAGAACAGATGTCTCACAAGCTTCTTCTTCTTCATGTTCATCACAGATCGATGAGCTTGTGACTTGAGGATGATTTAAATCAGCATTGATGGTTGTCGGTGCTGGTTGAGAATTAACATCCGGAGCTGAACCCGTCTTTAGCTGCTGAATTTTCGGGCAGGAGCTCCAATTCTTCCTCATCTTCAACGAAAATGCTCTCCCCTTGCGGATATGGATCTGGACCTGCAATGTTTGAGCTAGTACCTGGACTAGCTTTATCAAAAGACACTTCATAAGTCTCCACAATTTTTCGTTAGTGTTAAGTAAAAGCACACGGTAGCCTCTAGTATGAGATGGATAACCAAGAAACATGCCATCAATGGATCTAGGCTCAAATTTATCAAGATTACCTATTTCTTAACAAAGCATTTGCAACCAAAGACCCGAAAGTGTGTAACACTAGGCCTATGTCAAAACTGGAGCTCATATGGTGTTTTACCTAGCTTAGCACGCAAGAAAACACGATTTGAGACATAACAAGCGGTTGCTAACGCATCCGCCCAAAATTTCCTAGGAGTTTGATATTCATCAAGCATAGTCCTAGCCATCTCAACTAAGGTTCTGTTCTTTCTTTCTACAACACCGTTTTATTGAGGTACATATGGTGAAGAAAATTTATGATCTATTCCATTTTCAGCACAAAAGTGATCAAAAGATTGATTTTTAAATTCGGTTTCGTTATCACTTCTAATTGCCTTTAAAGATCCTGGGTGATCAATTGATAATCTAGGAAATAAAGTCCTAAAGTGACTAAAAGCTTCATTCTTAGACGCCATAAAGTAAAACCAAGAGTATCTAGAATAATCATCAACAATCACAAGTACATACCATTTACCTCCGAAGGATTGAACACGTGAAGGTCCTACGGTGTCAAGATGCAAAAGTTGACATGGTTCAGTTGTCATGATCATTGTGAGAGGAGTATGTGAACCTGGAACCATCTTAGCATGTCTACAAGAAGAGCACACAATTTCTTTGTCCCCTTTAAACTTAGGCAGCCCACGTATGTGATCAAGAGCACTAACATGCGTTAGGTGATCAAAGCCTACGTGACCAAGTCTACGATGCCAAAAATATAGGTCATTTGAATCATTAGCAACTAGACACCTATGCTTAGAGGAAGACATATCAAAATCAGCTTTAAAAACTCTTCCAAACCGAGACATGTTAAAAATAAGCTCACTATTTGAACTTACAACTTTGCAGTAGTTTTTATTGAAAATAATTTCCTGATTTTCATCTAGCAATTGTGAAACAGAAAGAAAGTTGTATTTCAAATTTTTGACAAGTGCCACATCCTTCAAAGTGTAGTGATCATTTACTCTAACCGAACCCTTAGCAATTATAGGAGTTGAAGAATTATCGGCAAAAGTAACATTCTCTACACATGACACAAAAGAGAGGGAGGAGAACCAATCTTTGTTACCGGTCATGTGGCGTGAGCAACCTGAATCCACAATCCAAATGTTCTCCTTCCTCAAACGTGTAACCTACATAGAAGCACAATACGTTGATGACTCAATACTGGGGTTAGTCAAAAGGCATTTAGGAATCCAGTACTGAGTCACACGACGTGTAGCAGGAAAAACACGCAAAAGCTGAGACAAAATAGCAGGTTTATGAGTCAAAGTTTGAGATTTTTTATTCTTAACTACTGACCTATAAGGTGTTACTTGTGTAGCACAAAAATCAGTAGCTTCGGAGGCAAAAATAGAAGGTCCGGAGGTAAACTTTGAATGTTTTTGACTCAAAACAGCAGGTTGTACATTCGGTTCAATATGTGCATCAAATTTTGCATGAAAGTTCTAAGATCTAGCAACCATTCTTTCCCTTTTCTGTTGTTTAGCTAGTCTATAACAAAAATCTATGACATGACCATCTCTACCACAGTAGGTACAATGAAATTTAACTTTGTGTTCATGTCTAGATGAGCAAACAACATTTTTATTTGAAACCGAATGAGACAATACTCCTGTAGATTTGAAAACCACTTCTTTTTGTTTAGGAACTGTTTGAATCAAATCACTTCCTAATGACTTTACAATTTTAGGTGGATGTGCCTTAGCATGAGCATGATAATCAAAACCTAAACCAGTTTTATCATTGCAAGACTTGGAAGAATTCAACAGCAAGTTTAGGTTCTTATTCCGATCACAAAACCGATCTAATGTCCTATGCATGTTGTCAAGTTTATTAAACTGATCAAGGCAATTTTCACATGAAGTTTTTCCTTTTAATTTGCAACTGGAACAATATTTAACTTCATGACAATGTAAAGCATTGTTCAATATAGAGATTTCATTCATAGCATTTTGCAGTTTCTTATCAAGATCATCACAACTAGAGCAATGCAAATCAATTGTAGAACAAGAAGCATCTTTTAATTTTCCAATATTAAGTGCAACAAGCTTTTTGTTCTTTTCAATTTCAAGTTCAAGTTTATCAAGTGTGGAGGTATGTGCACTTCTTAGGGAGTACAATTGTTCATATATTAAGTCACATGAGGAACAAGAATCATTACTAGGAATCAATGATTTCAAACAATTAATTTCAGATTCTAGTGACTCAATTTTAACAGCATTGTCCCTAAGCTTTTTATCCTTTTTCTTAACAATAACAGTGGCACGAGAAATAGCATCACACATTTCTTCGCAAGTAGGACATACCTCTTCATTGTCGCTGTTGTGTTCTGCCTCCTCCATACTTGATCTTGAATTGCCCACCATGAAGCACAAGTTTGCCAAATCATCTTCATCTTCATCTTCATCACTTCCAATGTCCACGTCGCTAGAGCCAAGTTCCTGGAGTGCTGAGATAAAACTGCTCACCAATTGATATCCTATAAAACCCTTTTTTTCTTCGTATCTTTTGCAGAGGAGTGCTTCGTTCTTGTTTTCTTTTCATCCCGGGAAGTAGGACCTGAAAGGTTAGGGCAATCTGAACGAAAATGTCCCGTTTTACCACATTCAAAGCATCGTTGAGGTCCGGAGCTTCCTCTCCTTCTAGTTCTCACATTTTTCAATGCTTTTGAGAACCGAGTAGAGATGAGCGCTAGCTCCTCCTCTGGAAACTCCTCAATCTGTTCAAGGGTTAGAGAGGACAGCAAAGCAAGTGTACCACAAGATGATGTTTGACCAGAACTAGGCATGTCACGTTGAGAAACAAAAGCAATAGACTTGTTGGGGTTCTTACATGAGACTATGTCAATTTCATGAGTTTTTAACTTGGAATATAGCACATCTAAAGTAAGTGTACTCATGACAGTAGATTCACGAATAGATGTGACTTTCATCTCCCAAATTGACATATCTAATGCACTTAGCAATTGCCTAGCATTTTCAGCATCTGAAAAATTAACATTGACACTACGCAAGTTGCTGAGAATCTTATTAAAGTGAGCAAAAAGGTCATCAATAGACTCACCGGGTTGCATCTCGAAGCGCATGTATTCTTTCTTGAACATGTTTTGCCTTACCTCTTTGATTGTGTTGGATCCTTCGTGGTAGTCACAAAGTGCTTTCCACACATCGTATGCAGATCGGAGGTGTGCAACACAGTCGAAGTCGCTTTGTGTTAATCCTTGTATGATCAAGTTCCGAGCCCTGTTGTTGTTGTCGACATCTCTTAGATTTGTAGCTGTAACTTGATCGTTTGATGGCACTTCGTAAGGCTTGTATACCTTCTCCCATATTGCAAAGCCTTGTGCCTGGATGAAAGCCTCCATGCGTGCCTTCCAAACCTGAAAATCAATACCAGCGAACACACAAGGTTTTGCAGAGTACTTCTCCATGATGATTAGTCAAAAACACATGCAAATCACAATGATTAGAGCACCGCAGCTCTGATACCAATTGTAGGATTGAAGAGCACGTGAAAATCTACCAGAGGGGGGGGGGGGTGAATGGTAGATTTAAAAATCTTACGCAGCGGAAACAATTAAACCCCAACCCCTTCGGTAGAAAAACAATCTATTAAAGAAATCGTGTGTGAGACTAATCTAAACATGTTTCATCATGACAAAAGTGATAGATATCAGAGAGAATCAAGTCACGAAGACAATACAATAAGAATAACTCAAATCCGTCGAGAAAAACTCAAGTTATGATCGAAAGATCAAACAAAGGTCAATCTGCCCTGTCCGAGAAAAACAGTTTTGGAACGCTGCAAAGAAACTCGTGTAGATCATAGACCACAAATCCAATGACCGTGAAAGTTTGAAAGATGATATATAATCAAGTTATGAAGACAACCCAAAAAGAATCTCGTCAATTGGATCTGTAAAACTTGAGTTATGATAAAACCACCGACGAAAGGTAGTGCTGTCCAGAAACTCGACGAGTAAAACTTGTCTGGAACAAGTCGGACGAACAAGGCACAAAAGTTCCTGCAAACTAAAAATTTTATTCAATAGAATACAAGAGGAACAGCCCCAAAGTCGTGCACCACGAGCTCTAGGCTCCCTTTCTTATATAACCAGCTCGAAAGCCAACTCAACTTAGATCAGGAACCTAATCCTACTCTGTTCACGAATCGTAACTTTCCATAACTGCTTAGGATTCTTATATACGCAGATAGAAGCAATCTTAAGACTTCCAAACACCTTAGGAACGTATCCCACATTCCTAAACAACTCAAATTCGTTACCCACACGAAATACTATCATAACCAACTCAAATCTTTCCATATTTGAGTCAAACCCGACTTAGCCGCAGCCTGAGTCCATAACCTAGTCGGTTAGACCTTTCTGACCAACTCTTTACGTCCACATCTCTTCATCACGTCTCGGAACCATGTATCCACGTCCATGCACTCCTTGCACACATGCAAACATCTTCCAATGACGTCCACAATACCTTCACATGCATTGTTCTTGATTCAATCATGCTGCGCAACCTCCTGATCAGCTCAACCACAATTCCTCCTGAATTTGGTTGTTGGAACCTCATCTCCTCCCTGAGACTAGTCCAATGGATCCCATCACCAGCCGTGTCTTGAACTCAAGCAACACCTGCACATGAATAAATAACCAATCCATACGAGCCCTAGTCCTCGACTTGAGTCAAGTTAGTTCTAAACACAATACCTTACGTGAGAACCTCACATAAGCATGTTGCAAAACCACAGTAACACTATATCATCCATGTGAACCAAAAACACATCAAAGACTTAGCAAATGAATACTAAGCAATCTTTCCAGAGATGTAAAGCAAGTACGAAACATTGCAAATGAAAAAACAGAAGCATTGCGGTAAAGTTCCGGACCTTGCCAGAGCAACCCGGACCTTGAGCCGGAGCTAACAAAAGCTAGTAGAACCTAGCGCCGGAGCTTACCAAAACTAGTACAACCAAGCTCCCACCGGAGCTTACAAAACTAGTCGGACCTTGATAAAAAGGTGTTTTGGTGATATTCAAAACTTTTATCGTCAAAGCAAATGTATTTACTACAAGCCAATGTATTCAGCACACATAGGTCTTACAGTCCGCAAAGTTCAGGCAACACTTGTCACAGTCTTAGAACTAAAAGTGTAGCTAGCTACCTTGGGTAAAACGAGAAATGAAACACACTTAACCTGGTACCGTACCCTAAGAGTGTACTTGTTTGCCCTGTACCCCAGACCTATAATGAAAGACATCATTGTGTGAAAATAGACACCACGTGCATTTATTTTGTACAGGCTCAATATTTTTTATTTTTCTCTTTCTTGTCTATAACAAAGTTGTGCAATTCTTAAGAAACTTTAGCTCGACCAGTTCATGTACAATTCAAGTTGCATCGTCTATTCTTTCGGGTCCAAACATTGTTAATGGCCTACTCGTCTGAATGCTGCCAAGCCAATCTAGGGCCGGAGTGTGCTATCGACTTAGCCTAGTCATGCACCCTAAGTACGCCACTCTACCTACACCCCGTTAGGCCGAAGTAAGGCGAGTCCAGAAACGATCGGACCTGGAGGAAACAAGCCAGTGCACTTGATTGTATTTAGAATTGTGTTCTACCTAAAACTTTCTCGGGAATAGTAAGTCGCAGTTGAGTTATAGATATGAAATGGATTTTACCGTTTTCCTTGACTTCAGTGTGCAGGAAAAATAAAGATCCCATGATGATGGTGAATGACCGGAGCTACCAAAGCTCTGACATCCCCTAAGGTGTCTTGTTGTCGATGTTCTAAATATTGATAGCGTGCGTCGCTGGAGCTACTAAGCTCCGATAAAGCCAGGGGGCCAGCCGTCAACGTGAACAAAAGATGGTGGGAAGACTCCACAGTGGGGTATGCTGTCGACACACCGCATGTTGACAGAGGTCACTGCCAGAGCTACCAAGCTCCAACATCCCAGAGGACTAACCGTTGATGCTCTACACGTTGATGGAGACTGCTGCCGGAGCTACTAAGCTCCGATGATGGTCAATGCCAGAGCTACTAAGCTCTGACAACCTCAGGGGGCCTCTACTATCGAAGACTTCGGACCTACGTTCTACAAGTTCGAAGCACGCAAGTCTTCAACAACTGTTACATCCTCTTGGTACATGTTCACAATCAAATTGTGTACATCTACCAGGGGGCAAAGTGAGACAAAGGTGTTGAAGACAAAAAATGAAATTCATAAAAACTTGGATTTCATTCATCTGGAGACAAGAGATTACAAAATTGGAGAAAAAGAAGAGAGAATACAAGCGAGAGATACAAAGAGAGAGTCCTAGACCCTCTGAAAGAACGAGGCGACCTTCTGGGCAACCTCCGACACGCTGGCTTGGGCAGCTTCTCCCTCTCCATCGATGGGGCCTTCAAGCACCAGGTCCAGTGAGAACTGAGGGTTCCGGCTTGTGTAGCACATCAGCACGTATTCTGCGACGTTCTTCGCCAGGGATTGTCCCTCAGTTTCCAGCTGGTCCGCGATGACATCGCCCATCTTGGTGAGCTTGTTGCCTGCCGAACTCAACGCTTGCAACGCCTGTTCCAGCTCTGGCTCCGGATCATCCGGACGCATGGGACTAAAACCCATTGGTGTTAGCGCGTCGTTGGCTTTGCCTAGGAAGTCCCAAACTTGTTGGGACACCGCAGCTCTCGAGCCTCGCATATCCTCCAAGGATCTTCTGGTCGCCGCAAGCTCTGAATTCTCACGGGCAAGGCGCTCAACCTCTTTGGCGTTTTGCTGAATCTTTTCAGCAACCTGCCTTTTGAGTTTATTGAGCTCCTCCTCCCGGAGGTGGATCTTGTTCCGACTGTCGACCAGGTCCTTCTCCCGGCCCCGCACCTTCTTCTACCTGGCAGCAATTTCATCCTCTCTCTTGTGGAGGTCTTGTCCTCGCTGCCAGGCCTTCTTCTCCTCTTTCTCGCAATGCTCATCCAACTTCTTGGTGCGCTCCGCGAGACTCTTGTCACCCAAAGTCAGTCTCTAAGTAAGCTCTTCCTCCTTCTTCACGAGGTCATCCCGCAGCTCCAGGAGTTTTTGATCTTCATCTTCGAGCTTTTTCTCCCGCTCCTCAAGGGCCTCCTGGCGCTTGTCGAGGCGGTCGTGGATGGCGCTGAGCTTCTCCCCGCAATCATTCGTTGTGTTATTAGCAGCTACGGCCTAATCATGGATGGCCTGAGACTGGTTGTCGAGGGATCGCACCATGCTTTCCCTCTCGTCCAGCAGCTTACCCCAGTACTCCAACCGGACCTTCTCCTTCTTCACCCACTCCTTGTCGTCAGCCAACCTCGACCGCGCCAGCTTGGTCTCAAATTGGAGCAGGTTGCGCCACCTCCTAAGAGTTTGGCGCTCCTCCTAGAGAGCCTTAATGTTGTGGTAAAAAGCCAGCTGCACTTGATGAAGACTGGAGCAGGCGTTGTCAATAGACAACGACAGAGGGATTGGGTCCGGACCTGCCGGGGTCCTCTTCGCTGGCTCCAGCGGGTTCTCCATGACAAAAATCGGGTCCCACTCTACAAGAGCGGTCCCCTGAGCTTCCACAGCACTAGGGCCGTCCTCCGGGATAGCCTCGGCCGCCGCCGAGGAAGGTCCTGCAACAGAAGTTTCGACCTCCGGAGTTGGCTCCGAAGGTCCTGCCGCCAGGTCATCAACAACTGGTCCCTCAGGCGGGGGGCCGGCAGCTTCATCTAGGCACCCTGGCTCAGGCGCGGGCACCTCCGGGACCACCACCTCCAGGGCAGGCGTTGAAGATTCGGCCGGAGCTGAAGCCACTTCCGGCTTCGACGCTGGCGCCTCCTCCGCCGCCGGCTCAGGCGCTGGCGCTTCGACCATCATGGGCTCGGGCGCCGGCACCTCTGCAGCAACCGGCTCAGGCGCCAGAACTCCTTCGAAGACCGGATCTACCGCCGGAACTTCATCAACACCCGGCTCTGCCGCTGGGGCTTCAACAACATCTGGCTATAGGGCTGGGACTGCAGCTACCTCCGGCTCTGAGGCCGGAGCATCCGACATCTCAGCATCGAAACCCGGAGCTTCAACCTCCCGTGGTCCGGCGCTACCACGAGAGCTTCTGGGGACGAGTCGAGGTCAAGGACCACAACAGCTGGCGCCGGAGCTGCCGCGACCTCAACCACCTCTTGGGGCAGCGCTGGGATTGGAGCCGAAGCCTCCGCCTGCACAGCTTCAGCTGCTGCTGCAGGAACCAGAGCTTCAGCCCCTTTCTTGGGAACCCTGTGGATGAAGGACGAAAAAATTTAAAGCACAGTTACAACAAAAAATAATCAACTGAGGTAAAAAAAATCAAACTTACCTTGGAAGGCTTCTGCTCCAGCTAGCGCAAAACCTCTTCCCCAAACGCTCGGTGCCGGACCCTGTCGCCATTGGCGTGGTAGCTCCGGAAGGTTCCCCGGAGCTTGCTACTACCGTCTGTGCCATCTTGGTTGAGGCCCCTCTCGACCGGGAAGGACCTCCAGACCCAGACCCTTCAGCTGGTCCTGGCACTGGAGCCACATGGCCGGAGCTAGCACCCCGGGGAGATGCCGATGCTGGAGTAGTTGCTGCCACCAAAGACTTCCTCCGCCGAGGAGAAGGAGCCGTTGTGGAAGGAGCAGGTCTGACGGCCTCCCGTCGGCATGCTTCAGCTTCCTCTTGCGGCTCGAGGGCTCGACCAACTCCTTGCCCTTGCCTACGACTTCGGTTCTTGGCTTTTGGGCGGGAGCGGAGCCGCCTTCAGAAGCTCCGGGGATCGCCACCCCAGAGGTTGATCACCTCTCCACCAGGCCCAAGTCGTCCAACAGCGGCATCTTCCTCCGGAGCTCTCTGCACTCCTCTAGTATCATATTCAGAGGCAGGAAGGACGCTGGTGGAGACACGTCGCCAGGGCCGATGTTCCCGGGCTGGAACTTCTTGAGATGGGTCTTCAAGGCTTCACCAGTCAAGTTGGTGTCCAAGCCGACCTCAATGCGGTTGGTGTCCATCTCACTGCTGAGGGGCCAGGCAGGCCGGCTCCTAGCCCTAAGCGGGGCCCACTTGTTTGTCAAGAAGTTGCCGAAGACCATCGTTGGGGTCACCCCACCTTCGAAACATTCCTGTATTCTGTCCAGGATGGGCCTGTACTTCCTAGACAGCTCTGGCACGTCACTCCAAGTGTCCGTGTCAACGCGAGGAAGGCCTCCAGGCAGCTCCATCCTCTCGTGTCCCTCGACAGTGATGACCACCCAGTCTTTCTTCTAGTTGCCCCACTTGTCGGAAGGGAAGGACCTCAAGTACTTGAGGGGAGAGTTTTTCCGCTCCACGAAGTAGTAGAAGCTGATGAATTCATCACTCTTCCCGGTCGGGTGGACAGTGAAGAAAGTCCGGAACAACTCCACGCAAGGGGGCACGCCCACCCACATCTTGCAAAAGTGGACAAAAGTCACCACTAGCAAGATTGAGTAGGGGCCCAGATGATGGAGCTGCAGACCATAGAAATCAAGCAGCATCAGAAATAAAGTGGAGAAAGGCGGGATCAAACCCGCCATGGCGTACCCAAGGAAGTACACCATATCTCCGGCTCGCTCCTTCTCGTAGGGAAGCTTGCCACAGCGAATGTCGTTGTCGAAGGAGTCACTGGACCATCCCATGTAGGTCCGGACCCTAGATAACTCCTTCTTGCTCTCGATGCGGCTCTTGGGGAGTCCCAACTTCATCGCGGCACAATGTGGCGAGAGAGGAAAAGCGATCTAAAGTTTGGAGGATTTGAGCGTAAGTTTGAATGAAGGCATAAAGAATCCCCAAACGGTGCGCGCTTTACTTCTTAAGTAAGCCCCCGCAACACTTGGATGGAAACTGCAAAAGATCCGATGATACAATTCAAAACTTCACCCTACCAATGACAAGGGGGCCCGAGGCCACCCCGACGATCAAGTCGAGGTCCTTACCCCAGGCGAACGGTTGTCATCATGAAAGGCGGGAAGCCCGAGGGCGGCGGCTTGACAGGGCGCGCGGAACCGATACAGTTTTTGTATAGGGAACCTGCGACCTTCAATTGCATGAGATCCGCATGCTCAGATCTCACCTGCCGCATCCTGGATATGCCACGCGACATTGGTTTAACTGCGAACTACCGCCAACGGCACATCCGAAGACCCTTGAAGACACGGCTCAAAAACCGAAGGATGGACCCACCTCCGGCAGAACGACTTCATCCAAAAGGTCTCTCCCAGAGGTGGGCCTAGGGGGCAACTGTCGGTACCCTACGTATCATATACCCCTTGGGACTACAAAAAGGGCAAAGGAACTTCACCTGTCTGAGTTGAAGACCTGCAAAGGCCCCACGTGTCATGCGGGACCGGACCTGCCTCCCATCTATGGTTAGTCCCGGTGCTGCCACGTGTATACTGCAACCGGACCTTCAGCCCACACATGGGATAGCTCCGGGCTAAACACCTGTGCGGCACCCCCGGACCTAACCCCCGACAGAGGGAAGCTCCGGTACCGACACATGTACATCTACACCGGACCTACCTAGACGGAAACCTCCAAAGCTGCCACGTGTCCAACCGCCGGACCTTCAGCCTCAACAATTAGACTGGTGTACCCCCAACGGCTCGGACCTTCAAGGGATAATCAAATACTTCAATACCCGATTAAGTGTCATTAATACCATATTAATGACACATGATCGGAAGGCCCTTAATACCAGTAACAGCACTGTCAAGGCCTGTTACCACACTATTAAGGGTAACTAATCTCATTAATTGTGTATTAAGCATCAGTAACCGCCAGGGCCACATGTCGGGCCAGGCTAATGGTGTAACGACCAATCCTTGTACTATAAAAGGACTGGTCGATGATACACAGGGGGACTCTTCTCTGACTCTCTGGGAACTCTCGACTCCTAGACGCTCAATACAACAACTACACACCCCATGGAGTAGGGTATTATGCTCAGGCGGCCCGAACCACGTAAATCCTTGTGTCTACTTGCCATCGTGTTCTGAATCTCTGCGTGCCCAATACTGAACTACAAACTCCATGGGCTACCAACAGTAGTACTGGGAGAATTGCCGAAACAACACTCCGACAGAGTCAACAATCCTTTTCCCTGGCAATACTAGAGTTCGGCCAGCGGTAACGGAGAAGATAGTGTGGGTATCTAAAGATATGATGAGAAAGAGAGACATGCTCACCCACCACACCGTTCTGGTCACTGAGCAAGGACCACTGGGGGTCGCCTCCAGGGAGGAACTTGCCACGTGTCAACATTTCAGAATCAAAAGGTATGAGTTCCATGTTTTTCGCTCTCACCCCGACCCATTTATCCTGATCTTCATAGAGCGGGCCCTATGGGACATGGTACTGGCAAGGAGGTACATCAATGAGGGCCCCCTCTCCTTCCACTTCCATGAGTGGAGTGTGGGACATTTTGGGCAGCGCACTAGCGTTCCATACCACATCAAGATCAGCATTGAGGGGCTTCCACAATTTTCTTGGAGTACAGAGGTGGTGGACAAGCTCCTGGGAGACCATTGTGTAGTTCATCATGTGGATATAGCCACGAGACGATGAGAGGATCAAAGGGCCTACGTCTGTTGGGATTTCTGTGTTGACCCAAGCCAGGTTCCTCGACTGGTTTATCTGACATTAACATATTGGAAGGCATCGATGAGGGCAGATGACAACTTTCACTTCACTAGACCACGTGGTATGCAGATGGGCCATGTGTTCAAGGTGCTGATAAACTTGGACTCAGTGGAAGATTTGAGTTTCTACCACTACTCAGCTGCTGAACTAAGGGCCCATGGAAAGGTCCCCTATAGACCTCTCACATGGCAATTTGGGAGACCAGATGGTGATTTGGAAGAGGGGATCATGGCGCAACAGGAGAGATATTGCAGGCCAACCAAGGCAGTTCGTCATCATCCATATCATGATGAAGATGAGGACAAGGATCAACGTGAAAGAGGCAGAAAACCACAAAGGCTGATAGGAAGGGTATCACGATGGATCGATAGTAGAACTAAGGGGAAGTCCTATGGAGCCAAATGGGGTGGAGGCAACGGCTGGTTCTGAGGGGAGTCCTCAAACAGGAAGTGCCGACGCATGGACAACCACTCTCCACCACTGTCCAGAGACAGTGCCCCTCTAGAGCAAAGGAGAGCGCTTCACCAGCTTTGGAAAGCAAAGGAAAATGAACAAATCAAAGCTCAATCTGATCCTTACTCCTCTGAGCTCGCAATGTGGATTGAGCCCTCTCTTGCGAACACGAACACTGGTACAAGGATGTCAGAGGCCATTCATATAATTCCAGTCCAAGGAGATGAAGATTGGAAGGGCTGTGAGGAGATCACGGACCTCACTATTGATGAGATTGAGATGGATATGCAATCTAATGCTATTGTTATATCACTGACCGAAGATAACCTGCTGGGGGGACCACCAACACAAGGACAAAAAGAGGCTGACACAGGACCTGTGGCAAAGGAGCCATAAGCCCAAGTGGACCAGACTATAGAAGAAGCTAGTCAGGCAGACACACACCAGGAGATGATCACAATAATACAAGAAACCTCGATGGTAGAAAAGTGGAATAAGGAAACAGGTAATAGGCATGATATAACACATAACTGAGGACAGACAGAGGACCATCACCCAACAACATGTGACAACCACATAACGGCCCTTTCCAAGGCGGTCTCGAGGGTCCTTGACTGCCCCATCCTCCAAGAACCACAAGCGAGGAGGATAATGAAAGCCAAAGGAAAGCAGAACTCGACACAACCAACAAGAAACAACCCTCACCTTCAGAAAAAGAATAATAACAGTACTACTTGTGTCAAGAAAGCGCAAGAGGTTCTAGCCAAGAAGTGGGGAATTCTAGAAGAGGATAAAGAGATGGATGGCATAGCTTTGAAGAAATACTTGAAGATGTACAAGAAACCACTATTGGAACCAGCACTAGAGGCCATCAGGAAGCTCACAGAGGTAACGATGGCGAAGAAGAAAGCGAAGAAACTTAAGAAGGAAGCAAAAGGAGAAAAGCAAGCCAACGGAAAGAGCAGTGAGGAAAAGATGGAGGAGCAGCTGTAAGCTACGTAAGAATGAAGGTGGCTCAGCGTTCAGTCGTATTTTGTGTCAATGTGTGGGACAACAGTTCTATGCCAAAAGGTTGCGGGATGGGAGACTTGCAGGTATTTTGTGGTATGTAGTTGGCAACATCGATGTGGGTGTGTGACGATAGCCTGCTGTATTTTGTGGCGCCCCCTTAAAAGGGATAAGTCGCATTTGTATTGGGCAAGTTGTAAGGGCTGGAGCCCTACGAACCCTCCACTTTCGTCGACTATTGCTCCCAATGGATGTGCAACAAATTAACTATACTATCCTATCATGGAATGTTAGGGGATTAAATAAAGCAGCGAGAAGAGAGGAAGTGAGACTAACTATCCAACAAACAAAATCGATACTTATTTGTCTTCAGGAAACCAAGTTACAAAACATAACCCCCCCTCATAATCCGAAACACCATAGGTCAGGATTATGAAGACTCCTTCTGCTTCCTACCGGCGGACGATACCAAAGGAGGAATTGTAATTGCAAATAGAGAGGGGAGAATGAAGCTGAATGAAACTCGTACAACTGAGCATACTATCTCGGCTACAATCAGTGATTCACAAGTAGCAGAAAAATGGACACTAACAGGGGTTTACAAACCACAAACGGAGCTAGACAAGAGGAAATTCATTAGAGAGCTCAGAAGCCTGAAACAACATACGAGACAAAATTGGGTAATGCTAGGGGACTTCAATCTCATATACCAAGATCAAGCTAAGAACAACGACATATTGAACAGGTGATTGATGAACATGTTTCGACGAGCGCTTAATTTCTTGGAGGTAAATGTAACACCCTCATTTTCATGTATAATGCATTGCATACATCCCCATACATTTTTAACATTAAGCCATATAAAAAGGAACAAGATTAAAATGAATTTCGGCTTAAACTGGAAGTTCAGTCTGTCAGAGTGCGGACTTGTGCGGTCTAAACTCCGGACTAGTCCGGTATTCCCTTTCTGTTTCAGAGAAAATTCAGTTTTCTTCAGAAGTGCAGACTTGTCTGGCCATAACTCGGACTAGTCCGGTGTTCCCAATTTCGTTCAGAAAAATTCAGTTTCTGCAATGTCCGGACTTGTCCGACCTAAAGTGCGGACTAGTCTGATTTCTTCTCTGATATTCCCCGGACTTATCCGGTCAGACTTGTCTATTTTTCTTTGTTGCCAAACGGACTAGTCTGGTCCCTACCGCGGACTAATCCGGCCTTCGGGAATCAACTCAGATTCTATTAATTCTCCACAATTTGCTTTTGGGTAATTTCCTTAATTTGGGCCCAAGAACTTCGTGCCCAACATCAGAGGAGTCCAAGTGGACCCCACCTCAGCCCCTACATGCCCCCAACCGAATTCTACTTGGAATTAACCCCAACACCCTAATCCTCCACCCCTATATAAACAACTCAATGCCTCACACCTCTCGACCCCAATTGAAAACCCTTGCTACCACTTTTGCGTTGTGCCATCGTCAAGATCAAGTCCAGAAGCAAGGAGAAGGAGGAGAAGAGGGAGAAGGGCCAATCAAGATCAACCTTTATTGACTCTTCAACGAATTGACGATTTTCATCACCAAGGCTTCATCAACTCATCTTCATCAACCCTAATCGCCAAGATTCAAAGTCTCACTCCCAAACCTCGATCTTTGGATCTCTAAACATGTGGTATACCCTCTACATTCAAGTTTTCATGCAAATTCAACCCCAATTCTTGCAAATCAGAAAAACCCTAATTTTGCAGTCTGCGTAGTGCGGACTAGTCCGGTCCCTGACAGCGGACTAGTCTGGTGTGTGAATCTGTAAAATTCCTGAATTTAACTGAATTAATTCCAAATTGACTAGAATCAATTCCAAACCTGTCCAAACTTGTTATAAACTATTCTAACTAGTTAATAAACATTATTAGTAACTCATTAACAAGATTTACCTCACAATTGCATTAATCATGCATATTATGGCATATTGAGTACTATATGAGCGTTAATTGATTAAATTGTGTGTTTTGCATGTTTGCTGCTCGGAATAGAAGGAATTGCCATAGAGAGTGCTTTCGAGGACCTGCAGAACCAGAGTTTTGAAGCCTTCGATCCAAATCAAGCTCAAGAGCAAGGCAAGTGTCCTTGACCATATTGATCCCGTTTTAAAGGTTTTGTTTGCAAAATTGCATACTTGTGTCGAGATTGATGGGAAAACTCAATTGTAGTAGTTTACTAGTTTTGTATGACCACCCCTTGTCGCTTGAACACAATGTAGAGAGTCAAAAAGGGTATTTTACACTTTTTGCTTCGAAATGCTCAATTGGGTTTGGGAAACAATCAAATGGCCTAATTGTGAACTATTGAACACATGAATGATGAGAATTGATATTAATGACCCTTTAGCAACATGGTGCCTAGGGATCTAAGCAAGTTGGTAATGTGGAATGGGTTGGACTGTTTTTGGTCGTTTTGCTTGCTTTAGATCTAAGGACCGGTTCGTGGAGCGACCATCCAGGATTTACTGTGCCACCACAGAGCCAAGTATGGGTGCGGCTTAGCTGATTAATTAGTGAATTGCCAGTACTATTTGGACCATTAAGAATGCTCGAGGAAGGGGTAGTCGGATTAGGTTTGTAGAGATCGGTGGGACTACCCTGAGATCCGAATGGCTCAAGAGGGGGCCCTTGGTTGGATGTGCTCAGTTGGAGACATCACCACCGGTGAAACCTGAGTGAGGTCTAAATATGCTAGTAATCACTTTTTAAAGGCTATTTTGTGATCTCATGGCCACACACCTAAGGAAGTGTGAGACGACATAATTGAGATTCCATTGTCATCGAAAGGTGATGAAATCACGAACTTATGGGTAATGTGGTACAACCTTTTGCAGAGTGTGTCTAAACTATCATGATAGCCGTGCTCCTGATCATGAGCAACCTAGACCCTCACATATTAGAATTTGGACCTTTAACTTGGTTTAATGGCTGGTAATGAATCGGGAATTGGAAATTGGGTTATTAATTGACTTTGGTATATGGAATTGATGAATTTGAGACATATGAGCAGTTATGAGTTGAATATGGTTTATTATTGCTGGAATTGGTTATCTAAGCTGAAATTGATGTTATTGGGTTATTTTGGGAAGGACCTCACTTAATAATGATATAATTGCATTTTCAACTGTTTTGAATGTACTTTTATGCAATTAGCCCATTATTATTGTTATTGCTTGTTTAAGCTACATGTCATACTTTCCCACACTTACTGAGTACGACATGTGCTCACCCTTGCTATTCCCCTACCAAATCCAGACGCAGGCGACTAGGTGGAGTACCAAGAGGTCTTTGAGGTGTTCTAGGTGTGTGTTTGGCGTCAAACTTGCCTGTGGATCTGAAGACGTTAGAGTTTAGTTTTTCTACTACAGTTTCATTAGAGCTTGTATTCAAGACTATTTTGTTTGTAATAAGGTGCTTTTATTAGTATTATTAATCGAGACATGATTATAATCTGTTTATGAATTGTGAATCACTTGTGTATGTGTGTTAAACATCCTGGGCAAACATATGCACTACGCTTGGTTCATTTTCGGAACTGGGTGTCACAGTAAAGGAGGTTCCCCTGTTGGGATGCTGATTTACGTGGTCCAACAAGAGCAACAACCCAACCCTAATGCGGATTGATAGAGCCTTTGCTTCTGTAAGCTGGGAAGAATGTTATGCCAACCTGGTGCTACAACCTCTATCGTCGTTGATATCTTATCATGCACCATTGATGCTCCAACCTCTCAACCGGCCATTTGTGAGGGCCTTGTTCAGGTCTGAGTCCTTCAGGCCCAAAATGGAAGGCTTTCTAGATTGTGTGCGGGAGAATTGGGAAGTCCCAATGTAGCCAAACCTTAACCCACTGAGGCGATTGCACATAAAGCTAATGGCAACAACCAAGGGATTGACTGCATGGTCAAAAAACCTGATACCGCATGGTAAACTGGCTGCTACTATTGCTAGAGAAGTGTTAGCGCAATTGGACATGGCCCAAGAGAGTAGGCATCTGACCGAGGCCGAGATGGATATCCGCAAACTACTCAAAAATCGGCTCGTGGGTCTGGCAGCAATATAGAAAGCGCGGGCATGACAAAGCTCAAGACTAACCTGGCTCAAAAAGGGGGATTTCAACACTAGATATTTTCAAACTATTGCTAATGTAAGAAGGAAAAAGAACTTTATTCAATCCCTGCAAACTAAGGAGGGTCTGTAACAGACCATCGTGCTAAGGCCCTGGCGATACAAAATAACTTTCAGAAACAGCTGGGAACGCCGCAACCAAGACATATATCTCTAAACCTCGAAATGCTGGCAACCGGAGGACTTGCAGCATCTTGATGCACCGTTCACGGAGCAGGAGGTGGAGCGTGTGATCCGTTGATGGCCGAAAGAAAAGGCCCCTGGCCCTGATGGTTTCACCAGTAGTTTGTTTCGTGTTTGTTGGGAAATTATCAAGGAGGACATCTTGGAAGCACTCCAGTTCTTTTATAGCATGAATCAACAGGAGCTCCAGTGGTTAAACCAGGCCTACCAATGTCTTCTCAGTAAATGGTTGTTCAAATTACTGAATGAAGATGGAATTTGGCAAAGATTATTAAAACGAAAGTATGTAAAGGATAAACCAATTGGGCAGATACAACATAAACAAGGAGACTCCCACTTTTGGAGCGGTATCATGAAAGTTAAAGAGAAAATGTTGCGCTTTGGTAGGTTTAAGGTGAAAAATGGTTGTGCCACAAGGTTTTGGGAAGACAACTGGTTAGGAAATTTTACTCTCAAAGATAAATTTGCTTCGCTGTATAACATTGTGAGACGTAAACATGCTACTGTAGCTGATGTGTTTAGCACCATCCCATTAAATTACTTTTAGACGTGGTTTGACTGGTAGTAATTTAGTGAGTTGGTTCAGAATCGTAGCTTCAGTGGCACATGTTAGTCTAAATGACACTGAAGATTCCTTTGCATGGGAATTAAACCAGAAAGGAGTGTTTTCTGTGAATTCAATGTATACAGCACTTATCAACAATGGGAACGTGTGTAGGAACAAATTAATTTGGACATCTAGATTACCACTAAAGATTAAAATATTTATGTGGTATTTGAAACATGAAGTGATTCTTACAAAGGATAATTTATTAAGATGTAACTGGAAAGGTAATGCAAAATGTGTGTATTGCAATCAAAATGAAACTATACAACACCTTTTTTTATTGTGATTATGCAAAATTTTTATGGAGGATTGTAAGCATCACTTTCAATATTAATGTGCCAACTTCTGTTTCTAACATGTTTAATGAGTGGATCTACTCTTTTCCAAAATTACACAGGAAACATATTTTGGTAGCCGCTGCAGCTCTGATTTGGGCAATGTGGTTGTCCAGAAATGATTGTGTGTTTGATAATAGTCCTATGAAAAACTATTTGCAGGTTCTTTTCAGGGGCACATACTGGTGTTGCACTTGGACATTGCTGCAAAAGGTTGACGAAGACAAAAACACTATGAGGAGGGCATGTAGGTACATGGAGGAAACAACCATAGAGATCTTTGCGAAATTTGGGTGGAACAATTGTCGTCGTATTACTCTTCAATAATGTATTATGTACCTCCTATAGTTGTTGTCTCCAGTGTCCTCAATAGTTTTTCATTTGAACAATTTCCATACATTTGTCGAGTCTGTAAACTGTTGGCCATAACCTCAATCATGAGGGGAAGGTCGGTTATCCATCATCTAAAAAAAAGTGGTTAAACCAGGCCTATGTGGTATTGATCCCGAAGAAAGTGGATGCGGCCAGAATCTCAGACTACAGACCAATCAGCCTCATACATAGCTTTGCTAGATTGACATCTAAAATCCTAGCCAACAGACTCGCCCCAGAGCTCCATAACCTAGTCTCAATGAATCAGAATGCCTTCATCAAAACCCGATGTATCCATGATAACTTTGTTCATGTCCAGGAACTTGTAAAGGACCTGCACAAGAAAGGCACCCCCACTCTATTCGTCAAACTGAACATCTCCAAGGCTTTTGACACAGTAAATTGCGCATACTTACTGGACATCTTATCTTTCCTAGGCTTTGGTCAGAAATGGCACAACTGGATATCCAACCTGTGGGCAACGACCTGTTCTGCATTTCTGTTAAATGGAGAGCCACGCAATTTCATAGCACATGCACGAGGGGTCTGACAAGGTGATCCCTTGTCGCCGATGCTCTTTATTCTAGTCATGAACCCCTTCATCGATTATTCAACCTAGCCCAAGACATAGGGATGTTACCCCCGATCCACAAAAACTGCCCCATGTTCAGAATCTCTTTATACGCTGACGATGCAGCAATATTCATCAGACCGAGGGCCCCGTACATAATGGTAACAAAGCAAATTCTCAAGATCTTTGAAGATGCATCAGGACTTCGAACAAACATGGAGAAGACGGAGTTTTTCCCCATAAAATGTCAGGAAATTGATTTAAAGCAAATCAATGGCGATCTCAACAACCTCAAGAACTTTCCTACCACCTATCTTGGCCTACCGCTACACTTCAAACGCCTGCCAAGGTCAATGATACACCCAATGATACAGAAGATTGGCGATAAGCTGCCGGGGTGGAAACGACGTCTTCTATCATATGCAAGGAGGGAGGTACTAATTAAATCGGTGCTATCAGCAGTGCCTATGTATTTCCTCACCGTATTCAAGCTACCCAATTGGGCGATCAAACAAATCGATAGATACTGTAGAAGCTTCTTGTGGAAAGAGTGTCGGATATCCAATGGCCAATGTATGGTTAAATGGGACAAGTGCACGACGCCGAAGAACTATGGAGGCCTTGGACTAAAGGACTTAGACAAGTTTGGCAGAGCACTCTGACTTTGATGGTTCTGGTTAAACTGGAGCGTTCCAGATCGCTCATGGAAGCCGTTCTTCAAGAAGACCCTTGCCACAGATAGAGACCTATTTTTTTGCTTCCACATGGGTCCAAATAAGAAATGGCAGGGATACACCATTCTTGGAAGCCCGGTGGATCCAAGGAGCATCACCAAAAATCATAGCTCCGATTCTATACAAGTGTGCACGCAAAAAATTCAGATCAGTGAGTCAAAAGCTCTCTAATAATAACTGGATAAGGAATCTAATGCACCTGGAGACAGAAACTCTCCTGCATGAATTTATTCTGCTCTATACAGCCCTCTCAGACATTCATCTAAACCAGGAGAGAGACAAAATTACATGGAGATGGACAGCATCTGGATTATACTCTACAAAATCGGCTTATGACATTCAATTCCGTGGAAGGATCACGCCTTTCTTGGCCTCATACTTGTGGACAGCCAGGGTGGAACCTAAATGTAAATTCTTTGCTTGGTTGGCCATCCAAAAAAAAGGCGCCAACAGGTGACAATCTAATCAAAAAGGGAGCAACTATAAGCCTGGTCTGCACTCTTTGCTTGCAACAAACGGAGACGATTAACCACATGCTAATAAAATGCACATTCACTAGGAACGCATGGCATCTTCTTCTTGACATGCTACAGGAGAACCCGCCTCTGATATCAAGACCCAAAAGATCAGTCAGATACTCCCTCTTCCGGATGACGCAAACGGGATCGAAGCAGCAACGGCGGCGAAGAGCTGGGATCCTCATTTTCTTTTGGTGTTACATATGTAAAGAACACAATGAAAGAGTATTTCAACAATGCCAAGCGACGCCGGACCGAGTGACCCAATTAGCGACGGAGAAGATCAACCTCTTCATGCAGGAGTGAAGCCCTGATCTAGTTTTTTCTTCTCTGTTTCGTGTCCTTTTGTACCAACAGCAAGGAATGCCTTGTGTTGGGGCCTGAACCCCGTTCCTTTGGGTTCAGGCTTTAGACTATGTAAAATTAGATGTATATGGTTTATTCCCTCTTAATTAAAAGGCAGTGCTCCTGCCTAATCTCGTTTAAAAAAAACAGGATTCACATCAGCAGCAATAGCAGATGGAAAGAACTTACGTATAACACCTTTTTGTCATTCAATAAACCAATCTTATTGCTTCTTTTTATTTCCTTTTAAGTGTCGGACAAATGTTGCTCAATGACTTGCTCCGACGGTGGCGTGACAGCGGGAGATGGTGGCTGGAGGTGGTGGCGGGGCCAATTTTGTGGCCGCCCGAGCCGCCCACGTGGGGCAACTTCAAGTCTAAAGTTAATGTGAACTTTTTTAAGCCAAGTGATAAGTGTTCTACTTTTTCATTAAAGATGGAATAAGAGTCCAAAGAAATACAAAGAGTAACCGAAAACAGATAGCAGAGCAGGCAACTTTGGTTGCCCTTGGCTACAATACAAGATCAGCAGGTGACAAATTCAAATTAAACAGACAATGAAAGACTATCCAAAACTTCCGGTTATAGCTGGGTGCACAGTCCATGGTCCACCCCTTCCTCTCTTCCACCTGTTAAAGTCACGTGCTTCCAGCTGTAGTCTTCTTTGATGCTGTTCATTTCCCTGGAATATTCTCCTATTCCGCTCCTTCTAGACTTTCCACCATAAGTATAGAACTAAGCTGGTCATTTTTCTTCTCTATTCCTTCGGCGCATTGAAGATAGCCCCGTTTAGCCTCTCAGCAATACAGTGATCCAGCATAATCTGAAAAAGCTTCTGTTCTTGCAACTGAAACGAGTTTTCGATATAGCTTATCACCTGCATAGGCAATCACACTCAGTGAAGAGGTGCCTTAATTACTGTTTTTGTTCTTCAAAGCATAATGAGCAGATTACATTATTTTCTCGTGCATAAGTATCCATCCAAAGAAGAGCAACTTAGACTCTGCTGCCACCTTCCATAGGATTTTTGACTCGAAGGGTTTAATTGATCCCATGAATTGTTTATTGTATGCCGACCTGGCCATATATTCTATATTTCCCATCCATTTCCATCTCATTTATCTTCCATTTGCTCAGGTAGGGTTACTCCTTGCATTATAGTCCAGAGTAGGATTAGTTGCTCACATTGTTGTTCTTCTGTTATCTGCTTTAATGCCCTAATCCAGTTGAAATTATGCAGCTCAGTTGCTACCGATCTATTTTTATATCTCGATATTTTGTAGAGTGCTGGCACTAGGTCTTTGAAGGCCAGCCTTCCTGTCCACTTGTCTTGCCAGAAGAGCGCCTTCCTTCCTTTTCCCATGGAGATGTCAACCAATGCAGCGAAGAGTGATTTGTCTTGGCCGTTGCATGGTAGCTTCATGCCCGACCGTGATTTGTCTTCCTGGGTTCATGATTACCACAATTATCTAAGTATCACTGCTGTGCTAAGCTTCTACAAATTTAAGACTCCTAGTCCTCCTAGTTCCTTTTGACGACAAACCATGTTCCATTGTACCAGGCACATGCTCCCCGTTTCTCCTATGAGTTCTTCCCTGTCCATACAAAATGTTTGCTCATGGAGTCAATTTTTTTGATTAGCCATCGTGGTAGCACAAAAATCGTGGCATGATAAATTACGTGCTAGTCAGAACCGATTTTGCAAGGGTGAGCATCCCTGCTTTGGACAGTAGTTTTCCCCTCCATCTCTGCAGTTTGCTGTTGACCTTTTCCTGTGATTTGTTGGAAATATAATCTTCTGAGCTTTCTGATGTGGAGCGGCAATCCTAGATATTTTCATGGGAATTCCCCGCTTTTCCCGGGAACTCTAATAGTAGTTCCTGCAGAAGCTATGTTTGGATATTTATTGGAAAGATCTTGGTTTATCCAAGTTGACCACTAGACCTGATGTTTGTCCGAAGAAATGTAGAATGTCTTTTATTGTTCCGAGGTTCGTCGTCGAGGGGTGTGCTAGAATCGCTGCATCATCCTCATATATGGAGATGTTTTCCATCTCTGTTTTTGTTGACACCTGCTTCAGGAGTCTGCTCTGTATGATGATGTTTAGGATTTTTTGGAGGGGGTTTATTGCCAGGATAAACAACATTGCAGATAGGGGATCTCCTTGCGGAGCCCTTTTTGTGCTGTATGGGTCTCCCACCCCTTCGATTCAACGACTTTGTACATGAGGTTGCAAGTGTTAGGGTGATCCATTCTCTCCATCTCGGTCCAAATCCTCTATCCTATAAGAGTTCCAAAATGTAAGCCCAATTTACATAGTCAAAATGTTTCTCTATGTCCAGCTTTATGAACAAGGTCTGCTGCTTCTTTAAGAGTATGTCTTTAATCAGGTTCTGGATGAACAGGGAGTTATCATGCCTGCTTCGTTCCGTGATAAAAGCGCTCTGGTTTGGTGCAATCAACTTATTTATATGTGATGCCAACCGGTTAGCTAGAATTTTTGAAAAACTCTTTGCTATACTGTGCACCAAACTTATAAGCCTAAATTTTGCTATTATTTCTGGCTTTTTCTTCTTTCGTATGAGGACATATTTTCCATGCTCAACAGGTTGAAATAACCGCCCTTAGTTGCGATAGTTGGTGGAAAACATGTACACCATCATTTTTCATTATCAACCAGCATTTCCTGAAGAAAGAAGCAGTGTATCCATCTTGCCCAGGTGCCTTTTCCTTCACAGATCCATTACTGTTTTTATTACTTCCTCCTCTCCAATGTCGCTATCTAATTCGTGCAGGTCCTCTGTATCGTAGTTAAATTCATCCCAGTTAAGTGTGTGAGCTTTCCGTGGACTATGTTTCCTAGCTGCTGCATGAAGTGCTCATTTTTAGATGATGGGTAAAGTCTTGTACACAACTGCTTGCTCATCTCCTGCATGATGGACCATCTGACCTTAACTGCATCTGATGCTATCAGAACAGGCTTCATGTCGCACTGTTATTTGCGTGTTCTTCTTCAGACTCACACACTGAAGAAACAACTTAATGCCCAGTGCCAGTGAACAATTGAGAGGTGTACTCTTAGGCAGCAGGCATTTTCTAATATTGTTACGAACAGCAACGATAACTTGGAACAACTTGGAAAGGGTGTAAAGTAACATAGTACACCCTTCAATATTCATCTCTTGCACGGGACCACTTTGCCGCATTGGCTCTAGTCTTCAACGGGAACTTGATACTCTTTGTTGTGTCAATGTTCATCGCCTGGAGGAGGTCTTCAATTCCATTGATCTGCTCAGCTGAGAGTGGAAACTTGATACTCTTTAACAACTTGACCATGCGTTTGACTTCCAGTCGGCTTGGGTTGAGGAATGCTGCGGCGTCGTCCGTGTAGAGTTAAATCCTGGATTTTGAAGCATTTCCGTACAGAGGAGAGAGTAGTCCAGCTTGTGAGGCCATGTCAAATATCCTGGTGATGGTGTCGAACGCTAGTATGAAGAGGGAGGGGGGCAGGGGGTCCCCCTGGCTCAACACCCTCTGCGGTATTCAATCTTTAGGCTGGGGGTGCCGTTGAGAATGACTTGCGATGATGCCGTTGACAGCAAGCAGTAATCCAGTTACGCCATTGGACAGGAAAACCTCTATGAACCATTAAGTCGATCAAGAATTCCCATGATAGGGAGTCGAATGCCTTGCTTATGTCGAGCTTCAACATCACATTGGCCTTGTTTTCCTGATGTAGCTCACGGACAGTGTTGCGAACATAGAGGAAACTGTCTTCAATACTGTGCGTCTTGATAAACGCGCTTTGTGATGCCGAGATCAGTGTATCAATGTATTTGCTTAGTCGTATAGATAACACCTTTGTAAAAATCTTCCCAAAAGAATGTATCAAACTTATAGGGCTGAAGTCCACAATCTTTTCCGCCTCCTGGTGTTTGGGGATTAGTGTTATCATGACCGAGTTTAGTAGTCCCAGTGGCCCTGCATGCAAGTCATGTACACTATGAAAAGCTGCATCAAATCTTCCTTTTGTTGGAAGTACCGGACAAGTCTCGTAGTGAGACCGGACTAGTCCGGTTGCTGTCTTAGTAAGGCTAACCGGACTAGTCTGGACCCTTACCGGACTAGTCCGATGTTGTCCAGTAAGGATATCGGACTAGTCCGCACCCCGATCGGACTAGTCCGGTCTGTTCAGTAACTGTCACTTTGAACTCGAATTGATATGTGTTCTAATTGAAAGGACACAACCCACCGAATGTTGTGTCCCTGATCGGGGGACACAACATTCCTAAAGGGTGGGAGGCCCCCTCTTGTGTCTCTTGGCCAAGTATAAGAAGAGGGTCAAGTGTATGAACAAGAAATGCTAAGGCATACACACATACACACTTGAACACTCTTAACCTACTCAGAATCCGATCAACATACCAAGAGAAGAACAAGGGGAAACGCCTCTCGGCGTCGTTCCCCTTGGGGCCTCGCCTTGTTGGCTCGATGGCCGCATCGACAAGCAACAACAAAGATGGAGGAGAAGGTATTAGAAGTGTTCTTGTGCTATTTGAGAGATAGCACTTGATGTTCATGTTGTATTCAGTTTTCTCCATATAATTCGAGAGGATTTAGTGGCTTTTTGATCTTTGGGCTCCCTTTTGATTCTAATAATGGTATCAGAGCCGTTTAGACCACTAATCGTTTCAAATTGAGTTTTGATCGAAGTTTTTCGCTGAAAGTTTTGAAGGTCCGCACTTGTCCGGTCTAAGGGCCGGATTAGTCCGGTATGCCACAATAAAGTGGTTAGGTTTTTTGAATCAGAGCGTTTTGACGCGTTCATCTGATTGAAAACCAATTAAGCACTTTGGATTGAAATCCATTGTGAATATTTAGTTAATTTGGTAAGATGATAAGATTAAGATTCCCTTTTGGGTAGTTTGACATTTTCCGGTTTTTTATATGAAACTTTTCCGGGGTTGGCCGGACTAGTCCGGAATAGAACGGACCAAACTCGAAAAGTTCAATAAAGAACGGATCAAATGTTTTTGGAACGGTACTGGACTTGTCCGGTCATGATTTTGTTTAAGTTCGGACTTGTCCGGCCTGTTGAACCGGACTAGTCCAAAAACCATACTGTAAGAGTTCGGACTAGTCCGGCCATGTGCGGACTAGTCCGTGCTATACAATTAAATTTGCTTATTAATTAATCTTCCGTTGCAAATTAATATTATATTTTCATAGCAATTTGGTCGAGTAACCAAAGTGAAAGATAAATTGCTATGTCAATTTAAGTTGCATGAAATTCTATTGAGTAACCAAAGTGAAAAATATAATTGTAATATTTTTAAATTATATTAATGTCATTATTGTCCGAGTAACCAAAGTGAAAGACATTAATGATATTTTCTTTCTAAGAACATAGTAATTTGGTCGAATAACCAAAGCGAAAGATAAATTACTATGTTGATATTCAGTTATTCTCAAATGTTGAGTTTTGGTCAAATAACCAAAGTGAAAAATAAAACTCATCATTTTCTTATGATTATTATCTATGCATTCTTCTTGATTTTATCTTTTGATTATGAAGGTTCCTCCAATGCGAATTCAACACTGAGTTTCATCGCTTCTATTGATCCACTCAATGGAAGCAATTATGGGAGATGGCGAGAGAAGTTGGAGATTGCTTTAGTAGTCTCTGAGATAGACTTGGCTCTCACTACTCCATATCTGGTTGCACCGATAGAACCAGTAAGAGATGCTGATGAAACTCAGGAAGCCTTTCCTGTGAGGACAAAGGAATATACTACTAAGTTATTGGTTTATGACATTGATTGTTATAAGTGGAAGAAATCAAATAGGAAATTGGACGCTATAACTGAGGCCATTCGGGGAGCAATCTCTGAATGCGAAACTACTATTGAATACCTCCAAAGGATAGATAATCATTTTACTGGTTCTTCTAAGGCCACTGCAAGCACTCTTATCAAGAGGCTTGTTACTAAAAAGTATCATAGAGGTGGTGTGCGTGAGCACATCTTAAGGATGACAAATATGGCTGCACAGCTTAAGCCTATGGATTTGGGGATTAAAAATGAGTTAATTGTGCATCTCATCATTGCCTCACTTCCTAAGGAATTTGAGACTTTTGTCATCAACTACAACTCTCAATCTAAACTATAGAACATAGAAAAACTCATGGCTATATGTGTTCAGGAGGAAGAGAAGATTAAGTCACTTCATGGTTATGATGCTATTAATTACGTGAAGGGGAAAGGTAAGGCTAAGAAGAATTATTCTTCTAAGAAATCTTTTAAGTATCATGGTTCTTCTCACCATGATAAAGATAAGGGTAACGCTCCACAAAGCCATGCTTACAATAAGGATGTGAAAGTGGATAAAGATCAGTACCGCTTTTTTTTAGACAAAGGTCACTATCAGAAGGATTGCATAGGCTTCCGTAAATGGTGTTGTAAAAATAGTAATGATTTTGTGACCTTTGTTGATGAATCTCTGCTTTTAGATTATACACCATCTTCTTGGTGGATTGACTCAGGTGCCACTGTGCACATTTGCAATTCATTGCAGGGGTTAAATATGAGGAGGACCCTAGAAAGAGGGGAAAGGGATATTAAGTTACTGATGGCCATGAAGAAGTGAAAGATATTGGAGATTATCCATTAGTATTAAGAAATGGCTTCGTACTTATACTTCAGGATGTATTATTTATCTCAGTATCATGCTTAGATGATGATGGTTATGTTTGCCAGTTTAGCAAAGACAGATGTGTAATTAAGTTTGATAATAAGACTGTTGGTGTTGCCATAAGACAAGACATGCTATAATTTGTAGGATCGAAGAGCACCGGAAAAGCTACCAGAGGGGGGGTGAATGGTAGATTTAAAAATCTTACGCAGCGGAAACAATTAAACCCCAAACCCTTTTGGCAGAAAAACGATCTGTTGAAGAAATCGTGTGTGAGACTAATCTAAACGTGTTTCACCGTGACAAAAGTGATAGATATCAGATATAATCAAGTCACGAAGACAACACAAAAAGAATCACTCAAATCCGACGAGAAAAAACTCAAGCTATGATCGAAAGATCAAACAATGGTCAATCTGTCCTACCCGAGAAAAACAGTTCTTGGAACACTGCAAAGAAACTCGTGTAGATCAGAAACCACAAATCCAATGACCGTGAAATTTTGACATATGATAGATAATCAAGTTGTGAAGACAACCGAAAAAGAATCACGTCAATTGGATCTGTAAAACTCGAGTTATGATAAAATCACCAACGAAAGGTAGTGCTGTCCAGAAACTCGACGAGTAAAACTTGTCTGGAACAAGTCGGACGAACAAGGCACAAAAGTTCCTTCAAACTACAAATTTTATTCAATAGAACACAAGAGGAACAGCCCCAAAGTCGTCTACCACGAGCTCTGGGCTCCCTTGCTTATATAACCATCCCTTAGGCCAACCCAATATCAACTAGGACTCCAATCCTACTCAGATCACAAATCCTAACTTTTCATAACTGCTCAAGATTCTTCTATACACAGATAGAAGCAATCTTAAGACTTCCAAACACCTTAGTAACGTATCCCACATTCCTAAACAACTCAAATTCGTGACACACACGAAATCCTAACATAACCAACTCAATACTTTCCATACCGAGCCATAACCGACTCCGCCGCAGCCAAAGTCATCAACCAGTACGATCCGATCCTTCCAACCAGATCTTTCCTTCCTTATCCCATCTTCGGAACCATGTTGCCACGTCATGCACCGCATGCATACGTGCGAACACCTTCCTTAGACATTCAGTAACCTTCATATGCACTGCCCTTGATTCAATCATCCTGCACGACCTCCTGATCAGCTCAACCACAGTTCCTCCCGAACTTGGTTGTTGGAACCTCATCTCCTCCCTGAGACTAGTCCAATGGATCCCGTCACCAGCCATGACTTGAACTCAAGCAACACCTACACATGAATAAACAACCAATCCATACGATCCCAAGTCCTCGACTTGACTCAAGTTAGTTCCGAACACAACACCTTACGTGAGAACCTCACATAAGCATGTTGCAAAACAACAGTAACACGATATCATCCATATCATCCAAAACGCACCAAAAAATTAGTAAAAGAATACTAAGCAATCTTTCCAGAGATGTAAAGCAAGTACGAAACATTGCAAATAAAAAACAGAAGCACTGCGGTCAAGTTCCGGACCTTGCTAGAGCAAACCGGACCTTGAGCCGGAGCTAACAAAAGCTAGTACAATGAAGCACCTGCCGGAGCTTACCAAAACTAGTAGATCCTAGCACCGGAGCTTACCAAAAACTAGTCAAAACTAGTCAACCCAAAACCAGAGCTAGACAAAGTACGTCGGAGCTTAGCAAAAGCATTCCGGAGCTATCAAATATATGCCGGAACTATCAAAGACATGTCGGAGCTAACAAAAACATGCCGGAGCTAAAGATAAAGGTCACCGGAGCTAACCAAAGCTAGTCGGACCTTACCAAGAAGTCGGACCTAGCATCTAACATAGCCGGAGCTACCCAAAACAAGTCAGACCTACCGTCGGACCTTGCTGTAGCTCAGAGCTAGAGTCGGACCTTGATAAAAAGGTGTTTTGGTGATATTTAAAACTTTTACCATCAAAGCCAAGTGTATTCACTACAAGCCAATGTATTCAGCACACATAGGTCTTACAATCTCCCCCTTGATGAATGCATTAGCAACACCATTTAAAATCCGAACATTGGCTTATTCACATAAAAGTTTTGAAGGCAATTTCTCCCCCTTTGTAAATCAAAAGTAAAATGAGAAGAAAAATTATCCCATGTTATCTCTCCTTATGCCCCCTTTATTATCTCTCCTTATGCACATATTTTCTTTCTCTTCATGCTTATCTCTCCCCCTTTGACAATGTATTCAGCAAGTCATGAGCATATAAACAATTTATCTCTCCCTCTTTAGTTGTTATGAGCATATTATAACATATTCATATAAACAAAGCTCATCCAAGTCATACTATCAAGTACTTTACATTATCACATCAATGAAATACATAAAGTAGTGTAAGCCATGCTAGAGATCATATGTAATTTTCAATTTAAGCAAGTCATGATCTCACAAACTTAACTATTTCAAAATCTGAAAGCATGACACTAGTTGCTGCATTTTATTATTTTTTCAAAGCATAAATTTAGATCATATGATATTTGCAAGAGATTATATGCGCGCCTTATTCTAACCAACCAAGCCAAGCCTATGTCATTTGACAATCAGAAGCTTAAGGACATGGTTTTAGTCATACACAACTTCTTCCAAGTTCATATCTAAGTGCAATGACAAGCCATCTCAAAAGAAGAAGTGCGATGCATGCATATTCTCTTGATCTTTTCTCAATTTATATTTGTTCATAAAAACTCAACATGTGAGTTGATTACTTGATTAATTCTTAATGATTAAAAGCATTTGTGAGCATGCAACAAGTTCAAAACAGCAAGAAAGTTCGACCATGACCAAGTTTAGTGTAAGTAATTATTCCAATTACTAGACATGGCAAAAACTACAAAATGTATAACACGAGTAATGTAGTAAGAACTTTCAGCATGTAAAAGGAATCACAAAGTCATATATGTATGAAATACTATGCTCATATTATTTTAATTTCAGATTCACACATAGACTTCCCAAGTTTCAAAAACTCCCCCTCAATTTAAGCCATGAGGATGCATAATCCCTATTTCACTACGAATGTAACAAAAACGAGTGAAATCCAAAGGTTTTGTAAAAATCTCAGCCAATTGATGTTCGGTATCTACATGGTGAAGCACAATGTTTCCTTTTTCAACGTTATCTCGGAGAAAGTGATACCTAATATCAATGTGCTTAGTTCTAGAATGTTGCACGGGGTTTTTAGCAATGCAAATGACACTAGTGTTATCACAAAATAGTGGAACACTATCTAGATCAACCCCATAGTCCTTAAGTGTTTGAACAATCCAAAGAATTTGTGAGCAAGCACTAGCAGCAGCTACATATTCAGATTCGGTTGTGGATTGTGCAACTGAATTTTGTTTTCTAGAGGACCAAACAACAAGAGAATTACCAAGAAAATGATAAGCACCGGAAGTACTTTTCCTATCAATCCTACAACCCCCAAAATCAGCATCCGAAAAAGCTTTCAAAGTAATGGTTGAGGAAGAAGGAAGAAAAATGCCAAATTCTTGGGTTCCATGTAAGTACCTGAGAATCCTTTTGACGGCTTGACGATGTGAAACACGTGGGGAAGCTTGAAACTGTGCACAAAGACATACGCTGAATTGTATGTCCGGTAATGATGCCGTGAGGTATAAAAGTGATCCGATCATGCTTCTATATTCTTTTTGATCCACGGATTCACCATCTTCATCAAGTTCAAGTGTTGTTGCTGTTCCCATTGGTGTCCGAAGAGGCTTGCTTTTGTCCATGTTGAAGTGCCTTAGGAGGTCTTTGGTATACTTCGTTTGATGCACAAAGGTACCCTCCTTGGTTTGCTTGATTTGCAGCCCCAAAAAGTAAGTGAGTTCACCCATCATACTCATTTCAAATTCGGAACTCATCATTGCTGAAAACTTGGACACAAGATCATGATAAGCACAACCAAAGATAATATCATCCACATACACTTGAAAGAATAATGAGTCATTGCCATGCTTAAGCACAAAAAGAGTTTTATCAACCTTGCCCATGGTAAACCCCTTTTCAAGTAAGAATGTTTTTAACCTATCATACCATGCTCTAGGGGCTTGTTTGAGACCGTATAAGTCTTTGGACAGTTTGTAAACATGTTTAGGAAAATATGGATTTTCAAAACCCGGTGGTTGTTTGACATAAACCTCCTCATCTATGTAGCCATTAAGAAAAGCACTTTTAACATCCATTTGATATAGCTTAAAACCTTTAGATGCTGCAAAAGCTAACAAAATTCTTATGGCTTCTAATCTAGCGACAGGAGCAAAAGTTTCATCAAAATCTAGACCTTCAACTTGAGTGAAACCTTGAGCAACCAACCTAGCCTTATTCCTAATCACAACCCCATCCTCACTTTGTTTATTTTTAAATACCCATTTAGTTCCAATTAAAGTGTGACCTTGAGGTGGAGGTACAAGTTTCCAAACATTATTTCTTTCAAAAATTTCTAACTCTTCTTGCATGGCAATAATCCAAGATTCATTAGTGAGTGCGTGTGATATATCTTTGGGTTCAAAAGAAGCAACAAAAGCAGAATGAGCATGAGAGTTTGGATCGCAAAACCAGGACCGTGTGACTCGTTCGTGCAAGCTTCCAATCATCTGTTGTGGGGGATGATCTTTGTAAAAACGTAGGGGAATAGATGTCTCACAAGCTTCTTCTTCATTAGGTTCATCATAGATTGATGAGCTTGTGACTTGTGGACAATCAGGACCAGCATAGGTGATAGCCGGAGCTTGTTCAATGTCCGGAGCTGGACACGTGTCAACTTCAGAACTACCAGGCAGTATCACTGGCTCTTCTTCATCTTCGAAAATACCCTCCCCCTGAGGATATGGATCTGGTCCTGCAACACCGGAGCTAGTACCTGGGCTAGCTTCATCAAAAGACACTTCACAAGTCTCCACAATTTTGTTAGTGTCAAGTAAAAGCACACGGTAGCCTCTAGTATGAGATGGATAACCAAGAAACATGCCATCAATGGATCGAGGTTCAAACTTATCAAGATTACCATGTTTCTTAACAAAGCATTTGCAACCAAAGACCCGAAAGTGTGTAACACTAGGACTATGTCCAAACCGGAGCTCATATGGTGTTTTACCTAGCTTAGCACGCAAGAAAACACGATTTGAGACATAACAAGCGGTTGCTAACGCATCAGCCCAAAATTTCCTAGTAGTTTGATATTCATCAAGCATAGTCCTAGCCATCTCAACTAAGGTTCTGTTCTTTCTTTCTACAACACCGTTTTGTTGAGGTACATATGGTGAAGAAAATTGATGATCTATTCTATTTTCAGCACAAAAGTGATCAAAAGATTGATTTTTAAATTCAGTTCCGTTATCACTTCTAATTGCCTTTAAAGATCCTGGGTGATCAATTGATAATCTAAGAAATAAAGTCCTAAAGTGACTAAAAACTTCATTCTTAGACGCCATAAAGTAAACCCAAGAGTATCTAGAATAATCATCAACGATAACAAGAACATACCATTTACCTCCGAAGGATTGAACACGTGAAAGTCCTATAGTGTCAAGATGCAAAAGTTGACATGGTTCAGTTGTCATGATCATTGTGAGAGGAGTATGTGAACCTGCAACCATCTTAGCATGTCTACAAGAAGAGCACACAATTTCTTTGTCCCCTTTAAGCTTAGGAAGCCCACGTATGCGATCAAGAGCACTAACACGCGTTAGGTGATCAAATCCTACGTGACCAAGTCTACGATGCCAAAAATATAAGTCCTTTGAATCATTAGCAACTAGACACCTATGCTTAGAGGAAGACATATCAAAATCAGCTTTAAAAACTCTTCCAAACGGAGACATGTTAAAAATAAGCTCACTATTTGAATCTACAACTTTGCAGCAGTTTTTATTGAAAATAATTTCTAGATTTTCATCTAGCAATTGTGAAACAGAAAGCAAGTTGTATTTCAAATTTTTGACAAGTGCCACATCCATCAAAGTGTAGTGATCATTTACTCTAACCGAACCCTTAGCAATTATAGGAGTTGAAGAATTATAGGCAAAAGTAACATTTTCTACACGTGACACAAAAGAGAGGGAGGAGAACCAATCTTTGTTACCGGTCATGTGGCGTGAGCAACCTGAATCCACAATCCAAATGTTCTCCTTCCTCAAACGTGTAACCTACATAGAAGCACAATACGTCGATGACTCAATACTGGGGTTAGTCAAAAGGCATTTAGAAATCCAGTACTGAGTCACGCGACGTGCAGCAGGAATAACACGCGAAAGCTGAGACAAAACAGTAGGTTTATGATTCGAAGTTTGAGGTATTCTATTCTTAACTCTTTTAGCACAAAAACCAGTAGCTTCGGAGGTAAAAGCAGCAGTTCCAAAAGACAAGGCTGAAGCTCCGGAAACAAAAGCTGAAGTTCCGAAGGAAACAACAGAAGGTCCGGGAGCTCTCAGAGCTATTGGAACTATCGGAGCTGCTTTTGCGGATTTCTTACCAGAAGGTCCGGAAGCTACCTTTTCAAATTTCTGACTCACTAAAGCAGGTTGTGTTTTTCTAATTGCATGAAAGTTATAAGATCTAGCAATTTTTCTTTCCTTTTTCTGTTGTTTAGCTAGTCTATAACAAAAATCTATGACATGACCATCTCTACCACAGAAGGTACAATGAAATTTAACTTTGTGTTCATGTCTCGATGAGCAAGCAATATTTTTATTTGAAACCGAATGAGACAACACTCCTGCAGATTTGAAAACCACTCCTTGTTGTTTAGGAACTGTTTGAATCAAACCACTTCCTAATGACTTTACAATTTTAGATGTATGTGCCTTAGCATGAGCATGAGAATCAAAACGTAAACCAGTTTTATCATTACAAGACTTGGAAGAATTCAGCAGCAAGTTTAAGTTCTTATTCCCATTACAAAACCGATCTAATGTCCTATGCATGTTATCAAGTTTATTGGACAGATCAAGGCAATTTTCACATGAAGTTTTTCCTTTTAGTTTACAATTGGAACAAAATTTAACTTCATGAGAACGTAAAGCATTGTTCAATATAGAAATTTCATTCATTGCATCCTGTAGTTTCTTATCAAGATCATCACAAGTAGAACAATGCAAATCAATTGTAGAACAGCTAGCATCTTTCAAGTTTTTATCATTAAGTGCAGCAAGCTCTTTGTTCTTTTCAATTTCTAACTCAAGTTTATCAAGTGTGGAGGTGTGCACACTTCTTAATGAGGACATTTTTTCATATATTAAATCACATGAGGGACATGCATCATCACTAGGAATCAAAGTTTTTAAACGATTAATTTTAGATTCTAGTGATTCAATTTTAGCAGCATTATCCCTAAGCTTTTTGTCCTTTTTCTTGACAATAATAGTTGCACGAGAAATAGCATCACACATTTCATTGCAGGTAGAACATACCTCATCGTCTTCACTGTTGTGTTCTGCATCCTCCTGACTTGATCTTGATCTTGTTTGGCCCACCATGAAGCATAAGTTGGCCAGATTGTCATCATCTTCATCACTTTCAAAGTCTACATCACTTGAACTAAGTTCTTGAAGTGCGGTGATGAAGCTGTTAATCATCTTGTGTCCTATGGTACCCTTCTTTTTCTTTTTGTTGGAATTTCCAGAGGAGGTCCGGACCTTGCTTTGTTTTTCTTCCCGGGTGGTCGGACCTGAAAGGTTAGGGCATTGTGTACGAAAGTGTCCTATTTTACCACATTCAAAACAGCGTTGAGGTCCGGAGCTTCCTCTCCTTCTAGTTCTCACATTTTGCAATTCTTTTGAGAATCTAGTAGAGATGAGTGCCAACTCCTCTTCTGGAAATTCTTCGATCTGCTCCAGGGTTAGTGAGGACAACAAAGCAAGAGTATTGCAAGATGATGATTGGCCGGAGCTAGACATATCACGTTGTGAAACAAATGCAATAGACTTATTTGGGTTCTTACATGCTAGGATGTCAATTTCATGAGTTTTTAGTTTAGAATAGAGTACATCCAATGTAAGAGAACTCATGACAGTAGATTCACGAATAGATGTTACTTTCATCTCCCAAATTGACATGTCTAATGCACTAAGAAGTTGCCTAGCATTCTCAGCATCAGAAAAATTAACATTGACACTACGTAAGTTGCTGAGAATTTTATTGAAATGAGCAAAGAGGTCATCGATAGACTCACCTGGTAGCATCTCAAAGCGCATATATTTCTTTTTGAACATATCTTGTTTTACCTCCTTGATTGTGTTGGAGCCTTCATGATAATCACAGAGAGCTCTCCAAACATCGTATGCTGATCGGAGGTGCGCGACACGATCAAAGTCGCTTTGAGTGAGTCCTTGGATGATCAAGTTTCAGGCTTTGTTGTTGTTGTTGACGTACCGTAGGTTTGTGGTCGTGACTTGATCATTAGGTGGCACTTCATAAGGCTTATACACCTTCTCCCATATTGCAAAGCCTTGTGCCTGGATAAAAGCCTCCATGCGTGCTTTCCAAACCTGAAAATCAATACCAGCAAACACACAAGGTTTGACGGAGTACTTCTCCATGATGATTAGTCAAAAACACGCGCAAATCACAAAGATTAGAGCACCATGGCTCTGATACCAATTGTAGGATCGAAGAGCACGTGAAAAGCTACCAGAGGGGGGTGAATGGTAGATTTAAAAATCTTACGCAGCGGAAACAATTAAACCCCAAACCCTTTCGACAGAAAAATGATCTGTTGAAGAAATCGTGTGTGAGACTAATATAAACGCGTTTCACCGTGACAAAAGTGATAGATATCAGATATAATCAAGTCACGAAGACAACACAAAAAGAATCACTCAAATCCGACAAGAAAAAACTCATGTTATGATCAAAACATCAAACAATGGTCAATCTGTCCTACTCGAGAAAAACAGTTC
This sequence comes from Tuctoria greenei, assembly GCA_036927565.1. Classification (NCBI taxonomy): domain Eukaryota; kingdom Viridiplantae; phylum Streptophyta; class Magnoliopsida; order Poales; family Poaceae; genus Tuctoria; species Tuctoria greenei. The sequence continues at coordinate 184,859,760 of JAYESD010000003.1, read as the reverse complement.
TTGGAACACTGCAAAGAAACTCGTTTAGATCAGAAACCACAAATCCAATGACCGTGAAATTTTGACATATTATAGATAATCAAGTTGTGAAGACAACCGAAAAAGAATCACGTCAATTGGATCTGTAAAACTCGAGTTATGATAAAACCACTGACAAAAGGTAGTGCTGTCCAGAAACTCGATGAGTAAAACTTGTCTGGAACAAGTCGGACGAACAAGGAACAAAAGTTCCTTCAAACTACGAATTTTATTCAATAGAACACAAGAGGAACAGCCCCAAAGTCGTCTACCACGAGCTCTGGGCTCCCTTGCTTATATAACCAGCCCTTAGGCCAACCCAATATCAACTAGGACTCCAATCCTACTCAGATCACGAATCCTAACTTTCCATAACTGCTCAAGATTCTTCTATACGCAGATAGAAGCAATCTTAAGACTTCCAAACACCTTAGGAACGTATCAAACATTCCTAAACAACTCAAATTCGTGACACACACGAAATCCTAACATAACCAACTCGATACTTTCCATACCGAGCCATAACCGACTCCGCCGCAGCTAAAGTCATCAACCGGTACAATCCGATCCTTCCAACCAGATCTTTCCTTTCTTATCCCATCTTCGGAACCATGTTGCCACGTCATGCACCGCATGCATACATGCGAACACCTTCCTTAGACGTTCAGTAACCTTCATATGCACTGCCCTTGATTCAATCATCCTGCGCGACCTCCTGATCAGCTCAACCACAGTTCCTCCCGAACTTGGTTGTTGGAACCTCATCTCCTCCCTGAGACTAGTCCAATGGATCCCGTCACCAGCCATGACTTGAACTCAAGCAACACCTGCACATGTATAAACAACCAATCCGTACGAGCCTAAGTCCTCGACTTGACTCAAGTTAGTTCCGAACACAACACCTTACGTGAGAACCTCACATAAGCATGTTGCAAAACCACAGTAACACGATATCATCCATATCATCCAAAACGCACCAAAAACTTAGTAAAAGAATACTAATCAATCTTTCCAGAGATGTAAAGCAAGTACGAAACATTGCAAATGAAAAACAGAAGCACTGCGGTCAAGTTCCGGACCTTGCTAGAGCAAACCGGACCTTGAGCCGGAGCTAACAAAAGCTAGTACAATGAAGCACCTGCCGGAGCTTACCAAAACTAGTAGATCCTAGCACCGGAGCTTACCAAAAACTAGTCAAAACTAGTCAACCCAAAACCAGAGCTAGAAAAAGTACATTGGAGCTTAGCAAAAGCATTCTGGAGCTATCAAATATATGCCGGAACTATCAAAGACATGTCGGAGCTAACAAAAACATGCCGGAGCTAAAGATAAAGGTCACTGGAGCTAACCAAAGCTAGTCGGACCTTACCAAGAAGTCGGACCTAGCATCTAACGTAGCCGGAGCTACCCAAAACAAGTCGGACCTACCGTCGGACCTTGCTGTAGCTCAGAGCTAGAGTCGGACCTTGATAAAAAGGTGTTTTGGTGATATTTAAAACTTTTATCATCAAAGCCAAGTGTATTCACTACAAGCCAATGTATTCAGCACACATAGGTCTTACATAATTATTATCTATGCATGATGATATTAATGTTATAAGCGACAATCATTTTTCCTCACATTAGGAAAGCGTAAGAGAATCAATTCCGAAATGTCTTCGAAATTATGGCATTGTCGCTTATGACATATTTCAATGGGGTGAATTGAACAATTGATTTCACAATCGATTCTTCCTCATTTGAATTTTTTGGATTTAGAAGAATGCATAGACTGCATTAAGGGAAATTTTGTTAAGAAAATTAAGAAAGGTGCCATACGCAATGCGGGAATTTCGGAATTAATCCATACGGATATTTGTGGTCCATTTCTCGTAGTATTTGTTGATGGTTTTGATTCGTTCATAACCTTCACGGATGACTATTCTTGCTATGAATATATTTATCCAATTAAAGAACACTCTAAAGCATTGGATAAATTTAAGATATTTAAGGCTGAAGTTGAAAATTAGCACAACACTAAGATTAAAGTGGTAAGATCCGATCGTGGTGGTGAGTACTACGGTCGTCATACCCCGCATGGCCAAGTTTCTGGACCATTTGCTCGGTTCCTATAGAAAAAATGACATAGTCGTCTAGTATTCCACACCGGGCGAGCCTCAACAGAATGGAGTAGTAGAACAACGCAACCGTACAATAATGGATATGGTTAGATCCATGTTAAGTCAATCAGATTTGCCGGTTGGCTTATGGATGGATGCATTAAAAACCACCATTATGTGCTAAATCGGGTTCCTACTAAGTCGGTGCCCAAAACACCGTATGAGTTGTGGACAGGACGTAAGCCCTCATTAAGTTATATACATATATGGGGCTGTCCCGCTAAGGCAAAAATGTTTAACTCAAATATTGGTAAGTTGGATGCTAAGACAATAAGTTGCCATTTTATTGGCTATGCAGAAAAAAGTAAGGGACATCATTTCTATTGTCCAGAACGATATACTAAGTTTGTAGAAACAAGGCTTGTCGTCTTTTTAGAGGAATTTCTTATTAATATACCATTTAAAAAATAATTTATAATAAATAACCCACATAATATGAAATTGGACAAAATGACCCACCGTCGTAAGTGCCTCATACGAAATTCGAATTTCATATGAGGCACTTATGAAATGCTCATTTGGTCTATACCACGTAAGCTGGTGTCTGCCACGGTGGAGAAAACTCTGGCCACGGTGGAAGGACTAGGCACGCACGAATTTCATATGTGCCTCATACGAAGTGAATAGTACCTTCGTAAGAGGCACGTACGACATTCCTACGAGCCCAGTTTGATCCTACTTTTAATGAATTTTACCCAAAGCTTTATAAAAATTTATAGACCGATTTGCTAGAAATTTCCAAAGTACAAAATAGAGAATACATTGTGAAGTTTTGAATTCAATGAACTTCCTATATGTTTAGTATGTATAAAAAAGAGTAATTGTATGTGTTATTAGGCAATACGATCACGTTTCTGCACATTTGTAAAATGTATTCAGTTTTGGTTTCTTGTTTAGAAACATTTGGAGTTAGAATTGGTAGAAATGTTCATAAAAGTTATTGTAATGTAAGTTTTGCTGAGTATAAAAAATAAGTTATGAATCTAATTTACTGGACTGTAATGGGAGCTTCAAATTTTTTAAAATCATTTAGCGATAACAAATGCATAGTTCGAAAAATTATAATTAATTTATTAATTTATACAAATGCATATTAATTTACGGTAATTAATTGTACTAAAATTTAAAAGCTCGGCTTGCACTACATAATAATACCTAAATCACTAACTAAAATAACTAACAAAACATAATAACACATAGTACTAGAGAGAAATGGAAAATACAAAGAAATAGAAAATACCGAGGGCGAGCGGGGCCGAGAGGGAGGCGGCAGAGCAGCGGCCGAGCGGAGCGGCGGAGCGGTCGGCGTGGCAGCGTGGGCGGCACGATGGATGAGCAGCGGTGTGGCTCAGAGCCGAGAAGAAGAAGGGTGCCGCCCGTTTTAAAGAGGACGAAAATCGTCCGTGACACATACGACGGTTCGGGCAGACCCCACAGATCGACGAATTTTGTATGTGCCACATACGAAATCCCCTCCGGCGTCGAATTTCGTATGCGGCTCATACGATATTCCCTCTTCCTCTAGAACAGAGCCGCCACCTCGAGAACTCAAGGACAACGTGGCAGGCCACGTTAGTTTCTTATGCGCCTCATACGAAATGCGTGGCCCACATGTCATTTCGTATGAGGCACATACGAACCTGGGTTAGTTTTCAAATTTTTCAAAATCGGGGTATATTTATTATAAAATGTTTTTTAAAAGGTATATTAATAAAAAATCTTTTTTTAGAGGATGCCATGATTTTGGGGAGTACGATAAGACAAAAAATTAATCTTGAAGAGAAGCGGGTTTATGTACCCACTCCTATGATTCAAGAACCATATTTCTCATTACCTACTGATGTTGAATCATCAATGCCTATTGGTGAAGATTCAACACCTGTTGTTAGTTCTCCATTGCCAACGGAATTATTAAGAGAGGTTGAACATTCTTAGCCCGTTGCCACTAATAATGAAGAGCAACAATAACCTCAAAATGAGGATAATGTGCAATTAAGAAGATCTCAATGAGAAATAAAATCGGCCATTCCGGACAATTATGAGATCTATTTGAGTGAGGCAATTCAAATGGAGGGTGATCCCACCACATTTGTAGAAGCTATGAGAAGTCCTTAATCATCTGAATAGCGTAAAGCCATGGAGGATGAAATGAGGTCTATAGAAACAAACAAAGTCTGAGATTTAGTTGAGATTCCTAATGGAGCCAAAACAGTAGGCTGTAAATGGGTCTACAAAATTAAACGTGACTCCAAAGCGAATATTGATAAGTTTAAGGTCAGACTTGTTGCAAAAGGCTTCACTCAGAGAGACGGGATTGATTATAATTAGACATTTTCACCTGTCCCAAGTAAGGATTCGTTCAGAATCATTATGGCATTAGTTCCACATTACAATTTAGAATTACATCAGATGGATGTAAAGACGGCGTTTCTCAACGGTGATCTATATGAGAACGTCTATATGACACAACTGAAAGGTTTTGTTGTTAAGGGTAAGGAACATATGGGATGCCACTTAAGAAAGTCCATCTATGGACTTAAACAAGCATCAAGGCAGTGGTATCTCAAGTTCGATGAGACAATAAGAAAGTTTGGGTTTAAAGAAAATGAGGAGGACAATTGCATATATGCTAAGTTTAAGAGCGGAAATTTATTTTCCTCGTGCTTTATGTAGATGATATACTACTTGCAAGTAGTGATGCTAATCTACTATCAAAAACTAAGAAGTTCTTGTCCTCTAATGTTGATATGAAAGATCTTGGTGAAGCATCCTATGTATTGGGCATAGAAATTCACCGTGATAGAAATAAGGGGGGTATTAGGCTTATCACAAAGGGATACTTAGAGAATGTACTGAGAAAGTACAGTATGCATAAGAGTAAGCCTTCGCATGCTCCGATTGTCAAGGGTGATAAATTTGGGAACTTTCAGTGTTCCAGGAACCAATATGAGATCGATCAAATGAAATCGGTTCCATATGCTTCTGCTGTCAGAAGCCTTATGTATGCTCAAGTCTGTACTCGCCCTGACTTAGCTTATGTGACTGGAATGCTTGCCAAAAATCAGGCCAATCCAGGGATTCATCACTGGAAGGCAGTTAAGAAAGCTTTAAGATATGTGTAAGGCACAAAAGGCCTCATGTTAACGTATAGTAAGTCAAACCCACTTGAAGTAGTGGGATATTCAGAATCAGATTTCGCGGGCTGTGTGGATACTAAGAAATCCACGTCAAGTTATATATTCACCCTCACGAATGGAGCCATTTCGTAGAAAATCTCAAACAAACCATCACTACATCGTCCACAATGCATGCTGAGTTTGTTGCATGTTATGAGGCCACCGGGCAGGCTGTTTGACTTAAGAAATATTTACCCGATCTTAGAGTGGTCGACAACATTGAAAAACTACTTGAGTTATACTGCGATAATGAGCTTGCAGTATTTTTCTCTCACAACAATAAGTCAAGTGTTGCTGCAAACACATTGACATTAAGTTTTATATTGTGAAAGATCGAATCCAAGATCATACTATAAGTCATGAGCATATAAGTACCAAGCGTATGCTTGCGGATCCGCTAACAAAAGGTCTTCCACCCAGCGTGTTTAGTGAACACGTAGCCGACATGGGTTTAAGGGAAAGCCTATGATCACTGGATATTTAGGGGCCAAGTAAGAGTAAGGTTCATTTTTAAGTGTGAGATGTATTGTGGTCTTAGAGTCCAACAATACGTAAATGGTTGTTGTAATGCGCTGTGCCCTATATGTCAAGCATGAGAAAATGGACACTAAGTTTAGTATTAAGTATGTTGGTAAGTTTCAGATTTGATTTCAAGGGGGAGAATGTTGGAAGTACCGGACAAGTCCGGTAGTGAGATTGGACTAGTCCGGTTGCTGTTCAGTAAGGGTAACCGGACTAGTCCGAACCCTTATCGGACTAGTCCGATGTTGTCCAGTAAGGATATCAGACTAGTCCGGACCTCGATCGGACTAGTACGGTCTATTCAGTAACTGTAAGTTTGAACTCGAAATTGACACGTGTTCTAATTGAAAGGACACAACCCACCGAATGTTATGTCCCTGATCAGAGGACACAACATTCCTAAAGGGTGGGAGGCCTCCTCTTGTGTCACTTGGCCAAGTATAAGAAGAGGGTCAAGTGTATGGACAAGGAATGCTAAGGCATACACACATACACACTTGAAAACTCTTAACCCACTCAGAATGTGATCAACATACCAAGAGAAGAACAAGAGGAAACACCTCTCGCCGTTGTTCTTCTTGCAGCCTTGCCTTGTTGGCTCGATGGCCGCATCGACAGGGAACAACAAAGATGGAGGAGAAGGTATTAGCAGTGTTCTTGTGCTATTTGAGAGATAGCACTTGATGTTCATGTTGTATTCCGTTTTCTCCATATAATTCGAGATGATTTAGTGGCTATTTGATCTTTGGGCTCCCTTTTGATTTTAACATCTTTATCGTGCCCCAACAACATTTGTAGAAGTCTGATGTAAAACCATCCAGCCTTGGGGCCTTTTCGCTCGGTAGCAATTTGATCCTAGCTAGGGCCTCCTCTTCAGTGAATGTGGCATCCAGGTTGGAGAGGTCAACAGTCGGCAAGTTCAGAGTATCCCAGTTAATACCTGCTGAGCGCATCACCTTGGAACCCATCATCGCTCTAAAATGACAGTGGATTTCCTTTTCCATATCTCCATGCGTGCTGACCAAGGTATCTTCCCCTGTCCTTAGATGATGGATGTAGTTTTTTCTGGCACGAGGCACTTGCTTTGATGTGGAAGAACCCCGTGTTTGCATCCCCTTCCTTCAGCCAGGTTGTGCGGGAAGCTTGTTGCCTTCGACTTATGTCAATAGCTGTCAGACCAAGAGTCCGTAGCTTCAGCTCGCGCTTGAGGGCAATCTCTTCTTCTGTCATCTCCTTTCTTCTTGAGTGTCGTCGATTAGTAATATATCCTATGTAGCGAGCCTTCTCTATTGCTCTACGCTACCAAAAAAGTCTGTTACTCCAAGCGTGCAGAGCCTTTGCGGTGTTTGACAGTTTGTGGTGGAGCTTGGTCAAGGCCGAGGACCATAGAACTGGGATGCTCCAAGCCTCTTGAACCACATCCTGAAAGCTGCGAATGCGAATCCAGAAAGATTCAAAGAAAAATAGTGGTGGGCGACGCCGATTTTCATGTGCAGTGAGGTAGATTGGGTAGTGGTCGGATATACTGGAAGATAGTGGCCGAAGGACAATACCTGGGTAAGCTTCAGCCCACTCTGTGTTGCAAAACATGCGGTCCAGCTTCACCATGACTGGATTTTGTTGTTCACTGGACCAGGTGTAACGTCGACCATGCAAAGGAATTTCCAATAATTAAGCCCCATCTAACATTCTTTTGAAAGCGCACATTAGTCGACCATTAAGGTTCTTGTTGTTTTTATCTGCTGCCTGGTAGATCAAGTTAAAATCTCCAATGCATAACCAAGCCTCAGGTGACTGTGGCCTGATGCTACTGAGTTCCTGAAGGAAGATCTCTTTTGCAGTAGTATCAGTAGGGCATAGGTAACTGTTAGCAGGAATGTCGAGGAGGCCCATCTTGGTCTGATAAGCATGCTGAGGGTGAATTGGCGCCGACAAGGCTGGGAAGCTTCTATGAATGTGGAATTCCATCCCACAACTATTCCTCCATGAGTGCCATCTGCCGACAAGTATTCCAGGCCGTCGAGGGGAGGGGGGGGGTGGGTGGGAAGAATTCTCGACCAACTATTGGCGGTATGCCTACCATCTTCGTCTCTTGTAGGCACGCAATGTGAGGCCGTGCAGATCTGATTGTCCTTGCCATCACTTCACGTCGGCTGGGTTGTTGAGGCCATGCACGTTCCAAGGGAGGATGGAGGGCGTATCAATCATGGAGAAAGATGTTGCATCTTGGGTGAACAGGAGGAGAGCACTTAAACACTGGAGAGGTAGTACACCACATCTGCTGTCTTATTTCTAGAGCTGAACATCGACCGGGGTCCCCAAATAGGTTCAGACTCAGCACCACCACATATCCTAGTACAGTGGAAGATAACATTTTACATGCTAGGCAACAAGGACCCGCAGATCATCAGGCCATCATAGCTGGCTACTCGGAGGCAGTGAGGGCTTCAAAATCTTGGACCACTTCTAGATTCTCCAGACTCAAGGCAGAGCGGATGGCTACTATGGCCTGCTTCTAGAGGGAGGCTTTGAAGAGTTACAGGTATTTTGCAACTATAGCATCCCCCACTGGTTCATCATCTGTAGCAAGATCGAGTTGGCGGATGAGGTGCTCTGATGTGCGGAAATCCATCGGGATGACCGTCTTGTTCGCCACTTGACGCCAACTTCTTTTGGTTGGTGCAATAGCTACAACGCGAGGGCGGGGATGTTTTTGCACCGGCGGATCAGGAAGCAGGGGGGCCGCGAGAGACAGGAAGACATTGCTTAAAAATTGTAGGGTGACGTCCTCGCTCTTGTCCCCAGCTGGCCCATCTGACTCGGGCCCAGGAAGCCCGACCAGGGCAGGGGCGGGAGGTGGCGCCTGTTGGGGCTCAGCGGGAGGTGGCGCCTCCGTAACAGGGAGCGGAGAATCAGCGATTGTCGGGAAGCTTGCATGGGAATAATAAATTTTTGGGAAGGGTGAGTCAAGAACAGGAGCAAGCATCGCCTTTGGGAGCTGATGCGGGCAAGCAGGATTGGTCTCTCGGGCCGCCTCCAACAACATTGGGTCGAGCGCGGTCTCCACAAGTTCCTCGGTGACATCTTTGCAGAATGTCACCGGGTCTCGGTCTGCAACCTCGAAGGGGGAGATGGCGGTGTCGGAGGGGATGGTGTTGCTAGGGAGCCCCCGATGATGACCGCAGCGATGCGGGGACAGGAGCGTGAAGGGCGAGAGGAATCCTGACTCGGGCAGGGAAGGTCCAAACCCGGGGTGCCCCGCGGCAGAAGGGAGGAGCGCCAGCTGGGAGGCTCTCGCTGGACAACGTGATCGTCTAGGTCGCAATGCCGGATGAGCTCTGTGATGGGTGGCCGATAACCTTCATGGGGGCGGAGAGGGGGGGGGGGGGCAGCCAAGCGCGACCTATCTGAGACGCCGTGGTGCCAGAGGAACTTGTGGAGGCGCAGACCCGTCGGCTCATTGGAGGAGACCGAGGAGAGCTCCCCACTTGCTCCCCACTGGCTGGGGAAATGGGTGACGGAGAGCGCGGCCCCGAGTAGTCGAGGTAGCTGTCAAGGTGGATAATGATGTCCACCTGGTGACCTTCTGGGGGCGAGCCACCCACTGACGGGCCGGGCCTCCCAACTTCCACCCTACCTGAGTGAACGGGGAAGAAGGTGATTGTCTTCATACATGGGAGGAGATCGGGGTTTTGCATCCACCCTACAAAACCAAACAAGCTCGGGTCAAGCTGGTCTAGGGAGGATGTGAGTTCCTGGTCGAAGACACAAATATCTCCCAATATCTGTTGGACACCATCGCCAGAGCGGACATGCAGCGGGAGATTTTCCACATATACCATAACACGGTACGACCATTGGATGGTCCTGGCTGGATAGGGTGGCCAGGGGGGAAAGTGAGAAGGGTCTCCCGTCAACCTGGAAGGTTCCAACATGTAGAGCTTCCTCCTTAAACTCATAAGTCTGGAAGCGCGCAAGCAGGGAGTGGACGCTCTGAGCTGTAATCGAATAACCCTGCCAAGGAAGACAAAGTTGGTTGTGCATGGCTAAGGAAACTGGGGTAGGAGCAAAATGGTGCTTGTGACCCACAAGCGCGATACGAGCAAGGATACCCCAGAGACGTTGGAGCTCGATGTCCATAGCGCCAGTGAGGATGACAATCGACTGGGTGTGGCGCGGGCGATTCTCCCGGTGTCCAAATAGTCGTCCTGGCAAGACATGGCTGGCTTAGTGGAGGCTGTGGAGGTGGAAGGCTGGAGGGGGGGGGAGCTGAGGCGAGAGTGGATGCCTGGGGTGTGAACCAGTAGGCGGTGGTGGATGGGACAGTGATCGTCGGGGCCGGGAGGGATCGTACAACTGCGAGCAAAGTGACCGAAGTGCAAGCAACAGTAGCAGCGGGGAGGCTCACGATAGTGAGCAACAATTTAGTCTCAAGCGAGGCAGCGGAAGCAGCGGCCCCGTAGGGCTTTCTGGATATCAGTCGGAAGGGATGCGAGGCGAGAAGGGTGACGATGAGGGGGTTTTAAGGAGGGAGAGTTCGGAGAGCATCGCGTGTTCCTTATTTTCCACCTCACAGTCACCCAGCAATCCTCAAAGGGACGAGCATCCGACACTTGCAGAGGAAGGTTAGGCAAGGACGGGGGATTGAAGGCGGTAGGCAAGGTCGAGTCTCGTCGAGCAAAGAAGTGCGGCGCGGAGCGTGCCACCTGACCGAACCTCACAATGCGACTAGGGAGCGTAGGGGCATGGGCGGCAAACCCCTTTCCTAGAATCCCGTCGAGCACAGGAGCCCTATGCCCCAGGGCAGGGAGGTATAGCGAAGGGACAAGAGGAAGTGCAACCTGTGACCCTAGGATCGTCTTGGGAGAGGGGGAGGCTGACCCAGAAGGAGCAGGCCCCAAGAGAGAGCCCGAAAAGGCAGTGGAAGAGTGCTGAGCTGGCTGGGGAGTAAATGTGGACTCGAGCCCGGAAGAAACGTCAAAGTTTGAATTTTCCCTCCCAAGCGGGGGGAGCTCCGAGGGATGCCAGATCAAGGGGTAGGGTTTGACGGAGGAGAGCGTAGAGAAGGAGGGAATTTCCATCCCAGAGGTGCCAAGATCTCATGGGGGAAGGGACATCGTGAGCAGAACCGACAAAAGCAGGGAAGGCCGGGAGTCCGGGCCGCCAGTGGAAGGAGCAAGGTAGGAAGGTGGAATCTGTCGAGAAGGCGAGATCACCGGTGGGGATAGGTGTTCCTCATCAGAGTCTGAGAGCTCCGCATTGAGGAGAGGGAGGAGGGAGAATGCGGAGTCATCTACTGAGGGTAGCAGGGGGAGGAGATCAATAGGCGGGAGGGGGAGGGGCTCGAGAGGGGGAGGACTCAGGGGGATGCAGAAGTTTGCCTAGGAGGGGCGGGGATCTCAGGGAGGAGAAAGGCGTGCAAGATTTCTCCTGGGCAACACGTAAGGTGAGGGTGGCGGGGGGTGGGGGTGGAACCAACCACAACACAGAAGGACGCACCAGGGGCGGGTGGAAGGCACAATTCAGACAGCACAAGGACCAAAGAGGGCGACCGGACAGATGCGGTTGCCGATAGGGTCACCAGCTCACCCGAGGGGGAAGGGGAGGCGAGTGACGATGAAGGAAGCGCACCCGGATCCGAAGGAGGGAGGATGATCACTGCCGTGAGCCTCCCCATCAAGAAGACGTCTACATATAGATCTGATCCAAGGTAAGCCTTTCCATCCGGTTGAACATACTAACAGGAAATTGCAGGAACAATCCGATTCAAGGAAGAACTCATTTGGCAGGAAGACACATTTTTAGGGAAGGCGAGATTATAGGGGAAGATCTGATTCTGCAGGCCAATTCAAATTTTCATATGTCCAAAACTAACATAGGGAGGGAGTCGAATGTGGGCCTGATGGACGTGGACAAATTGATGTGCGGGTAACCGAGCCTTGACCTGCTGTACTGGCTCCCGTCGGGCTTGGTGGCTTTATTCAAAAGGTCTGGATCCAGTAGGGTTTTCTCACGTGCGCTGTTCGTGTCTCACTGCTGCACATCGAGGACATACGCAGAAGCTGCAGCCATGTATCGTAGGGGTACATACTCATGCTGGCTGGCGAGTTCCGAGCCGGCAAGGAGGACGATTTGGACCCAGTGGCAGCGATAGACAAGGGCAAGGTTTCAACAGAGGTGGTCACGGTGGATTCCAACACCCACATCAGGGTTTTGGAACTTGTCAGAGAGGGAGGAGTTTGGAGAATATGCAGTGGCTACAGATGCAGGGAGGTTTTGGAGAGAGAGGAGGAGCTGGCAGACCTTTTTCCAAATGGTTTTGGAGGAGGCGGCGGAGGGGTGTTTTCCAGAGGAACGGATCATAATATGGGGCTGCACTACAACACCATGCATGGCAGGGGAAGAGCAGAAGCGGCATTCAACAACAGATTACATGGTCAGGGTGCGGGTAATCAAGCAGGTGGAGGCGAACAGGGCAGTCAAGGTGATGGCAACATATCCCTTGATCTCCCAGCTCATGCGGCGTATCTGTTACAAAAAGCTTTTGAGTCTGCAGCAGGGATGAACCAGAGGGTTGAGGCTATAAAGAAGGCTGAGATGGCAGGTACATCGTCAAAACTTGAGGAGATTAATGCCCTGTCCAAACCGACCAGCAAAAAAATAAATGAATCGTAAAAATCGCAGAAGGACATGCCATACTGCTACAAGTGTATGACCAAGGGGCACACGAAGCAGGATTGTAAAGGTGGTCTATTTTGTGAAGTCTGCGAAAGTAGACCACGAAAAAGCCCGATGTTAGATTTACAAAGGAGATTGAGAAGAGAGGGCCTGAGATCTGCCGGTATGCAGTAGATGGCTTGGGATTTTTTAACATTCCAAGACTATCTACCATGAAGACAAGATTTGAAGACAAAGCTAGGGTGATCAGGGTTACAGAGGGTGTCCTATGAGCTGCTGAAGTAGTAGGTGAAATGGAGAGATTGATTCCAGGGAGATGGGTGTGGAAGGTGGAGGACAAGGGCAACACCATTTTCAGGACCATATTTCCTTCCAAGTGTGAACTGCGAAGAATGTTAGAATGGGGCGTGGTGCAAACAAAGATAGGGACGGTGAAAATAAAGGTTGAAGAAAGAAGTGGAGAGACTATTGCCAAAGTGGCATTAACAAAGCAGTGGGTTCAATTCGTTGGACTGCCTATGGAGTATAGAAATTTCTTAATGATATGGGCGATAGGGGCCGTCGAAGTGTTAATGTGACACTTCCCCCGGACTGCTAAGGAGCAGCCCGCGAAGGTTCTTGTTCGGCGGGGCTTAGGATTTAAACTAGTGTTCTAGCGCAAGAGTATGTGACACGGTAGTTTTTACATGGTTCGGGCCGCAAGGAGCATAACACCCTAATCCACAGTGGATTGTGTTGTATTGCTTGGGTGAGTGTGTATGCGTGTGTCTGTGTATTGGGGATTCTGAGTCTTGTCCTTGTAGCGATGGCGGTCCGGGCCTTTTATAACCAAGACCGGATGCCTTACAAGTGGGGTCCCAGGGCCCGACAGGTGGTCCCGGGGCGATCTTATCCTACAGATCTAAGGCTTCTCGCATAAGCTTCCTCTGAGTGTTGCAGTGGAGACTCGCCGTCTTGCCGCCTCCCTTGTCAGTAGCCCACGCGTCGTTGCTGGCAGTGGCAGAAGGTGTCCCGTGAGCTTGTCTTGTTGCCGCAAGATACCCACTTGGCTGAGTGGGATAGGCCTGCAGCGCCTTCACTGTGATGCGATTGGTCATAGCGGTCTCTGACCGTTGGCGTTCCGCACGTCATGCACCAGGGGTGGTTGCGAGTCTTCAATGCTTGACTGGAGCGGAGTGCTCCACCTTTTAAGTCCGCACCTTACCGTCTGGGACGAGCTGTGGGATGCATGGTAACGTCGGGCAGGTCCTCGGCAAGAAGGCTAGCCCCAGTCCTTCGTGACGCATGGTGGCCCTAGAGCTCCTCAGGGTACGTGGCAGCTCCGTGCTTTTTCCCTTTGGGGGTGCTGGTCCTTGCGCTCTGTGTCTCGTGGCTTTTCCGGGGGCGCTCCCCCAAGGATGGGTGAGGTCCCGTCCCTACACGTGACATCTCGGGAGCCCGTCACACCGGAGGGGCCAAGTCCCATCTTCAAGGCTTACATGGCAGCACTGCAGCTTGATCTTTGAGGGAGGCAAAGGCCTTGGCGCCTATAGAACACGTGGCACCTCCGGATGCGCCTCGCTGTCTTCATCCTGCGTGCGAGGGTACCCCATCTGCAGGGTACCGACGTTGGCCTCTGGGTCCACTTTGGGGCGTGGTGAATAGCCCAAAGGTGGAGCCCTTTCCATGTGTTCCCTCACTCTGCTTTAAATTCTTTATTGGACAGCTGAAGTGGTGGGTGCTTCTGCCAATCGTCGCCATGCGTCCTCTTCCAGTTGAGACATCACGGCGACGAGATCTTTGCTTACTGTATATCTCTGTCTTCTGCTGTGCTTTTAACCGAGACGGTTCCCGATGCAGCTATAGCACTATTGTTCGCTTCGCCATTATGGGAGTTGCCTCAGCGGCTTCCCCGGACAACTGACGGACTGGGCCAGTACATCGATACGGGGATGTAGGGCCCATTGTCATGGGTGTCGGGTGTTGATCGGTGTGGTCTGAGCCTTCCCTCGAAGTACTCAGGCGCCGCAGGGGTGATCAAAAGGAAACCTTTGTTAGAGGAACGGTTCCTCCCTCACTCGATCCCCGTAGCCTGAGCTTTCGCCTTCTTCCTCGAGCGCCCGATCCTTCTTCACCCCTTTCGCCAAAGCTCTTACCTTAGCTTGCTCCAATGGCTTCCCTGTTGCCTCCTTCCCGCTTTCGATCGGCCAGAGATCTGGTGCCGATGAGGCGGCTCCTTGGCTGGGCGCCTTCGGAGTGCGGATGGATGATTCGCTACGGATCCCTCGATCTTCAGAATCTGCGTGAGGACGAGACTGTTCTCTTCATCGCATACGCTACTGCTGGGCCCACACTCCTGTTGTCAAGGTTCTTCCTTGCATTGCTGGGGGAGTATGGGCTGCAACTTCACCACCTGTCGCCGAACTCCATTGAGTTGGTCGCTGTGTACGTCTACCTATGCGAGGCATTCATGTGCTGCCCGCCCACTGTGGAGCTGTTCCAGCATTTCTTCGTGATGAAGAGAAATGGGAGGAGTGCGACAACTCAAGAGGGGGCCTACAACTTCCGCCATCGGGACAATACCTCCCGGGGCTACATTGCCTCATTCAAAGAGGGCAAATGGAGTTACTGGAGGGAAGGCTGGGCGATTGTGAGGACAGAACCGCATCCCCCACTGAAGATGCCGTCCGGCAATCCAGGCTTTGACCCTACCACCTGGGAGGAATCCCATGGGTTGCCAGTGGAGTACAGCCCCGCCCTGAGGAGGATCCAGTTCTTGGCTGGCAAGGGCTTGACCTCCATGACGGTGTTGGCAGACTTCTTGCTCCATCGTACCGCCCCTCTTCAGCATCTCTATAGAGGGCCTGGGTCTTCCACGACGAAAATGACGAATGCCGGCTGAGTCCGGACTCCCCGACTCCCAAGATGCTGGAGGAGATGCTGAAAACAATGACCTCCAATGTTGTTGACGACGAGCACGTGTCCATTCGGATGACTGCCAACCGCTCCATATGACCACCAACATGAGGACTGAACTGCGGAGCTCAATGCCGGAGTTCAACATGGTTGGCCTCGCTCGCCTGCATCCCGAAGATATGGCTAGGGCCTCGGTTGTCCTAAAGCGGAGCCGTGAAGCTGCGCATCCAGGGTCGGGGTATTCCTCGCGTCCTTCGACAAGGGTGGAGGTAGAACACTCAGGTACTTCTGACAGGGCAGCGGTCAGCCAGCCGACACCAGCTCCGGAGCCGAGAAAGCGTTCCCGCACGTTTGCCGCGGGCTCTGCTACTTCCATGCTGAAGAAGTGGAAGTTATTTCGGGGGGACGGAACCCCCATCTCCCGTCACCAGGGAGCCAACAGGGCTGAAGCTTCTGTCGTAGACTTAGCCTCTGATTCCAGCAGCGGCCCTGGTTCCAGAGGAGGTTCCAAGGGGCCTGCGGAGACTACCACGCCGGCTCGGGTTGACCGGGAGTCAGTACCAGAGACAGCGGCGCCAACCTTGTTGTCACATCCCGGCGTCCTTGATCTATCGCACGGGGTGGGAGGCCATGGTCATTGGAGTGGCCTGACTCACTGGTAAGTTGCAGCTTCTGCCCTCTGCTATTTCTCTTCTTTCCTTTTTTGTTCTTGACGAAGCTTTATCTTGGTTTCTCAGGGCTTCGTCAGCCAATTTGGCGCCCTTGGTCCTTCTAGGGGTGGGCTTGATAACCCCTGTCCTTCCTGGAGCTAGAACGGGGTCTGCTGCGCCGCATCCTACGCCCGAAGGTGCGTCGGCTTTATGTGTCGTTGATGACTTTGTACCCCTGTCCAACGAGGCAGGTGCGGCAGAAGTGGTGCCAAGCGTGGAAGTGCCAGGCGAGGGGGTGCTTGGTGAGAAGGCACCAGGCGAGGAGGTGCCCAGCGAGGAGGGGGCTACCTTGATCGAGGCTGCCTCCCTTGGTGGGGCTGACCCAAAGGACATTGAAGTGGTGCCGGCGCTCGACGTTATTGGCGCACAACATGGCGACTCGCCACCAACGGGCGGTGATGTATTTGCAGCGGAGGAGGGGGCTTCAGTGCCGTGTAGCGGCGCGGCGGTTCTTGGGGCTCTGGCCGGGGAACCATCTGGTCCCCAGGAGCTGGTGTCTGCCATGGCGTTGGCAGGAGGGGCGTAGGGGCAGCCATCGGTGGTGACGGTTGATCCAATCCCTCTTGCCGACATTGTGGCCACGGCCCAATCCATCTTGCGCCAGACGCAGGCTGCTTTTGCCCAATAGTGGGATCAGCTTGCGGAGGAGCAGCACTTGGTGAAGCTGGTCGACGCCAAGAACAAAGAGATTGAGGTGAGGGCTTTGAAGGCCCATGCTACTGCCGAGGCTCGCCTGAAGCTGTGCGAGGATCAACGGCTGGAGTTGATCCGCCGTGAAGTTGTCGTAGATGACGCGGAACGAGAGTTGGTGGAGAAGGAGGGGGAGGTCTCCCGGGGCCTAGAGGAGAAGTGCCGGGCTTTGTAGGACCTGGAGCTTGTCATCAAGCGTCGGGAGAACGATCTGGAGCATCGTGCTTGGGAGCTCGCCGACCGGGAGGAGACTGTGCTGAGAGAGACAGAGAGCCTCCAGGCCTCATGTACGACCAAGGCCTAAGGGGTCCGGGACTTCCTGGCCTATGCTGGGGCGGTGCTGGAACCCCTCAGCCTTGGTCTCGTGCCGCATGGGGAGCCATCTCAGGGGGTTGCCCAGCTGCTTCCTGCCTTGGACTCCTTCTGTTCGTCGTTGGGGTCGGTGAACACCATCCTCGCAAGGCGGCTGGAGGTCGAAGGAAAGGAGCTGGCAGAGCTGGTGGCCTGCCATATCCTGGTATGCTTCCGAAGATGGTACTCGAAGATCCCGCTGAAGTCGGTGGAGAAAGGTCCCCTTGATGAGCGGGACGATGAGGCTAGGGCCGAAGTCCAAGACCTTGCCAGGGAGGTCGCTTCTTTGTTCCAGCAGAGTTGAGGCCGACGGCACCTGGGCGCAAGGCTTTTGTATCCGAGGATCACCCCCTTGTGTAAATAAATGTTTATGAATTTGGATTCATGTTGTTTTGTTTGTTGGCTTGTCATGTGCTTTCGATTGCTACCCCAATTCCTCTCTGTTTAAGGTCTTGAAGAGCCTTTGTTGATGCCGTTAGCCTTTCAGGGACCAATATGTGTACCGCTGACATGGCCAGTTTGTTGCTAGATGACGTCCTGCCTATGGAATCCCCCTTAGAGGCCCCCTGGTAGGCGTGGCTAGATTGTTGGGTACGCCTGCCATTTGAATGCAGGATGTCTTCGACTGGCCCCCATTGGAGTGATGGTATATGAGTGTTGTCATTGCCGGCAGCCGGAGCTGGCTGCTACGGCTCCGCCCTCCATCGCTGTGAAGTCGTCAACGGCAGGCCCCCTGGGAGGTGCCAGAGCTGGGTGCTCCAGCGTTCTCTACCACTGTCGTGTAGTCATGGAATACGGGCACCTGGTGGACAGGAGACCACGAGCAAACTTTGTTAGCAGCAGAAGCAGGGAAGGAGAGTGCACTCACTTGTCCGCACTTGTTGCTGTCACTGACGTGCCGAGACGTCGACGGTAGACCCCCTAGGGGGTGCCGGAGCTGTATGCTCTGGCGTTGCCCACCATCTTTGTAGAAACATCAACGACAGGACCCTTGGGAGGTGCCGTAGCTGGATGCTCTGGCATCGCCCATCGCCTTCGTGGAAACGTCGACGGTAGGCCCCTTGGGAGGTGCCGGAGCTGGATGCTCTGGCATCGTCCACCATCATCGTAGAGTCATCAACGATAGGCCCCTGGTGTACAGGCTATCGCGAGATAACCCTTTTAGCAACAAGTGCGGGGTAGGGAAGTTTACTCACTTATCCACACTTGGTGCTGGCGTTGACGGTCTGGGACGTCGACGACAGACCCCTTGCAAGGTGCTAGAGCTGGATGCTCTGGCATCGCCCACCATCTTCATGGAAACGTCGACGGCAGGCCCCTTGGGAGGCGCCGGAGCTGGATGCAATAGCGTTGTCCACCATCATCGTCGAGTCGTCAACGGCAGGCCCATGGTGTACAGGCTATCGCGAGAGAACCCTGTTAGAAACAAGTGCGGGTAAGAGAGTTTACTCACTTATCCGCGCTTGGTGCTAACGTTAACAGTCTAGGACATCGACAGCAGGTCCCTTGCGAGGTGCTGGAGCTAGATGCTCCGGCGTCGCCCACCATCTTCATGGAAACGTTGATGGCAGGTCCCTTGGGAGGTGTCGGAGCTGGTTGCTCCAGCGTCGCCCACCATCTTCGTGGAAACGTCGACGGCAGGCCCTTTGCAAGGTGTCGGAGCTGGATGCTCCGACGTAACGTGCTTTGTATGTCCTGCACACATATGAGAGGTGCATATTGTTTTGCTCGTCGGTGATCTTTTCCTATCCTTAAGTATTGTCATGTGTTAGAGTCCTGGCTGGTACACGGGATTTGGGTAATTCTGTGCATTGGCGCTCAGGGTCCGGCTTTTTTCTTATTCGGGGTGTGGGCGTCCTGGCCCCCGGTACTTAGCCGCAGCACTGGGAGGCAAAGCGCACACGCTTAGGGTACAGCACCAAGCTAAGCATGCTGGGCGCTCTGGACCTCCAGCTCAGCGTTGGCCTTTCATGGGAAACCATTTGGCACCACAGGACCCCAAGTAAGAGGGCAACCGTGAGGTTCCAAGACACCTTGCAGGTACCTCAAATACATCCACCTGCAGCAGGGTTGCATGACTCTACTAGGGGTGATATAGAACAAATTTCACCAAGTATATGAAGACAATATACGAAAGACAAGACTAGCTTGATTGATCACAAAATTAACATGTAATTTTAAGTGAACGTAAGAGAAAGCACATAGTAAGACAGTGAATTCTTCTTATTGGTGGTCTCAGGAGTGGATTGGATTTACAATAAGGCAACAACCCACTCTAGTTGCTATGGAGGTAGAGTGTTCATGCTTAGGGTACGAAACCAAGCTAAACGGCTGTACACTCTGGACCTCCCCCCCCCCCCCCCAGAGTTTGGTTGTCCTAAGTGCCGCTCCTTGGCACGATGACACCCTACACTGTCCTACAATTTATGCTTAAGGGTAGAACTTATGGATGTGTTCTATGTTCCAATGTTTGGGGAGGGGATCTCCTTCTTCCGTGGCGAGGTGGACACACCCGAGGTGGGATACTTGTATCACTCGGAAGGGGCCTTCCCAGCTGGGGGAAAGTTTGTGCGACCCTTCTCGAGAGAGTATGCACTGCAACACCAAGTCACCTATCTTGAGCTCTCTACTCCGCACGAACGGCTCTTGGTAGTGCCTCAGCGCCTGTCAGTAACGTGCGTTCCGGATGGTGGCGTGCCACCTTGCTTCGTCGATGAGGTCGACATCTTCTCATCGAAGCTGGTTCTGTGAGGCTTCATCGAACGCTCGGACTCTGAATGAGGCCACATCGATCTCTGTGGGGAGGACGACCTCGACCACATACACTAGAAAGAATGGTGTTTCTCCCGTGGCATGGCTGGATGACATCTGGCTTGCCCACAGTGCACAGGGGAGCTCATCGACCCACTTGGAACAATGCTTATCCAAGCCGTCATATGTGCGTGTCTTGGGGCCCTTGGGGATCTCAGCGTTGGCCCATTCCACTTGTCCGTTGCTCTTTGGATGAGCCACGGATGCATAACAAACTTGGACATCGAGGTCTTCGCAGTAGTCTTGGAAAGATGCACTGGTGAACTGGGTCCCATTGTCGGTGATGATCCTATTCGGGACCCCGAACCTGCAGTCAATTGATTTGATGAACTAGACTGGGGACTCCTTGTTGATGTTGATCACTTGGGCTGCCTCCAGCCACTTGGTGCACTTATCTATGGCGACGTAGAGGAACTGGTACCCTCTGACTGCCCTGGGGAAGGGTCCCAGGATATCCAGCCCCGAGACCGCGAAAGGCCAGGAGGGTGGGATGATCTGCAGTGACTGCGCTAGAGTGTGAAATTTCTTGGCATGGAACTGTCATGCCTTGCACTTCTTGACCAGTTTTACGACGTCTTGTAGTGCTGTTGGCCAGTAGAAGCCATGCCGGAAGGCTTTTCCAACCAGCGTGCGGGAGGCTGCATGATTCCCACACTCTCCTTCGTCGATTTCAGCGAGCAAGTCGCAACCTTCGTGCCAATTTGCACACCATAGCAGTACGCCGTTGGCACCACGTCGGCAGAGATCACCTTCTACCAACATGTAGCATTTAGCCATCCTCACGATCCTCTCAGCCGATGTTGGGTCCTAAGGGAGGAGGTTGTCCTTCAGGTAGTCCCGGACCTCTGTGATCCACGCGTTGGGACTCTCCTGAGCTTCTGGATCTTGGGCGCTAGGTGATTTGGGACCCATGGTGACGCTCAAGAACCTTGGCGGCTCCCATGGTTGCAGGGCTACCGTGGTTGCAAGCTCTGTGGAGCTGGGCTCACCTTCTTCATTAGGCCTGTCGGCCTAGCGGTCGGCCACACCAACCTCCTACCAAAGACCCCTTTTGGAACGGAGGCTCATGTGAATGCTATGGTTGACAGGGCATCGACGATGGAGTTGTCGGCGCGCGGCACATGGCAGAGATCCAAGGCCTCGAATCCAGCTTCTAGCTTCTTGACATGTATCAGATATGTCACGAGCTGTGGGTCGTTGCAGCAGCACTCACCCCGAACTTTCTTGATGATGAGCTGGGAGTCTCCCTTGACCAGCATCTGCTGGACACCAAGATCCTGCGCAGCTGTGAGTCCGAAGATGAGGGCTTCCCCCTGCCATGTTGTTGGCAGACTTGAAGTCGAGATGCACTGCATACTTGGACTTTTCCTTGTTGGCGAGGTGAGCAGTACACCGGCTCCGGCTCCTTGCTTCCTTGAGGAGCCGTCAAAGAAAAGCGTCTAGTGAGGTCCGGTAAGTACCGGAGCCCTGGGCTCTAGCTCGCTGATCTCCCAACCCCCTGGGTTGCTCGGTGAGGGCGTCCACTCAGCAATGAAGTCTGCTAGAGCTTGACTCTTGATTGCATGTCGTGCCAAGAAATCAAGCTCGAACTCAGCTAATTCAGCTGCCCACTTGGTGATATTGCTAGTTGCGTTCGGGCTGCGCAACACTGCTCCCAGTGGGAATGAAGTACCACTGATACTCGGTGTGCCTTAAAATAATGGTGGAGCTTCCTCGACGTGATTAGCACCTCATAGAGCAGCTTGTGCACTTCGAGGTACCTTGTATTCGCCTCATGCAAGACTTCGCTGATGAAGTAGACCGGATGTTGGATGGTCCGGGACCTTTTTGGGGAATCTAACGCATCTTCTTCCCTCTGCTCCAGGTACAACGACTCCATGTCTCCTGGGATGGCGCTTCCTTCGGAGGCTGGGACTCAAAGGCTGCTTGTCCTCTGGGGCCCCCAAGGGGGACCCGGTCATCCTCTGGGGGCTAGGACCCAGAGGCTCCTTGGTCTCCAGGGCCCCCTTGGGGGACCCGAACATCCTCTGGGGGCTGGGACCCAAAGGCTCCTTGCTCTCCGAACCCCCTTGGGGGACCCCGGACATCCTCTGGGGGCTTGGACCCAGAGGCTCCTTGCTCCCCGGGGCCCCCCTGGGGGACCCGAACATCCTCTGGGGGTTGGGACCCAGAGGCTCCTTGGTCTCTAGGGCCCTCTAGGGGGACCCAAACATCCTCTGGTGGCTAGGACCCAGAGGATCCTTGGTCTCCGGGGCCCCCTAGGGGGACCCGAAAATCCTCTGGGGATGGGACCCAGAGGCTTCTCTATCGTTGGGGCCCCCTACGAGCTCCAAGCCTTGGGGATCAGAATCAGCAGTAGGGGCCCCTTCCTTTCGTCGGTGCTGCTGGGGGCCGACCCATTTTGCAACCAAAACCATACTTACCAACTCAATTGTGGCGGCAATGTAGAGGTACAGGGGATCCCCGGGCTTCGGTGCCACCATTATTGGTAGCGACGTCAGCTGCTGCTTCAGCTCGTGGAATGCCTTCTCCGCGTCTTCGGTCCAGACGAATGGTTCGGATTGGCGCAGGAGCTTGAAGAATGGGAGAGCTCGCTCAGCCAACCTAGAGATAAACCGACTGAGCGCTGCCAAGCACCCTGCAAGCTTCTGCACGTCCTTGATGCGGGCAGGAGGCTGCATCAGCTCCACTGCTTTGATTTTTTCTGGGTTGGCCTGAATTCCTCGGTGTGAGACCAAGAACCCGAGGAGCTTCCCAGCTTTGACACCAAACACACACTTGTCTGGGTTGAGCTTTGTGCGTGTTGTTCATAGCCTGTCAAAGACTAGGGCGAGGTTTTCTAGCAGTGATGTTTGTTATTGGATTTTTACTACAATATCATCAACATATACCTCTACTAGGTCCCGAATGAGGTCCCAAAATATATTATGCATGGCACGTACAATGGTGGGAAGGGCGTTCTTAAGATCGTAAGGCATGGAGACATAGTAGTAAAGTCCATCTACGGTTATGAAAGCCGTATGTTCTTCATCATCTCTAGACATTGGGATTTGGTGAAACCCTGAATGCGCATCTAGAAAGCATAGCATATCGCACCCCAAAGTTGAATCTACGATTTGATCAATTCTAGTGAGAGGTAAAGGATCTTTAGGACATGCCTTGTTGAGGTTGGTGTAGTCAATGCACATCCGAAGCTTACCGCCAGCCTTGGGGACAACAACCAGA
The DNA here is from genome assembly GCA_036927565.1 of Tuctoria greenei. Lineage (NCBI taxonomy): Eukaryota > Viridiplantae > Streptophyta > Magnoliopsida > Poales > Poaceae > Tuctoria > Tuctoria greenei. Next base: position 184,836,525 of record JAYESD010000003.1, on the reverse strand, counting down.
TTGGCTAGCCATCTGGGATGGAGGACCTCCCGTATGAAGCCAGCATCGAGGAGCTTCTTGATCTCCTCGTAGATGAAGTTCTGCCACTCGATGGACTTCTTACGGGGCCTATGTTGTTGTGGCCGTGCATCGGGGTAGATCTTTATACGGTGCTCAATCACTTCCCTGGGGATGCTTAGCATCTACGATGGTTGCCAGACGAAGACATCGACGTTAGCTCGCAGGAAAGTAGTGAGCGCCAATTCCTGCTCGCTGTCCAGACTCCCCGCGATACGGGTGGTCTGAGCCACATCAGAGCCAATCTGGATTGTCTTGATGGGTACGTCGTCATCGTCGGAGGGCTGCACTTGTGGTGCAGCGACGCTGCTGTGCGCACGGGTCTGGTGAAGGCTTACTCGACCCAGCATCGCTCAGGACAGGTGCTGGGGCCGTTGCCAGTGCTCGGAGTTTCTCCAAAACTATCACCGCGGCAGCATGATCTCCGCAGATCCTGAGGGCGCCGGAGGATGTCATCATCTTGAGGACAAGGTAGATGTAATGGGCTACAGCCATAAACTGGTACAAGGCTGGTCTGTCGATAATAGCTTGGTAGGGGAGGCTAACCTCCGCGACGTCGAATAGGATATTCTCCATCCTGAAGTTCTCGGGTGTCCCGAAGGTCACTCGGAAGTGGATGCAGCCGTATGGGATAACACTCTCGGGTCCTACCCCCGAGAATGATCTTGACGGGGCAAGCTCAGACACGGGGATCTTCAAATTGTCAAAGGCTGCATGGCTGATGAGGTTGAGGCTGGCTCCACTATATACGAGAATGTGGTAAAACATTACATTGGTGATGGTGGGGGCGACAAGGAGGTGCAGCTGCCCGACTCGGGCCATGTTCTTGGGGCAGTCGGAGGCATCGAAGCTGAACGGCGTCTCCATCCATTTGTGATGTAGCACCGGGGCATGCGTAGAGGCTGTCGAAGCCATTGCCCGGCACAGGGTCTTGACCGCATTCGTAGATGCAGGTTCCCAAGATCCTCCACAGATGACGTGGAGTACTTTGCGACGCTCGTGGTCACTGTTGAGGTCAAAGTTCACAACCTGGTGTACTGTTTCCACTGCGCGTTCCGGCCTTTGGAACTCCTCCACGTCTTTGTCAACACGATGATCGACCTCCTATGGCTTGATCTCGCCGCAGCTCGCAGGCTTGATGAACACCATGGTGGTGAAAGCGCTACCACTTTTTTGAGGTAAAAAGCCCCTACCTGGTGCGCCAAATGTTGAAGTGTTAATGCGACACTACCCCCGGATCTGCTAAGGAGCAGCTCGCGGAGGTTCTTGTTCGTCGGGGCTTAGGCCTCAAACCAGTGTTCTAGCGGAAGAGTATGTGACACGGTGGTTTTTTATGTGGTTCAGGCTGCAAGGAGCGTAACACCCTACTCCACAGTGGATTGTATTGTATTGCTTTGGTGAGTGTGTATGTGTGTGTGTGTGTATTGGGGATTCTGAGTCTGGTCCATGTAGCGATGGCGGTCCGGGCCTTTTATAACCCAGTTCGGATGCCTTACAAGTGGGGTCCCAGGGCCCGAATGGTGGCCCCAGGGCGATCTTATCCTACAGATCTAAGGCTTCTCGCATAAGCTTCCTCTGAGGGTGGCAGTGGAGACTCGCCGTCTTGCCGCCTCCCTTGTCAGTAGCCCACGTGCCATTGCTGACAGTGGCAGAAGGTGTCCTGTCAGCTTGTCTTGTTGCCGCAAGCTACCCACTTGGCTGAGTGGGTTAGGTCTGCGACGCCTTCACTATGATGCGATTGGTCATAGTGGTCTCTGACCGTTGGCGTTACCCACGTCGTGCGCCAGGGGTGGTTGCGGGTCTTCAGTGCTTGACTAGAGCGGAGCACTCCACCTTTTAACTCCCGCACCTTACCGTTTGGGGCGAGCTGCAGGACACGTGGCAGTGTCGGGGCAGGTCCATGGCGGGAAGGCTAGCCCAAGTCCTTCGTGAGGTGTGGCAGCCCTGGGGCTCCTCAGGGTACATGGCAGCTCCGTGCTTTTTCCCTTGGGTGGTCCTGGTCCTTGCGCTCCGTGCCTCGTGGCTTTTCTGGGGGCGCTCCCCCAAGGATGGGTGAGGTCCCATCCCTACACGTGGCATCTCGGGAGCCCGTCACACCGGAGGGCCCATGTCCCATCTTCAAGGCTTACGTGGCAGCGTTGTAGCTTGATCTTTGAGGGAGGAAAAGGCCTTAGCGCCTATAGAACACGTGGCGCCTCCGGACGTGCCTCACTGTCTTCATCCTGCGTGCGAGGGTACCCCATCTGCAGGGTACCGATAGGGGCACTCTTGGAAGTCACAAAGGATGTTGACATGGCCTTCACTATAAGATACGACATATATCGCTTGCAAGTATTGGTGCTGCACCCATCTCTAATCCCGCAGTATGTTGACGTTGTTATTGATGACTTCATGTATGAGCTGAAATTCTAGGTGGAGAAAGGAGGGGGCAGTGAAGACCCAATACCTATGGATATGGACTATGAGGAACCAACAGAAGATCATTATAATCAGAAAGGGATGGGAGGATGGGCGGGGACACTTCAAAGAGACTGAGGAGGAGCGGGATGGAAAGAACAGATCGGGAGAGCTAGGATGTCCCCTCCATCTGGTCAACGACCCGTCTTCTGTGGGGACCGGGGTCCACACATCCGAGGATCTCATTGGGTGGTGTCGTGCGATGCGACACCTAAGAGCACACACGAAAAAGATACCAAAATATACAAAGTTTTCATTTCATAAATATATTCAGAGTTACAAAACAGTGTACATCAGTAGTACACACGCAGCGGAACTACATACTCATATTCTCACCTATCTAAGCATTAGAGAAGACGTCCATGCCCTAGGACGCTTCTCACTAGCAACATGACGATCATTCAACAGCGGCGTGGTTCACATGAGATTTATCTCGACACCTCGAGTCTCATGTACCACCTGAACAGCAGAAATAATACTAATAGCTGCAAAAGTCGTTAAAGTGCAAACGTGAGCATAAGGCTCATCAAGACTAACCCGTCTCACCAGACATATGCAGGGGTAAGTACTAAGCATGGGTAAGGAATAGCATAAAGGACTGACCTACAAGTGGATCCTTATATTCATGTTTTAAGTAGCAAATGACACTCTTCAGGCACGACACATCATAGACTCCACAATCAAACAAGAAACGCTTTACCGATGATATGACATGCCCAAAGCACATAATGCTATTATAGCTAAAGTATGGGGAAACTGTAAACTTTTAATTGTACTATCTCTAAGCCAAACAAGTTTTTTCAAGCAATTTGTAAACCAATATATCATATTCGTCTGACTTCTTTAGTATTTACTACGTCACAACTCAGTGAACAAGTGGTACTCTATTACCGCGAGGGACGGTGATTGGAATCAGGACACACCCAGAATACACGACACATACGCCAGCTCAGAGGTACCTTTCACTATACTCCTCTACCACGTCGTATGTGGCCACCTTTCACCCGCCATCCCAATGTCGAACCAGTTCTACCGTCCCAAAAGTAAGGTCCCTAACCGAGCACGTCGAAGTTCTCCTTAGAGGTTCCACTTACGATCATCTTCCCCCGAAGGACGGCGGTATAAGTTTCGACACGAGGGTGCCCGAGCTACATCAGTTTAATGGACCCCATTAATCCATTATGTAACCGGTACTGTTCAAACTTGCTCAACAGGGCCGCACACGAGACGGTCCTTAACCGACACAGACGGGGCTACAACCAACCTCCACATTTGCCTTACCCTTACCGGCCCAGGCCCAAATGTGGTCGCAAGCATTGTCCGCCTCATCTGGGATCTGACAACCTTGCGCGTCCCGTCCTACAGGAACATCCCCGTCCACATCTCCATTTATTAAGAGTGAACATTTTGGTAACATCTCGTGAGTATATTCCCCTACTCGACTCCTCTCGCAAGTAGAATAAACTACTTGACTTGTGGTCAATAAAATGTGACCCTCTCGCGAGTAGATTCCAACTACTCGTCTTCTACCAGATTTCCTATACATTAGCAAAGCAGTTACTACAGGTCAAACTGTAACTCGTTCCAACAAACCCATAGGATTTATGGTCATGCAAGTGGAGTATCAATCACCCTATACGTAATGCACATATGAAACTTAAGACGTAATGTGAGAAATACTGCAAAACTCTGTAAAGATTTTTAATGCAAACCGGGGCTTGCCTTGTTTGCGACTCTATAACCAAGTTAGTTGTTATGGCTTGATCTTCACGAACAGGTCCTATTCGACTCCTTTCCGTCACGGTGTCTATCACAATGAATATGCATATAACACACAATATACTTTAATAACTTAACTAATGAATATGCATACGTTATACAATGCCATACTCATAAAGGAAGTTTTTTTTATAAATAAAGATTGAATAAGGAGTACTGTTGGTTATTAAATTTGATTTGGGTAGGTTAATTTGATATTACTTCATATTATAAGAATGTACATAAGAAATTTATATATAGTCATGGATATAAGGAAACTATACAGAATTAATTCCTATGCAGATGAGTTCTATTGGCTCTGATAATTTATACTGGTATACAGATGTGATTTAGAAATTCTCATAAAAATTTCAGAGAATTTGATGGGAGAGAATGATCTACAAAATTCTATCAAGCTCTCATCATTTAGGAATTTGCAGATAAAACCTGAGGTTTTATCATGTCCATAAATGGCACAGCTAGATAGTACTGATAAAAAAAAAGCTACCAAAATTGGTTTCACAATTTTATAAGCTTCCTACAGGTAGATATTGAATTTACAAGTCCTAATGAATTTCTGGATTTAATTTGTTATTTTCTGGAATTATAATTAACCTAGGCAAAGACTTTGAATTAAACCCTCTTAAACAAATTTGTTATGCCTGAAACTTTTACTGGAGCTTCTACATAACAAAATGATTGGTTGGGTAAATTTCCAGAATTATCTGAATAGAATTCTATTTTCTATATTTTCCACAATGTATTATACTAATTGATTTATAGAATATCCTCTAGGGCTTTTAGTTAATATTGGGATGGACCACTGGAAAGTACAGATCCTAAGGAAAATTAAAAAGTTTGTTTTATCTAATTTGGAGCATCCTAGCCAAAGTTATAGCATTTCAAAGTTTAGGCATTTTTCTGGAATTCTTTTTGAATGGAAAAAGGCAACCCTTTAATCAACTGACACGTGGCCTCTAAATCTTCCCACCCAGCCGATGCCACACCGGGCCACAGAGTTTACTCGCGTTGGCTCACTAAATCCCGGAGCCACAGAAAATCCCACGGGGTTTTGTCTTCTTCTTCCCCCCGACTCCGGCGGCCCGTGGCGGCGCCATGGCCGGAGGCCGGCCGGCGACTCGCCGCAGCATGCCGTGCTACCTTCCCCGTGGCTGGGATTTGCCACCCAGGGGTTTTTCAACCCTCAGGAACTCATTGGTGGCCGCGGATTCGACTGAAACGCACCGGAAACTTGCCTACACCGGCGACCGGCAGAACTCGACGATCGGCGAGGGTGTTCTCGGTGTACAAGGCATGGGAGAAGCTGCTTTTTGCTCTGGAATCTTTGTGGTGCTGCTCTGATCATCGGCCAACACTCCAATAGCTTGAAAATTGGCCAGAGTATGGGGGCACTATGGAACCGATTCTAGGCGGCGGCGAGATTTGAAATTCCGGTTAGCCGGAGTGGGGAAAAGGCTAGCTAACGCCTCAGGAAGGTGCGCATGTAAGTGTAGAAGCTGGGGGCGGCTGGAATTGTGAAGCTACTCACAATGGAGGAAGAGCTCCACGTTGGAAGAGAGGTAGGTCGACGGCATGCCGGAAGAGGAAAACCGCGATTCTCTCCGGGAGGCTAGGTCCGACGGCGGCCTCGGTGCCGGGAGGTCGAGAGCGTACGAGCGCGCACCAAAACGTGGCTTCGCTAGCGCGTGGGCTGCTGTGATTTGGGCGGTCGAGTGGTGCGATGCGGGAGGAAGAAGGAGAGCCGAGCGCTCGGTTGCTTTTATAACCGACCGACGGAGCGGAGCAGGTGTCATCGTGGCCCTCCGTGGCGCGCATGCACGCGGAGACCATCGCGCTGAAGGTCGCGCTGGAGAGCTGCTTGCCGCCTCGCGGCCTCCTCTGGCGCGCGCGTGCAGCCGCGCGAGCAGAGGCGCTGCTGCAGAAGAAAAACCGAATACCTCTGCCTAGTGGGCCCCACTCTGCTCTTATCCCCTCCATTCTTTTATTTCTTTTTGTTACCCACGCCTAGATGTGATAAGGACTCCAAATTCAGAAGAGAATTAGTCCTGTTATATTTGAATGGTTTGACAAATTTGAATATCCAAATTGGCCAAATTTGAAATTTGAATTAGATTCACATTCATATTTATATGTTTTATGTATGTATTTTTTAATCTTCGTAAATTTTTAAGTTGCCATAGGTTTTTGCAAGTTATCACATATAACATGTCTGGTTTCTTGCAAATTTGAATTAGATTCAAATTAAATTTTTATAATCTATATGCATGTCATTTAATTCTTTCCCCCAATATTAATGTATATAATGTCCTATGCTTTTAATAGACTAACCTGATCAAATGAAGAATATGTTTTTGTACCTTGATCATTGATTTGAATATTTTGTACATTTCCATATATACTTTTATTCACACATGTTTGTTTTATTTCTTTTAATTTTTCCCTCGTGAGCAAATCACAAAATTTCAGGTGTTTAAATTTAAAATTCAAGACCTTTGGAAATTTGAGCTTAGTTGAATTCAAAAGGAATCCTAGGTTTTATCTAGAGCTTCACATTAACATTTTTACTCATGTCCATATGAATTTATTAGCTCTCATATGACCTTAGTCTTCAATGTACATGTTTGAAACTATTATTTTATGTGCCATACATTGGAGACAAAAGCTTCCAAAAGTTTGGGATTTTACAACTTCCACGTTGCCATGCCTCACATTGAGAAGTATTTGCAGCAGCTTAAGGAGCAGGGGCAGGAAGAACCGAACTGCTCTGATGGGAAAAGAGTGGAGGAAACAGATAAGTTGAGGGATCAGGGAGAAGATACTGGCGGGCTGGCTGCAAAGAAAAAAGCAACAGCACATGCTTCAAATATGATTATAGATGATTATGAGGTATGTGAAGAAGTAAAAAATAATTTCAAAAGTAGCATGAGTACAAAAAATGACTTATGCAACAGTTCTGATGATGCCATAGATAACAGCAATCACAATAGCAGTAATGATGATAATGTGAGTATTGGCTCCCTGTGTAATGAACAGATGGCAGAATCAGAAGGAGAAAATAGAGTGGAGGCTCCAAAAGAGCTGGCAGCCATCATTGCGGCACCACTAACTTTTTCAGCCTCCCCCTATAGCAAGAGGAGAAGCAGCACCTCAGAAGAAAGAGTCATGGAGAGAGCTGAAAAGTTAAAAGCGATGAGAAATGAAGGTCAGCAAAGACCCCCCTTTTGTTGATAGATGATGATGAAATAGGATCAGACCTAAATAAAGTTGGTATTTTGTTATGTGACGGAAATTCCACTAACAAAAAAGTGCATGTTCAACATTCAATTAATGTTTTGAGGCAAACAGAAGTGGATAGGGCGCAGGTAGAAAAGGAGATAGATAGAAAATAGAAATTATTGAAAACGAAGATAATGAAATGAGAGAGGAGGAGGAAATGGAAAGATTTATTTTAAATCACTTGTGTAGTGATATTTTGGATGAGGTATTGGATCCGATCGATGATCAGATAGATCTTATCGATAGGAATAGCCTCTGTCCACAATCAGGAAAGGGTATTAACAAATATTATAGAATAAAGGAATATTTTGGAACAGTAACGAGTTTGGAAATCCCGCAAAGTTTAGATTTATAGCGGATCTTACCAGGGAGCAGAACTTAAGTTTTATAGGAAATTTGGAAACAGGTGTAAAAAATTTTACTTACTCGTTTTTAAGAACTCTGTGTGCGGGGAAATACTTCATATGTCATAACAAGGAACCATGTGGAAGGTCGGGTGGTGTACTATTAGGTGTAGATACAGACATTTTTTATATAGGTCTGTTTGATGAAGGAGAGTTTTATACTAAGGCACATTTGCGCAATAAGTCAGATGGGTATTGTCGGTACTCTGCAGACAGGGTACCCTCGCACACAGGATGAAGACACAGAGGCACGTCCGGAGCCGCCACGTGTCCTGTCGGTGCCAAGGTCTTTGCCTCCCTCAAGATCGAGTTGCGACGCTGCCGCATAAGCCTTGAAGATGGGACTTGGCCCCTCCGCTGTGACAGACTCCCAAGACGCCACGTGTAGGGACGGGACCTCACCCAGCCTTGGGGGAGCGCCCCCGGAACATTCACGTGGCACGGGGTGCAAGGACCAGCAACCCCCAAGGGAAAGGGCCTGGAGCTGCCACGTCCCCTTATGAGCCCCGGAGCTGCCACGCGTCACGGAGGACCAGGTCTGACCTCCCCAGTAAAGATCAGCCCCGACACTGCCATGTATCTCACAGCTCACCTCGGACGGTAAGATACGGAGATAAGGGATGGAGCGCCCTGCATTGAAGGCGCGCACCCACCTCCGATGCCCAACGTGGAGCGCGCCAGCGAACAGAGACCACTATGACCAATCGCGTCACAGTGAAGGCGCCGCATGTTTATCCCACTTGGCCAAGTGGGTAGCTTACGACAACAAGGTAGGCCTTCGGCACACCTTCTGCAATCGTCAGCCGCGGCGCATGGGCTAATGACAGGAGAGAAGGCAAGATGGCGAGTGTTCACTGCCTCAATCAGGCAAGCTTACAGAACAAGCCTTAGATCCTTAGGATAAGATCGCCCCGGGACCACCTGTCGGGCCCCAGGACCCCACTTCCAAGGCATCCGACCTTGACTATAAAAGGCCCGGACCGCCACCGTTGGGACCAGACGTCGAACATCACATACACAAACACACACACACACACACACACACACACACACACACACATACTAGAAATACCATCCACCGTGGAGTAGGGTGTTACGCTCCTTGCGGCCCGAGCCACGTAAAAACCACTGTCTCATATATCCATCCGATAGAACACTTGATTGAGGCCCAAGCCCTGCTGAACAAAGAACCTCTGCGGGCTGCTCCTTACCAGATCTGGGGGAAGTGTCGCTCTAACACTTCGACATTTGGCGTGCCAGGTAGGGGCTTTTTCCCTCAAAAAAGTGGTAGCGCTTTCACCAATCATGGTGTTCATCAAGCCTTCAAGTAGCAGCAAGATCGAGCCACAAGAGGCTGACCACCACGTCGACAAAGACGTGGAGATGGAGTTCCAAAGGCCAGAACGTGTCGTGGAAACGGTCCACCAGGCTGTGAACTTCGACCTCAGCGACCACGAGCGTCGCAAAGCACTCCACGTCATCTGTGGAGGATCTTGGGAACCCACATCCAGGAATGCGGTCAAGACCCTGCTTCGGGCGATGGCTTCGACAGCCTCTACACATGCCCCGACGCCGCATCACAGATGGATGTAGACGCCGATCAGCTTCGACTGCCCTGAGAACATGGCAGGAGCCGGGCAGCTGTCCCTCCTCGTCGTCCCCACCATCGCCAATGTAAAGTTCTACCACATCCTAGTAGATGGTGGAGCCAGCCTCAACCTCATCAGCCGTGCGGACTTTGACAAGTTGAAGATCCCCGTGTCCAAGCTCGCCCCGTCGAGACCATTCTCGGGGGTAGGACCGGAGAGTGTTATCCCGTACGGCTGCATCCACCTCCGGGTGACTCTCGGGACACCTGAGAACTTTAGGACGGAGAATATCCTATTTGATGTCACGGAGGTTAGCCTCCCCTACCACGCCATTATCGGCAGACCACCCATGTACCGGTTTATGGCTCTGGGCCATTACGGCTACCTCGTCCTCAAAATGCCGACATCCTTTAGTGTCCTCAAAATCCGCAGAGATTGTGCTGCTGCGGTGACGGCTTTGGAAAAGCTCTAAGCGCTGGCAACGGCCCCAATGCCTCTCTTGAGCAATGTTGGGTCAAGTAAGCCTTCGCCAGACCCACGCGCGCGCAGTCACTCTGCTGCACCACGAGTGCAGCCCTCCGATGATGACGTGCCCATCAAGAGAATCCAGATTTGCTCTGATGCTGCTCAGACCACCCGTATCATGAGGAGTCTGCACAGCAAGCAGGAATCGGCGCCCACTGCTTTCCTATGAGCTAATGTCGATGTCTTCGCCTGGCAACCATCGCGGATGTTAGGCATCCCAAGGGAAGTGATCGAGCACCGTTTGATGATCTACCCCGACACACGGCCAAAACAACAGAGGCCCTGTAAGCAGTCCATTGAGCGGCAGAATTTCATCCGCGAAGAGATCAAGAAGCTACTTGATGCTAGCTTCATACAAGAGGTCCACCATCCCAGATGGCTGGCCAATCCTATTGTTGTCCCCAAGACCGGCGGTAAGCTCCGGATGTGCATCAACTACACCAACCTCAACAAGGCATGTCCTAAAGATCCTTTCCCTCTCACTAGAATACATCAAATCGTAGATTCAACCTCGGGATGCAATATGCTGTGCTTTCTAGATGCCTACTCATGGTTTCACCAAATCCCAATGTCTAGAGAGGACGAAGAACATACCGCATTTATAACCGTAGATGGTCTTTACTGCTATGCATCTATGCCTTACAGTCTTAAGAATTCCCTCCCCACCTTTGTTCGCGCCATGCATAAAACATTTAGGGACCTCATTCGGGACCTGGTAGAGGTATGTCGATGACATTGTAGTTAAGATCCAGACTCATACATCATTGCTTGAAAACCTCACCCTAGTCTTTGATAGACTGTGAACCACACGACGAAGCTCAATATCAACAAGTGCGTGTTCAGGATCAAAGATGGGAAGCTCCTCAGTTTATTGGTCTCACACTAAGGGATTGAGGCCAACCCAGAGAAGATCAAGGCAGTGGAACTGATGCGACCCCCAACCTGCATCAAAGACGTGCAAAAGCTTGTAGGGTGCTTGGTAGCGCTCAACCCGTTTATCTCTAGGCTGGCTGAGAGGGCCACCCTGTTCTTCAAGGTCCTACGCCAGTTCGGACCATTCGTCTGGACCGAGGAAGCGGAGAAGGCGTACTGCGAGCTGAAGCAGCAGCTGACGATGCTGCCAATAATGGTGGCACTGGAGCCCAAGGAGCCCTTGTACCTCTACATCGCCGCCACAACATAGGTGGTGAGCATGGTTTTGGTTGCAGAACGGGACGGTCCCCAACAGCCTCGACGGACGGGAGGTTCCCTTGCTGCTGATTCTGAGCCCTGGGACTTGGAACTTCCAGGGAACCCTGGCACCAAAGGAGCCTCTGGGTCCCAGCCCCAAGAGGAGGTTCGGGTCTCCTTAGGAGGCCCCGGAGAACAAGAAGCCTCTGGGTCCCAGCCCCCAGAGGAGGTCCAGGTCTCCCTAGGAGGCCATGAAGAACAAGAAGCCTCTGGGTCCCAGCCCCCAGAGGAGGTCCGGGTCCCCCTAGGGGGCCCTGAAGAGCAAGGTGCCTCTCGGTCCAAGCCCCCAGAGGAGGTTCGGGTCCCCCTGGGGGCCCCCGAAGAGCAAGGACCCTTTGGGTCCCAGCCTCTAGAGGATGACCAAGTGCCTCTAGAGGGCCCTAGAGATCAAGGATCCATTGGGTCCCAGCCCCCAAAGGATGCGCCCGGCCCTGGAGATGTGGAGTCACCAGACCCGGAGTAGATGGAAGAGGATACGCCGCTTTCTCCAAGGAGATCACGGACCATCCAACGCCCAGTCTACTTCATCAACGAAGTCCTACATCAAGAAAAAACAAGGTACCTTGAGGTGCACAAGCTGCTCTATGCGGTACTAATTGCGTCGAGGAAGCTCTGCCATTACTTTCAGGTGCACATAGTCTCAGTGGTGACTTTGTTCCCACTAGGGGCAGTGCCGCGCAGCCCCAACACAACAGGCAATATCGCCAAATCGGCTGCCGAACTGGTTGAGTACGAGCTTGACTTCATACCACAACATGCAATCAAGAGCCAAGCTCTGGCAGACTTCATTGCTGAGTGGACTCCTTCACCAAGCAATCTAGGGGGCCAGGAAATCAGGGAGCCGGAGCCTAGAGAACCAGTGCTTACCGGGCCTCACTGGACAGTCTTCTTCCACAGATCCTCATGGAAGCAAGGGGCTGGATCTGGTGTACTGCTCACCTCTCCAACAGGGGATCAGTCCAAGTATGCGGTGCACCTCGACTTCAAGGCGACCAACAACATGGCGGAGTACGAGGCCCTCATCTTTGGACTCACAGCTGCGCAAAGTCTCGGTGTCCAGCAGATGCTGGTCAAGGGAGACTCCGAGCTTATCATCAAGCAGGTCTGGGGAGAGTGCTACTGCAACGAACCACACCTCGCGGCGTACCTACTACACGTCCAAAAGTTGGAAGCTATCTTCGAGGCCTTGGACCTCTACCATGTGCCACACGTCGACAACTCCATCGTTGATGCCTTGTCAACCATGGTGTCTATAGGAGCCCCGATCCCTGATGGGGTCTTTGGCAGGAGGTTGGTGCGACCAACTGAAAGGGCTGCGGGGCCTAACGAAGAAGGCGATCCCAGCACCACAGAGCTGGCGACCACGGCGGCCTTGCAACCATGCCCCCCCCCAAGGATCTTGTGCATCACTGGGGACCCCATACTACCTGGCGTCCAAGATCCAGAAGCTCAGGAGAGTCATGATGCGTGGATCACGGAGATACGAGACTATCTGAAGGACAACATCCTCTCGAAGGATCCAGTATCCGCCGAAAGGATCGTGCGGATGGCGAAGCGCTACATGCTAGTAGAAGGTGACCTCTGCCGGTGTTGCTACACTCTGGCACAGGTGCTCCAAATGTTACTGCCCTCCTGGTCTTTCGTGGTCTGGGGCTAGATATCCTGGGACCCTTCCCCAGGTCAGTCGGAGGGTACCTGTTCCTCTACGTCACTGTAGACAAGTGCACCAAGTGGCACGAGGCAGCCCCAGTGATCAACATCAACAAGGAGTCTGCAGTCAAGTTCATCAAGTCGATTGTCTGCATGTTTGGGGTCCCGAACAGAATCATCACAGACAATGGGACCCAGTTCACCAGTGCAGCTTTCCAGGACTACTGTGAATACCTCAGGGTCCAAGTTTGTTATGCATCCGTGGCTCATCCAAAGAGCAATGGCCAAGTTGAAAGGGCCAATGCTGAGATCCTCAAGGGCCTCAAGACGAGCACATATAACAACCTAGACAAGCATGGCGCCAAGTGGGTTGAAGAACTCCCCTGCGCACTTTGGGCAAGCCAGACATCACCCAGCCGCGCCGCTGGGGAAACACCTTTCTTCCTGGTGTACGGGGCCGAGTCCGTCCTCCCCCCGGAGATCGCAGTAGGCTCACTATGAGTCTGAGTGTTCGATGAAGCCTCACAAGACCAACTCCGACGAGAAGATGTAGACCTCGTCGACAGCAAGGTGGCACGCCACCATACAAAACGCACACTATCGACAGGCGTTGAGGCGCTATCAGGAGCAGTTTGTGCAATGTAGAGAGCTCCAGACAGGTGACCTAGTGCTACGGTGCATACTTCCTAGAGAAGGGTCGTACAAACTCTCCCCCGGCTGGGAGGGTCCCTTCCGAGTAATGCAAGTAACTGACCTGGGTGTGTCCGCCTAGCCACAAAAGAATGAGAGCCCCCCCCCCCCCAACCCTTGGAACATAGAGCACCTCCGTAAGTTCTATCCTTAAGCATAAATTGTAGGACAGTGTAGGTTGTCATGGTGCCAGGGAACGACACTTAGGACAACCAAGATCTGGGGGGAGTTCAAAGTGTTCAGCCGTTTAGCTTGGTCCAGTACCCTAAGCATGAATACTCTGCCTCCCTAGCCAACTGGAGTGGGTCATTGGCTTATTGGAAGGCCAATCCACTCCTGTGAACACCAATGAGAAGAATCACTGTCTTACCATATGCTTTCTCTTATGTTCACTTAAAATTACCTGTTAATTTTGTGATAAATCAAGCTAGTCTCGTATTTCGTATATTGTCTTCATATACTTGGTGAAATTTTTTCTATATTGCCCCTAGTAGAGTTATGCAACCCTGCTGCAGGCAGACGTGTTTGAGGTACCTGCAAGGTGTCTTGGAACCTCACGGCTGCCCTCTTACTTGGGGTCCTATGGTGCCAAATGGTTCCCCGCAAAAGGACAACGCTGAGCTGGAGGTCCAGAGCATGCAGCCTGCTTAGCCTGGTCCTGTACCCTAAGCGTGTGCGCTTTGCCTCCTAGTGTTGCGGCTAAGTACCGAGGGCAAGGACACTCACACCCTGAATAAGAAGGAAGCCGGACCCTGAGCGCCAATGCACTGAATTACATAAACCTCGCGTATCGGCCCAGACTGTAAGACATGACAATACTCAAGAATAGGAAAAGATCACCAACGAGCAAAACAATATGCACCCCTGTTATGTGTGCAGGACATACAAAGCAGGTTGCAACGCTGGAGCATCCAGCCCTGGCACCTCCCAGGGGGCCTGCCATCAATGTTTTCACGAAGATGATGGGCGACGTCGGAGCATCCAGCTCCGGCACATCCCGGAGGCCTACCGTCGACGTACCTACGAAGATGGTGGACGACGCCGGAGCATACAACTCTAGCACCTCCCAGGGGGCCTGCCGTCAATGTTTCTACAGCAATGGTGTGCGACACTGGAGCATCCAACTCCGGCACCTACCAGGGGGCTTGCCGTCGATGTCCCAGCACGTCAACGACAGCAACAAGTGTGGACAAGTTAGTACACTCTCCTGCCCTGCTCTTGCTGCTAACAAAGTTCGCTTGTGGTATCCTGTTCACCAGGGGCCCGCCGTCGACGACTTCACGACAAGGGTAGATGACTCCGGAGCACCCAGCTCCGACACCTCCCAGGGGGCCCGCAGTCAATGTTTTCATGAAGATGATGGGCGACACCAAAGAATCCATCTCCGGCACCTCCCAGGGGGCGGGGCCAGTCGAAGACATCCGGCAATGTAACACCCTCATTTTCATCCATCATGCATTGCATACATTCATATATGTGCCTAACATTAATCCACATAAAAAGGAACAAGTTTAAATTGAAATTAGAGTTAAACCGCACTTCAGAATTCTGGGAAGTGCGAACTAGTACGATTTTGGTGCGGACTAGTTCGATTTTTATCTAACCTCGATCGGACTTGTCCGTTTTTCCGCGGACAAGTCTGTTTTTTCCTCTGGACATTTTCGGACTAGTCCCGTGTTCCAAATCCTTTAAATATTTGCTAAGTCCCTGAAATTGTCCATACTAGTCCGGTGTTCCAGCGTACTTGTCTGTTTTCCTCTCTGACTAAAGTCAAACTTTTCCGACTTTTGGCCAAACTTGTCTGTTTTTCAACTCTGGATAAGATCGGACTTGTCCGATGTCCGGAGCGGACTTGTTCGATTTCTCTCTGTCCAACTCTGGACTAGTCCGATCCTTTTTGGACTTGTCTAATAAATTGCAACTCCGAGTTGATATTTTGTTTCATGACTTGTTTCTGGGGTTTTACTTTTAGTGGGCCTAGGGACGTCATGCCTAACTCTTTTAGAGCCCATGTGGGACTCCAAATCTACCCCTACTCATCTCAAACTCGAAATCCATCTAACCCTAGCCTCCACCTCTATATAAACAACCCCACCCCTTGGCTTGACATCTATTTGCCACTTTTCCTCCACACCCAAACCCTAGCTCGTGAATAGCCGCCGCTAAGGAGGGAGAAGGAGGTCCCAAGCAAGAAGAAGAAGAGGAGGAAATGATATAGGATCAATATCTCCATCAACTTTGTGTTCTTCGTCAACAATCCACCATCAAGTTCTTCATCAGCCCTAGATCATCAATATCCAAGTGTTACCTCCAAGATCCTCGATTCTTTGGAGTCCAAGACACCTGGTATACCTTCTATTCTCTTTTCCTTATGTGAATTCAACCCCAAATCTCCAAATTCACGTCGATCTAGAAAATCCTAATATGTTGTTCTCGCGCAGTGCGGACTTGTCTGGTCTCTAGCGGACTAGTCCAAATTTCTTGGTTAATTTCTTTTGAATTATTTATAAATTAGATCGAATCAAATCCAAACCTGTATAAACTTGTTAAAAACTATTAGAACTAGTTAGTGATAACTAAAAGCAACTCATTAACAAGTTCCATCTTGCAGTTGCATTAATCATGCATATCATGTCATGTTGAGTAATATTTGTGCACTCTTTGATTGTATTTCTTGTCTTGTATGTTTATTGTGTGGATTACACGGATTTGCACTAGAAAGTGCCGTAGAGGATCTTCAGCACCAAGAGTTTGAAGGCTTTGATCGGAACCAATCCCAAGAGCAAGGCAAGTGTCCTTGAAGCATATTGATCCTGTTTTGAAATAAATGCTTTGATTGCAAAACTGCATGCTTGTGTCAATTTGATGGGAATCCTATGATAGGAAGTTTACTAGATTTGTTTGACCACCCTTGTCACCTAGAAACTATGGTAGAGAGTCGGGATGGGCTTTTTACCTTTTGCTTCGCTTAACTACTTGGGATGGAAAGACAACTACACCACTTAACTTAGTTATGCATTTATGAGATATGATTAACATGAACTGGTTAATATGATATGGTAATGGGTGATCTAAGCAAGCCCGATATGTGGATGGGTTGGATGTTACAGTGGTTTGCTTGCTTTAGATCTAAGGACCGATTCATGCAAGAATAAGCCAGGACTACAGTGCCACCACGAGGCCAAGTATGGGTGCGGCGTAGATGATTAATTAGGACTTTGCCAGTGATATTTGGACCATTAAGGATGCTCGGGGAAGGGGTAGTCTGATTGGGTTTGTTGATGGTTGGTGAGACTACCCTGGTATCTGAATGGCTCAAGAGGGGGCCCTTCGTTGAAGATGTGCTCTGTGGGAGACATCGCCACCGGTGAAACCTCAGTAGGGTCTAAATAGACTAGTAATCCCTTTGTAAAGGCTATTTTGTGATCTCTTGGCCACACACCAATGGAAGTGTGAGATGGCATAATAGAGGTTCTTAGTCACCGAAAGGTGATGAAATCACAGACACGTGGGTAAAGCGGTACAAACTCAGGGTCTAATAAAACTATCATGATAGCCGTGCTCTCAGTTATGAGCACCTGGACAACTTCCATGATTAGAGGGAACTTGGTTTTGGGATGGTTTTTGGTTAAGGTTTGGCAATATGGTTATGGACATGGATGGTTATGAATTAAATTCGGGTATTGAATATGGTTATTGGCAATTATGAAATCTGGTATATGGATGATGGATATGGAATTATGGACTGGTATTGTAACACCCTCATTTTCATGCATCATGCCCCACATACATTCATATACATGTTTAAGATTAATCCACATAAAGAGGAATAAGTTTAAAATTTATTTGGAACAAAACCGCACCTAAAATTCTGGAAAGTGCGGACTAGTCCGATTTTGGTGCGGACTAGTCCGATTTCTCTCTGACCTTGATCGGGCTTGTCCGTTTTTGCTGCGGACTAGGCCGTTTTTGCCTCTGGACACTTTCGGACTTGTACGGTCCTATGCGGACAAGTCCGATGTTCCAAGAATCCTTGAAAATTTGCTAAGTCCCTGGAATTGTTCGATGTTCCAGCGGACTTGTCCGTTTTCCTCTCTGACTAAAGTCGGACTTGTCTGATTTTTTGCCAGAGTTGTCCGATTTCTCTCTGGACAACTTCGGACTAGTCCGGTCCTTTTCGGACTTGTCCGATATTTCGCGGCTCCGAATAAATCCTTTCTTTTACGATTTGCTTATTGGGTTTCACATTAAATGGGCCTAGGGACGTCGTGCCTAACTCTTTTAGAGCCCATGTGGGACTCTAAACCGGCCTCTACTCATCTCAAACTCGAATTCCATCTAACCCTAGACTCCACCTCTATATAAACAACCCCACCCCTTGGCTTGACCTCTTTTTGCCACTTTTCCACCCCACCCAAACCCTAGATCGTGGAGAGCCACCATCAAGGAGGGAGGAGGAGATCCCAAGCAAGAAGAAGAAGAGGAGGAAACAAAAGAGGATCAAGATCTCCATCGAGTTTCATTCTTCATCACCAATTCATCTCCAAGTTCATCACCAACCCTAGATCATCAAGATCCAAGTGCTACCTCCAAGTTTCTCGATTCATTGGTGTCCTAAACACCTGGTATACCTTCTATTCTCTTTTTCTTACTTGAATTTGACCCCTAATCTCCAAATTCACGTTGATCTAGAAAACCCTAATATGCTGATTTCGCAAAGTGCGGACTTGTCCGGTCCCTAGCGGACTAGTCCGATTTTCCTAGTTAAATTGTGTTGAATTAATTCTAAAATTAGATCTAATCACATCCAAACCTATATAAACTTGTTAAAAACTATTAGAACTAGTTAGTGATCATTAAAAGCAACTCATTAACAAGTTCCACCTTGCATTTGCATTAATCATGCATGTCATGTCATATTCAGTAATGTTTGTGCACCCCTTGATTGTGTTTCTTGTTTGTATGTTTATTGTGTTGATTAGACGGATTTGCACTAGAGAGTGCTGCGGAGGATATACAACACCAAGAGTTTGATGTCTTTGATTCTAATCAATCCCAAGAGCAAGGCAAGTGTCCTTGAAGCATATTGATCCTGTTTTAAAATAAATGTTTTGTTTGCAAAACTGCATGCTTGTGTCAATTTGATAGGAATCCTATGGTAGGAAGTTTACTAGATTTGTTTATGGTAGAGATTCGGGATTGGCTTTTTTCCATTTTGCTTCGCTTAATTAATTGGTTTGGGAAAACAACTATACCACTTAACTTAATTATGTATTTATGAGGATATGATTAACATGAACTAGTTAATATGATATGGTAATGGGTGATCTAAGCAAGCCTGGTATGTGGATGGGTTGGATGTCATGGTGGTTTGCTTGCTTTAGATCTAAGGACCGGTTCATGCGAGAATAAGTCAGGACAACAGTGCCACCACGAGGCCAAGTATGGGTGCGGCGTAGCTGATTAATTAGGGCTTTACTAGTGCTATTTGGACCATTAAGGATGCTCGGGGAAGGGGTAGTCGGATTGGGTTTGTTGATGATTGGTGGAACTACCCTGGGATCTGAATAGCTCAAGAGGTGGCCCTTGGTTGAAGATGTGCTCAATTGGAGGCATCGCCACCGCTGAAACCTCAGTGGGGGTCTAAATAGGCTAGTAATCACTTTGTAAAGGATATTTTGTGATCTCTTGGCCATACACCAAAGGAAGTGTAATTGGCATAAGAGAGGTTCTTTAGTCGCCGACGGGTGATGAAATCACAAACACATGGGTAAAGCGGTACAAACTTTGCAGAGTGTCTAATAAAATTATCATGATAGCCGTGCTCCCGATTATGAGCACCTGGACAACTTCCATGATTAGAGGGAACTTGGTATTGGGATGGTTTGATACTGGTTTTGGTTATTAATATGGTTATGTATGGTTATGGATTTAACTCTGGCATTGGATATGATTAATGGTAATGGTGAAATCTGGAATTATTGATGATGTCAATGGATACGAACTGGTACTATGTTATTACTTATATGGTTTATGAGGGTTTACTTCACATACATATAATATATTGCTTTTCAAATGTTTTGATGTACTTTTCAGCACTTAGCCATTATTATTATCGTCATTTGAATCAGCTACATGTCATACTTTCCACACTTGCTGAGTACGACATGTACTCACCCTTGAAATCCCCTCCCAACACATGCAGGTCAGGATTGGGAGTTTAATGATGATAATGCGGAGTTCTAGGCCGTGTCTACCGTCAGCTTGCCTATGGTGTTGATTGGAGCTGCGCTACCCTATTGTTTATGCTGCCTAGCTGTTTAGTTTGCCTAATTAGTTTATTTCCACTACATTAGTTGGAACATGTCATTAATAATCATCAGTGCTTGTATTCGAGGATATTCTGAATTTTGTAATGAAAGTGGTTAATTAATCTTGTTTTGTGGTAATTTTCTGTATACTCTTTTGTGAATGCACTCGTGTATGTGTGTTTAACGTCCTGGGCACACATATGTGTTCACTTGGTTCATTTTCGAAACTGGGTGTCACATGCGTTCAAGTGGCAGGCGTACCCAACAATCTGGCCCCGCCTAACAAGGGGCCTCTGAGGGGGGTTCCATAAGTGTAACACCCTAAATTTTTGCATCATGCATCGCATACATGATCATGCATCAAACATATATTAGGGAATAAATATAAAAATAATAATAATAATATATAAAATAAATATATATATTTGGGGAAACCTAAAGAAACAAATAAAATATATATATATATATAAATAAATAATATATAATAAGATATATATATAAAAAGTAAATAAATAAGATAAATAAAAATAATAAAACATAAATAATAATATATATAATAATTGTATATAAAAAATAATAAATAAATAATATAAAGAATAAATAAATAATAATATATTTATAAAAAAGGAAAAGAAAAAAAAAGAAAAAAAAAAGGAAAAACCAACCGCTGGCCAGGCCAAACGGCCCAGCCAGCAGCCGGCGCCGCCCGGGTCGACCCTGCCCCGCTGGCCCCGCCGCCTGCTCCCGGGTCCCACCCCGCACCGCCTACCGCCCGACTCCCCCGCTCCTACGCGCGCGCCGCGCGATGCGGCGGGCCCCACCCCGCACTGTCTGCCGCCTGGCTCCCCCGCTCCCACGCCCCGATCCCGCCCGACAGAACCGCACCGAGCCCCACGCCGACTCGCGTCGCCCGCTGCAGCGAATCCCACGCGACCCCGACCGGCCCCGCACCCCGCACCGCCTCCCGCGTCCTGCGCGTAATTCCCAGCGCCGGCCCTAGCCTTTCATTGCGCCGCACCTATAAAAGGCGATCGTGCCTTCGTGTTTCCCGACGCAGAGCCGCCAGAAAAACCCTAGCCGCCGGATAGAAAAAAAAGGAGCACCAGAGGCGCCGCCAGGGGAAGAAAAGGAAGAAAAAAAGAGGGGAAGAAGAGAAAGAAAAAGAGGAGGGTGCCGTTGTCCATCGGAGATCGTCGCCGTCGTTGTGCCGCCGAGGGACTGCTGCGCATCTACTTCGTCTACGCGTCGTCTTCGTTCCGCGATCGAAGCCATCACATCTACGGTAGGATTCATTTTTCCGATGTGAATTTTAGCGATGTATTAGATCTAATAGACGTAAATTAATTTTAGTTGCACCATAATTTTATTTTCAGCAGCACTAATTCTCGTTAAAACCCCCGTAAACTCATATGAACACGTATGAACTAGATGCATCTAATTAATAAACAACCGTGGTTAATTAATTATTAAACTTCGCATGCATGCATATCATCGCATGTTGATTAATGTGTGTGCATCATGTTGATTTGTATGTATATTCTTGTATGTGTGATCACGAGTAGAGGGAAGTGCTCAAGAGGTCGTGTACGAGGATTTTCAGAATCAAGACTTCAAAGCGCTTGAACAACCCTATCCGCCGGAGCAAGGCAAGTGTCCTTGAAGCATATTGATCCTATTTTAAAATAAATGTTTTGTTTGCAAACTGCATGCTTGTGTCAATTTGATGGGAATCCTATGGTAGGAAGTTTACTAGATTTGTTTAACCACCCTTGTCACCTGGAATATATGGTAGAGAGTCGGGAAGGGCTTTTTACCTTTTTGCTTTGCTTAATTAATTGGGATGGCAAACAACACTACACATTTAATTATGCATCAATGATATTCTGGTTAATGTGAACTGGTCAATACGATGGGTGATCTAAGCAAGCCTGGTATGTGGATGGGTTGGATGTTATGGTGGTTTGCTTGCTTTAGATCTAAGGACCGGTTCATGCGAGAATAGGCCAGGACTACAGTGCCACCACGAGGCCAAGTATGGGTGCGGTGTAGCTGATTAATTAGGGCTTTGCTAGTGCTGTTTGGACCATTGTGGATGCTCGGGGAAGGGGTAGTCGGATTGGGTTTGTTGATGATTGGCGGGACTCCCTGGGATCCGAATGGCTCAAGAGGGGGCCCTTGGTTGAAGATGTGCTCAGTGGGAGACATTGCCACCGGTGAAACCTCAGTGGGGTCTAAATAGGCTAGTAATCCCTTTGTAAAGGCTATTTTGTGATCTCTTGGCCATACACCAAAGGAAGTGTAATTGGCATAAGGGAGGTTCTTTAGTCGCCGACGGGTGATGAAATCACAAACACGTGGGTAAAGTGGTACAAACTCTGCAGAGTATTAAAACTATCATGATAGCCGTGCTCCCGGTTATGAGCGCCTGGATGACCTACATGATTAGTGGGAAATCGGGATTTGGGATGGTTATGGTTTGGTAATGGTTATGGTTGATATTATGGTAATGGATATGGTTGATATTATGATTATGGTTATGGTTATGAGATGGAATTATGGTTTATGACATTGATTATGGTTATCGGCAATGGTGATTTATGGACTGGTATTATTATGGTTACATGGTTCATGATGGGTTTACTTCACATAAATATGATACATTGCTTTTTCAAATGTTTTACTGTACTTTCAGCACTTAGCCATTATTATTGTCGTCATTTGAATCAGCCACATGTCATACTTTCCACACTTGCTGAGTACGACATGTACTCACTCTTGCAATCCCCACCCCAACAGTTGCAGGTCAGGATTGTGAGTTTAATTTTGATAATGTGGAGTTCTAGGCCGTGTCTACCGTCAGCTTTGCCTGTGGTGTTGCATGGAGCTGCGCTATCCCTTTTGCTTAGTTTGCTTAGTTGCTTAATTAGTTTATTTCCGCTGCATTAGTTGAACTTGTCATTAATATTCATTAGAGCTTGTATTCGAGGATAATATGGGTTGTGTAATAAAATTTGATAATTAATCTTGTTCTGTGGTAATTTTCTGTATATCGTTTGTGATTGCACTCGTGTATGTGTGATGAACATCCTGGGCACACATATGCGTTAGCTTGGTTCAGTTTTCGGAACCGGGTGTCACAGATTGGTATCAGAGCCACAGGTTGACCGTAGGACGCAGCCTAGATAGAATGGACACTTTAGAGCACATAGGAGCACTCAGGAATCGATTTGATTTTGTTGGCTTGCTGTTTGCTATATATATATTGTTTGCTTGTGTGCTTAATAGAGGATTTTGGGATGCTTTAGACCATGTCCACCTAGGCTAGTATAGCTAGATGGTTAGCTTCATATCCCTTGATGCATATAGTTGGTGACGTTTCTTAATTCTTACCTATTGCTTTCCTCTAGATGGTGAGGACTCGCAATCAGAGGGATGTCAATGATGAGGAGGAGAACCATGGAGTACCTCAGAACAATACTGGACAAGGACCTGCTCATGGAGCTATCAATATTGAGCAACTACTGGCTATGCAGAACCAGCTCATGCAGACCATGATACAAACTATGGGACAGCTGCAGGCTGGCAACAACATCAACAATCAGCCCCACATGCCTCCACCGCCACCCCCGCCTCCTCATAACCGGTTGGGAGAGTTTATGAGGACTAGGCCACCGACCTTTGCTCAAGCTGCTGACCCTATGGATGCGGATGATTGGCTCAAGTCCGTGGAGAAGAAGCTAGCCATTGTCCAATGCAGTGATCGAGAGAAGGTCCTATTTGCTTCTCATCAACTAGTTGGAGCAGCTGCAGATTGGTGGGATTCACTATGCAATGCTCATGAGAATCAAGAGAGGATCACTTGGGCAGAATTCAAAGAGAATTTTCGTTCTCATTATGTGTCGGAAGGTGTTATGCTCTTGAAGAGGCAAGAATTTGAGAACTTGAGGCAAGGAAGATCAAGCGTGAGTGAATATCTCAATAAATTCACTCAACTCTCAAGGTATGCGCCTGAGGATGTTAGTCTGGACATCCAGAAGCAATATTTGTTCATGAGAGGCCTCAACAATGAAATCCAAGTGCAACTACTAAATTGCGATTATGCCAATTTTCAGAAGCTTGTGGACAAAGCAATTGTGGTTGAGAACAAGATCCGTGAGATGGAGCAAGAAATCAAGAGGAAGGCGCTGTATCAAGGACAGCAACAAGGAAGTAATGTGCGCCCTCGCCTTGCACCATCCAATGTGCCCTATTACAGCTCCTCTATTCCTGCTCAGCGCCCTAGTTATGCACCGCGCCCAGCTCAGTTTGTGCAGCAACGCCCTGTCATGCAAGCACCTAGGCCTCCGATGCCTTATGCACCTCGTGCTGATTTTCCTGGAGCCAATGTTCAAAACCAAGCTCGTCCTAACAATTCTGGTGGAGTTAAGAAGTGTTATACTTGTGGAGAAGCTGGACACTTTGCGCATCAATGTCTTAAGTCAGGCCTTGGTCAAGGAAGCAATGCGCCGAGGCAAAACCCAAGACCCAATGGAGGACAACCACAAGGAAGTCGTGGACAGCAGAATTTTGCTCGTGGCAACGTGAACCATGTCTCTACGGAGGATGCTCAACAAGCGGATGACGTGGTCATTGGTATGTTTCTCGCCAACTCCAACCCCGCGACTATGTTATTTGATTCTGGAGCATCGCATTCATTCATTGCATCGAAGTATGTTGCCAAGTATAGTTTGCCTATCTCTCATATGAAGTTTACTCTATTGGTTATGTCTCCTGGAGGAGAGATGAGGACAAATATAGTATGTCCAAAAGTAAGCCTTAGAATAAGGGGGGTAGACTTCTCCGCCAACCTCATTGTTTTGGATTCTCAAGGACTGGATATTATACTTGGTATGGACTGGTTGAGGAAGCACAATGGATTTATTGAGTGTGCCACAAAGACGGTGAAGTTGACCAACGAAGAAGGGATCACCGTAGAATTTGAAGCATCTCAAACCGCACCGAAGCAATTGGAGTTGATGCATCACAATAAATGTCAAAGCTAACCAATCATCAAAGACTACTCCAACGTAGTGAAGCGCATGACTGAGTTGCTAACAAGGGGAAATCCTGTCAAATGGACTCCATCTTGCTAGGACGACATTGAGAAGGTGAAGAAGAGATTTATAACTGCACCGGTGCTGGTATTACTAGACGTGAGCAAGAAATTTGGATTTGTACAACGCATCGAGACAAGGACTTGGGTGTGTATTGATGCAAGAAGGTCAAGTGGTCGCCTATGCATCAATACAATTGAAGAAACATGAGCAGAATTACCCCACGCATGATCTTGAACTAGCAGTCGTGGTACATGCATTGAAGATTTGGAGACACTATATTTTTGGATATAGGTGTGAAACTTACACGGATCATAAGAGTTTGAAGTATATTTTCACACAAACGGATCTGAACTTGAGGCAACGAAGATGGTTGGAGCTCATCAAAGATTATGATTTGGGGATCAACTATCATCCAGGAAAAGCCAACGTAGTGGCCGATGCCTTGAGTCGGAAAGGAGTAAGTAATCAACTCACAGTTCGAGAGTTACCGTCCGAGTTATGTAAGGAGTTTGAACGGCTGAACCTCGGGTTTGTAAATGAGATGGAGATGATGGAGTTAAATTCAACCTTGGAGCAAGAAATTCGAGAAGCACAAACCACGGATGAGGAGATCAAGGAAATCAAGGAAAGGATCGAGGAAGGGAGAGAATTCAGATTTGATGAAGACGAACATGGTACCTTATGGCTTGGAAAGAGGATCGTTGTGCCTAATGTAAAGCATATTCGGGAGACAATATTAAAGGAGGCACATGACTCGCCTTAATCAATTCACCCTGGTTGTACAAAGATGTACAAAGACCTGAAGACTTGCTATTGGTGGGATAGCATGAAGAAGGACATAGCTGAATACGTAGCATTGTGTGATGTGTGCCAACGAGTCAAAGCGGAACATCAAAGGCCAGCCGGATTATTGCAACCGTTGAAGATTCCGGAGTGGAAGTGGGAAGAGATTGGTATGGACTTTATAGTTGGATTACCACGTGCACAATCCGGATATGACTCGATTTGGGTAATTGTGGATCGGTTGACAAAATCAGCTCACTTGATTCCTGTCAAGACCACATATACCACCGCGAAGCTAGCAGAATTGTATATGGAGCATATTATGTGTCGACATGGAGTACCGAAGAAGATAGTCTCGGATAGAGGTTCTCAGTTTACCTCCAGATTTTGGCAGAAATTGCATGAAGCAATGGAAACAAGGTTGAACTTCAGTTCAGCATATCATCCTCAAACGGATGGACAAACCAAGAGGACCAATCAGATTTTGGAGGACATGTTAGGAGCTTGTGCTTTAAAGCATGGGAAAAGTTGGGACAAAAGCTTGCCATACGCGGAATTTTCATACAACAATAGCTACCAAGCAAGTCTGAAAATGTCACCGTATGAAGCACTATACGGAAGGAAGTGTAGGACTCCCTTTTTGGAATGAAACTGGAGAGAATCAAGTGTTTGGTCCCGACGTGTTACAAGATGCTGAAAGGCAAGTCCAGATAATTCATGAAAACTTAAAGGTTGCCCAGTCTCGACAGAAAGGTTATGCTAATAATAGGCGAAGGAGTTTGACTTTTGAAGTTGGAGATTTTGTATACCTCAAAGTGTCACCTATCAGAGGTCAGCGACGGTTTAACGTCAAAGGAAAACTGGCACCACGTTACATCGGACCATTCAAGATTTTGGACAAAAGAGGAGAAGTAGCATATAAGTTGGAGATGCCAGCTCATCTTTCAGACGTACATGATGTGTTTCATGTTTCCCAACTCAAGAAGTGTCTCAGGGTGCCAAAAGAACAAGTGCCGATAGACGAATTAGAACATCAAGAGGATTTGTCTTATGTCGAGCAACCTATCCAGATCTTGGACGTGAAGGAAAGAGTCACGAGGAATAAGAAAGTCCGTTGGTGCAAAGTGCAATGGAAACACCATAGAGAAGCCGAAGCTACGTGGGAACGTGAAGAAGACCTGAAGATGGAATTCCCGCATCTTTTCTCCACGCTATCGAATCTCGAGGGCGAGATTCATTTTAAGGGGGGTAGGTTTGTAACACCCTAAATTTTCGCATCATGCATCGCATACATGATCATGCATCAAACATATATTAGGGAATAAATATAAAAATAACAATAATATTATATAAAACAAATATATATATTTGGGGAAACCTAAAGAAACAAATAAAAAATATATATATATATAAATAAATAATATATAATAAGAAATATATATAAAAAGTAAATAAATAAAATAAATAAGATAAATAAAAATAATAAAACAGAAATAATAATATATATAATAATTGTATATAAAAAATAATAAATAAATAATATAAAGAATAAATAAATAATAATATATTTATAAAAAAAAGGAAAAGAAAAAAAAGAAAAAAAAGGAAAAACCAACCGCTGGCCACGCCAAACGGCCCAGCCAGCAGCCGGCGCCGCCCGCGTCGACCCTGCCCCCGCTGGCCCCGCCGCCTGCTCCCGGGTCCCACCCCGCACCGCCTGCCGCCCGGCTCCCCCGCTCCTACGCGCGCGCCGCGCGATGCGCTGGGCCCCACCCCGCACCGCCTGCCGCCCGGCTCCCCCGCTCCCACGCCCCGATCCCGCCCGACAGAACCGCACCGAGCCCCGCGCCGACTCGCGTCGCCCCGCTGCAGCGAATCCCACGCGACCTCGACCGACCCTGCACCGCCTACCGCGTCCTGCGCGTAATTCCCAGTGCCGGCCCTAGCCTTTCATTGCGTCGCGCCTATAAAAGACGATCGTGCCTTCGTGTTTCCCGACGCAGAGCCGCCAGAAAATCCCTAGCCGCCGGATAGAAAAAAAGGAGCACCAGAGGCGCCGCCAGGGGAAGAAAAGGAAGAAAAAAAGAGGGGAAGAAGAGGAAGAAAAAGAGGAGGGTGCCGTCGTCCATCGGAGATCGTCGCCGTCGTCGTGCCGCCGAGGGACTGCTGCGCATCTACTTCGTCTACGCGTCATCTTCGTTCCGCGATCGAAGCCATCACATCTACGGTAGGATTCGTTTTTCTGATGTGAATTTTAGCGACGTATTAGATCTAATAGACGTAAATTGATTTTAGTTGCACCATAATTTTATTTTCAGCAGCACTAATTCTCGTTAAAACCCCCGTAAACTCATATGAACATGTATGAACTAGTTGCATCTAATTAATAAACAACCGTGGTTAATTAATTATTAAACTTCGCATGCATGCATATCATCGCATGTTGATTAATGTGTGTGCATCATGTTGATTTGTATGTGTATTCTTGTATGTGTGATCACGAGTAGAGGGAAGTGCTCAAGAGGTCGCGTACGAGGATTTTCAGAATCAAGACTTCGAAGCGCTTGAACAACCCTATCCGCTGGAGCAAGGCAAGTGTCCTTGAAGCATATTGATCCTATTTTAAAATAATTGGGATGGCAAACAACACTACACATTTAATTATGCATCAATGATATTTTGGTTAATGTGAACTGGTCAATACGATGGGTGATCTAAGCAAGCCTGGTATGTGGATGGTTGGATGTTATGGTGGTTTGCTTGCTTTAGATCTAAGGACCGGTTCCTGCGAGAATAGGCCAGGACTACACTGCCACCACGAGGCCAAGTATGGGTGCGGTGTAGCTGATTAATTAGGGCTTTGCTAGTGCTATTTGGACCATTGTGGATGCTCGGGGAAGGGGTAGTTGGATTGGGTTTGTTGATGATTGGCGGGACTACCCTGGGATCCGAATGGCTCAAGAGGGGGCCCTTGGTTGAAGATGTGCTCAGTGGGAGACATTGCCACCGGTGAAACTTCAGTGGGGTCTAAATAGGCTAGTAATCCCTTTGTAAAGGCTATTTTGTGATCTCTTGGCCATACACCAAAGGAAGTGTAATTGGCATAAGGGAGGTTCTTTAGTCGCCGACGGGTGATGAAATCACAAACACGTGGGTAAAGCGGTACAAACTCTGCAGAGTATTAAAACTATCATGATAGCCGTGCTCCCGGTTATGAGCGCCTGGATGACCTACATGATTAGAGGGAAATCGGGATTTGGGATGGTTATGGTTTGGTAATGGTTATGGTTGATATTATGGTAATGGATATGGTTGATATTATGATTATGGTTATGGTTATGAGATGGAATTATGGTTTATGACATTGATTATGGTTATCGGCAATGGTGATTTATAGACTGGTATTATTATGGTTACATGGTTTATGATGGGTTTACTTCACATAAATATGATACATTGCTTTTTCAAATGTTTTACTGTACTTTTCAGCACTTAGCCATTATTATTGTCGTCATTTGAATCAGCCACATGTCATACTTTCCACACTTGCTGAGTACGACATGTACTCACTCTTGCAATCCCCCCCCCCAACAGTTGCAGGTCAGGATTGTGAGTTTAATGGTGATAATGTTGAGTTCTAGGCCGTGTCTACCGTCAGCTTTGCCTGTGGTGTTGCATGGAGCTGCGCTATCCCTTTTGCTTAGTTTGCTTAGTTGCTTAATTAGTTTATTTCCGCTGCATTAGTTGAACTTGTTATTAATATTCATTAGAGCTTGTATTCGAGGATAATATGGGTTGTGTAATAAAATTTGATAATTAATCTTGTTCTGTGGTAATTTTCTGTATATCGTTTGTGATTGCACTCGTGTATGTGTGATGAACATCCTGGGCACACATATGCGTTAGCTTGGTTCAGTTTTCGGAACCGAGCGTCACAATAAGCAGGACGTCATCTAGCGACAAACCAGCCGCGTCAATTGTGCAAGCGTTGGTCCCTAAAAGGCTATTGGCATCAACAAAGGCTCTTCAAAACCTTACACAAGAGAAGGAATTGGGGCAACAATTTGAAAGCACGCGACAAGCCAACAAGCAAAACAACATGAAACCAAATTCAAAAACAGTTATTTACACAAGGGGGTCATCCCCGGATACAAAAGCATTACGCCTAGGTGTTGCCGGCCTCAACTCCGCTGGAACAAAGAAGTGACCTCCTTGGCAAGGTCTTGGACTTCGACCCTAGCCTCATCCTCCCGCTCATCAAGGGGACCTTTCTCCACTGCCTTCAGCGGGATCTTCGGGTACCAGCATCGGAAGCATACCAGGACGTGGCGGGCTACCAGCTCAGCCAACTCCTTTCCTTCGACCTCCAACCGCCTTGCGAGGACAGTGTTCACCGACCCAAATGACGAGCAGAGGGAGTCCAAGGTGGGAAGCAGCTGGGACACCTTGTGAGATGGCTCCTTGCATGGCACGGGACCAAGGCCAAGGGGTTCCAGCACCGCCCCAGCACGGGCCAGGAAGTGTTGGACCCCTCGGGCCTCAGCTGCACTGGAAGCCTGGAGGCTCTCCGCCTCCCTCCAAGCAGTGTCCTCCCTGTCGGTGAGCTCCCGAGCACGACGCTCCAGGTCATCCTCTCAATGCTGGATTGCCAGCTCCAAGTCTTACAATGCCCGGCGTTTCTCCTCCATGCTCCGGGAGATTTCCTCCTCCATCGCCGCCAAGTCCCGTTCCGCGTCAACAACGGCAACTTCGCGGTGGACCAACTCCAATCGCTGGTCCTTGCACAGCTTCAGGTGGGTGTCAGTGGCAGCATGGGCCATCAAAGCCTGCACCTCAAGCTCCTTGTTCTTCGCTTCGACCAGCTTCACCAAGTGCCGCTCCTTCGCAAGTTGGTCCCACTCTCAGGTGAAAGCAGCCTGCGTCGAGCGCAAGATGGAGTGGGCCACATCAACAACGTCGACGAGAGGGATTGGCTCGACCGTTGCCACCAACGGCTGCCCCTCCGCCCCTCCTGTCGAAGCCGCGGCAGACACCAGCTTCTGGGGACCAGATGATTCCCCTGCCAGAGCCCCAAGAACCACAGTGCCACTACCCGGAGCCGAAGTCCCCTCCCCCGCCGGTGGCGAGTCGCCATGTTGCGTGCAAATAACGTCAGGCGTCGACACTGCTTCAATGACCGACGGGTCAGCCCCTCCAAGGGAGGCAGCCTCGACCAAAGTAGCCCCCTCCTCGCCGGGCACCTCCTCGCCGGGCGCCTCCTCGCCAAGCCGCTCCTCGCTAAGCACCTACTTGCCTAGCACTCCCATGCTTGGTGCCACTTCTACCACACCTGCCTCGTCGGATGGGGGTGCAGAGTCATCAACGACACATAAGGCCGACACACCTTCGGGCATAGGATATCGCGCGGCAGACCCCGTTCTAGCTCCGGGAAGGGCAGGGGCTATC
The DNA here is from genome assembly GCA_036927565.1 of Tuctoria greenei. NCBI lineage: Eukaryota > Viridiplantae > Streptophyta > Magnoliopsida > Poales > Poaceae > Tuctoria > Tuctoria greenei. The sequence continues at coordinate 184,805,233 of JAYESD010000003.1, read as the reverse complement.
AAGCCCACCCCTGGAAGCACCAAGGGCACCAAATCGGCTGACAAATCCCTGAGAAACCAAGATAAAGCTTCATAAAGAACAAAAAATAAAAGAAGAGAAATAGTAGACGGGAGAAGTTGCGACTTACTGGCGAGTCAGGCCACTCCATCTAGCCTCCCACCCTGTGTGACAGAATATGGTCGTCGGGACCTGACGATAAGGCTGCTGCGCCGTCTCTGGTATCGACTCCCGATCAACCCGCGCTAGTGTGGTTGCCCGCGCAAGCCCCTCGGCACCTCCTCCAGAACCAGGGCCACTGCAAGAATTCGAGACTAAGTCAACGACAGAAACCTCAGCCCCACCGGCCCCCTGGTGACGAGAGATGGGAGTACCGCCCCCCCCCCCCCCCCCCCCCAAAATAGCTTCTGCTTCTTTGGCATAGAAGTAGCAGAGCCCGCGGCCAGCGGGCGAGAACACTTTCTCGGCTCCGGAGCTGATGCCGGCTGGCTGACCTCTGCCCTGTCAGAGGTAGTTGAAGGCTCTGCCTTTGCCCTTGCTGAAGGACATGAGGAAGACCCAGACCCTGGATGCGCAGCTTCACGGCACCACTTTAGGACCGCTGAGGCTCCAGCCGTATCTTCGGGATGCAGGCAAACAAGGCCAAACATGTTGACCTTCGACATCGAGCTCCACAGCTCAGACCTCACGTCGATGGTCATGTGGAGCGGCTGGCAGTCATCTGGAATGGAGACGTGCTCATCGTCAACAACATCAAAAGTCATTGTTTTCAACATCTCCTCGAGCATCTTGGGAGTTGGGGTGTCCGAACCCAGCCGGCATTCGTCAAATTCACCGTTGTAGACCCAGGCCCTGTACGAACAATGCTGGAGAGGGGCAGTACGGCAGATCAAGAAGTCTTCCAACACCATCATGGAGGTCAAGCCCTTGCCAGCCAAGAACCGAATCCTCCTTAGGTCGGGCTTATACTCCTCTGGCAACCCCTGGGATGCCTCCCAGGTGGTAGGGTCGGAGCCTAGACCGCCGGACGACATCTTCAGCGAGGGATACGAGTTTGTCCTCACAATTGCCCAGTCTTCCCTCCAATCGCTCCATTTGCCCCCTTTGAATGAGGCAATGTAACCCTGGGAGGTATTGTCCCGATGGCGGAAGTAGTAGGCCCCCACTTGAGTCGTCGCACTCCTTCCATTTGTCTTCACCACGAAAATGCTGAAACAGCTCCACCGTGGGCGGGAAGCCCACGAACACCTCGCATAGGTGGACGAACACGGCGACCAAGGCGATGGAGTTCATCAACAGGTGGTGAAGTTGCATCCCATACTCCCCCAGCACTGCAAGGAAGAACCTTGACAACGGGAGGGCGAGCCAAGCAGTGGCGTAGGCGACGAAGAGAACAGTCTCGTCCTCACACAGATCTCGAAGATCAAGAAACCCGCAGCGGATCATCCATCCGCACTCTGAAGCTGCCTAGCCAAGGAGCCGCCTCATCGGCACCAGATCTCTGGCCGATCGGAAGTGGGAATGAGGCAACAGGGAAGCCATTGGAGCAAGCTAAGGTGAGAGTATTGGCAAAAGGGTGAAGAAGGTTCGGGCACTCGAGGAAGAAGGCGAAAACTTAGGCTGCGGGGTTTGGGTAAGGAAGGAACCATTCTCCCTAACGAAGGTTTTTCTTTTTGATCACCCCCGCGATGCCCCGAGTACTCCGAGTGAAGGTTCAGACCGCACCACTCAACACATGGCACCCATGACAACGGGTCCTATGTCCCCGCTCTAACGCACTGGCCCAGTCAGTCAGCCGCCTGGGGAAGCCGCTGAGGCAACTCCCATAATGGCAGAGCAAACAAAAGTGCTATAGCTGCATTGGGAACCGTTGCGGTTTAAGGCATCGCAGAAGACAGACATATTACAACAAGCAAAGATACCGTCACCGTAGTCTCTCAACCAGAAGAGGACGCATGGCGACGATTGGCAAAAGCGCTTGCCGCTTCGGTTGTCCAAGACATAATTCAAAGCCTAGTGCGGGAGGACATGGAAAGGGCTCCACCTTTGGGCTCTTCACCATGCCCCAAGGTGGACCCAGGGGCCACTGTCGGTACCCTGCAAATGGGGTACCCTCGCACACAGAATGAAGACATCGAGGCACGTCCGAAGCCGCCACGTATCCTTTAGGCGCCAAGGCCTTTGCCTCCCTCAAGATCGAGCTACGACGCTGCCACGTAAGCCTTGAAGATGGGACTTGACCCCTCCAGTGTGGCGGGCTCTCGAGATGCCACTTGTAGGGACGGGACCTCACCCAGACTTGCGGGAGCGCCCCTGGAACAACTACGTGGCACGGGGCGCAAGGACCAGCACCCCCCAAGGGAAAGGGCCTGGAGCTGCCACGTCCCCTGACGAGCCCCGGAGCTGCCACACGTCACTTAGGACCAGGTCTGATCTCCCCAGCGGAGATCAGCCCGGACGCTGCCACGTGTCCCGCAGCTCACCTCGAACGGTAAGATACGAAGATAAGGGATGGAGTGCCCTGCATTGAAGACGCGCACAACCCAATGTGGAGTGCGCCAGCGGTTAGAGACCACTATGACCAATTGCGTCATAGTGAAGGCGCCGCAGGTCTATCCCACTTGGCCAAGTGGGTAGCTTACGCCAACAAGACAGGCCGACGGGACACCTTCGACCACCGTCAGCCGCGATGCGTGGGCTACTTACAGGAGAGGAGGCAAGACGGCGAGTCTTCACTACCTCAGTCAGGCAAGCTTACGGAAGAAGCCTTAGATCTTTAGGATATGATCTCATCGGGACCAACTGTCGGGCCCCGAGACCCCACTTGTAAGGCATCCGACCTTGACTATAAAAGGCCCAGACCGCCACCGTTACAAGGGACCAGACGTCGAATATCACACACACACATACTGGCAATACCATCCTTCGTGGAGTAGGGTGTTACGCTCCTTGTGGCCTGAACCACGTAAAAACCACTATCTCATATTTCCGTCCGCTAGAACACTTGATTGAGGCCTAAGCCCCGCCAAACAAAGAACCTCCGCGGGCTGCTCCTTAGCAGATCTGGGGGAAGTGTTGCTCTAACACTTCGACAGGTACAAATGGGCGCTGATCTTAGTTTATGGTCTGGTCCAGAATTATTTCAAGGAACAATTTTTAGTGGAGTTGGTTAATTTAGGCAACCAATTTTGATCGGTGGTGATTTTAACATACTGAGAAGACCAAATGAGAAAATAAAGGAAATTTCAACAATAGATGGTCGTTCCTATTTAACGTGTTAATAGATAGGTTGATTTTGAGAGAGGTAGAATTATCGAGGAAAAATTTTACTTGGGCCAATTCGCTCCCGAATCCAGCATATGAAAAGCTAGATGGAATATTAGCATTGACGGATTGGAACAAAAGTACTCAACTTCCACAGCGACTGCTTTCCAGAGGGGAATATCAGACCATGCACCACTCTTACTAAGCTTTTGCAAAAATCTCAGTAGCAACCAAAAACCTATGTTCAAATTTGAATTCGGGTGGCCGCTACGAGATGGGTTTAAAGACTTAGTGAGGAACCTATGGTCGTGGGAGTTGAGGGAGAGGTCCCCGATAGATAAATGGTTAGCAAAAACTGGGAGGGTGCACCAATATCTTTCTGGCTGGGCAAAAGATGTAAGTGAACAATATCAAAAAGAGAAGAAAGAATTTTCGGATAAAATAGATATACTTGATAAGAAAGCTGAAATTTGCATTTTATCACAACAGGAAGTGGAAGTTAAAAATAGGGCACAAGAGCGCAAAGCGCAAATGTTAAGAGGAGATTAAATGGTACCAAATGGAAAAAACCAAGCACCTGCTGGATGGAGATTCTAATACAAAATACTTTCACTTAGTGGACAATGGGAATATAGAAAGAAAACAATATATCAGCTTAAGGACAGCGATAGGGAAATAAGCGACGAGGCAGAATTGCTGCAACATATAATGAAGTACTATATAAGTCTTTTCGGGTCCCCAGTAGTTAATTATTTTTAGCTGGATGAAACAATGACCCATGATATTCAACAGGTGTCGGAGATAGAAAATAGGGTACTGAATGAAAAGTTTTCAGAGGAGGAGGTTAGGCGGGCTGTGTTTCAGATGGAATAAAACAAAGCCTCAGGACCCGATGGGCAACCGACAAAATTTTATCAGGTGTTTTGGGACGTGATCAAAGAATACTTGATGAGCATGTCACAAGAATTTCACGAAGGGTGCCTACCTCTCTTTAGATTAAATTATGGCACAATAATTTTGCTACCTAAGTGTGTAGAGGCAGACACAATCCAGAAGTACAGACCCATCTAATTACTAAATATAAGTTATAAGATATTTATAAAAGTGGCAACAAATATAATTTTGAACATGGCACACAAGGTAATTAGTCCTACCCAAACAATGTTTTTGCAATAGCGCAATAAAATGGAGGGAGTCATTATTTTACATGAGACCATCCATGAATTACATAGGAAAAAAAGAATTGGGTAATCCTGAAAATAAATTTTGAAAGGCATATGACAACATAAAGGATTTGTTAAGAAAGTATTGAAGATGAAAGGGTTTTCCATGAAGTGGATTAATTGGGTGGAAGCATTTATGAGAGAGGGTCACATTGCAATGAAAATCAAAGATCAGGTGAGTGGAAATTTTTGGACAAAGAAAGGTCTTAGACAAGAGGACTCATTGTCTTCGATCCTGTTTAACATAGTGGTTGATGTATTGCCCATAGTAATTAACAGGGCTAAAGAACTAGGATTGATTTCAGGAGTCGTTCCTAATTTAGTTGAGGGTGGATTATTCATTCTTCAATACGCAGACAACACGATTATTTTTGTAGGCCATGACTTAGCACAAGCGAGAGATTAAAGTTGTTGTTAGCGGTGTTTGAACAGTTGTCTGTATTAAAAATAATTTTCCATAAAACAGAGCTGTTCTGTTTTGGCGAGGCTAGAGCCTTTCAGAGACAATACTCTAAGATGTTTGGATGCCAAGTGGGAACATATCTACACAAATATTTGGGAATTCCTATGCACTATAAAAATCTAAATAATAGTGTCTGGAAGATAATTGAACAAAGGATGGAGAAAAAATTAAGCAGTTGGAAAGGGAAACATCTATCAGCAGGCGGGAGGCTGGTACAAATAAATTTGGTACTGACTAGTCTGGCTATGCTTATGATAACTTTTTTTGAGATACCATAAGGGGTTCTCCAGAAATTGGATTATTACAGGTCTCGCTTTTTCTGGCAAGTTGATAGCCATAGGAAGAAATATAGACTCAGGAGATGGAATATAGTTTGTCAACCTAAAGAACAGGGTGGGCTAGGGATTCTGAATTTAGAGGTACATAATCAACATCTGTTGAGTAAATGGCTTTTTAAGTTGATAAATAGCAATGGGACATGGTAAGGCTTGCTGAAAAGAAATACTTGCAAAACAAAACAATTGGACAAGTTAAAAAGCGGCTGGTTGATTCTCACTTTTGGTCTAGTATCATGAAGGTGAAAGATAATTTTCTACGATTAGGGAGATTCCAGCTGAATAATGGCCAGGGCATAAGATTTTGGGAGGATAGATGGGTCGGTAATTTTTCATTACGGGAAAATATCCAACTTTATATCAGATAGTAAGGCGAAAACAAGCCATATTGCGGAGGTCTTAAGTACCATACCTTTGAAGGTATCCTTTCCGACGAAGATTGGTGGATAGAAATCTACAAAGGTGGTATAGGGTTGTAGAGACAGTAGCCTCCGTGGTGCTTAACGATGCATCAGATTCCTTTACTTGGAGCCTACATCAAAATGGCTCTTACTCGGCACGATCAATGTATAGTATTTTAATAACGAATGGGAATATAATTCATGATAAGATTCTATGGAAAGCAAAGATGCCTCTAAAGATTAAAATATTCATGTGGTACTTGAGTAAAGGTGTAGTTCTCACTAAATATAATCTAGCAAGGCGTAATTGGCAAGGCGATAAAAATATGTTTTTTGTAGTGAATCAGAAAGCATGCAACACTTATTTTTTGATTATCAGTACGCTAGATTCTTGTGGAGAGCTGATGAAATTTCTTTTGGAATTACTGTACCATTGAATGTTGGTTATATGTTTAATGGATGGATGTGAAATAAGAATACAATATAAGCAGATTATGCCAACAGGGGCATTGGCAATGTGTTGGGCCATATGGTTAAGCAGGAATGAAATTTTTTTTGACAAAAATCACATGAAAACTTACTTGCAGGTACTGTTCATAGGAACATATTGGTGACGGACTTGAGGGTCGCTTCTAAGACATGAAGATGACATAAAAACAATCAAAGAAGCCTGCAAGGCGATGGAGTCGCTTGTAATGAGGTCTTTTACCATTTTGGCTGGAGATTTTCGAATATAATAGCAATTTAGATGATATAAGGAATAAAGTCCAAATTTTGTGAACTGGTCTACCTCTTGTGGGGGACTATTTGTGTATAGTTTTTTTGAAGAATTCTATAATAAACAGGTTGTAACTTCCCCATGGGAAGTTAAATGCTGGGTGTAATCCCTTTATCTAAAAAAAATGTATCATTTTGTCGATACCTTCTTTCTCTGTTGTATCCCCTGGCTTCCCTCTGCATGTCTGAGGCGGGCTTCATCCATCATGGGATCGGCATGCACCATTTGGTCTTCGTCCTATGCTTGGATGGCCCAAGTGTAATAGGATTCCAACAAGGACTTCTCTCGAGCAGTGTCAATCTTCTTGTATTGTTGTTTTATCCCTGCAAATGGAGTCCTACCAGCATACTTGGGACCTTCTTAGCTATGTTCCATGTTCTCCTCTCTCGGCTTGGCTTCCTTGCATCCACTTGCACATCTCCTTAGCAACATCTTTCTTGCTTTTTTTATACTAGATTGGTCTATCCTTCTGAGTCTGTAAGTGAATCTTTCAAAATATCTCTCTCCCGACCTCCGAGTCCCATCTCTCTCTGCCTGCCTCCATGTCTTGAGTTACCCTCACCATATCTCCTCGAGGACCTTTCTCTGATTCTCCCCCTTTCGGCTGGCCATTTGAACCTTTAGAGGAGTGATCTTCTTGGTGGCTCTTGGTTGTGGTCCGTCCCCCTTTCATCATCATCATCATCATCATCATCATCATCATCATCATCGTGTCTCCGCCTCCTTTTTGTCCAGACTTTAGAGCTACATGAGTTTCTAGCTCGCTGCAAGTTGCTTCGTGCTGGTACTCTGGTGGCCGACCATGTTAGATCTGGTAGTGGTACAAAGTTTTGAGGTTCAATGGCTGTATCCTCCACTCCATAGTCCCATAACAATGGGTATGCCGCTGGTCGTCCATCTATATTTATATGGCATAGGTCTTCCACTATTTGGAGCTAGGTGGACTATGATGTCATAGGTGATCCCTGGCTAACAGCTGTAGGGGGGACATGATGCATCTGCACTTGCCTATAAGTTGATCCTCCATCAGTCACAGTCAACCAATTTTTTAACTGAAGGCAGGTGTTCTACCTTTGAAATAAAAGACAGAAAATACATAGTTTTTTGGAAAGTTACAGTGACAGGGCAGCCGAGGTTGCCCAAGGAAAGTAAAAATGAATAAACATTTGAAAGAGCCAAAACAACAGCACATTCATACACCAAGTGTACCAACTGAGTACCACTCCTTGACAAGATGAAACCAATCAATCTCTTCTTTTGTTCGATTAGCTATCTGAAATGGTTTCATTTCCTTTCCCTAAAAAATTCGTCTTTTCCTTTCTTTCTACACGTTCCACCAAGAGTACAGCAGTATCCCCATATTTTTTTTCTCATATCTATTGGCTATCTAGTTGTGGCTCTTTGGAACCATTCTGCCTCTCCCAATGGCCAATGCTCCTCATAATCGGTGTCATTATCAAGGCAAAACCAACTTGACACATACAGGAGAGTCTGCTTGGTGAAAGTGCACTCTAGCAACAAGTGAGGTATCATCTTAATATGTTGAAAGCAGAGGGGACACACCACACTATTGTTCTAGCCACGCCTCTCCACGTTGTCCGCTGTCAATAATTTCACATGCATCGATGTCCAACTAAAAAACACAACTTTTGGCTGTACCTTCGCTTTCCAACACCAACCCGTTTCAAAAGTCTTGATATCGTGCCTATGAATTGTGCATTGTAAGCTGATTTTGTTGAGAACACACCATTTCTGACCACTTCCATTTGATTGTATCGGGGTCTCTTCATCTGGTGTGACTCCTTGTAGCAAGTGCCACAAATTAACAAGTTTTGTCATTTGCTGTGTAGTTGATATGTGCCTCACCACAATAATCCAATTGGCATTATTCATTCCTTTGTCACTGCGATTTTTTAATTTTGCGAGCTGGTAGAGAGTCAGCGCCAACTCTCTGAATGGCTTCTCCCCTCTCCATCTGTGGTACCAGAATAATGTTTTCTAACCATTTTCTACCTGTATCTCCAAAGATGCCGTAAAAAGTCCCTTATCCCCCTGATTACATGACAGCTACATCCCCAACTCACTTCTTGGCAAGATTGCCACAACCAAGTGAAACTTAGTGCCGAGCTGAAGTTTTTTAGTTCCAAAACAACTAAATCATTGTTGAGGTTAGTATATATTTCACCAAAGTAACACTTCTAGCTTCACTCAACAACTTTACCTTCCAAGTCTGCATCCTGCTCCCCACATTGTATATGAGAGTTTGGAAGTCTTATTTTCTCAAATTTTTAACATGCATCGGTAGCTCCAGATATTTACATGCAAAATTGAAAACATTACCAGGAAAAAACTGCCTCAATTCCAGGAGCTCTTCCTCTTGAATCTTATTGGGTAAAGTTTTATCTTATTAACGTTCACCATTAGTCCAGAAGCTTTTTTGAAAAACTCCACAATGTTTTTAGTGCCCCCAGATCTTCCTCTAAAGGTGAGATCAAGATGGCTGCGCCATCTGGATAGAGGGAGATGGCCCCTTGCTGCAAGTTGTATGTGGCTTGGTGGAATATTTTTCCTTTCCATTGCCATCCTCAAAATCTTTTGTAACGGATATATGGCCAAAATAAAAAGTATCAGGGACAATAGGTCTCCTTGTCTCAAGCCTCTAATATGAAGAACCGGTGGCCGACTTTCAGTTGATGAAAAGTTTGGTTGTGGAAGTGGATAATATCGTAGTGATCCGTTCTCTCTATCTTGGCCCAAATCCTAGCACTCACAGCAGCTCCAATAGCTATGCACATTCTATTGAGTCGAAGGCGCACTTAATATCCAGTTTAACAAACACTGCCGGCTCGTTGTTTCCCTTGAAGCTCTTTTATCGTATTTTGCATGAAAATAAAGTTATGATGGATACAACGTCTCTTCACAAACGTGCTTTGGTTGTCAGAATTCAGATCACCGGAAGGAGACTCATATCACATGGAATCAGATGATGTGGTGCAGTAGGCTATTACGAACTAACCACACCGTCAAGAAACCGACATGGGAAAGCGAAGGATTTTCTCCATCCAGTCACTTGGGAAAGTTATGGTCGTATCACCCAGAATTCACTTTAACTTTCTCCTTTCTCTAGAATCTCGGGGCAAGATATCCTTAAGGGGGAAGGATTGTAAAATCCCATATTTTGAGGAAAATAAGATATTACAAAAATACAAACATAAAGATGTTTTAGGTTCAATGATGAAGTCAAACTCAAATGAATTCCGATAATTAAAAAATGATCCTTAGGATATGAACTTTTAAGATCTAAACATTGTTTGGAAGATGATTAGTGTATGAGTGAAAGTAAGTAATCAGTATAAAAACAATCAAAGTCCCAAAATTGTCAGGTCAAAAATCCAAATCTAAATTTATATTTGTGATCTTCATAATTGGAATATCAGTCAGCCAAAGCTTATAAAATTTTATATATCAGTTATGATTTTAATTGAGGTAAACTATAAAGAGGATTCAAATTTCAATTCAATTTAAATTTTACTTTAAGTGTGATGTTGAATTCCACCATGGAACCCACATAAATGATTTAGTCAGGCCGCCTAATTTTACCAAGTTGGGAGATTGTTTATTAGGTGAAGTAAAGTCAAACATAAAAGGGGATTTGAAATTTAAATTAAAACTTTTAACTCAAATTTCTCAATGCAGATTTTGAATTTGCCAATGCATGCCTAATATTTTAGATAGCAAGACCACCAGTTTTTGAGATTTTAGAAGCACTTTTGATATTTATTTTGGAGGGTTCATTTGGAGTAGAGTATGACCTGTGGGTCCCACCCATAAAGACAGCACATAAGCTGCTGTTGCAGCTTTCTCTGTGCGTGTGCCACAGCACAGCATGCAACCGCCGAGCGGCTTGCGTACCGCCTCATGTTCGCCCTAATCCACGCTCGCTCATCTCTACCGCATTCTTGGCAAACAGCAGCTCGCCTCTCGCTCCTTGCTGCACAAGCTCACGCGTCCGTGCTGCTGCCGTCCATTGCTCCGCTATGGCCAACGCCCCTCTCCTCTGCACCCTGCGTCCGGCCAAGTCGAGCTGCTGTCTCCAGCATCCATCAAGGCCTAAGCATGTTGCACAACACCGGAATTTGATGTTGCCGCAAGAGGACGATGAGCTTCAAAATGAGTTGTACGGAATCGGAAGCCATTTACGTCATATCGACCATAGCTTCTAACATTCACCAATCCATAAGATAGCTGCCGCAAATCTTCATGGACACTGTGAGTCCGACACTGTTATAAAAGACGAGAGAATATTATATAATACTTCTTTAATAATAGTAATTTATAATACATAGAAGACGAGAGAATATTACATATTCTCGAAACCAAGATAGAAAACTCTGTCCCCCATTTATTCCTTCCTTTCGCATCGCTTCTACTTGTTTGGCCGTAGGTTGATGCCTATGTGGCCAATATTGTCTGTGGAACTCGCTGAACATGAAAAAACATCTTTTAGAGTACATATGTAGCAAAATATGTAGATTAGCATAAACATAGGAGAAACACTTACTCGAAGTATTCCTGCATGCCTTCTATATTTGCGTACATGTAGAGTAAAGCAACAGTCCTTTCCTGTTCGGATAGCACGTAGGTCGTGTAGCTACCAACGGTGGTGCCTCTCGTTTGAAAAATGGAAAGGCCGCTTAGAGGGGGTGTTTCGTCCACATTGTACCGCATAGCCGAAGTATTGATATTGTTTTCTTCCGCAAAGTAGACACTTGAAAAGTATCCAACTTCTTTAAGAGCATATGCTTCAGCGATGCACCCTTCCACCCTTGCCCTGTTGCCAACCATTGGTTTCAGATATCGTAGCGCTCTTTCAATGTGATACATCCACCTATATTGCACAGGACCGCCAACTTTAGCTTCGAATGGAAGATGAATAAGCAGATGTTGCATTGGATTGAAGAAACCCGGTGGAAAAATTTTTTCCATCTTACATAAAAGTATGGGTATCTCCTTCTCTAACTTATCCATCATCCCAATCTTGATTTCTTTAGCACAAAGCTGTCTATAGAAATAGCTGAGCTCGGCTAAAACCTTCCACACCGCATCATCTAGATAGCCTCGGAACATAACAGGTAGGACTCTTTCCATTATAATGTGATAATCATGACTCTTCAACCCAGTGAGGTTTCCTGTGTTAACATTTACGGCTCGTTTCAGGCTAGCTGCGTAACCATCTGGGAATTTCAAAGTTTTCATCCATTTCATAACTTCTTTCTTTTCTTTCGATCGAAGACAGAAAGAAGCACGTGGCTTTCCACCACTTTCAGAGATTTCAAGAGTTGGACGGTGACAAATGTCTGCCAAATCTAGTCTAGCTTTATAATTGTCTTTCGTTTTGCCAGGCATATCCATGCAAGTGCTTATGATACTTTCGCTCATATTACGCTCCTGATGCATGACATCAATGTTGTGCATTAGAATCAACGACTTCACATATGGTAGCTCCCAAAGTCCACATATGTGAGTCCAATTGTGTTCCTCTCCATAACCTACGAAATATCCAGGACGACCTTCATCAGGCACCAGTTTGTCCAACATATCAGAAATTTCTGACCCGTTGAGACGCTTCGGTGGTCCTTTAGTGACAACAGTGTTCTTTCGAAAGACATGCCTCTGCTGCCTAAATATATGATTCGAGGGCAGCCAACGTCTGTGACAATCGAAATAAGATATTTTGCCTCCATGAGTTAGTCGAAAGCAATCCGTGTCTGAAGCACATATCGGACACGTCAGACGACCGTGAGTGCTCCATCCGGAAAACATGCCGTATGCCGGCAAATCATGGACGGACCACAAATAAGCAGCTCGAAGGTTGAATTTCTGCTTCTTGTAACTGTCGTACGCTTCGACTCCTGTCCACAAGACTTTCAATTCTTCGATCAGCGGTTTTAACATCACGTTGAGACGTGACCCGGGATGATCAGGTCCAGGTACAATGAGGCTGAGAAACATGAACTCGTTCCTCGTACAAAAAGCAGGTGGCAGGTTGTACGGAATGACAAAGACAGGCCAACATGAGTATGGCGCAGCATTCGTACTGAACGGTGAAAATCCGTCTGTCGCTAATCCGATGCGAACATTCCTCGCATCACGAGAAAAGTCTGGATCGAAACGGTCTAGCGCCTTCCATGCATCACCGTCGGACGGATGCGTCAAGAATTCTTTGTTCTCACGTTTACCTTCTTTGTGCCATCTCATGTGTCTTGCGGTTCTTTTTGAAAGAAACATCCGCTTCAACCGAGGTGTCACAGGCAAGTAACGAAGCTGCTTATGTGCGACATCTGTCATCACATTATCGCCATCGTCATTAACAACTTCGACATACCTCGATTTACCACATTTCAAGCACATCTTCTCATTGGCGTGCTCTTTCCAGAATAGCATGCAGTTGTCTGGGCACACATCAATTTTCTCATACTTCATACCGAGACCAGATATCTTGATCTTTGACTGATACATATCTGGTGGCGCTTTGTGAGGTCGTGGAAGGATATCGCAGATCAATTTCATGAGATCATTGTAGCAGTTGATGGAAAAAAAGTACTTGGACTTAATTGCCATAAATCTGGTCAAGAAAGCAAGTACGGTCACAGCCGTGTGTTCATGCAACGGCTCTTGTGATTTCTTCAGCTCCTCGAAGAACTTCTCTGCCTCATTTGTAAGAGGATCCTCCACTTCAAGAGCTTCTAACATCTCACCCATCCTATCAACCACTGTTATATCATCATCCTCATCCACTTCGGCTATGACTCGAGAATTAGTCTCGCCGTGGAAGGTCCACACTTCATATTGTGGAGTGAAACCGTTTCGACATAAGTGAAACGAAAGCTCCAATCTTCTCAAAAACTTAGTGTTTCGGCATTTTGTACATGGGCACCGCACCATATCTTCCGTTGACAACGAAAATGCTCGATCCAAAAATTGATCTAACTTGATAAACCACTCATCGGAGTGACCACCATTTCTGCTCTTCCAGCCAGTATACATCCAACTGCGGTCTTCACCCATTTTTGACTCTGCAGTTTAATGCGAAAGAAATTGTCGTTAATGTATTGTTGTGTTATGTCACGGCCCTACAACCTAGGCAGATAGATCCTAAACCCACCCAAGAGTGACCGAGCGGAGCGTGCTCATGACGAGACGCGTGATCCGGATTCGAACGAAATTTCGGCAGCATAACCCCGCTGTTCTCCACTGCACGCCCGAAAATGGTGCAGCAGAGAACAACAGGGTTACGCCACCGAAATCTCGTCCAAATCCGGACCCGCGTCTCGTCACAAGCCACGCCCCCTCGGTCACTCCGAGGCTGTCCAAAAAAGGGACAATTCCGAACCTGCACGTCTCACATGCCAATGGCATGTGAGACGTGCCGATCCGAAACGGGTAATACATTGCTATAGGTTACGTTGCTCATTTTCATTTTCAGGTCATTTAAGAGAGAGGAAAGAACTAGAGAAAGAGTGAGAGGAAAGTTGGTCTCAGATGACAATTCCACGACCACTTCGTCGGAGTACGCCATCCACGCGCAGGTGCTTGCCATCCTCACCGTCGTCGTTCGCCTTCGTGCCCGTCTACATGCATACTTTACCTTACCACTAAATGGGCCTTGTCGGGCCTTGTCAAGCTGGTATGAAGCCCATTTATGTATATATAGTACTTGAACACTCAAGCAATCAAAATTAAGCAATTCAACATAACCATAATTCAAATGAGAGCAATAATACAAATCTTAAACATTATTAAATTAAACCTAAGCATATATAGTAACATTAAGATCCAATTAACAACTAATTAACAACTAACTAATAATTAATTAGAATGGTCAACTATTAACAACTAACTAACAATTAATTGTAATTCAAACCTAATTAGCAACTGCTAACAATTAATGAGAATTAACAACTAATTAACAACAACCTAACAATTAATTCGCATAACAATTAACAACTAAATAGCATAACAACTAATCATCAATTAACAACTAATTATCTAGAAATTAACAACTAATGCCTACTTTACTTGTGCGGCGTGGAGCAACGGGCCGACGGCTTCGGACGGACGGCGGGGGCGCAGGGGCCGGGGGCGCAGGGGTCGAGGGCGGCGGGGGGCTGGGGGCGGCAGGGGCGTGGCGGGCTGGCGCTGACGTCGGCCCGCATTCAAGTACAAGAAGGCGCTGACGTCACACACACTCACGAGCTTGGCATGCACGCACTGACGCGCTCAGCATTGAGCCCACACGGAATCGCTCAGACGCAAGTTAGGCCTTTTGTGCCGAGTTCCCCGACGAGGCCAATGTTTTCAAATCGCCTAATCGACTCTAGTCGCCTAAGGGGCGATAAGGTCGACTAGGACGATTAGTCGTCGATTAGGCCGACTAATCAACCCTAAAGACATCTGAGGTTGTTGCCTGCTTCGATGCATCCGTTCTTGGTTGTGTACTTGCCTGTGTCGCTCTCTCAGTGTGTCTGTCTAAGGTAGAGTTTCCAGAGGTGTACCGTAATACCGTACTACTACATTGATTTGGATATTGTTTGTTGAACTCGTAGAAACAGTTGTTGTCAGTGTATAGATGCCTTTGACGAGGCTTTAAGAATGGAGGGAGTATAATACTACTAGTACTACTACTAGTACAACTTCGACATACTATGGTACAGTAGGTATCTCCTCCCCCTCTGTAATTTATGTCATAAACAGCTATGGCCAAACTGGTCGTTAGGTCATTAGGTTCTGAAAAGGAAGAGAGGAGAAAAATGGAAAGGTAGCGTTCGGCTTGGACTCTGGCCGTGCAGTGCAGGCCGGTGTTAATTGTTGTTTCCTTCTCCTCGTCCGAGTCGCAAAGCCTAATAACGAACTATGGTACAGTAGCGGCTGCGTTCGTGGCAGCGGGGTCAACGCGGCTTCTGGTGGATTGATTCGCGCTTAGTTGCGACCCATCCAGGCCCAGTGGATCGAGCCTCTCAACACAGGGAACCAAACGGCCCGGCCCATCTTGAATGACGACACATGCATCCGGCCGGCCTAGCCCACCCAAGCCAGCACAGCAGTCCAGTCCCTTCCCGTCCCCGAGACGCAGGCTTGTAAATTGCCGCCTGGACGCCTAGGCGCCGGCCGAGCGCCTAGACGCCCAGGCGCCCGCCTAGGCGACCAGCCAGGCGAGGGGTGGCAGCCGGCTGAGTGGGAGGGACGGCGGCGAGCTGAAGAGGCGGTGCAACGGCTGATAGAGGAGGGGAGGCGGGGCGGCGAGTCGAGGAAGGTGGGAGCGGGGGGGGGGGGGGGGGGGGGGACGCCGGGCAATCGCCAACGGTGGTGCGACGCCAGGATCGTGGAGGGCGCCGCTAAATCGTGGATGCGCCGCCAGGATCTAGTCGCATGTGGCTCCGTATCAGCTGGGAGTTGGAAGGTCACGGACAGACTTATTGTGCTGGGCCAAGTTATTGGCCAATGTTGGCCACCCAGCCGCCTTATTGGGCAAAGAAACGGGTCTCCTCCTCAAACCCTACCCTTTTTTCCCAACCCAGCCGCCGCCTTTTCTCCAGTGCGCGTCTCCTCCGCCGCCCGCCGCCCCCAACGTCCTTCGGACTCCCGTCGCCACCACCGACCTCCTTCGGCTCCCAACGTCAACCCCGAGCTTCTGCCACCCTCCCAGCGGCGTCCTCGACCTTCTCCCAACCTCCCACCGTCTGCCTGATCTCCTCCCAAGCTCCCAGCGCCGCACACGACCTCCTCCAGGCGAGGCGAAGCTACTATACAAGCAATTCTAAACTACTATAGCTAATTGCTGCTACTCTTAACAAAATTGCTAACTAAATCCGAAAAAAACTACTAAAACAGGGGGAGTAGCACCTGCTGTCCCGGGGGCGGGGGCGGTCCGGTCGGGGGCGGCGACGCCGGTGGCGCGGCGGGCCGGAGGCGCAGGCGGCGGTTGGGGCGCGGAGGCGGGCCGCCGGTGGGGGCCGAGGGCGGCGGGCGCGGAGGCGGGCGCGGAGGCGGGGCCGAGGGCGGCGGAGCCGGGGGCGCGGCGGCGGGGGCGCTGCGCGACGGCGGGGGCGCTGCGCGGCGGCGGGGGGCGCGGCGGCGGGGGCGCTGCGCGGCGGCGGTAGGGTGTTTTGAGGTGAATGAAGAGTCGGGGCCGGAGCGACCCGATATAAGCCCTTATTTGCGACGGCTTCTTTAATTGCGACGGCCTAAACTTGCGGCCGTCGCAATTAAAGCCTGTTTGCGACGGCTTTGGGACCGGCCGTCGCAAATAAGGATTTATTTGCGACGGCTCATTTATTTGCGACGGCTTTAGGGTTGGCCGTCGCAAATAACCGATTATTTGCGACGGCCGGTCCCAAAGCCGTCGCAAATAAGCTCTTATTCGCGACGGCCATCTTATTTGCGACGGCCAGAGGCGGGCCGTCGCAATTTAAGATATTTGCGACGGCTGGCCGTCGCAAATAAAATCGACCGTCGCAAATGATCGCTTTTCCTGTAGTGTTGGGCATGTTTCTTTCCTCCTTCAGACACGCTGGGTTTGCTGCTTCAAGCCGGCGTTTTCTTCCGCCAAGGTGACTAATGCTCTGTTTTCCCTCCCGTCACACCGAGGTCATGCCGTCCGTCGATTTTCGTTGCTGGCACCACCGGCAGTTCTTCCGCCTCAACGAAGCGCCACAAGCGGCGCAAGCACACTCTTCGCATTCTTAAACCGTCGCTGCACCCTTCCCTGCTTCCCTCAGTTGTGCCGAGACGTTTTTCTTCACCACAACAGAGCAGTTGCGCCACCCGACTCTTCGTCGTGCGGCCACACCCCGACCTCTCCTGCTCACTAAATGGTGCGAAAAAGGTCCGCAGAGACACCATCTTCCTCCTCCTAGACTCACTCTTCGTTTCCTCATTCGGTTTCTTTGAATTTTAAACTTTCCTCTCAGTCTTTTCCTTGTAGACCGATGCTTCCTCGATCAAATTCACCTTACCTGAAGCAAATCACTTCATTCCAATTAAAGAACATCTCCCTAATGCCCCTACGGACCTTCTAGATCAAACGGAGTCATTTTTAATCCACCGTGTGCGTCAAAATCCAAAATTTCCCCACCGGTGGCCACGAAACCCTAGCTCCACTGGTGGTTTTTTTACAATCGATTTTGTTCTGATTGAAGTTCAAAATTATACTTTTCAGGACTCTCTGATCTTACATGATCACTTACCGAGCCAAATAACCACTTGTATCGCATGTTAGACATTGTCGGAGTTTGTTTTGCCGCCGCCGCCGTCGTGGTGCTACTTACGGTTATCTTCAGCATGGGCCGACCTTCCCATTGTGCTCACCGTGTCTCTTCAGCCCCAGGGGGCCGGTTTGAAGGAGAACTACGCAGCCCTGATGAGGTCCGGCGAGGCACCGCCGGTTACGGCGGCCATGCACTGCCAGTCTGGTCCTGGACCAAGGTTGAAGAAGAACCCCCCTCCCCCCTGCATGGATCATTTGTGGCATGCGGATCACGTGTGGCCACGTCCAGTTATACTGTAGCATGGGTGTGGGCTCACTAGGGTGGGTCGGTTTCTAATCAATGGGCCCCATTGTCAGCCACTGTTAGATTCCAGAAAAGGAAATATACAGAAATTGTTCACAACTTCAAAAATTCAGTATAATTTGTAGATAACAACAAAATTCTTGTAGACTCCTTATGATCTAGACTTTGCAGTGGAGCAGTCCAATTTACGTGAAAAACCTTACAAAAGTCTGTAAAAATCTGGGAAGCTTAAACCCTAGAATAATTACTCTGCAAGCTCCATACCTTCAAAACTTCTGGAAATATTCTGATAATTCCCTTATCATGTCTAGAATCCACAGTAAATATTCCAGCTCAGTTTGACTTGAAGAACTTGAACAATAAATTCTCAAGTGCTCCTTGTTAATTGAATTACAGATAGTTAACACAAACTCCATAAATCCTATAAATTGCTGAGAAGCTTCTTCAATCTGTTCCTCATCTCCACTAAATCACTTATGGCCATTGGTTGCTCAGAACATGGTGGCATTGGTTAATCAAGTATGCTTGTATATTCATTCAACATAGAAATTCCCATAATGCTAATATCTATTGATCTCAACCATTCTCCCTGCGACACTAAGACTTCTAAACTGATTATATCTCTGTTGTGAACACAATCCTTCTTCTTTACTGCCTAATTTTTTGTTAATAGAACATTATCAATTCAAATACTCATCCTTGTGCTTTTATAAATATAAGAATGATTGTCCATCACCTAGTTGAATAAAATGGATATTACTACTCTTCTTTATGCAGCAGCAGCAATAACTCCATTTGGTTCCTTATTAGTTCAACTTTGATTCCTAATTGGTAGTTAAACCTTCTTTAACTCATAAGAAAATCCTATTATTAAATTGATATTTTCAATGTTGTGATGAATCTTCATATCGATAGATAATGTGATGAAGATCGACGAGGAGCACAACTAGGAGGACCAGGATTGGCGTGGACCCTTCAGCAAGAGCAAGATTTGGCCAAGCAGCACACAAGAGCAAGATTTACTCAAGCAACACACAAGAACAAGATTTGCCCAAGCAACAGTAAAGACAAGGAAGAAAGAAGAACGACGAGGATCTTCGTCGAGATGATCAAGCATTGACTTGTTGATATTTACACTAGCCGCAACCTAAGCCAAGCCCCGGTTTGCATTTAAGTTGTTAATATGTTTTGCTTTTATAATCTATATTATTGTAATTATACATTAAGTCTAGGAGTGTTTGATACTCCACATGCATGACCCCTGGATCTCTGGAGTCTGGTTAGAATAGGACTTTACATGATTTCAACTATTATATTAAAGTTTAGAAATATGGATGGAAGAAACATGAGGAAAGGAATGAGATGGAATAGGTATTTTGAGACCGGGCAGGACGATTAGAACGCTCAAGAATGTGGTTCTGTGAGCATAGATCTTGCCTGTGTCGATTAAGGACCGTACCTTGTGCGGCCCTGCTGGACAAGTTTGAATTTGTACCGGATGCATATTGGCTTTAGTGGACCCAACAAACTGATGTAACTTGTTAACCCGAGTGTCGAGGCATACCCCAATGTCTTAGGCATTTAACCGACAGGAAAGTAAGGGGTAACCCCACAACCAGCAACCCCGAGTAGTTGGGGCTTACTTTTCTGGGATGGTAAGACCGGTTCAACACTTGGGTTTCTTGTGAAAGCTGGCTATACACGATGTCAACGGAATAGGTTGATCACCTCTTTAAGACGAGCGTGTCTGTCGTGCAAGTTGGGTGTATCATGATTTGATAACCGTCGCTCACGGAAGGGAGCATACTTGTTTAGTGCGATGTGACGTAGTAACAACTGGAACTGGGTGAAACCTATTGTATGATTAAGCAACTTGATTAAAGTAGTTGATAGGAGAACTAAAGTTATGATTCTAATCAACTTTACCTGCTATTATAAAACTTAAGCAAGGATTCACCAATAGTGAACATTTACTTATTGCAATTTAAATTCAAGTGTTACATTCCTAGCATGTAGAGTTTCATGTTATTAGGTGATACGGTTAAGACTTGCTAAGCCTTGTGCTTACGTTGCATTTATACGAGTTATGCAGGTATATAGCTATGATGGGTTCCTAGGCGGTGCCCTCTTGAGAGTATATAGCCAATGGAAGCCCTGCACAATGCTGCTATCTTCTCTGATGCTGGAGTGCAGTATCCGCAGGCTGGATACGGCTGCTACTGCTATAGTGTAGGTTCGAGAGAGTTGTATGAAGACTTTCGCTGATGTAGGCCCCTTTGTATAAAACTTTGAGAATAATATAAGATGCTCACTTATGTTATGAGTTCTTTATTCCTTTCCGTGTTGTGCTATTGGGTGTCGCATCGTACGACATCACCCAATGTGATGCCTGGTTTGTCTAGACCCCGGGTCCTCGCAACATGTTAGTACGAACACTATATTATGAACACATAAAATAAGTAAGATACACTTACCATGTGTTTAGCTAAATGCAAGTGGCCGTCTTTGCCGTAGTTGTGTTTCCTGTTGACCCCTCTGCACCCTCGAGCCCTATTGGACATAGCGATAAAATCATCACTAGCCTACCTACAAAGGGATTGGTATGCATCGGGTCGGCCCTGCAACCAACTCACATTGCCCTGGACATATTTTTAGGTTATTAAAATACCGTTAACAAAATTATCAAAAAAATATTTCATACAACCAACTTACTTTCGCGTACTCCTCCTCCGTCAAGTCACTGTCGCTCTCATTTCGGAACGCTCGCACGTCGTGTTGGTGTCGCCTCAAGTACTCATTGATAGCTCGAGTAAGAGCATTCGACAACACTTGTGCAACAATCTTCCAAGTGTTCCTGTTGAACACAACCCTCGCGTGCTCAACATCGCTCGGGTCCTCTAAATGATACCTTTCCTATAAGAAAGGAGATATTCAAGAGATATATACATTAATAATCTAAGAATTGAAATTTAGAAAATTTATTTAACGCACTTACCATAAAATCATCCCATACTCGCCTCCTAAATGGTGTCGTGCTCGTGGTGAGAGGCGCGAGCGTAGTCATCCCACGATGTAGCTGGCACCCCGTCAATGACACCAGGATAATGCATACGCACTAAGGATCCGATGACGCCATTCACAGGTCTATGGTGTGTAGCAGCGGTGAAAGACGAGTCGTACCAAGACCTGCAACATATTTTTTAATCATTAAATAACTAAAAGTAACCAAAAATGAACACTACAATTTTCTTAGTTGTCTCCAACTAACTGAATAATCATCTTCTCTCTAGGAACCGAAGGAGGACCGACAAAGTGACTCCTCGTCCGCCGCCTCTGCTATGGCACCATGTCTGGTGACCCAGAAGACTGGTCACTAGTCGAGCAAGAAGACTGGCTATCCGAGGGCTGGCTCCCCGAAGGGTGGCCAGGCCCAAGTGGCGCCCTAGGCTCTGAGTCAGACTGCAAAATTAGAATGATTCATAAGTAAGTTTAATTGGAAAGTAGAATTTAAGAATTTTTCAATAACTAGTAAAATTTACCTCTGTGCGCTGTGAGCCACACCGTTGTCCGCCAACTCCGGCATGTGACTCATCAGTTGAGAGCATTTGCTCCCGACTGATGAGGTACCCTAGAATACGTCCACTGCGTTGGTGAGGAACCCCCTCACCCTCGCCCCCTTCCCTTTCCCCTTCCTTTTATCTGATGACATCTTGTCGTTAGAGATAATTTGTAAATATGTAAAGAAGATATACAAAATTCATGTTACTTTTGTGAATAAAACATTACTTGTATTAGTTTCAAAATTCATCAACATCACGATAATGTACCCTATACCTTAAATCAGACCAACGACCTTCCGTCATGACCTGTTCCCGTTTCCGTTTTTGCATATCAGATTATCTACATCTTTAACGTCTCCAACTAAGTGATCGAGTCCTACACCAGCCTCAACGATAAAAGAGTCTGGCAACTCTTCTTCTTGGTAAACTTTTTCAGTCTCTCCACCATCATAGTAACTGTCATCTCCAGGAGTATATAACCGCTCACGAGGATTCACTTTATGTACCACCCAACAAGCACTAAGCTTTTTGCATGGCTAAGGTAGATAATATATTGGCTCCACTTGGTGTGTAAGAACAAATGTATTGTAACCTCATAGTCATTCTTTTTATTTCATTTCCACCATGCCAAATTGGTTTTGTCGAGTTCCATGATTGTTATCAAAACAATCACAGTCAAAGATGACAACTTGAGGGTCCTTATTTCCGGTAAAGTAAATTCAAGGATTTTGTTAATGATCCCGTACTAATACGGAATCGGAAGCCATTTACGTCATATCGACAATAGCTTCTATCTTTCACCAATCCATAAGACAGTTGCAGCAAATCTTGATGGACGTCGGTATTCACGCACAGTCCAAAATGATCAGTTATAAGAGTACTTCTTATATAATCATAAGTTAAATATAAGAAGATGAGAGAGTATTACATGAGCTAAACCAAGGTAGGAAATTAGGCCCTCCATTTATTCCATCCCGTCGCATTGCATCTACTTGTTTGTTCGTAAGTTGAAGCCTATGTGTCCAATTTTGCTTGTGGAACTCCTTGTACAAAAAACACTTTTTAGAATACATGTGTTCCAAAAATATGTTGATTATCATAAATGTTGGACAAACACTTACTCAAAATATTTGTCCATGCCATCTGTATTAGCGTATATGTAGAGTAAAGCGGCATTCCTTTCTCCCCCGGTACAATTGTGGGTCATGCTGCTACCAACAATAGTGTCCCTTGTTACAAAAATTGAGAGATCACGAAAAGATGGTTGTTCGTCTACACTATACCACATCGCTAAGGTATTGACATTGTGTTCCTTTGCGATGAAAACACCTAAAAAGTATCCTACTTCCTTAAGAGTAAATGCTTCAGCGATGCACCCTTCCACCCTAGTCCTGTTGCCAACTATTTGCTTCAGATATCTTAGCACTCTTTCAATGTGATGCATCCTCCTATATTGCATAGGATCGCCAACTTTAGCTTCAAATGGAAGATGGATAAGAAGATGTTGCATTAGATTGAAGCCGGAAGAATTTTTGCCATCTTAGATAATAGTACCAGTATATCCTTCTTTAAATTATCCATCATCCCTATCATGATTTCTTTAGCACAAACCTATCTATACAAGTAGTTAAGCTTAGCTAAAACCTTCCACACGGCATCATCTAGATAGCTTAGAAACATAACAGGTAGGAGTCTTTTCAGGATCATGTGACAATCATGACTCTCCAACCCAGTGAGCTTTCCAGTCTTCACATTCACAGCTCGTTTTAGACTAGCTGCTTGCATCTAGGAATTTCAAAGTCTTCAACCATTTCATGACTTCTATCTTTTTTAGGTTGAAGATATAAGAAGCACGTGGCTTACTACCAATTTCAGATATCTCAAGATTTGAACGTTTACAAGTCTCTGCGAAATCCTTTCTAACCTTTATATTGTCTTTCATTTTGTCCGTCATATCCATGCATGTACTTATGATACATTCACCGTTGTTGTGCTCCTGATGCATGAAATCCGTGTTGTGCATCAGTATCAAT
Organism: Tuctoria greenei; assembly: GCA_036927565.1. NCBI lineage: Eukaryota > Viridiplantae > Streptophyta > Magnoliopsida > Poales > Poaceae > Tuctoria > Tuctoria greenei. The sequence continues at coordinate 184,781,609 of JAYESD010000003.1, read as the reverse complement.
GACTTCACATATGATAGATCCCATAGTCCACATATATGATTCTAATTGTGATCCTCTCTGTAGCTAAGAAAATATCCAGGATGACCTTCATATGGCACCAGTTTGTTCAACATATCAGATATTTCTGACCCGTTTAGACGTCCCTTTGGTGACAATGATGTCCTTTCTGAAGACATTCCTATATTCCGTAAATATGTGATTCAGAGGCAGCCAATGTTTGTGACAATCATAGTAGCATATCTTGCCTCCATGAGTAAGTAAAAAACAATCCATATGAGAAGCACATATCAGACACGTCAAACGACCGTGAGTGCTCCATCCAGAAAACATATTGTATTCTGCGAAATCATGGGCGGACCACAAATAAACAACTGGAAGGTTGAATTTTTGCTACTTGTAACAGTAGTACGCTTTTGACTCCTGTCCACAAAATTGACAATTATTCGATCGGTGGTGTCAATATCACGTTGAGGCATGGCCCAGGATGATCCGAACCATGTACAATGAGGCTAAGGAACATGAACTCATACTTCATACAAAGAGCTGGTGGTAGGTTGTACGAAATGACAAAGATTGGCCAACAGGAGTATGGTGTGGCATTTGTACTGAACGATGAGAATCCATCTGTTTCTAAACCGATAAGAACATTTCTTGCATCACCGGTAAAACCATGACCAAAACAATCCAGCGCCTTTCATGCATCACCATCGGAAAGGTGCTTCAAGACTTCTTTGTTCTCACGTACACCCTCTTTGTGTCATCTCATGTGTCTCGCAATTCTTTTTGAAAGAAACAACTGCTTCAACCGAGGTGCCACAAGCAAGTAATGAAGCTACTTATGTGCGACTTCTGTCATCACATTATCACCATCATCATTAACAACTTTGACATACCTTGACTTACCATATTTTAAGCACTTATTCTCTTTGTCATGCTCTTTCCAGAAAAGCATGTAGTTGTCTGGACACATCAATTTTCTCATATTTCATGCCGAGACCAAATAGCAATTTCTTCGACTGCTACATATCTTTAGGCACTTAATGAGGTTGTGGAAGGATATCGCTGATCAATTTAATGAGATTGTTGTAGCAGTTATTGGAGAAGAAGTACTTAGATTTAATTTCAATAAGTCTGGGCATGAAGGTAAGGAGGGTCACTTCCGTGTGTTCATACAACGACTGTTCTGATGCATTGAGAAGCTTGAAGAACGTGTCTGCCTCCATTTTAGGAGAATCCTCTATTTTATAGTTTCTATCATCTCATCCATCCTATCAACCCCCGTGATATCATCATACTCTTCCACTTCTTCTATGGCTTGAGAAGTTGTCTCATCATGGAATCTCCACACATCATAATGTGGCATGTAACCGTTTTGACACAAGTGTATCGAAATTGTCATTTTGTCAAGAAACATTGTATTCAGACATTTCATACATGGGCACCCCACCTTATCGATCGTTGACAATGAAAATGCTCCATCTATAAAATCATCTGTCTTGGCGAACCACTCATCTGAGTCACAACCTTTCTTGTTCCAACAAGTATCCATTTAATTGCGGTCTTCATCCATATTTGACTCTACAGACTAAAGCTAGAGAAATTATCATTACTTTATACTTTGGTTAATATCACAGTCCTACATCTATTGGAAAGGATAAGTCCTAAACCCACCCATGAGTGACCCAGAGGAACGTCCTTATGACGAGAAGTGGAGTCTGCTACCAGACCAAATTTCGGCAGCATAACCTTGCTGTTCTCCAACTGCACGCCCGAAAATGGTGCAACAGAGAACATTAGGGGTTACGTTGCTGAAATCTTGTCTGGATCTAGACACCATGTCTCATCATAAGCACGCCCCCTCGATCAAAAAAGGGATAATTCTGAACCTACATGCCTCACATGCTTAACGCATGTGAGACGGGTCAGTTCGAAATGGGTTGTGGGGACCAGAGTCCGCACCTTCCAAGGATCTCATTGGGTGGTGCCGTGCGATGCGGCACCTAACAGCACACACGAAAAGGATACCAAGACATATAAAATTTTCATTTCATAATAAGAAGACTTTACAAAAGAGTGTACCACAGGGGTACACACGCAGCGGAAAATACATACTCATAATCTCACCTAACTAAGCAGGAGAGAAGACATCCATGCCCTAGGAACATGAAGAACATTCAGCAGCGGTGTGGTTTACATGAGATTTATCTCGATACCTCGAGTCTCATGTACAACCTGAACAGCAGAATAGAACTAATACCTGCAAAAATTGTTAAAGTGCAAACGTGAGCATAAGGCTCAGCAAGACTAATCCGTCTCACTAGACATATGCAAGGGTAAGTACTAAACATAGATAAGGAATAGCATAAAGGACTCGCCTACAAGTGGATCCTTATATTCATATTTTAAGTAGCAAATGACATTCTTCAGGCACGGCACATCATAGACTCCACAATCAAACAAGAAACACTTTGCCGATGATATGACATGCCCAAAGAACATATTGCTATTACAGGTAAAGTATGAGGAAAATTGTAAACTTTTAATTGTACTATCTCTAAGCCATACAAGGTTGCAAAGCAATTATAATTCAATATATCATATTCTTCTGACTTCTTCAGTAATTACTACGTCACAACTCAGTGAACAAGTGGTATTCTAAACCGCGAGGGACGGTGATTGCAATCAGGACACACCCGGAATACACGTCACATACGCCCGCTCGGAAGTACCTTTCACTGTAATCCTCTCCCACGTCGTATGTGGCCACCTTTCACCCGTCATCCCGATGTCAAACCAGTTCTACCATCCCAAAAGTAAGGTCCCTAACCGAGCATGTCGAAGTTGCTCCTTAGAGGTTCCCACCTTACGATCATCTTCCCCTGAAGGACGGCGGTATAAGTTTCAACACGAGGGTGCCCGGGCTACATTAGTTTAATGGACCCCATTAATCCATTATGTAACCGGTATTGTTCAAACTTGCTCAACAGGGCCGCACACGAGACGGTCCTTAACCGACACAGACGGGGCTACAACCAACCTCCACATTTACCTTACCCTTACCGGCCCAGGCCCAAATGTGGTTGCAAGCATTGTCCCCCTCATCCGGGATCAGACAACCTTGCGCGTCTCATCCTACAGGAACATCCCCGTCCACATCTGCAATTATTAAGAGTGAACATTTTAGTAACATCTCGCGAGTAGATTCCCCTACTCGAATCCTCTCGCAAGTAGAATAAACTACTTGACTTGTGGTCAATAAAATGTGACCCTATCGCGAGTAGATCCCAACTACTCGACTTCTACCGGATTTCCTATACATTAGCAAAGCAGTTACTACATGTCAAACTGTAACCCATTCCAACCAACCCATAGGATTTATGGTCATGCAAGTGGAGTATCAATCACCCTATACGTAATGCACATATGAAACTTACGACGTAATGTGAGAAATACTGCAAAACTCTGTAAAGCTTTTAAATGCAAATCGGGGCTTGCCTTCGTTTGTGACTCGAATAAATGTCAATTGTTAGTGGTCCTTCTTGTAGACTCCGCCAAGGACTTCAAGTGGACACCCTGGCCTTCTCCTCCAAGCGAAACTTATTTCCGATCACCTATAAGCACGTTCCTATCAACATGATATGCATATAAGTAATTAAGTAATTTAATAATAGACTCCACGGGTTTGTGTAAACATTAAGAACGAGGAGTTTGACTAGGAAGGACAGATATGACTCTGTTGTGTGGGTAACCAGAGGATGATTCAAGGTGGACATAGTAGTGTCGGTATGAACTGAAAGGTACATCATAACGCTACATTGCAGCTTAGCATACCACACTTCAAGCCATGCCACACGAGATTGACAATTCTGAATGGTGAAGAAGTGTTGGGCGGAGAAGTGTAAGGATGACTCAAAAATCAAGGTGGGACATCGAAAGCTTTAGTATGAGTGGAGTGTACAAGATGAAGGTCACGATTTAGCAGTCGACCAATGAACTTGACTTAATTCATAAAGGAGTAAACCTAGTTAAGTGAGCAGTGCTATAGTAGGGTCCTGACTTAGGATGAACCGTGATGGAACCTAATGACACTTGGGACTGAATTGAGATCAACATGGCTTGGACTTAAGAAGTCATTACAAGCACTGTTAACCTAGCATGAGTACCAAGACAACGTTCAAACCGCTTTTAGGTAAACCAGTTGCTACGACTAATGTCGCAAGCATCGTTCAGGTGCTTACACGATGACACTAATGTAGTGTCTCCTGCAAGCTTGTCCAGGTGAGCTCGGTAATTAGCTCTCGGGACTTAAACATGATGCGAGACCTTGCCGTGAAGGCATGCTTTGCCATCTCGAGAAGATCATCTTAGCGAGGTCCACATCAACCTGGACTCGTCAATGGGGTGAGCAGAATCCCGAACACCACCTTGTGAGTCTTAAGGATAGTGATGTAGACTCGGTTGCTGATAAGCGACTCAACGAACCTGCTGTCGATGAAGTGTTACACCAAGTTAACCAATCTTGTGGACGGTTAGGAAACATCGTCGACATGAACAAGAAACCCTTATCCAAGGTTTCCCTTGGTCTAGTTTTCCTTGTCGGTCGCAACGTTCTCGCTTTACTTAACCATAGGTCATCGGTGATCACCAACCACCTTGGTTTGAACTAGAAGTCATTTCTTTGAGCACCTAGGCTACACCTAGGACTTGATGAATCTCACCTCGACAAAACCCTAATTTATCCAAAAGGCCATCACCCGATGTGCCGTGGTTGTGTTCCCGCACTATCTATATCCCCGACATTCCTTGCCTTGTTGCCAGGACACACCCAAGACGTGGAACATCGTGACGACGTCAAGCGGACAACGGCGGCAAAACATTGGCTTGAGCTAGTGTGCCAAGTGAAAGGTAAACGACCTAAGGGCAACTCTAGTGGAGTTTTAGGGTGTAGCGGCACAACGCAATATGCTAGGCTCCCCTTTGTGCCTCAAAGTTATGCTGCAGGGTGGGCGACACGCTCACCGTGGTCAACGCACAGGCATGACCATGGCACGAGCAGGGCAACAACACAACCCTGGTGGCGACGTGACATACACAAGGGAATCACAAAGCATGGCCGGTGTGGATGAGAATAAGAGTGTGCAGTCACCGTGACATCGTGAGCACGGTGATGGTCACTGCGACATGTTGATGACCATGGCATACTAGAGCGCGACGAGCAGTGGCACGACACATAGTAGTGTAGCATCATAGCGGCATTTCGTCGAGCAGACACTGCACGGCGCACGATGTAGCGTGGAGAACACGGCATGGAACAAAGGTGAGACACCAGGGCGAGTTGGAGGAGAGGACAAGCCACTCACCTTGAGGACGATGGGGACGGAGCAAAGTGCCATGGCGCGCACAACTTCGACGAGGGACGCGAGCTGGTGGCGCCGTGGGCGGCCGAGTGCGGGGCACAGTAGCACGACGCGAGCAGAGTCGGGTGGCGCGGCGACGGAGCACCTCGGCGATGGAGCAGCGCGACCAGGGCGAGCGGCTGCCGGCGTGGGAGGCGCAGGAGCAGAGACGGCCGGCGGCCGGGCGAGGAGGCGCGCGGCTCGCGGGGTGGTGCAGCTCCGGGCGAGCGACGGCCAGGAGGTGGCGAGCGCGAGCGTGCAGCGAGCGGCGAGCTATGGTGGCTCGGCGTCGGCGGCGCAGGGCAGAGCGGTGTGTCGGGCGCCGTTGTTGCCCTGCTGCGGCGGCCGAGCATGGGGGCAGCGCGGTAGCGCTAGGCGCGGAGCGATGCCACTGCGGCTAGGAGGCAGGCAGGTGCGCTCGGCGCTGCGGTCGGGCGGGCGTGTTTCGGGCCGGCGGAAAGACGCGCGACGGGGGCCGGCGTTGGCGAGCGGGAGTGGGGCGCGCGCAGGCCGGGAGGTGGAGCGCCAGCGAGGAGCACAGTCGGCGAGAAGGCGATGCAACGGCGGAGTGGAGCTAGGTGCCGTAGACGGAAGGAGTCGGGTGGCTATATAAAGAACGATTTGCATCACGGTGGCACCTGCATGGTATCGGTGTCACGCTGTGGGCAGTTGCCATCCTGACCTGTGGGGACCACTTGTGGGACCCACTCTCTCCTCCCCTCTCTTTTCAAATTTCAAATAGGGGCTAGCAATCATGCTTCAAAAATATTCAACTTTGGCCCAATGACTAAATAGAATGTGAAGAATTTTATGGTGCAATCAGATTTCAGAACTGAGCAAGTTGAATTTTGAACTCAGGTTTGAATTTGAATTCAAGCGGTGACACTTGATTCAATGAAATAAATGGTAGGTTAGGTTCAAAAATCCTAAAACTTTGAAGTTACCCTTTTTTTGAACCATAAGGGACCTCAGGAAAAATTTGGAGTTGATTTGGACAAGGTTAAGTACAAAGTTTAAATTTGAAGTCGACTCTGATTAAACTCTCAGTACGTGTCCAATAAATGGAAAACGTGCTTCAAAAATTTTGAAACTTTACGAGAGTCTAGTTAGAATATTAGAAGGTCATGGAAAAATTTACAGCCTTATATTTGAATTTTTCTGAATATCCCATTTTAGGGTTGGAATAATTCCTTTTTCTTTCTCTCCATTTTGTTTTCTTTTCTCCTTTAATTTTTTCATTGAAAATGTGAATACCTGGAAATTAAGGATTTTGCCCCTTAAGTTCCAAATACATTAGCAACCATGTTCTATATGTAAAATTTTAACAAGTTCCTATTTTTAGTGAACATGGGTTAACTCATATGGTTCCTGTGAGTTTGGATTTCCAAGTCCACTTTCAAAATTTTTAAGTTCGCATTTTTGCGTTTTTGTTCTTCTGAAAAGCGGGCTTTTACAAACCTTCCTCCTTAAAGGAATCTCGTCCCGAGATTCTAACAAATAGAATAACAGAAACGATGAGGGAACAATCCGTAAAAGAGGGTCATTGCCTAAGGAAAATGGCAATGCCCTTAAAGACTTGGGTTCTACGAAATAGTGATTATCTTCAGACATCTGAAGAAATTTCAAAGTTCGCTTCAAGTGATTCCAGTCTTTAGGTTGATAACCTTGATAGAAGGCTCGACATGACAATATCATATCGTAAAATTTGGGTCTTAAAAAGTTATGTTGAGGTGTTGAGGTCTTCTTCTTTCTGTCAAAATGAAGTAACCTTCTTCATTGAGGAGGTACTTAGAGTTCTATGATAGTTAAGCGTCCTTAACTCTGGATGTTTCGCTTATGAAGACTTTTCTGCTTTGGTCTTGTAGCCGAAGCAATGCCATTAGGCAGTACAAGTCAAGAGTTCCATTGTTTGGTAATCAACAATAATCTCGCGAATAGAAAGATTTTAGGGTTCTAGCGACATCGAGAAGTCAATAAGAAACTCCTCGCAGCTAGAAACAGTCAGTTGCCAGTACTCAAGGCGATTTGAGTTTCAACAAGTCAAGGACAAGGACTCAACTGTGTTTTAGTCACAAGGTGTCCCTTGTGCTACTCAAGATAATGAAACCAGTCGAAGGCGTTGCGAACGATAAAATTGATCACAACTCAAAAATGTTAGGAACTACTTAAGTATCTGAACGGGGTCACATATTCTTGCTCAAAACTCATTAGTAATTATGTTTCATGATGCATCACAAATCAGACGATGTTATGCAGACACAATGCAACTCCGTGGATAACTATGCAAGGTATGGTGCATTCAGTATTATGCTTTGAGCAAAAATAGGTAAGACAACTCAAACACAAACAGAAGTACCCTAGATACAGAAGGATTAAGTGACTTGGTCATTAAAAGTGTCGGAACAACAAATGTCACTTTCACGTCTTGACCAAGCTCAAGAATTTCAAGGTAAGAACATTAGCAAGGAATGATGAGGTTCATCTAAAGGCAACGGAGCGTACATAATGGAACAAAACGATTGAACTTCTTGTTGATGTGAAGTTCCCTGAAGCTTGCTAATCACAACTTACAGGTAGTTGTGATTCCTTAACAAAGGGTCAGGTTTTTCATCACGTAGGATTCCTAAGGTAGTATGTCTAACCTTGAAAAGGTGCGGTAGGGTTGCCTTCAGAAGTTGCAAAGAGGGTAACCTTTGAAGAGTAAGGTTCTCATCACTTCTGTAGGTTACACTAAGTGGTTGACAAGGTACTGTGCTAGGCACGATCTTGGTAAGTGATCCACTTTCTTGCTAAAGAATCTCCAGCTCATACTACTCACATATGGCTTCTCGTCTCAGAGACTGAAGCAAGGGAGTGGTTTAGCGTGAAGAATCAACTGACTTCTTTAACTCAATGATCGAGTTCCCCAAGAAAAGGGGTTTGAGAAGATCCGTTAATTAAGCTTCTCATTGACCCAATGAGTCAATATTGTACTCGGTCCTACATACTTGAGCATTGCTTCCAGCACGTTGGTTCGTTGTCGATGTACCCTGGTATGACACCTAGGTGAACGTATCACTTTGATTACTAGATGCACTACTTCCCCCTTAAGGTTCAAGCTAGGTAAGCGAGAAACTTACCCCAAACGATCCTTACGGGGAGGGTCATCGACTAATAGAAGTGCAACGCATGCTCAATACACCCTTAAAGTGTGAGGTGCATGGTTGCCTAATTAGAACACTAATCGTGAGCAACCGAGCCAAAGAGATTTGATTGAGTTTAATACTCAACTCTAATGGTAATTATTGTGGAATCACAACATCTGTGATGTTATAAAACTCCTCGAGTTGAATTCGAGAACCAAATGCCTAACAAAAACCAAAAGGTTCAAACTGGCCAGGCTATGGTGACAAACAACCAGTCTGAACACAAACTCGATTTTGATCCAGTTAATGGCAAAATAAGATCTTGAGGTGAATAACAAAGTTAAATTACACTTCAAGAAATTTCCAAAAAGTATTGGTTTGCCTCTATATCATCCCTGGTTTGCATTTTATGCGATTTTAAAGTCAGCAGATTTTTCAGCACTTTCAGCAGAACCTGCTTAAAAAGTAGCAGTTTTGATCTAAAGTTTTCAGGCTGTTCTGATGGAAATATGGAAATGTTCTTACATACAAAGTTGTATACAATGTAATAAGCTTTCCATAATGTACTTACTTGTCTCCACATCAGTCCTGGTTCAAAAGATATGAATTTTTGAAGTTGGGTAAAATTTCAGCATTCAGAATTTGAATTTAGTTCAGATTGACCACTCTGCATTCAAACTCGATTTAGAATAGGTAGATGACCGATTCAGGTCTGGATCCAATATTAAAAATTGTATCTGACTCACTAACCTTTCCAACGGTTACTCGAGCGGCACCATTGGATCAATGGTCTGCAAGTTATGGATTAAATTCAGAGGTGTACAGATTGCTGTCCAGTTTGGGTGTGTCTGGACAGTCTCTGCGATTATCCAAATTTCACCCACATAGAAAAGGATTTTGGTCTTGAGCTGAATATATAACTTGTAGAGGACTTCCAAATATTTCTATGGAGTACTTAGTTGCCCTCTTAGGGCTTCTGGTTGAGAAGATATGGCATTTGCAAGTTGACAGTTTTTCTGAAAATTTGGACAGCACCTCCTTTGTTTAAGGCTGATTTTGTCCACAATTTTCAGATATACAAATATCAACATTTGCAAAAATACTACATATAAAACTTGTTGAATACATTCTCAAGATTACATAAAGGTAAAACCCGAAGCCAATCGATGATCCTACTCAATGCTAGGGTCTAAACAACAACTAAATCCAAATCTGCCAGATTCGGAAATGTCACGACACCTTAAATGATACTTCGATTTAGACTATGTTATTGCGACTTTTAGCCTTTTTGTTGAATAGGAAGTTGATAAAGAACTCTTTAAGATTTCCATACATGTATAGACATGCATATGTTGCATTTCTAGTTTAAGAGTTATGGCCGTTCAAAGTTCATAATTTTTCTGACTGTTTCATATAGCACCTATATATATTTACTATCTTCAACTCTTTCTAATTAGTTTTAAACTGAATTTGAGGTAACATTGACTAAAAAAGTTGTAGAATAGCTCTTCCCCTTTCCATAAATGTATCATAATGGAATAGAATAGCTTTCTACCAGGAAATATGGCAAAAATTCAGATGCTGGTCCATGTAGCTTCAGAACAGCAGATGTTGTGATAACGGTGCATTTTCATCACCATAAAAGCGTCTTTTGGCTTGGAGGTCAATAGAAAACTTATATAAGACTTCAAAAGATTTCCAAAAAGTGTTCACTTGCCTCCAAAGCCCTACAGGTTTAAGAGATACGGATTTTTGAAGTGGAACAATCGGTTCAGGTTTCAGAATTTAATTTGATAGATCATGGTTGTTTAAAGCTGATTTGCCACTGATTTTCAGATGGATAACCTCACAATTTGACAGCAAAGTCCCATTACAGACTTGTTGTACAAATCGCAAGGTTTCAGGAAATGTATTACAGGAAGGTATTCGACGATTCTACAAAGAGTTATGGTTGAAAAGCCGAGGCTAGTGCATTTTGTCAAAGAGGTGAAGAAATACTGGTTTCTAATGATTTGGACGAGTTTCCCCAGTGTTGTTCTGTCCAACTCGTCCATAGAGAAGTCGTCGAGGACCAGAAGATCCCCCCCATCCCTATACCATACTACGATGTCCTATGAAGTTTAACTAGAAGCACATCTTGACATAATCGAGCTAGATTCCGTCAAGAGTACACAAAAGCCTTAATCTTCATCCTTCTTCGCATTGCACTATTCATGTCGAAACTTTGACTCAAAACTTACCAGCAACTGGTAGTTGGATCTTACAAGATGATAATGAAGCCATTCTTTCGTGGGGGTGGTCAAAGTATCAAATGTGATACTGACGGTACTACGTGCCTTACCAAAAGAAAAGTCTAACCCAGTATATCCGGATACGTCTATAGGTGGTCCTAATATCGATCACTCGCAAACGTATTCTACACGGGTCGCTACTGGAGTTAGTGTACCTGCAGAAGACAAACAATCTCCTTTCACACCTTCACACCTCAAGGGCGGCACAGGGAAACATGACGGGCAGTCACAATAACATATAATCAAAAGTAAATGCATACAACTCCGGTGTGAGTCACCCTCGAGCGAAGTCATGTCTCGAGGTACATGGTTGTACTACGTCTGTACAGCAAAGACTCCCGCACGAACCGGCTTATACACGCTCGGGCACGTGTTTCGCATGATCCCATAGAACATGAATGGTTATGGAGATGCATACTATTGGGTTATACACCACCCGACGGGGGCTCCCACTAATTTTGTGTCATGCTGGGGTACCGCGTGTTATATGTTCTCAGAAACATGAAAAGTTTAAGAGACTCATATTAACTTTTCGTGCTAAGCCACAGAAATATCACATACCACATCTCGTATGCAGAGTTTACTGAGATTGATCCGCTCTCGGTGGCGTACCTTACCTCTTACCTTGAACACAGAGCGTCGTTACAGAATAATATAACAAGTTAGTTCACCACCTTTATAACTTATGCTAGTAATAGTCCTTAATGGGCATATAGCTAATCCTCACTCGACTACTTTGGAGTTTTCGAAAATAGGCTATTTTCGAGCGTGCTATTACCAATGAAGCTCTGATACCATGTCTGTGGGGACCAGAGTCTGCACCTTCTAAGGATCTCATTGGGTGGTGCCGTGCGATGCGGCACCTAACAGCACACACGAAAAGGATACCAAGACATATAAAGTTTTCATTTCATAATAAGAAGACTTTACAAAAGAGTGTACCACAGGGGTACACACGCAGCGGAAAATACATACTCATAATCTCACCTAACTAAGCAAGAGAGAAGACGTCCATGCCCTAGGACGCTTCTCACTAGCAACATGAAGAACATTCAGCAGCGGCATGGTTCACATGAGATTTATCTCGATACCTCGAGTCTCATGTACAACCTGAACAGCAGAAATAAAACTAATACCTGCAAAAATCGTTAAAGCGCAAACGTGAGTATAAGGCTCAGCAAGACTAACCCGTCTCACTAGACATATGCAAGGGTAAGTACTAAGCATAGATAAGGAATAGCATAAAGGACTCGCCTACAAGTGGATCCTTATATTCATATTTTAAGTAGCAAATGACATTCTTCAGGCACGACACATCATAGACTCCACAATCAAACAAGAAACGCTTTTTCGATGATATGACATGCCCAAAGCACACAATGCTATTACAGGTAAAGTATGAGGAAAACTGTAAACTTTTAATTATACTATCTCTAAGTCATACAAGGTTGCAAAGCAATTATAATTCAATATATCATATTCTTCTGACTTCTTCAATAATTACTACGTCACAACTCAGTGAACAAGTGGTACTCTAAATCGCGAGGGACGGTGATTGCAATCAGGACACACCCGGAATACAAGACACATACGCCCGCTCAGAAGTACCTTTCATTGTACTCCTCTCCCACGTCGTATGTGGCCACCTTTCACCCGTCATCCCGATGTCAAACCAGTTCTACCGTCCCAAAAGTAAGGTCCCTAACTGAGCACGTCGAAGTTGCTCCTTAGAGGTTCCCACCTTACGATCATCTTCCCCCGAAGGATGGCGGTATAAGTTCTGACATGAGGGTGCCTGGGCTACATCAGTTTAATAGACCCCATTAATCCATTATGTAACCGGTACTGTCCAAACTTGCTCAATAGGGCCGCACACGAGATGGTCCTTAACTGACACAGACGGGGCTACAACCAACCTCCACATTTGCCTGACCCTTACCGGCCCAGACCCAAATGTGGTCGCAAGCATTGTCCCCCTCATCCGAGATCAGACAACCTTGCGCGTCTCGTCCTACAGGAACATTCCCGTCCACATCTCCAATTATTAAGAGTGAACATTTTGGTAACATCTCGCGAGTAGATTCCCCTACTCGACTCCTCTCGCAAGTAGAATAAACTACTTGACTTGTGGTCAATAAAATGTGACCCTATCGCGAGTAGATTCCAACTACTCGACTTCTACCGGATTTCCTATACATTAGCAAAGCAGTTACTACAGGTCAAACTGTAACCCGTTCCAACCAACCCATAGGATTTATGGTCATGCAAGTGGAGTATCAATCACCCTATACATAATGCACATATGAAACTTAAGACATAATGTGAGAAATACTGCAAAACTCTGTAAAGATTTTAAATGCAAACCAAGGCTTGCCTTCGTTTGCGACTCGAATAAATGTCAATTGTTAGTGGTCCTTCTCTGCGGACTCCGCCAAGGACTTCAAGTGGACACCCATGCCTTCTCCTCCAAGCGGAACTTCTTTTCGATCACCTATCAGCACGTTCCTATCGACATGATATGCATATAAGTAATTAAGTAATTTAATAATAGACTCCACGGGTTTGTGTAAACATTAAGAACGAGGAGTTTGACTAGGAAGGACCGATATGCCTCTGTTGTGTGGGTAACCAGAGGATGAATCAAGGTGGACATAGTAGTGTCGGTATGAACTGAAAGGTACAACATAACACTACATTGCAACTTAGCATACCACACTTCAAGCCATGCCACGCGAGATTGACAATTCTGAATGGTGAAGAAGTGTTGGGCGGAGAAGTGTAAGGATGACTCAAAAATCAAGGTGGGGCATCGAAAGCTTGAGTATGAGTGGAGTGTACAAGACGAAGGTCGCGATTTAGCAGTCGACCAATGAACTTGACTTAATTCATAAAGGAATAAACCTAGTTAAGTGAGTAGTGCTGTCGTAGGGTCCTAACTTAGGATGAACTGTGATGGAACCTAACGACACTTGGGACTGAATTGAGATCAACATGGCTTGGACTTAAGAAGTCATTACAAGCACTGTTAACTTAGCATGAGTACCAAGACAACATTCAAACCGCCTTTAGGTAAACCAGTTGCTACGACTAACGTCGCAAGCATCATTCAGGTGCTTACACGATGACAATAATGTAGTGTCTTCTGCAAGCTTGTCCAGGTGAGCTCGGTAAGCGCTCGGGACTTAAACATGATGCGAGACCTTGCCGTGAAGGCATGCTTTGCCATCTCGAGAAGGTCATCTTAGCGAGGTCCACATCAACCCGGACTCGTCAATGGGGTGAGCGGAATCCCGAACACCACCTTGTGAGTCTTAAGGATAGTGATGTAGACTCGGTTGTTGATAAGCGACTCGACGAACCTACCGTCGATGAAGTGGTACACCAAGTTAACCAATCCTATGGACGGCTAGGAAACATCGTCGACACGAACAGGAAACCCTTATCCAAGGTTCCCCTTGGTCTAGTTTTCCTTGTCGGTCACAACGTTCTCGCTTTACTTAACCATAGGTCATCGGTGATCACCAACCACCTTGGTTTGAACTAGTAGTCATTTCTTCGAGCACCTAGGCTACACCTAGGACTTGATGAATCTCACCTCGACTAAACCCTAATTTATCCAAACGGCCATCACCTGATGTGTCGTGGTTGTGTTCCCACACTATCTATGTCCCCGACATTCCTTTCCTTGTTGCTACGACACACCCATGACGTGGAACATCATGACGACGTCAAGCGGACAACGATGGCAAAACGTTGGCTTGAGATGGTGTGCCAAGTGAAAGGTAAACGACCTAAGGGCAACTCTAGTGGAGTTGTAGGGTGTAGCGGCACAACGCAATACGCTAGGCTTCCCTTTATGCCTCAAAGTTATGCTGCAGGGTGGGCGACGTGCTCACCGTGGTCAACGCACAGGCGTGACCATGGCGTGAGTAGGGCAACAACACAACCCTGGTGGCGATGTGACACACACAAGGGAATCACAAAGCATGGCCGGTGTGGATGAGAATAAGAGTGTGCAGTCACCGTGACATCTTGAGCACGATGATGGTCACTGCGACATGTTGATGACCAAGGCACACAAGAGAACGACGAGCAGTGGCACGACACATAGCAGTGTAGCATCATAGCGGCATTTCGTCGAGTAGACACTGCACGACGCACGATATGGCGTGGAGCGCGCAGCGTGGCACGAATGCGAGACACTGGGGCGAGGTGGAGGAGAGGACAAGCCACTCACCTTGAGGACGATGGGGACGGAGCAGAGCGTCGTGGCGCGTACGGCGTCGGTGAGGGACGCGAGCTGGTGGCGCCGTGGGCGGCCGAGTGCGGGGCGCAGCAGCGCGACGCGAGCAGAGCTGGGTGGCGCAGCGACGGAGCAGCTCGGCGATTGAGCGGCACAGCTAGGGCGAGCGGCGGCCGGCGTGGGAGGCGCAGGAGCAGAGATGGCCGGCGGCCGGGCGAGGAGGCGCGAGGCTGGCGGGGTGGTGTGGCTCCGGGCGAGCGATGGCCAGGAGGTGGCGAGCGCGAGTGTGCGGCGAGCGGTGCACTGTTGTGGCTCGGCGTCGATGGCGTAGGGCAGAGCTGTGTGTCGGGCGCCGTGGTTGCCCTTCTGCGGCGGTCGAGCACGGGGGCAGTGCGGCAATGCTGGGCGCGGAGCGATGCCGCTGCGGCCAGGAGGCGGGCACGTGCGCTCGGGGCTGCGGTCGGGCGGGCGCGATGCGAGCCGGCGGGAAGACGCACGCCGGTGGCTGGTGTTGGCGAGTGGGAGTGGGGCACGCGCAGGCCAGAAGGTGGAGAGCCGGCGAGGAGCACGGTCGGCGGGAAGGCGATGCAGCAGCGGAGTGGAGCTAGGTGTTGTAGACGGAAGGAGTCGGGCGGCTATATAAAGACCGATTTGCATCGCGGTGGCACCTGCATGGTATCGGTGTCACGCTATGGGCAGTTGCCGACCTGACCTGTGGGGACCACTTGTGGGACCCACTCTCTCCTCCCCTCTCTTTTCAAATTTCAAATAGGGGCTAGCAATCATGCTTCAAAAATATTCAACTTTGGCCCAATGACTAAATAAAATGTGAAGAATTTTATGGTGCAATCAGATTTCAGAACTGAGCAAGTTGAATTTTGAACTCAGGTTTGAATTTGAATTCAAGCGGTGACACTTGATTCAATGAAATAAATGGTAGGTTAGGTTCAAAAATCCTGAAACTTTGAAGTTACCCTTTTTGAACCATAAGGGACCTCAGAAAAAATTTGGAGTTGCTTTGGACAAGGTTAAGTACAAAGTTTAAATTTGAAGTCGACTCTGATTAAACTCTCAGTAAGTGTCCAATAAATGGAAAACGTGCTTCAAAAATTTTGAAACTTTACCGAGAGTCTAGTTAGAATATTAGAAGGTCATGGAAAAATTTACAGCCTTAGATTTGAATGTTTCTGAATGTCCCATTTTAGGGTTGGAATAATTCCTTTTTCTTTCTCTCCATTTTGTTTTCTTTTCTCCTTTAATTTTTTTCCATTGAAAATGTGAATACCTGGAAATTAAGGATTTTGCCCCTTAAGTTCCAAATACATTAGCAACCATGTTCCATATGTAAATTTTAACAAGTTCCTATTTTTAGTGAACATGGGTTAACTCATATGGTTCTGTGAGTTTGAATTTCCAAGTCCACTTTCAAAATTTTTAAGTTCGCATTTTTGGGTTTTTGTTCTTCCGAAAAGCGGGCTTTCACGGGTGACGTATATTGTATAGGTTACATTAATCTTTCATTTTTGAGTCATTTACGAGAGAGGAATGAACAAGAGAGAGAGAGCGAGAGACAGAGAGAGGGGAAAGAACGAGAGAGGGACAAGGAACCGGGTCAGCCGTCCTATGTTATGTCCAGTCGGGCCTCGCCGTTAACAGCCGAACAGCTTTAGGGTTTGCCGCCATACGTTATGCCCCGTCGGGGCCACTGTTAACTTACGGCGGCTTTAGGGTTAGCCGTCGTAAGTCGATCAAAGATGAAACTGCCCCGTTGGAGCCCGCCATCCACGCGCTGGTGCTTCATGTCCTCAACGTCGCCGTTCTCCTTCATGCCCGACTAGACGCATACGTTACCGCTAAATAGGCCGAGCCGACCCGAAGCCCATTTATGTACTTATAGCAATTATACACTCAATCAGTCGAAATAATAATTAAACAATAATCAATTAAAATACTAAACTTATATGCATTAATCATAATCGATTAAAAAAGAATAATTAACAAATTTAATATCACCTAACAAAAATTTACCTAGGTATAATAAACAAAACTAATAACCATAATTAAACCTAGGCATAATTAACACAAAAATGACCTAGACATAATAAACAAACAAATAAAAAAATTAAACCTAGGCATAAGTAACAAAACATTGATCTAGGCATAATAACAAACCTAATAAACATAATTCGACCTAGGAATAATTAACAAAAAATTGACCTAGGCATAATAAATATACCTAATAAACATAATTAAACCTAGGCATAATTAAAACTAAGAATTATTAACAAACTAATATCAATACATCTAAAGAACCATAGTTAAACCTAATAATCATGATAAGAAAAAAATTGACCTTGGCTTGAGCCACCGACAGGCACGCTAGGCGGCGTCAGCAGTCGACCGGTGTTGGGTTATCAACGGCGTCCGGCGAGGAGGAGCGTGGTTAGTGTTGGGGTGGTGGTGTCGAGTGTCGGGGCGGCGCCGAGCTCAAGGTCGGCGAGGGGAGGCAGCGACGGGGAGCTCGGGGGCGTGGGGCGAGCTCGGGGAGGCAGCGATGCGGGCCGCCGGCGTTGGGGTGCTCCAGCGTCAGGGGCGGCCGAGGTCCGGTTGGCACGATGTTGGGAGCGAGGGTGGGGGAGTTGTGGGGAGCGAACGAGTGAGAGAGAAGAGAGGTAGGCCGCATGTACCGAGGTATATCCCCTTATTTATGATGGCTTCCTATCTTACAATGGCATTACGGTTAGCCGTCGTAAGTTACACTCATATTTATGATGGTATCCTAACTTACAATGGTTTAGGGTTGGGTCATTGTAAGTTAACTCCTAACTTATGATGGTTCCTTTATTTACGACGGCCGCTGGGGGCCGTCGTAAGTTAGTCTATTTACGACAGACGGCTGTCGTAAATTACTTTAGCCATCATGAACGGACGAGTTTCCTGTGACGATTTCAACATAGTTGGAGGTTTTGTTGAAGACACGATAGGCATAGGTCTTTGAGTCATAGCCAAGTAAGAAACCTTCATCGGATTTCAATGCAAACTTCAAAGTTTTATGCTTCTTGTTGAGAATATAACATTTGCTACCAATAACTCAAAAGTATGAGGTATTAGGTTTGTTACCGGTTAGAATCTCATACAGAGTTTTCTTCAATAGATGATGGAGGTAGAGGCGGTTCATGGTGTGGAAAGCGGTTTAGACCGCTTCCATTGAAAATCGATCCGAAGTCTTGTATTCATAAAAGCATGGTCCTTGCCATCTCAATGAGTGTATGGTGATTCCTTTTGGCCACCCCATTTTGTTCGGGAGAGTAGGGGGCCGAAAACTAATGCTTGATGTCCTCCTCGTCCATGTACTCTTCTACTTGGGTGTTCTTGAACAAGGTACCGTTGTCACTTCTTATCTTCTTGATTCTTAAGGAGAACTAATTTTGAGTTCTCCTCAAGAATTTCTTGAGGACACCTTGAGTTTCTCCTTTTTTATGCAAGAAAAATATCCAAGTGAAGAGAGAAAAATCATCAACATTTACTAATCCATATTTGTTATGGCCAATGCTTATATAAGTAATGGGATCGAATAGGTCCATGTGAAGCATCTCTAGCGACCTTGTTGTCATCATCACGTTCTCGACGGGATGTGTAGCTCCAATTTGCTTCCCTGCTTGGCATACGCTACAAGGCTTATCTTTCTCGAAGAGGACATTCTTTAGTCCACGAATATGACCCTTTTGGAAGCTTTTGTAAGTTTCTCATTCCAACATGGGCTAGCCTTCCATGCCACAACCACCCCATGTTGGTCCTTGCCATCAAGCATGTGTCGAGTTGGGCTTTATCTATTGTAAAGTCCACGTGAGAAAGCTTGCCCTTCAACGCACCCTTGAAGGCAATTGAGTTGTCACTTCTTCTAGAAATGATCACACCCTCATTCACAAAAAAAAAACAATTGTAACCCTTCTCACATAATTGTTATATGAACAAGAGCTTATAATTGAGTGAGTCAACATGAAAAACATGAGAAAGATAGTGTTGAGATGATATTGCAATTTTACCAATAACGAGCACTCTACCTTGGCTATGTTGCCAAAATAGATGCCCTCGCTGGGATCGTCGTTCCCCTCACACACTATGAACATCTTCCTCCCTCTGGTTATGTGATTGGTGCATCCGCTGTCGAGCACCCATTTTGAGCCGCCAGATGAGTAGGCCTACAAAACAAGTTAGCGTTTTGTTTTAGGTACCCAAACTAGGTTGGGTCCTTTGAGTTTAGTCACAAGGCATTTGGGCAACCACACATAAGATTTTGGATTCTTGTGGAGTGACCCAACATATTTATCATATACATATCCAATTGTTTCTCTTAAGTACATAAGATGCATTAAAGTCATGAAAATCGTAGAGGTGGCATTATTGGCATTTTCATGTGAAGTTGATGCATGGTTGTTGTTCTTGACTTGAGATGAGCCTTTTTTTTTGAAAAAATCAGAACACTCCTTTTTATTCTCGAGGAGTCTAGCATTTTTTCTTCCTTCCCTCAAATAACCTAGGCCATCCTTGACAAGAGGAGATCTTGAGATCGAATATACACTGTGTGCATATTTGATCTTCTCCTTGTCAAAAATGCCACTTGGAGTGCAATTGCTTTGTGTCTCTTTAAGCTCATTTTTCAAATCTAGAACAAGATTAGCACAATTGCAAATTGTATTGTTTGACTCCATATTTTATGAGGATGAGCTTTTTGAGGAGGAGCAGGAAGAGACACTTGACTTGATAGTGTCGAATTGTGCTTTAAGACTTTGTGAGTTTTGGTCAAACTCACAATCTCATCTTGGAGTACAAGCTTCTCACTCCGAGATTAATACAATTCTCCTTGCTCTTGGCAAGTTCAAGTTCCCTACTCCTCTCCCTCTCATGCTCTAGTAGCTTCTCAATTTCAAGGTTTCGTTGCTTTTCTGGGACAAGCAACTTTTCTTGTTCACTGAAAAGTTCCTCCTTATCAAATATTTCATAGGATAGCATTTTCATTCTAGTAATAACACTCTTATTCAAGCCTCTAAACATGAATTCATTCTCACTAGCACTATGAAAATCATCATCCTTAGTGGAATGCAAATAAGAAGTGTTAGATTTGACCTTTCTCTTCCCTTCTTTGGCCGAGGCAAGTGTGGCTTGAAGTCTTCAAATCTCCCTTGTTGGGAAAGAGTGGCTTCTTCATGGTTGGCCCCTTGATGGTGATGGTTGCCATCTGATGAGGAAAATTGATGAGAAGGCTTAGGCCCGATCTTCCGAAAGGTAATGGATAAGTCGATTGAGGTGGAGATCTCGACGTTGATTATCTGAGACTCTCGAGTAGAACACGAAAAACCCCTGCAATCACTACACCACCGCTCCGTTGGTTACCAACCATGCTGCACACGATTGACCTCGCCAAGAAGGCTAATCCCTGCAAGTGCAACCGAGAACACAAGCAAGAACAAGGTAGAAGCAATCTGAATTGCTAAGTTGGGGTCTCACAAACCGATGAACGGCGAAACTATGTATAACAGATTAATCTAAGCAAAAACCAATTGTTTATGGCGGCTACTATGGAGTATATATAGGTGAGAGGACGTCCAAGGGGGTGTTGGGGTCGTGACCTAACCCTAATATACGAAAATAATTGGACTTAGACTTGATACAAGGCCCAATGGCCCAATACGGTGGCGTTGCACCCTGACAGATTCTGAACTCAATTTTGATTCGTCGATTCCCGTCCACTCCGATGGAATTTTGACATGAAACCAGCACCATTGGAAAGATTATCCTCTCCCCTTTCTGTGCATATGTACAACGTCCAAGATAGACTTCGTATGCGTCATGGGCGTCCGTTTTAGTGCGTACTGCTCCTGGACTCCGAGTTGGACACGATTTTGAGTTGGGGTCGGTATCCATCTTCTTTCAACGTATTCTTTGGTCCTCCACGCCCCTAAACCTTCCTACAATTACTCCTTGAATCACTCCATGTATCCTAATTACAATTAAATTATTAGGTAGCATCTATTCTCAAAAATATATAAGGAAACATATAAAAAGGAGCTCACCTCTGAAATTAATTGTTGTGTGTGAATTCTATTGATTGCATCTTGTATGTTCAATGGAGTGTTGTGTAGATCCATAGGAGTGATGTCCTCATCATCCTCCCCGTTTTGAATTGGAGTCGTCCTCAACTCAAGTTCTTCTTCTCTCATATGTGGGTCCATATGTGCAACGCCATCAAATCTTCTTGTATGCATGAAAGGAGGAGGCCAAGGTAGTGGACAACATAGTGTACCATCTCCATGTTCTTCATCAAATACGCATGAACATTCACTCGAGCCAGGATCCCAAACAAGTAAACATCGTTTCATGCTTGTATGTGCAATGACAATGTGCTTGATCTCATCATTCTCCCCTTCTTTATGACAAGCCGTCCTCGGCTTGCTCGTATGTCTAGCAAAGAGGCTTGCTTTGGGGGTAGAATGAGCGCTGTCCATATTGCACAACCGCAACGAACAATGCTCCTCTATTATATGTTGTCCCTGCTGCAAGAAAAAAATACTAGAAAAACTTCACAAAGAATTATTAGTGTTAGTGCATTCATTTCACCATGTTGTTGTAGCACAAAATGAGATTTTTTCATTTGAGCATATGTAAACTTTATGCACCATAAATTCACCACCATGTTCATATTTTCCTATTGCATGAAAATTATTTCTTGTCAACAAAGATAATTCATTTTTCAAAAATATTCTTCTCTCTAGAGTGTCTAGATCACAAAGATTGTCAAATTCAATATAACCCAAAGTATTTAGAGAAGACAACAATTTCAGCTCATCTCTTTCACATGTAATTGGATTGAAATGCTTAATTTCAGCAAAAGTGGGTGATAGAGTATCAAATTCATTCACATGTTCTAGCATAGGTACAATATAATTATCAGCACAAAATGCATTTTTGTCATAAAGATCAGTAGGAAGATCAACTAGTGGTAAATGAGTTTTTTGAAAAGGCTCCTCAAATTGTTGCTCTCCAATAGAGATTGAGGGAAACATTTGAAACATTCAAAAACTTCTCAACATTGATAAGTGTAGTGCGAGGTACATTACCTTCATTCTCATATTCAGCAGTAATTGTGGATGAAATAGGAATTGAATGATCTGAATTTTCACAAGAGATGTTGAACACCTCATTCTCTTTTGAATTATCTACATTTATTTGTTCATGTTCCTCCAAAAGGTTAGGCATAGGAGAAGGTACAACAAGAAAATTCTTCTCAAGTTATTTTATCTTAGCAATTAGATATATTGGCAAAAGTTTCTCGCATAAGAATTTTCATATCTTTCCATGTTCGTGGTTTTTCTAAATCACTTAAGTTGTTCCACCAAGTTAATGCACAATGTACTAATGCACTCGCAACCTTTCTAATATTTCTCCTCTCACACATATGACATTGTCCAAAAATTTTATCCAACTCTATTTCCCAAGCAATATATTCATCATAACCAAGACCATCAAAAGAAGGAAAAGATGGGAGAATGTAATTACTTATTGTTGAAGGAGTTGTAAAGGTGGTCTGAACATCATGTGCAAACTTGGTTGATGTTTGATTTTTAGTGAGCAACTCCATCGTCGTCTTCATAATGTCAATCATCTCAGCATATAATGCATGATTCTTGCTTTTACCTAACATTGTTAGTAGCAAACAGAAGACAACAAAAAATATGTTATCCCTATAAACTACAAAGGATAATGACAAAGTGGAAGTAGAATCACACACTCTCAAGCGTCTTACCACGCTCTTACAAGTGTTCTTACCGACACTGCAGGTGGCAAACGGTGGCTGGTATGATGAAATCAATGAAGCATGTGATGATTGCAAAGGTGTATCGATTCTGCTCAAGAGTAAAGTGGAGCTTGGATGGCACTTTATATGTAGTAAGGATTAGTAAACAATGAAAATCAGATAGTAAAATTGAATAAGTGTCCAAAGTACTTGTCAAAGTTGTTGGCTTAAATGTGTTCCTAGTAGTTCAAGCAAGCAAGACATGAGACAAAACTAGATGACACAAAGAATGCAAGCACTTCTGTTTTTTTGTTGTTATTTTTTCTCCTTTTTTGTGCGGCTTTTGTATCTTGTTTTGCACTTGCCTTTTTCTTTTTTTCTTCCTTTTTTTTTGAATGCGCTGCAAAAGAAGAACACAATGAAAAGCAATCAAAGATATCTCATGACTCTGTCACAGATTTTCTGCTCAATCATCCAAGGACAAATAGGCACACTTAGAGACTTTAAATATAAAAACTTTCAACAGCAGGATTATATATCTATCTCCTCTTTAATTTCAATATATGGAAGACCTATTTTGGATCAGAACAGTAGAAGATATTACCCCCGAAATACAGACTGTTCAAAATTTCTAGGTCAATAATAGATTCGGATCTAATGCAATTTCGACCTCAATAACTGTATTTTCTGGGAAACTGGTGAATATGAAAATTATAGAGAACTTCTTAATCTTTCCAAGAAGTACAAGAATACCAAAATCCGAGTTCATATGAGCGAGATATGATGAAAATACTGAACTGGACACAGATATATCTAATCTGAAAGTGATGACGTGATTCAAAAAGGATGAATTAACACAATGCAAAACTCAAGCTAAGACCAAAAACACTTCTAAACCAGCAATATGACTCAACCACGGACACAAAATCAACAAAACCAAACTGAATAACAAAGTTGCAAAAGCTCAATAGTGGTTTGGACAAGGTGATGAATAGATCTACTAAACTACAAGTTTTTTGTGGACTCTAGGTATGAAAAACAAACAAACCGAAAGGATAGATGAATTACCTAACGGGCAACCTGGAAATCTTATACCAATTTATAAGAAAGAGTTTAGGCCTGATCCTCCGATAGGTAAGGATAAGTCGATTGATGGAGATCTCAACGTTGATGATCCGAGGCTCTCGAGTAGAACACGAAAAACCCCTGCAGTCACTACACCACCGCTCCGTTGGTTATAAACCGTGCTTCACACGATTGACCTCGCCAAGAAGGCTAATACCTGCAAGTGCAACCGAGAACACGAGCAAGAACAAGGTAGAAGAAATCTGAATTGCTAAGTTGGGGTCTCACAAACCAATGAACGGTGAAACTGTGTATAACAGATTATTCTATGTAAAACCCAATTGTTTATGGTGGCTACTATGGAGTATATATAGGTGAGAGGATGTCCAAAGGGGTGTTGGGGTCGTGACCTAACCTTAAGGTACGAAAATAACTAGACTTAGACTTGATACAAGGACCAATGGCCCAATACGGTGGCGCAACACCCTAACAGATTCTGAACTCGATTTTGTTTCGACGATTCCCGTCGACTCTGACAGAATTTTGACATGGGACCAGTGCCATTGGAAAGGTTATTCTCTCTCCTTTCCGTGCATATGTAGAATGTCCAAAAAATAGTTCGTATGCGTCCTGGGTGTCCGTTTTAGTGCGTACTGCTCCTGGACTCCGAGTTGGAAACGATTTTGAGTTGGGGTCGGTTTCCATCTTGTTTGAACGTATCCTCTGGTCCTCCACGCCCCTAAACCTTCCTCCAATTACTCCTTGAGTCACTCCATGTATCATAATCACAACTAAATTATTAGGTAGCAATCTATTCTCAAAAATATATAAGGAAACATGTAAAAACGAGCTCACCTCTGAAATTAATTATTGTGTGTGAATTCTATTGATTGCATCTTGTATGTTCAATGGATTGTTGTGTAGATCCATAGGAGAGATGTACTCATCATCCTCCCCTTCTTGAATTGGAGTCATCCTTGACTCAAGTTCTTCTTCTCCCATATGTGGGTCCATATGTGCAACGCCATCAAATCTTCTTGTATGCATAAAATGAGGAGGCCAAGGTGGTGGACGACATAGTGCACCATCTCCATGTTCTTCATCAAATACGCATCCACATTCACTCAAGAAAGGATCCCAAACAAATAAACATCGTTTCATGCTTGTATGTGCAATGACAATGTGCTTGATCTCATCACCATCTCTTCTCCATCCTCTAAGGAGGCCTCATCGTTGGAGTATCACTCCTTGCCGATGTGGGGTTCAACTTACGCCTTCGTATTCTTGATTATTGTTGACAGGTCCTACGCACTACTAACAATTCATCTCTAGCAGTGGTGCCATAAATGCTTGTTAATATATTTTAGATTATACATATAAATCCGCAAGCGCGCAGAAACTATCGATGTAGCATTTTCCCTCTTAGAGTATTCCCAAAGGGTGTTTTTATATTCTCCCAGAGGAAGGCTACATGGAAGTAAAACAATCATCAAATGAAGAGGCTAGGTTGTCCTACGTAGGGTTCTAGCAAAGATGGATAAATGATATTTGGAGTAGTGTGACACACACAAGAGCATTCTATTCTAAGGGGATAAATGGGGTAAAGAGGGACTAGGCTAAGGGTTAGGTAGAGACTCCTACGATGCTTCTAATGTACATATACATATCCTAAGTTAGTTACTAAAGATCATGTCAATTATGAATTCTCATGCTAAGTGGATTAACACATCGGGCACGGGTTTACCCCTAGCTATACTAGGATGACTCCCACCAAGAGCTTATGGCATAGACGAACATGGAGCATTACAAAGGACAGATAGGGCTGTCACCACCTACTGCCTACCTCTTCAATCTGTGGGTCTACAAGACATTCGACACTACTCTCTATCCTAGAACCATGCTAGCATATCAAGTAATTACCTTAAGAGCCTAGGCACAAGCAATCCTAAAGCAATGCACTAAATCATCGTTGAACCAATGTTAATACATGACATAAGTGATTCATATCAATATAATCATGTCATAGCTAATTAGATATAGTGGGGGTTTGTAGTGTTTATGATGATGTAATGAGAATGGTATAGCATAATCATAAATACTACTCCTACCACATACATGGAATCCAAAATAAAACAAGAAACGCTTCATCCAAGTATATGAACAATAGAAGACTAAAGATATCATATTTATTAAGAGTATAGTCACAAATACAAATAGAAATATAAGAGCCATACCTTTGACCGTTAGAAATTGGGAAGAGACTCCTTCTAGTCCTCTCCTACTAGGACTATGGGCTAGAGACTCTCCTCTCTACAGCCTATACTCCTCTAAACCTATGGAGAGTAGTGGATACAATGGATGAATACTTAAGTGGTGTGTGTTGAATTGAGGGGTGAGGGGTCCTATTTATAGCATGGAGAAGGGTCGCTTCCTGCCACCAAGAGCGCGTGAATTAGCCACCCACGACCTCTTCAAGCCGGGAGGATCCAACACGTGGAGTTTGATCGTGTTTGGCGCCAGGACCTAGTCGCCCGACTAGGGGGGTTGGTCGACCTGGTCTTGGCTCCTTTTGCGGTGTGCTTCCTCCAGGTCTTTGCCAGGTGGGTCCCATTGACTGATATTGGTGCTACACTGTTGCATGGCTTTGGATACTCCTGTTTGTGGGCCATTTGAGCCATGTGGTGCCACATGTGATCGCTTGATTGACTGGAATGATATTTTATAGGATCCATCCCCTTGTTTCACTTCAATTCTGCATAGAATCTCTGCATGCACTACTTTCTTCAAGGACAAGTAAAAATAGATTAAATAGAAAAGTGATGTGTGCAAGAAATAATGTTTCCTTCACATAATTGAGTTACATTGATGGGTGAATTTGGTATATAACAACTGTCAACAAACTCCCCAAAGATTATCATTTGCACGTCCCGAGCAAAGTCAAGACTTTAGGTTGATGATCAGAAGTTGCTACAATGTTCTATTTTTCAAAAGTACCATGTGCTCAACAAAATACTCTACCTAGTATTGCAAAAATTGGCATGGTACTTCACCCATCCTAGGTCATTATGGGACTTATGCCATCTCCTATTCATGGGTGGTTGAAAGATAGAACAGCAAATGGAGCACACATACCCTAGAAATCAAGTTCCACTCAAATTCTAGAGAGTTCAATTTAGATTTTAAGTATCTCAATTTGATTCTCTCGGCCTCTCCTTTATGTGTAGTAAAAATATATACTCACTAAGGCATTGTGCCTAAATTTATTCCACCTCTACATAAGGCTTGTATGTGGAGCTTGGTAGGGAATATAGTAGGCATATTTATAACACATAATATTGCTACATCAAAAGAGGAAGCCTTAGGAGATATAAATTTAGAACAATTTGATTCAAGACTTGTTCATGTGTGATGGAATGAAGTGGATGTTGATATTGAGATGACTCCTTTTTGAGTGGACTCTCTTATTTTGCAGGGATGAAACATGGCTACTTTTTGGTCTCTTCTTTTTTTCTCTTGCTTATGATGTAAACATGCATTTTTCTTTTTCTTTTTCTTTTTCTTGTAGCCATGTATTTTACTCTCTTTTATGCAATAAATTTTTGAGAGAGTACTCAACATGAATGATATTGAGTTTCTCTTTTTATTGTGGAACGCTGGTATGGTGGAATTTTGCTTACTTCTAGTAGCGTGGAGTTGAGGTTGATGAATTGAGCGTCCATGTGTTGTTGCCAGTCTTGGATACCTTGGACATTCCCTTGGAGAGTGTTGTATATGCCACTTGTTCTCACTTCAAGGTCTTCCATATGTCTAGTGAGATCCGTCATTCCTTGGCTATAGACACGATGACTTCTAGCTGAATAGGAACGACATGTTCTCATGGAAGCAAGCTGCTAGAGCTTGAAGTGGATAGGGGCAGCTCCCATGTGGCACCTGGCCATCCATGCCAAGACGGACCTTCGATCTCATACGATGGAGGTTGAGTCCATTCGGGTGCATCACCCATTGGGTTCACTTCCTCTTCATACTCATGAACCGTGGAGGTTGTCGGAGGTATGGTTGCTCTCCTTGCACAGCTTCTAGTTACCCTGCTAGATACATTGCTTCTTCATGCTTCCTCGATGGGAAGAAGGTCAGTGGTTAGCCTCCGGCATTTGAACAAATGATAATCCGGTAAGGTAACCAAACTTCATTGACAAAGACCAGATAATAAAAAAACAAAGAGCCATCTTGATCATGCTTAAGGGTATGTCCTTGCACTAAATAATCATCATCAATTAATTTTCTTTCATTTTCAATATACTCAAATGAAGAATATTCTAGTGCTCCTACCCTAGTAGCAATACGGGTAATCAATGAAGTGTATTCAATTGGCCCTGTTCTTGGAATGTAATCTAACCAATGTGTCATCATCGCAATAACTGGAGCAACTTTTATCTTTTTGATAATGGAAAATACAATTTTCAGCTCATTATCACGCACTACCCTTACGTCTCATCTAGGGAACATAGTCATGCATAGCCACCCATCTATGCATGAAGCATAAAGTAGGGTTGTGTATGTGGCTATTTCTAGGTGCACTACATCTGACTCACAAGTTAAATCTTGCCAAAAAAATGTTTCTTAAACTTAGGCAAAGCGTCTAAATCTAGCAAACATCGTCTATGGAAGCCTAGGATTTCACTTAATTCTTTCCATAGGATGTTGTATTATTTTTGAAATAATCGAAAAGTAATACCATCAAATCCTATTTTGAGTGTGCAAAGGAATTGTATGGATAGAAGGCGTGAACCTCTCTCCTCTATGTGAGCAAACGATTCCCATCCTAGTGCACGCTAAATGGAACAGAATTCGGAATCCATACCTATTTTGGAGATCAAATCCGGATCATAAGCTTTTGTATGAGAAAACTCATGATCTTGGAGGAGCTTGCGTGCTTGATCTTCAACTTCACTTTGTACGTCGAGGTCGTTGTCGTGAAGAAGTTGATGAGGGTTGCTCCTCTCACCCATGGGAGTGTCCTCACCTACACTTCTCCTCCATGAACTTGGTGTAGCAACGGAAGAGGGGCGTGCACCGTTGTCTCCACCATGCCTTGAGCTTGCAGCCTCCTTCCTCTTTCCAAACAACCTCTCCATCCCTTTCATGGCAACAACAAACAAGAACACAATAAGGTGAAAACTCGAAAGAGGTGATTTTAGCGAAAACAAAATCCTGACAAATTTTCCCTTGAAGAACTTGAGAGCAAATTGCAAATGCAAGCAAACGGTCACCATTTATAGTGTGCACTCCCCAACGGTCACTAGGGTACCAAATGTAGCCGTTGGAGGAGAGAGAGCCAAAATGGCTCCTTCCCCTAGTCGACCGAATAGGGGGGTCGGCCGAACTTTCAAGTGGGCCCCCCTATTCTCCCTTTTGGTAGGTGTCTCCCCAATGGCTATGGGATTAGCATGTTGGTGAATTACCACTTTTGCAACTCATAAAAATTGTTTTCCAAATAAAAACTACTTTTTCAAAAACCAACAATTTTCTTTTTGTGAAAATTAAGAAATAAAAATGAGAATATAAGATTCTCAACTTACTAAAAAATCAAATATGAAGTGGGGAAAATCAAACTAAATGGGTAAAACCAAATAAAGAGAAAAGAAAACAAAGAAAAGGATAACTACCAATTTAACCTATTGGCTTGGTCTCACCACCGTCCGATGAGATGGACATTCCTCCATCTTCATTTCTTGACATCCGGGCCTAGAGGGATGCACTCGTACGGCGTGTCTTGCTTATTCCGTCATACCTTCTTTGGCGTCTTGGTGGACTTGGGCCTTTAGGGAGGCCTGGACTTCTCCGTCTTCTTAGGGTGTCGGCGTGGACAATAAAACGGGTTTTCCGCATAGATCAAATTCCTCGTGAATACAATGAGCGGGTCCACCTTTGGAGGTGTGATTTTGACCTTTTGAATGTGCTTAACATTCAGTCCATACTTGATACGGATCATGGAGCATTGCTCCAATTTTGGGCAAAAGTTAAACTTCTCCTCCTTGCCATTGATATGGAAGTGGATTTCTCCAGCTCTCACATCTATGTGAGCCTTAGTATGAGTGAAATATCCTTTTAGACCTCCATGTCGAGCACCGCGAAATCCGTGGGTATGAAGCAATTCTAGAATTTCATCGGAACATCTTCAGCAATACCTACCGAATAACAGATTGAAGAATGAGCCAGTTGGAGCTGCATTGGTGTTGGAGTAAGTTTCGTGAAGTTCAGGTGGTCAAAAACCACCTTGGGCATCACACTGACACTTGCTCCAAGGTCACAAACGGCCTTGTCAAAGTGGTGAGCCCCAATTGAGCATGAAATTGTAGGACATCCAGGTTCCTTCAACCAGTTGCCTCCTTGTAGAGAAATCATGTTGGCGCTTTCCACAAGAGGTTCGGGCTGTCCTGTCATCTTGTCATTCTCCACTGGAGGAACAGAAGCTGCCAGTTGAGCCAACTGAGTTTCCAACATCTTGTTGAAACTAAACAAATTCTTGAAGACTGAGGATAGTCCTTCAATCTTGGCATTAATGCTCTCTAGGGCCTTGTCATTGGCCGACAGCTTCTTGGATATAGTCTCATTGATCTTTAGCTAATCAGTGGCAAGTTCTCTCATGTTGGGTTGATTTCTATTGTTGCCATTGTTGTTGTACCCCCCCCCCCCCGAAAGAATTGGCATGGTTGGCCCCACCCTTGACCTCCTGGACGATAGCCATTGTTGTTTCTATTGTTGGCTACGAATAGGACATCCTCACGGGTTTCTGGGCAGTCATTGCCCAAATGGCTCGTGTTGCCACAGAATTCACGAGTGATGTCAGAGGCTAAGGCATAGGCATTGCCACATACCTCACCATTGCTTTGTCCATCAATCTTTTTCATAAGGAGGTCTAAATTGGCAGCGATCATGTCCACCTCCTTCAAGGAGACGCTCATCGCTCCAACCCATGTTTGTGTGACACCCGATTCTGAAAAATGAACCAAGTGCAGTGTATGTGTGCCCAGGATGTTGTTTCACACATACACATCAACATCACAAATGATAATCAGAATTTAACCATGCCACAAATAATAAATATACCTTGATTCTATTGCAGCGGAAAATAATCTAGCGTAGCGACTCCAACTCCACAGGCAATCGACGGTAGTACGCACGACTAGTGCTCCACGTTGTCTTCCAAAATATCTCCTGTAGCTGAATTAGTTGTGGGAATAGCAAGAGTGGGTACATGTCGTACTCAACAAGTGTGGGAAAATGTGACATGTAGCTAAAAACAAGGATGATAGTAAATGGCTAATTGCATAAAAGTACATTTCATAAACATGTACAGGCAGCCTAAAATGTCTATGTGAGTTTAAATCCCATCAGCACCCAAGTAATTATCATAACACATATCCAACATCCTCATTTACCGTCATAATTCATTTATAACCAGCTATCAGTTAATATCATCTCCATATGCCAAATTCATATCCGACCAAACTCATATGACATAACCAATCTCATACCAAACCATCCCAAAACCCAAGTCCAATTCTAATCATGGAAGTTGTCCAGGTGATTATAACCGGGAGCACGGCTATCATGATAGTTTTTAACACTCTGCAGAGGTCGTATCACTTTACCCGCAAGTTCATTATTTCGTCACCCGTCGGCGACTAAAGAAACCTCCCTTATGCCAGTTACACTTCCTTAGATGTATGGCCAAGAGATCACAAAATAGCCTTTACAAAGGGACTACCAGCATATTCAGACCCACTAAGGTTTCACCGGTGGTGATGCCTCCAACTGAGCACATCCAACCAAGGGCCCCATCTTCTTCCGTTTGGATCCCAGGGCAGTCCCACCACTATTGCAAACCCATCCGACTACCATTCCCCGCTCCTCCAAATGATCTGAGTCGATGCTGGTAATAATCCTAATTAATTGGCTAAACTGTACCCATACTTGGCCTTGTGGTGACACTGTAGTCCTGGCTTATTCTCGCATAAACCGGTCCTTAAATCTAAGGCAAGCAAACCACCATATCATCCAACCCAATCCAAAAACCATGCTTCTTAGATCTCCCAAGTCCCATGTTACCAATTATCCATGTTCATCAATTCATATCATTCATAGGGTCATTAATTTATAATTAAGCCGTTTGGTTGTTTTCCTATCCCAATTAATTAGAGCGTAGCAAATAGGTAGAAAAGCCCTTCCCAACACTCTACAACATGTCCCAAGCGACAAGGATGGTCAAACAAGACTAGTAAACTCCTATCTTGGGTTTCCCATCAATTCGACAGAAGCATGCAGTTTTGCAAACAAAACATTTAAAAACATGATCAAAATGATCGAGGACACTTGCCTTGTTCAGAAGGATAGGGTTGCTCAAATGCTTCAAAGTCTTGGTTCCGGAAATCCTCGTATATGGTCACTTGAGCACGTCCCTCTACTTGTGATTATACACATACAAGAAAGCACATACGAATCAACACAATGCACACATATTAATCAATATGAAATGACATGAATGCATGCAAAGTTCAATAATTAATCATCTATGGTTGTTTATTAATTAGATGCAACTAGTTCATATGTGTTCATGCGAGTCTACGGTGGTTTTAGCGATAATTAGAGTTGCTGAAATAAAATAAATGTAGATGCAACTACGATTTAATTCCGGGTATTAGATCTATTACGTCACTAAAATTCATCTCGGAAAACGTATTCTACTGTAGATGCGGCCGCTTTGAGGGTTGCGGGACGGAGGCGTAGCGTAGATGAAATAGATGGCGCAGCGATCCTTTGGAGGCATGTCGACGGCGCTGCGATGATCCCCGGCGGACGGCAGCTCCTTCCTTATCTTCCTCTTCTTCTTCTCTTTTCTCTCCTCTTTTTCTCCTTGCTGTGGCCTCTCTTTTTTTTTACCCGACAGCTAGGGTTTTCCAGGCAGCTGGCTGGACTCTTACGTAGCCAAGACTTTACGTGGTTGAGGACCGAGGTACTGGCGCCTTTTTATAAGCGGCGGGGAGGCGCTCGGTACCGGCCTCGGGACAGAGTCCCGCTCGCCTACGCATGGCGCTGCGTTGGGTGGCATGACGCGCCCGCTCGGCTCATGACCGAGTCAGGCGCAACCCGACCGGCGCTGGCTTGCTTCTTTACTTATTTTTTCTTTTTTTATATATATATTTTTTTATAATTACATATATATAATTTTTATTCCATATGTTTATTATTATTATTATTGTTATTATTCCTCATTACCTATACATATTTATACATAGGTTTTATTTATAATTTTTTCTTCTCTTTGGTTCTACTAATGCTTTATGCATGAAAATGTATGCAATGCATGATGCTAAAAATGAGGGTATTACAAACCTACGCCCCTTAAAATGAATATCGCCCTCGAGATTCGATAGCATGGAGAAAAGATGAGGGAATTGGGCCTTGAAGTCTTCTTCAGGCTCCCACGTAGCTTTGGCTTCTGTATGGTGGTTCCATTGTACTTTACACCAACGGACTCTCTTGTTCCTCTTGAATCTTTCCTCCATATCCAGGATTTTGATAGGTTGCTCGGCATAGGTCAAATCTTCTTAGAGTTCTAGCTCGTCCATTAGTACTTGCTCTTTCAGCACTCTTAGACACATCTTGAGTTGAGACACGTGAAACACGTCATCACATCGGAGAGATGTGTCAGCAGCTCGAGTCGATAAGCTACCTCTCCCTGCTTGTCGAAAATCTTAAATGGCCTGATGTAACAAGATGCCAGTTTGCCTTTGACGTTAAACTATCATTGACCTCGGATAGGTGACACTTTGAGGTATACAAAATCTCCAACTTCGAACGCCAGATTCCTTCGCCTATTATCTGCATAGCCTTTTTGTCGAGACTAGGCAGCCCTTAGGTTTTCACGTATTTTTTTGAACTTGCCTTTCAGTGTCTTGTAACACATCCGGACCAAAAACTTGATTCTCTCCTGTCTCATTCCAAAACAAGTGTGTCCTACACTTCCTGCCTTATAGTGCTTCATAGGGTGACATTTTCAAACTAGCTTGGTAGCTATTGTTGTACGAGGATTCAGCATACGGCAAACTCTTGTCCCAGCTACGTCCATGCTTCAAGGCACAAGCTCTCAGCATGTCCTCTAATATATGGTTTGTCCTCTCGGTTTGTCCATCAGTCTGTGGGTGATACGCTGAGCTGAAATTTACCTTAGTACCCAATGCTTCATGCAGTTTCTGCCAAAACCTAGAGGTGAATTGAGAACTGTTGGTACCCTGCGTACCGGATACCCCTTGGAACTGCGCAGAGTGCAAAGGAACTCCACCTATTTGAGTTGAAGACCTACGAAGGCCCCATGTGTCATACGGAACCGGACCATCCTCCCTTCTATGGTTAGTCCCAGGGCCGCCACGTGTATCATAAAATTGGAGCTACATTCTATACGTGGGAAAGCTACGGACTAGATACATGTGTGGCACCCCCGAACCTAACCCCCGACAGAGGGAAGCTCCGGTACTGACACGTGTACAACAGCACCGGACCTACTCGTCCAAGGCGGTAAGTTCCGGAGCTGCCACGTGTCCAACCACCAGACCTTCAACTTCAACGAGCAGATTGGTGGACCTTCAACGGCTCGGACCTTCAAGGAAGATTAAACACTTCAAGACCCGATTAAGTGTCATTAATGCTATCTTAATGACACACGATCGGATGACCCTTAATACCAGTAACGCCACCATTAAGGGGCGTTAATACGCTATTAACCGCTAGGGCCACATGTCGGGCCAGGATGATGGTGTAATGTCCTGTCCTTGTGCTATAAAAGGACTGGTCGAGCGATACACGGGAGAGGCTAACACACGCACCTAAGACTCCCAGACACTCTGGTCTCTCACACTTAAGTGCTCAGACGCTCAATACAACAACACACACCCGTGGAGTAGGGTATTACGCTGAGGCGGCCCGAACCACGTAAATACTCGTGTCAAATCGCCACCTTCTTCTGAATCTCCGCATGCCCTAACCAAACTACAAAACTCTGCGGGCTACCAACGGTAGTACCGGGAGAATTGCCGGAATCATCCTCCGACAGTTGGCGCGCCAAGAAGGGGCGCCTGAGATTCAAATATGGTGAATTCTGCTGCTGGATCGTCCAACGACAACCATGTTGCACAACCTGCTGGAGGCAATCCCTCCAACATGCAGCAGCCAGCAGGTGTTGTGGCTCCAGCAAGAGTCATGCCACCACTGCCACTGTCCGCATCGGCGAATCAAGCTAGACATCGAGATGGGGCGTCCGCGTCGATTATTGCATCGGCGAACAACAACCTTGAACATGCGCTCCATGCTGCGCGTGCTCTTCTCCAACGTCCACCACCTCTAGGAGCATCCTAGGGTGCAATGGAGCAGTGGAGAGCTGATGTGGATCATTTGGTTGCAGCAGCAGCCGATCGCATCAGCAATCAAGGTCCTCCCCCCTTGGGGCGGGCCCAATCGCAACATCGGACCTTGTCAGGTAGACTCGGTCTGCACGCTTCACAGCACATGAGGCGTGCTACATCCCAACAGGTGACGTCGCTGCCTTCTGGGGCGCGACGTACTCACATGATAATGAGGCTTTCGACTCATGACCTCCGGGCTGAGCTCGATCATCGTTATCGACAATAGGATGGCCGTGTCCACATCGAGCGTGCTCGCGAGAGGCGAGAGGCTCGGGACAGTCCTGCTCCTGAGGGAGTAGGAAGAGTCTATTCTGCCTTGGCCATGCACCTACGCATCGTCAGATGGCCGCAGAAGTTCCGGCCTCACCTGACGAAGAAATTTGACGGGACAGTCAATCCTGCCGAATTTCTCCAAATCTACTCCACCGCAATCCTTGCGGCTGGGGGAAATGAGGTCGTGATGGCCAATTATTTCCCTATGGCTTTAACTGGGACCGCCAGCTCTTGGTTCTTGAGCCTTCCTCCTGACTCCATCAACAGTTGGGAGAAACTGTGCCAACAGTTCACCACCAACTTCGGGAGCTCATACACACGACCAGGCACGGAACTGTACCTCTTTGCTGTCAAGCAGAAGGGGGGAGAGTCCCTACAATCTTTCATCCCGAGGTTCTCCCAGGTACGAAATACCAAACCTTCTATCTCAAGCGCTTCTGTTATTGTAGCATTCAGACAAGGCGTTCGATACAAGAAGATGCTGGAGAAGCTGGCGACTGAGGAAGTCACCAGCGTCACGAAACTCTTCACCTTGGCAGACAAGTGTGCCAAGGCTACGGAGGGCCGTGAAATGCACTCCCAACCACCTCTGGAGGCCAACAAAAAGTCCTCCAAGGATGAAGCCACTACCTCTGGGAGTGGCAATAAGAAGAAAAAGTCCAACGGCAAGAAGAAGCCGTCGGCCGGAACACCTACTGCTGCAACTGCTGCAGCTCCGGGTGGCCGGGGGCACGCCACGAGAAACGACCTCGGCCGTCGTCTGAAGATGGTGGCAACTATAAGATGTGGTGTCCCATACACAAGACAGACAGCCACAACCTGGAAAACTGCTGAGAGGTCCAGAACCTTGTCGAGCGCTATAACAAGCGCTAGGAAGAAGCTCCTTTCTGTCAAAGGGAAGGAAAACAAAAAGTCGACGAAGCTCCAGCTGAAGAGGAGTTAGGCTTTTAGGACCTCAA
The DNA here is from genome assembly GCA_036927565.1 of Tuctoria greenei. Classification (NCBI taxonomy): domain Eukaryota; kingdom Viridiplantae; phylum Streptophyta; class Magnoliopsida; order Poales; family Poaceae; genus Tuctoria; species Tuctoria greenei. The sequence goes on along the minus strand of JAYESD010000003.1, from coordinate 184,745,000 downwards.
AAAGGTCTTGAAGGCTGTTGACACCTCCGTCGATGACGACTCCGACGTCTCCGATAACGAGCGTCGAAAGACCATGAACACCATCTTTGGTGGTTCGTGGGACATCACTTCCCGCCGTGTCCTCAAGACAATGCGGCGGGACATGGTCTCAGTAGCTCCCACTGCCAGGCTGGAGCCTCATCGAAAGTGGATGGATACTACCATCACCTCATGCTTCGGACTTCCCTCGGAACAAGATCAGAGCTGGCCAACTTCCATTGATGGTATCTCCGACCATCAAAAACATCAAGCTCCACCATGTAATGGTGGACGGAGGTTTGGGGCTGAACCTCATAAGATTTGAAGCCTTCGTCAAGCTTCAGCTCCGACCATTGGATCTTTGCCCCTCACGACCTTTTTCGGAGTAGGTCCAGGGGCCAAAACTCCACTCAGTGCCATTACTCTCCCGGTGACCTTCGGGACTCGGGAGAATTACCGCATTGAGAAGTTGATCTTCGACGTGGCGTAGATCAACTTACAATTCAACGCCATCTTGGGTAGGCCAGCCTTGTACAAATTCATGGATGCTGCTCATTATGTCTACTTGGTGTTGAAGATGCCAACACCCTCAGGTGTTCTCCGGATTCGCGGAGACCGCACCGCCGGAGTTACTGCTCTGGAAGAACTTCACGCGCTTGCTACAGCGCAGGAGGAAGAATCCGGAAAGGAACAAGCTCTGAAGCCTCCGAGCATTCGTCATCGAGGCTCAACCTCTGCACCTCGTGTGCAACCAAGCGGTGACACCGACATTCCCGTCAAAGTCACCCAAATTGGTTCCGACGCCGCTCAGACCACTCGTATATCAGGAGGTCTGAACGACAAATAGGAACTCGCGCTCATCACTTTCCTCCGGGCTAATGTCAACGTGTTTTCCCGGCAACTGTCACAAATGCCTGGGATCCCAAGGGAACTGATTGTGCACAATCTAAATATTTATCCCGACGCTCGGCCTGTACATCAGAAGCCTCGGAAGCAATCAGTAGAGCGACAAAACTTCATACGTCAAGAAGTGGAGAAGTTGCTCGAAGCTGGATTCATCCGGGAAGTCTTCCACCCAAAATGGCTGGCAAACCCAGTCGTCGTACCTAAGGCCGACGGGAAGCTTCGGATGTCTATCGACTACACTACACTGAATAAGGCATGCCTAAATGATCCATTTCCACTACCTAGAATAGATCAGATAGTGGATTCCACCTCCGGGTGTGAATTACTGTGTTTCCTAGACGCATATTCTGGGTATCATCAAATCAGAATGTCTAGGGAAAATGAAGAGCATACTTCCTTCATCACATTAGATGGATTATATTGTTACACTGCCATGCCATTCGGTCTCAAAAATGTTGCTTCAATGTTTGTACGAGCTATGTACAAAACTTTTGGAGAGCTCATCAGAGATGTAGCGGATGTGTATGTCGATGACATTGTCGTCAAGATCAAGAACAAGGAGTCATTTCTTGACACCTTGCAAGCTGTCTTCGACAAGTTGCGAATCACATGCACAAAGATGAACCCAGACAAGTGTGTCTTCGGGGTTAGCTCCGGAAAGCTTCTTGGATTCTTGGTGAACCACCGAGAAATAGAGGTGAATCCGGCAAAGATTAAACTATTGAAGACATGCGGCCACCAGCCCGTATCAAGGATGTCCAGAAGCTGACTAGATGTCTAGCGGCCCTCAGCCGGTTCATCTCAAGACTGGTGGAATGGGCGCTACCCTTCATCAAATTATTGAGGAAGTCTGGACCATTCCGATGGTCTGAAGAAGCAGAAAAGGCTTTCCAAGAGCTAAAGTAGCTCCTGAACACTCTACAAACATTGGTAGCTCCGAATCCTGGTGAGCCACTTCTGCTTTACATTTTGGCAACTGATGAAGTTGTCAGCATGGTCCTGGTTGCAGAAAGGAAAGAACCATCCCAAGTTCAGGAATCCAGACCCCTCCGAGAGGGTCCGAAACTACCTGAAGGCGAGTCTGGGTCCCAGCCCCCATACCTGGATCCTTAAGGCAAGACACCATAGGATCAACCTCCTTCAAATGAAGGAGTTACTGTTCCTAAACAAGAAGATCCAAACATTTCTGGGAAGGTCCGGGTCACTTCAGAAAAAGCTTTGGGTCCCTCTAGCAAGAACCTGGAGGTCCCCAAAGAAGGTCCAGACCCCTCCGGGAGGGTCTGGGTTGATGAGGAGGAAGCCCCGAGCCCCTCCGGGAGGGTCCGAACAGTCCAACGCCCAGTGTACTTCATCAGCAAAGTACTTTATGAGACCAAGACTCGATACTTAGAGGTGCATAAGCTGCTCTATGCAGTTCTTATTGCCTCTAGGAAGCTTCGTCACTACTTCCAAGCTCACAAGATCTCAGTGGTAACCTCTTATCAACTGCACGCAATCTTGCATAACCCCAACTCTATTGGGAACATTGCAAAGTGGGCAGCGGAATTGGCTGAGTTCGATCTTGAATTCGTCCCAAGACAAGCTATCAAGAGTCAAGAATGGACCCCTCTCCATCAAATCCTTGGGGCCCTAGTGAGCAGAAGCCGGAACCCAAGGTTCCGGTCTTTACTGAGCATCACTGGACTCTTTACCTCGACGGATTTGTGAAGAAGCAGGGGGTCGGAGCTGGAGTCCTTCTCCTCGCTCCGACCGGGGAGAAGGTCAAATACATGGTTCACCTTGACTTCAAGGCGACCAACAACATGGCAGAGTATGAAGCACTAATCTACGGGCTCATGGTGGCACCATCATATGGTGTCAAGTAGCTGTTGGTAAAGGGTGATTCGTAGCTCATTATTGTAGGATCAAAGAGCACGTGAAAATCTACCAGAGGGGGGGAGGGGTGAATGGTAGATTTAAAAAATCTTACGCAGCGGAAACAATTAAATCCCAACCCCTTCAGCAGAAAAACGATATGTTAAAGAAATCGTGTGTGAGACTAATCTAAACGTGTTTCACCATGACAAAAGTGATATATATTAGAGAGAATCAAGTCACGAAGAAAACAGAAGAAGAATCACTCAAATCCGTCGAGAGAAACTCAAGTTATGATCGAAAGATCGAACAAAGGTCAATCTGTCCTACTCGAGAAAAATGGTCCTGGAATGCTGCAAAGAAACTCGTGTAGATCAGAAACAACAAATCCAATGACCGTGAAATTTTGATAGATGATAGATAATCAAGTTGTGAAGATCTGTAAAACTCAAGTTATGATAAAACTACCGACGAAAGGTAGTGTTGTCCAGAAACTCGAAGAGTAAAACTTGTGTGGAACAAGTCGGATTAACAAGGCACAAAATTTCCTTCAAACTACAAATTTTATTCAATAGAACACAAGAGGAACAGCCCCAAAGTCGTGCACCACTAGCTCTGGCCTCCCTTGCTTATATAACCAGCTCGAAAGCCAACTCAACTCAAATCAGGACTCTAATCCATAACTCCTTAGGACTTTTCTATACGCAGATAGAAGCAATCTTAAGACTTCCAAACACATTAGGAACGTATCCCACATTTCTAAAACAACTCAAATTCGTGACCCACACGAAATCCTATCATAACCAACTCAAATCTTTCCATATTTGAGTCAAACCCGACTCAGCCGCAGCCTGAGTCCATAACCTAGTCGATTGGACCTTTCTGACCAATTCTTTACGTCCACATCTCTTCATCATGCCTCGGAACCATGCAGCCACGTCCATGCACTCCTTGGACACATGCAAGCATCTTCCAATGACGTTCACGGTACCTTCATATGCATTGCTCTTGATTCAAACATGTTGTGCAACCTCCCGATCAACTCAACCACAATTCCTCTCGAACTTGGTTGTTGAACCTCATCTTATCCCTAAGACTAGTTCAATAGATCCCGTGACCATCCATGTATTGAACTCAAGAAACACCTGCACATGAATAGAGAACCAATCTGTACAAGCCCAAGTCCGCGACTTGACTCAAGTCAGTTCCGAACACAACACCTTACGTGAGCACCTCACATAAGCATGTTGCAAAGCATATCAAAACGATATCAGCCATATCAACCAAAACGCACCAAAAACTTAGGAAATGAATACTAAGCAATCTTCCAAAAAAATATAAAGAAGGTTCGAAACATTTCACATGAAAATTTGGAACATTATGATCAAGCTTCGAACCTTGCCAAAGCTAACCGGAGCTTGAGTCGGAGCTTACCAAAGCTTGTACCTCCTAGCGCCGGAGCTTACAAAAGCTAGTACCTCCTAGCGTCGGAGCTTAACAAAGACATGCTGAAGCTATCAAAGACATGTTAGAGCTAAAGACAAAGCTCACCAGAGCTACCCAAAAACATGTAGGATCTAGACAAAGCAAGTTGGACCTTACGTCGGACCTTGTAGAAGCTCAGAGCTAGAGTCGGACCTTGCTAAAAATTTGTTACCGTAGCATTCAAAACTTTTATTGTTAGAGCCAATGTATTCAGTACAAGCCAATGTATTCAGCACACATAGGTCTCACAATTATAAAACAAGTCAAAGGTGAATGCTGCTGCAACAACCCTCAACTAGCTGCATATTTACTTGAAGTCCAGAAGCTTCAGAAGGACTTCGAAGTCCTGGATCTTTGCCATGTTTAGCGTATCAACAATGCTGAAGTTGACGAACTCTGGACGAAAGCTTCAACCGGAGCTCTGGTTCCCGACGGAACCTTCGTCCGGAGATTGTCAAGACCAACAGCTCAGCCTGCCGAACTGAGCGAAGGGGGCGAGACCAACACCTTGAATCTGGCGGTCCCGATGGCCCTGTTACCATGGCGTCCATCAAGGGTCGTAGGTGCTGCAAGAAGCTCCGAGCAACCCAGCATGCAAGACTCAGAAGCTCCAGTTAGCTCTAATGCATGGATCTCGAAGATCCGGAGCTACTTGAAAGACAACATCCTTCCTGAAGATAATTACCTGCTGATCGGATAGTCAGATTGGCTAAAAGATACACACTGGTAGAAGGGGATCTCTACTGGCGTGGTGCCAACGGCGTCCTAATGTGGTGCATTACAAGGGAAGAAGGCCGCGAGATCCTCGCGGAAATCCATGGAGGCAAGTGTGGGAACCACACGTCTTCCGGCTCGCTGGTCGCTAAAGCCTTCCGGCATGGTTTTTACTGGCCTACATCACTCCAGGATGCAACCAAGCTAGTAAAGAAATGTGAAGCATGTCAGTTTCATGCGAAGCAAATTCATACACCAGCTCAACCCCTACAAATGATACCTCCTACATGGCCATTTGTTGTGTGGGGGATGGATATCTTGGGACCTTTCCCAAGAGCCGTTGGAGGTTATAAGTTCTTGTACGTTGCCATCGACAAGTTCACCAAGTGGTCGGAAGCAACTCCAATTGCAACAATAAACAAGCAATCAACTATCAATTTCTTGCAGTCCATAGTATGCAGATTCGGAGTCCCAAACAAGATCATAACTGACAACGGGACCCAATTCATAAGCTCTGCATTCCAAGGATATTGCAAAGACCTCAGCATCCAAGTCAGCTACGCTTCCGTAGCTCACCCGACAAGCAATGGCCAAGCCGAGAGAGCAAATGCAGAAATCCTAAAAGGACTCAAGACGCGCACATATGAGCGCCTGAAAAAACATGGAGCCAACTGGATTGAAGATCTTTTGCCCATCTTGTGGGCAAACAGGACAACTCCAAACCGGTCAACTGGAGAGACACCCTTCTTCTTGGTGTATGGAGCTGAAGCAGTCCTTCCTCCGGAAATCACCTTGGGGTCACTCCGGGTCTGGACCTTCGACGAAGCCACGTAGGACCAGCTCCGGCATGAAGACCTTGACCTCATTGAAGAGAGAAGGTGTCGAGCAGCTGTACGAAATGCATGATACTACCAAGCGCTCCGGTGCTATCACCAAAGGCATGTGCATAACTGACAGCTCGAGGAAGGCGATCTGGTGCTACGGAGAATACAAACTCGAGAAGGGTTAAACAAACTTTCCCCCAGCTGGGAAGGACCCTTTTGAGTGATCAAAGTATCCCGTCCCGGATCCGTTCGCTTGGCAACCGAGGATGGGACACCACTCCCTAATCCTTGGAACATTGAGCACCTCCGTAAGTTCTACACTTAATATCACGGAGGTGAGTCTGTAATTACATAAGATGTATGTTATAGCGTCATTGTATAGAGTCGGGTAGCTCCTCCAGGAAAACAGCTGGACCTTTCCCGGAAGGTCCGCAAGGTTCAGGCAACACTTGACACAGTCTTAGAACTGAAAGTGTAGCTAATTACCTTGGGTCAAACAAGAAATGCTACACACTTAGCTTGGTTCCGTACCCTAAGAGTGTACTTGTTTCCCCTGTACCTCGGACCTATAATGAAAGACATCATTATGTGAAGACAAACTCCACGTGCATTTATTTTGTACAGTCTCATTATTTTTTTCTCTTTCTTGTCTATAACAAAGTTGTGCAATTATCAAGAAACTTTAGCTCGAACAATTCATATATAATTCAAGTTACTTTGTTAATTCTTTCGGGTCTTAACATTGTTGAATGGCCTACTCGCCTTAACACCAAGCCAATCTAGGTCCGGAGTGTGCTATCGACTTAGCCTGGTCCTGCACCCTAAGTACGCCACTCTACCTACACTCCGGCAGGCCTGAGTAAGGTGAGTCCAGAAAACGATCGCACCTGGAGAAAATAAGAAAATGCGCTTGATTGTATGTAGAATTGCGGTCGACCTCAAAATTTCTTTCGGGAATAGTAAGCCGCAAATGAGTTATAGATATGTAACGGATTTTACTGTTTTTCTTGACTTTAGTGTGCAAGAAAAATAAAAATCTCATGATGATGGTGAATGATGTCGTAGATATCAAAGCTCCGACATCCCCTAAGGTGGCCCGCTGTCGATGTTTCAAACATTGATAGTAGGCGTTGTCAGAGCTATCAAGTTCCAAAAAACCCAGGGGGGTAAGCCGTCAACATGAAGAAAAGTTGATATAAGGACACCCTAATGGGGTTTGATGTCGACGCTCTACGTGTTGATAGTGGACGCTTACGGAGCTACTAAGCTCGGACAACCTCAGGGGGCCCTGATTCGGCGAATTCGGACCTACACACTACAAGTTTGAAGCACGCAAGTCTTCAACAAAATGCTACATCCTTTTGGTACATGTTCGCAATCGAATTGTGAACATCTACCAGGGGGCCAAGTGAGACAAGTTGGAAGACAAAAAAATGAAATTCATTGAAATTCATAAATTTGTTGGATTTCATTCATCTGAGGACAAGAGATTACAAAATTGGAGAAAAGAAGAGAAGATACAAGTGGGAGCTACGAGGAGAAAGTCCTAGATCCTTCGGAAGAACGAGGCAACCTTCTGTGCAACCTCTGACGCGCTGGCCTTGGCGGCATCTCCCTCTCCGTCGATGGGACCTTCAAGTACCGGATCTAGTGGGAAGTGAGGATCCCAACTTGTGTAGCACGTCAGCATGTACTCTGCGACATTCTGCGCAAGGGATTTTCCTTCTTCCTCCAACTGATCTGAGAAGACATCGCCCATCTTCTTGAGTTTGCTGCCCGCCGAGCTCAACGCCTTCAATGCTTGGTCCAGCTCCGGCTCTGGATCGTCCGGATGCATGGGACTAAAGCCCAGCGGCATAAGCGCGTCATTGGCTTTGCCCAAGAAGTCCCATACTTGTTGGGACTCTGCAGCCCTTGAGCCTCGCACCTCTTCCAAGGACCTCTTTGTTGCCGCAAGCTCCAAACCCTCCCGGGCAAGGCGCTCGTCCTCTTTGGCATGCTGCTGAATCTTTTCAGCAACTTGCCTTTCGAGTTTAGTAAGCTCCTCCTCCTGGACGTGGATCTTGTTCTTGCGCTTAACCAGGTCTCGCTCCCGACCCCGCACTTTCTTCTCCCTAGCAGCGACCTCGTTCTCCCTCTTGGTGAGGTCCTGTCCCCGCTGTCAGGACTTCTTCTCCTCGCTTTCGCAGGGCTTCTCCAGATTCTTGGTGCGCTCCGCGAGGCTCTTGTCACCCAGAGCCAGCCTTTGGGTAAGCTCCTCCTCCCTCTTCATGAGGTCATCCCGCAGCTCCAGGAGTTTCTGCTCTTCATCTTTGAGCTTTTTCTCCTGCTCTTCAAGAGCCTCCCGACGCTTGACGAGGCTGTCGTGAATCGCACTGAGCTTCTCCTGGCGATCATTCGCTACTTCATTAGCAGCCACGGCCTGTTTGTGGATGGCCCGAGACTGGTTGTTGAGGGATTGCACCATGCTTTCCCTCTCGTCCAGCAGCTGGCCCCAGTACTCCATCTGGGCCTTCTCCCTTTTGACCCACTCCTTGTCGTCAGCCAGCCTAGTTTGCGCCAGCTTGGTCTCGAATTGGAGCCAGTTGCGCCACCTCCTAAGAGTTTGGCGCTCCTCCTCGAGGGCCTTGCTATCGTGGTAAACGGTCAGCTGGACCTGACGAAGGCTGGAGCAGGCGTTGTCGATGGACAACGACAGGGCGATTGGCTCCGGACCTGCCGAGGTCCTCTCCACTAACTCCAGCGGGTTCTCCATAACAAAAATCGGGTCCCACTCTACAAGAGCGGTCCCCTGAGCTCCCGCGGCACTAGGGCCTCCCTCCAGGATAGCCTCTGTCGCCATCGAGGAAGGTCCAGCAACAGGAGCTTCTACCTCCGGAATCCGCTCCGAAGGTCCTGCTGCCAGGTCATCAGCAGCTGATCCCTCAAGCAGAGGACCGGCCGCTTCGTCTTGGCACCCTGGCTCGGGCGCGGGTACCTCCGGAACTATCACTTCCAGGGCAGGCGTTGAAGGTTTGGCTGGAGCTGAGGCCACTTCCAGCTCTGATGCTGGTGCCTCCTCCACCGCCGGTTCAGGCGTCGGTGCTTCGACCTCCACCAGTTCGGTTACCGGCATCTCCGTGACAACCGGCTCAGGTGCTGGAACTTCATCAACCACCGGCTCCGCCGCCGGGGCTTCAACAACATCCGGCTCTAAGGCCGGAACTGCAGCTACCTCCGGCTCTAAGGCCAGAGCGTCCGTCATCACAGCATCCAAAACCGAAGCTTCAACCTCCGGAGCTGGTACCGCTGGTACGTCTTCATTCCCACAGTCCGATGCTACCATGGGAGCTTCGGGAGATGAGTCGAGGTCAAGGACCACGACAGCTAGCGCCAGAGCTGCCGCGACCTCAGCCACCACCTGGGGCGACGCTAGAACTGGAGCCGTAGCCTCCGCCTGCACAGCATCAGCTGCTGTCACAGGAGCCGGAGCTTCAGCACCTTTTTTGGATACTTTGTGGATGAAGGACGAAGAAACTCAAAATCTGATTACAACAAAAACAATCAACTGAGGTAAAAAAGCAAATTTACCTTGGGAGACTTTCGCTCCAGCTAGCGCGGAACCTCTTCATCGGACGCTCGGAGCCCGACCCAGATGCAACTGGGGTAGTAGCTCAATAAGGCTCTCCGGAGATCGCTGCCGCCGTCAGCGGCGTCTTGGCTGGGGCCTTCCTTGGCTGGAAAGGACCCTCGGACCTAGATCCCTTTGCTGGCTCTAGCGCCGGAGTCACTTGGGTGGAGCTGGCGTTCCGAGGAGACGCTGATGCTGGGGTGGTTGTCGCCATAGAAGACCTCCCCCTCCGGGGAGAAGGAGCTGATGTGGAAGGAGCAGGTCTGACAGGTCTCCCGTCAGAGTGCTTCAACTTCCTCTTTCGGCTGGAGGGCTCAGCCAACTCTTTGCCCTTGCCGATGAATTTAGCTCTCTGTCTTGGGGCGGGAGCAGGGCCACCTTCGAAAGCTCTGGGGATTGCCAACTTGGTGGTCGAACGCCTCTCAACTTCACCGAGGTCGTCAAGCACTGGCATCTTCCGCCGGAGCTCCCTGCTGAACTCCGCCTCCATGTTCAGAGGGAGGAAAGCTGCCAACAGAGTCAAGTCATCGCCCTCGACGTTGATGTTGTGCTGGAACTTCTTGAGATGAAGCTCCAAAGCGGCGCCCTCCAAATTGGACTTCAGAGTGGTTTCAATTCGGTCATCGTCCATCACACTATTGAGGGCCCAGGCGAGCTTCTCCCTCTTCTTCAGCGGAGCCCACCTGTTGACCAGGAAACTGCAGAAGACCACCTGGGGGTCACCCCTCCTTACACACATTGGCGGATCCTGGTCAAGGCAGGGTTGAAGGCCTCTGATAGCACTGGAACTTCACTCCAGGCTTCAGTGTCACTGGAATTTCACTCCAGGCTTCAGTGTCAATGTTGGGAAGGCCTTCGGGCAGCTCCAGCTTCTCGTGCTCCTCTGTCGTGATGAAAATCCAATCCTTCTTCCAGTCGTCCCACTTACCAGAAGGGAACGACCTCACGTACTTGTAGGGGCATTTCTTGCGCATCAAAAAATAGTAGAAGCCAAGGTACTCGTCACTCTTGTCGGTGGTGTGGATGGTGAAGAAGGTGTGGAAGAGCTCGTCGCAGGTGGGAATACCCACCCACATATCGCAGAAGTGGACGAAGGTTGACACCAGAAGAATGGAGTGGGGGCCAAGGTGGTACAGCTGCAGACCATAGAAGTCTAATAGCATCAAGAGAAAAGTGGAGAAAGGTGGGATTAGTCCCACCATGGCGTACGCAGAAAAGTACACCATGTCGCCAGAGCGCTTTTCTTGAACGGGACCTTGCCGGCACGGACCAGGTGGTTGAAGGAGTCGCTGGACCACCCCATGTAGATCCTGACCTTCTTCAAATCATCGACAGTCGTGAGATGACTCTAGAGGAGACCCAACTTCATCGCAGCACAGCGGGGCGAGAGAGGAAAAGCAAGCGAAAGTTTGGAGGATTTGAGCGCAAGTTCAAATGAAGGCGTAAGGAATCCCCAAACGGTGCGTGCTTTCCTTCTTAAGTAAGCCCCCGCAACACTTGGATGGAAACCGCAGAAGGGCCAAAGATACAGTTCAAAAATTTCACCCTTCTTGAACGGGAGCTTGCCGGCGTAGACCAGGTGGTTGAAGGAGTCGCTGGACCACCCCATGTAGGTTCGGACCTTCTTCAGATCGCCGTCGATTGTGAGATGGCTCTAAGCCCCCGCAACGCTTGGATGGAAACCGCAGAGGGGCCAATGATACAGTTCAAAATACTTCACCCTGCCACTGACAAGGGGGCTCGGGTTCACCCCAACGATCAAGTCGAGGTCCTTACCCTAGGCGAACAGTTGTCAATATGAGAGGCGGGAAATCCGAGGGCGGCGGCCTGACAGGGCGCGTGGAACCGATATGGTTTTCGTATTGGGAACCGACGACCTTCAATTGCGTGAGATCCGCACGCAAAGATTTCACCTGCCGCACCCTTAAGATGCCACGCGGCGATGGTTTAACTGCGAACCACGACCTCAATGGCACATCCAAAGACCCTTGAAGACATGGCGCAGAAATCAAAAGATGGACCCACCTCCGGCAGAATGACTTAATCCAAATAGTCCCTCCTAGAGGTGGGCCCAGGGGGCTCCTGTCGGTACCCTGCGTACCGGATACCCCTTGGAACTGTGCAGAGTGCAAAAGAACTCCACCTATTTGAGTTGAAGACCTGCAAAGGCCCCACGTGTCATACGGAACTGGACCTGCCTCCCTTCTATGGTTAGTCCCATGGCCACCACGTGTATCACAAAACTGGAGCTACATTCCATACGTGGGAAAGCTCCGGACTATATACCTTTGTGGCACCCCCGAACCTAACCCCCGGCAGAGGGAAGCTCTCGTACCGACACGTGTACAACAGCATCGGACCTACTCGTCCAAGGCGGTAAGCTCCAGAGCAGCCACATGTCCAACCGCCGGACCTTCAACTTCAATGAGCAGATTGGTGGACCCTCAACGGCTCGGACCATCAAGGAAGATTAAACACTTCAACCCGATTAAGTGTCATCAATGCTATCTTAATGACACACGATCGGATGACCCTTAATACCAGTAACACCACCATTAAGTGGCGTTACTATGCTATTAAGGGGAATTAAGCACATTAACCGTGTATTAGACATCAGTAACCGCCAAGGCCACATGTCGGGCCAGGCTGATGGTGTAACGGCCAGTCCTTGTGCTATAAAAGGACTGGCCAAGCGATACACGGGAGAGGCTGACACACGCGCCTAAGACTCCCAAACAATCTGGTCTGTCACACATAAGCGCTCAAACGCTCAATGCAACAACAGCACACACCCGTGGAGTAGGGTATTACGTTCAGGCGGCCCGAACCACATAAATACTCGTGTCAAATTGCCACCTCCTTCTGAATCTCCGCGCGCCCTAACCGAACTACAAAACTCTACGGGCTACCATGTAAAAGCCCGCTTTTCGGAAGAACAAAAACACAAAAATGCGAACTTAAAAATTTTGAAAGTGGACTTGGAAATCCAAACTCACATGAACTATATGAGTTAACCAATGTTCGCTAAAAATAGGAACTTGTTAAAATTTTACATATAGAACATGGTTGCTAATGTATATTGGAACTTAAGATGTAAAATCTTTAATTTCCAAGTATTCACATTTTCAATGAAAAATTAAAGGAGAAAAAGAAAACAAAATAGAGAGAAAGAAAAAGAAATTATTCCAACCCTAGAATGGGACATTCAAAAAAATTCAAATCTACGGCTGTAAATTTTTCCATGACCTTCTAATATTCCAAATTGACTCTCGGTAAAGTTTCAAAAATTTTTGAAGCAAGTTTTCCATTTATTGGACACGTACTGAGAGTTTAATCAAAGTCGACTTCAAATTTATTTGTGCTTAACCTTGTCCAAATTAACTCCAATTTTTTTCCGAGGTTCCTTATGGTTCAAAAAGGTTAACTTCAAAGTTTCAGGATTTTTGAACCTAATCTACTATTTATTTCATTGAGTCAAGTATCACCACTTGAATTCAAATTCAAACCTGAGTAAAAATTTAACTTGCTCAGTTCTGAAATCTGATTGCTCCATAAAATTCTTTGCATTTTATTTAGTCATTGGACCAGTGTTGAATATTTTTTAAGCATGTTTGCTAGCTCTATTTGAAATTGGAAAGGAGAATGAGGGAGGAGAGTATTGTGGGCCCCACCTATAAGGCTCTCCAAGATGAACCGCCTCTGCCTATCGGTTATAGGGCGACACCGCATCATGCATGTTGCCAGTGCAGCTTCTATCCAGAGGTAGAAAACGAACTTCCCTTCTTCTACCTCACGCCCGCCCGACCGTAACGCCGAAGCGCTCCTGCGCCCACTCCTGCCCGCCACTCCTCTCCCGGCCTGCGCGCCCCCTACCTGCCATGCTGCTCCGCTCCGCCGCTCGCCCTGGCCGCGTTCCAGCTACGGCGTCGCCCCGCGCCCGGAGCCGCACCACCCCGCCAGCCGCAGCGTGCCTCCCCCGCCGTACGCGCGCCTCACCCGCCGTCTGCCGGCCTCCTGGCCACGGCTCCTCTACTGGCCTGGCCGCACCGCTCTGCCTGCAGCACCATCTCGCCCCTGCTCACCGCGCTTCCCTTCGGCCGCCACGACGCGACGCTCACCCCGCGCTCGGCCGCCCACGACCCTGCGTTCCGGCCCGCCGCTCGCCCTGGCTGCTCCCGACCGCCGCAGCTCGCTCCCCCGCCGACAGCCTCCTCGTCTCCTAGGACGCGCGCCCTACCCGACCGTGCTCCTCGCCGGCGCCGTCCCCACAGCACCCCGCGCCTCACCGGCACATCCAGCCGCCGGTCGCGCGTCCAGCGTCGCGCCTCTCTGGTGCCCAACGAGCGCCGCTCGCCTAACCACGCGCCGCACGCCTCCCCTGCACGCCGTGGCCGCTTTTTCCACCGGTTCACCTCGCCGCCCCGCGCTGGCTCGCCTCCCCGCGCTCTGCTACTCGCCCGGCCGCCTGTGCGCCGGCACCCTGCTCACGCCATAGTCGGCTCCCTGCCGTCTGCTCGCCTCCACGTCGGCGCCGCCCCGCTGGCGAGGCCCTGCTCCTCGCCAGCCGTGCTCTTTGCTGCCGCCTGCTGCTCGTCATGCCCTGCTCATGCAGCATGCCGTGCTGCCACTGCCTGCGTGCCGATACCAGCTCACGGCATCGTGGCACGCCTCATCGTGCCGACTGTGGCGAGTGCGTTCCCTTGTTCGCGCCTTTCACCGATGGAGCTCAGTCCGCTTGCGGTTTCTCCGCACATCGCCGCTGTCCAACACCTCAACCGGTGGTCGACACCCGGCATTGTTGCCCCGTTCCGCGCCATGGCTGCACCCAACCAGAGAAGCGAGTGAACGGTGAGATGTATGAGATGCAAGAACACGTCGACGACACAACGGCAACGACAATTGGTTCAAGGTTAGCTCTGAATTGTGCAAAGGTTAGTTGGAATAGTGCTGCAGCCAAAGTGTTCGATGAAATGGTTACAAGGCAAAACTAAGTGTGTTTCCGTTCAATGCTAGTCTATGGATGCAGGTCTATTGTGGGGTGGCACTCGACCAAGGTATGTGACAAGATGCTCTTTTGAATGGTGATGAAGTGACGGAATCAAGAACACACCCAAGATATTCAACGAAATGCCTACAAGGTGAGCCTTACCCTAAAATGCCTTGCTTGACGTCACCAAAGTCCGTTTGTTGTGATCGCTAATGGTACTCATGTGTCATCAAGTTGTACGTCCATTTTCCGCATTGATATCATTCCTATAGAAATCCCCAGGTTGACCTCCTTTGTCTTTTGAATTGCGTTGGCCTGCCCGTGTGTGCTCGTGATGCTCCACCATGAGCCGCGTCGACGTTGTTGACCATATGACGTCGTCGTGACGTTCGAAGCCGTCATTATGCCCTGGCATCGAAATGAAAGACGCCTGTGATGAGTGTGGTGCTAAAACAGAAGCACAACTCGTCGGAAAATGGCTGTCAAGCCAAATTAGGTTTTAGTCGCTGTGAGAGTGATAGTCTTAGGTATAGCCAAGGTGCTCGATAAAATGCCTCCCAGGTCAATCCATGTATGTTGGTGATCACCGATGACCTGTGGTTGAGAAATGCGAGAACGTTGTGACCGACAAGGAAAACTAGACCAAGGGGAACCTTGGATAAGAGTTTCTTGTTCATGTCGACGATGTTTTTTACTGTCCGTAGAATTGCTTAACTAGGTGTGCCGTTTCTTCGACGATAGGTTCATTGAGTCGCTTGCCGATGATCGAGTCGACGTGACTAACCTTGAGACTCATAAGGTGGTATTCGGGACTCCGCTCACCACCATGGATGAGTCCGGGTCGATGTGAACGTCGATGAGATGATCTTTCTAAGATGGCAAAGCATGTTGTCACTACATAGTAATGCCTTATGTACGAGTTCCAGGAGTTCACTGAGCTCATCTGGACAATCTTGCAAAGGACACTGCAATAGTGTCATGTAAGAACTTGGACGATGTTTGCAAAGATAGTCGTAGCGACTGATTTACCTAAAGGTCCTTCAAACGTGTCGTGGTACTCATGTTATGTTAGCAGTGCTTGTGATGACTCTTTGAGTCCAAGCAATGCCGATCTCACATCCTTTCCAAATGTCGCTAGGGTTTCACATCGATTCATCCTAATTCAGAAACCTACGACCACACTGGTCACTTAATTAGGTTTACTCTGTAATGAGTTTGTGTAACTTCATTGGTTGTCTTCTGATTCATGACCTCTTGTTGCACGTTTCACTCATGCCTTAAGTTTTCAATGCCCAACCTTGATTCCTTAGTCATTCTTACACTATTCAATCCAACACTTCCACACCAGTCAGTCTCAGCTTTCTCGAGTGGCATAGCTCCAAGTGTTAAGTGAATAATGGCAATACATGCTTTCGTTGCACCTGTCAATTCACAGCTCGACACTACTATTACCATTTGACTTATCCTTAGTTTCTCCACCCATCCGAGACATATCTAATCTTTCTAGTCAAGCTTCTTCTTCTTAAGGATTTTACAACTCGTCGAGTCCGTTATTAGATTACCTTAATTACTTATATGCATATCATGTCGATAGGAACGTGATGATAGGTGATCAACGAGAAGCTTCTCTTGGAGGAGAATGCCGAGGAGTTCCAACTTCAAAATTCCATGGCGGATTCTCCGGAGGAAGACCAAGCCATACCAACTAACATTGCTATAGAGTCGCAAATAAGGCAAGCCCCAGTTTGCATTTAAGAGCTTTTCAAAGTTTTCCAGTTTATTCACTTACGTCTTAAGTTGATATTGTGCATTACGTATAAGGTGTTTGATACTCCACTTGCATATCCACAAATCCTATGGGAGGGCTGGAAAGGTTTACAACTTGACATGTAGAACTGCCAATGCTAATAGTGTAGATACACCGATAGAAGTCGAGTAGTTGGAATCTACTCGCGAGATAGGAATAACAGTTCATATAAGGGCGAGATATGAAAGAATGGCTTATGAAATGAATATGAGACCGGGCAGGGGGAATAGGAGTCGACGAGATGGAGTCTCGGGCGCATAGCCCTGCCTGTGTTGGTTAAGGACCGATCTGTATGCCGCCTTGCTGAGCAAGTTTGAAATGTACTAGAGTTATACTGGATATATGGGGTCCAGGAAACCAATGTATCTTGGGAAGCTTTTGTTGAGACTTTTTCGATCGCCTCAGGCTTTCGGCCGTAGCACAGTAGACGGAAACTCGCTCACGACATTTTCACAGCGGAAGGGTGCACCTTGAGTCGGGATACTATCCTAGACGATCGAATCGATTCAACTTGGGCGGAACTTGAGAAAGGTGGCTACGTACGATGTCCGTGGAGTGCACTGATGTGACTTCCAGTACGGGCGTACGTGTCATGTTTTCTGGGTATCATTGATTCGAATCACCGTCCCTCGCGGATATGAGTACCACTTGTTCACTAAGTTGTGACGTAGTAAATACTGAAGAAGTCAGAAGAATATGATGTATTGAATTATAATTGCTTTGCAACCTTGTGTGGCTTAGGGATAGCACAATTAAAAGTTTATAGTTTCCAAATACTTATCCATTACTAGCATTATGTGCTTTGGGCATGTCATATCATCGGCAAAGCGTTTCTTGTTTGATTGTGGAGTCTATGATGTGCCGTGCCTGAAGAATGTCATGTGCTACATAAAACATGACTATAAAGATCCACTTGTAGGCGTGTCCTTTATGCCATTCCTTATCTATGCTTAGTATTCACCCCTACATATGTCTAGTGAAACTGGTTAGTCTTGCTGAGCCTTATGCTCACGTTTGCGCTTTAACGATTTTTGCAGGTATTAGGTTTATTTCTGCTGTTCAGATTGTACATGAGATCTCGAGGTGTCGAGATAAATCTCATGTGAACCACACAGTTGCTGAATGTTCTTCATGATACTAGTGAGAAGCGTCCTAGGGCATGGACGTCTTCTCTTCTGCTTAGTTAAGTGAGATTATGAGTATGTATTTTCCGCTGCGTGTGTACTTCTATTGTACACTATTTTGTAAACTCTGTTTAAGGTGAAATGAAAACTTTATATGTTTTGGTATCCTTTTCGTGTGTTCTGTTAGGTGCCGCATCGCACGACACCACACAATGAGATCCTCGGATATGTGGACTCCGGTCCCCACAGACATGGTATCAGAGCTTCATTGGGAATAGCACGTTCGAAAAGAGCCTATTTTCGAAAACCCCAAAGTAGTCGAGTGAGAGTTTGCTATATACCCATTAAGGACTATTACTAGTATATGTTATAAAGGTGGTGAACTAACTTGTTATATTATTCTGTAACGATGCTCCGTCTTCAAGATAAGAGGTAAGGTACGCCACCGAGAGCGTATCAATCTCGGTAAACTCTACATACGAGGTGTGGTATGTGATATTTCCGTGGCTTAGCACGGAAAGTCAATATGATTCTCTGAAACATTCCATGTTTCTGAGAACATATGACACGCGGTACCCCAGCGTGACACAAAATTAGTGAGAGCCCCCGTCGGGTGGTATATAACCCGATAGTATGCATCTCTAGAACTATTCATGTTCTATGGGAGCATGTGAAACACGTATGCCCGAGCGTGTATAAGCCGGTTCGTGCGGGAGTCTTTGCTGTACATACATAGTACAACCATGTACCTCGAGACATGACTTCGCTTGAGGGCGACTCACACCAGAGTCGTATGCATTTACTTTCAGATATATTATTGTGACTGTCTGTCGTGTTTCCCTGTGCCGCCCTTGAGGTGTGAAGGTTTGAAAGGGGATTGTTTGTCTTCTGCAGGTACACTACCTATAGTAGCGACCCGTGTAGCATACATTTGCGAGTGATCGGTATTAGAACCACCTATAGACCGGGTTAGACTTTTCTTTTGGTAAGGCATGTAGTACCGTCAGTATCACATTTGATACTTTGACCATCCCCCACGAAAGAATGGCTTCATATTCATATTTAGTCCAAATATCAGTTGCTGATATCTTGTGGACAAGGTAAAATGTTTCTCTTCAAGAGTAGGTGAACCAAAGTTTTTTGTTCCTGGCGAGAGTTTAGCTCGACTTCGCCGGAGTAAGACTTTGGTTAAGCATGAAGATCCATAGTGATATGCTATGGATAAGAAGGTCGTCAAGATCTCTTTTAAGATTCCATTTAGTTCCAAAGAAAATGATTAGTTGTAAAGCAAGTTCTAGCTATCGGACTTGAGTTTTGAGCTAAGTTTCAAAATTTGAGTTTGTTCCCAATTCTTGTGTTTCGAAGCCGGTGAGTTCTGTTTTCGAACAGAATTGACCTGACTTTGAAATTCCATATCTCTTCAACCTGAAGGGCTATGGTTGCAAATGAATACTTTTTGGAAATCGTTTGAAGTCTTCTATAAGTTTTCTACTGCCCCAAAGCCAAAAGACTATTGTAAGATGGTGAAAACCCTCTCTAACTAACTCAGCTGCTGTTCTGAAACTGTGTAAGACAGCATCTGATGTTTTGCCATAACTCCTTGTAGAAAGCTCTTATATTCCATTTTGATACATTTCTGGAAAGAGGAAGAGCTATTCTACAACTTTGTTATTCAATATTACCTCAAATTTAGTTTAGAACTAATTGGAAACTGGAGTTGAAGATAGTACAGGTATATAGGTGCTATTTGAAACAGCCAGAAAAATTCTGAACTTTGAACAGCCATAACTCTTAAAATAAAAATGCAACCTAGGCATATTTATATATGCCTGGAAAGATTAAAGCGTCCTCTATCAACTTCCTATTCAACCCTAAGGCTAAAACTCGCAATAATCAAGTCTAAATCAAAGTATCGTTTAAGGTATTGAAACAGTCCAGAATATGGACCGCTATATATTCAGTTACTGTTCGGATTGTAATTTCTAGTAGACTCATCGATTGGCTTCGGGTTTTACATTTCTGGAACCCTGAGAATGTATGCAACCAGTTTTCTATGTGTTATTTTTGCAAATGTTGATATTTGTATATCTGAAAATTGTGGACAAAATCAGCCTTAAACAAAGGAGGTACTGTCCAAATTTTCAGAAAAAACTTTCAACTTGAAAATGCCATATCTTCTCAACCAGAAGTGCTATGAGGGCAAGTAAATACTCTTTAGAAAAATTTGGAAGTCCTATACAAGTTGTATGTTCAACTCCAGACCAGAATCCTTTTCTAAGTGGATGAAATTTGGAGATTCACATAAACTGTCCGGAATTAACCAAACTGGACAGAAATCTGTACAGTTCTGAATTTGAACCATAACTCGCAGACCTTACGTCCAATGGTGTCGCGCGAGTAACCGTTGGAAAGGCTAGGGAGTCAGCTACAATTTTTGTAATTTTCTCTAGACCTTAATCGGTCATGTACCTATTCCAAATCGAGTTTGAATGCAGAGTGGTCAGTCTGAACTGAATTCAAATTCTGAATGCTGAAATTTTACCCAACTTCAAAAATTCATATCTTCTAAACCAGGACTGATATGACGACAAGTAAGTACATTCTGGAAATATTATTACATTGGCTACAACATTGAACATAGGAATATTTCCAGATTTCCATAAGAACATCCTGAAAACTTTAGATCAATACTGCTACTTTTTAAGCAGGTTCTGCTGAAAGTGCTGAAAATTCTGCTGACTTTAAAATAGCATAACTTGAAAACCAGAGATAATCTAGAAGCAAACCATTACTTTTTAGAAAGGTATTAAAGTGTACTTTAACTTTATTATTCACCCCGAGATCTGATTTTGCAATTAACTGGATCAAAATCGAGTTTGCGTCCAGGCTGGTCGTTTGTCACTATAGCCTGGCCAGTTTGAACCTTTTGGTTATTGTTGGGCATTCGGTTCTCCATTTCAACTCGAGGAGTGTCGTAACCGACCAAGAGTTAGGAATTAACTATTTACCAAGTTGAATGGAGTGTTAAACTCATTGAAGCCTTTTTCCCTTGGATAGGCATACTAGTGTTTGATTTATGTGACTTGCCACATCAAACCTTGTGATGTTGAACGCAGGTTGCAATTACTCGAGTTGCATCTCATCTTCCCATGAGGATTGTTTGAAGTACGTTTCGACATCCTGGTTCAAAACTTTAAGGGGGAAGGTGAGCACTCAAGTAAGGGTGGTGTTCAACCATCAACCTTGGTTACAACGAGTCGTGTCAACAAGAAGACGATCAATTAAGATTACATCTTCAAGAGGATCCAACATCCACCACCAGATTGAGTTACTCTAAGAAGAGTGTGACTTCAACTCCACTAAAGTGATTGAGAAGGATATCCGTTCCTCCTGACTGATGGAAGCGAAGGTTAAGTGAAGTATCACTAGAGTTGTGTCTAGTGATCTCGACCATGTGTCTAGGGATAACCTTCGACATATAGTTAGTTGTTTTTCTTCTGATGAAGATACTCATCAAGTCAGCTGGTAACTCTAAGACCTAGTTGAAGATACAAACAAGTGGAGTAGTACATGAACAAGCTTTCAAAAGGTCTAGGTAATGTGGTATGTTCCCACATTCCTTATCAGTTGTTCTGTTATGAATTCCTTAACAGTGGTCGAGTCATGGAAGTTACACTACTCATTGAGTGTCTTTCACGACCACGGTATCCAATCCTTGCAAATCATGAGACAGAACTTGAGTTTTGTGTGTGGTTCATTTAGTCTTGCTCAAACTATAAAAGCTATTGCACCATGCATGTGCACCATTTGCACCATACATATGCATCGTTTGCACCATACATATGCACCATTTGCACCATACCATGTGCATATTCATTGCACCATACAACATGCGATGCATCATGAAGCATCATTACCAATGAAACACCAATGATAGAATGCAGGGTAATACTAAAATTTAGAGCAAGATTGTGTACCCCATTCAAACTATTCTAAGGTGTCTAATGACTACGATCATTTCACCATATTTATTTGACTTCTTACATTGTTGATCTTCTTTCTATTGAGTGATACCTGGGCAACCGATCACTTAACCTCCCTTGCAACTAAACAGACACTTGAACTTCTGTGTTTGACTTGTTTAGGTTCAAGTACCTTAATTGTTGCAACTATATTGTTCGTCATCGAGTGGTCATCAGTTCGATGATCAACCTTGTGAAATCCATGAAATCTCCTTACTCGCGAGGATACCGTTCGATTGTCAACCTCGTGAAACTCCTTGGGTCCCTCTAAGATCTTGCATTGTTATATGGTAACCTTGATAACCTTTTAGTCATCTTATGAGTGAGTTCTTTGCTGTGTTGGAAACATATGAGGATGTTGAATCCTTAAATCCTCGTGTGCCACCGCAAAGGGTCTTCATCTTCTATTTCTATTGTTTGAAGATGTTGATATACCCAAAAACCTTGTAGTCGCCATATCTTCTGTATTCCTGCGGTTTTGCCCATATAAGAGTGTTGAGTGCTTTGCTACTCTTATGCTACAACTAAGGAATCCTATGGTTGACTAAACCTCAAACGAGGTTAATGATTGTTGTTTAACCTCGTAAACCATCTTAACTCATGTCATGGGAAATACAACATTAACTTATAAGGACCGATGCAAAAACCCAGCAAGCAACCAGGAATTAATGCAAAGATTGTTTCAAACTATCATGGTGACCTAGAGAAGCAAATAACAAGTCCTGATTCTTCCAGTCAAGACTAGGACAGGACAAGATGTCATGTCAGTGTAAGAGTACAACATTAAAGGGTCAGTAACAGACGTGAAAGTTTTACGATGTGATATTGTCATGTCGAGCATCTTGTCAAGGTTATCAACCTAAAGACTTGAATCACTTGAAGCAAACTTTAGAATTTCTTCAGATGCTTGAAGATAATCACTATTTCATAGAACCCAAGTCTTTAAGGCCATTGCCATTTTCCTTAGTCAATGACCCTCTTTTACGGATCGTCCCCTCATCGTTTCTGTTACTCTACTTGTTAGAATCTCGGGACGAGATTCCTTTAAGGGAGAAGGATCGTAAAAGCCCGCTTTTCGGAAGAACAAAAACGCAAAAATGCAAACTCAAAAATTTTAAAAGTGGACTTGGAAATCCAAACTCACATGAACCACATGAGTTAACCAATGTTCGCTAAAAATAGGAACTTGTTAAAATTTTACATATAGAACATGGTTGATAATATATATTGGAACTTAAGGTGTAAAATCTTTAATTTCCAAGTATTCACATTTTCAATGAAAAATTAAAGGAGAAAAGAAAACAAAATAGAGAGAAAGAAAAAGGAATTATTCCAACCCTAAAATGGGACATTCAAAAATATTCAAATCTACGGCTGTAAATTTTTCCATGACCTTCTAATATTCCAAATTGACTCTCGGTAAAGTTTCAAAAATTTTTGAAGAACGTTTTCCATTTATTGGACACGTACTGAGAGTTTAATCAAAGTCGACTTCAAATTTAAACTTTAGACTTATCCTTGTCCAAATCAACTCCAAATTTTTTCTGAGGTTCCTTATGGTTCAGAAAGGTTAACTTCAAAGTTTCAGGATTTTTGAACCTAATCTACTATTTATTTCATAGAGTCAAGTATCACCACTTGAATTCAAATTCAAACCTGAGTAAAAATTTAACTTGCTCAGTTCTGAAATCTGATTGCACCATAAAATTCTTCACATTTTATTTAGTCATTGGGCCAATGTTGAATATTTTGAAGCATGTTTGCTAGCTCTATTTGAAATTGGAAAGGAGAATGAGGGAGGAGAGTATTGTGGGCCCCACCTGTAAGCCTCTCCAAGTTGAACCGCCTCTGCCTATCGGTTACAGGGCGACACCGCATCATGCATGTTGCCAGCACTGCTTCTATCCAGAGGTAGAAAACGAACTTCCCTTCTTCTACCTCACGCCCGCCCGACCGCAGCGCCAAAGCCCTCCTGCGCCCACTCCTGCTCGCCTCTCCTCTCCCGGCCTGCGCGCCCCCTCCCTATCGTGCCGCTCCGCTCCACCGCTCGCCCTGGCCGCCTTCCAGCCGTGGCATCGCCCCGCGCCCGGAGCCGCACCACCCCGCCAGCCGCAGCGCGCCTCGCCTGGCCGCCGGCTCGCGCGCCTCCCCCGCCGTCCGCGCGCCTCACCCGCCGTCTCCCTGTCTCCTGGACACGGCGCCTCTACCGGCCTGGCCGCACCGCTCCGCTTGCAGCGCCATCATGCCCCTGCTCACCGCGCTTCCCTCTGGCCGCCACAGCGCGCCGCTCACCCCGCGCTCGGCCGCCCACGGCCCTGCGTTCCGGCCCGCCGCTCGCTCTGGCCGCTCCCGACCGCCGCGGTGTCGCTCCCCCGTCGGCCGCCTCCTCGACTCCCAGGCCGCGCGCCCTACCCGACCGTTCTCCTCGCCGACGCCATCCCCACGGCACCCCGCGCCTCACCGGCACATCCAGCCGCTTGTCGCGCATCCAGCGCCGCGCCTCTCTGGTGCCCAACGTGCGCCGCTCGCCTAACCACGCGCCGTACACCTCCCCTGCACGCCGTGGCCGCTTTTTTCACCGGTTCACCTCGCCGCCCCACGCTGGCTCGCCTCCCTGCGCTCTGCCGCTCGCCCCACCGCCTGCAGTGCCGCTAGTGCGCCGGCACCCTGCTCATGCCATAGTTGGCTCCCTGCCGTCTGCTCGCCTCCACGTCAGCGCCGCCCCTCCACCGAGGCCCTGCTTCTCGCCGGCCGTGCTCTTTGCTGCCGCCTGCTGCTCGTCGTGCCCCGCTCGTGCAACATGTTGTGCTGCCACTGCATGCGCGCCAATACCAGCTCACGGCGTCGTGGCACGCCTCGTCGTGTCGACCGCGGCGAGTGCGTTCCCTTGTCTGCGCCGTTCACCGATGGCGCCCAATCCGCTTGCCGTTTCTCCGCACATCACCGCTGTCCAACACCTCAACCGGTGGTCGACACCCAACATTGTCGCCCCGTTCCGCACCATGGCTGCACCCAACCAGAGAAGCGAGTGACCGGTGAGATGTATGAGGTGCAAGAACACGTCGACGACACAACGGCAACGACAATTGGTTCAAGGTTAGCTCTGAATTGTGCAAAGGTTAGTTGGAACAGTGCTGCAGCCAAGGTGTTCGATGAAATGGTTACAAGGCAAAACTAAGTGTGTTTCTGTTCAATGCTAGTCTATGGATGCAGGTCTATTGTGGGGTGGCACTCAACCAAGGTATGTGACAAGATGCTCTTTTGAATGGTGATGAAGTGACGGAATCAAGAACACACCCAAGATATTCGGCGAAATGCCTACAAGGTGAGCCTTGCCCTAAAATGCCTTGCTTGACGTCACCGAAGTCCGTTCGTCGTGATAGCTAATGGTACTCATGTGTCGTCAAGTCGTAAGTCCATTTTCTGCATTGATATCATTCCTATAGAAATCCCCAAGTCCTTTGTCTTTTGAATCGCGTTGGCTTGCCCGTGCGTGCTCGTGATGCTCCACCATGAGCCACGTCGACGTAGTTGACCATATGACGTCGTCGTGATGTTCCAAGCCGTCAATGTGCCCTGGCATCGAAATGAAAGATGCATGTGATGAGTGTGGTGCTGAAACAGAAGAACGACTCGTCGAAAAATGTTTGTCAAGCCAAATTAGGTTTTAGTCGCTGTGAGAGTGATAGAGTCTTAGGTATAGCCAAGGTGCTCGATAAAATGCCTCCCAGGTCAAACCACGTATGTTGGTGATCACTGATGACCTGTGATTGAGAAATGCGAGAACATTGCGACCGACAAGGAAAACAAGACCAAGGGGAACCTTGGATAAGAGTTTCTTGTTCGTGTCAACGATGTTTCTTAATCATCCGTAGAATTGATTTAATAGGTGTGCCGTTTCTTCAATGACAGGTTTGTTGAGTCGCTTGCCGATGATCGAGTCGACATCACTAACCTTGAGACTCATAAGGTGGTATTCGGGATTCCACTCACCACCATGGACGAGTCCGGGTCGATGTGAACGTCGATGAGATGATCTTTCCCATATGGAGAAGCATGTTGTCACTACATAGTAATGCCTTATGTACGAGTTCCAGGAGTTCACTAAGCTCATCTAGACAATCTTTCAAAGGACACTACAATAGTGTCATGTAAGAACTTGGACGATGTTTGCAAAGATAGTCGTAGCGGCTAATTTACCCAAAGGTCCTTCGAACGTGTCGTGGTACTCATGTTAGGTTAGCAGTGCTTGTGATGACTCTTTGAATCCAAGCAATGCCGATCTCATGTCCTTTCCAAGTGTCGCTAGGGTTTCACATCGATTCATCCTAATTCAGAAACCTGCGACCACACCGGTCACTTAATTAGTTTTACTCCGTAATGAGTTTGTGTAACTTCATTGGTCGCCTTCTGAGTCATGACCTCTTGTTGCACGTTTCACTCATGCCTTAAGTTTTCAATGCCCCACCTTGATTCCTTAGTCATTCTTACACTATTCAATCCAACACTTCCACACCAGTCAGTCTCAGCTTTCTCGAGTGGCATAGCTCCAAGTGTTAAGTGAATAATGGCAATACATGCTTTCATTGCACCTGTCAATTCACAGCTCGACACTACTATGACCATTTGAATTATCCTTAGTTTCTCCACCCATCCGAGACATATCTAATCTTTCTAGTCAAGCTTCTTCTTCTTAAGGTTTTTACAACTCGTCGAGTCAGTTATTAGATTACCTTAATTACTTATATGCATATCATGTCGATAGGAACGTGATGATAGGTGATCTACGAGAAGCTTCTCTTGGAGGAGAATGTCGAGGAGTTCCAACTATAAAATTCCATGGCAGATTCTCGGGAGGAAGACCAAGCCAACAACTAACATTGCTATAGAGTCGCAAACAAGGCAAGCCTCAGTTTGCAATTAAGAGCTTTTCAAAGTTTTCCAGTTTATTCAGATACGTCTTCAGTTGATATTGTGCATTACGTATAAGGTGTTTGATACACCACTTGCATATCCACAAATCATATGGGAGGGATGGAAAGGTTTACAGCTTGACGTGTAGAACTGCCAATGATAATATTGTAGATACACCAGTAGAAGTCGAGTAGTTGGAATCTACTCGCGAGATAGGAATAACAATTCATATAAGGGCGGGAGATGAAATAATGGCTTATGAAATGAATACGAGACCGGGCAGGGGGAATAGGAGTCGATGAGATGGATTCTCGGGCACATAGCCCTGCCTTTGTTGGTTAAGGACCGATTCGTATGCCGCCCTGCTGAGCAAGTTTGAACTTTACTAGAGTCATACTGGATATATGGGGTCCAGGAAACCGATGTATCTTGGGAAGCTTTTCTTGAGACTTTTCCGATCGCCTCAGGCTTTTGGCCGCAGCACAGTAGACAGAAACTCGCTCACGACATCTTCACAGTGGAAGGGTGCACCGTGAGTCAGGATACTGTCCTAGACGATTGAATCGATTCAACTTGGGCGGAACTTGAGAAAGGTGGCTACGTACGACGTCCGTGGAGTGCACTGATGTGACTTCTAGTACGGGCGTACGTGTCATGTTTTCCGGGTATCATTGATTCGAATCACCGTCCCTCGCGGATATGAGTACCACTTGTTCACTGAGTTGTGACGTAGTAAATACTGAAGAAGTCATAAGAATATGACATATTGAATTTGATGAGATCATGCACATTATTATTGCACCTACAAACATGACACAATGTTTATTTGTTTGGGATCCTGGCTCAAGTGAATGTGCACTCTTATTTGATGGACAAGATCAAGATGGCGCATTATGTCGTCCACCACCTTGGCCTCCTCCTTTGATGCACACAAAAAGATTTGATGGCGTTGCATATTTGGACCAACACATGAGAGAAGATGAACTTGAGTCGAGGACGACTCCAATTAAAGAAGGAGAGGATGATGAGGACATCACTTATATGGATACAAACAACACTCCATTGAATATACAAGATGCAATCAATAGAGTTCATACACAACAATTAATTTTAGAGGTGAGTTCGTTCTTATATGTTTCTTTATATGTTTTTGAGCATAGATTGCTACCTAATAATTTAATTGTGATTAGGATCCATAGAGAGGTTCAAAGAGTACTTGGAGGGAGTATTAGGGACGTGGAAGACCACAGAATTCGTTCAAAGAAGATGGAAACCGAACCAAACTTCAAATCGTATCCAACTCGGAGTCCAGGAGCAGTACGCACTAAAACGGACGCCCAGGACGCATACGAACTCCGTTTTGGACATTCCACATATGCACGGAAAGGGGAAAGGATAACCTTTCTAATGGCGCTTGTCCCATATCAAAATTCCTTCGGAGTCGACGGGAATCGTCGAAACAAAATCGAGTTCAGAATCTGTCAGGGTGCTGCGCCATCGTATTGGGCCATTGGGCCTTGTATCAAGTCTAAGTCCATTATTTTCGTGTGTTAGGGTTAGGTCACGACCCCAACACCCCCTTGGATGTCCTCCCACCTATATATACTCCATAGTAGCCACCATGAACAATTGGATTTTGCTTAGATCAATAAAATCGCCGTTCTACGGTTTGTGAGACCCCAATTTCACGATTTCCGATCGTGTCTTCTACGTTCTTGCTCGTGTTCTCGATTGCACTTGCAGGGATTAGCCTTCTTGGCGAGGTCAAGCGTGTGCAGCATGGTTGATAACCAGCGGAGCCGTGGTCTAGTGATTGCAGGGGTACTCGAACCGCTCGAGTGCCGCGGGTCATCAACGTCGAGTTCTCCACCCCAATCGACATACCTTTCGGAAGATCGGGCCTAAACATACTCATCAGAATTATAATTGCTTTGCAACCTTGTGTATCTTAGAGATAGCACAATTAAAAGTTTACAGTTTCGAATTACTTATCCGGTAATAGCATTATGTGCTTTGGGCATGTCATATCATCAGCAAAGCGTTTCTTGTTTGATTGTGGAGTCTATGATGTGCCGTGCCTGAAGAATGTCATGTGCTACTTAAAACATGACTATAAGGATCCAGTTGTAGGCGAGTCCTTTATGCCATTCCTTACCTATGCTTAGTATTCACCCCTGCATATGTCTAGTGAGAAGGGTTAGTCTTGCTGAGCCTTATGCTCACGTTTGCACTTTAACGATTTTTGCAGGTATTAGGTTTATCTCTGCTGTTTAGGTTGTACATGAGATCTCGAGGTGTCGAGATAAATCTTATGTGAACCACGCCGCTGCTGAATGTTCTTCATGATACTAGTGAGAAGCGTCCTAGGGCATGGACGTCTTCTCTTCTGCTTAGTTAAGTGAGATTATGAGTATGTATTTTCCGCTACGTGTGTACTTCTATTGTACACTATTTTGTAAACTCTGTTTAAGGTGAAATGAAAGCTTTATATGTTTTAGTATCCTTTTTGTGTGTGCTGTTAGGTGCTGCATCGCACGGCACCACCCAATGAGATCCTCATATGTGTGGACTCCGGTCCCCACATACCAACGGTAGTACTGGTAGAATTGTCAGAATCTTCCTCCGACAAGAACCTTGGCTCGACACTATTTTCTTGGGTACTCCATGTTTGCATACAATTTTCTCCATATAAGACTCAGCTAACTGTGCTGCAGTATACTTAGTCTTGACAGGAATGAAATAAGCCGATTCGGTCAACCGTCCACAATAACCCATATTGGGTCATAGCTGGATTGGGTTCGCGGTAATCCAACTATGAAGCCCATACCGATCTCTTCCCACTTCCACTCTAGAATCTTTAATGGCTGCAATAATCCAGCTGGCCTTTGATGTTCCACTTTGACTTGTTGACATACATCACATAGTGCAACGTACTCTACTATGTCTTTATTCATGTTGACCACCAATAACAAGTCTTCAAGTCTTTGTACATCTTTGTACAGCCAGGATGGATTGAGCAAGGTGAGTCATGTGCCTCCTTCAATATTGTTCCCCGAATATGTTTAACATTGGGCACAACAATCCTCTTTCCAAGCCATAGAGTACCATGTTCGTCTTCATCAAATCTGAATTTTCTCCTTTCCTGGGTCATTTCCTTGATTTCATGAATTTCCTCATCCTTGGTCTTACCTTCTCGAATTTCTTGCTTCAAGGTTGGATTTAACTCCATTATCTCCATCTCACTCACAAATCCAAGATTTAACCGTTCAAACTCCTTACATAGCTCAGATGGCAACTCTAGAACCGTGAGATGGTGATTTGCTCCTTTTTGACTTAAAGCATCGGCCACTACATTAGCTTCCCTGGGTGAAAGTTGATTCCCACATCATAATCCTTGATGAGCTCTAACCATCTTCGTTGCCTCAAATTCAGATCCGTTTGTGTGAATATGTACTTGAGACTCTTGTGATCCGTGTAAATCTCACACCTATAACCAAGAATGTAATGTCTCAAAATCTTCAAGGCATGCACTACGGTTGCAAGTTTGAGATCATGCGTAGGAAAATTCTGCTCATGTTTCTTCAATTGACTCAATGCATAAGCTACTAGTTGACCTTCTTGCATGAGTACACATCCAAGTCCCTGCCTTGAGGCATCGCAATAAATATTGAAACTTTTGCTCACATCCGGCAAAACTAAGGCAGGTGGTGTTGTCAACCTCATCTTAAGCTCCTCAAAACTGTCCTGACAAACTTGAGTCCACTGGAATGCCTTTCCCTTCATCAACAACTCAGCATGGGTTTGGATATTTTTGAGAAATCCTTGATGAACCGACAGTAATATCCAGCCATTCCAAGAAAAATCCTTATTTACTTGACATTCTGTGGCGGTTCCCACTTTAGGACATCCCTCACTTTTCTTGGGTCAACTGATACTCCTCCTCCGGAGATGATATGGCCCAAGAATGACACCTCCTTTAACTAAAACTGGCACTTGCTGAACTTGGCATACAACTGGTGTTCCCTCAGTTTTGCAACGTGAGCCTTAAGTGCTCCTCATGCTCCTCCTCACTTCTTGAGTAAATCATAATATCATCAATGAACACCACAACGAATTTATCCAAGTACTCTATGAAGACCTTATTCATGAGGTACATAAAGTATGCAGCTGCATTCGTCAATCCAAAGGACATAATGGTGTACTCATAAGATCCATATCGTATCCGAAAAGCTGTTTTGGGTATGTCTGACGGTCTGATATTCATTTGGAAGTATCCTGACCTCAAGTCGATCTTGGAGAAAACACAGGTGCCCCTCATCTGATCGGACTAATCCTATATACGGGGCAATGTGTACTTGTTCTTAATCATCATCTCATTGAGAGCTCGGTAGTGTACACACATCCTTTGAGATCCATCCTTCTTATCCACGAATAGCACTGGTGCTCCCCGGGGCGAAGAGCTTAAGCGAATGAAACCCTTCTCTAGCTACTCTTGAATTTGCTTCTTGAGCTCCGCTAACTCCATAGGAGGCATTCTATATGGCTTCTTAGCTATAGGTACAGTTCCAGGTATTAATTCAATAACAAACTCTATGTCTCGATCAGGCGACATACCTGGCAACTCATCCGGAAATACATCTGTAAACTCGCACACCACTGGAATCTCCTCAATTGCGGCACCATCCATTTGATTCAGATCCACTTTCTTAGGTGTGTGTTGAGAAGCTTCAAATTCTATGTTGACCCCTTCCTCATTTGTCAACTTCATTGTCTTCGTGGCACAATGAATAATTCCATTGTGCTTCCTTAACCAGTCCATACCAAGTATTATGTCCAATCCTTGAGAATCCAAAACAATGAGGTTGGCAAAGAAGTCTACCACCCTTATTCTATGGCTTACTTTTGGACATACTATATTCGTCCTCAACTCTCCTCCAGGACATTTAACCAAAAAGGTATACTTCATATGAGATATGGGCAAACTATACTTGGCAACATACTTTGATGCAATGAATGAATGTGATGCTCCAGAATCAAATAACATAGTCGATTGGTTGGATTTTGCGAGGAACATACCAATCACCACATCATCCGCTTGTTGGGCTTCCTCCGTAGAGACATGGTTCACCTTGCCACGAACAAAATTCGGAAGTCCACGGTTGCCTTGTGGCGCTCCTCCATTTGATCTTTGGTTCCATCTTGGAGCATTGTTCCCTTGACCAAGGCCCGACTTCGGACCTTGGGATGCAAAATGTCCTACCTCACAACAAGTATAGCATGACCTTGCTGCACCAGAATTGTTTTGGACAAGCTTAGTTTTGAGCATTAGCTGGGAAATTAGCACGGGGCGCAGGAGGCATTGGAAGACGAGGTGCTTGCATAGCGGGGCGTTGCTGTGTGGGCTGATGCTGGGCTCGGCGCGGTGGAATAGCAAGGCGATATGTAGGAGCAGAAGTGTTGTAGTATGGCACATTTGGGGGTGCAAAGCGGGGGCGAACATTACTTCCTTGTGACTGTCCCTGATATGACATCTTCCTCTTGTTATCTTGTTCCATCTCACGAACCTTATTCTCAACTACAATAGCCTTGTCCACAAGCTTCTGGAATTTTGCATAGTCACAATTGAGCAATTGGACTTGAATCTCATTGTTTAGTCCCCTCATGAACAAATATTGCTTGCGGTTGTCCCGATTAACATCCTCCGGAGCATACCTTGAGAGTTGAGTGAATTTATTGAGTTACTCACTCACGCTTGACTTTTCATGCCTTAAGTTCTCAAACTCCTACCTCTTCAAGATCATAACACCTTCAGGAACAAAGTGAGAGTGGAATTTCTCTTTGAATTCAGCCCAAGTGATCCCCTCTTGATTTTCATGAGCATTGCAATGCGAGTCCCACCAATCCACAGATACTCCAACTAGATGATGCGAAGCAAAAAGAACCTTCTCCCTGTCATTGCACTGGACAATAGCGAGCTTCTTCCCCACAGATTTCAGCCAATCATCAGCTTCCATTGAATCATTTCCTTGAGCAAAAGTAGGTGGTCTAGTCCTCATAAACTCTCCTAGTCTGTTATGAGCTGGTGGGGGTGAAAATGGAGGCATATAGGGCTGATTCTGATTAGTGGTCTATAGCTGTCCTAAAGTCTGCATCACAGTCTGCATAAGCTGATTCATCATAGCCAACAACAACTGAAGGTTGACAGCCTCGGGTCCAGGACCATTGTTGTTGTTTTGAGGTGCCCCATTGTTTTCCTCATTCTCATTAGCACCCCTCTGGTTACGGGTCCTCGGCATCTGAAGAGAGAGCAAGAGATAGAAGAATTTACAAAACGTCCCCAACTATATGCATCAAGGGATATGAAACTAAACAACTACCTATACTAGCCTATATGGATGTGCCTAGTGCTAAAGCATCCCACGATCCTCTACTAAGCACACAAGCAAACATTACATAGCAAACAACACACCAAACAATCGACAACGTTTCCTGAGTGTTTCTGTGTGCTCTAAAGTGTTCATTCTATCAAGGTTGCATCCTACGGTCAACCTGTGGCTCTGATACCAATTTGCGACCCGGTTCTGAAAAACGAACCAAGTGCAGTGTATGTGTGCCAGGATGTTGTTTCACACATAGACATCAACATCACAAATGAGAATCAGAATTTAACCATGCCACGAATAATAAATATACCTTGATTCTATTGCAGAAGAAAATAACCTAGCGTAGACGACTCCAACTCCGCAGGCAATCGACAGTAGTACCACACCTAGTGCTCCCCGTTGTCTTCCAAAATATCTCTTGTAGCTGAATTAATTATGGGAATAGCAAGAGTGAGTACATGTCGTACTCAGCAAGTGTGGGAAAATGTGACATGTAGCTAAAAACAAGGATTATAGTACATGGCTAATTGCATAAAAGTACATTTCATAAACATGTAAAAGCAGCCTACAATGTCTATGTGAGTTTAAATCCCATCATCACCCAAGTAATTATAATAACACATATCCAACATCCCCATTTACATCATAATTCATTTATAACCAGCTATTAATTAATGTCATCACCATATGCCAAATTCATATCCAACCAAACTCATATGACATAACCAATCCCATACATAACGATCCCAAAACCCAAGTCCAATTCTAATCATGGAAGTTGTTTAGGTGCTCATAACCAGGAGCACGGCTGTCATGATAGTTTTTAACACTCTGCTGAGGTTGTACCACTTTACCCACAAGTTCGTGTTTTCATCACCTGTCAGCGACTAAAGAAAATTCCCTTATGCCAATTACACTTCCTTAGGTGTATGTCCAAGAGATCACAAAATAGCCTTTACAAAGGGACTACCAGCGTATTCAGACCCACAAAGATTTCACCGATGGTGATGTCTCCAACTGAGCACATCCAACCAAGGGCACCCTCTTGTGCTGTTCGGATCGCAGGGCAGTCCCGCCACTATTGCAAACCCATTCGACTCCCATTCCCTGCTCCTCCAAATGATCCGAATCGATGCGGGTAATACTCCTAATTGATTGGCTAAGTCGCACCCGTAATTGGCCTTGTGGTGGCACTGTTGTCCTTGCTTATACTCGCATGAACCAGTCCTTAGATCCAAGGCAAGCAAACCACCATATCATCTAACCCAATCCATAAACCATGCTTGTTGAGATCTCCCAAGTCCCATGTTACCAATTATCCATGTTCATCAATTCATATCATCCATAGGGTCATTAATTTATAATTAAGTTGTTTGGTTGTTTTCCCATCCCAATTAATTAGAGCGAAGCAAAAAGTTAGAAAAACCCTTCCTGACACTC
Organism: Tuctoria greenei; assembly: GCA_036927565.1. Taxonomy (NCBI): domain Eukaryota; kingdom Viridiplantae; phylum Streptophyta; class Magnoliopsida; order Poales; family Poaceae; genus Tuctoria; species Tuctoria greenei. Next base: position 184,710,912 of record JAYESD010000003.1, on the reverse strand, counting down.
TACAACATGTTCCAAGCGACAAGGATGGTCAAACACGACTTGTAAACTCCTATCTTGGGTTTCTCATCAATTTGACACAAGCATGCAGTTTTGCAAACAAAACATTTAAAAACAGGATCAAAATGATAAAGGACACCTGCTTTGTTCCAACGGATAGGGTTGCTCAATCGCTTCAAAGTCTTGGTTCTGGAAATCCTTGAATAAGACCTCTTGAGCACGTCCCTCTACTCGCAATCATACACGTACAAGAAAACACATACAAATCAACACAATGCACACATATTAATCAATATGCAATGACATGAATGCATGCGAAGTTCGATAATTAATCATCTACGGTTGTTTATTAAGTAGATGCAACTAGTTCATATGTGCTCATGCGAGTTTACGGGGGTTTTAGCGATAATTAGAGTTGCTGAAATAAAATAGATGTAGATGCATCTAGGATTTAATTCCGGGTATTAGATCTATTACGTAGCTAATATTCGTCTCAGAAAATGTATCCTACCATAGATGCGGCGGCTTCGAGGGTTGCGGGATGGAGGCATAGCATAGACGAAATAGATGGCACAACAATCCTTCGGCGGCACGTCGATGGCGCCGCGACGATCTTCGGCGGACGGCGGCTCCTACCTTCTCTTCCTCTTCTTCTTCTCTTTTCTCTCCTGTTTTTCTCCTTGTTGCGGCCTCCCTTTTTTTCTACCTGACGGCTAGGGTTTTTTCTGACGGCTGGCTGGACTCCTACGTAGCCAAAACTTTACGTGATTGAGGACCGAGGCCTTGGTGCCTTTTTATAAGCGGCAGGGAGGCACATGGTACCGTCCTCGGGATAGAGTCTCGCTCACCTACGTCTGGCGCTGCGCGTGTGGCACAGCGCGCCCACTCGGCTCGTGACCGAGTCAGGTGCAGCCAGGCCGGCGCTGGCTTGCTTCTTCTTTTTTCATTTTTTATATATACTTTTTTTATAATTACATGTATATAATTTTTATTCCATATATTATTATTATTATTATTATTATTTTTCCTCATTACCTATACATATTTATACATAGGTTTTATTTATTATTTTTTTCTTCTCTTTGGTTCTACTAGTGATTTATGCATGAAAATTTATGCAATGGATGATGCTATAAATGAAGGTGTTACAGTTTGACACCATCTTATCAATCAAATCTTTGGCTTAGGGCACTGTGAATGAGAAGAAGGCACCTCCAGCAGCAGCATCAACATGGTCACGGGCGGAAGGGATCGGCCCGTTGTAGAAGTTTTGGATAATTAGCCAATCATCCGTCCCATGGTGAGGACAGGCTAGGATGTACACCTGAAGCCTTTCCCAAGCCTCGGGAATAGATTCTTTGGCATCTTGCTAGAAGCTGAAAATTCTTCCACGTAGGGCATTGGTCTTGCCCAACAGGAAAAACATGGCGAGGAATGCCGTAGAACATTTCTCCCAAGTATCTAAAGCACTTTGGTTCGCTTAGAACCATTGTTTTGATCTCCCAAGAAGAGAGAATAGAAACAACCTAAGATGGATAGCATCAGGAGATATGTCCTTGATCTTAAAAGTGCTGCAGATCTCAAGGAACTGTTGCGGGTGAGCTCTTGCATCCTCGTTAGCCTTCCCAGAAAATGGGTTGGCTTGCACCATAGTGATAACGCCAGTCTTTATTTCCAAGTTTATGTCTCCCATATTAAAAGTGGGCCCAACAGGCGCATTGTTAGCGGAGGGAGACGAAAACTCACGAAGGGTCTTCCGGGCCATTAGCATTTCGGTTGTTGGTGCAGTTGCGTTGGCTTGCTTTGCCGCTCGAAGGATCTAAAGAGTAATTACACGAGGTCGATCTCTCAGAAGGGATTCGAGATCTTCAACAAAGTTTTTTGGCAAGCAGAAACCAGACATACAGTACCCTATTTTCACATAAAATGCGAAGACAAAGAAGGGTCATTCTACTAAAACCTACCAGGGTCCTATCCTATTCACTCAATCATTCAATACTTCATATGCCTTCCCTAGCAACTGCGCCAAAAATGCTTATTGACGGTTCCTACGCACTACTAACAATTCATCTCTAGCAGTGGTGCCAGAAATGCTTGTTAATAGATTTTAGATTATACATATAAATCCACAAATGCACGGAAACTATCAATGTTGCATTTATCCTCTAAGAGTATTCCCAAAGAGTGTCATTTATATTCTCTCAAAGGAAGGCTAGATGGAAGTAAAATAATCATCAAATGGAAAGGCTAGGTTGGCCTAGGTAGGGTTCTAGCAAAGATGGATAAATGATAAGGGTTAGATAGAGACTCCTACGATGCTTCTAGTGTACATATACATAGCCTAAGTTAGTTACTAATAATCATGTCAATTATGAATTCTCATACTAAGTGGATTAACACATTGGGCACGGGTTTACCCCTAGCAATACTAGGACATATTCCGCCAAGAGCCTGTGACATAGCCGAACATGGAGGATTACAAAGGACAGATAGGGCTTTCACCACCTACTGCCTACCTCTTCAATCTGTGGGTCTACGAAACATTCAACGCTACTCTCTATCCTAGCACCATGCTAGCATATTAAGTAATTACCTTAAGAGCCTAGGGACAAGCCATCCTAAGGCAATGAACTAAATCATCGTTGAACCTATGTTAATATATAGCATAGGTGATTCAGATCAACATAATCATGTCATAGCTAATTAACTATAGTGGGGGTTTGTAGTGTTTATGATGATATAATGAGAATGGTATAACATAATCATAAATACTACTCCTACCACATACATGGAATCCACAATCTAACAAGAAATGCTTCATCCAAGTATTTGAACAATAGAAGACTAAAGATATCATCTTTATTAAGAGTAAAGACACAACTACAAATAGGAATATAAGAGCCATACCTTTCCCAATTAGAAATTGGGAAGAGACTCCTTCTACTCTTCTCCTACTTGGACTATGAACTGGAGACTCTCCTCTCTACAACCTATACTCCTCTAAAGCTATGGAGAGTAGTGGATACAATAAATTAATACTCAAGTGGTGTCTGTTGAAGTGAGGGGTCGTATTTATATATTGGATAAGGGTCGGCTCCCACCACCAAAAACGCGCGAATCAGTCACCCACGATCTCTTCAAGCCGGGAGGAGCCAACACATGGAGTTTGACCGCGTTTGGCGCCAAGACCTTGTCGGCCAACTAGGTGGGTCGGCCAACCTAGTCTTGGCTCCTTTTGCAGTGTGCTTCCTCCAGGTCTATGCCAAGTGGGTCCCATTGATTGATATTGGTGCTACACCGTTGGATGGCCTCAGATACTTCTATTTGTGGGCCGTTTGATCCATGTGGTGCCACATGTTTGTCGCTTGATTGGCTGCAATGATATTTTATAGGATCCATCCTCTTGTTTCACTTCAATTCTACATAGAATCCATGCATGTGCTACTTTCTCCAAGTACAAGTGGAAATAGGTTAAATAGAAAGGTGATGTGTGCAAGAAATGATGTTTCCTTCACATAATTGAGTTATATTGACGGGTGAAATTGGTATATAATAGCTGTCAACAATTATTTTTCTTCTCTTGTGGTTTCTTCTCATCCTTCTTCTTCTTCTTGTCATCCTCCTTCTCGTATTGGAAAGTAACAATGAAATGCCCATACTTGCCATAGTTGTAGCATGCTCTTTTGGTCCTTGACTTCCTCTTCTCCTTGCCTTTGCCCTCATGATTGTCACTTCTTCTTCTTTTCATCATTTTCTTCAATTTCATGATGAAGAATGTCATCTCTTCATCATCCATGTTCGTGCTCTCTTCATCCCCACTATCTTCATCTCCACTTGACACTTGCACTTCTTTGCCCTTGGACTTGGATGAGGCTTTGAGAGTTATGTCCTTCTTCCTTGATGAAGTCACTTTTGAAAGGTCTTTGACATATTGGGCTTCCATCTCCATCATTTCATGATTTATAATTTCCCTAACACCTCATCTGGGGTCATCTTGTAGAAGTTGCTGCTCCCCCGGATCAAGGTGCAAAGTGTGATGTTGCGGGGCATGAATGCCCTCATCAACCTCTTTACCACTTCATGGCCCATCGATTTCTTGAATTCGTATGCTCGACTCTTGTTGATGAGGCTCTTGAGTCGGTTGTACATCTCTTGTGGTGTTTCCTCATCTTCCATGGCGAAGCGCCCAAGTTCTCTCTCTATCATCTCAATCTTGGTCTGTCGCACGGATCGATTGTCCTCATGAGCAATCTTGACCTTATCTTATATCTCCTTGGCAAGCTCCAACCCATCCACCTTGTTGAACTCTTCTTGGCTCAAGGATGAGTTGAGCACAACCGTCGCTTGAACATTGTAGTGGATTTGTTGCACTTGCTCATAGGTGAGCTCTTTATCAACCACTGGGATATCTATTTTTGTGCATACAATGTGCCAAATGCTAGAATTGAGAGATATTAGATGCAATTTCATATTATGCTTCTACATATTGTAGTTAGTTCCATCAAAGTGAAGTGGTTTGCCCAAAGGAATTGACAAGTAGTTAGAATGTGAATTTAAGCGCTCATAGTTAAAGGGATATCGAGAGTAGTCTTGTTAACTACTCCTAAGCCTACTCTCCTTCTCTTCTCTTTTCTTCTTCTCGGCTTCCTCTTTCTTCTTCTTGGGGAGCTCCATGAGTTTGACCACCTCTTCATCCTCATCCGCACTTGAGACATTGAATGGAGGAGGTGGCGGTTGTGGCTTGCTGCCATCAGTATTGGGAAGAGGTGGTTTTGATTCTTGAGTTCCCTTGGGATTGGTCTCGTCGGTCTTGGCGGTGTCATTGAGTGCGTCTTCCTTTCCAGAATTGTCTCCCATCCTATCTTGGAGCAGTTAAGCCCTTGATGGAGATACCTACTCTGATACCTATTGAAAGTAGCCTAGAGGGGGTGAATAAGAACTTAAAAAAATACACTTAATTCAAAATTGTCCGGATCCCAAACCTCGGATATGTCCGAGCCTGGGTCGGACTTGTCCGACAGTGTTTGGACAAGTCTGGGAATAAGTTGGATAAGTCTGAAATTCTGTGCAGGACTAAACAAAGGAGTGATTTTCTCTACTTTATTGATGTGAAAAGCAACCAATCAATTCTAGTATCAATATGGATGACAAAATATGAACTAAAAGGTGCTAGAACGAGTAGATGACACAATACCCCTAGATGATCACTAGAAAGGTAAATATCGTGTGGAAATGACAAGTGAGACAACAGAGACGGAATTTTTCACCGAGGTTAAGTTCCACGGAGGAACCTATGTCCCCATTGTTGAGTCCACAAAGGACACCGGCCTTCACTAGCTCTTCCCTCACAAAGGGAACACAAAGGTCATGCATTGGTCTTCCACTATCAGAACAAGGATGCATACAAACTATCCAAACAACGAAATCACAAGAGAAATCAACCGGATGACACCTAACCGTCCAGGGTATGAACCCAAGAGTAACAAACATGAAAAACTCAAGCAAACTCAGTGAATTAAATCAGAGCTCAACCCAAAGCTCTTTCCGCTCAACTCTCGTGACCACTCCTTCACTCTTCCCAAAAATTAATGATTTTAGCTCCAGAAGGTGTACATCATGTTTCGGAGTGCTCTTGAGGGTTTCACAGGCACAGGTGTGTGTTTGAATGGTTAGGGTTAGGCTAAGAGAAGATTTGCTCCCCTATTAATAGCCAAACAGTAATTTTAACCGTTGTTAACAGCACAGGTCAAACAAGTCCAAAAATATCTCGGGCATGTATGAGTCAATGGACCCACTAACACTATGGCAAAGTACTTCAGTTTGAATTAATGTGCAAAAGCCACATCAGACACGTTCGACTAACCTCGGACAAGTCTGAGTTTTCAAGGTCGGATCTTTTTCTCACACTTTTTCTGACACCCAGTGCCGAAAATGAACCAAGTGTGGCGCATATGTGTGCCCAGGATGTTCATCACACATACACGAGTGCATCACATACGATATACAAAAAATAACCACATCACAAGAGTAAATAGGTACCTTATTACAATAATCCAATGGTTCGCAAATTAAAAGTGTGAGGCCTATGTGTGATAAATACATTGGCTTGTGCTGAATACATTGGCTTTGACGATAAAAGTTTTAAATACTACCAAAACACCTTTTTGGCAAGGTCCAACGTAAGGTCTGACTTGATGTGTCTAGGTCCGACTAGCTTTGCTTAGCTCCGGCTCTAGGTCCCACTAGCTTTGGTTAGCTCGAGCTCTTGGTCTGACTAGCTTTGGTTAGCTCCGGTGCTAGGACCTGCTAGCTTTGGTATGTTCTAGTGCTAGATCTTGTTAGTTTTGGTAAGCTCCAGCTCAAGGTCCGCTTAGTTTTGGCAAGGTCCAGAGCTAGATTGCAATGGTTCTGCTTTTACTTTGAAATATTTCGAACTTGTTTTACATTTATGGAATGTTTGCATAGTATTATTTTACTAAGTTTTTGGTGTGTTTTGGTGGTTATTGCTGTTATCAATTTGCTATGGCTTGCAACATGCTTATGTGAGGTGCTCACGTCAGGTGTTGCGGTTTGGGAACTAACGAGAGTCAAGTCGAGGACTTGTGCTCGGAAGTATTGGTTGTTCATTCATGTGCAGGTGTTGCTTGAGTTCAAACATGGCTGGTGACGGGATCCATTGAACTAGTCTCAGTGAGAAGATGAGGTTCAACAACCAAGTTCGGGAGGAATTGTGGTGGAGTTGATCGGGAGGTCGCACATCATGTTTGAATCAAGAACAATGCATATGAAGGTATCGTGGATGTCATTGGAAGATGTTTGCACGTGTGCAAGGAGTGCATGGACGTGGCTACATGGTTCCGAGGCGTGATGAAGAGATGTGGACATAAAAAAATTGGTCGGAAAGGTCCAACCGACTAGGTTGTGGACTCAGGCTGCGACTGAGTCATGTTTGACTCAAATAACGAAAATTTTGAGTTGGTTATGATAGGATTTTGTGTGGGTCACGAATTTAAGTTTTTTTAGGAATGTGGGATACGTTCCTAAGGTGTTTAGAAGTCTTAAGATTGCTTCTATCTGCGTATAGAAGAGTCTTGAGCAGTTATAGAAAGTTTTGATTCATGAATTGAGTAGGATTAGAGTCCTAGTTAGGTTTGGGTTGGCATAAGGGATGGTTTTATAAGCAAGGGAGGCCAGAGCTCGTGGTGCACGACTTTGGAGCTGTTTCTCTTTTGTTTTGATCAATAAAATTCGTAGTTTGAAGGAACATTTGTGCCTTGTTCGTCCGACTTGTTTTCGTCAAGTCTTTCTTGTCGAGTTTCTGCACAGCACTACCTTTCTTTGGTTGTTTTATCATAACTCAAGTTTTACAGATCTGATTGACGTGATTCTTTTTGGGTTGTCTTCACAACTTCATTTTATATCATATGTGAAATTATCACGGTCATTGGATTGGTGGTTTTGGATCTACACAAGTTTCTTTGCAGTTTTCCAGAACTATTTTTCTTGGGTCAAACAGATTGCCCTTTGTTTGATCTTTCGCGTAACTTGAGTTTTTCTCGAAGGATTTTTGTGATTCTTGTTGTGAAGTCTTTGTGACTTGATTCATCACAATATATACTTGTTTAGTTACAATTGATCACCTTTAGATTAGTCGCACACATAGTTTCTTTAATAGATCAGTTTTCTGCCGAGGGGTGTTTTCGTTGCTTCCGCTAAAAAGTTTTAATCTACCATTCACCCCCCTCTGGTAGCCTTACAAGTGCTCTTTGATCCTACAATTGGTATCAGAGCCATGGTGCTCTTAATCTCTTTGATTTGCACGTGTTTTGACTAATCATTATGGAGAAATACTCCGCCAAACTTTGTGTGTTTAGTGGTATTGATTTTCAGGTTTGGAAGGCACGCATGGAGGCTTTCATCCAGGTGCAAGGCTTCGCGATATGGGAAATGGTATACAAACCTTATGATGTGCCACCAAACAATCAAGTTACGGCTATGAATCTATGGGACGTTGACAACAACAACAAAGCCCACAACTTGATCATTCAGGGACTCACTCAAAGCGACTTTGATCGTGTCGCGCACCTCCGATAGGCATACGATGTTTGGAGATCTCTTTGTGATTATCACAAAGGATCCAATAAAATCAAGGAAGTAAAAAAAGATATGTTCAAAAAGGAGTACATGCGCTTCGACATGCAACCTGGTGAGTCCATCGATCAACTTTTTGCCCAATTTAATAAAATTCTCAGTAATCTACGTAGTGTCAACATAAAATTTTCTGATTCTGAGAATGCTAGGGAATTCCTTAGTGCACTAGACATGACAATATGGGAGATGAAAGTAACATCCATTCGTGAATCAACTGTCATGAGTACACCTACATTAGATGTGCTATATTATAAATTGAAAACTCATGAAATTGATATAATCTCACGTAAGAACCCCAACAAGTCTCTTGAATTTGTTTCTCAACGTGATATGCCTAGCTCCAGCCAATCCTCATCTAGCAATATACTTGTTTTGCTGTCTTCACTAACCCTAGAACATATTGAAGAATTTCCAGAAGAGGAGCTAGCTCTCATCTCTACTCGGTTCTCAAAAGCATTGCAAAATGTCAGAACTAGAAGGAGGGGAAGCTTCGTACCTCAAGTATGCTTTGAATGTGGTAAGACAGGACACTTTCGTACAGATTGCCCTAACCTTTCAAGTCCTTCTACCCTTGATGAAAAGCAGAATAAAGTCAAGTCCTCTTCTGGCAACATCAACAAGAAAAAGAAGGATCTTACAGGACGCAAACTGATAAAAAGTTTCATCACCGCAATTCAAGAACTTGGCTCAAGTGATGTATACATTGGAAGTGACGAAGATGAAGATGATCTGGCAAACTTTTGTTTCATGGCGGACAAATCAAGATCAAGTATGGAGGATGTAGAACACAACAGTGACAACGAAGAGGTATGTCCTACTTGTGATGAAATGTGTGATGCTATTTCTCCTGCAACAGTTATTGTTAAGAAAAAGGACAAAAATCTTAGGGACAATGTTGTTAAAATTGAGTCACTAGAATCTGAAATTACCGTTTGAAAACCTTGATTCCTAGTGATGATTTTTGTTCCTCATATGATTTAATATATGAACAATTGTCCTCCTTAAGAAATCCACACTCCTCCAATCTTGATAAACTTGATTTAGAGATTTAAAAGAACAAAAAGCTTGCTGCACTTAATGACAGAAAATTAAAAGATGCTTCTTGTTCTACAATTGATTTGCATTGTTCTACCTGTAATGATCTTGAAAAGAAACTAAAAGATGCTATGAATGAAATTTCAATACTGAACAATGCTTTACGTGCTCATGAAGTTAAATATTGTTCTAATTGCAAATTAAAAGGAAAAACTTCATGTGAAAGCTGTCTAGAATTGTCTAAGAAACTTGATGACATGAATAGAACACTAGAGCAGTTTTGTATTGGGAACAAAAATCTAAACTTGCTACTGAATTCATCCAAATATTTGACCGTGTTGCTCACCTCCGATCTGGATCTGATGTGTGTAAGGCATCCTGCGACTACAATGAAGGATCCAACACGATCAAGGAGGTAAGGCAAGACATGTTCAAAAAAGAGTTCATGCGCTTTGAGATGCAACCAGGTGAGTACATCGACGATCTATTTGCTCGCTTTAATTAAATTCTCAACAACTTGTGTAGCGTCAATGTTAAATTTTCAGATGCTGAGAATGCTAGTCAATTACTAAGTGCATTAGACATGTCAATTTGAGGGACGAAAATCACATCTATTCGTGAATCTACTATCATGAGTACACTTACTTTAGATGTTCTATATTCTAAATTGAAAACTCATGAAATTGACATAATCTCATGAGTACACTTACTTTAGATGTTCTATACTCGCAACAAGTCTCTTGCATTTGTTTCTCAACATGACATGCCTAGCTTGGGCCAATCTTCATCTTGCGGAACACTTGTTTTGTTGTCCTCTCTAACCCGTGAACAGATTGAAGAGTTTCTAGAGGAAGAACTTGCACTCATTTCTACCTGGTTCTCAAAAGCATTGCAAAATGTGAGAACTTAAAGGAGAGGAAGTGTCGGACCTCAACAATGTTTTGAATGTGGTAAGACAGGACATTTTCGCACGGATTGCCCTAACCTTTCAGGTACTACTTCCTGTGATAAAAAAGCAAACAAGGACAAAGCACTCCTCTACAAACGAGACAAAGAAGAAAAATGGTTTTAGAAGATGCCAATTGGTGAATAGTTTTATCTCCGCACATCATAAACTTGGACCAAGCGATGTGGACATTGGAAGTCATAAAGATGAAGATAATTTGACAAACTTTTGCTTCATGGTGGGCAAGTCAAAATCAAGTATGGAGGAGGCATAACACAACAGCGACAATGAAGAGGTATGTCCTACTTGCGAAGAAATGTGTGATTCTATTTCTCATGCCACTGTTATAGTTAAGAAAAAGGACAAAAAGCTTAGGGACAATGCTCTTAAAATTGAGTCACAAGAATCTGAAATTAATCGTTTGAAATCTTTGATTTCTAGTGATGATTCTTGTCCCTCAGGTGATTTAATATATGCACAATTGTCCTCTCTAAGAAGTGCACACACCTCCACACTTGATAAACTTGAGTTGGAGATTGAAAAGAACAGAGAGCTTCTGCACTTAATGATAAAAACTTGAAAGATGCTAGCTGTTCTACAATTTATTGGCATTATTCTACTTGTGATGATCTTGATAAAAAACTACATGATGCTATGGATGAAATTTCTATTTTGAAAAATGCTTTACATGCTCATGAGGTTAAATATTGTTCTAATTGCAAATTAAAAGGAAAAACTTGATGTGAAAATTTCCTTGATCTGTCCAATAAACTTGATGACATACATAGGACATTAGATCGGTTTTGTAATGCAAATAAGAAGCTAAACTTGCTGCTGAATTCTTCCAAGTCTTGATATGATAAAACTGGTTTAGATTTTGATTCCCATGCTCATGCTAAAGCACATCCACCTAAATTGTAAATTCATTAGGAAGTGGTTTGATTAAAACAGTTCCTAAACCAAAAGAGGTGGTTTTTAAATCTGCAGGAGTGTTGTCACGTTTGGGTTCAAATAAACATACTGCATGCTGCTCTAGACATGAACACAAAGTTGAATCTCATTGTACCTATTGTGGTAGAGAAGGTCGTATCATAGATTTTTGTTATAGACTAGCTAAACAATATAAAAAAAGAAAGAATGCAAGCTAGATTTTATAACTCTCATCCAAAATTTGCTACACATACTAAACCGGATGTCAGGAACATGCAACCTACTGTTATGAGTCAAAAACATTCGTAAGGGAGGCCAGATCTCATGGTGCACGACTTTGATGCTGTTCCTCTTGTGTTTTTATCAATAAAATTCGTAGTTTGAAGGAACTTTTGTGCCTTGTTCGTTTGACATGTTTTCGTCAAGTCTTTCTCATCGAGTTTCTGCACAGCACTACCTTTCTTTGGTTGTTTTATCATAACTCAAGTTTTACAGATCCGATTGACGTGATTCTTTTTGGGTTGTCTTTAAAACTTGATTTTCTATCATCCGTAAATATTTCATGGTCATTGGATTTGTAGTTTTGGATCTACATGAGTTTTTTGCAGTGTTCTAGAACTGTTTTTCTTGGGTAAAATAGATTGACCTTTGTTTGATGTTTCGAACGTAACTTGAGTTTTTCTTGACGGATTTTCATGATTCTTGTTGTGACTTCTTTGTGAATTGATTCTTCACAATCTATAATTGTTTAGTTACAATTTATCACCTTTAGATTAGTCGCACACACAGTTTCTTTAACAAATCGGTTTTCTGCCGAGGGGTGTTTTCGTTGCTTTCGCTAAAAAGTTTGTATCTACCATTCACCCCCTCCTCTGGTAGCTTTACACGTGCTCTTCGATCCTACAAAAAGTCTTTAATTATTACTATTGCAGTGGAAATATAAATAAACTAGGCAGTGCGGCTCCAATCCACAGACAATTGACGATAGCACACAACCTAGACCTCCGCATGATCCTCAAGATACTCTCAAACATCACTTGAAACTGTTGGTGGCGGAATTGCAAGGGTGAGTACATGTTGTACTCAACAAGTGTGGGAAAGTATGACATGTAGCTAAAAACAGGGATGATAATAAATAGCTAATTGAAGAAAAGTACATTTCATAAACATGTAAAAGTAGTCTAAAATGTCTATGTGAGTTTAATTCATATCATATCCCAACTAAACATCATAATCCATATCCATCATCCTCAATTTCCATCATACCTCATCCATCAATTTGATAACCAATCATATGCAAAATTCTCACCTTCATAACCAACCATACTCATATGACATAACCCAAATCATAACCATGTCTGAAACCATCCCAAATCCCGATTCCAACTCTAATCATGGAAGTTGTCCAGGTGCTCATAACCGGGAGCACGGCTATCATGATAGTTTTTTTAACACTACACAGAGGTTGTGCCACTTTACCAACATATTAGTGATTTCATCACCTTTCGGTGACTGAGAACCTCCATTATGCCATCTCACACTTCTGTTGGTGTGTGGCCAAGAGATCAAAAAATAGCCTTTCAAAAGGGAGTACTAGTATCTACGGACCCACTAAGGTTTCACCGGTAGGCTTGAATCTCCATTCTCCCACCTACGGGCCCCCTTGTGTGCCATGCAGATCCCATGGTAGCCCTCCTCGACTCGCATTCCCTGCTCCATCCATTGGACCATACAATACCAGCAGCACACCTAAATATTCAGCTACGCCACGCCCATACTTGGCCTTGTGGTGGCACTGTTGTTCTGGCTTATTCTCGCATGAACTGGTCCTTAGATCTAAGTCAAGCGAAACCACCATATCATCCAACCCAGTCTACAACCCATGCTTGCTTAGATCACCTCAGTTCCATGTTTACTTAAGTCATCATTATCATCAATTCACATCGTACATATGTATATTAGTTCATAACGAGCCATTTGGTTATTCCCCATCCCAATTAAGCAAAGCGAAGTAAATCTGGAAAATACCCTTCCCGACTCTCTACAATATATCCCAAGCAACAAGGGTGGTTATACAAGTCTAGTAAACACTTATCATGGGTTTCCTGTCAGTTTGACACAAGCATGCAGTTTTGCAAACAAAACATTTTAAAACAGGATCAAAATGTTCAAGGACACTTGCCTTGCTCTTGAGGCTGGTTTGGGTCAATAGCTTCAAAGTTCTGGTGCTGAATGTCCTCGTAAGCACCCTTTAGAGTGTTAGCTTTTATTCCGCACAACAATCATGTGAAACAACATTACAATAAATAAATGCTCATATATTACTCAATATGTTATGATATGCATGAATAATACAATTATTTTTGTAATACATGTTATTAGGTTGCTAGTATTGCTTACTAACTAGTTACAATTAAGTTTTACATGTTAGAGCAAGTTTCGAGTCATTACGGTGAAAACTAAGGAAGTTCCAGGAATTCCAACATTACAGGATCGGACTAGTCCGCACCATGGGCCGTACATGTCCACTTTGGACGAGAAAGTTCAACGGACTAGTCCGCAGTAGACCGGACAAGTCTGCTACGACTAGGGTTTTGCGAACTAGAGCATGGTTTGATTTAGATACGGGTCCAAGATTGACGTAGGAAAGATGGTTCATGTATTTACTGTGAATTCAAGGGTTCACTAGTCGAAGAATAGGTAAACACGATAACTCGATGGCTAGATTGATGAAGACGAAGAATTGACGAGGAAGAACATCGAAGTTGAAGAATCAATGAAGAAGATCGCAGCAGCGACGACAAACTCGCTTGATTCCTTCCTCTCCTTCTTCTTCCTTCCCTTCCCTTCCTTCTTCCCCCTTCAAGGGTGGCAGCTATGAAGAGAACAAGCGATGGGGCTCGTCTAATGTGGCTAAGGGGTATACGGTGGGTGGTGGGGTGCTTATATAGGACGGGAGGGATGAGAATTGAGCGGCGGATTCCAAGTAATAGTCGGTGGAGACAAGTAGGGCCTTAGGTGGGGTCCCACTTGTGCTCCTCGGGGGTGAGGCACGATGCTCTTGGGCCCAATTAGGGCAATTACCCAAGAACTCATCATGGAGGAAAAATAGAATCCGGGTCAGAACCCTACCTACCGGACTAGTCCATAGTGAAGCCGGACAAGTCCGATCAAGTACAAAAAGTTCAGTAGAGAAGTCCGGTGCAATGCCACACAAGTCCGATCAAGAACAGAAAGTCAATCGAACAAGTCCCTTGCCATGTCGGACGAGTCCTGGGTGTGTCCAATATCAGATCCAGACCAAGTGTTTGGAAGTTTCCAGCAGCGATCATCGGACTAGTTCGTATGTAATACACAAGTCCGGACGGGAACAGAAACGAGACCGGATTAGTCCGCAAAATCAACGGACAAGTTCGTAGAACATCAGAAATGATTTTCGGACAAATCTATATCAATTAGCGAAAAAAAGTCTGAGGGAAAATAGTAGCTAAATCAGACTAGTCCGGGGTACAATCCGGACAAGTCTGTACTAAACCAGGCTATTAATTGCTGTTTTGGCTATAATACATTTTAATCTTGTTCCTTTTTGTGTTACATTATGTTAGACATGTATAAGAATGAATGCAATGCATGATGGATGAAAATGCAGGTGTTTCTCGCCAAAATGAATCTCGCCCTCCAGATTCGATGTAGAAGGAAAAAATAGGGAAATTCTTTTTTGAGATCATCTTCATGCTCCCAAGTTGCTTCAGATTTAGTATGATGCTTCCATTGTACTTTGCACCATCGAACAACCATACTTCTTGTAACTCTCTCCTTGGTTTCCAAGATCTTGATGGGTTGCTCGGCATAAGTCAAATCTTCCTCTAATTCCAATTCATCCATTGCTACTTCTTCTTCTAGTACCCTTAAGCACTTCATGAGCTTAGAAACATGAAATACATCATGAACATAAAAATTCTTGCTGGCATCTCTAACTTATATGCCACTTCTCCACGTTTGTCCAAAATCTTGAATGGTCCGATCTAGCCTAGTGCCAACATGCATTTGACGTTAAACTGCTTATGACCTGCATATATGACACCTTAAGATACACGATGTCTCCAACTTCAAAAGCTAAATTTCTTCGCCGATTATCCACATAGCCTTTTTGCCATCACTGTGCAGCCCTTAGATTCTCACATATTATTTGAACCTTCTTTTCAGCATCTTGTAGCACATCAGGTCCAAACACTTGGTTCTCTCCTGTTTCCTTCCAAAACGAATCTGTCCTACACTTCCTCCCGTATAGTGCTTCATAGGGTGACATTTTTAAGCTGTCTTGGTAACTATTGTTATATGAGAATTCAACATATGACAAACTCTTGTCCCAGCTGCGTCCATGCTTCAAAGCACAAGCCCTCAACATATCCTCTAATATCTGGTTTGTCCTCTCAGTTTGCCCATCAGTGTGTGGAAGATATGCAAAGCTAAAATTTAACCGGGTACCCATAGCTCCGTGTAGTTCCCCCCAAAACCTTGAGGTGAATTGAGAACCTTGGTCCAAGACCATCCTTTTCGGAACTCCATGCTGACATACGATATTCTCTATATACAACTCGGGTAAATGTGTCGCAGTGTACTTGGTCTTGACAGGAATAAAATGAGCAGATTTCGTCAACCGATCCACAATAACCCATATGGAGTCATAGCCGGACTTGGTTCACAGTAGTCCAACTATGAAGTCCATACCGATTTCTTTTCACTTCCATTCCGGTATCTTCAATGGCCGCAATAGTCCAGTTGGCCGTTGATGTTCAACCTTCACTCGTTGACACGTGTCACATAATGCAACATATTCAGCTATGTACTTTTTCATCCCATCCCACCAGTAGCACGCTTTCAAGTCTTTGTACATCTTTGTACAACTGGGATGAATGGAGTAAAGCGAGTGATGTGCCTCCTTTAATATCATCTCGTGAATTTGCTTCACATTAGGCACCACAATTCTTTTCCCAAGCCATAGAGTGCCATGGTCATCCTCGTCAAATCTGAATTCTCTCCCTTCTTGGATATTTTCTTTGATGTCTTAGATTTCCTCATCCTTTGTCTGACCTTCTCAAATTTCCTGTTCTAGGGTCGGATTTAACTCCATCATTCCATATCATTCATGAACCCAATATGCAATCATTTAAAGTCCTTACATAACTCGTATGGCAACTCCCGAACCGTGAGTTGGTGGCTTGCTCCTTTTCTACTCAAGGAGTCGGCCACTACAATGGCTTTTCCTAGGTGATAGTTGATTCGCACTGTAACACCCTCATTTTCATCCATCATGCATTGCATACATTCTTTTACATGTTTAACACTAAGCAACACAAAAAATGAACAAGTTTAAAATGAATTAGAACCAAAATAGCAATTAAAACATGCGTTAGTGCGAACTTGTCCGGATTGGACCCCGGACTAGTCCGTTCTATACTCTGTTGTCCTCTGGACTTCCACTTTTTGCTCCGGATTAGTCTAAAAATGTTTCTGTTGTTGTCCGGACTGGTCCGTTATTGGCTACGGACTAGTCCGATCTTTGCTTCTGGAAAACTTTGGAGTTGTCCAGTAATTCCCCAATTTTGTTCCGGTCTTTGAAAATTAGACGAACCCCTGGACTTGTCCGGCCTCCAATCGGACTTGTCCGTTTTGCTTTTTTATCCTCTTCGAACTTGTCCGGATGGGCACCAGACTTGGCCGTTCAACTTTCTGTCCCATATCAGACTTGTCTGACCCCTAGTGGACTAGTCTGGTATTCCCGTTGTCTGTTTTTCCTTTCCGCCGAGTTTTTGTGTAATAGCCCTAATTGGGCACAAGAACGTCGTGCCTAACCTTTGTGGAGCCCATTTGGGACCCCTACTCGGCCTCCACTGCCTTAAACACGAATTCCACCCAAACCCAACCATCTCCAACCTATATAAACACCCAAACATCCACCCTTTTGTCTCTTTGCCACAATTGAAGAGAATCCTAACCCTAGTTCATGAGAGCCACCATCAAGGAGCATCCACCACAGAGAGAAGAAGGAGAGGGGAGGAAGGAGGGGGATCAACCAAGATCGTCGTCGTTGCTGCGATCTCCATCATCAATCCATACTCGTAAACGTCCTCCCTTGCCAATTCTTCATCTCCTTTGATCTTGACACCTAACTCTTGAGTCTTCAATTCTTGAACCATAGAATTCATGGTAAATATCTTAGATGCATCTTTTCTACGTAAAATATGGTTCCATATTAACTTTAACTATGCTCTAGTTGAAAATTCGCCAAAACCCTAGCCAGAATGACTTGTCTGGTCCCAGTGCGGAATAGTCTGATCCCCTTTCTGTACCAGAAGGGACATGTCTGGCCTCACTGCGGACTAGTCCGATTTTCTTATTCTGAAATTTCTAGAACTTCTTTAATATCCTCTGAAACTACTTGAAACTTGTTCAAACATGTAAAACTAGTTCATAAGCAATGATATCAAACAATAACATGCATTGCCACATAATTGCATTATTCATGCATGTCATGACATATTGAGTACTATATGAGCATTTATTTATTATAATGTTTGTTTTGTATGTTTATTGTGCGGGGTAGAAGGTATTGCTCTAGAGGTTGCTGTCGAGGACCTCCAACACCAAAATTTCGAATGATCCTAACCAGTATAAGGAGCAAGGAAAGTGTCCTTGAACTTTTTTGTCCTGTTTTTAAATGTTTTGTTTGAAAAACTGCATGCTTGTGTAAAATTGATGGTTGACCCAAAATAGGTATTTACTAGTCTTGTTTGACCATCCTTGTTACTTGGAATCTATTGCACAGAGTCAGGGAGGGTATTTTACCTTTTTGCTTCGCTCTAATTAATTGGGATGGAAAAACAACCAAATGGCTTAACTATGAATTAATGAGCATGTATATGATGAGAATTGATGAATGTGGTTATTCAGTAAACATGGGACCTAAGAGATCTAAGCAAGCATGGATTGTGGACTGGGTTGGATGTTATGGGTGTTTTGCTTGCTTTAGATCTAAGGGTCGGTTTGTGGAGCGACCAACCAGGATTTACAGTGCCACCACAAGGACAACTATGGGTGCAGCTTAGCTGAATTATTAGGTGTACTACTGGTATTGTATGGACCATTGGATGGTGCAGGGAATGAGAGTCGAGAAGGGCTACCCTCGGAACCGCATGGCACATGAGGGGGCTCTTGGGTGGGATAATGGAGATTCAAGCCTGCTGGTGAAACCTTAGTGGGTCCGTACATGCTGGAAGTCCCTTCGTAGAAGCTATTTTGTGATCTCTTGGCCGCACACCAAAGGAACTATGAGATGGAATAAGGGAGGTTCTTAGTCACCGAAAGCTGATGAAATCACAAACGTGTGGGTAAAGTGGTACAAACTTTGCAAAGTGTTAAAAACTATCATGATAGTTGTGCTCCCGATTATGAGCAACCTGGACCCTCACATGATTAGAAGGAAATTGGTAATTGGGATGGTTATTATTGGATATGGTTTGAGTGGTGACAAATAGATATGGTTAACGATGATGGTAAGAATTTGGTATTTGGATGGAGAATTATTGATGGATGTAATATAATGGTAAGTGATGGTATTGGAATAACAATTGGTAATTATTTGGGATATGATAGGATTATTTCGCATATACATTGTAGGATGCTTTTTACATGTTTTAAATGTACTTTTCAGCAAATAGCTAATAATTGTTAGCATTCCTTGTTTAAGCTACATGTTTATGATATGATGGGATTACTTCACATAGACAATGTAGGATGTTGTTTTCATGTTTTAAATGTACTTTTCAGCAATTAGCCATTGTTTATTATCATTCATTGTTTAAGCTACATGTCATTATTTTCCCACACTTGCTGAGTACGACATGTTTTCACCCTTGCAATTCCCCCACCAACAGTTTTAGGTGATGTTTGGGAGTACCCTTAGGAAAATGCGGAGTACTAAGTTGTGTGCTGCCGTCAGCTTGCCTGTGGATTGCTTGGAGCCGCATTGTATCCCATATGCTTAGTTTGCTCAGTTTAGATTATTTTTGCTGCATTAGTTTTAGAATTATTAATAATGATCATTAGAGTTGTAATTTGAGGATTAATTGAATATTTTAATATAAGTACTTATTTAATTATTTGTGTTGTGGTAATTTTATGTATATCATTTGTGATGCGCTCGTGTATGTGTGTTGAACATCCTGGGCACAGATATGCATCACACTTGGTTCATTTCGGAACTGGGTGTCACAAATTGGTATCAGAGCGACAGGTTGACTGTAGGATGTAGCCTAGATAGAATGAACACTTTAGAGCACATAGGAGCACTCAAGAATAGTTGTGGGTTGTTTGGTGTGCTGAATGCCATGTGATGCTTGCTTGAGTGCTTGTGTGCTTAGTAGAGGACTGTTGGATGCTTTAGCACTTGCCACATCCATATAGGTTTATATAGGTAGTTGCTTAGTTTCATATCCCTTGATGCATGTAGTTGGGGACGTATTCTAAATTCTTCTATCTCTTGCTATTTCTTCAGATGTCGAGGATTCACAACCAAAGGAATGCCAATGAGGATGAGGAGAACAATGGAGCACCTCAGAACAACAATGGACTTGGACCTGAGGCTAGCAACCTTGAGCAGTTGTTGGCTATCCAGAATGTGATGCAAAATTTGATATAGCTACAGGCCAATAATCAGAACCAGCCCCATATGCCATCACCGCCGCCACCCCCACCACCTCATAACAGATTGGGAGAGTTTATGAGGACTAGGCCACCCACTTTTGCTCAAGCCAATGATCCTATGGAAGCTGATGATTAGCTAAAATATGTGGAGAAGAAGCTCGCTATTGTCCAATGCAATGACAGGGAGAAGGTTCTTTTTTCTTCCCATTAGCTAGTTGGAGCGGCTGCGGATTGGTGGGACTCGCTATGAAATGTCCATGAAAATCAAGAGAGGATCACTTTGGCTAAATTCAAGGAGAAATTCCATTCTCACTTTGTTCCTGAAGGTGTCATGATCTTGAAAAGGCGAGAATTTGAGAACCTAAGGCAAGGAAGGTCAAGTGTGAGTGAGTATCTCAATAAATTCACTCAACTCTCAAGGTATGCTCTAGAGGATGTCAATCGGGATAGCCGCAAGCATTATTTATTTATGAGGGGCCTAAACAATGAGATTCAAGTCCAATTGCTCAATAGTGACTATGCAAATTTCTTGAAGCTTGTGGACAAGGCCATTTTGTTTAAGAACAAGGTCCATGAGATGGAACAAGATAATAAGAGGAGGATGCAATACCAAGGGCAGCCAGACGGGAGCAATGTGCGTCCTCGCCTTGCATTGCCAAATGCGCCATATTACAACCCCTCCGCTCCTGCTTATCGAGTTGCTGATCCTCCATGCTCAAACCAGCAGCAGCAACACCCTATTATGCCGCCGCCTCGCCAGCCTATGTCGTATTCACCGCGTCCTAATATGATGACTAACTATCAAAATCAGCATCGCCCGAGATTTCCTGGTGCTTTGGGCAGCAAGACGTGCTATGTTTGTGGAGAGGCTGGACACTTTGCAAGTCAGTGCCACAAGAGGAGCTATGGACCAATGAACAATGCACCAAGGCAGAACCCCCGGCCGAATGGAGGAGCGCCACAAGGCAACTGTGGACAGTAGAATATACCTCGTGGCAATGTGAATCACGTCTCTACTGAGGAGGCCCAACAAGCGGATGACGTCATGATTAGTATGTTCCTCGCCAACTCCAACCCTGCGACCATTTTATTTTATTCTGGAGCATCTCATTCATTCATCTCATTAGATTATGTTGCCAAGTATAGTCTGCCTATAGCTCTTTTGAAACACACTATGTTGGTAAAATCTCCTGGAGGAGAGATGAGGACAAATATAGTGTGTCGAAGAGTAAGCATCAAAATAAGGGAGGTAGACTTTCTTGCGAATCTCATTGTCCTGGAATCCAAAGAAATAGACATAATACATGGTATGGATTGGTTGAGCAAGTACAATGGAGTGATTCAATGTGCCAAGAGGATTGTGCAATTGACAAGTGAGCATGGCACCCATATTGATGTTGAGATAGCCCAACCCACAACGGATAAAGCGACACTAAGTCATGTGGAAGGTGTGATATTAGAGAGCATTACGGTGTTCGTGAGTATACAAATGTATTTCAAAATGAGTTGTCAGGTGTGCTGCCCGATCGTGATATTGAGTTTGTTATTGATTTGATACCTGGAACTGCACCTATAGCTAATAGGCCATATAGGATGCCTCCTATGGAGTTAGCGGAGCTCAAAAAGCAAATTCAAGGGAAGCTAGAGAAGGGTTTCATTCGCCCAAGCTCTTCACCTTGGGGAGCGCCAGTGCTTTTCATGGATAAGAAGGATGGATCCCAAAGGATGTGCGTAGATTACCGAGCTTTCAATGAGGTGGCGATCAAGAACAAGTATACGTTACCCCGAATAGAGGATTCGTTCGACCAAATGAAGGGTGCATGTGTTTTCTCTAAGATTGACTTGAGGTGAGGTTATTTTGAAATGAAGAGACCGTCGGACATACCCAAAACTGCTTTTGGGACACAGTATGGATCTTATGAGTACACCGTGATGTCTTTTGAATTGACGAATGCACCGGCTTACTTTATGTACCTCTTGAATAAGGTCTTCATGGAGTACTTGGACAAATTCATTGTGGTTTTCATTGATAACATTATGATCTACTCGAGAAGTAAGGAGGAGCATGAGGAGCATTTGAGGCTCACATTACAGAAATTGAGGGAACACCAATTATATGCCAAATTCAGCAAGTGCCAATTTTGGTCAAGTGAGGTGTCATTTTTGGGACATATCTTCTCTGGGGGAGTAGTGTCGGTTGACCCAGGAAAAGTGAGGGATGTCGTAAAGTGGGAGTTGCCAAAAAAAGGTGAAGGAAATTAGAAGCTTTCTCGGAGTGGATGGATATTACCGTCGGTTCATCAAGGACTTCTCCAAGATAGCAAAGCCCATGACTGAGTTGTTGATGAAGGGAAAAGCATTCCAATGGACTCAAGCTTGTCAAAACAACTTTGAGGAGTTAAAGAAGAGGTTAACCACCGCACCTGTGTTGGTACTGCCAGATGTGAGCAAAAGTTTTGATATTTATTGTGATGCCTCAAAACAAGGACTTGGATGTGTGCTCATTGAAAGTGCATCTAGGACTCCCTTGTGGGTTTTGGATGATTTATGACAAGCATTTGGGATCCTAATCCTTTTGTTTAGATGAATGCAGGCACATAATGAAAAATGAGCAAAATGCCAAAAAGAAGGGAAATGAGAAGCAAAGTGAATTTGAGCTCAAGGAGAAGAAAATAGTAGATTATTATGTATGGAGTGTGTTAAGGAAACACACCCAAGAGCTCAATCACTTTCAAGCACACACACACAATGCACAAAGTTATACAGGACCGGACTAGTCCGATAACAGCCGGACTAGTCCGATATCACATTCTGCACTAGATCGGACAAGTCCGGTCTCCACCGGACTAGTCCGATATCTTTCTAATCCACTTCGGACTAGTCCTACCCAATGCGGACTAGTCCTCAACACAATGCACAAGTCACACAAAATCGGACAAGTACGTTGTGATCCGGACTAGTCCGATATTCATTCTGATCCAATTCGGACAAGTCCGGTGTCTACACGGACTAGTCCGATATACACACTGATCTAAATCGGATAAGTCCTCCAAGTGCGGACTTGTCATCCTAAACACTTAGGGTTTCATATGTCCGAACAAGTCCGATGGCAATCGGACAAGTCCGAAGATTTCCAGTAGTGAAATCGGACAAGTCCATTTTCAACCGGACTAGTCCGATATTCCTGGACACTTAGGGTTTGCTACACATAGCACACCGGACTAGTCCGGTGACCACCACGGACTAGTCCGATCTTTCTAAACCCTAACGGTCACTTTTAGAAACCCCATATAAATAGAGGTGCACGGCCCACTTTTAAACTCTCTCGAACCCTAGCGCTATCGCACCTCCCAAGAGACTCAAAAACCACCTCTCTCCACGATATTAAGTGCAAAATCGGTCAATCTATTGAAGATCACTTCTAGATCATTGGAGAGACACTTGGCACACATCATTGAGCTCTTGGTTTGATTCTCTAACACACTCTTGCGTTTCAATTTGTAATTTTCGAGTGTGTTATTCGTGGCTTTGTAAGTTGTAATCAAGGGAGCTCTCAACGTGTGAGAACGCCCCTTCAACTTGGTTATTTACCCTTTGTGATTAGTGGAAGAGGATTGGCCTTCGTGGCGATCCGACGAGGGAAGGGTTGGAGAAGACCCGGTCCTTTTGTGGGCTCCTCAACGTGGACGTAGGTTGCCTTCGTGGTAGCCGAACCACGGGATAAAACTTGTGTCTTGTCCTTTTGCGTTCTTCATCTTAATTGATCAACTTAATCTAGGGTTTGATTTACTTTGTTCAATTTGAGTTAAATTGTTGAACAAGAGCCTTAATTGTAATAGAATCTGACATACAACTATTAAACTGTCATTCAAGTTTATATTTCCGCTGCAAACATTAACGAATCAATCAAATTGACTGAACTTGATCAACTTAGCCCGTGAAAACCGGACTAGTCCGCACTTTACTGGACTAGTCTGATATCTCTGGTATTGACTGTGTTGTTGAGTGTTACAGGAACCGAGAAAAATTCAAAAAGGCCTATTCACCCCCCCTCTAGGCCTACATTCAATTGGTATCAGAGCAGGTTCTTCAAGAAAGAGTGCAACCACTCGAAGAGATCATGTCGGACATGAAGGAAGTTCAGAAAATCAACAACCAGAAAGAAGTGAAAAACGACAAGAACCAAAAGCTAGAAAAGTATCTCGAAGCAATTCAAGACTTCGATGATGATGACGAGGAGACGCTGGAGCTAAAAGCACTCCTCAGAAAGAAAGCACTTTCCAAAGGGAAAGCTAAAGTTGAAGAAAAGAAGAAGGGGAGTAGTCACACCGACTACTCCCGATATCCTTTTAACTATGATCGTTTAAATTCAAACAACAGCCATTACCTATCTATTCCTCTTGGAAAAGCCCCACACTTCGATGGGAGTGATTACTCCACGTGGAGGCAAAATATGAAGATGCACTTGATTTCCCTTAACCCAAGTTTATGGCATATTGTGTGCACAGGAATAGACATCCCAGATGACGACGGAGAGCTCACCCCAAGTCAAGAGCAAGCCATCCACAGAAACGCTCAAGCCGCAGCCGTAATCACCTCCTCTCTAAGTCGAGATGAATTCACAAAGGTGGACGGACTGGAGATTGCCAAGGAAATATGGGACACACTACAAACAGCCCATGAAGGTGACCGGCATGTGCGGGAGGCAAAAATTGAAATGATCGAAGGCGAACTAGGAAGGTTCGCAATTGAGGAAGATGAGTCTCCCCAGGACATGTACAACCGATTGAAGACACTGGTAAACAAAGTTCGATCATATGGGAGCAAGAAGTGGAATGACCACGAGGTTGTAAAGCTCATCCTTAGAGCCTTTATGCCTCGCAATGTCACACTATGCTCTATGATTATAGAAAGTCCTGGGTACAAGAGGATGACTCCAGATGAATTGCTTGGCAAAATCATCAACTTTGAAATGATGGAGAAACAAGCCAAGCACGTCAAAGAAATAGCCGACCTCACATCGGCCAAGAAGAAGGGAGTTGCCTTAAAGTCCAAACTCAAGCCTCTATCCAAAGAAGCAAGAGAAGCACAGCTTGAGGAGGACAGCGATGATGAAAGCAGTGAGCTGGATGAAGAGGATATGATTTTGTTCATGAAAAAGTTCAAAAGAATATTGAAGAAAAGACAAGGAACAAAATCAAGTGAAGGCAAGTACAAAGAGAGGACAAAGCCGAAGATGAGGCGGGCGTGCTATAATTGTGGTGAGTATAACCACTTTATAGTCGATTGCCCGTATGAGGACAACAAGAAGAAGAATAAAGAAGTCAAGCCTCAACCGAAGAAATTCTTCAAGAAGAAGAAACAAGCTGAACAAGCACACATTGTAAAGGAGTGGGACTCAAATGATGAGTCCTCATCATCCGATAAAGAAGAGATGGCTAGCATAGCCATTGAAAGCACGTCCAAGAAACCCACACTCTTCCCCACGCTCGGTACAAAGAAGGGACATGGCACTTGCCTCATGGCAAAGGAAGGTAAACGCAAGGTAAACATCAAAACTCCTTCCATGCATTCCTACTCAAGTAATGATGAACTAGATAGTGATGATGAAGATATGTTAATTGGATTAGACAGAAAAACTGCTGCTAAAATGAAATTTTTACTTGACCAACTTGTTGAGAAGGAACGGCTAATTGATCGTCAAGAGGACATGATTATCTCCCAAAAGGAGAAGTATGTCGAACTTGACAATCTTCTAGTTCTTGAAAAGGAGAAAAACAGCTCACTAGAGCTTGAGCTAGCTTCAAGCAAGAAAACTTGCTTGGAGTTAACCAACTCAAACGTTGCAATCAAGGATCAACTTGATGACCTGATCAAGGTTAACAAGATCCTTGAAGTGCAAGTTGAGTCACTCAAGCTAAGTGAATCTTCCTCCTCTTCAAGTCTACCTTCTCAACCCACTTCAACTAATCTGGTTCATATGTGCAAATGTGGTAAAATCAACACCAGGTTGAAAGAAAAGTCTACCTCCACAAAGGATAAAAATCCTACCCAATGTGGAATATTTGACAAGGAGAGGATCAACTATGCACGTAGTGCATACTTGGTCCAAAGACCTCCAAATGTCAAGTATGGCATTGGTTACTCTTATGATGGAAAGCAAAATGCTGGAAGTCATAAGAATAACAAGGGAAGGATTACCTTTGTGAAGGGAGGACCCTCACAACCTGGTAACTCGAAAATTAAGAACCTGAACTCTCATGAACACCGGACTAGTCTGGTTGTGGTCCGGACAAGTCCGATCATCCGGACAAGTCCGGTCACCCAGACTAGTCCGATCCATAAACAACAACAACTTTTGTTCAAAACCTTTGATGCCTCTTATGTATTAATGAGAAACAATCTTGGTAAAGTTTATGCTTATTATGCTGGGCCACGCCATGGGAACACAAAATCCCATGTGTGGGTGCCCAAATGTATTGTAACTAACCTCCAAGGACCCAAGCAAGCTTGGGTACCTAAAACCAAGGCATAATTTGTTTCTGCAGGCCTATTCCTCCGGTGGATCCAAATGGGTGCTAGACAGTGGATGCACCAACCACATGACCGGAGAAAGGAGGATGTTCTTGGAATATGAAGAAAACGAGGACCCAAACGAAGGCATCTACATCGGAGATAATAGTCAAGGAAGGGTGCTCGGTACTGGTAAAATAGCAATATCATCTGAACACACTCTTTCTCATGTTTTACATGTTGAATCTTTAGATTATAACCTGCTGTCCATATCTCAATT
Organism: Tuctoria greenei; assembly: GCA_036927565.1. Taxonomy (NCBI): domain Eukaryota; kingdom Viridiplantae; phylum Streptophyta; class Magnoliopsida; order Poales; family Poaceae; genus Tuctoria; species Tuctoria greenei. The sequence continues at coordinate 184,684,354 of JAYESD010000003.1, read as the reverse complement.
ATGTGACAAAGGTTATAATTGCTTGTTCACTAACGAGGGTGTGACCGTCTCAAGGAGGAGTGATGGTTCCATTGCATTCAAGGGTATGTTGAAGGGAAAGCTTTACCTTGTTGACTTCAACAAGGATAAAGCCGAACTCGACACATGCTTGATTGCAAAAACCAACATGGGTTGGCTATGGCATAGACGGCTAGCACATGTTGGTATGAGGAACCTTCAAAAACTCCTCAAGGGCGATCACATCCGAGGTTTGAAAGATGTTGTTTTTGAGAAAGACAGGCCTTGTAGTGCGTGCCAAGCCGGGAAGCAAGTTGGAGAACATCATCCCGCAAAGAACATCATGACTACGACAAGAACGCTCGAACTACTTCATATGGACTTGTTTGGTCCAATTGCTTACATAAGCATCGGCGGTAATAAATACGGTTTAGTCATTATTGATGATTTTTCCCGCTTTACTTGGGTGTTCTTTTTGCATGACAAGTCAGAAACACAAGGGACACTCAAGAAATTCTTCAAGCGAGCGCAAAACGAGTTCTCACTATCGATCAAGAGTATTCGGAGCGACAACGGCACGGAGTTCAAGAACATACAAGTGGAGGAGTACCTCGATGAGGAAGGAATCAAGCATGAATTTTCAGCACCATACTCTCCACAACAAAACGGAGTTGCCAAAAGGAAGAACCGAACGCTCATAGAGATGGCAAGAACAATGCTCGATGAATACAAGACTTCGGATCGATTTTGGAAGGAAGCAATTAACACCACTTGCCACGCCACAAATCGACTCTACCTTCATCGACTACTCAAGAAGACTCCTTATGAGCTACTCACCGGTAACAAACCAAACATTTCATATTTTCGAGTTTTCGGCTCTCCATGTTATATCTTGAACAAGAAGCCCAGGAATTCAAAGTTCGCTTCGAAGTCCGATGAAGGTTTCTTGCTTGGTTATGATTCGAACACTTACGCCTATCGTGTTTTCAACAAGGCCTCCGGACTTGTTGAAGTGGCACGTGAAGTAGTGTTCGATGAAACTAATGGCTCCCAAAAGGAGCAAGTTGATCAATGTGAATTAGGTAAAGAAGAAGCTCCTTATCAAGCATTGAAGAAAATGGCTCTAGGCGAAGTTCGACCACAAGAGTCATCGTCACAAATACAAGAGGAAAGTGAACCACAAGAGGAGATCAACAATCAAGGGGGAGCTTCGATACATGATCAATCACAAGAATATGAAGACGATCAACAAATCAACGAGGGCAACCACTCAGGGGGAGAAGAAAATGGTCACCAACACACAACTCTCCAAGTGCCACACCCAAGAGTACACCAATGCATTCAAAGGGATCACCCAATCGACAACATCATCGGTGAAATCCAAAAGGGAGTAACCACTAGATCTCGTATAGCTAATTTTTGTGAGCATTACTCGTTTGTCTCCTTTTTGGAACCACGCAGGACTGAGGATGCATTGAAGGATCCGGACTGGGTGGTGGCAATGCAAGAAGAGTTGAACAACTTCAAGAGAAACGAGGTTTGGGAACTTGTGGCAAGACCCAATGCAAATATAGTGGGCACCAAGTGGGTCTTCCGCAACAAGCAAGACGAACACGGAGTGGTGACAAGAAACAAGGCACGACTTGTGGCCAAAGGTTACTCACAAGTCGAAGGTTTGGATTTCGATGAGACTTTTGCTCCAGTAGCTAGGCTTGAATCAATTAGAATATTACTTGCATATGCTACTTGATGAGGACATCACTTCTATGGATACAAACAACACTCCATTGAACATACAAGATGCAATCAATAGAGTTCATACACAAAAATAAATTTCAGAGGTGAACTCGTTCTTATATATTTCCTTATATGTTTTTAAACATAAATTGCTACTTAATGATTTATTTGTGATTAGGATCCATGGAGAGGTTCAAGGAGTACTTGGAGGGAGTATTAGGGACGTGGAAGACCAGAGAATTCGTTCAAAGAAGATAGAAACCGAACCAAACTCCAAATCGTATCCAACTCGGAGTCCAGGAGCAGTACGCACAAAAACGGACGCCCAGGACGCATACGGACTCCGTTTTGGACGTTCTACATATGCACGGAAAGGGGAGAGGATAACCTTTCCAATGGCTCCGGTCCCATGTTAAAATTCCTTCGGAGTCGACGGGAATCGTCGAAACAAAATCAAGTACAGAATCTGTCAGGGTGCTGCGCCACCGTATTGGGCCATTGGGCCTTGTATCAAGTCTAAGTCCATTATTTTCGTGTCTTAGGGTTCGGTCACGACCCTAACACCCCCTTGGACGTCCTCCCACCTATATATACTCCATGGTAGCCGCCATAGACAATAGGGTTTTGCATAGATTAATAATATCGCTGTTCTACAGTTTGTGAAACCCCAACTTCACGATTTCAGATCGTGTCTTCTACGTTCTTGCTTGTGTTCTCGGTTGCACTTGCAGGGATTAGCCTTCTTGGCGAGGTCAATCGTGTGAAGCACGGTTGATAACCAACGGAGCGGTGGTGTAGTGATTGCAGGGGCTGTTCGTGTTCTACTCGAGAGCCTCGGATCATCAACGTCGAGATCTCCATCAATCGACTTATCCATTACCTTTCGGAAGATCGGGACCAATTTTCCTATCAATTGGTATCAGATTTCCAGGTTGCCCATTAGGTAATTCATCTATCCATTACATTAGTTTTGTTTTTCATACCTAGAGTCCACAAAAAAGCCACAAAAAAACTTGCAGTTTAGTAGATCTGTTCATTACTTTGTCCAAACCACATTGAGCCTTTGCAACTTTGTTATTCAGTTTGGTTTTGTTGAGTTTGTGTCCGTTGTTGAGTCATATTGCTGGTTTAGAAAGTGTTTTTGGTATTAGTTTGAGTTTTGCATTGTGTTGATTCATCCTTTTGAATCACGTCATCACGTCCAGATTAGATTCACCTCTGTCCAGTTCGGTATTTTCATCATATCTCGCTCATACGAACTCGTATTTTGGTGTTCTTGCACTTTCTGGAAAGATTAAGAAGTTCTCTATAACTTTCATATTCATCATTCTCCCGGAAAATATATTTATCGATGACTAAATTGCATTAGATCCGAATCTGTTATTGACCTAAAAATTTTGAACAGCCTGTATTTCGGGGTCAGTATCTCCTATTGTTCTTTTCCAAAATAGGTCTTCTTTATATTGAAATTAAAGAGGAGAGATATATCTACAGTCTTGCTGTTCTAAGTTTTCCAATTTAGAGCCTATAAGTGTGCCTATTTGTCCTTGGAAGATTGAGCAGAAAATCTGCGACAGACACACGTGATATCTTGGGTTGATTTTTATTGTGGTCTTCCCTTGCAGCACATTCTGAAAAAAAAAGGAAGAAAAAAGAAAAAGGCAAGTGCAAAACAAGAAACAAAAGCCGCACAAAAAAAAAGAGGAAAAAAAACAAAAAAAAACAGAAGTGCTTGCATTCTTTGTGTCATCTAGTTTTGTCTCATGTCTTGCTAGCTTGAACTACTAGGAACACATTTAGACCAGCAACTTTGACAAATACTTTGGACACTTATTCAACTTTACTATCTGATTTCATTGTTGCTAATCCTTGCTACATAGAAAGTGCCATCCAAGCTACACCTTACTCTTGAGCAGAATCGATACACCTTTGCAATCATCCCACGCTTCATTGGTCTCTTCATACCGTCCACCGTTTGCCACCTGCAGTGTCGGTAAGAACACTTGTAAGAGCGTGGTAAGATGATTGAGAGTGTGTGATTCCACTTCCACTTTGCCATTATCCTTTGTAGTTGATAGGGATAACATATTTTTTGTGTTGTCTTCTGTTTGCTACTAACAATGTCAGGTAAAAGCAATAATCATGCATTATATGCTGAGATGATGGACATGATGAAGACAGCGATAGAGTTGCGCACTAAAAATCAAACATCAACCAAGGATTCACATGACATTCAGACCACCTTTACAACACCTTCCACAAGAAGTAATTACATTCTCCCATCTCTTCCTTCTTATGATGGTTTTGGTTACGATGAATATATTGCTTGGGAAATAGAGTTGGATAAAAATTTTGGACAATGTCATATGTGTGAGAAAAGAAAGATTAGAAATGTTGCAAGTGCATTAGTAGGTTGTGCATTGACTTGGTGGAACAACTTAAGTGATTTAGAAAGACCTCGAACATGGAAAGATATGAAAATTCTTATGCGAGAAACTTTTGCTAATGTATCTAATTGTAAAGATGAAATACATGAACTTGAGAAGAATTTTCTTGTTGTACCTCCTCCTTTGCCTAACCTTTTGCAGGAACATGAACAAATAAATGGATATGCAAATGAGAGTGAGGTGTTGAACAACTCTTCTGAATTTTTTGATGAATCAACTCATAATGCATTTGAATTTGTTGCTGAAAATGAGAGTAGTGTTAATGGACAATGCTCTACAGTTAACCACGGTATGACATTTTCAGATGTGCTGAATTTTGCTACCAATCATACTATCGATGAGCAGCAACAATATGAACCTTTTCATAATACACCTTTACCATTAGTTGATTTTCCTACTGACTCTTACAACAAAAATGAGTTGTGTGCTGATAATTATATTGTTCCTATGCTAGAACAACCAAATGAATTTGATACTTTATCACTCACTTGTGCTGAAATTAAGCATTTGATCACAACTACATGTGAAAGGGATGAGCTGAAATTGTTATCTTCTCTAAATACTTTGGGTTATATTGAATTTGACACTCTTTGTGATCTAGATATCGTAGAGAAGAGAATATTTTCCCAATCTGAATTGCCTTTGTTAAGTAGAAATATTTTTCATGCAGTAGGCAAATATGAACATAGTGGTGTGTTTATGGTGCATAAAGTTTACGTTTGTTCAAATGAGAAAACTCCTTTTGTGCTGCAACAACATCCTAAAGTAAATGAATGCACTAACGCTAATAATGTTTTGTCAAGCTTTTCTAGTATTTTTTTCTTGCAGCAGGGACAAAAAATAAAAGAGAAGAATTGTTCGCTGCAGTCGTGCAATATGGACAGTGTTCATTGTACCCCCAAAGCAATCCTTTTTCCTGGAGATACGAGCAAGCCGAGGACGGCTTGTCATAAAGAAGGGGAGAATGACGAGATCATGCACATTATCATTGCACCTACAAATATGGTACAAAGTTTATTTGTTTGGGATCCTGGCTCAAGTGAATGTGCGCTCTTGTTTGGACAAGATCAAGATGGTGCACTATGTCGTCCACCACCTTGGCCTCCTCCTTTCATGCTTACAAGAATATTTGATGGCATTGCACATATGGACCCACACATGATAGAAGATGAACTTGAGTCGAGGACGACTCCAATTCAAGAAGGGGAGGATGATGAGGACATCACTTCTATGGATACAAACAACACTCCATTGAACATACAAGATGCAATCAATAGAGTTCATACACAAAAATAAATTTCAGAGGTGAACTCGTTCTTATATATTTCCTTATATGTTTTTGAACATAAATTGCGACTTAATGATTTATTTGTGATTAGGATCCATGGAGAGGTTCAAGGAGTACTTGGAGGGAGTATTAGGGACGTGGAAGACCAGAGAATTCGTTCAAAGAAGATAGAAACCGAACCAAACTCCAAATCGTATCCAACTCGGAGTCCAGGAGCAGTACGCACTAAAACGGACGCCCAGGACGCATATAGACTCCGTTTTGGACGTTCTACATATGCACGGAAAGGGGAGAGGATAACCTTTCCAATGGCTCCGGTCCCATGTTAAAATTCCTTCGGAGTCGACGGGAGTCGTCGAAACAAAATCAAGTACAGAATCTGTCAGGGTGCTGCGCCACCGTATTGGGCCATTGGGCCTTGTATCAAGTCTAAGTCCATTATTTTCGTGTCTTAGGGTTCGGTCACGACCCTAACACCCCCTTGGACGTCCTCCCACCTATATATACTCCATGGTAGCCGCCATAGACAATAGGGTTTTGCATAGATTAATAATATCGCTGTTCTACAGTTTGTGAAACCCCAACTTCACGATTTCAGATCGTGTCTTCTACGTTCTTGCTTGTGTTCTCGGTTGCACTTGCAGGGATTAGCCTTCTTGGCGAGGTCAATCGTGTGAAGCACGGTTGATAACCAATGGAGCGGTGGTGTAGTGATTGCAGGGGCTGTTCGTGTTCTACTCGAGAGCCTCGGATCATCAACGTCGAGATCTCCATCAATCGACTTATCCATTACCTTTCGGAAGATCGGGACCAATTTTCCTATAACTACTCACCATGATTTCAAGCTGTATCAAATGGACGTGAAAAGCGCCTTCCTCAATGGACCAATCAAGGAAGAGGTGTACGTGGAGCAACCACCCGGGTTTGGAGACGAAGAGTTCCCCGACTACGTATATAAACTGCTAGAATTATGACAGACAGGTTTGAAATGTCAATGATGGGAGAATTGAAGTACTTCTTGGGATTCCAAGTGCGGCAACAAAGGGAAGGAACATTCATAAGCCAAACCAAGTACACGCAGGACATACTCAAGAAGTTTGGCATGGACAAGGCAAAGCCCATAAAGACTCCCATGGCTACGAATGGCCACTTGGATCTCAATGAAGATGGACCGAGCGTCGACCAAAAGGTATATCGCTCCATGATTGGATCTTTACTCTACTTATGTGCATCTAGGCCAGATATTATGTTGAGTGTATGTTTGTGTGCAAGATTTCAAGCCAACCCTAAGGAATGTCACTTGACAGCTGTAAAAAGAATCTTGAGATATTTAGTTCATACACCCAACCTTGGTCTTTGGTACCCAAAAGGCTCCAAATTCAATCTCATTGGTTACTCCGATGCAGATTATGCCGGGTGCAAGGTTGATAGAAAAAGCACCTCTGGCACATGCCAATACCTAGGAAGATCTTTGGTTTCTTGGTCATCTAAGAAACAAAATTCCATTGCATTATCCACAGCCGAAGCGGAGTATGTTGCAGCCGGGAGTTGTTGTGCACAACTCCTTTGGATGCGACAAACTCTAAGAGATTACGGTTAGAATATGAACCGTATTCCTCTCCTTTGTGATAATAAGAGTGCCATTAAAATAGCCCACAATCCAGTTGAGCACTCTAGGACTAAACACATAGACATAAGACATCATTTCTTGAGAGACCATTCCATGAAAGGAGACATAACCATCTCACATGTCAACACCCAAAAACAATTGGCCGACATATTCACCAAGCCACTTGATGAAAAGCGTTTTTGCGAACTCCGAAATGAGCTAAATATTCTTGATTCTCGGAGTGTGGCTTGAAAAGTTGCATACCTGTATGATTGCTTCAAAAATGTTGATTGAATTGTGAAAATCATCCCTCTCCATTTTTCTCTCAAAAAACTATGTCAATTATTAGATCTTGATGAATTTTGATCATTGTATGATTGTTGTATGCTTACTGGTCAAATTCATCAAGATTACTTGAATTGTTTTGCCTCTCTATTCCCTATTATTGAACCTTCAAATATATATGAATGGGCTATGCAATTCTTTCCTGGTGACCACGGACTAGTCCGTGGTTACCCGGACTAGTCCGCCCATGCAGACTAGTCCGCAGAGTGCCGGTTAGGCCGGACTAGTCCGATAGACCACGGACTAGTCCGATATAGGTCTCTGGATGACTTCGGACTAGTCCGGTCTTGTCTGGACTTGTCCGAATTTTCGTGTCCATAACCCTAGCCGCCACCAAACCCTAATCTCCTCACCCCCACATTCGCTCTAGGCTTCCTCTCTCTTGCGCTCGAGCTCCCAAGGCGATTTTTTGCATCCTCCATCGAAAAGCCACTCATTTGGGCGGAAATCAAGCTTGAAGACTTGGGGATTGAAGCTAGCGGACTAGTCCGGCCTCCAACCCCCAAAACTTCGAGCCTCCATCGATTTCTTCGGTAAAAATCTTCAAAATCCTAGAAATCGTGTTTTTTCTCAATTGTTGCTCGTTTGGCCTAGCACCCTTCACTAGTTACATGTTTAGTTGATGTACTACGTGTATGCTAGACTAGATTTGCATTAGGGATTGTATCCTGTCCAATCTGTTAGGTTTTTGAGGATGAACACCGGACTAGTCCGGTCCATGCACGGACAAGTCCGGTACCCCGGACTAGTCCGTGCCTGGGCACCGGACAAGTCCGATGTTTCTGAACCTGAAACCTAATTCCTTAATTCCTTAATGCCATCCATTGCTATCTTGCCTTACCTATGCCTTGTATAACTTATCATTATTCTTGCTCAATCATTCTCAGATCATGTCGAGCTCCGACAACGAGATCTCCGACTTTGAAGCCGAGTTGGACCACGAGGTGGCACCTCGGTCCTCGGCGGGTCTTGGCAAGAAATGCTAAGAAAGACCTTCCGAGCCTGCTACTTCCCCTCCCCAGGTTCGGAGGAAGGTCTGTGTCAAGAAGCCCGCCTCGAAGGCTGCTGTGTCTACAAGCGGCCTTCGTCAAGCAAAATGAAAGGGCAAGGGAGTCGCAACGGGGCCAGTTGGGCCCTTGAAGCTTCATGCTCCCAGAGAAGGGGTCTGAGACCCCAATGAAGAGAAATTCAATGGGAAAGGCAGCGATGTGGCAGCCAAGCTAAGAAGCATTGATTGCTATGGAAGGCCAAAGCAGGCAGCTGATGGAAGGTTTTGGACAAACTTCCATGCAGATTTCTACAGGCTGGTTTACCTGTCGATGAAGACTCCAGTGGTGCGCAGTCAGTGGATTGACTGGGCCTACCTAGAGAAGAAGAAGTGCTCAGCTTTTGATGAGGTCATTGCTGCAGCAGAAAGGCATGGTCTGAAGGATCTGTTTGCCTTCAGACACAATTGGAATGATGAAGTGATTGCACAATTCTATGCAACGTGCCACTTCTCGAGTGAAGATGAAGGGAGTGTGACTTGGATGACCCATGGATCCAAGTACTCCATCACTCAGGAGGATTTTGCAAGCTTGCTCCATTTAGACTCTGCTGGAAATGACCACCTGATCATCCACAACATAGGGTTCATTGAGAGGGACAGAATGAAGTTCATGTATGAGCCCAACTCTAAGTATGTTCCTCCCTCCACAAAGAACATGAAGCCCTTCTTTGTGGTCCTGAACAGAGTTCTCCGGAAGACCATTGCCCCCAAGGATGGGGATGCAGGGAGTGTACAGGGCTACCTCCGGACTCTAATGAGAGTCATAAGCAAGAAGAGACAGTTTGATGTTGCAGATTACATATGGAACGACATGGTCAACATCTCAAGCACTCCCAACCGGTCCTGTGGCTATGCTCCCTACTTGATGTTCATGATTGAGAAGGTCACAGGAATAGAATTCGTGAAGGATGTAGAGCACACTCCCCTGAGGCCTCAGAAGCCTCAGCCTGTGAGTGTCCAAGCTGCTCCCTCACCGGCCTCAAGTCCTGAGGCACCGGCACGAGAAAGAGATGCTGCTAGGGCTCCTCCCCCCTCCAGGGAAGCCCCTCAGAGAGGATCCGCCAGTGGGATCCTCAAATACTTGTCCGCGATATTCTCCTCCTGCAAGAAGACTGAAGTAAAGCTTCATAAACTCAATCAGAAGAGGAAGGATGATATGAGATATATCAAAACCAATGTGAAGCAACTGAGTGAAAAGCTGGAGATCAACCCCATTGGATCTCCAGTAATTTCTGAAGATTCTGATCTTGACATCTCCGAGCTCGGGCCCTTGTCCCCCTCCGAGCTTGCCTATTTTGGCATTGGGGGCTCGAGCAGCTCCGCTCCTCATCCTCCCTCTCCTCCTCGTCAAGCGGAGAACGAAGAAGACGAAGAAGATGACGAGAGGACAGACAGCGAAGAGTGAAGAACCTAGGACCTTCCTCTCTCTCTTTTTGGTGTCTTGATGCCAAAGGGGGAGAGATTGAGGGGCAGTCCAGTCTTAGCTTTAGCTGTAATAGGATGCGAGGAGAGAGCCTCTCTATACTTTTATTTGTGATTGCAATAGTTTAACACTGTTTTCATGTTAATTTTGGTCTTGTGATGACTTGCTCAATTTATTTGCGAGTATGTGATGAAAACTGCAGTTTTGCTCCTGGAATGTCATATGCACTTGGTATCGGTTGATTAATGTAAATTTTGTCATTCTCAATGTATTCATGCACTTAGTATGCATCCCACCATAAAGAATGCACATATGGATAATTCTCTTGTTGCTTGATGTATTTTTGAGTCATATGTGCATACTTTATGAAAATCTCATTTTTTTGCCTTATTTTGTGAAATCTCAATTGGTTGTCATCAATCACCAAAAAGGGGGAGATTGAAAGTGCATCTAGGACTCCCTTGTGGTTTTTGGATGATTTATGACAAGCAATTGGGATCCTAATCCTTTTGTTGAGATGAATGCAGGCACATAATGAAAAATGAGCAAAATGCCAAAAAGAAGGGAAATGAGAAGCAAAGTGAATTTGAGCTCAAGGAGAAGAAAATAGTAGATTATTATGTATGGAGTGTGTTAAGGAAACACACCCAAGAGCTCAATCACTTTCAAGCACACACACACAATGCACAAAGTTATACAGGACCGGACTAGTCCGATAACAGCCGGACTAGTCCGATATCACATTCTGCACTAGATCGGACAAGTCCGGTCTCCATCGGACTAGTCCGATATCTTTCTGATCCACTTCGGACTAGTCCTCCCCAATGCGGACTAGTCCTCAACACAATGCACAAGTCACACAAAATCGGACAAGTCCGTTGTGATCCGGACTAGTCCGATATTCATTCTGATCCAATTCGAACAAGTCCGGTGTCTACACGGACTAGTCCGATAAACATACTGATCTAAATCGGACAAGTCCTCCAAGTGCGGACTTGTCATCCTAAACACTTATGGTTTCATATGTCCGGACAAGTCCGATGGCAATCGGACTAGTCCGAAGATTTCTAGTAGTGAAATCGGACAAGTCCGTTTTCAACCGGACTAGTCCGATATTCCTGGACACTTAGGGTTTGCTACACACAGCACACCGGACTAGTCTGGTGACCACCACGGACTAGTCCAATCTTTCTAAACCCTAACGGTCACTTTTAGAAACCCCATATAAATAGAGGTGCACGGCCCACTTTTAAACTCTCTCGAACCCTAGTGCCGTCACACCTCCCAAGAGACTCAAAAACCACCTCTCTCCACAATATTAAGTGCAAAATCGATCAATCTATTGAAGATCACTTCTAGATCATTGGAGAGACACTTGGCACACATCATTGAGCTCTTGGTTTGATTCTCTAACACACTCTTGCGTTTCAATTTGTAATTTTCGAGTGTGTTATTGGTGGCTTTGTAAGTTGTAATCAAGGTAGCTCTCAACGTGTGAGAACGCCCCTTCAACTTGGTTATTTACCCTTTGTGATTAGTGGAAGAGGATTGGCCTTCGTGGCGATCTGATGAGGGAAGGGTTGGAGAAGACCCGGTCCTTTTGTGGGCTCCTCAACGTGGACGTAGGTTGCCTTCGTGGTAGCCGAACCACGGGATAAAACTTGTGTCTTGTCCTTTTGCGTTCTTCATCTTAATTGATCAACTTAATCTAGGGTTTGATTCACTTTGTTCAATTTGAGTTAAATTGTTGAACAAGAGCCTTAATTGTAATAGAATCTGACATACAACTATTAAACTGTCATTCAAGTTTATATTTCCGCTGCAAACATTAACGAATCAATCAAATTGACTGAACTTGATCAACTTAGCCCGTGAAAACCAGACTAGTCCGAACTTTACCGGACTAGTCCGATATCTCTGGTATTGAATGTGTTGTTGAGTGTTACAGGAACCAAGAAAAATTCAAAAAGGCCTATTCACCCCCCCTCTAGGCCTACATTCACTCATGCAGGAATGTTAAGTGGTAGCCTATGCATCGAGGCAATTGAAGAAACATGAACAGAATTATCCTATGCATGATCGTGAACTTGCAGCCGTAGTGGATGGCTTAAAGATTTGGAGATACTACACTCGTGGTCATAGGTGTGAGATTTACATGGATCACAAGAGTCTTAAGTACATATTCACACAAATGGACCTGAATTTGAGGAATCAAAGATGGTTGGAGATCATCAAGGATTATGATGTGGGAATCAACTATCATCCAGCGAAGGCTAATGTAGTTGCTGATGCTTTGAGTCGGAAAGGAGTAAGCCACCAACTCATGGTTCGGGAATTGCCATCCAAGCTTTGCAAGGAGTTTGAACTGTTGAATCTTGGATTTGTGAATGGGATGGGAATAATGGAGTTAAATCCGACCTTGGAACAATTCGAGAAGGTCAAACAAAGGATAAGGAAATCTATGAAATCAAGGAAAAGACCCAAGAAGAGAGAGAATTCAGATTTGATGAGGATGACTATGGAAATCTATGGCTTGGGAAGATGATTGTTGTGCTTAATGTGAAGCATCTCCGGGAGACGATATTAAAGAAGGCACATGACTCACTTTACTCTATCCATCCCGATTGTACGAAGATGTACAAGGATTTGAAGACATGTTATTGGTGGGATGGCATGAAAAGGGACATAGCTAAATATGTTGCTTTGCATGATGTATGCCAACGGGTAAAGGCTGAACACCAAAGTCCAACTGGGCTATTGCAGCCATTGAAGATTTTGGAATGGAAGTGGGTAGAAGTTGGAATGGAATTCATAGTTGGGTTACCTAGCACTCAGCAGGTTATGATTCAATATGGGTTATTGTGGATCAGTTGACAAAATCAGCTCATTTCATTCCTGTCAAGACTACCTATAGTGGAGCAAAGTTGGCAGAATTGTATATGGAGAGAATAGTTTGCTTACACAGGGTACCAAAGAAAATAGTGTCTGATAGAGGTTCTCAATTTACCTCAAGGTTCTGGCAAAAGCTGCACGAGTCTATAGGAACTCAATTGAATTTTAGTTCCGCATATCACCCTCAAACGGATGGACAAACTGAGAGAACAAATCAGATATTGGAAGACATGCTAAAAGCTTGTGCGATAAAGTATGGAGGAAGTTGGGACAAAAGTCTGCCATATGCCGAATTCTCCTACAACAACAGTTATCAAGCAAGTTTGAAGATGTGGAGCATTGTATGGGAGAAGGTGTAGAACACCTTTATTTTGGAATGAGACAGGAGAGACTCAAGTGTTTGGACCTGATGTAATCTAGGATGCTGAAAAGCAAGTTGAGACAATCCGCGAGAATTTGAGGGCTACTCAGTAAAGGCAAAAAGGCTATGCGGATAATAGGCGAAGAAACTTAGCTTTTGAAGTGGGAGACTTCGTATATCTCAGAGTATCACCTATGCGAGGTCATATGCGGTTTAACGTCAATGGCAAGTTGGCACCTTGCTATATTGGACCATTCAAGATTTTTGGAAAACGTGGAGAAGTGGCATATAAACTGGAGATGCCAACACATTTTTCCTATGTTCATGATGCATTCGACATTTCTCAGCTCAAGAAGTGCTTAAGGGTACCGAAAGAACAAGTGCCAATGGAAGAATTAGAATTAGAGACAGATTTGACTTATGCCGAGCAACTGGTCAAAATCTTGGAAACTAAGGAGAGAGTCACAAGAAATAGGATGATTCAATGGTGCAAAGTACAATGGAAGCATCATAGAGAATCGGAAGCAACTTGGGAGCTAGAGGATGATATCAAGAGAGAATTTCCCTACCTCTTCTCTTCTATGTCGAATCTCAAGGGCGAGATTCATTTTAAGGGGGGTAGGTTTGTAACACCCTCATTTTCAACCATCATGCATGGAATACATTCTTATACATGTTTAACTTTAAGCAACACAAAAAGAAACAAGTTTAAAATGAATTAGAACCAAAATAGCAATTAAAACCTGTGTCAGTGCGGCCTTATCTGGATTGGAGCCCGGACTAGTCCATTCTACTCTCTGTTGTCCTCCATACTTATCCGCTTTTTGCTCTGGATTAGTCCAAAAATGTTTCTGTTGTTGTCTGGACTTGTTCGTTATTGAGTACGGACTAGTTCGATCTTTGCTACTGGAAAACTTTGGAGTTGTCCGGTAATTCCCCAATTTCAGTCCAGTATTTGAAAATTAGACGAACCCCCGGACTTGTTCGACCTCCAACCGAACTTGTCCGTTTTGCTTTCTGATCCTCTTTGGACTTGCCTGGACGAGCACCGTACTTGGTCGTTCAACTTTTTGTCCCATATCGGACTTGTTCGGCCCCTATCTGACTAGTCCGGTGTGCCTAACTCTGAGTCTGTTTTTCCTTCCCGACGAGTTTTTGGGTAATAGCCCTAATTGGGCCCAAGAACATCGTGCCTAACCCCTGTAAAGCCCATGTGGGACTCCTACTTGGCCTTCACCGCATTAAACACGAATTCCACCCAAACCCTACCATCTCCAACCTATATAAACGCCCCAACACCCACCCTTTCATCCCTTTGCCACAGTTGAAGAGAACCCTAACCCTAGTTCGTGAGAGCCGCCATCAAGGAGCTCCACCGTAGAGAGAAGAAGGCGAAGGGAGGAAGGAGGGGGATCAACCAAGATTGTCATCGCTGCTGCGATCTCCATCATCAATCCTTCATTGTCAACATCCTCCCTTGCCAATTCTTTGTCTCATTCGATATTGATGTCAAATTCTCGAGCCTTGAACTCTTGAACCCTTGAATTCGTGGTAATATCTTAGATGCATCTTTTCTACGTAAATTATGGTTCCATATTAACTTTTATTATGCTCTAGGTGAAAATTTTCCAAAACCCTAGCCAGAACGGACTTGTCCGGTCCCAGTGCGGACGAGTCCGATGCCCTTTCTGTACCAGAACGTACATGTCCGCCTCACTGCAGACTGGTCCGGTTTTCTTGTTTTGAAATTCCTGGAACTTCTTTAATATCCACCAAAATTACTTGAAACTTGTTCAAACATGTAAAACTTAATTAGAACATGTTAGTAAGCAATGATATCAACCTAATAGCATGCATTACCACATAATTACATTATTCATGCATCTCATGACATATTGAGTTCTATATGAGAATTTATTGATTGTAATGTTTGTTTTGTATGTTTATTGCGTGGAATATAAGGTGTTGCTCTAGAGGTTGCTGTCAAGGACCTCCAGCACCAAAACTTTGAAGCTTTTGATCCTAACCAGTCTCAGGAGCAAGGCAAGTGTCCTTGACTATTTTGATCCTGTTTTTAAATGTTTGGTTTGAAAAACTGCGTGCTTGTGTTAAATTGATGGCAAACCCAAAATAGTTGTTTGATAGTCTTGTTTGACCATCCTTGTCTCTTGGAATCTATTATAGAGAGTCGGGAAGAGCATTTTACCTTTTTGCTTCGCTCTAATAAATTGGGATGGAAAAACAACCAAATGGCTTAACTATAAATTAATGAGCATGTATATGATGAGAATTGATGAATGTGGTTAATTGGTAAACATGGGACTTGGAAGATCTAAGCAAGCATGGATTGTGGACTGGGTTGGATGTTATGGTGGTTTCGCTTGCTTTAGATCTAAGGACCGGTTCGTGGAGCGACCATCCAGGATTTACAGTTCCGCCACAAGGCCAAGTATGGGTGTGGTGTAGCTGAATAATTAGGTGTACTGTTGGTATTGTATGGACCATTGGATAGTGTGGGGAATGGGAGTCGAGAAGGGCTACCCTGGGAACCGCATGGCACATGAGGGGGCCCGTGGGTGGGAGAGCGGAGATTCAAGCCTGCTGGTGAAATCTTAATAGGCCTGTACATGCTAGTATTCCCTTTGTAAAAGCTATTTTGTGATCTCTTGGTCGCACACCAAAGGAAGTGTGAGACGGCACATGGGAGGTTCTTAGTCACCAAAAGTTTATAAAATCACAAACGTGTGGGTAAAGTAGTACAAACTCTGCAGAGTGTTAAAAATTATCATGATAGTCGTGCTCCCGGTTATGAGCAAACTGGACCCTCACATGATTAGAAGGAACTTGGTAATTGGGATGGTTGGTATTGGACATGGTTTTAGTTGTGACAAATAGACATGGTTAATGATGATGGTAAGAATTTGGTATTTGGATGGAGAATTATTAATGGATGTAATATATTGGTAATTGATGGTATTGGACTCACAATTGGTAATTAATTGGTATATGATAGGATTATTTCACATATATATTGTAAGATTCTTTTTACATGTTTTAAATGTACTTTTCAGCAAATAGCCAATAATTGTTAGCATTCGTTGTTTAAGTTGCACGTTATTATTTTCCCACACTTGCTGAGTACGACATGTGCTCAACCTTGCAATTCCCCCACCAACAATTACAGGTGATGTTTGGGAGTACCCTGAGGATAATACAGAGTACTAGGTTGTGTGCTGCCATCAGCTTGCCTGTGGATTGCTTGGGGCCGCGCTATATCACATATGCTTAGTTTGCTTAGTTTAGATTACTTCCACTACATTAGTTTCAGAATTATTAATATTGATCATTAGAGTTGTAATTTGAGGATTATTTGAATATTGTAATAAAAGTACTTATTTAAAAATTTGCGTTGTGGTAATTTTCTGTATATCGTTTGTGATGCACTCGTGTATTTTTGTCGAACATCCTGAGCACACATATGCGTCTCACTTGGTTCATTTTCGGATCTGGGTGGCACACCCACATCATAATGTTTAATGAGCTCCAACCATCGTCGTTGCCTAAAATTCAGATCCGTTTGCGTGAATATGTACTTGAGGCTCTTGTGATCTGTGTAAATTTCACACCTATGCCCAAGAATGTAGTATCTCCATTTCTTTAAAGCATGCACTACGACTGCAAGTTTGAGATCCTGCGTATGATAGTTCTACTCATGTTTCTTCAATTGTCTCGATGCATAAGCTACCACTTGAACCTCTTTCATGAGCACGCACCCAAGTCTCTGCCTTGAGGCATCGTAGTAAATATCGAAGCTCTTACTCTTGTCTGGCAATACTAGCACTGGTGCGGTTGTCAACCTCTTTAACTCCTCAAAGCTCTCCTGCCAAGCTTGAGTCTATTGGAATGCCTTCCCCTTCATTAACAATTTAGTCATGGGCTTCGCAATTTTGGAGAAATCCTTGATGAATCGGCGGTAATACCCGACCATTCTAAGAAAACTCCAAATTTCCTTCACATTCTATGGCGGCTCCCATTTAAGCATGTCTCTCACTTTCCCCGGGTCGACAAATACTTTCCTCCAGAGATGATGTGTCTCAAAATGACACTTCCCGTAACTAGAATTGGCACTTGCTGAACTTGGCATACAACTGATGTTCCCGTAATTTCTGCAATGTAAGCTTCAAGTGTTTCTCATGTTCTTCCTCGCTTCTCGAGTATATTATAATATCATCGATGAACACCACGATGAACTTATCCAAATACTCCATGAAGACCTTATTCATGAGGTACATGAAGTATGCAGGCACGTTCATCAATCCAAAAGACAACGGTATACTCATAGGATCCATACCATGTCCGAAAAGCTATTTTGGGTATATCCGGTGGTATAATCTTAATTTGGAAATATCCTGACCGCAGATCAATTTTGGAGAAAATACTTGCGCCCTTTATTTGGTTGAATAAATCCTCCATATGGGGCATCGAGTACTTGTTCTTGATCATCACCTCGTTGAGGGACCTATAATCCACACACATCCTTTGGGTTCCATCCTTCTTGTCTACGAAGAGCACTGGTGCTCCCCATGGTGACAAGCTTGGGCGTATAAAACCCTTCTCTATCTGCTCTTCAATTTGCTTTTTGAGCTCCGCTAACTCCTTAGGAGGCATCCTATACGGCCTCTTAGCTATAGGTGCAATTCCATGTATCAAATCAATGGTAAATTCTATGTCGCGATCAGGTGGCATACCTGGCAACTCATCAGGCAAGACATCTAGATACTCGTGAACAATCGGGATACTCTCTAATGTCACACCTTCCACATGACTCAATGTTGCTTTATCTGTTGTGGGTTGGGATGTCTCAACTTCGATGCGAGTGTCATGCTGGCTTGTCAATTGCACAATCCTCTCAGCGCATTGAATCACTCCATTATACTTGCCCATCCAGTCCATTCCAGGTATTATATCTATCCCTTGTGAATCTAGGACAATGAGGTTTGCAAGAAAGTCTACCACCTTATTTTAATGCTCACTCTCAAACACACTATATTTGTTCTCATCTCTCCACCGGGAGATTTTACCAACATAGTGTGGTTCATGTGAGATATAGGCAGATTATACTTGACGACATACTTTGATGAGATGAATGAATGAGATGCTCCAGAATCAAATAAAACAGTTGCAGAGTTGGAGTTGGCAAGGAACATACCAATCACGACGTCATCAGCTTGCTGGGCCTCCTTAGTAGAGACTTATTCACATTGCCACGAGCAAAATTTTGTTGTCCACGGATGCCTTGTGGTGCTCCTCCATTCGGCCGTGGGTAGGCTGGCCTTGGCGCATTGCCCCCTGGTCCAAAGATTCTTTTAGGGCATTGACTTGCGAAGTGCCCTACCTCTCCACATACATATCACACCTTGCTGCCCGTAGTACCAGGAAAACATGGGCGCAACTTATTTTGAGCATTAGGCGCCATATTGGGATGTGGTGCAGGTGGCACAGGATAACGAGGAGCTTGCATAGCTGAGCATTGTTGTTGTGGCTGATTTGGGCATGGTGGAGTAGCAACACGGTTCATAGGAGCGGATGGGTTGTAATATGGTACATTTGGTGGTGCATAGCAGGGGCGGAAATTGCTTCCTTGCAGCTGTCCCTAGTATGACATCTTCCTCTTGTTATCTTGCTCCATCTCACGAACCTTTTTCTCAACCACAATAGCCTTGTCCACAAGCTTCTGGAAGATTGCATAATCACCATTAAGCAACTGAAATTGAATCTCATTATTTAGATCCCTCATGAACAAATATTGCTTCCGGTTGTCTGTATTAACATCTTCTGGAGCATACCTTGAGAGTTGAGTAAATTTATTAAGGTACTCACTCATACTTAACCTTCCTTGCCTTAGGTTTTCAAATTATTGCCTCTTCAAGATCATGACACCTTCAAGAACATAGTGCGATCGGAAGCTCTCCTTGAATTCTGCCCAAGTGATTCTCTACTGATTTGCATGGGCATTGCAAAAAGCTTCCCACCAATTCGCAGCTGCTCCAACTAGCTGATGGGAGGCAAAAATGACATTCTCTTGGTCATTGCATTGGACAATAGCAAGCTTCTTCTCCATAGATTTTAGCCAATCATCAGCTTCCATAGGATCATTGGCTTGAGCAAAAGTAGGTGGCCTAGTCCTCATAAGCTCTCCCATGCGGTTATGATGTGGTGGGGTGTTGGCGGTCCTTAAGTACCATAATTTCACCGTCAATTCACCTCATAATGTGCATAAAAGAAACACAAAACATAGTGGTAGGTCTATACACTAACCCAATTCCACAAGTGTTGGTATCTATTTGTATGCAGGTGAATTATTACCCAAATACCAAAACATGCAGGGATGAATCCATGAAAATGGATTTCAACGAATCAGGCGATGACATGTGGCAACATATGGATCAAATGGCCCACAAACAGAAGAATATGAGGAGATCCAATTGTGTTGGACCAATATACATCAAGGGGGCCCACCTGGAAGCCACCTGGAGGAAGCACTCCCCGAGGGGAGGCCTGACCAGGTCGGCCGAACTAGGGGTTCGGCGGACCCCTTCCTGGCGCCAAACCCGGTCAAATGACATGTGTTGGCTCCTCCCGACTCCCTGGAGTCAATGGTGACTGATTTGTGCATTAATTGTGGTGGGAATCATCCTTTCTCCACCTATAAATAGACCCCCTCACCTCACTTCTCACACACACCAAAAGTTGAGAATAGTGCTACACTCCAAAGGTTTAGAGTAGTCCTAGAGTCTACCAAAGTAGAAGGAGAGTGTGGTGAAGATTCTATGAGAAGGAGGCTTGGGCTTGTCAAGTCCCTCTTCTACACTTGTACCCCTACAAAGGTTTTACTCAATCAAGTAAGCCTTTGTGAATTCAATACAAGTTTGATCTTTTATGCTTAGTAGTTTGCACAAGTAGTCACTTGTGGGTTCACTGCTTTAATTCATTAGAGGCTCTAGTTGTAGCTTTGTGTTCGAAACAACTAGAGTAGTGATTTAGAACGTAAGCGTGGTGATTAGGTTATAAATCATCAGTGGATATCTCGTAGACCCACAGATTGAAGAGGTAGTCAGTAGGTGGTGACAGCCCTACCTATCCTTCGTAATCCTCCACGTTCGGCTATGCCATAGGCTCTTGGCGGGAGTCGTCCTAGTATTGCTAGGAGTAAGCATGTGCCCAAAGCAAGCATCTACTGCAAACTACCTTGAATTAGGATCAATACTTTGAATTCCTCTATGTTCCTTGCCTACCAAACAATTGTATGTCCTTGGGTGAGCTAGTTCGAAAGATTAGCATACACGTTCTTTGGATTCGATACCCTTGGGAATACTCTTTAAGGGGAAGTGCTACAATGGTATTTCCGTGCGCTTGCGGATAACTCTTTGGTGTTAGGAAATACCAACAAGCATTTCTGGTGCCGTTGCCGGGGAACGGTTGCTATTAATCTTCAAACCAAGATCACCCTCGTATCATATCCCCCTTATCTATCATCTTACCTTTCTTATTCTTACCTTACCACCACCATATAAATGGAGCAACCCACCATTCTTTCTTACTCTGCTCCGAAGGGCAAGTTCTATGAGCCACCGCCTTCGGCGAAACCTATTTGTTGAACCAGCTATGAACTTCGCCATGGCTTTATAGCCATGGTTCGAGAACAATCCTTCTCAGGAACGGATTGTGAAAACCCTTACCACCATCTACGATAGTTCGAACAACTTTGTTCATGCCTTCTAATCAACGGTATGACACAGGAAACTCTCAAATGGAAGTTGTTTCCTTTCTCCCTCAAGGAAAAAGCCAAACAATGGTACAACCACTACATTGGGAAGACAAATAGTGATTGGAGTGAATTACGATACAAGTTTTGTCTTGATTTATTTCCAATTGCCAATATTGTTTCCTTACGGAGGGAAGTACTATGCTTCCAGCAGATGGAGAAGGAATCCATAGGTGCAGCTTGGGACAAATTTTCTCTTTTGAAAAATTCTAGCCCAGATTTGTTAATCCCTGATCCGATGCTCTTACAACATTTCTTCATGGGGTTGAACAAAGAGTCTGCCCTATATCTTGACATTACGGCTAGAGGATCTTTCCTCCATAAGACTCCAGAAGAAGGTAAGGATCTTCTAGACAGAATTCTGGAAAATTATTCCTTCATTATGGGTCTTAATGAGACTCCCAAAGAGGAAGTCGTGTCAAGGACGGAGGATACACTCATGGACAAGGATGAACCCATTTCTTGTTTACCCCAAGCCTTGCCAGAGGAATCCTATCCCGAACCTGAGACTACGAATGTAGAAGAAATTCGACCCTTGCAGTTTTCATTTTACTTCGAGGAAGAACTTTTTGAAGATTATGGAATACCTCGAAGTATTGTTGTTATAGGAAACCTTCATTGCCACCAACTCCATCTGAACCACCTGACGGGGTGTTCGCCCGTCAGACGGTCAAGGAGTTGACCTCTATCCTAAGCAGGGAGTGGACAGCTGAAGTCGAGAATTCACCCGAAATTCTTCGGATGACCTCACCTTTGGCTACCATTTTATGTTCTATTAGAGGGACACCAATGAGAATCCTATACAACCCTACTGTTGGAGCAAATCTCATTTCTGATTCTTGTGCTCTCGCCATTCTTGGCGATGTGCCATTGGCACCAACACGCAAATCCTTCCGAGATTCATTTGGAACCATTCTTGAAGGATGTGGGGTTCTGCAACAAGTGTCTGTTAGACACAAAGATGTTGAGGCTCGCCTAGATTTTCACGTGTTTGAAATCCAAGATTTTGACATCATGATAGGGATTCCCATAGAAAAATTTCTCATGGAAGTTCATTTGGAAGGAAGCCTCAATATCAATCTTGGTGGGAGATTCTTCCTCATGCCTATTCTTCATTCAAAGAACACATCTGCAGAATCTCTCATCGAAGATGAGCCAATGGAGGAGGTTAGGACTCTTCAATTTTTAAAACCCCCTGAAATTGAAGGAGAAGAGGACTTCGTCCAAGAGGAGGATGAATTTCAGGAGGAAATTGAATTGCCAAAAGAAGAGCCCTCCCCAAAACCTCCTATTGAGCTCAAGATTCTACCTACAGGCCTACGTTATTCCTTTCTAAATGGCGATTTGGAAGCCCCTGTCATCATAAGTGACAAGCTTTCAGATTATGAAACACTCAAACTCTTAGCCATGTTAGAAAGGCATAAAGCTGTTTTTGGATATTCACTTCAGAATCTCAAGGGAATTAGTCCAGCATTATGCACCCATCGTATTCCTATTGACCCTGAGAGTGTCCCCTCAAGGGAACCTCAAAGGCGATTGAATAATGCTATGCAGGAAGTTGTCAAGAAAGAAGTCTTGAAACTTCTGCATGCCGGGATTATTTACCCTGTTCCTCATAGTGAATGGGTAAGTACAGTTCAAGTAGTGCCTAAGAAGGTAGGTATGACGGTCGTTCAAAACGAGAGGAATGAATTAATTCCTCAACAGACCATCGTGGGATGGAGGATGTGCATTGACTACCGAAAACTTCACAAGGCAACAAGGAAAGACCATTTTCCATTGCCCTTCATCGATGAGATATTAGAGCAATTGGCAAACCACTCCTACTTCTGTTTCCTTGATAGGTATTCGGGAAATCATCAAATTCCTATCCATCCCGATGATCAAAGTAAGACCACATTCACATGTCCTTACGGGACCTATGCCTACTGGCGTATGTCCTTTGGACTGTGTAACGCTCCTGTATCTTTCCAGAGATGCGTGATGTCTATATTTTCAGACATGATCGAGGATATCATGGAAGTTTTCATGGATGATTTCTCTGTCTATGGAAAAACTTTTGATCATTGTCTAGAAAATTTAGACAGGGTCTTACAAAGATGCCAGGAGAAGGACATTGTGCTTAATTGGGAAAAGTGCCATTTCATGGTCTGGGAATTCATCGTTCTTGGACACTTGCTGTTCGAGAGAGGGATAGAGGTGGACAAAGCTAAAATTGAAGTTATTGAAAAACTTCCACCTATCAATGTTAAGGGAATCCGCAGCTTTTTAGGTCATGCGGGGTTCTACCGACGATTTATCAAGGATTTCTCCAAAATCGCTAGACCCCTCACCAACCTATTAGCTAAAGAAGCTCCCTTTGATTTCGATGATGAATACCTTAAATCATTTGATATACTCAAAAAGGCACTCATCTCAGCTCCAATTATCCAACCTCCTGATTGGGCGTTGCCATTCAAAATCATGTGTGATGCCAGTGACTTTGCTGTTGGTGCGGTCTTAGGCCAAACCAAAGATAAAAAGCATCACACAATAGCCTACTCTAACAAAACTCTGACAGAAGCCCAACTCAATTATGCCACGATTGAGAAAGAGCTCCTAGCAGTAGTTTTTGCTATCGACGAGTTTAGATCCTGTTTGGTTGGAGCAAAGGTCATAGTCTACACAGACCATGCTGCTTTGAAATATCTGCTTACCAAAAAGGATGCTAAACCTAGGATAATTTGATGGATTCTTCTACTCCAAGAATTTGATCTGTAAATAAGAGATAAGGAAGGAGTAGAGAATTCAGTAGTAGATCATCTTTCACATATGGAAGTCACACAAACCATGGACATACCTATCAATGAATTCCTATGAGATGATATGCTCCTCAGGGTGACAGACTCTCACAGTTGGTATGTGGATATCGTGAACTTTATGGTCACGGGATACGTACCACCAGGGGAGAACAAAAAGAAACTCATTTATGAGAGTCGTAGACACCTTTGGGATGACCCTTACCTCTATCGAGTATGTGCCGATGGCCTTCTTAGAAGGTGCATCCCATCAATCAAAGGCGGCACCAAAATTATAGAGAAATGCCATGCTGGCCCCTATGGTGGTCATTACGGTGTTTACCATACTCAGGAAAAGATCTGGCAGAGTGGATTCTATTGGCCTTCAATGTATGAAGATACCAAGGAATTCATTCCCCGATGATGGAAATGCCAGAAGCATGGAGGAATCTCTGCTCGCGATGCGATGCACCTAACATACAATCTCCAAGTGGAGTTATTTGATGTATGGGGTATTGATTTCATGGGACCTTTTCCTAGGTCTTATGATTGCTAGTATATTCTGGTTGTCATCGATTATGTGTCAAAATGGGTAGAAGCATTGCCATGCAAAAATGCTGATTCCAAGCAAGCAAGAAAAATGTTCCATGAGATCATTTTCCTACGCTTTGGAACTCCCCGTATGGTCATAAGTGATGGAGGCTCACATTTCATAGATAAGACCTTCCGAAACTTTTTAAGGGAACTTGGAGTCCAGCGTAACATTGCTACCCCATACCACCCACAGACAAGTGGTCAAGCAGAAACATCTAATAAGCAAATTAAGAATATTCTGCAAAAGAATATCTTGGAAATGGGAATGGGATGGAAGCAAAAGCTACCCGACGCATTGTGGGCATATCGTTGTCGGAGTCTGGTTCTGGCAATTCTCCCGGTACTACTATTGGTAGCCCGCGGAGTTTGTAGTTCGGTATCGGGCGCGCAGAGATTCAGAACACGATGGCAAGTTGACACGAGGATTTACGTGGTTCGGGCCACCTAAGCGTAATACCCTACTCCAAGGGGTGTGTAGTTGTTGTATTGAGCGTCTGAGCGCTTGAGGGTGTGTGTGTGTTTTAGCAGAGTCTGGAAGAGCCTAGAGGAGTCGAGAGCCGAGTCTCGGAGAGGTCTAGAAGAACCTTCCCCTTGTGTATCGCTCGACCAGTCCTTTTATAGTACAAGGACTGGTCGTTACACTGTTATCCTAGCCCGACATGTGGCCCTGGCGATTACTGATGTTTAATACACAATTAATGATCTTAATTACCCTTAATAGTGTGGTAACGCGCCTTGACAGTGCCGTTACTGGTATTAAGGGCCCTCCGATCATGTGTCATTAAGGTGGTATTAATGACACTTAATCAAGTCTTGAAGTCCTTGATTGTCCCTTGAAGGTCCGAGCTGTTGGGGGTCCACCAGTCTGATTGTTGAGGCTGAAGGTCCGGCGGTTGGACATGTGGTAGCTCTGGAGCTTACCGTCTGGGACGGGTGGGTCCGGTGCAGCTGTACACGTGTCGGTACCGGAGCTTCCCTCTGTTGGGGGTTAGGTCCGGGGATGCCGCACAGGTATTTAACCCGGAGCTTTCCCATGTGTAGGACGTAGCTTCGGTTGCAAGATACACGTGGCAGCACCGGGACTAACCATAGAAGGGAGGCAGGTCTGGTTCCGTATGACACGTGGGGCCTTTGGAGGTCTTCAACTCAAACAAGTGAGGATCCTTTGCTCTTTTTGCAGTCCCAAGGGGTATACGGTACGCAGGGTACCGACAGTGGCCCCTTGGGCCCACCTCTGGGAGAGACCTTTTGGATGAAGTCGTTCTGCCGGAGGTGGGTCCATCCTTTGGTTTTTTAGCTGTGTCTTCAAGGGTCTTTGGATGTGCTGTTTGTGGTAGTTCGTAGTTAAACCATTGCCGCGTGGCATATCCAGGATGCAGCAGGTGAGATCTGAGCGTGTGGATCTCACGCAATTGAAGGTCGCCGGTTCCTGATATAAAAACCGTATCGATTCTGCGCGCCTTGTCAGGACGCCGCCCTCCGGCTTCCCGCCTCTCATCATTACAATGGTTCGCCTGGGGTAAGGACCTCCACTTGATCGTCGGGGTGGCCCCAGGCCCCCTTGTCATTGGTCGGGTGAAGTTTTTGAACAGTATCGTTGGCCCTTCTGTGGTTTCCATCCAAGCGTTGTAGAGGCTTACTTAAGAAGGAAAGCGTGCACCATTTGGGGATTCTTTATGCCTTCATTCGAACTTGCGCTCAAATTCTCCAAACTTTCGCTCGCTTTTCCTCTTTCACCACGCTGTGCTGCGATGAAGTTGGGACTTCCCAAGAGCCGCATCGGGAGCAAGGAGTTGTCTAGGGTCCAGACCTACATGGGATTGTCCAGTGACTCCTTCGACAACGACATTCGCTGTGGCAAGCTTCCCTTCGAGAAGGAGCGAGCCAGAGATATGGTGTACTTCCTTGGGTACGCCATGGCGGGTTTGATCCTGCCTTTCTCCACCTTCTTTTTGATGTGGCTGGATTTCTATGGTCTGCAGCTCCACCATCTTGGCCCCCACTCAATCTTGCTGGTGGCGACTTTCGTCCACTTTTGCGAGATGTGGGTGGGTGTGCCCCCTTGCGTGGAGTTGTTCCGGACTTTCTTCACTGTCCACCTGACAGGGAAGAGTGATGAGTTCATCGGCTTCTACTACTTCGTGAAGCGGAAAAACTCCCCCCTCAAGTACTTGAGGTCCTTCCCTTCTGGCAAGTGGGACGACTGGAAGAAAGACTGGGTGGTCATCACCGTCGAGGGACACGAGAGGCTAGAACTGCCCGAAGGCCTCCCCCGCGTCGACACCGACATTTGGAGTGACATGCCAGAGCTGTCGAGGGAGTACAAGCCCATTCTGGACAAAATCTAGGAATGTGTCAAAGGTGGGGTGACCCCCCATATGGTCTTCGGCAACTTCTTGATGAATAGGTGAGCCCCGCTGAGGGCTAGGAGCCGGCCTGCCTGGGCCTTCAACAGTGAGATGGATACCAACCGCATTGAGGTCGGCTTGGACACCAACTTGACTGGTGAAGCCTTGAAGACCCATATCAAGAAGTTCCAGCCTGGAAATATCGGTCCTGGTGATGTGTCTCCACTGGTGGCCTTCCTTCCTCTGAATATGATCCCAGAGTAGTGCAGAGAGCTCTGGAGGAAGATGACGCTATTGGATTACTTGGGCCTAATGGAGAGGCGATCAACCTCCGAGGTGGCAATCCACGGAGCTTCTAAAGGTGCCTCTGCTCCCGCCCTGAAGCCAAGAGCTGAAGTCACAGGCAAGGGCAAGGAGTTGGCCGAGCCCTCGAGCCGCAAGAGGAAGTTGAAGCATTCTGATGGGAGGTCTGTCAGACTTTCTCCTTCCACTGCAGCTCCTTCTCCTCGGCGGAGGAGGTCTTCGGCGGCGGCAACCACTCAAGCATCGGCATCTCCTCAGGACGCTAGCTCCGGCCATGTGGCTCCAGTACAAGGGCTAGCTGAGGGCTCTAGGTCCGGATGTCCTTCTTAGTCGAGGGGGGCCTCAACCAAGATGACGCCGACGGCGACATCAAGCTCTGGGGAGCCTTCTGGAGCTACTACACCAATGGCGTTAGGGTCCGACTCTGAGCGTCCAGTGAAGAGGTTCCACGCTAGCTGGAGCGGAAGCCCTCCGAGGTAAATTTGATTTTTTTACCTCAGTTGATTGTTTTTGTTGTAACTATGTTTTGAGTTTCTTCGTCCTTCATCCACAGAGTGCCCAAGAAAGGGGTTGAAGCTTCGGTTCCTGCAGCAGCCACTGATGTTGCGCAGATGGAAGCTCTGGCTCCAGTTCCAGCGCCGCCCCAAGAGGTGGCTGAGGCCGCGGCAGCTCCGGCGCCAGCTGTCGTGGTCCTTGACCTTGAATCATCCCCTGAAGATCTCGTGGTAGCGCCGGCCCACGGGAATAAAGATGTACCTGCGGCACCAACCCCGGAGGTTGAAGCTTCAGGTTTGGATGCTGAGATGATGGATGCTCCGGCCTCAGAGCCAGAGGTAGCTGTAGTTCCAGCCCTAGAGTCTGATGTCGTTGAAGCCCCGGCAGTGGAGTCGGTGGTTGATGAAGCCCCGGCGGTGGAGCTGGGTGTTGGTGAAGTTTCGGCGGCAGAGGTCAGCCTTGATGAAGTTCTGGCGCCTGAGCCAGTTGTCTAAGAAGTGCCGGCGCCCAAGCCAATGGCGGTCGAAGCACCAGCATCTGAACCGGCGGTGGAGGAGGCGCCAGCGTCGGAGCCGGAAGTGGCTTTAGCTCCAGCCGAACCTTCAACGCCTGCCCTGGAGGTGATGGTTCCGGAGGTGGCCACGCCTGAGCCAGGGTGCCAAGATGAAGCTGCCGGTCCCCCGCCTGAGGGACCAATTGCTGATGACCAGGCGGCAGGACCTTCAAAGCCGACTCTGGAGGTAGAAACTTCTGCTGCAGGACCTTCCTCAGCGGCGGCCGAGGCTATCTCGGAGGGCGGCCCTAGTGTCGTGGAAGCTCAGAGGACCGCTCTTGTAGAGTGGGACTCGATTTTTGTTATGGAGAACCCGCTGGAACCAGCGGAGAGGACCCCGACAGGTCCGGACCCAATTCCTTTGTCGCTGTCTATCGACAATGCCTGCTCCAGTCTTCGTCAGGTACAACTGGCCTTTTACCACGACAGCAAGGCCCTCAAGGAGGAGCGCCAAACCCTTAGGATGTGGCGCAACCGACTCCAATTCGAGACCAAGCTGGCGCAGACGAGGCTGGCCGACGACAAGGAGTGGGTGAAAATGGAGAAGGTCCAGTTAGAGTACTGGGGTTGGCTGCTGGATGAGGGGGAAAGCATGACGCGATCCCTCGACGACTAGTCCCGGGCCATCCACGAATAGGCCGTGGCTGCTAATGAAGCAGCGAATGAGCGTCAAGAGAAGCTCAACGCCATCCACGACAGCCTCATCAAGTGCCGGTAGGCTCTTGAGGAGCGGGAGAAAAATCTCAAAGATGAAGAGCAAAAACTCCTGGAGCTATGGGATGACCTCGTGAAGAGGGAGGAGGAGCTTACTTAGAGGCTGACCTGGGTGACAAGAGTCTCGCGAAGCGCACCAAGAAGCCGGAGGAGCGCTGCGAGAAAGAGGAGAAGAAGGCCTGGCAGCAAGGACAGGACGTCCACAAGAGGGAGAATGAAATTGCTGTCGGGGAGAAGAAAGTGCAGGGTCAGGAGAAGGACCTGGTCGACCGCCGGAACAAGATCCACCTCTGGGAGGAGGAGCTCGGTAAACTCGAATGGCAGGTTGCTGAAAAGATTCAGCAGAACGCCAAAGAGGTTGAGCGCCTTGCCCGGGAGAATTCGGAGCTTGCGGCGACCAGAAGATCCTTGGAAGATATGCGAGGATCAATGGCTACGGAGTCCCAACAAGTTTGGGACTTCTTGGGCAAAGCCAATGACGCGCTAACGTCAATGCGTTTTAGTCCCGTGCGTCCGTATGATCCAGAGCCGGAGCTGGACCAGACGTTGCAAGCGCTGAGCTCGGCGGGCAACAAGCTCACCAACATGGGCGATGTCATCGCGTACCAGCTGGAAACCAAGGGACAATTCCTGGCAAAGAACATCACAGAGTTCATGCTGACATGCTAAACAAGCCGGGACCCTCACTTCCCATTGGACCCGGTGCTTGAAGGCCCCATCAACGGAGAGGGAGAAGCCGCCAAAGCCAGCGTGTCGGAGGTTTCCCAGAAGGTCGCCTCGTTCTTCCATACGGTCTATGAATCTCTCTTTGTATCTCCCGCTTGTATTCTCTCTTCTTTTTCTCCAATTTTGTAATCTCTTGTCTCCAGATTAATGAAATCCAAGAATTTTATGAATTTCATTTTTTCTCTTGAACACCTTTGTCCCACTTGGCCCCCTAGTAGATGTACACAATTTGATTGTGAACATGTACCAAGAGGATGTAGCATTTTGTTGAAGACTTGCGCACTTCGAACTTGTAGTTTGTAGGTCCGAAGTCGCCGATAGTAGGGGCCGCCTGAGGTTGTCGGAGCTTAGTAGCTCCGGTAGTGACCCTTGTCAACACGTAGAGCATTGACGGTTAGTCCTCTGGGGATGTTGGAGCGTGGTAGCTCCGGAAGTGACCATTGTCAACACGTGGCGCGTCAACAGTAGACCCCACTGGGGAGTCTTCCCACCATCTTTTCTTCACATTGACGGCTGGCCCCCTGGATTTGCCAGAAATTTGTAGCTCCAGCGATGTCTATTATCAATGTTTGAAACATCGACAATAGACCACCTTAGGGGGTGTAGGAGCTTTGATAGCTCCAGCTTCATCCACCATCAATATGAGATCTTTATTTTTCCTGCACACTGAAGTCAAGAAAAACAGTAAAATCCATTTCCTATCTATAACTCGTTTGCGGCTTACTATTCCCGAAAGAAATTTTTAGGTCGAACACAATTATGAATACAATCAAGTGCACTGACTTGTTTTCTCCAAGTCCGATCGTTTCTGGACTCGCCTTACTTTGGCTTGCCGGGGTGTCGGTAGAGTGGCGTACTTAGGGTGCAGGACCAGGCTAAGTCAATAGCACACTCCGAACCTAGATTGGCTTGGCGGCATTCGGACGAGTAGACCATTAACAATGTTTAGACAAGGGAGAATTGACAATGCAACATGAATTGTACATGAATTGGTCGAGCTAAAGTTTCTTAAGTATTGCACAACTTTGTTATAGACAAGAAAGAGAAAAATAAAAAATATTGAGCCTGCACAAAATAAATGCACGTGGAGTCTGTTTTCACACAATGATGTCTTTCATTATAGGTCCGGGGTACAGGGGAAACAAGTACACTCTTAGGGTACGGAACCAGACTAAGTGTGTTTCGTTTCTCGTTTGACCCAAGGTAGCTAGCTACACTTTTAGTTCTGAGACTATGACAAGTGTTGCCTGATCTTTGCGGACCTTCCGGGTAAGGTCTGGCTGTTCTCCTGAAGGAGCTACCCGACTCTGTACAATGACTCTATAACATACGTAACATGTAATTACAGACTCACCTCCATGATATTAAGCGTAGAACTTACGGAGGTGCTCAATGTTCCAAGGATTAGGGAGAGGTGTCCCATTATCGGTTGCCAAGCGAACGCATCCGCGATGGGATACTTTGATCTCTCGGAAGGGTCCTTCCTAGCTGGGGGAGAGTTTGTTTAACCCTTCACGAGTTTGTATTCTCCGTAGCACCAGATCGCCTTCCTCGAGCTGTCGGCTGTGAACATGCCTTTGGTTATAGCGCCGAAGAGCTTGGCGGTATCGGGCATTCGGAACAGCTACTCGGCACCTTCCCTCTTCAAGGAGGTCAACGTCTTCATGTCGGAGCTGGTCCTGCATGGCATCGTCAAAGGTCCAGAACCGGAGCGACCCCAAGGTGATTTCTGAAGGAAGGACTGCTTCAGCTCCGTACACCAGGAAGAAGGGTGTCTATCCAGTTGACCGGTTTGGAGTTGTCCTGTTCGCACATAGTGTGGGCGGAAGCTCTTCGATCCAGTTGGCTGCATGTTTTTTCAGGCTCTCATATGTGCGCGTCTTGAGTCCTTTTAGGATTTCTACATTTGCTCTCTCAACTTGGCCATTGCTCGCCGGGTGAGCTACAGAAGCGTAGCTGACCTGAATGCCGAGGTCTTCGTAATATCCTTGGAATGCAGAGCTTGTGAATTGGTTCCTGTATCAGTTATGATCTTGTTTGGGACTCCAAATCTGCATACGATGGACTGCAAGAAGTTGATAGCTAATTGCTTGTTTATTGTCACAATTGGAGTTACTTCCGGCCACTTGGTGAATTTGTCGATGGCAACATACAGGAACTTGTAACCTCCGACGACTCTTGGGAAAGGTCCCATGATATCCATCACCCACACAGAAAATGGCCATGTAGGAGGTATCATTTGTAGAGGTTGATCTCGTGTGTGAATTTTTTTGCATGGAACTGGCATGCTTTGCATTTATTCACTAGCTCAGTTGCACCCTGGAGTGCTGTAAGCGAGTAAAAACCATGCCAAAAGGCTTTATCAAATAGCGTGCGGGAAGACGCGTGGTTTCCACACTCACCTCTATGGATTTCTGCGAGGATCTCGCAGCCTTCTTCCCTTGTAATGCACCGCATTAGGATGCCGTTGGCACCACGCCGGTAGAGATCCCCTTCTACCAGTGTGTATCTTTTAGCCAATCTGACTATTCGGTCAGCGGATACATTATCTTCAGGAAGGAAATTGTCTTTCAAGTAGCTCCGGATCTCCGAGATCCATGCATCAGAGCTAGCTTGAGGATTTGAGTCTTGCGTGCTGGGTTGCTCGGAGCTTCCTGCAACACCAATGACCCTTGATGGACGCCATGGTAACAGGGCCATCGGGACCACCAGCTTCGAGGTGCTTGTCTCGCCCCCTTCGCTATGTTCCGTAGGCTGAGCTGTTGGTCTTGACAATCTCTGGACAAAGGTTCCGTCAGGAGCCGGAGCTCCGGTTGAAGCTTTCATCGAGAGTTTGTCGGCTTCAGCGTTGTTGAGACGCTGGACATGGCAAAGATCCAGGACGTCGAAGTCCTTTTGAAGCTTATGGACTTCAAGTAGGTATGCAGCTAGTTGAGGGTTGTTGCAGCAGCATTCACCTTTTACTTGTTTTATGATGAGCTGCGAGTCACCCTTTACCAACAGCTGCTTGACACCATATGATAGTGCCACCTTGAGCCCATAGATTAGTGCTTCATACTCTGCCATGTTGTTGGTCGCCTTGAAGTCAAGGTGAACCATGTATTTGACCTTCTCCCCGGTCGGAGTGAGGAGAAGGACTCCAGCTCCGGCTCCCTGCTTTTGCATGGAGCCATCAAAGTAGAGAGTCCAATGAGGTTCGGTGAAAACCGGAACCTTGGGTTCTGGCTTTTGCTCACTGGGGCCCCCAGGATTTGATGGAGAGGGGGTCCATTCCACCACAAAGTCCGCCAATGCTTGACTCTTGATCGCTTGTCTTGGGACGAATTCAAGGTCGAACTCAACTAATTCCGCTGCCCACTTTGCTATGTTCCCAGTAGAGTTGGGGTTATGCAAGATTGCACGCAGTGGATAAGAAGTTACCACTGAAATCTTGTGAGCTTGGAAGTAGTGTCGGAGCTTCCTAGAAGCAATAAGAACTGCATAGAGCAGCTTATGCACCTCCAGGTACCGAGTCTTGGCGTGATGGAGTACTTCGGTGATGAAGTACACTGGGCGTTGGACTGTCCCGACCCTCCCAAAGGGGTCTGGAGCTTCCTCCTCATCAACCCGAACCCTCTCGGAGGTGTCCGTACCTTGTTTGGGGACCTCAGGGTTCCTATTGGAGGAACCCGGAGCTTCTTCTACAGTGACCCGGACCTTCCCGGAGGGGTCTGGATCTTGTTGCTCAGCGACAACAACTTCTTCATTTGAAGGAAGTTGATCCTCTGACATCTCGTCTTGAGGATTTGGGTCTTGGAGCTAGGACCCAGACTCGTCTTAGGGTAGCTCCGGACCCTCCCGAAGGGGTCTGGATTCCTGAACTAGAGATGGTTCTGGTCTTTCCGCAACCAGGACCATGCTGACAACTTCGTCAGTTGCCGAAATGTAAAGCAGAAGTGGCTCACCAGGATTTGGAGCTACCAAGGTTGGTAGAGTGGTGAGGAGCTGCTTCAGCTCATGGAATGCCTTTTCTGCTTCTTCAGACCATTGGAAAGGTCCGGACTTCCTCAATAACTTGAAGAAGGGTAGCGCCCGTTCCGCCAGTCTTGAGATGAATCGGTTGAGGGCAGCTAGACATCCAGTCAGCTTCTGGACATACTTGATGCGGGCTGGTGGCCGCATGTCTTCAATAGCTTTAATCTTTGTCGGATTTGCTTCTATTCCTCGGTGATTCACCAAGAATCCAAGAAGCTTTCCGGAGCTAACCCCGAAGACACACTTGTCTGGGTTCAGCTTCGTGCGTGTGACTCGCAACTTGTCGAAGACGACTTGCAAGGTGTCAAGGAATGACTCCTTGTTCTTGATCTTGACAACAATGTCATCGACATACACTTCCGCTACGTCTCTGATGAGTTCTCCAAAAGTTTTGTACATAGCTCGTACAAACGTTGAAGCAGCATTTTTGAGACCGAATGGCATGGTAGTGTAACAATATAATCCATCTACTATGATGAAGGAAGTATGCTCTTCATCTTCCCTAGACATTCTGATTTGATGATACCCGGAATATGCGTCCAGGAAACACACTAATTCACACCCGGAGGTGGAATCCACTATCTAATCTATTCTAGGTAGTGGGAATGGATCTTTTGGACATGCCTTATTCAGTGTAGTGTAGTTGATACACATCCGAAGCTTCCCGCCGGCCTTGGGGTACAACGACTGTGTTTGCCAGCCATTTTGGGTGGAAGACTTCTCTGATGAATCCAGCTTCGAGCAACTTCTTCACTTCTGGACATGTGACGTTTTGTCGCTCTACTGATTGCTTCCGAGGCTTCTGGTGTACAGGCCGAGCGTCAGGATAAATATTCAGATTGTGCTCGATCACTTCCCTAGGGATCCAGGAATTTGTGACGGTTGCCAGGCAAACACGTTGACATTTGCTTGGAGGAAAGTGACGAGCGCAAGTTCCTATTTGTAATTCAGACCTCCCGATATACGGGTGGTCTGAGCAGCGTTGGAATCGATTTGGATGACTTTGACGGGAATGTCAGTTTCGCCGCTTGGTTGCACACGAGGTGCGGAGGTTGAGCCTCGATGATGAATGCTCGGGGGTTTTGGAGCTTGCTCCTTTTCGGATTCTTCCTTCCACACTGTAGCAAGCGCATGGTGTTCTTCCATAGCAGTTACTCCGGCTGTGCGATCCTCGCGGATCCGGAGAACACCTGCTGGTGTTGGCATCTTCAACACCAAGTAGCCATAATGGGCGGCAGCCATGAATTTGTACAAGGCTGCACTACCCAAGATGGCGTTGAATGGTAAGTTGATCTGCGCCATGTCGAAGACCAACTTCTCAGTGCGATAATTCTCCTGGGTCCCGAAGGTCACCGAGAGAGTAATGGCACCGAGTGGGGTTATGGCCCCCGGACCTACTCCGGAGAAAGGTCGGGAGGGGCAAAGATCTGAAGGTCAAAGATGAAGCTTGAAAAAAGCTTCGAGCTTATGAGGTTAAGCCCCGAACCTCCGTCCACCATCACATGATGGAGTTGGATGTTGTTGATGGTCAGAGATACCATCAATGGGAGTTGCCCAGCTCCGATCATGTTCTTAGGGCAGTCCGAAGCATCAAAAGTGATGGCAGTGCCCATCCACTTCCAGTGTGGCTCCGCCCTGGCGGTGGGAGCTACTGAGGCCATGTCCTACTGCATTGTCTTAAGGACACGGCAGGAGGTGATGTCCCACGAACCACCAAAGATGGTGTTCATGGTCTTCCGACACTCGTTGTAGGAGACGTTGGAGTCATCGTCGACGGAGGTGTAAACAGCCTTCAAGACCTTTTTAGGGTCCTGAAAGCCTAACTCCTCTTCAACCGGAGCTTCGTCGACTTTCTGTTTTCTTTCCCTTTGACGGAAAGGAACTTCTTCCCGGCACTTGTTGTAGCGCTCGGCAAGGTTCTGGACCTCTCGGCAGACTTCCAAGTTGCGGTTGTTCGTCTTGTGTATGAGACACCACATCTTGGAGCTACCACCATCTTCACACGATGGCCGAGGTCGTTTCTCGGGGCGTGGCCCACAGCCGCCCGGGGCTGCAGCAGCTGCAGCAGTAGGTGTGCCGGCCGACGGCTTTTTCTTGCCGTTGGACTTTTTCTTCTTCTTGACACTCCCGGAGGTAGTGGCTTCACCCTTGGAGAACTTTTTGTTGTCCTCTGGAGGTGGTTGAGAGTGCATTTCACGGCCCTCTGCAGCTTTAGCGCACTTGTCTGCCAAGCTGAAGAGTTTCGTGACGCTGGTGACTTCCTTGGTCGCCAGCTTCTCCAACATCTTCTTGTCTCATATGCCCTGTCTAAATGTCACAATAACAGAAGCACTTGAGATAGAAGGTATGGTGTTTCGTACATGGGAGAACCTCTGGATGAAGGATCGCAGGGACTCTCCCCCCTTCTGCTTGATAGCAAAAAGGTCCAGTTCAGTGCCTGGTCGGGTGTATGAACTCCCGAAGTTGGTAGTGAACTGTTGGCACAGTTCTGCCCAACTGTTGATGGAGTCGGGCGGAAGGCTCATGAACCAGGACCTGGCGGTCCCAGTCAAAGCTACGGGGAAATAATTGGACATTACGGCCTCATTGCCTCTAGCCGCAAGGATTGCGGTGGAGTAGATTTGGAGAAACTCAGCGAAATTGACAGTTCCGTCAAATTTCTCCGACAGGTGAGGCCGGAACTTCTGCGGCCATCTGACCATGCGTAGGTGCATGGCCAGGGCAGAACTGCCTCCTCCTACTCCCTCGGGAGCAGTACTATCCCGAGCCTCTCGCCTTTCGTGAGCGCGCTTGATATGGACGTAGCCATCCTGTTGATGGTAACAGCCAAGCTCTGCCCGGAGGTCGTGATTTGAAAGTCTGGTTATCGTATGGGTGTGTCGTGCCCCGGAAGGCAGCGACATCGCCTGTTGAGATGCAACACGCCTCCTGTGTTGTGAAGCGTGCGGACCAAGTCTTCCGGACGTGGTCCGATGCTGCGATGGGGCCCACCCCAAGGGGGGAGGACCTTGGTTGCTGATGCGATCAGCTGCTGCTGCAACCAAGTGTTCCACATCAGCCCTCCACTGCTCCATTGCACCCTGGGATGCTCCTGGAGGCAGTGGACGTTGGAGAAGAGCATGCACGGACTGGAGCGCGTGTTCAGGGTTATTGTTCGCCGATGCCGTGACCAACGCAGATGGCCCATCCCGCTGTCCAGCTTGATTCGACGGTGCAGATAGTGGCGACGGTGGCATGACTCCTGCCGGAACCACAGCACATGCTGGCTGCTGCATGTTGTAGGGATTGCCTCCAGCAGGTTGCGCAGAAGGTTTGCCGTTGGAAGATCCAGCAGTAGAGTTCACCATCCTTGAATCTCTGGCGCCCCTACCTGGCGCGCCAACTGTCAGAGTCTGGTTCCGGCAATTCTCCCGGTACTATTGTTGCTAGCCCGCGGAGTTTGTAGTTCGGTATTGGGAGCACAGAGATTCAGAACACGATGGCAAGTTGACACGAGGATTTACGTGGTTTGGGCCGCCTAAGTGTAATACCCTACTCCATGGGGTGTGTAGTTGTTGTATTGAGCGTCTGAGTGCTTGAGGGTGTGTGTGTGTTTTAGCAAAGTCTGGAAGAGCCTGGAGGAGTCGAGAGCCGAGTCTCGGAGAGGTCTAGAAGAACCTTCCCCTTGTGTATCGCTCGACCAGTCCTCTTATAATAAGGACTGGTTGTTACACCGTTAGCCTGGCCTGACATAGTCCTGGCGGTTCCTGATGTTTAATACACAATTAATGATCTTAATTACCCTTAATAGTGTGGTAACGCGCCTTGACAGTGCCGTTACTGGTATTAAGGGCCCTCCGATCGTGTGTCATTAAAGTGGTATTAATGACACTTAATCGGGTCTTGAAGTCCTTGATTGTCCCTTGAAGGTCTGAGTCGTTTGGGGTCCACCAGTCTGATTGTTGAGGCTCAAGGTCCGATGGTTGGACATGTGGCAGCTCCGGAGCTTACCGTCTGGGACAGGTGGGTCCAGTGCAGTTGTACACGTGTCGGTAGCAGAGCTTCCCTCTGTCGGGGGTTAGGTCCAGGGGTGCCGCGCAGGTATTTAACCTGGAGCTTTCCCATGTGTGGGATGTAGCTTCGGTTGCAGGATACACGTGGCAGCACCGAGACTAACAATACAAGGGAGGCAGGTCCGGTTCCGTATGACACGTGGGGCCTTCGGAGGTCTTCAACTCAAACAGGTGAGGATCCTTTGCTCATTTTGCAGTCCCAAGGGGTATACGGTACACAGGGTACCGACAATCGTACTGCCTAGAAGACACCTATCGGCATGCCTCCTTTCCAACTTGCCTATGGGAAGACTTGCCATCTTCCCGTAGAATTGGAACATAGAGTGTATTAGGCCATCAAGCGGTGGAACATGAATCTTAACGAAGTTGCAAATCACCGATTAAAGCAAATCTTTGAGTTGGAGGAATGGAGAAATAAGGCGTACCACAGTGCCAGAATTTATAAAGAGAGAACCAAAAGATGGCACGATAAGAGGATTACGCCGAAAGAGTTCAAACCTGGAGATAAAGTTTTACTCTTTAACTCTAGGGTTAAAATCATTGTACATGGGAAGCTTAGAAGTAAATGGGAAGGACCCTTTACTGTTGTAGAGACTTCATCCCATGGAGCAATCACACTCCAAGGTGATGATGGTCAACTATTCAAAGTGAATGGGAACCGACTCAAATCATTTCTCGATTCCCAAAAGGATACAGAAAAAGAAATTGACATGGTAAATCTAATCGGTTTCCATGCCATTTCTTTCAATTCTGTTTAAATTCTCCACGTCCAACTAATGGGCCCATCCAATTCTTCATCTATGAGGCCCATTTAATCGACACGAGAAAGTGTGGCACCAACGGAGCCAGAAGGGGGTTAGCCGAACCCTAGGGTCAGCCGACTCTCCCTTCGTGTTGTTCGCTTCCTGTTTTCCCGTGTTGATCCTCCTCGATATCCTCCACAAAATCCTTGGTGAAACGCGTCGTTCCCCACCTACTTAAAGGACGGAAACAGAAGGAAAGTTATACACCTCATTGAATCATCATCTTCCTCCTGTCCTCATCATGGCCGACAAGAAGATTGTGCCTCACGCCTCCTCCACCTCAACCTTCAACCTGAGCGGGGACATTACATCGGCCAACGACAAAACTTCTGTCGCCTTGGAGTCTATCATGGAGATCGATGTCAAGTCCCTTGCCATGGTCCCGCCTGCGACGACTCCGCGCGGGTGCAACCCTACTCCTCGTAGCGCTCTTCGGTCGCTCTCCCCTTAGAGAACGCCGATGAAGTCGACGACGCCACGCCGTCCGACTTTGGCTGGACTGAACCCAGTCAGGACACGTCTTTTCCACGGAAAAGACGAGTCTCTTCCATCGTTGCTACCCGGCGAGGAGTTCATGTACACACTGAAGACTAAGAAGGGCGATGTAAAGATCCACCACTACAAGACGCCCACCTGTACCTTGCCGGAACGCATGGGAGATTGCTTTCTTATCCATGGGGTGCGCAAACCCGAAGGAGGCTACACTAAGGGCCTATTCAAGTGCGTGGATAATCAAGCGATGGAGGAGTCGACGGGCTCGTCGCCAACCAAGATTAGGCGACACGTCCCACCACCTGCCATCAACGGGCCACCCGGTCAGTTCAAGGGCAGTGATGAGGACTCTCCTCGTGCCCCTAAAGTGGCACAACTGACCAACGAGTTCGCTTCCCTCCGCTTGGAGAACAAGAAGCTGACTGACTTGGTGGCTGAAGGGTGCATCGATAGGGCGGAACTGAAGGACGACATCATGGCCCTCAAGGAGTATATTGACAGTGTTCGTTGTGGCATGAGCGCCAAACTGCGGCGCTTGTGCAATGCGGTCGGGGAGCTCGACATCTACAACGCACCATAGTTTAGATGTCCCGAGAGCATAGGACACTTACTACTTAGGATTTTATTTTAAAAAAAACATTTGTTTTCTAAAGCTAGGTTAAATAATGTAAGCATCCCCATATTTTGATTTCAATAAAGTGAACTTACCAATTCATCTAACACCGGTAAAGTTCCCCCCTTTAGTTTATTTTGTTGAATAAAGAATTCATGAAACAAGTGTGGGGGAAACATGTCCCCAAGTCACAAAATCCCGACGTGAAAAATTAACGTTGCATATCAAAACACGTCACGACTGAATGAGCAAAACGACCCGACGAAACAGAGCCATAGAAGAGCCAACAGTAGGTCGACCGAACCCCCTGGTCGGCCGACTTGTTTTCTGCACCGTACGACTCCGTTTCACTCCAGAAAATCGGTTTGGATTTCCTATCCCCACTTTTATGCGCTACCCTGCTGTTTGAGTTGATTTCATATTTTTCATTGCATATCTAAAATGAATCAACTGAACAAATTGAAATAAAATTTGGTAGTCTGGAATCTGCTTAATCTGAAAATTTGAATACTTTATATTTCAATTCATTACCTTGTTTATGATTCCCATAATTCAATAGGAAAAACACATCATCTAGGTATTTGACTAGTGTGATATGGTAAATGAGTTCTTTAGAAATCATCCATTTGCTTGAAATTGATTTTGACATTTGTAACTATTTGAAGTCTTGAACTTTGCCTAAATCTCTCATTGGAAATTTATATACCCACCAAGGCCATATGATACATTCATTGAAAACCAAAAGCATATGCCACTTTGCTTTTCATTGAACTTTGTCAAACCCGTGACCCAATTGAGTGACATGCATGAACTTTTTGAATTGAAAACTCTTGTGCACTCCATTCATGCAAAATTTCTCGCATTTAGAGTTTGCATCCATTGATTACCCATCCGTCAAAAAGAAACTCCATAAAATACAAATGAAAGCCTCTCTAAAAATAAAAAAGGTGTAGAAGACATGGCTACAAGAAAAAGAAAAAGCATCCACTCTTGAAAAAAGAGTAAGAGTGCTCAAAAAAAAAGTAGCCATGTTTCATCCTTAAAAGAGAGCAAATTCATGGGAGTTATCACCTCACCCCTCCATTCCATTCATGTGCACAAGAATTTTCCATTCACTTTGTTCCTTGCATAAGTCTCTCATAGGATCAAGTTTTTGACTTAGTAACATATGAATTGCAAATGTGTGCCACATTCATCCCTACCAAGCTCCACATATAGCCACTTTTAGTATAGGGACAAGAATTGGCAAAATATGCCATGGTGAGGACTCAAACACTTTCAGAGATTTGAGAGATTCCTATCGAGAAGGCAAGGGAAAATGTTCATAGGACTTTCAAATATAGCAATTGCCAAATCATTTCAGCAGAGAATGATCCAAGGGAACTTCATTCTAACCGTTCCACTTTTCAAACACCCAAGATTGATGTGGTAGCCACATACACAAAGGGGATCCATGAATTCAGGTATAAGTTGAAATATCTAGTATCCTTATTTTCAACCTTATAGCAAATTCATGACAACACTCTAGTTCTTCTTGCCTTCACTCGAGGACGAGCAAAGGACTAAGTGTGGGGGAGTTTGTTGACATTCCTTAAGTACCATATTTTGACCGTCAATTCACCTCATAATGTGCATAAAAGAAACACAAACCATAGTGGTAGGGCTATACACTAACCCAATTCCACAAGTGTTGGTGTCTATTTGTATGCAGGTGAATTATTACCCAAATACCAAAACATGCAGGGATGAATCCATGAAAATGGATTTCCACGAATCAGGCAATGACATGTGGCAACACATGGATCAAATGGCCCACAAACAGAATAATACGAGGAGATCCAACAGTGTTGCACCCATATACATCAAGGGGGCCCACCTGGAAGCCACCTGGAGGAAGCACTCCCCGAGGGGAGGCTTGACCAGGTCGACCGATCCAGGGGTTCGGCCGACCCCTTCCTAGCGCCAAACCCGGTCAAATGACACGTGTTGGCTCCTCCCGACTCCCTGGAGTCAATGGTGACTGATTCGCACATTAATTGTTGCGAGAACCGACCCTTCTCCACCTATAAATAGACCCACTCACCTCACTTCTCACACACACCAAAAGTTGAGAATAGTGCTACACTTCAAAGGTTTAGAGTAGTCCTAGAGGCTACCAAAGTAGAAGGAGAGTGTGGTGAAGAGTCTAGGAAAAGGAGGCTTGGGCTTGCTAAGTCCCTCTTCTACACTTTTACCCCTAC
This sequence comes from Tuctoria greenei, assembly GCA_036927565.1. Taxonomy (NCBI): domain Eukaryota; kingdom Viridiplantae; phylum Streptophyta; class Magnoliopsida; order Poales; family Poaceae; genus Tuctoria; species Tuctoria greenei. The sequence goes on along the minus strand of JAYESD010000003.1, from coordinate 184,642,658 downwards.
AAAGGTTTTACTCATTCAAGTAAGCCTTTGTGAATTCAATACAAGTTTGATCTTTTATTCTTAGTAGTTTGCACAAGTAGTCACTTGTGGGTTCACTGCTTTAATTCATTAGAGGCTCTAATTGTAGCTTTGTGTTCAAAACAACTAGAGTAGTGATTTAGAATGTAAGCATGGTGCTTAGGTTATAAATCATCAGTGGATATCTCGTAGACCCATGGATTGAAGAGGTAGGCAGTAGGTGGTGGCAGCCCTATCTGTCCTTCATAATCCTCAATGTTCGGCTATGCCATAGGCTCTTGGCGGGAGTCGTCCTAGTATTGCTAGGATTAAGCCCGTGCCCGAAGTAAGCATATACTGCAAACTACCTTGAATTAGGATCAATACTTTGAATTCCTCTCTGTTCCTTGCCTACCAAACAACTTTGTGTCCTTGGGTGAGCTAGTTCAAAAGATTAGCACACACGTTCTTTGGATTCGATACCCTTGGGAATACTCTTTAAGGGGAAGTGTTACAATGGTATTTCCGTGCGCTTGCGGATAACTCTGCGGTGTTAAGAAATACCAACATGGGGGTGGCGGTGGAGGTGGTGGAGGCATGTTGGGCTTGTTATAGGCATGCAGCTATCCCAAAGTTTGCATCATGGTTTGCATGAACTGATTTTACATAGCCAACAAGCGCTCAATGTTGCTAGCTTCATGTCCAAGGGGGTTATTCTCAGGTGCCCCATTGTTCTCCTCATCACCGTCTGCATTCCTTTGGTTGCGGGTCACCCTCAGCATTTGGAGAAAAAGAGAACAAGATGGAAGGATGAAGGATTTAGAATTTGAAAGAAAATGTCCTCAACTCAACTATATGCATCAAGGGATATAAACTGATCAACTATATATATATATATATATATATATATATATATATATATATATATATATATATATTGCGGGTCACCCTCAACATTTGGAGAAAAAGAGAACAAGATGGAAGGATGAAGGATTTAGAATTTGAAAGAAAATGTCCCCAACTATATGCATCAAGGGATATAAAATGTCCCCAATTTTTGACACCCGATTCTGAAAATGAACCAAGTGTCACGCATATGTGTGCCCAAAATGTTCATCACACATACACGAGTGCATCACAAACGATATACAGAAAACAACCACATCACAAGAGTAACTAGGTATCTTGTTACAATAATCCAATGGTTCACGAATTACAAGTCTCTAAATATTACATTGCAGTGGAAAGATAACTAAACTAGGCAGTGCGGCTCCAATACATAGGCAATTGAGGATAGAACACAACCTAGACTACCGTATGATCCTTAAGATACTCCCAAAAATCACCTAAAACTGTTGATGGGAGAATTGTAAGGGTGAGTACATGTCGTACTCAGCAAGTGTGGGAAAGTATGACATGTAGCTAAAAACAAGGATGATAATAAATGGCTAATTACATAAAAGTACATTTCATAAACATGTAAAAGCAGTCTAAAATGTCTATGTGAGTTTAATTCTCATCATATCCTATGTAAACATCATAATCCATATCCATCATCCTCAATTACCATCATACCTCATCCATCAATTTAATAACCAACCATATGCCAAATTCTCACCTGCATAACTGTCGAAGTGTGCCAACGACACTTCCCCCGGGTACCACTAAGAAGTAGTCCACGTAGGTTCGTATTTAGGTAGGGAGCAAAATTAAGATCCAAGAGCAAGGTGACAAGGTGTGTTTTACATGGTTCGGCCGCCTGAGCATAATATCCTACTCCACGAGATGTGTGTTGCATGAGAATGTGTAAGCCTGAGCTTAGTAATGAGCGAGTCTGGATGCCTTAGACTGTATGACTTGTGTTCTACTGTGCAACAAAGCCCTTTTATATGCCAAGACTAGTTGTTACAATATGCGATGTGGCCCGACATGTGGCCCCAGCTGTAATAACTGCCCTATTCACGATCTACGAGTGTTAAAGGGGGCTTAATAGTGTGATAAGTGCCTTAACGGCAAGGTTACTGGTCTTGATAGTTCTCTGATCGTGTGTTGTTAATATGACATTAATGATGTATTAACTAGGTCTTGTAATGGCTGATTGATAGCCCTTTAATGTCTGCGCCGTTGGAGATCCAGAAATCTTCCCGTTGTAGACATAGATCCATAGGTATGACACGTGGTAGCTCTGGAACTTCCCTTTGCGGGGAGGCAAGTCCAGAGCTACTAGACATGTGGCAGATCTGAAGCTTCCCTTTGCAGGGAGGCAGGTCCAGAATTACTTGACATGTGGCAGCACCGGAGCTTCCCCCGTTGGGGAGGCAGTTCTGGCACCCCGGGACACATGGCAGCAACGGAGCCACCCTAAGGAGGGAGGCAAGTCCAGCACTACGGGACACGTGGCAGGGCCGGAGCCACCCTAAGGAGGGTGGCAGATCCGGCTCTGCGGAACACGTGTTGCCACCAGAAGTCCACAATACTGGAAGGTGGAACTCAACGCGTCTTCTTCTGGTACGAAGGGATACCTGGTATGTAGGGTACCGAAAGTGGCCCACGGGCCCACCTCTAGTGAGATTATGAGGTTTTGATGTCGGAGGTGGGGCCTTTATCTCTCCCGCACTGCTGCTTTAGCTTTCCTCTTGGGACACACGACCCTTCATAGTTTGGTAGGTGAGATACATGACGTGTATATCTCACGCAATTGAAGGGCACCCGTTCCCAATACGATTTTTGTGTCGATTTCTAGCGCAATCTTTGTAGCCCTATCCGGCTGCCGCCCTCTGTCTTCCAACTTCTCATCATGACAACGGTTTCACTTGGTGTAACTTTGTTGGCGAAGTGTACCTGGGCCCCCTTGTCATTGACAAGGTAACTTTGTTGTGACGCCCGGTTCCGAAAAATGAACCAAGCTAACGCATATGTGTGCCCAGGATTTTCATCACACATACATGAGTGCAATCACAAAAGAGTATATAGAAAATTTCCACAGAACAAGATTAGTTTACCAAATTTTACTACACAAACTAGATTATCCTCGAATACAAGCTCTAATGAATATTTATGAAAAGTTCAACTAATGCAGCAGAAATAAACTAATTAAGCAAACTAAATAGCTAGGCAGCATAAGCAATAGGGTATAGCGCAGCTCCAGTAACACCACAGGCAAAGCTGACGGTAGACACGGCCTAGAACTCCGCATTATCACCATTAAACTCCCAATCCTGACCTACAACTGTTGGGTGGGGGAATTGCAAGACTGAGTACATGTCGTACTCAGCAAGTATGGAAAGTATGACATGTGGCTTATTCAAATGTCGACAATAATAATGGTTAAGTACTGAAAAGTACATTAAAACGTTTGAAAAGCAATATATTATATGTATGTGAACTAAACCCATCATAATCATAAGTAATACCATAATATCAGTCTATAATTCACCATCCTCATCAATAATTCTAGATTTCACCATTTGCCAATAACCATATTCAATACGAGAAATAAATCCATAACCATTACCAAACCATAACCATCCCAAATTCCAATTTCCCTCTAATCATGGAAGTTGTCCAGGTGCTCATAACCGGGAGCACGGCTATCATGATAGTTTTATTTAACTCTGCAGAGTTTGTACCACTTTACCCACGTGTTTGTGATTTCATCACCTTTCAGTGACTAAGAACCTCTATTATGCCGTCTCACACTTCCGTCGGTGTGTGGCCAAGAAATCACAAAATAGCCTTTACAAAGGGATTACTAGCCCATTTAGACCCCACTGAGGTTTCACCGATGGTGATGCCTCCAACTAAGCACATCTTCAACCAAGGACCCCCTCTTGAGCCATTCGGATCCCAGGGTAGTCCCACCAATCATCAACAATCCCAATCCGACTACCCCTTCCCCGAGCATCCACACTGGTCCAAACAGCACTAGCAAAGCCCTAATTAATCAGCTACGCCGCACCCATACTTGGCCTCGTGGTGGCACTGTAATCCTGTCTTATTCTCGCATGAACCGGTCCTTAGATCTAAAGCAAGCAAACCACCATACGTCCGACCCATCCACATACCAAGCTTGCTTAGATCACCCATTACCATATAATATTTAACCAGTTCATGTTAATCATAATCTCATCCATGCATAATTAAATTGAGTGGTATAGTTGTTTCCCATCCCAGTTGATTAAGCGAAGCAAAAGGTAAAAACCCTTTCCGACTCTCTACCATGTATTCCAGGCGACAAGGGTGGTTTAGCAAATCTAGTAAACTTCCTACCATAGGATTCCCATCAATTTGACACAAGCATGCAGTTTTGCAAACAAAACATTTATTTTAAAACAGGGTCAATATGCTTCAAGGACACTTGCCTTGTTCTTGCTATTGATTAGGATCAAAGCCTTCAAACTCTTGGTGTTGTAGATCCTCCGCGGCATTTTCTAGCGCAAATCCGTCTAATCCACACAATAAACATACAAGACAAGAAACACAATCAAAGAGTGCACAAATATTACTCAATATGACATGACATGCATGATTGATGCAAATGCAAGGTAGGACTTGTTAATAGTTGCTTTTAATGATCAATAACTAGTTCTAATAGCTTTTAACAGGTTTATACAGGTTTGGATTTGATTAGATCAAATTTTAGAATTAATTCAACACAATTTAACCAGAAAGATCGGACTAGTACGCTAGAGACCGGACAAGTCCGCCCTCTGCGAGATCAGCAGATTAGGGTTTTCTAGATCGACGTGAATTTGGAGATTAGGGGTTGAATTCTCGTAAGGAAAAGAGAATAGAAGGTATACCAGGTGCTTAGGACTCCAATGAATCATGAAACTTGGAGGTAGCACTTGGATCTTGATGATCTAGGGCTGGTGATGAACTTGGGGATGAATTGGTGGTGAAGAACGAAACTTGGTGGAGATCTTGATCCTCTTTCGTTTCCTCCTCTTCTTCTTCTTGCTTGGGATCTTCTCCTCCCTCCTTGATGGTGGCTCCCCACGAACTAGGGTTTGGGTGGGTGGAAAAGTGGCAAATAGATGTCAATCCAAGGGGTGGGGCTGTTTATATAGAGGTGGAGGCTAGGGTTAGATGGATTTCTAGTTTTGGAATGAGTAGAGGCCGGTTTAGAGTCCCACATGGGATCTAAAAGAGTTAGGCACGACGTCCCTAGGCCCACTTAACGTGAAACCCAAGAAACAAGTCATAAAACAAAAGATCAACTCGGAGTCACGAAATATCGTACAAGTCCGGAAAGGACCGGACTAGTCCGAAGTCGTCCAGAGAGAAAATCGAACAAGTCTGGCCAAAGATCGGACAAGTCCGACTTTAAACAGAGAGGAAATCAGACAAGTTCACTGGAACACTGGACTAGTACGGAAAAGTACATGGACTTAGCAATTTTTCAAGGATTCTTGGAATATCGGACTAGTCCGCACAAAATCAGACAAGTCCAAAAGTTTCCAGGGGCAAAATCGGACTAGTCCGTAGCAAAAACGAACAAGTCCGTTTTTAGCCAGAGAGAAATCGGACTAGTCCTCAGCAAAATCGGACTAGTCCGCACTTTCCTGCATTTTAAGTGTGGTTTTGTTCCAAATCAATTTTAAATGCTCCAAATCAATTTTAAACTCGTTCCTCTTTATGTGGGTTAATGTTAAACATGTATATGAGTGTATGTAGGGCATGATGCATGAAAATTAGGGTGTTACAAACCTAGCCCCCTTAAAATGAATCTCGCCCTCGAGATTCGACGCAGAAGAGAAGAGATAGGGAAATTCCTTCTTGAGATCATTCTCCAATTCCCACGTCGCTTCTTTTTCTTTGTGGTGCTTCCATTGAACTTTACACCATCTAATAACCTTGTTCCTTGTGACTCTCTCCTTGGTTTCCAAGATTTTGATCGGTTGCTCGGCATAAGTCAAATATTCCTCTAGTTCCAATTCTTCCATTAGCACTTGTTCTTCTGGTACTCTCAAACACTTCTTGAGCTGGGAAACATGAAAGACATCATGTACGTCTGAAAGATGAGCTGGCATCTCCAACTTATACGCTACTTCTCCTCTTTTATCCAAAATCTTGAATGGTCCAATATAACGAGGTGCTAGCTTTCCTCTTATGTTAAACCTCTTATGACCCCTTGAATGTGGCCTGGAGGGGGGTGAATAGGCCTTTTGGATTTCCTGCACACTTAATAGAATCGTCAAAACTTGGTTGGCCGGACTAGTTCGGTCGTGTGGGCGGACTTGTCCGGTGTGCTAAAAATATGTGTGTTGATCAGGTGTTATTTGAGAAACTAAATTTCTTTAGCAGCGGAAATGAGAACAATTGATATTTTTATTTGAGACTAATATAAGAATGCAGGTAAAACTTATAATTGCCTTAGGTTGATGTTTAGCACTCAAGTGATCTAATGAACAAAATTTAAAGGAAATAAGATGCAAGACACACGAATTTTTCCCGAGGTTCGATCTCACCACGAGATCTACGTCCTCGTTGAGGAAGCTCACACAGAGCCGGGTCTCCAACCCTTTCCCTCTTCAAGTCACCACGAAGGCCGACTTGATTCCACTATCACGGGTAATCACCAAGTTTATGGGGCAACCTCACACGTTGAGGGCTCCCACGAGAATTACAACGAAAGAAGTGATCAAATACACTCAAAAGTATTACAATGCAGAGTATGAGTGTAGAAAGATCAAACCCCAAGAGCTCGCAATGAAAGAACGACGATCTCCCAATCCCAAATCCAAGTGTTCAATCGATTTCACTCTTTTTGCACTTTAGATGTGTGTGGAGATGTGTTTTGGGCTCTTGGGATGAAGTGGTGGCGCTAGGGTTTGTTCTTTGATCAGTATTCAACGTGTGTTTCAATAGGAAAGCCGTGGACTCTCTATTTATAGGGTTTCCAAAAGGTAGCTGTTGAAAAACCCTAACACCGGACTAGTCCGGTGCAAGTCCGGACTTGTCCGGTCTCAGTGTATTTTGAAGTCCAGAAAGTCTGCCGGACTAGTCCGGTCCAAGCTCGGACTAGTACGGTGCTGTGTGAAGGTGAACTCCAGAAAGTTCAACGGACTAGTCCGATCTCCACATATGGGATACTCCAGAAAGGTCAACGGACTAGTCCGGTGGTCAACGGACTAGTCCGGTCCCTCAATATGAGAGACTCCAGAAACATTAACGGACTAGTCCGGTGGATGCACGGACTAGTCCGGTTTCCCAATAAGTGAGATTCCAGAAAGAATAACAGACTAGTCCGGTTCATGATCGGACTAGTCCGGTGCTTTGTGAAAGTTAGGTTAATTTTAATCCCTTACCCTCGCGCAAAGTTGTGAACTCTTGGAGTGTGTCTTTCATACACTCCCTCTACATTCAAAATCTAATTTAGTCTTCCAATCTTCATCAAAGTATCTCTCTTTGAACACCATTTCATTTTTCACCTTTTTGTGCACACCGAGCTGTTTCACTTGTTTGTCCTGCAATCATCTCAGTAGTTTCATTAGGATCTCATATGTCTGTCATCAATTAGCCAAAACCCACAAGGGATATCCTAGATGCACTTACAATCTCCCCCTTTTTGGTGATTGATGACAACCATTTGAGGTATCACAGTTGAGAATAAAATCTTGATTTTCATAAGGTGTGCATATATGAGAATAACGAGGAATCCACAGAAATCTTCTCACATATGCACACACCTTATGGTGGGGTGCCTAACAGGTGTGTGATCAACAAGGTGTGATGAAGTAAAGGTAATCAATAGTGAGCATAGAGATAATCATCCAAGCAATAATAAGCATCACACATAAGAGAAGAAATAGTGCATTACAAGTTTTTAAAAGTAAGTACATGTCCTTGATCACAAAAACATAAGGACACCAACTAGAGATGGTCTCAAACTACTAGTCTCAATCCCTCCCCCTTTGGCATCAAGGCACCAAAAAGGGAAAAATTGAGGGGAATCTCTCATCGCCACTCTCTTCTTCAGTCTCGGTCCGGTCCTCATCTTCACCACCACCATCATCATTCGCCAGAGCAGACTCCTCCTCGGAGTCCTCGAAGGCGGGCGGGGATCCCACCGGCTCAATCTCCAGCTTGTCACAGATAGCTTTGATGTTGGCATTGACATATTGTTGATGCTTCTTCTGCCTGACTTCAATCTTGCGGCAGCAGGCAAAGATAGAGGTGAGCATTTTGAGCACACCACCGGAGGGTTCATGGGCAGGTGCAGAGCTAGGAGGAGCAGCTGAAGATCTTGTGGCATTCACATCCTGAGTTTGTTTAGTCCTCCTCTCAGCTTCAGGGGAGGGAGGTGCATCAGGGGCCGCAGGTAGAGTGTACTCGGTGGGCTTTTGCGGTTTCAACCCCGTATGGTGAACATCCTTGATGAACTCAAGTCCAATCACCTTCTCAATCATGTACATGATGTACGGGGCATACCCGCAAGATCTATTTGTAGTGATTGAGATGTTCACAATGTCATTGTAGATGTATTCAAAGACATTGAATGGTCTCCTCCCACCAATGACCTTCATTAGGGTCCTCAAGGTTCCTTGTATAGTCCCCGCATCTCCATCTTTCGGGGCTATTGTCTTCCTCAAGATTCTGTTGAGGACCACAAAGAAGGGCTTCAGATATTTGCTGTTGGGAGGCACATAGGGAATTCTTGTGTCATAGAGGAACTTGAGCTCATCCTTCTCCAAGGGTTGCAAATTGTGGATGACAAGATCATGATCCAGAGTATGTTCAAGGTGAAGAATTCTTGCAAACTCATCATAAGTAACACTATACTTGGAACCATGAGTCATCCAAGTAAGACTGTCTCCATCACCACGAGCAAAGTAGAGGGTAGAGTAGAATTGGGTGATGACCTCATTGTTCCAGTCATTCTCAAAAGAAAACAGTTCCTTCAGTTTGTTCCTCTCCAGGGACTCAACCACCTCACGGAAGGTAGGATATTTCTTCGACTGCATGTACCCAATGTTCACCCATTGACTCTTCACAACATGATTCTTCATCTTCATGTACACATGCTTGTAGTAGTCGGCATGGAAGTTGCTCCAAAATCTTGGGTCTGAGCATTGCCAAGGTTGATCATACACATTAACCTGCCTGAAGCTGTCGGCAAGCCCACCCCCTTTTCCGGTGAAATCTTTACTTGAGCGCTGCCTGTTGCAGTGACTTGGGTTCTTCATCTTCAAGTGTCCAACGGGACCACTAGCAAGCCCCTTTCCTTTGTTGAGAGTCCTCTTTGGCCCTGAGGAGCTCTCGCCAGCTTTTCCTTGGGCCTTCTTAACAACCACCCTCCTTTTCTTGGGCAAGTTGTCGTCGGAGGGTGGAGAGTGCACATTTACATCATGTCTTTTCTTCATGTACCTCTCCTTGGCTCTCTTCACTTTTTCGCGTTCAACTTCTTCATCAACATGAAAGGAGCTTTCATCTGAGCTTGAACACATCGTTCCTAATAAGGAGTTCATGATTTAGATGAGAATGAACTAAGAATGAAGGAGATGTGAGGATTCAAATGTCAGAGACAGGACTTGTCCGGTTTCAGAGTGCGGACTTGTCCGGTGTATCGGACTAGTCCGTATCTGGGAGCCGGACTAGTCCGGCCTGGCACAAGAACCCTAACAAAATTATGAATCACAACTTCTATCTAAGGATGCAAAGGAGCATGAAGGTGAAAGGAATACATCTCTGAAGCTAATGTACTTTCTTGGAATCAAGAGAAATAAGCTAGAACTAGAAAAGTTGAGAGTTTGACTTTAGGGAGAAATTTACCGAGATTTGAAGATTCGCGTTGAAGGAGCACGAATCTGTTTGGATGAGTTTGGAGTGGAGTATCAACTCATTGAGGGGAGGATTTCCCACGGAGAAAACTTGGACTTTGAGGGCTCAACTCGAAAATCACTTTTGGGGGCTAGGGTTTGAGAGGTGAGGGTTCAACTCAAAGTGAAGGGAGGTTTGAAACAGTTTTGGGCCGGCCAGCTGCTTATATACGCGACCGACCGGACTAGTCCGGTGCCCCTGGAAAACCTAGGAATGAGAAACTGTCCGGACAAGTCCGGTGGCAAACCTGACTAGTCCGGTGTCCCTGGAAAAACTGAGTATTTAGAGATAACTAATAGTGATCCAAGGACAATTTTTGCAAATAATCTTGGTAATTATGACCAGAAAGTAATCAACATAAAAAATTGGTCATAAATTCCAAGATTTCTTCATTAAAATTAGTTTTCTTAGGAGAAAAAGAGGTGAGGGGCATTTTTAGCAATAAAATGTAACATTTGAAGTTTCAACCAGGTGTGCAACATTTCAAGCCACATTTAGAGAGTCAAGAATATTAAGTTCATTCCTAATCACAAAACCTTTTCTCATCCAATGGTTTGGTAATTATATCCGCAAGTTGTTTTTCAGTTCTAACATGTGAAATGGCAATGTCACCTTTTAATGAATGGTCTCTAAGAAAATGATGACGGATGTGTATGTGCTTGGTTCTTGAGTGCTCTACCGGGTTGTGTTCCATTTTTATAGCACTTTCATTGTCACATAGAAGCGGGATATGGTTAAGATTGTAGCCGTAGTCCCTAAGGGTTTGTCGCATCCAAAGTAATTGCGCGCAACAGCTACCGGCTGCAATATATTCTGCTTCTGCTATGGAAAGGGCAATGGAGTTTTGCTTTTTAGATGACCAAGAGACCAGGGACCTACCAAGAAACTGACAAGTCCTGGACGTGCTCTTTCTATCGACTTTACATCCTGCTTAGTCGGCATCGCAATACCCTATCAAGTTAAATTTGGATCCTTTGGGATACCAAAGGCCCAAGTTGGGTGTGTCCACAAGGTACCTTAGGATTCTTTTTACCGCAACTAAGTGACACTCTTTAGGTGCGGCTTGAAACCTTGCACACAAGCAAACAATAAGCATAATATCTGGCCTAGATGCACATAAATAAAGTAAGGAGCCAATCATGGACCGATATACCTTTTGGTCTACATTTGGACCGTCTTCATTAAGGTCGAGGTGTCCATTAGTGGCCATGGGTGTCTTGATGGGCTTGGCTTTGTCCATATTGAATTTCTTGAGAATGTCTTGTGTATATTTGGTTTGGCTTATAAATGTACCTTCTCTTAGTTGCTTCACTTGGAATCCCAATAGGAACTTCAATTCACCCATCATTGACATCTCGAACCTATCTATCATAATTTTGCTAAATTGCAGTTTGTAGACATGGTTGGGATACTTCTGGTCTTCGAATCCTGGTGGCTGCTCCACATAAACTTCCTCCTTGATTGGGCCATTTAAGAAAGCGCTTCGACTTGAGAATAACCTTTGGCCACCAATCTTGCCTTATTTCTTGTTACTACTCTATGTTCATCTTGCTTGTTCCGAAAGACCCATTTGGTTCCAACTATGTTTGCCTTTGGTCTCTCCACCAGCTCCCATACTTCATTTCTCTTGAAGTTGTTCAACTCCTCTTGCATTGCAATCACCCAGTGTGGATCCCGTAAGGCTTCTTCTACCCTGTATGGTTCTAGAAAAGACACAAAAGAATAGGATTCACAGAAATTTGCAACTCGAGATCTAGTAGTTACTCCCTTAGCAATATCTCCAATGATATTGTTGACAGGGTGGTCTCTTTGCACGCTCTGGTGTACTCTTGGGTGTGGAGCTTGTGTAGTTGCTTGTTCTTCATTATCTTCATGTGCATTGTCTCCCCCTAGATCATTGTTTCCATGATTGTCCTGATCTTCTTGATCTTCCTCCTTTTGATCTTGTGCAAGAGCTCCCCCTTGATTATTGCCTTCGTGTTGAGGTTCATCTTGTGCATTTGAGTCGAATGTTTGCTCTTGTGGTAAGATATCACCAAGTCCCATTTTCTTTAGTGCTTCATATGAAGCTTCCTCTTTATCTAGCACACACTTATCAACTTGCTCCACTTGTGAGCCGTTAGATTCATCGAACACTACGTCACGTGCTACTTCAACAAGGCCAGAGACCTTGTTGAAGACACGATAGGCGTAGGCATTCGATTCATAACCGAGCAAGAATCCTTCATCGGACTTTGAAGCGAACTTTGAGGCCCTCTGTTTCTTGTTCAGAATAAAACATTTGCAACCAAAAACTTCAAAATAAGAAACATTAGGCTTTTTACCGGTAAGGAGCTCATATGGAGTTTTCTTCAGTAGTCGATGGAGATACAGTCGATTCGTGGCATGGCAAGCGGTGTTCACCGCTTCTGCCCAAAATCGATCTGATGTCTTGTATTCATCCAACATAGTTCTCACCGTTTTGATCAATGTTCTGTTCTTCCTTTCGGCCACTCCATTTTGTTGAGGGGAGTAGGGTGCTGAGAATTCATGCTTTATCCCTTCTTCATCGAGAAACTCTTCAACTTGGAGGTTCTTGAATTCTGTCCCGTTGTCACTTCTGATGTTCTTTATGGTTGATGAGAATTTGTTCTGAGCTCTTTTTAAGAACTGCATGAGGATCCCCTGAGTTTTTGATTTATCATACAAGAAAAATACCCAGGTAAATCTTGAAAAATCATCAACAATTACTAAACCGTATTTGTTACCGCCGATGCTTATGTACGAAACTGGACCAAAGAGATCCATGTGGAGGAGTTCCAGCGGTCTTGCGCTGGTCATCACATTCTTGGCGGGGTGTGGTGCTCCGACTTGTTTTCCTGCTTGACAAGCGCTGCACGGCCTGTCTTTTTCAGAAACCACATCCTTAAGACCACGGATGTGACCACCTTTTAGAAGTTTCTGCAGATTTCTCATCCCAAGATGGGCTAGCCGTCTATGCCACAGCCATCCCATGTTGGTCTTAGCAACCAAGCAAGTGTTGAGTTCGGCTTTATCTTTGTTGAAGTCAACTAGATAAAGCTTGCCCTTCAACATTCCCTTGAATGCAATCGAGCCATCGCTTCTTCTAAAAACAGTCACACCCTCATTAGTGAATAAATAGTTGTAACCTTTGTCGCATAGTTGGGATATTGACAAAAGGTTATAATCTAGAGAATCCACATGTAAAACATTTGATAAGGTATGTTGAGAGGATATTTCAATGTTACCGCTACCAAGGACTTTTCCTTGGCTGTTGTCTCCGAAGTATATGCCTTCACCTGGATCCTTGTTGTACTCGTACTCTACAAACATACCTCTCTCTCCGGTCATGTGATTTGTGCATCCGCTATCAAGTACCCATTTTGTTCCACCGGAGGAGTAAGCCCGCAAAAAGAATTATTCCTTGGTTTTAGGTACCCAAGCTTGCTTGGGTCCTCTCAGGTTAGTCACAAGAGTCTTCGGCACCCACACACAAGTTTTCAAGTTCTTGTGGTGTGGCCCTGTATATTTGGCAATGACTTTTCCATATTTGGCTTTCATAAGAACATAAGAAGCGTCAAATGTACGAAACAATATTTGTGGTTCAGATTCATGGGATTTTTCCTTAACAAAGACAATTCTATTCTTAGCATGATTAGAAGTAGACATGTGTTTGTTCATATCAAAACCAAGGCCATCTTTGACATTAGGAGGTCTAGTGACCATATATGCACTGCGTGCATATTTGATCTTCTCCTTATCAAAGATGCCGCTTGGAGGGGCATGCATATTATGAGAAGTTGAAGTATTAGAAATAATATTCTTCTTACTAGAGCAAGTGCATGTTCCGATTGTTGTCGAACTTATATCTTTGGAGGAAGAGCTCTTGGAGGACGAGGAGTCACTTTGCTTGAGCGACTCAACTTGCACCTCAAGGATCTTGTTAGCTTTTGACAAGTTAGCAAGTTCTTCCTTGATTGCAATATGCGAGTCTTCTAGCTTTGAGTAAGCTTCCTTACTCAAGGCTAGCTCAACTTCAAGCGACTCGTTCTTCTCTCTTTCAAGCTCGAGAAGCTTTTCAACTTCTTGATATCTCTTCCTTTCACGGATGAGCATATCTTCTTGTCGGTCAAGAAGTTCCTCCTTTTCAAAAATTTCGTTCAACAACATTTCCATTTTCTTTAGAGCAATTTTACTTAGTCCTCTAAACATTTCTTCATTATCACTACAGCTGTCAAAGTCATCAATAGAGGAATTTAGCGTAGGAGGAGTGAGCCGTACCTTTTTCTTGCCTTCCTTAGCCATAAGGCAAGTGTGGTTGTTCATGTCCCATCCTCCCATGTTTGGAAAGAGTGTGGCCTTCATAGTAGGTTTCTTGATTGCGATAGTGGCCATCTCTTCTTCTTCATCGGAGGAGGACTCGTCGTTTGAGTCCCACTCCTTGCCAATTTGAGCTTGATGGGTTTGTCTTCTTTTTCTAAAATTTTTCTTTTCTTGAGATCTTGTTTCCTTCTTCTTTTTGTTTGCTTCATAAGGGTAGTCCACCATGAAGTGACCATACTCTCCGCAGTTGTAGCAAGTGCGTCGAGCCTTGGATTTTCCTTTATCCTTGCTTTTGCCTTAATTTGAGTTGTTGTCGTGTCTTCTTTTCATCATTCGCTTGAACTTCTTGATAAAGAGTACCATTTCTTCATCATCAAGATCGGTGCTCTCGTCACTTGTATGCCCATCGTTTTGATCTTCACGAGCTTCTTTGATTTTGGGTCGGCATGTTGCTTTGAGAGCAACCTCTTTCTTTTTGGAGGAAGTGAGTTCGGCCAAGTCTTTGACGTATTTTGCCTCTTTCTCCATCATTTCATGATTTATGATCTTCCCCAACAACTCATTGGGAGTCATTTTGTGAAACCCGGGGCTTTCTCTAATCATTGAGCAAAGTGTGACATTTCTTGGCATGAAGGCTCTAATCATTCTCTTGACTACCTCGTGATCTGTCCATTTCTTCCTTCCAAAGGCACGTATTTTGTTGATGAGTGCCTTCAACCGGTTGTACATGTCTTGAGGTGATTCGCCTTCTTCAATAGCAAATCTCCCCAACTCTCCTTCAAGCATTTCGATTTTAGCTTCACGAACCGATATATTTCCTTCGTGAGCTATCTTGAGTGTATCCCAGATTTCCTTTGCTCTTTCTAAGCCATCAATCTTGGTGAATTCCTCTCTGCTTAGTGATGATGTGATCAATGCAACGGCTTGTGCATTTCTGTGAATCTCTTGTTCTTGTTCTGGGGTGAGTTCTTCATCCGTGTCCGGGATATCTATGCCAGTGCAAACAATGTGCCACAAACTAGGATTTAGGGATATTAGATGCGTCTTCATGTTGTACTTCCACATTGTATAGTCGCTTCCGTCAAACTGTGGAGGTTTTCCCATAGGAATGGAAAGATAATGATTGTTTGAATTGAGACAGTTGTAGTTATAGGGGTGTCTGTAGTAGTCGTGATGACCACTCCCCGTCGTATTATCTTCTTCTTTTCCCTTTTGTCCTAGCAGTTTCTTTCTCAGAAGTGCCTTTAATTGTCGCACTTCTTCATCATCGTGTGGGCTCTCTTTCAGCACATCAAAAGTTTTAGTTTCTTGTTCCTCCTCATTAATGTTCATCTTCGAGATATCGTTGTTCTTCTCAGAGGCCATTGATCTCTCCGAGATGTGAGTCTTGTAGGTGGAGAACCTTGCTCTGATACCAATTGAATGTGGCCTAGAGGGGGGGTGAATAGGCCTTTTGGATTTCCTGCACACTTAATAGAATTGTCAAAACTTGGTTGGCCAGACTAGTCCGGTCGTGTGGGCGGACTTGTCCGGTGTGCTAAAAATATGTGTGTTGATCAGGTGTTATTTGAGAAACTAAATTTCTTTAGCAGCGGAAATGAGAACAGCTGATATTTTTATTTGAGATTAATATAAGAATGCAGGTAAAACTTATAATTGCCTTAGGTTGATGTTTAGCACTCAAGTGATCTAATGAACAAAATTTAAAGGAAATAAGACGCAAGACACACGAATTTTTCCCGTGGTTCGATCTCACCACGAGATCTACGTCCTCGTTGAGGAAGCTCACACAGAGCCGGGTCTCCAACCCTTTCCCTCTTCAAGTCACCACGAAGGCCGACTTGATTCCACTATCACGGGTAATCACCAAGTTTATGGGGCAACCTCACACATTGAGGGCTCCCATGAGAATTACAATGAAAGAAGTGATCAAATACACTCAAAAGTATTACAATGCAGAGTATGAGTGTAGAAAGACCAAACCCCAAGAGCTCGCAATGAAAGAACGACGATCTCCCAATCCCGAACCCAAGTTTTCAATTGATTTCACTCCTTTTGCACTTTAGATGTGTGTGGAGATGTGTTTTGGGCTCTTGGGATGAAGTGGCGGCGCTAGGATTTGTTCTTTGATCAGTATTCGACGTGTGATTCAATAGGAAAGCCGTGGACTCTCTATTTATAGGGTTTCCAAAAGGTAGCCGTTGAAAAACCCTAACACCAGACTAGTCCGATGCATGTCCGGACTTGTCCGGTCTCAGTGTATTTTGAAGTCCAGAAAGTCTGTCGGACTAGTCCGTTTCAAGCTCGGACTAGTCCGCGGACTAGTCCGATCTCCACATATGGGAGACTCCAGAAAGGTCAATAGGACTAGCCCGGTGGTCAAAGGACTAGTCCGGTCCCTCAATATGAGAGACTCCAGAAACATCAACGGACTAGTCTGGTGGATGCACGGACTAGTCCGGTCTCCCAATAAGTGAGATTCCAGAAAGATTAATGGACTAGTCCGGTCCATGATCGGACTAGTCCAGTGCTTTGTGAAAGTTAGGTTAATTTTAATCCCTTACCCTCGCGCAAAGTTGTGAGCTCTTGGAGTGTGTCTTTCATACACTCCCTATACATTCAAAATCTAATTTAGTCTTTCAAGCTTCATCAAAGTATCTCTCTTTGAACACCACTTCATTTTTCACCTTTTTGTGCGCATCGAGCTATTTCACTTGTTTGTCCTGCAATCATCTCAGTAGTTTCATTAGGATCTCATATGTTTGTCATCAATTAGCCAAAACCCACAAGGGATATCCTAGATGCACTTACACCCCTCATTGGTAACACCTTGAGGTAAACAAAATCTCCCACTTCAAAGGCTAGTTTCCTTCTCCTATTGTCCGCATAGCCTTTTTGCCTTGATTGGACAGCCCTCAAGTTTTCACGAATTATTCGTACTTGCTTTTCGGCTTCTTGCAACACATCCGGACCAAATACTTGAATTTCTCCTGCCTCATTCCAGAATAAAGGTGTCCTACACTTCCTCCCATAAAGCGCTTCATACGGTGACATTTTCAAGCTTGCTTGGTAACTATTGTTGTATGAAAGTTCTGCATATGGCAAGCTTTTGTCCCAACTCTTCCTATGCTTCAAAGCACAAGATCTTAACATGTCCTCCAAAATCTGATTGGTCCTCTCGGTTTGTCCATCCGTTTGAGGATGATATGCTGAACTAAAATTCAACCTCGTTCCCAAAGCTTCATGCAATTATTGCCAAAATCTGGAGGTGAATTGAGAACCTCTATCCGAGACTATCTTCTTAGGGACTCCATGTTGACACACAATATGCTCCACGTATATTTCGGCCAATCATGCAGCTGTATATTTGGTCTTCACAGGGACAAAATGAGCTAACTTGGTTAAGCGATCCACAATTACCCAAATTGAGTCATACCCGGACTGAGTACGTGGCAACCCAACTATGAAGTCCATTCCAATTTCTTCCCACTTCCATTCCAGAATCTTCAACGGTTGCAATAATCCGGCTGGCCTTTGATGTTCCGCCTTGACTCGTTGGCACACATCACACAATGCTACGTATTCAGCTATGTCCTTCTTCATGCTATCCCACCAATAGCAAGTCTTCAAGTCTTTGTACATCTTTGTACAACCAGGGTGAATTGAGTAAGGCGAGTCATGTGCCTCCTTTAATATTGTCTCCTGAATATGCTTTACATTAGGCACAACGATCCTCTTTCCAAGCCATAAGGTACCATGTTCGTCTTCATCAAATCTGAATTCTCTCCCTTCCTCGATCCTTTCCTTGATTTCCTTGATCTCCTCATCTGCGGTTTGGCCTCTCGAATTTCTTGCTCCAAGGTTGGGTTTAACTCCATCATCTCCATCTCATTTACAAACCCGAGGTTCAACCGTTCAAACTCCTTGCATAACTCGGATGGTAACTCTCGAACTGTGAGTTGGTGACTTATTCCCTTTCTACTCAAAGCATCGGCCACTACATTGCCCTTTCCCGGATGATAGTTGACCCCCAAATCATAATCTTTGATGAGATCCAACCATCTTTGTTGCCTCAAGTTCAGATCCGCTTGTGTGAAAATATACTTCAAACTCTTATGATCCATATAAATTTCACACCTATGTCCAAGAATATAGTGCCTCCAAATCTTCAATGCATGTACCACGGCTGCAAGTTCTAAATCATGTGTTGGGTAATTCTGCTCATGTTTCTCAGTTCTAAATCATGTGTTGGGTAATTCTGCTCATGTTTCTTCAATTGTCTTGATGCATAGGCGACCACTTGACCTTCTTGCAACAATACACATCCAAGTCCTTGCCTCGATGTGTCGCAATAAATGTCAAAACTCTTGCTTAAATCCGGCAATACCAAAATTGGGGCTGTTGTCAACCTCTTCTTTAACTCCTCAAAACTATTCTAACAAGCTTCAGTCCATTGGAACGTCTTTCCCTTCATTAGCAACTCCGTCATAGGCTTGGCTATCTTGGAAAAGTCCTTGATGAATCGACGGTAATATCCGGCCATCCCAAGAAAACTTCTTATTTCCTTGACATTTTGCGGCGGCTCCCATTTCAACACGTCTCTCACTTTTCCGGGGTCAACCGATACTCCTTCTCCTGAAATTATATGACCCAAAAACGACACCTCTCTCAACCAAAACTGACACTTGTTGAACTTGGCATACAATCGATGCTCCCTCAATTTCTGCAATGTAAGCCTCAAGTGTTCCTCATGTTCTTTCTCATCCTTCGAGTAGATCATAATATCATCAATAAACACCACGACGAACTTGTCCAAGTACTCCATGAAGACCTTATTCATGAGGTACATAAAGTAGGCAGGCGCATTTGTCAATCCAAAAGACATCACGATGTACTCATAAGATCCATACCGTGTCCTAAAAGTTATCTTGGGTATGTCCGATGGTCTAATCTTCATTTGAAAATATCCCGACCTCAAGTCAATCTTAGAGAAGACACAAGCACCTTTCATCTGATCAAACAAGTCTTCTATGCGTGGCAAGGTGTACTTGTTCTTGATTGTTACCTCGTTGATAGCTCGGTAATCCACGCACATCCTTTGGGATCTATCCTTCTTTTCCACAAATAGAACGGGCGCTCCCCAAGGTGAAGAGCTAGGGCGAATAAAGCCCCTCTCTAGTTGCTCTTGAATTTGCTTCTTGAGCTCCGTTAATTCCAAAGGAGGCATCCTATACGGCCTCTTAGCTATAGGTGCAGTTCTAGGTATTAGATCAATAACAAACTCAATGTCTTGATCAGGTGGCATACCTGGCAACTCGTCCGGAAAAACATCCAAAAATTCACACACCACCGGAATCTCCTCAATTGTGGCACCGTCCATATGATTCAGCTCCAATTGCTTTGGTGTGGTTTGAGATGCTTCAAATTCTACGGTGATCCCTTCTTCATTGGTCAACTTCACCGTCTTCGTGGCACACTCAATAACTCCATTGTGCTTCCTCAACCAGTCCATACTAAGTATAATGTCCAATCCTTGAGAACCCAAAACAATGAGGTTGGCAGAGAAGTCTACCCCCCTTATTCTAAGGCTTACTTTTGGACATACTATATTTGTCCTCATCCTCCAGGAGACTTAACCAATGGAGTAAACTTCATATGAGAGATAGGCAAACTATACTTAGCAACATACTTCGATGCAATGAATGAATGCGATGCTCCAGAATCAAATAACATAGTCGCGGGGTTGGAGTTGGCGAGAAACATACCAATGACCACGTCATCCGCTTGTTGAGCATCCTCCGTAGAGACATGGTTCACGTTGCCATGAGAAAAATTCTGCTGTCCACGGTTCCCTTGTGGCTGTCCTCCATTGGGTCTTGGGTTTTGCCTCAGCGCACCGCTTCCTTGACCCAGGCCTGACTTAGGACATTGGTGTGCAAAGTGTCCAGCTTCTCCACATGTATAGCACTTCTTACCTCCACCAGAATTATTGGGACGTGCTTGGTTTTGAACATTTGCAGCAGGAAAATTAGCACGAGGTGCATAAGGCATTGGAGGCTTAGGCGCTTGCATAACAGGGCGCTGCTGCACAAACTGAGTTGGGCGTGGTGCATAACCAGGGCGCTGAGCAGGAATAGAGGAGTTGTAATAGGGCGCATTGGGTGGTGCAAGGCGAGGGCGCACATTACTTCCTTGTTGTTGTCCTTGATATGGCACCTTCCTCTTGATTTCTTGCTCCATCTCACGGATCTTGTTCTCAACCACAATTGCTTTGTCCGCAAGCTTCTGAAAATTGGCATAATCGCAGTTGAGTAGTTGCACTTGGATCTCATTGTTCAAGCCCCTCATGAACAAGTATTGCTTCCAGCTATCCCGACTAACATCCTCAGGCGCATACCTTGAGAGTTGAGTGAATTTATTGAGATATTCACTCACGCTTGATCTTCCTTGCCTTAAATTCTCAAATTCTTGCCTCTTCAAGATCATAACACCCTCAGGCACATAATGAGAACGAAAATTCTCCTTGAATTCGGCCCAAGTAGTTCTCTCTTGGTTCTCATGAGCATTGCAATAAGCATCCCAAGTCCTTGAATCCGCAGCTGCTCCAACTAGTTGATGAGAAGCAAACAAGACCTTCTCCCGGTCACTGCATTGGACAATAGCTAGCTTCTTCTCCACGGACTTGAGCCAATCATCCACATCCGTAGGGTCGGCAGCTTGAGCAAAGGTTGGCGGCCTAGTCCTCATAAACTCTCCCAATCGGTTATGAGGAGGCGGGGGTGGCGGTGGAGGCATGTGGGGCTGACTGTTGATGTTGCTAGCCTGCAGCTGTCCCATAGTCTGTATCATGGTCTGCATGAGCTGGTTTTGCATAGCCAAAAGCTGCTCAATGTTGATAGCTCCATGAGCAGGACCTTGCCCATTGTTGTTCTGAGGTACTCCATTGTTCTCCTCCTCATCATTGCCATCCCTCTGGTTGCGAGTCCTCACCATCTGAAGAAAAGCAATAGGTAAGAATTAGAAAACGTCCCCAACTATATGCATCAAGGAATATGAAACTAAACAACTAGCTACACTAGCCTAGGTGGACATGGCAATGCTAAAGCATCCCAAAATCCTCTATTAAGCACACAAGCAAACAATATATATAGCAAACAACACACCAACCAAAATACATCGATTCCTGAGTGATCCTATGTGCTCTAAAGTGTCCATTCTATCTAGGCTGCATCCTACGGTCAACCTGTGGCTCTGATACCAATATGTGACGCCCGGTTCCAAAAATGAACCAAGCTAACGCATATGTGTGCCCAGGATGTTCATCACACATACACGAGTGAAATCACAAAAGAGTATACATAAAATTTCCACAGAACAAGATTAATTAACCAATTTTATTACACAAACCAGATTATCCTCGAATACAAGCTTTAATGAATATTTATGACAAGTTCAACAAATGCAGCAGAAATAAACTAATTAAGCAAACTAAACAGCTAGGCAGCATAAGCAATAGGGTATAGCGCAGCTCCAATAACACCACAGACAAAGCTGACGGTAGACACGGCCTAGAACTCCGCATTATCACCATTAAACTCCCAATCCTGACCTACAACTGTTGGGGGGAATTGCAAGAGTGAGTACATGTCGTACTCAGCAAGTGTGGAAAGTATGGCATGTGGCTTATTCAAATGTCGACAATAATAATGGTTAATTGCTGAAAAGTACATTAAAATGTTTGAAAAGCAATATATTATATGTATTTGAAGTAAACCCATCATAATCATAAGTAATACCATAATACCAGTCCACAATTTACCATCCTCATCAATAATTTCAGATTTCACTATTTTCCAATAACCATATTCAATACCAGAAATAAATCCATAACCATCCATAACCATTACCAAACCATAATCATCCCAAATTCCAATTTCCCTCTAATCATGGAAGTTGTCCAGGTGCTCATAATCGGGAGCACGGCTATCATGATAGTTTTATTTAACTCTGCAGAGTTTGTACCACTTTACCCACGTGTTTGTGATTTCATCACCTTTCAGTGACTAAGAACCTCTATTATGCTGTCTCACACTTCCGTCGGTGTGTGGCCAAGAGATCACAAAATAGCCTTTACAAAGGGATTACTAGCCTATTTAGACCCCACTGAGGTTTCACCGGTGGCGATGCCTCCAACTGAGCACATCTTTAACCAAAAGCCCCCTCTTGAGCCATTCGGATCCCAGGGTAGTCCCACCAATCATCAACAAACCCAATCCGACTACCCCTTCCCCGAGCATCCACAATGGTCCAAACAGTACTAGCAAAGCCCTAATTAATAAGCTACGCCGCACCCATACTTAGCCTCGTGGTGGCACTGCAATCCTGGCTTATTCTCGCATGAACCAGTCCTTAGATCTAAAGCAAGCAAACCACCATACGTCCAACCCATCCACATACCAGGCTTGCTTAGATCACCCATTACCATATAATATTTAACCAGTTCATGTTAACCATAATCTCATCCATGCATAATTAAATTGAGTGGTATAGTTGTTTCCCATCCCAGTTGATTAAGCGAAGCAAAAGGTAAAAACCCTTCCCGACTCTCTACCATGTATTCCAGGCGACAAGGGTGGTTTAGCAAATCTAGTAAACTTCCTACCATAGGATTCGCATCAATTTGACACAAGCATGCAGTTTTGCAAACAAAACATTTATTTTAAAATAGGGTCAATATGCTTCAAGGACACTTGCCTTGCTCTTGCTGTTGATTAGGATCAAAGCCTTCAAACTCTTGGTGCTGTAGATCCTTCGCGGCACTTTCTAGCGCAAATCCGTCTAATCCACACAATAAACATACAAGACAAGAAACACAATCAAAGAGTGCACAAATATTACTCAATATGACATGACATGCATGATTGATGCAAATGCAAGGTAGGACTTGTTAATAGATTGCTTTTAATGATCAATAACTAGTTCTAATAGCTTTTAACAGGTTTATACAGGTTTGAATTCGATTAGATCAAATTTTAAAATTAATTCAACACAATTTAACCAGAAAGATCGGACTAGTCTGCTAGAGACCAGACAAGTCCGCCCTCTGCGAGATCAGCAGATTAGGGTTTTCTAGATCGACGTGAATTTGGAGATTAGGGGTTGAATTCTCATAAGGAAAAGAGAATAGAAGGTATACCAGGTGTTTAGGACTCCAATGAATCAAGAAACTTGGATGTAGCACTTGGATCTTGATGATCTAGGGTTGGTGATGAACTTGGGGATGAGTTGGTGGTGAAGAACGAAACTTGGTGGAGATCTTGATCCTCTTCCGTTTCCTCCTCTTCTTCTTCTTGCTTGGGATCTTCTCCTCCCTCCTTGATGGTGGCTCCCCACGAACTAGGGTTTGGGTGGGTGGAAAAGTGGCAAATAGATGTCAATCCAAGGGGTGGGGCTGTTTATATAGAGGTGGAGGCTAGGGTTAGATGGATTTCGAGTTTTGGGATGAGTAGAGGCCGGTTTAGAGTCCAACATGGGCTCTAAAAGAGTTAGGCACGACATCCCTAGGCCCACTTAATGTGAAACCCAAGAAACAAGTCGTAAAACAAAAGATCAACACGGAGTCACGAAATATCGGGCAAGTCCGGAAAGGACCGGACTAGTCCGAAGTCGTCCAGAGAGAAAATCGGACAAGTATGGCCAAAGATCGGACAAGTCCGACTTTAAACAGAGAGGAAATCGGGCAAGTCTGCTGGAACACCGGACTAGTCCGGAAAAGTACAAGGACTTAGTAATTTTTCAAGGATTCTTGGAATATCGGACTAGTCCGCACAAAATCGGACAAGTCCGAAAGTTTCCAGGGGCAAAATCAGACCAGTCCGTAGCAAAAACGGACAAGTCCATTTTTAGCCAGAGAGAAATCGGACTAGTCCTCAGCAAAATTGGACTAGTCCGCACTTTCCTACATTTTAAGTGCGGTTTTGTTGCAAATCACTTTTAAATGCTCCGAATCAATTTTAAACTCGTTCCTCTTTATGTGGGTTAATGTTAAACATGTATATAAGTGTATGTAGGGCATGATGCATGAAATTAGGGTGTTACATTTGTTGTGTGTGATCATTGTCCGAATGCAGTTGCCATCCAAGTGTTGCAGAGGCTTAAAAAATGGAGAGACATTGCAGGGTGAGAGAACTCTTACGTACCGATATGTTCTTGCTCATAGATTTCTCCGCTTGAACCCTTTCTTCGTGCTCCGACTTTTGCTCCACTCAATCTTGTTGGTGGCTATCTTTGTACACTTCTGCAATATGTGGATTGGTGTGCCACCCTGCATTCCACTGTTCTGGAGCTTCTTTATGCTCCGAGCAGCTGGCAAAGGTAACCAGCTGATCGGCTTCTACTACTTTGTGAGGCGCAAGAACCCCCCTTCATTACATCAAGTCATTTTCCTTTGGGAAGTGGGAAACCTAGAAGAAAGAGTGGGTAGTGGTCCGATTGGATCAACACGACAGGCTGGAGCTGTCGGAGGGGTTTCCCACAACTGATTCAGACTCTTGGGAAGAGCTCACAGAGCTGAGAGAAGAATATAACCCGGTGCTAATGACGATCTGAAACATAATGGAAGGGGGAGTATCCTCTATGATGGTCCTTGCCAACTTCTTGACCAACCGTTGGGCTCAAGTCAAGCAACAGGAGTTCTCGGCTTGGAATTTCATTGGAGAAATGGACAGTTATCGGATTGAAGTTGGCCGAAGGACCAATCTGGATGAGAAATCTCTGAAGCTGCAGCTGCAGCTTTACAGCAGAACTTTTCATAGAGATGATACCACGTGTCCAGCAGAGTTCCTACCTCTGAACACGGTTCCAGAGTTTAGGAGAGAGCTGCGGAAGGGAATGCCACTTCTTGATGACATAGAGTGAGGCAGCGGAGCAATCGACCTGCTGGGATTGTGCTCCCCGAAGCTTTGGCCCCCTGTCCACATGGGGTGTATAACTCTGCACCTGTTGGTGGGAGGGGAAAAGCTCTTGTAGGATCAAGTCAGAAGAAGTCTCACTCAAGTTGAGGAAAAGGCAAGGAGCCCGTCGACGCCTCTAATCGAAAGAGGAGGTCGACACGAGCTGATGGCAGCTCTGTCAGAGCAACTCCGACGCAAGCAGTGCCACTAGCTCAGCCGACCCTCAAGTCAGTATTTGTTGTGTCTCTAGTAATGGCAACCCCGGCTTCAGAGCTCAAGGGAAGATCCGAGCCCGAGAAATTTTCTTTGGCCCCAATGCCATCGTCGGGCGTTGGGTCTGATATTTCTTCAATTCCGGTTCTGGGCTCATTGGCGGGCTCTAGGTCTGGTGTGTCTTCTCAATCAATGGATATCCTAGCCGAGGCAGTGCCGGTGGCTGCCACGACTCCTGGGATGAAGTCCGGAGCCTCTGCCTCACCGACGATGGTGGGTTCTGACTCCGGCCGCCCAAGGAAGAAGTTTTGTCCCGACTGGAGCGGCAACATCCCCAGGTAATGATCTGCACTTAAACCTATGTTTCCTTTTTGCTCTTTGATTTTTCTTGAATTCTCTATTCCTCTATTTCTAGAGTATCGAGAGGAGGAACCACTACTCCAACACTTGCCAGCACTGCGGCTGCAAAGATTACACCGGCCGGAGCCTTTGCTGCTGAAACAACTTCTCCTATGGTCGTGGTGGACGACATGGTAGCTCTGGTGCGAACTGTCACTGAGATGACCTTGGCACTAGAAGCCAAAGAAGTCGTGGTTGTGCCGGACCATGAGGAAGAAACGTGGAGCCACCGTCGGAAGTACCAGCATCAATGCCGAAGATTTTAGAAGTTGCGGTAGAAGTTCTGGCACCAGCTCTGGGGGTAACGACGCCATTGGATGATGTTGTTCTGCCAGAGATGGCCATGCCTGCGCTAGTACCTGAAGATCTAGGTGCGGGACCTTCTACGTCTGCGTAGATCAATGAGCTCCCCAGAACTCAGTCCCACAAATGTTGAGTTGTTGGATTCCATGCTTGTGTCATGGGATTCGACAACTATTCAAGAAGACTCGGGGGAGCCAGAGGATCCTCAGGCAGGTCCTGAGCCAATGCCCCTGGATAAGTCGATTAACAACGCCTGGTCGAGCATCAAGTTCAGCTCACCTTCGACTACGAGCGCAAGGCCCTGGAGGATGAGCGTAACACCCTAAGGCGCTCGCGCAAGCTGCTCTACTTCAAAACGAAGTTGACGCAGTCTCGGCTAGCGGACCAAAGGGATTGGTTGGAGGCTGAGAAAGCTCGACAAACTCATCTGAACAATGTGATGGATGAACGAGAGGCTGCAATAAAGGCCCTCGATGCCAAGAATTGGGAGATCTACTAGCATGTCAAGGAAGTCAATGAATTGGTAGATAATCGCTCGAAGAGTCTCAATGCATTGAGGGAACAGCTTCTCAAGCACCGAGATGCTTTAGATAATATGGAGGATGAACTCCAAAAGAGAGATGACAAAATCTTTGAGAAGTTAGCGCGCGGTGAGCAGGACTTGGCTAATCGCGTAGAGAAACTCAAGTCCTGCTACGAAAAAAAAGCACCAAGTATGGCTGGCAAGAGAAGGAGTTAGCACGAAATAAAGTGCTGCCTCTGCTAGGGAGAACAAGGTGAACACTAAGGAGAGGGACCTTGTAGAGAAGCGAGACCGCTTGAACCTCCGAGAGAAGCAAATCGCTGACCAAGAGAAGTAGCTGACTGAAAAGATTCAGCAGCATGCTAAAGATATCGAACGTCTTGAAGGAGGGCTCCGTGGATCTATCATCCGCAAGAAGGTCACTGGAGGAGCTCTGGGGTATGAGAGCAATTGAGTCTCAGTAGGTCTGGGACTTCCTTGGGCGACCGGAAGATGCTCTAAGTTTGCTGGGATTTAGTCAGGTCCGATCGGCTGACCCAGAGCTAGAGATGGACAAAGCCTTGGTGGCGCTCAACTCCGCTAGAACTAAGATTGATGTGCTGGAAGATGTAATCAACGACCAACTCGAGACTAAGATGGGATCCTTGGTGAAGAATGTTGTAGAATATGTGATGACATGCTTCTGAAGCTGGGATCCCTATGTGGCATATAAACTGGAGATGCCAGCACATTTTTCTGATGTTCATGATGTGTTCGACTTTTCTCAGCTCAAGAAGTGCTTAAGGGTATCGGAAGAACAAGTGCCAATGGAAGAATTAGAATTAGAGGCAGATTTGACTTATGCCGAGCAACTGGTCAAAATCTTGGAAACTAAGGAGAGAGTCACAAGAAATAGGATGATTCAATGGTGTAAAGTACAATGGAAGCATCATAGAGAATCGGAAGCAACTTGGGAGCTAGAAGATGATATCAAGAGAGAATTTCCCTACCTCTTCTCTTCTACGTCAAATCTCAATGGTGAGATTCATTTTAAGGGGGGTAGGTTTGTAACACCCTAATTTTCATCCATCATGCATGGCATACATTCTAGACATGTTTAACTTTAAGCAACACAAAAAGGAACAAGTTTAAAATGAATTAGAACCAAAATAGCAATTAAAACCTGTGTCAGTGCGTACTTGTCCAGATTCGAGCCCAGACTAGTGAATTCTACTCTCTGTTGTCCTCCGGACTTATCCGCTTTTTGCTCTGGATTAGTCCAAAAATGTTTCTGTTGTTGTCCGGACTTGTTCGTTATTGAGTACGGACTAGTCCGATTTTTGCTACTGGAAAACTTTGGAGTTGTCCTGTAATTCCCAAATTTTGGTCTTGTCTTTGAAAATTAGACGAACCCCTGGACTTGTTCGACCTCCAACCGAACTTGTCCGTTTTGCTTTCTGATCCTCTTTGGACTTGTCTGGACGAGCACCGTACTTGGTCGTTCAACTTTCTATCCCATATCGGACTTGTTCGGCCCCTATCTGACTAGACTGGTGTGCCTAACTCTGAGTCTATTTTTCCTTCCTGACGAGTTTTTGGGTAATAGCCCTAATTGGGCCCAAGAACGTCGTGCCTAACCCTTGTGGAGCCCATGTGGGACCCCTACTCGACCTCCACCGCATTAAACATGAATTCCACCCAAACCCTACCATCTCCAACCTATATAAACTCCCCAACACCCACCCTTTCATCTCTTTCCCGCAATTGAAGAGAACTCAAACCATAGTTCATGAGAGCTGCCATCAAGGAGCCTCCACTGTAGAGAGAAGAAGGCGAAGGGAGGAAGGGGGGGCTCAACCAAGATTGTCATCGCCGCTGCGATCTCCATCATCAATCCTTCATCGTCAATATCCTCCCTTGCCAATTCTTCGTCTCATTCGATATTGATGTCAAATTCTCGAGCCTTGAACTCTTGAACCCTTGAATTCGTGGTAATATCTTAAATGCATCTTTTCTACGTAAATTATGGTTCCATATTAACTTTTATTGTGCTCTAGTTAAAAATTCGCCAAAACCCTAGCCAGAACGGACTTGTCCGGTCCCAGTGCGGACGAGTCTGATACCCTTTCTGTACAGAACATACATGTCCGCCTCACTGCGGACTGGTCCAGTTTTCTTGTTTTGAAATTATTGGAACTTCTTAATATCCACAGAAATTACTTAAAACTTGTTCAAACATGTAAAACTTAATTAGAACTAGTTAGTAAGCAATGATATCAACATAATAACATGCATTACCACATAATTGCATTATTCATGCATCTCATGACATATTGAGTACTATATGAGAATTTATTGATTGTAATGTTTGTTTTGTATGTTTATTACATGGAATAGAAGGTGTTGCTCTAGAGGATGATGTCGAGGACCTCCAGCACCAAAAGTTTTGAAGCTTTTGATCCTAACCAATCTTAGGAGCAAGGCAAGTGTCTTTGACTATTCTAATCCTATTTTTAAATGTTTTGTTTGAAAAATTGCGTGCTTGTGTCAAATTGATGGCAAACCCAAAATAGTTGTTTATTAGTCTTGTTTGACCATCCTTGTCGCTTGGAATCTATTGTAGAGAGTCGGGAAGGGCATTTTACCTTTTTTCTTCGCTCTAATAAATTGGGATGGAAAAACAACCAAATGGCTTAGCTATGAATTAATGAGCATGTATATGATGAGAATTGATGAATGTGGTTAATTGGTAAACATGGGACTTGGAAGATCTAAGCAAGCATGGATTGTGGACTGGGTTGGATGTTATGGTGGTTTCGCTTGCTTTAGATCTAAGGACCGGTTCGTGAAGCGACCATCCAGGATTTACAGTGCCACCACAAGGCCAAGTATGGGTGTGATGTAGCTGAATAATTAGGTGTACTGTTGGTATTGTATGGACCATTGTATGGTGCGTGGAACGGGAGTCGAGAAGGGCTACCCTGGGAACCGCATGGCACATGAGGGGGCCCGTGGGTGGGAGAATGGAGATTCAAGCCTGCTGGTGAAATCTTAATAGGTACGTACATGCTAGTATTCCCTTTGTAAAAGCTATTTTGTGATCTCTTGGCCACACACCAAAGGAAGTGTGAGACGGCATAACGGAGGTTCTTAGTCACCAAAAGGTGGTAAAATCACAAACGTGTGGGTAAAGTGGTACAAACTCTGCAGAGTGTTAAAAATTATCATGATAGCCGTGCTCCCGGTTATGAGCAACCAGGACCCTCGCATGATTAGAAGGAACTTGGTAATTGGGGTGGTTGGTATTGGACATGGTTTGAGTTGTGACAAATAGACATGCTTAACGATGATGGTATGAATTTTGTATTTGGATGGAGAATTATTGATGGATGTAATATAAGGTAATTGATGGTATTGGACTCACAATTGGTAATTATTTGGGATATGATAGGATTATTTCACATATATATTGTAGGATTCATTTTACATGTTTTAAATGTACTTTTCAGCAAATAGCCAATAATTGTTATCATTCCTTGTTTAAGCTACATGTCATTATTTTCCCACACTTGCTGAGTACAACATGTGCTCAACCTTACAATTCCCCCACCAAAAATTACAGGTGATGTTTGGGAGTACCCTAAGGATAATGCAGAGTACTAGGTTGTGTGCTGACGTCAGCTTGCTTGTGGATTGCTTGGGGCCGCGCTATATCCCATATCCTTAGTTTGCTCAGTTTAGATTACTTCCACTACATTAGTTTCAGAATTATTAATAATGATCATTAGAGTTGTAATTTGAGGATTATTTGAATATTGTACTAAAAGTACTAATTTAATAATTTTCGTTGTGGTAATTTTTTGTATATCGTTTGTGATGCACTCGTGTATGTTTGTTGAACATCCTGGGCACACGTATGTGTCGCAATTGGTTCATTTTCGGATCTGGGTGGCACACCCACATCGTAATCTTTAATGAGCTCCAACCATCGTCATTGCCTCAAATTCAGATTCGTTTGCGTGAATATGTACTTGAGGCTCTTGTGATCTGTGTAAATTTCAGACCTATGTCCAAGAATGTAGTATCTCCGTATCTTTAAAGCATGCACTAAGACTGCAAGTTTAAGATCATGCGTATGATATTTCTACTCATGTTTCTTCAATTGCCTTGATGCATAAGCTACCACTTGACCTTCTTTCATGAGCACGCACCCAAGTCTCTGCCTTGAGGCATCATAGTAAATATCGAAGCTCTTACTCTTGCCTGGCAATACTAGCACTGGTGCGGTTGTCAACCTTTTCTTTAACTCATCAAATCTCTCCTGACAAGCTTAAGTCCATTGGAATGCCTTCCCCTTCATTAACAATTCAGTCATGGGCTTCGCTATTTTGGAGAAATCCTTGATGAATCGGCGGTAATACCCGACCATTCTAATAAAACTCCAAATTTCCTTCACATTCTATGGCAGCTCCCATTTAATCATGTCTCTCACTTTCCCCGGTTCGACCAATACTCTCCTCCAGAGATGATGTGTCCCAAAATGACACTTTCCATAACAAGAATTGGCACTTGCTGAACTTGGCGTACAACTGATGTTCCCGTAATTTTTGCAACGTAAGCTTCAAGTGTTCCTCATGTTCTTCCTGGATTCTCGAGAATATCATAATATCATCGATGAAAATCACGACGAACTTATCCAAATACTCCATGAAGACCTTATTCATGAGGTACATGAAGTATGCAGGCGCGTTCGTCAATACAAAAGACAACGGTATACTCATAGGATCCATACCATGTCCGAAAAGCTGTTTTGGGTATATCTGGTGGTCTAATCTTAATTTGGAAATATCCTGACCGCAGATCGATTTTGGAGAAAATACTTGCGCCCTTTATTTGGTCGAATAAATCCTCCATATGGGGCAGCGAGTACTTGTTCTTGATCGTCACTTTGTTGAGGGACCTATAATCCACACACATCTTTTGGGTTCCATCCTTCTTGTCTACGAAGAGCACTGGTGCTCCCCATGGTGACAAGCTTGGGCATATAAAACCCTTCTCTATCTGCTCTTGAATTTGCTTTTTGAGCTCCACTAACTCCTTAGGAGGCATCCTATACGGCCTCTTAGCTTTAGGTGCAATTCCATGTATCAAATCAATGGTAAATTCTATGTCGCGATCAGGTGGCATACCTGGCAACTCATCAGGCAAGACATCTAGATACTCGTGAACAATCGGGATACTCTCTAATGTCACACCCTCCACATGACTCAATGTTGCTTTATCTGTTGTGGGTTGGGATGTCTCAACCTCGATGCGAGTGTCGTTCTCACTTGTCAACTGCACAATCCTCTCAGCGCATTGAATCACTCCATTATACTTCCCAGCTAGTCCATTCCAGGTATTATATCTATCCCTCGTGAATCTAGGACAATGAGGTTTGCAAGAAAGTCTACCCCCTTATTTTAATGCTCACTGTCAAAAAGAGAAGGTATTATACTTGTCCAGCCAGTCCATTCCAGGTATTATATTTGTTCTCATCTCTCCACCAGGAGATTTTACCAACATAGTGTGCTTCATGTGAGATATAGGCAGATTATACTTGATGACATATTTGATGAGATGAATGAATGAGGTGCTCCAGAATCAAATAAAACAGTTGCAGGGTTGGAGTTGGCGAGGAACATACCAATCATGACGTCATCAGCTTGTTGGGCCTCCTTAGTAGAGACTTATTCACATTGCCATGAGCAAAATTTTGTTGTCCACGGTTGCCTTGTGGTGCTCCTCTATTCGGTCGTGGGTAGGTTGCCCTTGGCGCATTGCCCCCTGGTTCAAAGATTCTTTTAGGGCATTGACTTGCAAAGTGCCCTACCTCTCCACATACATAGCACACCTTGATGCCCGTAGTACTAGGAAAACTTGGGTGCAGCTGATTTTGAGCATTAGGCGCCATATTGGGATGTGGTGCAGGTGGCACAGGATAACGAGGAGCTTGCATAGCTGAGCATTGTTGTTGTGGCTGATTTGGGCATGGTGGAGTAGAAACACGGTTCATAGGAGCGGATGGGTTGTAATATGGTGCATTTGATGGTGCATAGCAGGGGCGGAAATTGCTTCCTTGCGGCTGTCCCTGGTATGGCATCTTCCTCTTGTTATCTTGTTCCATCTCACGAACCTTTTTCTCAACAACAATATCCTTGTCCACAAGCTTCTGGAAGTTTGCATAATCACCATTAAGCAACTGAACTTGAATCTCATTATTTATATCCCTCATGAACAAATATTGCTTCCGGTTGTCCGTATTAACATCTTCCGGAGCATACCTTGAGAGTTGAGTGAATTTATTAAGGTACTCACTCACACTTAACCTTCCTTGCCTTAGGTTTTCAAATTATTGCCTCTTCAAGATCATGACACCTTCAAGAACATAGTGCGAACGGAAGCTCTCCTTGAATTCCGCCCAAGTGATTCTCTTCTGATTTGCAAGGGCATTGCAAAAAGTTTTCCACCAATTCGCAGCTGCTCCAACTAGCTGATGGGAGGCAAGAAGGAAATTCTCTCGGTCATTGCATTGGACAATAGCAAGCTTCTTCTCCATAGATTTTAGCCAATCATCAGCTTCCATAGGATCATTGGCTTGAGCAAAAGTAGGTGGTCTAGTCCTCATAAACTCTCCCATGCGATTATGAGGTGGTGGGGGTGGCGATGGAGGTGGTGGAGGCATGTTGGGCTAGTTATTGGCATGCAGCTATCCCAAAGTTTCCATCATGGTTTGCATGAACTGATTTTACATAGCCAACATTTGCTAGCTTTAGGTCCAAGGGGGATATTCTCAGGTGCCCCATTATTCTCCTCATCATAGTCGGCATTCCTTTGGTTGCGGGTCACCCTCAACATTTGGAGAAAATGAGAACAAGATGGAAGGATTTAGAATTTGAAAGAAAACATCCCCAACTATATGCATCAAGGGATATAAAACTGAGCAACTATATATATATATATATATATATATATATATATATATATATATATATATATATATATATATAGATATATATATAAGCTTATATGGGAATGTGGACAGGTGTCGAAGCATCCCACAAACTTTACTAAGCACACAAACAGATCATCACATCAAATTCAGCACATCATACAAACTATAAACCTTACTAAGTGTTCCTATATGCTCTAAAGTGTCCATTCTACCTAGGTTGCGTCCTACGGTCAACGCGGCTCTGATACCAATTTTTTACACCCGATTCCAAAAATGAACCAAGTGTCACGCATATGTGTGCCCAGAATGTTCATCACACATACACGAGTGCATCACAAACGATATACAAAAAACAACCACGTCACAAGAGTAACTAGGTATCTTATTACAACAATCCAATGGTTCACCAATTACATGTCTCTAAATATTACATTG
This sequence comes from Tuctoria greenei, assembly GCA_036927565.1. Taxonomy (NCBI): domain Eukaryota; kingdom Viridiplantae; phylum Streptophyta; class Magnoliopsida; order Poales; family Poaceae; genus Tuctoria; species Tuctoria greenei. The sequence goes on along the minus strand of JAYESD010000003.1, from coordinate 184,608,718 downwards.
CAGCGGAAAGATAACTAAACTAGGTAGTGCGACTCCAATCCACAGGCAATTGACGATAGCACATGTAACACACTCATTTTCATGCATCATGCCTTGCATGCATTCATATACATGTTTAACATTAACCCATAACAAGAGGAACGAGTTTAAAATTTATTTGGAGCAAAACCACACTTAAAAATGTAGGAAATTGCGGACTAGTCCGGTTTTGCTGAGGACTAGTCCGATTTCTCTCTGTCTAAAAACGGACTTGTCCGTTTTGGCTGCGGATTAGTCCGATATTTGCCTCTGGACAACTTCGTACTTGTCCGATCTTGTGCGGACTAGTCTGGTATTCCATGAATCCTTGAAAATTTGCTAAGTCCCTGGACTTGTCTGGACTAGTCCAGTGTTCCAGCGGACTTGTCCGTTTTCCTTTCTGACTAAGATCGGACTTGTCCGATTTTAGGCCAGACTTGTCCGATTTTCTCTCTGGACGACTTCGGACTAGTCCGATCCTGTCCGGACTTGTCCGATATTTCGTGACTCCGAATTGAACTTTTGTTTTACGACTTGTTTCTTGGGTTTCACATTAAGTGGGCCTAGGGACATCGTGCCCAACTCTTTTAGAGCCCATGTGGGACTCTAAACCGGCCTCTACTCATCCCAAAACTCGAAATCCATCTAACCCTAGCCTCCACCTCTATATAAACAGCCCAACCCCTTGGGTTGACATCTATTTGCCACTTTTCCACCCACCCAAACCCTAGTTCGTGGAGAGCCACCATCAAGGAGGGAGGAGAAGATCCCAAGCAAGAAGAAGAACGGGAGGAAAAGAAAGAGGATCAAGATCTCCCCCAGGTTTCGTTCTTCACCACCAATTCCTCCCCAAGTTCATCACCAACCCTAGATCATCAAGATCCAAGTGTTACCTCCAAGTTCCTTGATTCATTGGAATTCTAAACACCCGGTATACCTTCCATTATCTTTTCCTTACGTGCATTCAACCCCTAATCTCCAAATTCACGTCGATCTAGAAAACCCTAATCTGCTAATCTCGTCAAGTGCGGACTTGTCCGGTCCCTAGCGGACTAGTCCGATCTTTCTGGTTAAATTGCGTTGAATTAATTCTAAAATTTGATCTAATCGAATCCAAACCTGTATAAACTTGTTAAAAGCTATTAGAACTAGTTAGTGATCATTAAAAGCAATCTAGTAACAAGTTCTACTTTGCATTTGCATCAATCATGCATGTCATGTCATATTGAGTAATATTTGTGCACTCTTTGATTGTGTTTCTTGTCTTGTATGTTTATTGTGTGGATTAGACGGATTTGCGCTAGAGAGTGCCGCGGAGGATCTACAGCACCAAGAGTTTGAAGGCTTTGACCTTAATCAACAGCAAGAGCAAGGCAAGTGTCCTTGAAGCATATTGATCCTGTTTTAAAATAAATGTTTCATTTGTAAAATTGCATGCTTGTGTCAATTTGATGGGAATCCTATGGTAGGAAGTTTACTAGTTTTGTTGACCACCCTTGTCACCTGGAATTTATGGTAGAGAGTCGGGAAGGGTTTTTACCTTTTTGCTTCGCTTAATTAATTGGGATGGAAAACAACACTACACATTTAATTATGTATTAATGATATACTTGTTAATGTGAACTGGTCGATACGGTATGGTAATGGGTGATCTAAGCAAGCCTGGAATGTGGATGGGTTGGATGTTATGGTGGTTTGCTTGCTTTAGATCTAAGGCCGGTTCATGCGAGAATAAGCCAGGACTACAGTGCCACCACGAGGCCAAGTATGGGTGCGGCGTAGCTGATTAATTAGGGCTTTGCTAGTGCTGTTTGGACCATTGTGGATGCTCGGGGAAGGGGTAGTCGGATTGGGTTTGTTGATGATTGGTGGGACTACCCTGGGATCCGAAAGGCTTAAGAGGGGGCCCTTGGTTGAAGATGTGCTAAGTTGGAGGCATCACCACCGGTGAAACCTCAGTGGGGTCTAAATAGGCTAGTAATCCCTTTGTAAACGCTATTTTGTGATCTCTTGGCCATACACCAAAGGAAGTGTAATTGGCATGAGGGAGGTTCTTTAGTCGCCGACGGGTGATGAAATCACAAACACGTGGGTAAAGAGGTACAAACTCTGCAGAGTCCAAATAAACTATCATGATAGCCGTGCTCCCGGTTATGAGCGCCTGGATGACCTACATGATTAGAGGGAAATTGGTAATTGGGATGGTCATGGTTTGGTAATGGTTATGGATGGTTATGGATTTATTTTTGGTATTGAATATGGTTATTGGCAGTGGTGAAATCTGGAATTATGGATGAGTATGGTAAATTGTGGACTGGTATTATGATATTATTTATGGCTATGATGGGTTACTTCACATACATGTAATATATTGCTTTTCAAATGTTTTACTGTACTTTTCAGCACTTTGCCATTATTATTGTCGTCATTTGAATCAGCCACATGTCATACTTTCCACACTTGCTGAGTACGACATGTACTCACTCTTGCAATCCCCCTCCCAACAGTTGCAGGTCAGAATTATGAGTTTAATGGTGATAATGCGGAGTTCTAGGCCGTGTCTACCGTCAGCTTTGCCTGTGGTGTTGATTGGAGCTGCGCATACATACCCTGTCGCTTATGCTGCATAGTTGCTTAGTTTGCTTAATTAGTTAATTTCCGCTGCATTAGTTGAACTTGTCATTAATATTCTTTAGAGCTTGTATTCGAGGATAATCTGGTTTGTGTAATAAAATTTGGTTAATTAATCTTGTCTTGTGGTAATTTCTGTATACTCTTTTGTGATTGCACTCGTGTATGTGTGATGAACATCCTGGGCACACATATGCGTTAGCTTGGTTCAGTTTTCGGAACCGGGCGTCACAGATTGGTATCAGAGCCACAAGTTGACCGTAGGATGCAGCCTAGATAGAATTGACACTTTAGAGCACATAGGAGCACTCAGGAATCGATGTGTTTTTGCTTGAAGTGTTGTTTGCTATATATATATTGTTTGCTTGTGTGCTTAATAGAGGATTTTGGGATGCTTTAGCATTGCCATGTCCACCTAGGCTAGTGTAGCTAGTTGGTTAGCTTCATATCCCTTGATGCATATAGTTGGGGACGTTTTCTAACTCTTACCTACTGCTTTTCTTCAGATGGTGAGGACTCGCAACCAGAGGGATGGCAATGATGAAGAGGAGAACAATGGAGTGCCTCAGAACAACAATGGGCAAGGATCTACTCAGGGAGGTATCAACATCGAGCAGCTATTGGCTATGCAAAACCAGCTCATGCAGACCATGATACAAACTATGGGACAGCTGCAGGCTGGCAATATCAACAATCAGCCCCACATGCCTCCACCGCCACCCCCGCCTCCTCATAACCGATTGGGAGAGTTTATGAGGACTAGGCCGCCAACCTTTGCTCAAGCTGCTGACCCTATGGATGCTGATGATTGGCTCAAGTCCATGGAGAAGAAACTTGCTATTGTCCAGTGCAATGACCGGGAGAAGGTTCTTTTTGCTTCTCATCAACTCGTTGGAGCAGCTGCAGATTGGTGGCATTCTTATTGCAATGCTCATGAGAACCAAGAGAGAATTACTTGGGCCGAATTCAAGGAAAATTTTCGTTCTCATTATGTGCCCGAGGGCGTTATGATATTGAAGAGGCAAGAATTTGAGAATTTAAGGCAAGGAAGATCAAGTGTGAGTGAATATCTCAATAAATTCACTCAACTCTCAAGGTACGCGCCTGAGGATGTTAGTCGGGACAGCCGAAAGCAATACTTGTTCATGAGGGGCTTGAACAATGAGATCCAAGTGCAACTACTCAACTGCGATTATGCCAATTTTCAGAAGCTTGTGGACAAAGCGATTGTGGTTGAGAACAAGATCCATGAGATGGAGCAAGAAATCAAGAGGAAGGCGCCATATCAGGGACAGCAACAAGGAAGTAATGTGTGCCCTCGCTTTGCGCCACCCAATGCGCCCTATTACAGCTCCTCTATTCCTGCTCAACGCCCTGGTTATGCACCACGCCCAACTCAGTTCGTGCAGCAACGCCCTGTCATGCAAGCACCTAGGCCTCCGATGCCTTATGCACCTCGTGCTAATTTTCCTGCTGCAAATGTTCAAAACTAAGCTCGCCCCAATAATTCTGGTGGAGTTAAGAAGTGTTATACTTGTGGAGAAGCTGGACACTTTGCGCATCAATGTCCTAAGTCAGGCCTTGGTCAAGGAAGCAATGCACCGAGGCAAAACCCAAGAACCAATGGAGGACAGCCACAAGGAAGCCGTGGACAGCAGAATTTTGCTCGTGGCAACGTGAACCATGTCTCTACGGAGGATGCTCAACAAGCGGATGACGTGGTCATTGGTATGTTTCTCGCAGCCTCCAACCCCGCGACTATGTTATTTGATTCTGGAGCATCGCATTCATTCATTGCATCGAAGTATGTTGCCAAGTATAGTTTGCCTATCTCTCATATAAAGTTTACTCTATTGGTTAAGTCTCCTGAAGGAGAGATGAGTACAAATATAGTATGTCCAAAAGTAAGCCTTAGAATAAGGGGGGTAGACTTCTCCGCCAACCTCATTGTTTTGGATTCTCAAGGGTTGGACATTATACTTGGTATGGACTGGTTAAGGAAGCACAATGGAGTTATTGAGTGTGCCACAAAGACGGTGAATTTGACCAATGAGGAAGGGATCACCGTAGAATTTGAAGCATCTCAAACCGCACCGAAGCAATTGGAGCTGAATCATGTGGACGGTGCCGCAATTGAGGAGGTTCCAGTGGTGTGTGAATTTTTGGATGTTTTTCCGGACGAGTTGCCAGGTATGCCACCCGATCGGGACATTGAGTTTGTTATTGATTTAATACCTGGAACTACACCTATAGCTAAGAGGTCGTATAGGATGCCTCCTATGGAATTAGTGGAGCTCAAGAAGCAGATTCAAGAGCAATTAGAGAAGGGTTTCATTCGCCCTAGCTCTTTGCCTTGGGGAGCGCCCGTTCTATTTGTGGACAAGAAGGACGGATCCCAAAGGATGTGCGTGGATTACCGAGCTCTCAACGAGGTAACAATCAAGAACAAGTACACCTTGCCACGCATAGAAGACTTATTTGATCAGATGAAGGGTGCTTGTGTCTTCTCTAAGATTGATTTGAGGTCGGGATACTTTCAAATGAATATTAGACCATCGGACATACCCAAGACAGCTTTTAGGACACGGTATGGATCTTATGAGTACACCGTGATGTCTTTTGGATTGACAAATGCACCTGCCTACTTTATGTACCTCATGAATAAGGTCTTCATGGAGTACTTAGATAAGTTCGCTGTGGTGTTTATCGATGATATTATGATCTACTCGAAGGATGAGAAGGAACATGAGGAACACTTGAGGCTTACGTTGCAGAAATTGAGGGAGCATCAATTGTATGCCAAGTTCAACAAGTGTCAGTTTTGGTTGAAAGAGGTGCCATTTTTGGGTCATATCATCTCAGGAGGAGGAGTATCGGTTGACCCTGGTAAAGTGAGGGACGTGTTGAAGTGGGAACCGCCGCAAAATGTCAAGGAAATAAGGAGTTTTCTTGGGATGGCTGGATATTACCGTAGATTCATCAAGGACTTTTCCAAGATAGCCAAGCCTATGACGGAGTTGCTAATGAAGGGAATGGCGTTCCAATGGACTGAAGCTTGTCAAAACAGTTTTGAGGAGTTGAAGAAGAGGTTAACAACAGCCCCAGTTTTGGTATTGCCGGATGTAAGCAAGAGTTTTGATATTTATTGTGACGCATCAAGACAAGGGCTTGGATGTGTATTGATGCAAGGAGGTCAAGTGGTCGCCTATGCATCAAGACAATTGAAGAAACATGAGCAGAATTACCCCACGCACGATTTGGAACTCGCGGCCGTGGTACATGCATTGAAGATTTGGAGACACTATATTCTTGGACATAGGTGTGAAATTTATACGGATCATAAGAGTTTGAAGTATATTTTCACACAAACGGATCTGAATTTGAGGCAACGAAGATGGTTGGAGCTCATCAAAGATTATGATTTGGGGATCAATTATCATCCGGGAAAGGCCAATGTAGTGGCCGATGCTTTGAGTAGAAAAGGAGTAAGTCATCAACTCACAGTTCGAGAGTTACCATCCGAGTTATGCAAGGAGTTTGAACGGTTGAACCTCGGGTTTGTAAATGAGATGGAGATGATGGAATTAAACCCAACCTTGGAGCAAGAAATTCGAGAAGCACAGACCACAGATGAGGAGATCAAGGAAATCGAGGAAAGGATCCAAGAAGGAAGAGAATTCAGATTTGATGAAGACGAACATGGTACCTTATGGCTTGGAAAGAGAATCGTTGTGCCTAATGTAAAGCATATTCGGGAGACAATATTAAAGGAGGCACATGACTCGCCTTACTCGGTTCACCCAGGTTGTACGAAGATGTACAAAGACTTGAAAACATGCTATTGGTGGGATAGCATGAAGAAGGACATAGCCGAATATGTTGCATTGTGTGACGTGTGCCAACGAGTCACGGCGGAACATCAAAGGCCAGCTGGGTTATTGCAGCCATTGAAGATTCCAGAGTGGAAGTGGGAAGAGATTGGTATGGACTTTATAGTTGGATTACCGCGAACCCAGTATGGCTATGATTCAATATGGGTCATTGTAGATCGGTTGACAAAATCAGCTCACTTCATTCCTGTCAAGACCACATATACCACCACGAAGCTAGCAGAATTGTATATGGAGCATATTGTGTGCCGACATGGAGTACCGAAGAAGATAGTCTCGGATAGAGGTTCTCAATTTACTTCCAGGTTTTGGCAAAAGTTGCATGAAGCTTTGGGAACGAGGTTGAATTTTAGTTCAGCATATCATCCTCAAACGGATGGACAAACCGAGAGGACCAATCAGATTTTGGAGGACATGTTAAGAGCTTGTGCTTTAAAGCATGGGAAAAGTTGGGACAAAAGCTTGCCATACGCGGAATTTTCATACAATAATAGTTACCAAGCAAGTTTGAAGATGTCACCATATGAAGCGCTTTATGGGAGGGAGTGTAGGACACCTTTATTCTGGAATGAGGCAGGAGAAACTCAAGTATTTGGTCTGGATGTGTTGCAAGAAGCCGAAAAGCAAGTCCAAATAATTCGTGAAAACTTGAGGGCTGCCCAATCAAGACAAAAAGGCTATGCGGACAATAGGAGAAGGAAATTAGACTTTGAAATAGGAGATTTTGTTTACCTCAAGGTGTCACCAATGAGAGGTCATAAGAGGTTTAACATAAGGGGTAAGATCGCACCTCGCTATATTGGACCATTCAAGATTTTGGACAAAAGAGGAGAAGTAGCGTATAAGTTAGAGATGCCAGCTCATCTTTCGGATGTACATGATGTCTTTCATGTTTCCCAGCTCAAGAAGTGTTTTAGAGTACTGGAAGAACAAGTGCCAATGGAAGAATTGGAACTAGAGGAAGATTTGACTTATGCCGAGCAACCGATTAAGATTTTGGAAACCAAGGAGAGAGTCACAAGGAACAAGGTTATCAGATGGTGTAAAGTTCAATGGAAGCACCACACAGAAAAAGAAGCGACGTGGGAATTGGAGGATGATCTCAAGAAGGAATTTCCCTATCTCTTCTCTTCCGCGTCGAATCTCGAGGGCGAGATTCATTTTAAGGGGGGTAGGTTTGTAACACCCTCATTTTCATGCATCATGCCTTGCATGCATTCATATACATGTTTAACATTAACCCATAACAAGAGGAATGAGTTTAATATTTATTTGGAGCAAAACCGCACTTAAAAATGTAGGAAAGTGCGGACTAGTCCGGTTTTGCTAAGGACTAGTCCGATTTCTCTCTGTCTAAAAAAGGACTTGTCCGTTTTTGCTGCGGATTAGTCCGATATTTGCCTCTGGACAACTTCGGACTTGTCCGATCTTGTGCGGACTAGTCCGGTATTCCATGAATCCTTGAAAATTTGCTAAGTCCCTGGACTTGTCCGAACTAGTCCGGTGTTCCAGCGGACTTGTCCATTTTCCTTTCTGACTAAGATCGGACTTGTCCGATTTTAGGCCAGACTTGTCCAATTTTCTCTCTGGACGACTTCGGACTAGTCCGATCCTGTCCGGACTTGTCCGATATTTCGTGACTCCGAATTGAACTTTTGTTTTACGACTTGTTTCTTGGGTTTCACGTTAAGTGGGCCTAGGGACGTCGTGCCCAACTCTTTTAGAGCCCATGTGGGACTCTAAACCGGCCTCTACTCATCCCAAAACTCGAAATCCATCTAACCCTAGCCTCCACCTCTATATAAACAGCCCAACCCCTTGGGTTGACATCTATTTGCCACTTTTCCACCCACCCAAACCCTGGTTCGTGGAGAGCCACCGTCAAGGAGGGAGGAGAATATCCCAAGCAAGAAGAAGAAGGGGAGGAAACGAAAGAGGATCAAGATCTCCCCCAGGTTTCGTTCTTCAGCACCAATTCCTCCCCAAGTTCATCACCAACCCTAGATCATCAAGATCCAAGTGTTACCTCCAAGTTTCTTGATTCATTGGAATTCTAAACACCTGGTATACCTTCTATTATCTTTTCCTTACGTGCATTCAACCTCTAATCTCCAAATTCACGTCGATCTAGAAAACCCTAATCTGCTGATCTCGTCAAGTGTGGACTTGTCCGGTCCCTAGCGGACTAGTCCGATCTTTCTTTTTAAATTGTGTTGAATTAATTCTAAAATTTTATCTAATCGAATCCAAACCTGTATAAACTTGTTAAAAGCTATTAGAACTAGTTAGTGATAATTAAAAGCAATCTAGTAACAAGTTCTACTTTGCATTTGCATCAATCATGCATATCATGTCATATTGAGTAATATTTGTGCACTCTTTGATTGTGTTTCTTGTCTTGTATGTTTATTGTGTGGATTAGACGGATTTGCGCTAGAGAGTGCCGCGGAGGATCTACAGCACCAAGAGTTTGAAGGCTTTGACCTTAATCAACAGCAAGAGCAAGGCAAGTGTCCTTGAAGCATATTGATCCTGTTTTAAAATAAATGTTTTGTTTGTAAAATTGCATGCTTGTGTCAATTTGATGGGAATCCTATGGTAGGAAGTTTACTAGTTTTGTTGACCACCCTTGTCACCTGGAATTTATGGTAGAGAGTCGGGAAGGGTTTTTACCTTTTTGCTTTGCTTAATTAATTGGGATGGAAAACAACACTACACATTTAATTATGTATTAATGATATACTTGTTAATGTGAACTGGTCGATAAGGTATGGTAATGGGTGATCTAAGCAAGCCTGGAATGTGGATGGGTTGGATGTTATGGTGGTTTGCTTGCTTTGGATCTAAGGACCGGTTCATGCGAGAATAAGCCAGGACTACAGTGCCACCACGAGGCCAAGTATGGGTGCGGCGTAGCTGATTAATTAGGGCTTTGCTAGTGCTATTTGGACCATTGTGGATGCTCGGGGAAGGGGTAGTCGGATTGGGTTTGTTGATGATTGGTGGGACTACCCTGGGATCCGAAAGGCTCAAGAGGGGGCCCTTGGTTGAAGATGTGCTCAGTTGGAGGCATCGCCACCGGTGAAACCTCAGTGGGGTCTAAATAGGCTAGTAATCCCTTTGTAAACGCTATTTTGTGATCTCTTGGCCATACACCAAAGGAAGTGTAATTGGCATGAGGGAGGTTCTTTAGTCGTCGACGGGTGATGAAATCACAAACACGTGGGTAAAGAGGTACAAACTCTGCAGAGTCTAAATAAACTATCATGATAGCCGTGCTCCCGGTTATGAGCGCCTGGATGACCTACATGATTTGAGGGAAATTGGTAATTGGGATGGTCATGGTTTGGTAATGGTTATGGATGGTTATGGATTTATTTTTGGTATTGAATATGGTTATTGGCAATGGTGAAATCTGGAATTATGGATGAGGATGGTAAATTGTGGACTGGTATTATGATATTATTTATGGCTATGATGGGTTACTTCACATACATGTAATATATTGCTTTTCAAATGTTTTACTGTACTTTTCAGCACTTTGCCATTATTATTGTCGTCATTTGAATCAGCCACATGTCATACTTTCCACACTTGCTGAGTACGACATGTACTAACTCTTGCAATCCCCCTCCCAACAGTTGCAGGTCAGAATTATGAGTTTAATGGTGATAATGCGGAGTTCTAGGCCGTGTCTACCGTCAGCTTTGCCTGTGGTGTTGATTGGAGCTGCGCATACATACCCTGTCGCTTATGCTGCATAGTTGCTTAGTTTGCTTAATTAGTTTATTTCTGCTGCATTAGTTGAACTTGTCATTAATATTCATTAGAGCTTGTATTCGAGGATAATCTGGTTTGTGTAATAAAATTTGGTTAATTAATCTTGTCTTGTGGTAATTTTATGTATACTCTTTTGTGATTGCACTCGTGTATGTGTGATGAACATCCTGGGCACACATATGCGTTAGCTTGGTTCAGTTTTCGGAACCGGGCGTCACAGCACACAACCTAGACCTCCGCAAGATCCTTAAGATACTCCCAAACATCACCTAAAACTGTTGATGGGAGAATTGTAAGGGTGAGTACATGTCGTACTCAGCAAGTGTGGGAAAGTATGACATGTAGCTAAAAACGAGGATGATAATAAATGGCTAATTGCAGAAAAGTACATTTCATAAACATGTAAAAGCAGTCTAAAATGTCTATGTGAGTTTAATTCCCATCATATCCTAAGTAAACATCATAAGCCATATCCATCATCCTCAATTATCATCATACCTCATTCATCAATTTAATAACCAACCATATGCCAAATTATCACCTGCATAACTGTCGAAGTGTGCCAACGACACTTTCCCCGGGTACCACTAAGAAGTAGTTCGCGAAGGTTTGTATTTAGGTAGGGAGCAAAATTAAGATCTAAGAGCAAGGTGACACGGAGTGTTTTACATGGTTTGGCCGCCTGAGTATAATACCCTACTCCACGAGATATGTGGTGCATGAGAATGTGTAAGCCTGAGCTTAGTAATGAGTGAGTTTGAGTGCCTTATTTTGTATGACTTGTGTTCTATTGTGCAGCACAGCCCTTTTATATGCCAAGACTGGTTGTTACAGTATGCACTGTGGCCCAACATGTGGCCCCAGCTGTAATAATTGCCCTATACACGATCTACGGGTGTTAAAGGAGGGTTAATAGTGTGATAAGTGCCTTAACGGCAGTGTTACCGGTCTTGATAGTCCTCTGATCGTGTGTCGTTAATATGGCATTAATGACATATTAACCTGGTCTTGTAACGGCTGATTGATAGCCCTTGAATGTGACACATGGTAGCTCTGGAACTTCCCTCCGCGGGGAGGCAGGTCCGGAGCTACTGGACATATGGCAGCTCTGAAGCTTCCCTCTGCAGGGAGGCAGGTCCAGAATTACTTGACACGTGGCAACATCGGAGCTTCCCCCATTGGGGAGGAAGTTCTGGCACCCTGGGACACATGGCAGCACTGGAGCCACCCTAAGGAGGGAGGCAAGTCCAGCACTACGGGACACGTGGCAGGGTCGTACCCACCCTAAGGAGGGAGGCAGATACGGCACTGCGGAATACGTGTTGCCTCCGGAAGTCCACAACACTGGAAGGTGGAACTCAACGCGTCTTCTTCTGGTATGAAGGGATACCTTGTATGTAGGGTACCGATAGCGGCCCCCGGGCCCACCTCTAGTGAGATTATGAGGTTTTGATGTTGGAGGTGGGGCCATTATCTCTCCCGCACTGCTGCTTCAGCTTTCCTCTTGAGACACACGACCCTTCATAGTTTGGTAGGTGAGATACATGATGTGCAGATCTCATGCAATTGAAGGGAGCCTGTTCCAAATACGATTTTTGTATCGGTTTCCAGCGCAATCTTTGTAGCCCTGTCCGGCCGCCGCCCTCTGTCTTCCAACTTCTCATCATGACAACAGTTTCACCTGGTGTAACTTTTTTGGCGAAGTGTACCCGGGCCCCCTTGTCATTGACGAGGTAACTTTGTTGAGCGTGATCACGGTCCGAATGTAGTTGCCATCCAAGCGTTGCAGAGGCTTAATAAAGGGAGAGGCATTGCAAGGTGATAGAACTCTTACGCACCAATCTATTCTTGCTCATAGAGTTCTCCGCTTGAACCCTTGCTTTGTGCTCCCACTTTTGCTCCACTTTGCGGCAATAGAACTCGGACTTCTCCCCAGCAAGATCAAGAATGATAATGATCTGTTGAGGGTTCAGAAGCTGATGGATTGGACAAGCGATTCCTTCAACAACTTGATCTGCTGCCGAAAGCTTTCATTCAAGAAGGAGGGATCAGGCGAGATAGTCTTCTTTTTGGCGTACCTGATGGTGGGGCTTTCCCCGCCATTCTCCAGATTCCTCCTTATGTTGTTGGAGTCATATGGACTCCAACTTCATCACCTTGGCCGCCACTCAATCTTGTTGGTGGTGATCTTTGTACACTTCTGCGATATGTGGGTGGGTGTGCCGCCCTGCATTCCACTGTTCTGGAGCTACTTCATGCTCTGAGCAACTGGCAAAGGTAACCAGCTGATCGGCTTCTACTACTTTGTGAGGCGCGAGAACACCCCCCCCCCCCCTTCATTACATCAAGTCATTTTCCTCCGTGAAGTGGGAAACCTAGAAGAAAGATTGGGTAGTGGTTCGAGTTGATCAGCACGACAGGCTGGAGCTGTTGGAGGGGTTTCCCACAATTGATTCAGACTCCTGGGAAGAGCTCCCAGAGCTGATGGAAGAATATAACCCGATGCTAATGACAATCTGAAACTTGGTTGAATGGGGAGTATCCTCTATGATGGTCCTTGCCAACTTCTTGACCAACTGTTGGGCTCAAGTCAAGCAACAGGAGTTCTCGGCTTGGAATTTCATTGGAGAAATGGACAGTTGTCAGATTGAAGTTGGCCGAAGGACCAATCTGGATGAGAAATCTCTGAAGCTCCAGCTGTAGAAACTTTATAGCAGAACTTTTCATAGATATGATACCACGTGTCCAGCAGAATTCCTACCTCTGAACATGGTTCTAGAGTAACGAGAGCTACGGAAGGGAATGCCACTTCTTGATGACATAGAGTGAGGCAGAGGAGCAATCAACCTGTTGGGATTGTGCTCCCCGGAGCTTTGGCCCCCTATCCACATGGGGTGTCTGACTCTACACCTGGTTGTGGGAAGGGAAAAGCTCTTGTAGGATCACGTCAGAAGAAGTCTAACTCAAGTCGAGGAAAAGGCAAGGAGCTCGTCGACGCCTCTAATCGGAAGAGGAGGTTGACGCGAGCTAATGGCAGCTCTGTCAGAGCAACTCCGATGCAAGCAGTGCCACTAGCTCAGCCGACCCTCAAGTCAGTATCGGTTGTGCCTCCAGTAACGGCAACCCCAGCTCCGGAGCTCAAGTGAAGATCCGAGCCCGAGAAATTGTCTTTGGCCCTAGTGCCATCGGCGGGCGTTGGGTCCAATATTTCTTCAACTCCGGTTCTGAGGTCATCGGCGGGCTCCAGGTCTGTAGTGTCTTCTCAATCAATGGTAATCCCAGCCGAGGTAGTGCCGGTGGTTGCCACGACTCCTGGGATGAAGTATGGAGCCTCTGCCTCACCGACGATGATGGGTTCTGACTTCGGCCGCCCAAGGAAGAAGTTATGTCCAGACTGGAGCGGCAGCATCCCCAGGTAATGATCTGCACTTAAACCTATGTTTCCTTTTTTCTTTGATTTTTCTTGAATTCTCTATTCCTGTATTTCCAGAGTATCGAGAGGAGGAACCACTACTCTGACACCTGCCAGCACTGCGGCTATAAAGACTGCACCGATCGGAGCCTCCGCGGCTAAAATAACTTCTCCTATGGTCATGGCGGATGACATGGTAGCTCCGATGCGAACTATCACTAAGACGACCTTGGCACTAGAAGTCAAAGAAGTCATGGTTGCGCCAGACCATGAGGAAGAAACGCAGAGCCAGTGTCGGATGTACCGGCATCAATGCCAAAGATTTTAGAAGTTGCGGTAGAAGTTCTGGCACCACCTCTAGGGTTAACGGCACCGTTGGCTGATGTCGTTCTGCCAGAGATGGCCTTGCCTGCGCCAGTACCTAAAGATCTAGATGTGGGACCTTCTACGTCTGCGGCAAAGATTGATGAGCTCCCGGAACTCAGTCCCGCAAATGTTGAGCTGTTCGAGACCATGCTTGTGTCATGGGATTCGACAACTATTCAAGAAGACTCGGGGGAGCCAGAGGATCCTCACGCAGATCATGATCCAATCCCCCTAGATATGTCGATTGACAATGCCTGCTTGAGCATCAAGTTCAGCTCACCTTCGACTACGAGCGCAAGGCCCTGGAGGATGAGTGTAACACCATAAGGCGCTCGTGCAAGCTGCTCTACTTCAAAACGAAGTTGACGCAGTCTCGTCTAGTGGACCAAAGGGATTGGTTGGAGGCCGACAAAGCTTGACAAACTCGTTTGAACAACGTGCTGGATGAACGAGAGGCTGCAATAAAGGCCCTCGATGCCAAGACTTGGGAGATCTACTAGCATGCTAAGAAAGTCAATGAATTGGCAGATGATCGCTCGAAGATTCTCAATGCATTGAGGGAACAGCTTCTCAAGCACCGAGATGCTTTAGATAATATGGAGGATGAACTCCAAGAGAGAGATGACGAAATCTCTGAGAAGTTAGTGTGCGGTGAGCAGGACTTGGCTTTTGCGTAGAGAAATTCAAGTCCTGGTGCGAAAAAGAAAAGCACCAAGTATGGCTGGCAGGAGAAGGAGTTAGCAAGAAACAAAGTGCTGTCTCTTCCAGAGAGAACAAGGTGAAGACTAAGGAGAGGGACCTTGCAGAGAAGCGAGACCGCTTGAATGTCTAGGAGAAGCAAATCACTGACCAAGAGAGGCATCTGGCTGAACAGATTCAGCAGCATGCTAAAGAGGTCGAGCGGTTCTTGAAGGATGGCTCTACGGAGCTATCATTCGCAAGAAGGTCATTGGAGGAGCTCCAGGGTATGAGAGCAATTGAGTCTCAGCAGGTCTGGAACTTCCTTGGGCAACTGGAAGATGCTCTGAGTTCACTGGGATTCAGTCCGGTCCGATCGGTTGACCCAGAGCTAGAGATGGACAAAGCCTTGGTGGTGCTCAACTCCGCCAGAACAAAGATGGATGTGCTAGAAGATGTAACCAGTGACCAGCTCGAGATCGAGATGAGATCCTTGGTGAAGAATGTTGTAGAATATGTGATGACATGCTTTAGAAGCTGGGATCCCTATGTGTCTCTAGCTCCGATGATTGACGGACCCATCGCCCATGAGGAATAAGTTGCCAAAGCAAGCGTCCAAGAAGCCACCCAGAAGGTTGCTTCGTACTTCCAGCGGATCCTTCCCTTTTGTATCTTAATCTTGTAAATCGCAAAATTTTGAATGAATGAAATCATTTTGAATTCTATTTTTGTCTTCAATGTATCACTGCCTTTATCTTGTTGGCTCCCTAGTAGATGCACTCAATTGATTGAGGACATATACCATAAGGAATTTAGGAATGTCTTGAATATTTTATTGCTCCAAACTCGTAGCTATTGTGATAGCTCCGAGGTCCGAGGCTTGCATCCAAAATCTCCAAGGACCCTCGACCACATTCTTGACATCGAAGGTGAGCCCCCTAGGAGTTGTTGGAGCCTAGTTGCTTCGACTGTGCCCACTGTCAACGTATGAAACATCGACTGCAGGCCCCTTGGGTGTTGTCAGAGCTTAGTTGCTTCAACCGCGCCCACTGTAAACATATGAAACATTGACAGTGGGCCCCCTGGGTGTTGTCGGATCATAGTTGCTTCAATAGTGCCCACTTTCAACGTATGAAACATCGATGGCAGGCCCCCTAGGTGTTGTTGGAGCTGGTTTCTTCGGCGGCACCCACTGTCAATGTATGAAACGTTGTCGGTGGCCCCCTGGGTGATGCTAGAGCTAGGTGATCCGGCGGCACCCACCATCATAGACAATTATTCTTTTTTCCTGCACATGAGAGGCAAGAAAAGTAGTAAAATTCGTCCTCTTGCCTATAGCTTATTTGCGGCTTATTATCCTTTTTTTTAATTTAGATTCTAACAAACTCATTGTGACAACATAACTATACTGATTAAACTTTCTGAGGTATGTATGCTTTATGGACCCACCTTACTGAGACCCACCAGAATAGGTAGAGTGGCGTACTTAGGATGTTGGACAGGCTAAGTTGATAGCGCACTCCGGTCCTATCATTGGCATTGGTTTTCAAGCGAGTAGGCCATCAAGCAATACTAAGATCCACTAGAAGATTACCAAAAAAAACTTATATATCACATGAATCTCTAGGACTAACTTTCAAGTGGATTGCACAACATTGCTATTGACAAGAAGGTAAAACATGGTAAAATAATGAGCACGTTCAAAGTAAATGCACTTTGAATTTGCTTTCATATAAATGTATTTCATTATAGGTCTGAATAATAGGGGAAGGCAAGGACACACTTAAAGTGCATGACCAAGTTAAGTGTGCCATTCATCTTGGACCAACCCAACTCTGTTCATAGACTCTATAGGATACATTTTATACAAATACAGACTCACCTTTGTGCTACTAAATATAGAACTTACGGAGATGCTCAATATTTCAGGGGTTGTGAAGTGGTATCCTGTCCTCTATTGCCAAGCGAACGCATCGGGGCGAGAAAATTTGACAACTCGGAAGGGACCTTCCCAGCTAGGGGAAAGTTTGTTCATCCCTTCGTGAGTGAGTATTCGCCTCAGCACCAGATCACCTTCTTCCAACTGCCGATTGTGCACATGCCTTTGTTGATAGTGCCGGAGTGCCTGGCGGTATCGCCCGTTTCGGGCAGCTGCTTGGCATCTTGCCTCATCGACGAGGTCTAAGTCATCACGCCGAAGCTAGTCCTGCGTGGCTTCGTCGTAGGTTTGGACTCGGAGAGACCCCATGGCAATTTTCGGAGGAATGACAGTTTCGGCTCTGTATACCATGAAGAAGGGTGTTTCTCCTGTTGCCCAGTTGGTTGTTGTCTGGCTCGCACACAATGCAGACGGAAGCTCTTCTATCCAGTTTGAACCATACTTCTTAAAGCGCTCATATCTGTGCATCTTGAGTCCCTTGAGAATTTTTGTGTTTGCTCTCTCGGCTTGACCATTGCTTGCCGGATGAGCTACTGATTCTTATTTGACTGTTATGTCAAGGTCTTCGTAATACTCTTGGAAAGCTACACTTGTGAATTGGGTTCTGTTGTCAATGATCACTATTCCGAACTCCAAATCTGCAGACAATGGACTTCAAGAATTTGATGGCAGATTGCTTGTTGATTGTCACAACTGGAGTAGCTTCCGGCCACTTTGTGAACTTGTCGATGGTGACATATAAGAAAGGTACCTTCGATGACTTTTAGGAAAGGTCCCAAAACATCCATCCCCCACACAACGAATGGCCATAAGCGAGGAATCATTTGCAGTGACTGCACTGATGTATGAATTTGCTTCGCATGGAACTAACACGTTTCGCACTTCTTGACCATATTGACTGCATCTTGGAGTGTTGTAGGCCAGTAAAAACCATGCCGAAAGACCTTACCGACCAATGTGCAGGATGACGCATGGTTCCCACACTCGCCTCCATGGATCTCCGCAAGAAGTTTGCAACCCTCTTCGCGGGAAATGCACCGCATTAGAATGTTGTTGGCACATTGTCGATAGAGATCCCCTTCTACCAGCATGTATCTTTTAGCCAATCTGAAAATTCGCTTAGCGGATACGCCATCTTCTAGAAGTATATTGTCCTTCAAGTAGTCCCGGACCTCCGAGATCCATGCATCGAGACTGACTTGAGCTTCTGGATATTGCGCGCTAGGTTTCTCGGAGCTTCCTATAGCTCCTACGATCCTTGGTGGACGCCATGGTAACAGGGCCACCGGGACCACCAGCTTCGGGGTGCTGGTCCCGTCCCCATCACTCAGTTTGGCAGACTGAGCGGAAGGTGACAGTAATCTCCTCACAAAAACCCTGTCGGGTGCCTGAGTTCTGGTTGAAGCTTTCATCGAGAGATTGTTAGCCTCAGTGTTGTTGAGACGCTAGCCATGGCAGAGTTCCGGGACCTGGAAATCTTTCTGCAACTTCTGGACTTCAAGTAGATATGCAGCAAGCTAAGGGTTATTGCAACTACATTCACCTTTGACTTGTTTGATGATAAGTTGTGAATCTCCCTTCACCAGCAGCTGTCGAACGCCATATGATAATGCCACCTTGAGTCCGAAGATGAGAGCTTCATATTTTACAATGTTGCTGGTCGCCTTGAAGTTGAGGCGCGCCATGTACTTGACGTTCTCCCCGGTCGAAGCGAGGAGAAGGATTCCAGCTCCGGCCCCCTACTTTTGCATGGAGCCATCAAAGTATAGAGTCCAGTGAGGCTCAGTGAACACTGGAACCTTAGAATATGGCTTCTGCTCGTTGAGGCCCCCCGGACTTGATGTAGAAGGTGTCCACTCCGTCATGAAGTCGGCCAGCACTTGGCTTTTGATTGCATGTCGAGGTAGGAATTCGAGATTGAATTCTGCTAGCTCTACATCCCACTTGGTGATATTTCCCGTTTAACTGGGACTATGCAAAATAGCACACAGTGGATAAGATGTTATCAATGATATTTTGTGGGCTTGGAAGTAATGCGTAGCTTCTTTGAGGCAATAAGAACTACGTACAGCAGCGTATGCACCTCAATGTATCGAGTTTTGGCGTCATGAAGTACTTCACTGATGAAGTACACTAGTGGCTGGACAGTTCAGACCCTCCCGAAGGGGTCTGAAGTTTCTTCTTTATCGACCCGGACCCTCCAGAGGGGTACGTATCTTCTTCTTGAGCAGTAGATACTCTCTTAGATGAGAGAGGTTGATCCACAAGCATCTTGCCTTTAGGATCCGTGTTTGAGAGTTGCGACCCAGACTCACCCTCAGGTAGCTTCGACCGTCCCAGAAGGGTCTTAGTTCCTGAGTTGAAGGTATATCTGGTCTTTCTGCTACCAAGACCACCATGTTGACAACCTTCAAAGTTGAAGCAATGTAAAGCAGAAGAAGCTCACCAGGTTCTAGAGCTACCATGATTGGTAGTGTGGTGAGGAGTTGCTTGAGCTCTTGGAACGCCTTCTCTACTTCTTCACACAAATGGAATGTTCCAGACTTCCTCAATAGCTTGAAGATGGGAAGTGCCCGCTCTGCCAGCCTTGAGATGAACTAGCTGAGCGAAGCTAGACATCCAGTAAGCTTTTGGACGTCCTTGATGCGGGCTGGAGGCCACATTTCTTCGATGGCTTCTATCTTGGCCGGATTTGCTTCAATTCCTCGGTGGGTCACTAAGAAACCAAGAAGCTTTTCGGAGTTAAACCTGAAGACACACTTGTCAGGGTTGAGCTTCATGCACGTCAGGCGCAGCTTGTCAAAGACAGACTGAAGGTTGTTCCACAGTGAGTCTTTGTTCTTCACTTTGAAAACGATGTCATCAACGTAGACTTCCACTAGGTCCCGAAGAGCTCTCCAAAGGTTTTGTGCATAGCTCGCACAAAGGTAGAGAGTGCATTTTTAAGACCATAAGGCATTGTTGTGTAACAGTAGAGACTATCTAGCGTAATGAAAGCAGTATGCTCTTCATCTTCCTTAGACATTGGAATATGATGGAAACAAGAATATGCATCTAAGAAACATAAAAGCTCACAACCAGAGGTAGAATAAACTATTTGATCTATTATTGGTAGTGGAAAGGGGTCTTTTGGACATGCCTTATTCAAAGTGGTGTGATCAATGCACATCCTAAGCTTCCCGTCATCCTTCGACACAACGACTGGGTTTGCCAGCCATCGTGGATGATGTACCTCCCAGAAGAATCTAGTGTCAAGCAGCTTTTTAACTTCTTCTCGGATGAATTTCTGTTGCTCAAAAGATTGCTTCTGGGGCTTCTAATGTATAGGTCGTGCGTTGGGGTTGATCTTCAGGTGATGCTCGATCACCTCCCTTGGAATCCTAGGCATTTTTGACGGTTGCCATTGTTGATGGTCGTTATATACCAATTTCTACCATCAGTATAACTCAATTATGTGAAGGAATGAATATTTCTTACACACATAATAGTTAGAAATAACCTAGTTCCACTTGTACTTGGAGAAATTGGTGCATGCAGGTATTATATGCAGATTTGAGGTGAATGCATGGCCAAAAGGCAAGGAAACACACTTCCCACCAATCAGACGATGCCATGTGGCTTCCCATGGATAGAATGGCCCACTTACAGGGGGGTACCCGCATGTTTTCACCCCGATTCATCTAGAAGGTCGACAAGGGCCCACATATCAGTCTCCAGGAGTAAGAGGGAGCCGAGTGGGGCCAACCCCAGTTCGACCGAACCCCCTGTTTAGGCAAACTGGTAAAGGCGCCAGACTTGGTCCAATTGCACGTGTCAACTCTTGGTGGCTTCCTTGACGCGATAGTATGTGAAATCCCAGGAGATTAGCACGCAAAACCTCCTGAGTGGGTGTATAAATAGGGGGAGTGCCTCACATCACTTCACACACACCACTTGAGCATTCACTCTCTTTTATACATCATATCTCCAAGTCCTTAGTGGAGGTTAGGCTGTAGAGAGGAGCCTCTAGTCCCATGTCCAAATTGGGAAAGGTATGGCTAATGTATCTTTCTTTACTTTTGTGACTATGTGCTTTATAATAATAATATTATTAGTCTCTATTTACTTATATACTTGGGCAAAGCGTTCCTTGTTTGGTTGTGGAGTCCATGTATGTGCTAGGTGTAGATGTTGTTATGATCTAGACATAATGCCATTATCATGTTATCATAAGCATCATACACCACCACTATAGTCTAATTTGGTAATAATATGATTATGTTAATATTAATATGTTAGTGCTTGGTCCCAAAATTGGTTCAACAATGTTTAGGTTAGTCATTGCCTTCGAATGAATATTACGTTGCAACTCTTAAGGTATTTACTTAGCATGCAAGCGTGGTGCTTGGATAGTTAAGTAGCGTTGGATGCATCGTAGTCCACGGGTTGTAGAGCTAGGCAGAAGGTGGTGACAGCATTATCCGTCCGTTGTAATCCTCCACGTTCGGCTATGACGTAGGCTCTTGGCGGAAGTCGCCTGGCAGACCAGGGTAAGCCCGTGCCCGATATGTTGGACCACTAAGCCCTAATATTCAGCATTAGCATATTCATGTGTACTTTATTAGGCTATGTATATCAGTAATTAGAGCATAGTAGGAGTAGCTCCATGTCGTAGTATAACCCTCGCTAGGACAACCTTACCCTTAGAATAGATTTCTTAGGTGTGTGTCACACTACCCTTATATCAACTTACCCTTGTTCTGATAAACACTTAGTACCCTATACCTTGATGATAAGAATAGTGTTTAATTTACACCATTGCCTTCCTTTGGGATAAATACGATACCTTGGGAATACTCTTAGGTGAAATGCTACACGATAGTTTCTGTGCGCCTGTGGACCTCATCTCTTTCGAGAGATGATCTATGACGTAAGAAACGTCAACAAGCATTTCTGGCGCCGTTGTCCGGATGATTTGTAGTGTTTCTTAGTAGTTGTCATCAGCCATGCAAACACGTCGATATTTGCCCGAAGGAAAGTGACGAGTGCGAGTTCCTATTTGTCACTTAGACCTCCCGATATACGGGTGGTCTGAGTGGCATTAGAACTGATTTGGATGACTTTGACAGGAATGTCGGTGTCGCCGCTTGGCTGCACACGAGGTGCAGAAGTTGAGCCACGCTGGTGTGAGCTCGGAGGTTGCTGAGCATATTGCTCCTTGTCGAATTCAGCTTCTTGCGCTACTGCAAGCGCATGAAGCTTTTCCAGCGCAACAACTCCAGCAGTACAATCCCCTCGGATATGAAGGACGCCTGTCAGAATTGGCATCTTCAACACAGGGTATCCATAGTGGGCCACCGCTAAGAACCTATACAGGGTTGGCCTGCCTAGGATGGCTTTGAAGAGTAAGTTGATGTGCGCCACATCAAACACCATCTTCTCAGACTAGTAGTTCTCCGGTATCCCGAAGGTTACCGGAAGAGTAAGAGAGCCGAGAGAGGTGTGATAGCTCCCAGACCCACTCTGGAGAATGGCATGAGGGTC
Organism: Tuctoria greenei; assembly: GCA_036927565.1. Lineage (NCBI taxonomy): Eukaryota > Viridiplantae > Streptophyta > Magnoliopsida > Poales > Poaceae > Tuctoria > Tuctoria greenei. The sequence goes on along the minus strand of JAYESD010000003.1, from coordinate 184,586,481 downwards.
TGCGGTCCGAGAGGCTAAGCTGGAGCTTCAGAAAGGTTGCAAAGCTGATCAGATTAAGAGTTGCACCACCGTCCACCAAGACATGGAAAAGCTGGATATTGTTGATAGTCAAGGAGACCATCAGTGGCAATTGTCCAACTCCTGCCATGTTCTTCCGACATTCTGAAGCATCAAAAGTGATGGGAGTATCCATCCACTTCTGATGTGGTTCTTCCTTGGCGGTGGGAGCAGCAACAACCATCTCCCAATGCAAAGTTTCCACAACGCGCTGAGAGGTAATGTCCTAGGACCCTCCATACATCATATGGACAGTCTTTCGACACTCCTTGTTGGAGTTGGTGTCGGGGTCATCCACGGTGTTGAAGACTGCCTTTAATGCATTCTTAGCGTCTTAGAAGCCTAGCTCCTGATCGAATGGAGCTTCGTCGATTTTTTGTTTTCCTTCCCGCTAGCGGAAAGGTGTTTCATCTTGACGTTTGCTGTTGCGTTCAGCAAGCCTCTTGACCTCGCGACAATCTTCAAGCCTATGGGTTGTATACTTGTGGATCTGACACCACAACTTGTCACCATCTTTCGACGATGGTTGAGGTCGCGTGTTGGGGCGTAGCCCCGACCACCTGGTGTTGTGGCAGTGGCAACTGTAGGTGTGTCAGCAAGTGACTTCTTCTTACCACTTGACTTATTTTTCTTTTTGCCACTGCAGTTGGCAGTAGCTCTAGCTTTGGAGGCAAATTGACCAGCCTCCGCAATTGGTTTGGAGTGCATCTCACGGCCCTTCGCAGCTCTGGCATATTTGTCAGCCAGGTTAAAGAGTTCCGTAACGCTGCTGACATCTTTAGTTGCAAGCTTCTCCAGCATCTTCTTGTCTCGAACTCCTTGTCGAAATGCAACAATGACAGAAGCGTTAGAGATAGAAGGTATGGTGTTCCGTACCTGAGAGAATTGTTGGATGAATTATGGCAGTGACTCTCCCGACTTCTGTTGCACGGCAAAAAGATCCAGCTTGGTGCCAGGCCGGGTGTAGGAGCTCCCAAAGTTGGCAGTGAACTGGCGACATAATTCCACCCAACTGTAGATGGAGTCAGGGGGTAGACTCCTAAACTAGGACCTAGCAGTCCCGGTCAAAGCCACTGGGAAGTAATTGGCCATGATGGCCTCATTCCCTCCTGCCATGAGGATGGCAGTGGAGTAAATTTGAAGAAATTCGACAGGGTTGATTGCCCCGTCATATTTATCCAGCAAATGAGGTCGGGACTTGGGTGGACACTCGACCATGCAGAGATGTAGGACGAGGGTTGAACAGCCGCCTCCAACTCCTAGAGTAGAAGGGTTTTAACGAGCAAGTCGCCTCTCACAACTACGCTCGATGTTGGAACGGCCATCTTGCCTCATGTACCAGCGGTCGAGCTCCGACCAGAGGTATTGAGTCGGGAGCCTCGACGCTGTATGAGTACGATGATCCCCTGAGGGTAAAGATGTCACGTGTTAAGAGGGCGCACGTCTCCTGAGCTGCGACGCCATAGGAACAAGCCTTCTAGACAAGGTCCTTTTACAGGAAGGTGTCTGCCCCGCATGGGGCAAATCCTTGTTGTTGAGCATTGTGGCTGCAGCTGCAACCAGATGCTCAACGTTAGGACTCCATTGTTCCAGCGCGGCCAGAGGAGCTCTCGACGCTGGAGGATGCTGAAGAAGAGTCTACGCTGCGTTCAGCGCGTTCTCCGGGTTGTTGGTCGATTCTGTGACCGAGACAAAGTTATCAATCTATTGTCCAGCGTTCACTGCTATAGCAGGTGGTGGTGGTGGTGGAATGATGTTTACTGGGACAACGCTGGTCAGCTACTGAGCATTGGATGGATTTCCACTAACTGCTTGTGCAGCTGGTCCATTCAAAGCGGTAGTAGAGTTCACCATCTTGAAGATCGTGAGTCCCCCTACCTAGCGCGCTAAATGTCGAAGTGTGTCAACGACACTTCCCCCGGTACTACTAAGAAGTAGTCCGCGGAGGTTCGTATTTAGGTAGGGAGCAAAATCAAGATCCAACAGCAAGGTGACACAGAGAGTTTTACGTTGTTCGGGCCGCCTGAGCGTAATACCCTACTCCATGAGATGTGTGTTGTATGAGAATGTGTAAGCCTGAGCTTAGTAGTGAGCGAGTTTGGATGTCTTAGTCTGTATGACATGTGTTTGAAAGTGCATCTAGGCATCCCTTGTGGGTTTTGGTTGATTAATGACAAACAAATGAGATCCTAACAAAATTGTTGAGATGAGCGCAGGTTTTTAAAGAGATTAGAAGGAAACCTCAAAAACAAAGGAGAATGGGGATCCAAAAGAAAAGGTTCTCAAGACATGAAAAGAATAATTATTTTGTATGGGGTGTGTTGGAAAACACACCCCAAGAGCTCAAGTAAAAGAGGTTACACTCACTGCACTGAAATCAACATGTGCGGACTAGTCTGATGTCCACCGGACTAGTCCGATATCTCTCTAACTAAAAAAGGACAAGTCTCCACAGTGCGGACTTGTCCGCAACCCTTCACATTTGCACAACACCGGACAAGTCTGATATCAACCGGACCAGATCGATAATCCTCTGACTAAAATGGGACAAGTCCTCCAAGTCCGGACCTATCCTTAGCCCTACAATTTTTCACTACACCAGACAAGTCTGATATTAACCGGACTAGTCCAAAAACTCTCTGACTAAAATCGAACAAGTCCCTCCAAGTGCGGACTTATCCTTAGTCCTACACGGTGTTCATCACACCGGACTAGTCTGATATCTCCCGGACAAGTCCGAAAAGTTTCTGACTAAGATCGGACTAGTCCGCACCTTAACGGACTAGTCCGGTATCCATCAACACTTAGGATTTCTCGCATACACGCACACTAGAATGGCCTGGTGTCCACCACGGACTAGTCCGGGCATCGCAAACCCTAATGGTAACTTTTGGAAACCCTAGTATAAATAGAGGTGTACGGCCATACATCAAAATCTCTCGACTTCCTGCACTGTCACACCTTCCAAGAGCCCAATTAACATCTCTCGACACATCCTAAGCCTAAAAAGATCAAATCTTTGAGGATTAGAACTTGAACAAAGGAGAGACTTGTTCTACACATCTGTAGCTATTGGGTTTGATCTCTCACACACTCTAATTGTTTTATTGTATATCTTTTGAGTGTGTTTGGTGGTGTTCATCTGTAATTCTTGGGGAGCTCTCAACTTGTAAGAAGGCCCCTTGAACAAGTTATTTGCCCCTTCGTGGTTAGTGGAAGAGACTCGGCCTCCGTGATGATTCAGCGAGAGTACGGTTGGTAAAGACCCGGTCCTCCGTGGACTCCTCAACGGGGATGTAGATTTCCTCTGTGGAATTGAACCTCGGGGTAAAATCTTGTCTTGCGCACCTTTGTTTTATAATTCATCATATTCTGGGGTTTGCTCAAACTTGTGTAACTCATATTAAAACATTGTATCATACATGATCATTGCAATATATTGGTTCATTGGCTCAATAAATTTTACTCGTAATCTGATTTCCGTTGTATAGTGTGTTGGAAGTAGAATTGTCAATTTACTTGATCTATTAGTCTGCGCACACCATACTAGTCCGCACCAGACCGGACTAGTACGACCTCCCCATATTTGATCCATCTATTAAGTGTTTCAGGGTCCGACAAAAATTCAAAAAGCCTATTCACCCCTCTTCTAGGATACCTTCAATTGGTATCAGAGCCAAACTTCAAAAGAGACTCACCACTTGAAGAGGCGATGTCGAACATAAAGGATGTAAACAAGAACTTCAACAACGAGAAGGGTTATGATGAAAAGACCCAAAAGCTGGAGAAGCTCCTCGATGCAATTCAAGACTGTGAGGACGATGATGGGGAAATGCTTCAACTCAAGGCTCTTCTTCGGAAGAATGCACTATCTCCAAAAGGAAAGAAGAAGACTCAAGATGCGAAGATGAAGAGGGGTAGTCACACCGACTACTCTCAATATCCATTTGACTATGAACGTTTAAATTCCAATAATTGTCATTACCTATCAATTCCTTTAGGCAAAGCACTTTATTTTGATGGAAATGACTACTCAATGTGGAGACAAAATATGAAACTGCATCTCATATCTCTTAACCCAAGTTTGTGGCATATAGTTTGTACAGGGATAGATATTCTGGACAATGATGAAGAGTTGACACCTAGTCAAGAACAAGCAATTCATCGGAATGCTCAAGCTGCAGCTGTGATCACTTCATCATTGAGTCGAGACAAGTTCACCAAGGTGGATGGACTTAAAATTGCGAAAGAGATATGGGACACTCTACAAACCGCACATGAAGGTGACTATCATGTACGCAAAGCAAAGATAGAGATGATCAAAGCTGAATTGGGAAGATTTGCTATAGAAGATGGTGAATCTCCTCAAGACATGTAAAATAGACTCAAGAATCTTGTCAACAAAGTTCGAGCTTATGGTAGCAAGAAGTGGAATGATCATGAGGTCGTGAAGTTGATTCTTAGAGCATTCATGCCTGGCAACGTGACTCTTTGCTCTATGATTAGAGAAAGCCCCGAGTATCGAAAAATGACCCCAGACGAACTTATTGGCAAGATTATCAACTTTGAACTGATGGAGAAGCAAGCCAAGCACGTCAAGGAATTTTCCAACCTTACCTCGGCAAAGAACAAAGAAGTTGTTTGAAGTCAACTTGTAAACCCGCATCAAAAGAAGCTCGAGAAGCTATTGAAGAAGATGATAGTTATGATAATAGCACTGACATCAATGATGAAGACATGTTCTTATTCATGAAAAAGTTCAAGAAGATGATGAGAAGAAGAAAGGGTAATAGCTCAAACAAAGGGAGACAAAGGGACAAACAAAGACCCAAGATGAGACGGGCATGCTACAACTGCAGAGAATATGACCATTTCATAGTAGATTGTCCACATGAAGAAAATAAGAGGAAGACTAAAGACAGCAAGCCTCAACCAAAGAAAATGTTCAAGAGGAAGAAGCAATATGGCCAAGCACATCTAGGGAAGGAGTGGGACTCCAATGATTAATCCTCATCCAAAGAAGAGGCTGAGATGGCCACTATGGCCATCAAGAAGCCTACCAAGAAATCCACTCTCTTCCCAAGCATAGGCACAAGGAAGGACACCGATCACACGTGTCTAATGGCCAAGGAAGGAAAAAAGAAAGGTCACAACTAATCCTCCCTCCTCGCTTTATTCTGATAGTGATATTGATAATTATAGTGATGAAGAAAACATGATTATTGGTTTAGATAGAAAAACAGCTTCTAAAATGAAACTTTTAATGGATAAGATTGTTGATAAGGAGGAGCAAGTCAAACGCCAAGAAGATATGATCATTCTCCAAAAGGAGAAATATCTTAATATTGAAAAGCTCCTTGAACTTTAAAAGGAGCAAAGTGAATCACTAGAACTTGAGTTAGCTTCAAGCAAGGAAGCTTGTTTGAAGTTAAAAGACTCAAATGCGTCCATGAAGGAAGAACTTGCTAACTTAACCAAAGTTAACAAGATCCTTGAAAAACAGGTTGAGTCACTCAAGCAAAGTGGGTCTTCATCCTTTTCAAGCACACCTTTTCAACACATCAAGTCCAAAACTATTTTTACTTGCACTTGTGCTGAAAATGATATCAACTTGGAAGAAAATTCCAAATTGACAAAATAAAAGCATCCCTCCCAAAGTGGCATATTTGACAAGGAGAAAGTCAAATATGCACGTAGTGCATACTTGGTCACAACACCTCCAAATGTTAAATATGGCATTGAGTATTCTTATGGTGAAAAGCAAAATGCTAGAACACACAAGAATAACAAGGATCGCATTGCTTTTATCAAAGGAACTTCTTCTCAAGTTGGAAAACATAGTAATTTTGATAAAATGAACATTGTTAGCTCATATGAACAACAATCTTATTTAGAACATTTGATGCTTCATATGTACTTACGAAAACTGCTTATGAAAAAGTTTATGAAAAATATGTTGGGCCACACCATGAGAACACTAAGTCTCGTGTGTGGGTTCCCAAATCACTTGTGACTAACCTCAAAGGACCCAAGCAAGCTTGGGTACCTAAGATCAAGACATAATCTGTTTTTGCAGGCCTATTCATCCGGTGGGGCAAAATTGGTGCTAGATAATGGATGCACCAATCACATGATTGAAGAAAGAAGAATGTTCGTGGAATATGAAGAAAATGAAGACCCATGCGAAGGCATTTACTTTGGTGATAATAGTCAAGGATAGGTGCTTGGTACTGGTAAAATTGCACTCATCACAACATACTCTTTCTCATGTTTTACATGTTGACTCCTTGGAATATAACCTTTTGTCCATATCTCAATTATGTGACAATGGTTATAAATGTTTATTCACTAATGAGGGTGTGACCGTCTCTAGAAGGAGTGATAACTCGGTTGCATTCAAGGGTGTGTTAAAGGCAAAACTTTATCTAGTTGGCTTCAACAAAGATAAGGCCAAAATTGACACATGCTTGATTGCAAAGAACAACATGGATTGGCTGTGACATAGACGGCTAGCACATTTTGGTATGAGGAATCTTCAAAAACTCCTTAAAGGCAATCACATCGAAGGTTTAAAGGATGTTGTTTTTGAGAAAGACAGGCCTTGTAGAGCGTGCCAGGCCGGGAAGCAAGTAGGATCACCCCATCCCGCGGAGAATGTCATGACTACAACAAGACCGCTTGAGCTCCTTCACATGGATCTATTCGGTCCAATTTATTACATAAGCATCGGTGGTAATAAGTATGGTTTAGTCATTGTTGATGATTTTTCACGCTTCACGTGGGTTTTATTTTTTCATGATAAGACAAAAACTCAAGGAACCCTCAAGAAGTTCATCAAGCGTGCCCAAAACGAATTCTCACTGAAGATCAAGAACATACGAAGTGACAATGGGACAGAATTCAAGAATACTCAAGTTGAAGAGTATCTAGATGAGGAAGGAATAAAGCGTGATTTTTCAGCATCATACTCTCCTCAACAAAACGGAGTAGCCGAAAGGAAGAACTGAACACTCATTGAGATGGCGAGGACAATGCTCGATGAATACAAGACTTCAGATAGGTTTTGTGCTGAAGCGGTTAACACCGCTTGTCATGCCATAAACCGACTCTATCTTCATCGTCTACTCAAGAAAACCTCATATGAACTACTCACGGGTAACAAACCAAATATTTCATATTTTTGAGTCTTTGGTTCAAAATGTTACATTTTAAACAAAAAGCCCTGGGCTTCGAAGTCCGATGAAGGTTTCTTACTTGGCTATGATTCAAACTCCTACGCCTATCATGTCTTCAACAAGGCCTCCAGACTTGTTGAAGTGGCACGTGACATAGTGTTCGATGAAACTAACGGCTCTTAAGAAGAGCAAGTTGGTCAATGTGTGCTAGATCAAGAAGATACTCCATGTCAAGAATTGAGAAGAATGGCGTTGGGCGATTTTCGACCACATGTGCCACCTCCAAATGAGAATGAATAAGATGAACCACAAGTGGAGGAAAATGATCAAGGGGGAGCTTCCACACAAGATCAACCTCAAGAAGATCAAGGTGATCAAAACATCAATGAGGGCAACTATTCAGGGGGAGAAGAAGATGATAATCATGAAGATTCAAGACCACAAGTGTCACATCCAAGAGTACACCAAAGCATCCAAAGAGATCACTCCATCGACAACATAATTGGTGACATCCAAAAGGGAGTAACAACTCGATCTCGCATAGCTAATTTTTGTGAACACTATTCTTTTGTATCCACTTTGGAACCATACAACGTTGAAGATGCATTAAAATATCCGGATTGGGTGATGGCGATGCAAGAAGAATTGAACAACTTCAAAACGAACGAAGTGTGGGAGCTTGTTGAAAGACCCAAGTCCAACGTCGTCAGCACTAAATGTGTCTTCCGCAACAAGCAAGATGAAAATGGAGTGGTAATTAGGAACAAGGCATGTCTTGTGGCCAAGGGGTATTCACAAGTCGAAGGTTTGGATTTCGACGAGACTTTTGCTCCCGTAGCTAGGCTTGAATCGATTCGTATATTACCTACATATGCTACTCACCATGATTTCAAGCTTTATCAAATAGACGTGAAAAGCGCCTTCCTCAGTAGACCGATCAAGGAGGAGGTGCACGTGGAGCAACCACCCAATTTTGAAGATCAAGAGTACCCCGACCATGTGTACAAACTGCGTAAGGCTCTCTATGGCCTCAAACAAGCTCCTAGAGCTTGGTACAAGTGCCTTAGAGATTTTTTGGTTGAGCATGGCTTCAAAATTGGTAAAACTGATTACACTTTGTTTACCAAACACTTTGATGATGATCTCTTCGTTTGCCAAATATATGTAGATGACATCATATTTGGTTCAACTAACAAATCTTTTTGTCAAGAATATAGTAAGATTATGACAGAGGGATTTGAGATGTCCATGATGGGAGAGTTGAGATACTTTTTGGGATTCCAAGTGAAGCAACAAAAGGAAGGGATATTCATAAATCAAACAAAGTACACTCAAGACATTCTCAAGAAGTTTGGAATGGACAAAGCGAAGCCCATAAAGACTCCCATGGCGACAAATGGACACTTTGATCTCAATGAAAACAGACCAAACATGAATCAAAAGACATATCGTTCTATGATTGGCTCTTTACTATATTTATGTGCATCTAGGCCAGATATTATATTGAGTGTATGTTTGTGTGCAAGGTTGCGAGCCAATCCTAAGGAATGTCATCTGACAGCCGTTAAAAGGATCTTGAGATACTTAGTTCATACAACCAACCTAGGCCATTGGTATCCCAAAGGTTCAAAATTCAATCTCATTGGATAGTCTGATGCAGATTATGTCGGATGCAGTGCGGACTAGTCCATTTTGGTGTGGACTAGTCCGATTTCTCTCTGACCTCCATCGGATAGGTCCATTTTTGTGCGGACTATTCTGAGTTTTGCCTTTGGACATTTTCGGACATGTCTAGTCCATTGCAGACTAGTCCGGTATTCCAGGAAACCCTGAAATTTTGCTAAGTCCTTGGACTTGTCCATTATTCCAGCGGACTTGTCTATTTTTCCTCTGACTAAACTCGGACTTGTCCAGTATTGGCCAGACTAGTCTAATTATCCTCTGACCAAGTTCGGACTTGTCAGATATAGTCCGTACTTGTCCGATTTCTCTCTGTCTAATTTCGGACTAGTCCGGGCCCTTTTTGGACGTGTCCGGTAAATCGCGATTCTGAATTGATCTTTTATTCCATGACGTGTTTTGGGTTTTACCTTAAGTGGGCCTAAGGATGTCGTGTCTAACTCTTTTTGGAGACCATGTGGGACCCCACACTGGCCTCAACCCATCCCAAACTCAAATTCCATCAAACCCTAGCCTCCACCCCCATATAAACAACCCACCCCTTGAATTTACATCATTTGCCTCAATTGAAGTCCACAAATCCCTAGTTCGTGTAGAGCCACCATCAAGGAGGGAGAAGGAGATCCCAACCAAGAGGAAGAAGAGGAGGAAACGAAAGAGAATCAAGATCTCCATCAAGTTTCGTTCTTCATTAAGAATCCACCATCAAGATCTCATCAAACCAAGGTCTCCAAGATCCAAGTGTTGCCTCCAAAACTCTTGATTCATTGGAGTTCTAAACACCTGGTATACCTTCTACTCTCTATTTCTCACGTGAATTCAACCCCGTTTCTCCAAATTCACGTCGATCTAGAAAATCCTAGTTCGTTGTTTTTGCGAAGGGCGGACTAGTCCGATTTTGCGATCTATTTCCTGTTGAATTAAATCTAAATTGGTTCAAATCAATTCCAAACCTATTCATTGTTAAAAGCTATTAGAACTAGTTAGTAAACATCATTAACAACTCATTAACTAGTTTTGCTTTGCATTTGAATTAATCATGCATGTCATGACATGTTGAGTAATATTTGTGCACTTATTGATTGTGATTCTTGTCTTGTATGTTTGTTGCGCGGTTTACACTGATTTGCGCTAGAGAGTGCTGCGGGGGATCTCCAGCACCAAGAGTTTGATGTCTCTGATCCTAATCAAGCCCAAGAGCAAGGCAAGTGTCCTTGAACATATTGATCATATTTGGTTCAACTAACAAATCTTTTTGTCAAGAATATAGTAAGATTATGACAGATAGATTCGAGATGTCCATGATGGGAGAGTTGAGATACTTTTTGGGATTCCAAATGAAGCAACAAAAGGAAGGGACATTCATAAGTCAAACAAAGTACACTCAAGACATTCTCAAGAAGTTTGGAATGGACAAAGTGAATCCCATAAAGACTCCCATGGCGACAAATGGACACTTTGATCTCAATGAAAACTGACCAAACATGAATCAAAAGATATATCGTTCCATGATTGGCTCTTTACTATATTTATGTGCATCTAGGCCTGATATTATGTTGAGTGTATGCTTGTGTGCAAGGTTGCAAGCCAATCCTAAGGAATGTCATTTGACAGCCGTTAAAAGGATCTTGAGATATTTAGTTCATACACCCAACCTAGGCCTTTGGTATCCCAAAGGTTAAAAATTCAATCTCATTTGATAGTCCGACGTAGATTATGTCGGATGCAAGGTAGATAGAAAAAGTACCTCCAGTACTTGCCAAGGTAGATCCCTGGTTTCTTGGTCCTCCAAGAAAAAAAATTCCATTGCCTTATCCACGGCCGAAGCAGAATATGTTGCAGCCGGGAGTTGTTTTGCACAACTCCTTTGGATGCAACAAACTCTAAGGGATTACGGTTGCAGTATGAGCAGTATTCCACTCCTTTGTGATAATGAGAGTGCCATTAAAATTGCCCATAACCTTGTTGAGAACTATAGAACCAAACACATAGACATCCGGCATCACTTTTTGAGAGATCACTTAATGAAGGAGACATAGCTATTTCCCATGTAAACACTAAAAAACAACTAGCCGATATCTTTACCAAGCCCCTTGATGAAAAACGCTGTTCTGAGCTCCGAAATGAACTAAATATCCTTGATATGCCACCTTCAAAATCATGTTGATTGAAAACTTGCATGCATGTATGCCACCTTCGAAATCATGTTGATTGTGTTAAAAAATCATCTCTCTCTATTTTTCTCCGAAAAACTATGTTAATTACTTGATCTTAGTGAATTTTGGTCATAGCTTGATTGTTGTATGTTTACTAATCATATTCATCAAGAATATTTGTGTGTCTTTGTCCCCTATTCCCTATTAGGATCCTTCGGATATATATATATACGAAGAGTTTTGTACTTTTCTGTTCAGGGGACCACGGACTAGTTTGTGGTTACCCCGGACTAGTCCGCACATTATATACTAGTCCACACTGTTTCCGCTAGACCGATCTAGTCCGATATTTCGACTCCATAACCCTAGGGCCAGCGCAGACCTAATCTTCTTCTACCTCACAACTTCTCTCACATTCTCTCTCCTCACTCAAGTGCTCCTAAGGCGATTTGCGAGTTCTCCATCAAATCCACTCAAGTCTCCGTGGGAATCGATCTCCACTGCAAGGGGATCAAAGGCCCCGGACTAGTCTGCATCAAGAACTCCTTTAACGCCACGAACCGAAGGATTTGGTAAACTTCTCTCCAAACCCTAGAACCTTCGATTTTTCTTGTTGGTGCTCCAATAGCTTAATACTTCTGGCCAATACATGCTCTATTGATGTATTCCATTTACCCTAGATCACTTTTGCATTGAGTAGCCTAAAGTTTCATTGAGCTAGGCTTTGAACAGCCATACAATGGACTAGTACATTCTCAGGGCGGACAAGTCTGGTACTCCGGACTAGTCCGTCCCTGAACAACGGACAAGTTCGGTATGCTCTGATCAAGACTCTAGCTTATATCAATTCAATGCAATTCCTTGTCATCCTTGCTTATCCATATCCTTTATATCTTCCTTGTCAGAATCATGTCGAACTCAAACGAGGATATCTCCTACTTCGAGGCCGAATTGGATCAAGAGACATTGCCTCATGCCTCGGCGGCCCAAACAAAGAAAAGGCAAGACCGTGCCGTTGATTCCTCGCCCACTCCACCTAGGGTGCGGCGAAAGGTTCCGGCTAAGAAACCAGCTTCCAGAGGGAAATATGTGGTTGGTCCTAGCTCGGCGGCTCCACGCCAAACCAAGGGTAAAGGAAAGGGGCTTGCCTCTGGCACGATTGGTCCCTTGACGATGATAGCTCCGAGGCAAGGGAATAGGAATCCCTTAGAAGAGAAGTTCAATGGCAAGGGAAGTGATGTGTCATGGAATCTAAGGAATATTGACGCCTATAGTAGTGGGAAAAAGGCAGCTGATTAGAGATTTTGGAGTCATTTCCACTTGGACTACTACAGCTCTATGTACCTCCAAATGAAGACTCAAGTGGTTTGCAACCTATGGATTGACTGGAGCCATTTTGAAAGAAAGAGTTGTGGTGCCTTTGAGGAGGTGAAAGAGGCTGCAGAGAGACACAGTCTCAAGGACTTGTTTTCTTTTAGATACAACTAGAATGATGATGTCATTGCTCCGTTCTTTGCAACTTGCTATTTCGCCAGCGAAGAAGAAGAAAGTGTAACACCCTCATTTTCATCCATCATGCATCACATACATTATAATACAAGTATAACATTATTCCACATAAAAAGAAATAGGTTTAAAATGAATTTAGAGCAAAACCGCACTTAAGAATTTTGGGCAGTGCGGACTAGTCCGTTTTTGGTGCAGACTAGTTCGATTTCTCTCTGACCTCCATCAGATAGGTCCGTTTTCGTGCGGACTATTCCAGGTTTTGCCTCTAGACATTTTCGGACTTGTCCAGTCCATTGCGGACTAGTCCGGTATTCCAGGAATCCCTGAAATTTTGCTAAGTCCCTGGACTTGTCCGTTATTCCAGCGGACTTGTCTGTTTTTCCTCTGACTAAAATAGGACTTGTCCAGTATTGGTCAGACTAGTCTGATTTTCCTCTGACCAAGTTCGGACTTGTCCGATATAGTCCGGACTTGTCCGATTTCTTTTTGTCTAATTTCGGACTAGTCCGAGCCCTTTTTGGACGTGTCCGGTAAATTGCGATTCTGAATTGATCTTTTATTCCACGACGTGTTTTGGGTTTTACCTTAAGTGGGCCTAAGGATGTCGTGTCTAACTCTTTTTGGAGCCCATGTGGGACCCCACACTGGCCTCAACCCACCCCAAACTCGAATTCCATCAAACCCTAGCCTCCACCCCCATATAAACAACCCACCCCTTGACTTTACATCATTTGCATCAATTGAAGTCTACAAAACCCTAGTTCGTGGAGAGATGTCATCAAGGAGGGGGAAGGAGATCCCGACCAAGAGGAAGAAGAGGAGGAAACGAAATAGAATCAAGATCTCCATCAAGTTTTGTTCTTCATTAACAATCCACCATCAAGATCTCATCAACCCAAGATCTTCAAGATCCAAGTGTTGCCTCCAAAACTCTTGATTCATTGGAGTTCTAAACAACTGGTATACCTTCTACTCTCTATTTCCCACGTGAATTCAACCCCGTTTCTCCAAATTCATGTCGATCTAGAAAATCCTAGTCCGTTGTTTCTGCGAAGGGCGGACTAGTCCGATTTTGCGATCTATTTCCTGTTGAATTAAATCTAAATTGGTTCAAATCAATTCCAAACTTGTTCATTGTTAAAAGCTATTATAACTAGTTAGTAAACATCATTAACAACTCATTAACTAATTTTGCTTTGCATTTGAATTAATCATGCATGTCATGACATGTTGAGTAATATTTGTGCACTAATTAATTGTGATTCTTGTCTTGTATGTTTGTTGCGCGGTTTACACTGATTTGCGCTAGAGAGTGTTGCGGGGGATCTCCAGCACCAAGAGTTTGATGTCTCTGATCCTAATCAAGCCCAAGAGCAAGGCATGTGTCCTTGAACATATTGATCATATTTGGTTCAACTAACAAATCTTTTTGTCAAGAATATAGTAAGATTATGGCAGATAGATTCGAGACGTCCATGATGGGAGAGTTGAGATACTTTTTGGGATTCCAGATGAAGCAACAAAAGGAAGGGACATTCATAAGTCAAACAAAGTACACTCAAGACATTCTCAAGAAGTTTGGAATGGACAAAGCGAAGCCCATAAAGACTCCCATGGCGACAAATGAACACTTTAAACTCAATGAAAACGGACCAAACATGAATCAAAAGATATATCGTTCCATGATTGGCTCTTTACTATATTTATGTGCATCTAGGCCAGATATTATGTTGAGTGTATGTTTGTGTGCAAGGTTGCAAGCCAATCCTAAGGAATGTCATTTGACAGCCGTTAAAAGGATCTTGAGATATTTAGTTCGTACACCCAACCTAGTCCTTTGGTATCCCAAAGGTTCAAAATTCAATATCATTGGATAGTCCGATGCAGATTATGTCGGGTGCAAGGTAGATAGAATAAGTACCTCCAGTACTTGCCAAGGTAGATCCCTGGTTTCTTGGTCCTCCAAGAAACAAAATTCCATTGTCTTATCCACAGCCGAAGCAGAATATGTTGCAGCCGGGAGTTGTTTCGCACAACTCCTTTGGATGCGACAAACTCTAAGGGATTACGGTTACAGTATGAGCAGTATTCCACTCCTTTGTGATAATGGGAGTGCCATTAAAATTGCCCATAACCTTGTTGAGAACTCTAGAACCAAACACATAGACATCCGGCATCACTTTTTGAGAGATCACTCAATGAAGGAGACATAGCTATTTCCCATGTAAACACTAAAAAACAACTAGCCGATATCTTTACCAAGCCCCTTGATGAAAAGCGCTATTGTGAGCTCCGAAATGAACTAAATACCCTTGATATGCCACCTTCAAAATCATGTTGATTGAAAACTTGCATACATGTATGCCACCTTCAAAATCATGTTGATTGTGTTAAAAAATCATCTCTCTCTATTTTTCTCTGAAAAACTATGTTAATTACTTGATCTTGGTGAATTTTGGTCATAGCTTGATTGTTGTATGTTTACTAAGCATATTCATCAAGAATATTTGTGTGTCTTTGTCCCCTATTCCCTATTAGGATCCTTCGGATATATATATACGAAGAGTTTTGTACTTTTCTGTTTAGGGGACCACGGACTAGTTTGTGGTTACCCCGGACTAGTCCGCACATTATAGACTAGTCTGCACTGTTTCCGCTAGTCCGAACTAGTCCGATATTTGGACTCCATAACCCTAGGGCCAGCGCAGACCTAATCTTCTTCTACCTCACAACTTCTCTCACATTCTCTCTCCTCACTCAAGTGCTCCTAAGGCGATTTGCGAGTTCTCCATAAAATCCACTCAAGTCTCCGTGGGAATCGATCTCCACTGCAAGGGGATCAAAGGCCCCAGACTAGTCTGCATCAAGAACTCCTTCAACGCCACGAACCGAAGGATTTGGTAAACTTCTCTCCAAACCCTAGAACCTTCGATTTCTCTTGTTTATGCTCCAATAGCTTAATACTTCTGGCCAATACATGCTCTATTGATGTATTCCATTTACCCTAGATCACTTTTGCATTGAGTAGCCTAAAGTTTCATTGAGCTAGGATTTGAACAGCCATACAATGGACTAGTACGTTCTCAGGGCGGACAAGTCTGGTACTCCGGACTAGTCCGTCCATGAACAACGGACAAGTTCGGTATGCCCTGATCAAAACTCTAGCTTATATCAATTCAATGCAATTCCTTGTCATCCTTGCTTATCCATATCCTTTATATCTTCCTTGTTAGAATCATGTCGAACACAAACGAGGATATCTCCGACTTCGAGGCCGAATTGGATCAAGAGACTTTGCCTCATGCCTCGGCGGCCCAAACAAAGAAAAGGCAAGACCGTGCCTCTGATTCCTCGCCCACTCCACCTAGGGTGCGGCGAAAGGTTCCGGCTAAGAAACCAGCTTCCAGAGGGAAATATGTGGTTGGTCCTAGCTCGGCGGCTCCACGCCAAACCAAGGGTAAAGGAAAGGGGCTTGCCTCTTGCCCGATTGGTCCGGATAGCTCCGAGGCAAGGGAATAGGAATGCCTTAGAAGAGAAGTTCAATGGTAAGGGAAGTGATGTAGCATGGAATCTAGGGAATATTGACGCCTATAGCAGTGGGAAAAAGGCAGCTGACTAGAGATTTTGGAGTCATTTCCACTTGGACTACTACAGCTCTATGTACCTCCAAATGAAGACTCAAGTGGTCCGCAACCTATGGATTGACTGGAGCCATTTTGAAAGAAAGAGTTGTGGTGCCTTTGAGGAGGTGAAAGAGGCTGCAGAGAGACACGGTCTCAAGGACTTGTTTTCTTTCAGATACAACTGGAATGATGATGTCATTGCTCAGTTCTTTGCAACTTGCTATTTCGCCAGCGATGAAGAAGAAAGTGTAACACCCTCATTTTCATCCATCATGCATCACATACATTATAATACAAGTATAACATTATTCCACATAAAAAGAAATAGGTTTAAAATGAATTTAGAGCAAAACCACACTTAAGAATTTTTGGCAGTGCGGACTAGTCCGTTTTTGGTGCGGACTAGTCCGATTTCTCTCTGACCTCCATCAGATAGGTCCGTTTTCGTGCGGACTATTCCGGGTTTTGCCTCTGGACATTTTCGGACTTGTCCAATCCATTGCGGACTAGTCTGGTATTCCAGGAATCCCTGAAATTTTGCTAAGTCTCTGGACTTGTCCGTTATTCCAGCGGACTTGTCTGTTTTTCCTCTCACTAAAATTGGACTTGTCCAGTATTGGTCAGACTAGTCTGATTTTCCTCTGACCAAGTTCGGACTTGTCCGATATAGTCCGGACTTGTCCGATTTCTCTCTGTCTAATTTCGGACTAGTCCGGGCCCTTTTTGGACGTGTCCGGTAAATCGCGATTCTGAATTGATCTTTTATTCCACGACGTGTTTTGGGTTTTACCTTAAGTGGGCCTAAGGATGTCGTTTCTAACTAACTCTTTTTGGAGCCCATGTGGGACCCCACACTGGCCTCAACCCACCCCAAACTCGAATTCCATCAAACCCTAGCCTCCACCCCCATATAAGCAACCCACCCCTTGACTTTACATCATTTGCATCAATTGAAGTCTACAAAACCCTAGTTCGTGGAGAGCTGCCATCAAGGAGGGAGAAGGAGATCCCGACCAAGAGGAAGAAGAGGAGGAAAAGAAAGAGAATCAAGATCTCCATCAAGTTTTGTTCTTCATTAACAATCCACCATCAAGATCTCATCAACCCAAGATCTTCAAGATCCAAGTGTTGTCTCCGAAACTCTTGATTCATTGGAGTTCTAAACAACTGGTATACCTTCTACTCTCTATTTCTCACGTGAATTCAACCCCGTTTCTCCAAATTCATGTCGATCTAGAAAATCCTAGTCCGTTGTTTCTGCGAAGGGCGGACTAGTCCGATTTTGCGATCTATTTCCTGTTGAATTAAATCTAAATTGGTTCGAATCAATTCAAAACTTGTCCATTGTTAAAAGATATTAGAACTAGTTAGTAAACATCATTAACAACTCATTAACTAATTTTTCTTTGCATTTGAATTAATCATGCATGTCATGACATGTTGAGTAATATTTGTGCACTAATTAATTGTGATTCTTGTCTTGTATGTTTGTTGCGCGGTTTACACTGATTTGCGCTAGAGAGTGCTGCGGGGGATCTCCAGCACCAAGAGTTCGATGTCTCTGATCCTAATCAAGCCCAAGAGCAAGGCAAGTGTCCTTGAACATATTGGTCATATTTGGTTCAACTAACAAATCTTTTTGTCAAGAATATAGTAAGATTATGACAGATAAATTCGAGATGTCCATGATGGGAGAGTTGAGATACTTTTTGGGATTCCAAATGAAGCAACAAAAGGAAGGGACATTCATAAGTCAAACAAAGTACACTCAAGACATTCTCAAGAAGTTTGGAATGGACAAAGCGAAGCCCATAAAGACTCCCATGGCGACAAATGGACACTTTGAACTCAAAGAAAACGGACCAAACATGAATCAAAAGATATATCGTTCCATGATTGGCTCTTTACTATATTTATGTGCATCTAGGCCAAATATTATGTTGAGTGTATGTTTGTGTGCAAGGTTGCAAGCCAATCCTAAGGAATGTCATTTGAGAACTCTAGAACCAAAACACATAGACATCTGGCATCACTTTTTGAGAGATCACTCAATGAAGGAGACATAGCTATTTCCCATGTAAACGCTAAAAAACAACTAGCCGATATCTTTACCAAGCCCCTTGATGAAAAACGTTGTTGTGAGCTCCGAAATGAACTAAATATCCTTGATATGCCACCTTCAAAATCATGTTGATTGAAAACTTGCATACCTGTATGCCACCTTCAAAATCATGTTGATTGTGTTAAAAAATCATCTCTCTCTATTTTTCTCCAAAAAACTATGTTAATTACTTGATCTTGGTGAATTTTGGTCATAGCTTGATTGTTGTATGTTTACTAATCATATTCATCAAGAATATTTGTGTGTCTTTGTCCCCTATTCCCTATTAGGATCCTTCGGATATATATATACGAAGAGTTTTGTACTTTTCTGTTTAGGGGACCACGGACTAGTTTGTGGTTACCCCGGACTAGTCCGCACATTATAGACTAGTCTGCACTGTTTCCGCTAGTCCGAACTAGTCCGATATTTTGACTCCATAACCCTAGGGCCAGCGCAGACCTAATCTTCTTCTACCTCACAACTTCTCTCACATTATCTCTCCTCAGTCAAGTGCTCCTAAGGCGATTTGCGAGTTCTCCATCAAATCCACTCAAGTCTCTGTGGGAATCGACCTCCACTGCAAGGGGATCGAAGGCCCCAGACTAGTCTGCATCAAGAACTCCTTCAACGCCATGAACCGAAGGATTTGGTAGAACCTTCGATTTTTCTTGTTCTTACTCCAATAGCTTAATACTTCTGGCCAATACATGCTCTATTGATGTATTCCATTTACCCTAGATCACTTTTGCATTGAGTAGCCTAAAGTTTCATTGAGTTAGGCTTTGAACAGCCATACAATGGACTAGTACGTTCTCAGGGCGGACAAGTCCGGTACTCCGGACTATTCTGTCCCTGGACAACGGACAAGTCTGGTATGCCCTGATCAAAACTCTAGCTTATATCAATTCAATGCAATTACTTGTCATCCTTGCTTATCCATATCCTTTATATCTTCCTTGTCAGAATCATGTCGAACTCAAACGAGGATATCTCCGACTTCGAGGCCGAATTGGATCAAGAGACATTGCCTCATACCTCGGTGGCCCAAACAAAGAAAAGGCAAGACCGTGCCACTGATTCCTCGCCCACTCCACCTAGGGTGCGGCGAAAGGTTCCGGCTAAGAAACCATCCTCCAGAGGGAAAGATGTGGTTGGTCCTAGCTCGGCGGCTCCACGCCAAACCAAGGGCAAAGGAAAGGGGCTTGCCTCTGGCCCGATTGGTCCCTTGACGATGACAGCTCCGAGACAAGGGAATAGGAATCCCTTAGAAGAGAAGTTCAATGGCAAGGGAAGTGATGTAGCATTGAATCTAAAGAAGATTGACGCCTATAGCAGTGGGAAAAGGGTAGCTGACCAGAGATTTTGGAGTCATTTTCACTTGGACTACTACAGCTCTATGTACCTCCAAATGAAGACTCCAGTGGTCTGCAACCTATGGATTGACTGGAGCCATTTTGAAAGAAAGAGTTGTGGTTCCTTTGAGGAGGTGAAATAGGCTGCAGAGAGACACGGTCTCAAGTACTTGTTTTCTTTCAGATACAACTGGAATGATGAAGTCATTGCTCAGTTCTTTACAACTTGCTATTTTGCCAGCGATGAAGAAGAAAGTGTAACACCCTCATTTTCATCCATCATGCATCACATACATTATAATACATGTCTAACATTATTCCACATAAAAAAATAGGTTTAAAATGAATTTAGAGCAAAACCGCACTTAAGAATTTTGGGAAGTGCAGACTAGTCCGTTTTTGGTGCGGACAAGTCCGATTTCTCTCTGACCTCCATCGGATAGGTGCATTTTCGTGCGTACTATTCTAGGTTTTTCCTGCACATTTTCGGACTTGTCTAGTCCATTGCAGACTAGTCTGGTATTCCAGGAATCCCTAAAGTTTTGCTAAGTCCCTGGACTTGTTCGTTATTCCAGCAGACTTGTCCGTTTTTCCTCTGAATAAAATCGGACTTGTGCAGTATTGGCCACACTAGTCTGATTTTCCTCTGACCAAGTTCGGACTTGTACGATATAGTCCGGACTTGTCTGATTTCTCTCTTTCTAATTTCGGACTAGTTGGACCCCTTTTCGGACTTGTCCGGTAAATCGCGATTCTGAATTGATCTTTTATTCCATGATGTGTTTTGGATTTTACCTTAAGTGGGCCTAAGGATGTCATGTCTAACTCTTTTTGGAGCCCATGTAGGACCCCACACCAGCCTCAACCCACCCCAAACTCGAATTCCATCAAACCCTAGCCTCCACCCCCATATAAACAACCCCACCCCTTGAGTTTACATCATTTGCCTCAATTGAAGTCCACAAAACCCTAGTTCGTGGAGAGCCGCCATCAAGGAGGGAGAAAGAGATCCCGACCAAGAGGAAGAAGAGGAGGAAACGAAAGAGAATCAAGATATCCATCAAGTTTTGTTCTTCATTAACAATCCACCATCAAGATCTCATCAACCCAAGATCTTCAAGATCCAAGTGATGCCTCCAAAACTCTTGATTCATTGGAGTTCTAAACACCTGGTATACCTTCTACTCTCTATTTCTCACGTGAATTCAACCATGTTTCTCCAAATTCACGTCGATCTAGAAAATCCTAGTTCGTTGTTTCTGCGAAGGGCGGACTAGTCCGATTTTGCGATCTATTTCCTGTTGAATTAAATCTAAATTGGTTCGAATCAATTCCAAACTTGTTCATTGTTAAAATCATTTAGAACTAGTTAGTAAACATCATTAACAACTCATTAACTAGTTTTTCTTTGCATTTGAATTAATCATGCATGTCATGACATGTTGAGTAATATTTGTGCACTTATTGATTGTGATTCTTGTCTTGTATGTTTGTTGCGCGGTTTACACTGATTTGCGCTAGAGAGTGCTGCGGGGGATCTCCAGCACCAAGAGTTTGATGTCTCTGATCCTAATCAAGCCCAAGAGCAAGGCAAGTGTCCTTGAACATATTGATCCTGTTTCTAAAATAAATGTCTTGTTTACAAAACGGCATGCCTGTGTCAATTTGATGGGAATCCTATGATAGGAAGTTTACCAGCTTTGTTTAACCACCCTTGTCACCTGGAATATATGGTAGAGAGTCGGGAAGGATTTACCTTTTTGCTTCACTTAATTATTTGGGATGGGAAAACAACATTATAGATATAATTATGCATTAATGAGATTATGGTTATATGAACTGGTTAATATGATTTGGTAATGGGTGATCTAAGCAAGCATGGTATGTGGATTGGGTTGGATGTCATAGTTGTTTCGCTTGCTTTAGATCTAAGGACCGGTTCATGCGAGAATATGCCAGGACTACAGTGCCACCACGAGGCCAAGTATGGTTGTGACGTAGCTGATTAATTAGGGTATTGCTAGTATTGAATGGATCATTTGGCGCAACGGGGAAGGGGAGTCCAATTGGGTTTGGATATGATTGGCAGGACTCCCTGGGATCCGAATGAGACAAGAGGGGGCCCTTGGTTGAAGATGTGCTCAGTTGGATACATCGCCACCGGTGAAACCTCAGTGGGTCCATACATGCTAGTAGTCCCTTTGTAAAGGCTATTTTGTGATCTCTTGGCCATACACCTATGGTAGTGTTTTGGCATAATGGAGGTTTTTCTTTAGTCACCAACGGGTGATGAAATTATGAAGTTGTGGGTAATGTGATACAACCTCTGCGGAGTGTGTCTAAAAACTATCATGATAGCCGTGCTCTCAGTCACGAGCACCTGGACAACTTCCATGATTAGAGGAAACCTAGGATTGAGATGGTTATGGTTATGGTTATGGTTATGGTTGATAATATGGTTAGTACTGGTTATGGCATGGTATTATGTTTTTTGGCAGTGGATATGGTTAATGGTAATGAGAAATCTGGAATATGGATGGTGGTAATGAAATATGGACTGGTATTATGGTAACTACATAGTTTATGATGGTTTTACTTCACATACATATAATATATTGCTTTTCAAATGTTTTATTGTAGTTTTCAGTGCTTAGCCTCTATTATATTCGTCATTTGAATCAGCTACATGTCATACTTTCCACACTTGTTGAGTACGACATGTACTCACCCTTGCAATTCCCCCACCAATAGTCGCAGGTCAGGATTGGGAGCATAACAATAATAATGTGGAGTTCTAGGTCGTGTTTGCCGTCAGCTTTGCCTGTGGTGTTGATTGGAGTTGCGCTACCGTATTGCTTATGCTGCTTAGCTGCTTAGTTTGCTTATTTAGTTTATTTCCGCTGCAGTAGTTCAAATTGTCATTTATAATCATTAGAGTTTGTATTTGAGGATATTCTGAATTTTGTAATAGAAGTGCTTAATTAATCTTGTTATGTGGTAATTTTTTGTATATTCTTTTGTGATTGCACTCGTGTATGTGTGTTGAACGCCCTGGGCACAAATATACGTTCACTTGGTTTTTTTTTGGGACCGAGTGTCACAAATTGATATCAGAGCCACATGTTGACCGTAGGACGCAGCCTAGATAGAATGGACACTTTATAGCACATAGGAGCACTCAGAAATCGATGTGTTTTTGCTTGGTGTGTTGTTTGCTATATATTGATGCTTGTGTTCTTAGTAGGGGATTTTGGGATGCTTTAGCATTGCCATGTCCATATAGGCTAGTATAGGTAGGTAGTTGCTTAGTTTCAGTTCCCTTGATGCATATAGTTGGAGACGTTTTCTAAATTCTTATCTCTTGCTTTTCTTCAGATGGTGAGGACTCGCAACCAAAGGGGTGGTAATGATGAGGAGGAGAACAATGGAGCACCTCAGAACAACAATGGACAAGGACATGCCCAGGGAGCTATCAACCTTGAACAGCTATTGGCTATGCAAAACCAGCTCATGCAGACCATGATACAGACTATAGGACAGCTGCAGGCTAGCAACAACAACAATCAGCCCCACATGCCTCCACCGCCACCACCGCCGCCTAAAAACGGATTGGAGGAGTTCATGAGGACTAGGCCACCGACCTTTGCTCAAGTTGCTGACTGTATGGATGCCAATGATTGGCTCAAGTTTGTGGAGAAGAAACTTGCAATAGTCCAATGCAGTGACCGGGAGAAGGTGCTTTTCGCATCTCATCAACTTGTTGGAGCAGCTACAGATTGGTGGGATTCGCTATGCAATGCCCATGAGAACCAAGAAATGCTTACTTGGGCCTAATTCAAGGAGAGCTTTCGTTCTCATTATGTGCCAGAAGATGTTATGATCTTGAAGAGGCAAGAATTTGAGAACATGGGGCAAGGAAGATCGAGTGTGGGTGAATATCTCAATAAATTCACTCAACTCTCAAGATATGCGCCCTAGGATGTGAGCAGGAACAGTCGGAAACAATACTTGTTCATGAGGGGCCTTAACAATGAGATCCAAGTGCAATTGCTGAATTGTGATTATGCTAACTTCCAGAAGCTTGTGGATAAAGCAATTGTTGTGGAGATCAAGGTCCGTGAGATGGAGCTAGATAACAAGAGGAAGGCGTCATATCATGGACAGCAACAAGGAAGTAATGTGCACCCTCGCTTTGCGCCACCCAATGCGCCTTATTATAGTTCCTCTACTCCTGTACTACGCCCTGGTTATGCACCGCGCCCAGCTCAGTTTGTGCAGCAGCGCCCTACCATGAAAGCACTTAGGCCCCCAATGTCCTTTGCACCTCGTGCCAACTTTCCTGGTGCAAATATTCAGAACCAAGCCCGTCCCAATAATTTTGGTGCAGCAAGGAAGTGCTATACATGTGGAGAAGCAGGACACTTTGCACACCAACGTCCTAAATTAGACCTTGGTCAAGGAAGCAATGCGCCAAGACAGAACCCAAGAACCAATGGAGAACAGCCACAAGGGAACTGGGGACAGCAGAATTTTGCTCGTGGCAACGTGAACCATGTCTCAACGGAGGATACTCAACAAGCGGATGATGTGGTGATTGGTATGTTTCTCGCAAACTCCAACCCGGCGACTATGTTATTTGATTCTGGAGCATCCCATTCATTCATTGCATCAAAATATGTTGTATAGTTTGTCTATCTCTCATATGAAGTTTACTCTATTGGTTGAGTCTCCTGGAGGAGCGATGAGGAAAAATATAGTATGTCCAAAAGTAAGCCTTAGAATAAGGGGGGGTAGATTTCTTTGCCAACCTCATTGTTTTGGATTCTCAAGGATTGGACATTATACTTGGTATGGACTGGTTGAGGAAGCACAATGGATTCATTGAATGTGCCACGAAGACGGTGAAGTTAACCAATGAGGAAGGGATCACCATAGAATTTGAGGCATCTCAACACGCACCGAAGCAATTGGAGCTGAACCATATGGACGGTGCCGCAATTGAGGAGATTCCGGTGGTGTGTGACTTTTTGGATGTGTGTGGATTACCGAGCTCTCAATGAGGTGACCATTAAGAACAAGTACACCTTGCCACGCATAGAAGATTTGTTCGATTAGAGGAAGGGTGCATGTTCTTCTCCAAGATTGATTTGAGGTCAGGATACTTTCAAATGCAGATTAGACCATCGGACATACCCAAGAAAGCTTTTCGGGCACGGTATGGATATTTTGAGTACACTGTGATGTCTTTTGGATTGACCAATGCACATGCCTACTTTATGTTGCTTATGAATAAGGTCTTCATGGAGTACTTGGATAAGTTCGTTGTGGTGTTCATTGATGACATTATGATCTACTCGAGAATCAAGGGAGAGCATGAGGAACACTTGAGGCTTACATTGCAAAAATTGAGGGAGCATCAATTGTATGCCAAGTTCAGCAAGTGCCATTTTGGTTGAAAGAAGTGTCATTTCTGGGTCATATCATATCGAGGGGAGGAGTATCGGTCGACCCCGGAAAAGTGAGAGACATGTTGTGGTGAGAACCCCCACAGAATGTAAAGGAGATCCGGAGTTTTCTTAGAATGGATGGATATTACCGTAGGTTCATCAAAGACTTTTCCAAGATAGCCAATCCAATGGCGGAGTTGCTAATGAAGGGGAAAGCGTTTCAATGGACTCAAGCTTGTCAAGAGAGTTTTGAGGAGTTGAAGAAAAGGTTAACAACAGCTCCAATTTTGGTATTGCCGTACGGGAGCAAGAGTTCTGATATTTATTGTGATGCATCGAGACAAGGACTTAGATGTGTGCTCATGCAAGAAGGTCAAGTGGTTGCCTATGCATCGATACAATTGAAGAAACATGGGAAGAATTATTCAACGCATGATTTGGAACTTGCAGCCGTTGTACACGCATTGAAGATTTGGAGACACTACATCCTTGGACATAGGTGTGAAATTGATACGGATCATAAGAGTCTCAAGTATATATTCACGCAAACGGACCTGAATTTAAGGCAAGATGGTTGGAGCTCATCAAGGATTATAATGTGGGGATCAACTATCATCCAGGGAAGGCTAATGTAGTGGTCGATGCCTTGAGTAGGAAGGGAGTAAGTCATCAACTTGCGGTTCGAAAGCTGCCATCCGAGTTATGTAAGGAGTTTGAATGGTTGAATCTTGGATTTGCGAATGAGATGGGGATAATGGAGTTAAATCCAACCTTGGAGCGAGAAATTCGAGAGGGTCAGACAAAGGATGAGGAAATCAAGGAAAGGATCAGAGAAATGAGAGAATTCAGATTTGATGAGGATGAACATGGTACTTTATGGCTTGGAAAAAGGATCATTGTGCCTAACGTGAAGCATATTTGGGAGACAATATTAAAAGAGGCACATGGCTCGCCATACTCAATTCATCCCAGTTGTACCAAGATGTACAAGGACTTGAAGACTTGTTATTGGTGGGCTAGCATTAAAAAGGATATAGCTGAATATGTAGCATTGTGTGATGTGTGCTAACGAGTCAAGACGGAACATCAAAGGCCAGCCGGATTATTGCAGCCATTGAAGATTCTAGAATGGAAGTGGGAAGAAATTGGCATGGACTTTATAGTTGGATTATCATGTACCCAGTCCGGTTATGACTCTGTATGCGTAATTGTTGATCAGTTGACCAAATCAGCTCATTTCATCTCTGTGAATACCAAGTATACCGTTGCACAATTACCCGAATTATACATGGAGCATATTGTCTGCCAACATGGAGTTCCAAAGAGGATAGTGTCGAATAGAGGTTCGCAATGTACCTTCAGGTTTTGGCAGAAATTGCATGAAGCATTGGGAACAAAGTTGAATTTCAGCTCAGCATATCACCCTCAAACGGACGGACAAACTGAGAGGACCAATCGGATTTTGGAGGACATGTTAAGAGCATGTGCTTTAAAGCATGGGAAAAGTTGGGACAAGAGCTTGCCATATGTAGAATTTTCATACAACAATAGTTACCAAGCAAGTTTGAAAATGTCGCCTTATGAAACACTATATGAGAGGAAGTGTAGGACTCCCTTGTTCTGGAATGAGATAGGAGAAACTCAAGTATTTGGTCCGGATGTGTTGCTAGAAGCCGAAAAACAAGTCCAGATTATTCGCGAAAACTTGAGGGCTGCTCAATCAAGTCAAAAAGGCTATGCGTACAATAGGAGAAGGAAACTAGCCTTTGAAGTGCGAGATTTTGTCTACCTAAGGTGTCACCAATGAGAGGTCATAAGAGGTTTAACATAAGAGGCAAGCTAGCACCTCGATACATTGGTCCATTCAAGATTTCGGACAAAAGAGGAGAAGTGGCACATAAGTTGGAGATGCCCGCACATTTATCGGATGTTCATGATGTCTTTCATGTCTCCCAGCTCAAGAAGTGCTTGAGAGTGTCGGAAGAACAAGTGCCAATGGAAGAACTGGAATTAGAGGCAGATTTGACTTATGTCGAGCAACCGGTCAAAATCTTGGAAACCAAGGAAAAGTCACAAGGAACAAGACTATTAGATAGTGTAAAGTGCAATGGAAGCATCACATGGAATCAGAGGCAACTTGGCAACTGGAAGATGATCTCAAGAAGGAATTTCCCTATCTCTTCTCTTCCGTGTGAATCTTGAGAGCGAGATTCATTTTAAAGGGGGTAGGTTTGTAACACCCTTATTTTCATCCATCATGCATCGCATACATTCTAATACATGTCTAACATTATTCCACATAAAAATAAATAGGTTTAAAATGAATTTAGAGCAAAACCGCACTTAAGAATTCTGAGAAGTGCGGACTAGTCCGTTTTTGGTGCGGACTAGTCTGATTTCTCTTTGACCTCCATCGGATAGGTCCATTTTCATGCGGACTATTCTGGGCTTTTGCGGACTTGTCCGGTCCATCGCGGACTAGTCCGGTATTCCAGGAATCCATGAAATTTTGCTAAGTCCCTGGGCTTGTCCGGTATTCTAGCGGACTTGTCCATTCTTCCTCTGACTAAAATCGGACTTGTCCGATTTTTGCCAGAATTATATGATTTTCCTCTGACCAAGTTTGGACTTGTCCGATATAGTTCGGACTTGTCCGATTTCTCTCTGTCTAACTTTGAACTAGTTCGGCCCCTTTTTGTACTTGTCTGGTAAATCGCGATTCCAAATTGATCTTTTATTCCATGACGGGTTTTGAGTTTTACCTTAAGTGGGACTAAGGATGTCATTTCTAACTCATTTTTGATCCCATGTTGGACCCCACACCGGCCTCAACCTACCCCAAACTCGAATTCCATCAAACCCTAGCCTCCACCCCCATATCAACAACCCCACCCCTTGACTTTACATCCTTTGCATCAATTGAAGTCCACAAAACCCTAGTTCGTGGAGAGCCGCCATCAAGGAGGGAGAAGGAGATCTCGAGCAAGAAGAAGAAGAGGAGGAAACAAAAGAGAATCAAGATCTCCATCAAGTTTCGTTCTTCATCAACAATCCACCATCAAGATCTCATCAACCCTAGATCTTCATGATCCAAGTGTTTCCTCCAAAACTCTTGATTCATTGGAGTTCTAAACACTTGGTATACCT
The DNA here is from genome assembly GCA_036927565.1 of Tuctoria greenei. Classification (NCBI taxonomy): domain Eukaryota; kingdom Viridiplantae; phylum Streptophyta; class Magnoliopsida; order Poales; family Poaceae; genus Tuctoria; species Tuctoria greenei. The sequence goes on along the minus strand of JAYESD010000003.1, from coordinate 184,558,231 downwards.
TCTACTCTCTATTTCTCACGTGAATTTAACCCCGTTCCTCCAAATTCACGTCGATCTAGAAAACCCTAGTACGCTGTCTCTGCGAAGGGCGGACTAGTCCGATTTTGCAATCTGTTTCCTGTTGAATTAAATATAAATTGGTTTGAATCAATTCCAAACCTATTCAAACTTGTTAAAAGCTATTAGAACTAGTTAGTAAACATCATTAACAATTCATTAACTAGTTTTACTTTGCATTTGCATTAATCATGCATGTCATGACATGTTGAGTAATATTTGTGCACTTATTGATTGTGATTCTTGTCTTGTATGTTTGTTGTGCGGTTTAGACGGATTTGCGTCAGAGAGTGCTGGGGAGGATCTCCAGCACCAAGAGCTTGAAGTCTCTGATCCTAATCAAGCCCAATAGCAAGGCAAGTGTCCTTGAATGTCTTGATCCTGTTTTTAAAATAAATGTTTTGTTTGCAAAATTGCATGCTTGTGTCAATTTGATGGGAACCCTATGATAGAAAGTTTACTAGCTTTGTTTAACCACCCTTGTCACCTGGAATATATGGTAGAGAGTCAGGAAGGGCCTTTTACCTTTTTGCTTTGCTTAATTAATTGGGATGCGAAAAATAATATTACACATATAATTATGCATTAATGAGATTATGGTTATATGAATTTGTTAATATGATTTGGTAATGGGTGATCTAAGAAAGCATGGTATGTGTATTGGGTTGGGTGTCATGGTGGTTTCACTTGCTTTAGATCTAAGGACCGGTTCATGCGAGAATATGCCAGGACTATAGTGCCACCACGAGGACAAATATGGGTGTGGCGTAGCTGATTAACTAGGGTATTGCTAGTATTGAATAGATCATTTGGCGCACTGGGGAAGAGGAGTCGGATTGGGCTTGGATATGGTTGGCGGGACTCCCTGGGATCCGAATGGCACAAGAGCGGACCCTTGGTTGAAGATGTGCTCAGGTTGAGACATCGCCACCGGTGAAGCCATAGTGGGTCCGTACATGCTAGTAGTCCCTTTGTAAAGGTTATTTTGTGATCTCTTGGCCATGCACCTATGGTAGTGTTTTGGCATAATGGAGGTTTTTCCTTAGTCACCGACGGGTGATGAAATCACGAACTTGTGGGTAAAATGGTACAACCTCTGCAGAGTGTGTCTAAAAACTATCATGATATCGTGCTCTCGATCACGAGCACCTGGACAACTTCCATGATTAGAGGGAAACTTGGGATTGAGATGGTTATGGTTGATAATATGATTGGTACTGGTTATGGGATGGTATTATGGGTTTGGCAGTGGATATGGTTAATGGTAATGAGAAAATTTGGAATATGGATGGTGGTAATGAAATATTGACTGGTATTATGGTAACTACATAGTTTATGATGGGTTTACTTCACATACATATAGTATATTGCTTTTCAAATGTTTTATTGTACTTTTCAGCGCTTACCCTCTATTATATTCATCATTTGAATCAGTTGAGTACGACATTTACTCACCCTATCAATTCCCCCACCAATAGTTGCAGGTCAGGATTGGGAGTATAACAATGATAATGTGGAGTTCTAGGCCGTGTCTGCCGTCAGCTTTGCCTGTGGTGTTGATTGGAGTTGCGCTACCCTATTGCTTATGTTTTAGCTGCTTAGTATGCTTATTTAGTTTATTTACGCTGCATTAGTTCAAGTTGTTATTTATAATAATTAGAGCTTGTATTTGAGGATATTCTGAATTTTGTAATAGAAGTGGTTAATTAATCTTTTTCTGTTGTAATTTTTTGTATATCCTTTTGTGATTGCACTCGTGTATGTGTGTTGAACGTCCTAGGCACACATATGTGTTTACTTGGTTCTTTTTTTGGGACCTGGTGTCACAAATTGGTATCAAAGCCACAAGTTGACCGTAGGACTCAACCTAGATAGAATGGACACTTTAGAGCATATAGGAGCACTAAGAAATCGATGTGTTTTTGCTTGGTGTGCTGTTTGCTATATAATGTTGCTTGTGTACTTAGTAGGGGATTTTGGGATGCTTTAGCATTGCCATGTCCACATAGGCTACTATAGGTAGGTAGTTGCTTAGTTTCATATTCCTTGATGCATATAGGTGGGGATGTTTTCTAAATTCTTATCTCTTGCTTTTCTTCAGATGGTGAGGACTCGCAACCAGAGGGATGGCAATGATGAGGAGGAGAACAATGGAGAATCTCAGAGCAACAATGGACAAGGACCTGCCCAGGGAGCTATCAACCTTAAGCAGCTATTGGCTATGCAAAACCAGCTCATGCAGACCATGATACAGACTATGGGACAGCTGCAGGCTAGCAACAACAACAATCAGCCCCACATGCCTCCACCGCCGCCCCCGCTGCCCCAAAACAGATTGGGGGAGTTCATGAGGACTAGGCCACCGACCTTTGCTCAAGCTGCTGACCCTATGGATGCTGATGATTGGCTCAAGTCCGTGGAGAAGAAACTTGCAATAGTCCAATGCAGTGATCGGGAGAAGGTGCTTTTCGCATCTCATCAACTTGTTGGAGCAGCTGCAGATTGGTGGGATTCGCTATGCAACGCCCATGAGAACCAAGAGAGGATCACTTGGGCTGAATTGAAGGAGAGCTTCCGTTCTCATTATGTGCCGGAAGCTGTTATGATCTTGAAGAGGCAAGAATTTGAGAACATGAGGCAAGGAAGATCGAGTGTGGGTGAATATCTCAATAAATTTACTCAACTCTCAAGATATGCGCCCGAGAATGTGAGTCGGGACAGCCGGAAACAATATTTGTTCATGAGGGGCCTTAACAATGAGATCCAAGTGCAATTGCTGAATTGTGATTATGCTCACTTCCAGAAGGTTGTGGATAAAGAAATTGTTGTGGAGATCAAGGTCTGTGAGATGGAGCTAGATAACAAGAGGAAGGCGCCATATCAAGGACAACAACAAGGAAGTAATGTGCACCCTCGCTTTGCGCCACCCAATGCGCCTTATTATAGCTCCTCTGCTCCTGTACAGCACCCTGGTTATGGACCGCATCCAGCTCAGTTTGTGTAGCAGCACCCTATCATGAAAGCACCTAGGCCCTCAATGTCTTTTGCACCCCGTGCTCAACTTTCCTGGTGCAAATGTTCAGAACCAAGCCCGTGCCAATAGTTCTGGTGCAGCAAGGAAGTTCTATACATGTGGAGAAGCAGGACACTTTGCACACCAATGTCCTAAATCAGACCTTGGTCAAGTAAGCAATGCGCCAAGACAGAACCCAAGAACCAATGGAGAACAGCCACAAGGGAACCGTGGATAGCAGAATTTTGCTCGTGGCAACGTAAACCATGTCTCAACGGAGGATGCTCGACAAGCGGATGACGTGGTGATTGGTATGTTTCTCGCAAACTCCAACCTGGCGACTATGTTATTTGATTTTGGAGCATCGCATTCATTCATTGCATCAAAATATGTTGCCAAGTATAGTTTGCCTATCTCTCATATGAAGTTTACTCTATTGGTTAATTCTCCTTGAGGAGAGATGAGGACAAATATAGTATATCCAAAAGTAAGCCTTAGAATAAGGGGGGTAGATTTCTTCGCCAACCTCATTGTTTTGGATTCTCATGGATTGGACATTATACTTGGTATGGTCTGGTTGAGGAAGCACAATGGAGTCATTGAATGTGCCACGAAGACGGTGAAGTTGACCAATGAGGAAGGGATCATCATAGAATTTGAGGCATCTCAACATGCACCGAAGCAATTGCAGTTGAACCATATGGACGGTGCCGCAATTGAGAAGATTTCGGCGGTGTGTGAATTTTTGGATGTGTTTCTGGATGAGTTGCCAGGTATGCCACCTGATCACGACATTGAGTTTGTTATTGATTTAATACCTGGAACTGCACCTATAGCTAAGAGGCCATATAGGATGCCTTCTAAGGAGTTAGCATAGCTCGAGAAGCAGATTCAAGAGCAACTCTAGAAGGGTTTTATTCACCCAAGCTCTTCACCTTGGGGAGCCCCCGTTCTTTTTGTGGATAAGAAGGATGGATCACAAAGGATGTGTGTGGATTACCGAGCTCTCAATGAGGTGACCATCAATAACAAGTACACCTTGCCACGCATAGAAGATTTGTTCGATCAGATGAAGGGTGCATGTGTCTTCTCCAAGATTGATCTGAAGTCAGGCTTCTTTCAGATGAAGATTAGACCATCGTACATACCCAAGACAGCTTTTCGGACATGGTATGGATCTTATGAGTACACTGTGATGTTGTCGACTGTTGGAGTCGGCAGATCCCCTGACACTATGAAAGTGTGGAAGGAGTTTGTGGTTCGGTTTGGGCGCGCGGAGACTCAAGTAGGTGAAACGCGATTGGGCACGAGTGACACCGTTGTTTACGTGGTTCGGGCCGCCTGAGCGTAATACCCTACTCCACGGGTGTGTGTGTGTGTTGTATTAACTTGTGAGCTTCAGAGAGTTCAAAAGTTCTCCCCTCGTGTATCGTCGGTTTGTCCTTTTATAACACAAGGACAAACCGTTACAAGTCAGCCTGGCCCGACATGTGGCCCTGGCGGTTATTAGTATTGATACACGAGATTAATTGTTGTTAATAACCCTGTAACGGCTCCGACAGTGCCGTTACAGGTGTTAAGATCGTCCGATTAATTACCATTAACGTGGAATTAATGGTAATTAATCGGGTCTTGAAGTCTGCGGCTGTCCTTTGGAGATCCGGAGCCGTTACAACGTCTCCTGGGGGTTTTAAGCAGCTAGCTCCGACGTGTGGACACGTGGCAGCTCCGGAGCTTGCTTGGGAGAAGCGGGAAGCTCCGGGGTGACCTGGCACGTGTCAGGTCCGGAGCTTCTCTCGGTCAGGGGTTACCTCCGGAGGTGCCGTTTCAGTACCTAGCCCGGAGCTTCACCCTTGTGGGTAATAACTCTGGTCTGTCAGTACATGTGGCAACCTAGAGGTTAACCATGTTGGAGAAGCGGGTCCGGTCTCGTCTAGCGAGTGGGCCCCCGAGGGTCTTCAATTTGAATAGATGTCCTTCCCTTGAGATCTTTGTAACCTCAGGGGGTGTATGGTTTTTAGGGTACCGACAGTGGCCCCCTGGACCTACCTCCGGGGAAGGCCAACGGGATGAAGTCATTCCGTCGGAGGTGGGTCCACACTTGCGACTCTTGAACTGGGTCTTCAAGGGTCTTTGGAGGTGCCTTCGGTGGGACTTTACGGTTAAGTGCCGACGCGTGGCGCACCTCAGGCGGCAGATAAGATCTTTGACGTGCGGATCTCTCGCAATTGAAGGTCGTCGGTTCCCGATACGAAAACCGTATCGGTTCCGCGTGCCTTGTCAGTCCGCCGCCTTTGGGTTTCCCGCCTCGTGATGACAACTGTTCGCCTGGGTAAGAACCTCGACTTGATCGTCAGGGTGGTCCCGGGCCCTCTTGTCATCGGCTGGGTTGAATTCTTGAGTAATATCCTTGACTCCCCTGCAGTTTCCATCCAAGCGTTGCGAGGGCTTACTTAAGAAGGAAAGCGCACCGTCGGGAGTTCTTTACGCTTTCCATCTGTTCTTGCGCTCAAACTCCCAACTCGTGCTTTGCTTCTCTTCTCTCGCCTAGCTGTGCTGCGATGGAGTTGGGTCTGCGTGAGAGTCGTTTGAAGACGGAGAGCGATCTGAAGAAGGTCCGAGCCCTCATGGGGTGGTCGTCGGACTTCTTCAACCGTTCGGTTCGCGCCGGAGGGGAGCTTCCCTTTAAAAAGGAGCACTCCGGCGAAATGGTGTACTTTTCATCGTACGCCATGGTGGGGCTGATCCCACCGTTTTCTTCCTTCTTCTTGATGCTGCTGGACTTCTATGGTCTGCAGCTATACCACCTTGGCCCTCACTCCCTCCTCCTTGTGTCCATCTTTGTCCACTTCTGCGAGATGTGGGTGGGCATCCCTCCTTGCATCGAGCTCTTCCGCACCTTCTTCACCGTCCAAACCACCGGCCGAAGTGACGAGTACCTTGGCTTCTACTACTTTGTGAAGCGCAAGAAGTGCCCATTCAAGTACCTCCGGTCGTTCCCTTCCGGGAAGTGGGATGACTGGAAGAAAGATTGGGTAGTCGTCCGGGTGGAGGAGCACGAGCGGTTGGAGCTGCCAGACGGTCTGCCCGGCATTGACACGTCGGTGTGGAGCGAAGTTCCGGTGCTGGCGGCAGCTTTCGACCCCATCCTGTCCAGGATCCGCCAATGTGTGGAGGGAGGACTGACTCCCCAGGCGGTGTTCTGCAACTTCCTGTCCAACAGGTGGGCACCGCTGAAGAGGAGGGAGAAGCTCGCATGGGCCCTCAACAGCGTGATGGACGAGGACCGGGTCGAGACCGGGTTGAAGTCCAGCATGGTGGGGAAGTCCTTGGAGTTTCACCTCAAGAAATTCCAGCACGGCATCGATGTTGACGGAGAGTACTTGACTCCGCCGCCGGCTTTCCTCCCCCTGAACGTGGAAGTTGAGTTCAGCAGGGAGCTCCGGCGGAAGATGCCCGCGCTTGACGACCTTGGCGTCGTCGAGAGAAGATCGACCGCCCGGTTGGCGATCCCTGGGTTGTCGGAAGGCGGCCCCGCCCCTGTCTCTCAGCCAAGAGCTGAGGTCACCGGCAAGGGCAAGGAGCTGGCGGAGGAGCCAGAGAGCCGGAAGAGGAAGCTGCGACATGCTGACGGGAGGTCCGTCGGGCTTGCTACTTCCCCGCCAGTTCCCTGTCCTCAGGAAGGAGGATCCTCCGCCGCTGTAGCGGCTGTCCCCGTGGTGGGGTCTTTCCGGAGCGCAACTGTTCCGGCGGTGGGATCCTCCCGGAGTGCGGCTGTTCCCGTGATGGGTCCCTCCGGAGGTGCCAGCTCCGGACAGGCGACTCCGGTTCGAGAAGCGGTGAGGGCCTCCAGGTCCAGGAGTTCTTCCCGGTCAAGGAGAGCTCCGACCCGGGAAACGCCCGCGGCCTCGGCGAGTCTTGGGAGTCCTTCTGGAGCTCCTACACCGACCATGACCAGCCCGGAACGTCCGAGAAAGAGGTTCCGCGCAAGCTGGTGCGTGAGCCTCCCAAGGTAATTTTTCTTGCTTACCTAAATTAATTTTTAATTATAGTATCTATTTGCTCAATTTCTTCATTCTTCATCTGCAGCGTTCCCAAGAAGGGGAGTGAAGCTCCGCCCTCAGCCACAGTGTCTGAGGCTGCGGGGGCATCTGCTCCTGCTCCGGTGCCACCCCAAACGGAGGCTGCGACAGCTCCGGCGCCGGCTGTCGTGGTCATGGACCTCGACTCGTCTCCCGAAGTTCCCGTGGTAGCGCCGGACCAAGGGATTGAAGAAGCGCCAGCGGCACCCGCTCCGGAGGTTGAAGCTCCGGGCCTTGGTGCTGCAGAAGTAGATGCTCCGGCTGTCGAGCCGGAGGAAGTAGCGGTCCCGGTTTCAGAGCCGGAAAGTGCTGAAGCCCCGGCGGTTGAGCCGGAGATAGCTGAAGCCCCGGCATGCGAGCCGGAAGTTGAAGTGGTCCCGGCAATCGAGCCGGTTACTTCTGAAGCTCCGGTTGCAGAGCCGGTAATTATTGGAGCGCCGGCTGCAGAGCCGGTGGTCGAAGAGGCGAGGGAGCTTGAGCTTCCCTCAGAAGAAGCGTCCCGGCTGGAGCCAGTGGAGGCGACGACGTCAATGGTACCCGTGGCGAAGCCAGAGTGCCTGAACGAAGTCGCCGGCCCCCAGCCTGAGGGGTCGAATGAAGACTTGGTGGCGGGACCTTCTTCGGTGGCGACTGAGGCCATCCCGGAGGAGTGCCCTAGTGTCTTGGAAGCCCGGGGTTCCACTCTCGTAGAGTGGGACCCAATTTTTATAAATGAAGACCCGCTGGAACCAGCGGAGGAGACCCCAGAAGGTCCGGAGCCCATCTCGCTGTCGATGTCCATCGACAACGCTTGCTCCAGTCTGCGCCAAGTCCAACTAGCCTTCTTCCACGACAGCAAGGTTCTTGAAGAGGAGCGCCAAACCCTTAGGAGGTGGCGTAATCGACTCCAATTCGAGACCAAGCTGGCGCAGTCGAGGATTGCTGAGGACAAGGAATGGATCAGGCGGGAGAAGGTCCGCCTGGAGCTCTGGGGTGAGATGCTGGATGAGAGGGAGAGCATGACTCACAACCTCGACGCCCAATCCCGGGAGTACCATGACCAAGCTAAGGCTGCTAATGATGCGGCCAACGCTCGGTTCGATCAACTCGAGGCCATCAGTACTGCACTCATCAAGCGCCGAGAGGCACTTGAGGGGAGGGAAAAACGGCTCGAGGATGAGGAGCTAAAACTCCTGGAGCTACGGGATGACGTCCTGCGACGTGAAGAAGAGCTCGCCGAGAAGACAGCTCTGGCGGACAAGGGCCTCGAGGAGCGCGCTAAAAAATTGGAAGAGCGCTGCCTCGAGGAGGAGGAGAAGACTTGGGTGCGAGGGCACGAGCTCTACGAGTATGAGTGTACCCTCGTCGCCCGGGAGAAGAAAATAGAGGCTAGGGAGAAAGACCTGGTCGACCGCCGGAACAAGATCCACCTCCGGGAGGAGGAGCTCGGAAGACTCGAAAAGCGGGTTGCTGCGAAGATTCAGCAAAACGCCAAAGAAGTTGAGCGCCTCTCCCGCGAGAATTCGGAGCTGGCGGCGGCCCGGAGGTCCTTGGAAGAAATGAAGGGCCTGAGGAAGACGGACTCCCTGCAAATTTGGGAGTTCCTGAGCAAGGCCGACGATGCGCTAGTGCCGATGGGTTTCAGCCCCGTGCTCCCGGATGATCCGGAGCCGGAGCCGGACCTTGCGTTGCAAGCGTTGAGCGCTGCGGGCAGCAAGCTCTCCAAGGTGGGCGACGTCATCGCGGACCAGCTGGAGGTCGAGGGGCAATCCCTGGCTAGGAACGTCACAGAGTATGTGTTGACGTGTTACACTAGCCGGAACCCTCGATTCCCTCTGGACCCGGTGCTTGAAGGCCCCGTCGAAGGAGAAGGCGAAGCTACCCGAGCCAACGTGTCGGAGGTCGCTCAGAAGGTCGCTGAGTTCTTCCATAGGGTCTAGGACTATCTTTCTTAGCCTTTATTTGTATCTTCTCTTCTTCCTCAATTTTGTAATCCCTTGTCTCCAGATGTAATCTCCGGTCTTCTGATGAAATGAAATCCCCAATTTTTCGTGAATTTCATTTTTTGTCTTCAACATCTTTGTCTTCACTTGGCCCCCTGGTAGATGTGCACAATTTGATTGTGGACATGTACCAAAAGGATGTTGAGTTTTGTTGAAGACAAATTTGCTTCGAACTTGTATAGTTTAGGTCCGAAGTTTTCGATAGTGAAGGTCCCTTGAAGTCGTCGGAGCTTAGAAGCTCCGGCACTGTCCATCGTCGGAGCTTAGTAGCTCCGGCAGTAGCCTCTACCAACACGTTGAGTGTCGATAGTTAATACTTCGAGGTGTCGGAGCTTAGTAGCTCCGGCAATGACCCTTGCCACGCCTGGCTTGCTGGCAACAGACTCTAGTGATAGAGTCTTCTCACCATCTTTAAGTTAACGCCGGTGGGAGTCGGAGCTTGATTAACTCCGATTTTTCTCCATCAATATTACGTTTATTTTTCCTGCACACTTAAGCCAAGAAAAACAGTAAAATTCGTTCCTTATCTATAACTTCGTCGCGGCTTACGGTTCTCAAGAGAATTTCAAGTTGAACACGATTTTTAGTATAATTGGATGAATTGTCTTTTCTTTTAGATCCAATTGTCCATGGACCCACCTTACTTTGGCCTGCCGGGATGTAGGTAGAGTGGCGTACTTAGGGTGCTTGACCAGGCTAAGTCGATAGCGCACTCCAGCCCTAGAGTGGCTTGGCGGCTTTCAGGCGAGTTGACCACAGACGATATTTAAATCTAAAAAATCTGACAATTCAACTCAAATTGTACATAAACCGGTTAAACTAGAACTTCTTAAGAATTGCACGTTTCTGTTATAGACAAGAAAGAGAAAAATAAAAATGTCGAGCCTTATGCAAAAATGAATGCACGTGGAGTCTATTTCACATGAAGATGTCTTTCATTATAGGTCCGGGGTACAGGGGAAACAAATACACTCTTAGGGTACGGAACCAGGCTAAGTGTGTTCGGTTTCTCGTTTGACCCAGGGTAGTTAGCTACACTTCTAGTCCGGAGACTGTATCAAGTGTTGCATGAGCTTTCCAAACCTTTCGGGAAAGGTCCGGCTGCTCTCCCGGAGGAACTACCCGACTCTGTACAATGACTCTATAACATACACTTCAAGTTACTTAAGACTCACCTCCATGGAATTAAGTGTAGAACTTACGGAGGTGCTCGATGTTCCAAGGATTTGGGAGAGGTGTCCCATCCTCGGTAGCCAAGCGAACGCTTCCGGGACGGGATACTTTGATCACTCGGAAGGGTCCTTCCCAGCCGGGGGAGAGTTTGTTTTGCCCTTCTCTGGATAGTATTCTCCGTAGCACCAGATCGCCTTCCTCGAGCTGTCGGTTGTGTACATGCCGCTGATGATAGCGCCGTAGAGCTTGGCGGTATCGGGCATTCCGAACAGCTGCTTGGCACCTTCCCTCCTCGAGGAGGTCTAGGTCTTCACGCCGGAGCTGGTCCTGCGCGGCTTCGTCGAAGGTCCGGACTCGGAGGGAACCCAAGGTGATTTCCGGAGGAAGGATAGCTTCAGCCCCGTACACCAGGAAGAAGGGTGTTTCTCCGGTTGCCCGACTTGGAGAAGTCCTGTTAGCCCATAGAGTGGGCGGAAGCTCTTCGATCCAATTAGCTCCGTGCTTTTTCAAACGCTCATAAGTGCGCGTTTTGAGTCCTTTAAGGATCTCTGCATTTGCTCTCTCGGCTTGTCCATTGCTGGCAGGATGAGCTACGGAAGCGTAGCAAACTTGTATGCCGAGGTCTTCGCAATATCCTTGAAATGCGGAGCTTGTGAACTGAGTCCCATTATCAGTGATGATCTTATTTGGGACTCCGAATCTGCTCACAATAGATTGTAGAAAATTGATTGCAGATTGTTTGTTGATCGTCACAACAGGAGTAGCTTCCGGCCACTTGGTGAACTTGTCGATGGCGACGTACAGGAACTTGTAACCTCCGACGGCTCTTGGGAAGGGTCCCAAGATGTCCATCCCCCACACAGCGAAAGGCCATGTAGGAGGTATCATTTGTAAGGACTGAGCAGGTGTATGAATTTGCTTTGCATGAAATTGGCATGCTTTGCATTTTTTCACTAGCTCAGTAGCATCCTGGAGCGCTGTAGGCCAGTAGAAGCCGTGCCGAAAGGCTTTTCTGACCAGCGTGCGGGAAGACGCGTGGTTCCCACACTCACCTCCATGGATTTCTGCGAGGAGCTCGCAGCCTTCTTCCCTTGTGATGCACCGCATTAGGATGCCGTTGGCACCGCGCCGGTAGAGATCCCCTTCTACCAACGTGTATCTTTTAGCCAATCTGACTACCCGGTCAGCGGATACATCATCGTCAGGAAGGATGTTGTCTTTCAAGTAGTTCCGGATCTCCGAGATCCATGCATCGGAACTGACTTGAGCATTTGAGTCTTGCGTGCTGGGTTGCTCAGAGCTTCCGGCAGCACCTACGACCCTTGATGGCTGCCATGGTAACAGGGCCATCGGGACCGTCAGCTTCGGGATGCTGATCTCGCCCCCTTCGTTCAGTTCGGCAGGCTGAACTGTGGGTTTTGACAACCTCCGGACAAAGGTTCCGTCTGGAGCCGGAGCTCCGGTTGACGCCTTGGTCGAGAGTTCGTCAGCTTCAGCGTTGTGAGCACGCTGAACATGGTGAAGGTCTAGGACTTCGAAGTCCTTCTGAAGCCTCTGGACTTCAAGGAGATAAGCAGCCAGCTGGAGATTATTGCAGGAGCATTCACCCTTCACCTGTTTGATGACAAGTTGTGAATCTCCTTTGACCAGCAACTGCTTGACACCATATGATAGTGCCACCTTTAATCCATATATGAGTGCTTCGTACTCCGCCATGTTGTTGGTTGCCTTGAAGTCAAGGTGCACCATGTATTTCACCTTCTCCCCGGTTGGTGCGAGGAGAAGGATTCTAGCTCCGGCTCCCTGCTTCTGCATGGAGCCGTCGAAGTAAAGGGTCCAGTGAGGCTTAGTGAAGGCCGGAACTTGTGGTTCCGTCTTCTGCTCGCTGGGGCCCCCAGGGTTTAATGGAGAGGGAGTCCATTCTGCCACGAAATCTGCCAATGCTTGACTCTTGATTGCTTGTCTTGGAATGAATTCGAGGTCGAATTCAGCCAGTTCCGCTGCCCACTTTGCTATATTCCCAGTTGAATTGGGATTATGCAGGATCGCTCGAAGTGGATATGAGGTTACCACCGAGACTTTGTGAGCTTGGAAATAGTGTCGAAGCTTCCTTGAGGCAATAAGAACTGCGTAAAGCAGCTTATGCACCTCTAGGTATCGAGTCTTGGCATCATGTAACACTTCACTGATGAAGTATACTGGGCGTTGAATGGTCCGGACCTTCCCGGAGGGGTCCGGAGCTTCCTCTCCGTTGATCCGGACCCTGTCGGAGGGGTCCAGACTATCTTCGGGGACCTCCGAGTTCTGGGTGGAGGAACCCGGAGCTTCTTCAGGAATGACCTGGATCCTCTCGGAGGAACCAGGGTCCTCTGAAGTGGCTTCTTGTGGGTTCAAGTCTGGGAGCTGGGACCCAGACCCTCTTTCAGGAACCTCCGGATCCTCCCGAAGGGATCTGGATTCCTGAGTATTGGGTAGTTCCGGTCTCTCCGCAACCAGAACCATACTGACGACTTCGTCAGCTGCTGAAATGTAAAGCAATAAAGGCTCACCAGGGTTCGGAGCTACCAAGACTGGTAGGGTGGTGAGGAACTGTTTCAGTTCCTGGAATGCCTTCTCTGCTTCTTCAGACCATTGGAATGGTCCGGACTTCCTTAGTAACTTGAAGAAAGGAAGTGCCCTTTCCGCCAGTCTTGAAATGAACCGACTGAGGGCTGCTAGACATCCAGTTAATTTTTGGACGTCTTTGATGCGGGTTGGTGGCCGCATGTCTTCAATGGCTTTTATCTTCGCCGGATTAGCCTCTATGCCACGGTGACTTACCAGGAAACCAAGAAGCTTTCCGGAACTAACCCCAAATACGCATTTGTCTGGGTTTAGCTTCGTGCGAGTGGCCCGCAGCTTGTCGAAGACAGCCTGTAAGGTGTCCAAGAGGGACTCCTTGTTCTTGACTTTGACCACGATGTCATCAACGTACACTTCCACTATGTCTCTGATGAGTTCTTCAAAAGTTTTGTACATTGCTCGTACAAAAGTTGAAGCTGCATTCTTGAGACCAAAAGGCATGGCTGTGTAACAATACAATCCATCCACTGTGATGAATGAAGTATGTTCTTCATCTTCCCTAGACATCCGGATTTGATGATATCCTGAATATGCGTCTAGAAAACACAGTAACTCGCACCCGGAGGTGGAATCCACTATCTGGTCTATTCTAGGTAGTGGGAATGGATCTTTTGGGCATGCCTTATTCAGTGTGGTGTAGTCGATGCACATCCGAAGTTTCCCGCCGGCTTTAGGCACAACGACTGGGTTTGCCAGCCATTTTGGATGGTAGACTTCTCGGATGAATCCGGCTTCGAGCAACTTCTTCACTTCTTGTCGGATGAAGTTATGTCGCTCTACAGATTGCTTCCGAGGTTTCTGGTGCACAGGCCGAGCGTCGGGGTAAATCTTCAGATTGTGCTCAATCACTTCCCTGGGGATCCCAGGCATTTGTGACGGTTGCCAAGCAAACACGTCAAAGTTAGCCCGGAGGAAAGTGATGAGCGCGAGTTCCTATTTGTCATTCAAGCCACCCGATATGCGGGTAGTTTGAGTGACATCAGAACCAATTTGGACGACTTTGACGGGAATGTCGGTGTCGCCGCTTGGCTGCACACGAGGTGCAGAGGTCGAGCCTCGTTGACGAATGCTCGGAGGTTGTGGAGCTTGCTTCTGTCTGGAGTCCTCCTCTTGCGCTGTGGTGAGTGCGTGGAGTTCCTCCAGAGCAGTTACTCCGGCAGTGCGATCTCCATGGATCCGGAGAACGCCTACTGGTGTTGGCATCTTCAACACCAGGTATCCATAATGAGCAGCTGCCATGAATTTGTACAAGGCAGGTCTACCCAAAATGGCGTTGAATGGTAAGTTGATCTGAGCGACGTCGAAGATCAACTTTTCGGTGCGATACTTCTCCCGGGTCCCGAAGGTAACAGGGAGAGTAATAGCTCCGAGTGGAGTGATGGCCCCCGGACCTACTCCAGAGAAAGGTCGAGAGGGCTGGAGGTCCGAAGGTCGGAGCTGAAGCTTAGTGAAAGCTTCGAAGCTGATGAGATTAAGCCCCGAACCTCCATCTACCAGGACATGATGGAGCTGGATGTTGTTGATGGTGGGAGATACCATCAAGGGTAGCTGGCCAGCTCCGACCATGCTTTGAGGACAATCCGAAGCATCAAAAGTGATGGGTGTGTCCATCCACTTTCGATGTGGCTCCGGTCTAGCTGTAGGAGCTACAGCGGCCATATCCCGTCGCATAGTCTTGCTGACGCGCCGAGAGGTGATGTCCCATGATCCACCAAAGATGGTGTTCATGGTTTTTCGACGCTCGTTGTCGGAGACGTCGGAGTCATCGTCGACGGAGGTGTAGACGGCTTTCAAGACCTTTTTGGGGTCCTGAAACCCTAACTCCTCTTCAGCCGGAGCTTCATCGACCTTTTGTTTTCCCTCCCTCTGTCGGAAGGGAGACCCTTCCCGGTGCTTGTGGTAGCGCTCGGCAAGGTTTTGGACCTCCCGGCAGTCCTCCAGTCTGTGGCTGCCCGTTTTGTGAATGGGGCACCACATCTTGGATTTGCCACCGTCTTCAGAAGACGGTCGAGGTCGCTTCTCGGGGCGTGGCCCCCGGCCACCAGGAGTTGCAGCGGCTGCAACGTTGGATGTGCCGGTCGACGTCTTCTTCTTGCCGTTGGTCTTCTTTTTCTTCTTGCCACTCCCGGAGGTAGCGGCTTCTTCTTTGGAGGATTTTTTATGACCCTCCAGGGCTGGTTTGGAGTGCATTTCACGGCCCTCCGCAGCTCTGGCACATTTGTCAGCCAGGCTGAAGAGCTCCGTGATGCTGGTGATCTCTTTGATCGCCAGCTTCTCCAACATCTTCTTGTCTCGTACACCCTGTCTGAATGCCACAATGACAGAAGCGCTTGAGATAGAAGGGATTGTGTTACGTACCTGAGAGAATCTCTGGATGAACGACCGCAAAGATTCTCCTCCTTTTTGCACGACCGCAAAAAGGTCCAGTTCAGTGCCCGGACGGGTGTATGAACTCCCGAAATTGGCGGTGAACTGACGGCACAGCTCCTCCCAACTGTCGATAGAGTTGGGTGGAAGGCTCATAAACCAGGACCTGGCGGTCCCAGTTAAGGCCACTGGAAAGTAATTGGCCATTACGGCCTCGTTTCCTCCAGCTGCTAGGATCGCAGTGGAGTATATCTGTAGGAATTCTACGGGATTGACAGTCCCGTCGAATTTTTCCGGCAAGTGTGGCCGGAACTTCTGTGGCCATCTAACCATGCGCAGGTGCATGGCTAGGGCGGAACAGCCTCCTCCTACTCCTTCCAGAGTAGAAAGGTCTTGAGCATCTCGTCTTTCTCGAGCTCGCTCGATGTGGACACGGCCATCCTGTTGGCGGTATCGGCGATCAAGCTCCGCCCGGAGGTCGTGTGTCGAAAGCCGAGATGCAGTATGGGCACGTCGTGCCCCAGAGGGCAACGACGTCACTTGCTGTGACGCAGCTCTTCTCCGGTTGTTGGAGACATGTGGACCAAGTCTTCCAGACAACGTTCGTCGCTGCGACGGGGCCCGCCCTGAAGGAGGTGGACCCTGATTGTTGAGGCGTTCGGCCGCTGCTGCGACCAAATGCTCAATATCGGCTCTCCATTGCTCCACGGCACCTTGAGATGCATCCGGAGGTGGTGGTCGCTGAAGGAGAGCACGCGCTGCATAGAGCGCGTGTTCTGGGTTGTCACGACTTGCCGGCGCAGAATGTGACGCCGGTGCACCATCATGTCGCCCAGCATGTCTTGCCGGAGAAGATGGTGGTGGTGGGAGTGTGACTCCCGCTAGAATTGAGGCTCCTGCCGGTGGCTGCATGTTGGAGGGATTGCCTCCGACAGCCTGAACAGCAGGTTGCCCGTTGGATGATCCAGCCGCAGAATTCACCATTCTTGAAGATCTCAGGCGCTCCCCCTACCTGGCGCGCCAACTGTCGACTGTTGGAGTCGGCAGATCCCCTGACACTATGAAAGTGTGGAAGGAGTTTGTGGTTCGGTTTGGGCGCGCGGAGACTCAAGTAGGTGAAACGCGATTGGGCACGAGTGACACCGTTGTTTACGTGGTTCGGGCCGCCTGAGCGTAATACCCTACTCCACGGGTGTGTGTGTGTGTTGTATTAACTTGTGAGCTTCAGAGAGTTCAAAAGTTCTCCCCTCGTGTATCGTCGGTTTGTCCTTTTATAACACAAGGACAAACCGTTACAAGTCAGCCTGGCCCGACATGTGGCCCTGGCGGTTATTAGTATTGATACACGAGATTAATTGTTGTTAATAACCCTGTAACGGCTCCGACAGTGCCGTTACAGGTGTTAAGATCGTCCGATTAATTACCATTAACGTGGAATTAATGGTAATTAATCGGGTCTTGAAGTCTGCGGCTGTCCTTTGGAGATCCGGAGCCGTTACAACGTCTCCCGGGGGTTTTAAGCAGCTAGCTCCGACGTGTGGACACGTGGCAGCTCCGGAGCTTGCTTGGGAGAAGCGGGAAGCTCCGGGGTGACCTGGCACGTGTCAGGTCCGGAGCTTCTCTCGGTCAGGGGTTACCTCCGGAGGTGCCGTTTCAGTACCTAGCCCGGAGCTTCACCCTTGTGGGTAATAACTCTGGTCTGTCAGTACATGTGGCAACCTAGAGGTTAACCATGTTGGAGAAGCGGGTCCGGTCACGTCTAGCGAGTGGGCCCCCGAGGGTCTTCAATTTGAATAGATGTCCTTCCCTTGAGATCTTTGTAACCTCAGGGGGTGTATGGTTTTTAGGGTACCGACAGAAGTCTTTTGTATTGACCAATGCACCTGCCTACTTTATGTAGCTCATGAATAAGGTCTTCATGGAGTACTTGGAAAAGTTTGTTGTGGTGTTCATTGATGACATTATGATCTACTCGAGAAGCGAGGAAGAGCATGAGAAACACTTGAGGCTTACATTGCAGATATTGAGGGAGCATCAATTGTATGCCAAGTTCAGCAAGTGCCAGTTTTGGTTGAAAGAAGTGTCGTTTCTGGGTCATATCATCTCCAGGGGAAGAGTATCGGTCGACCTCGGAAAAGTGAGAGACGTGTTGAGGTGGGAACCCCCACAGAATGTAAAGGAGATATGGAGTTTTCTTAGAATGGATGGATATTACCGTAGGTTCATCAAGGACTTTTCCAAGATAGCCAAGCCAATGACGGAGTTGCTAATGAAGCCAAAGATGTTTTTATTTAGTCATTGGCGGGTGATGAAATCACAAACTTGTGGGTAAAGTGGTACAACCTCTACTGAGTGTGTCTAAAAACTATCATGATAGTTGTGCTCTCGGTCACGAGCACCTGGACAACTTCCATGATTAGAGGGAAACCTGGGATTGAGATGGTTATTGTTATGGTTATGGTTGATAATATGGTTGGTACTGTTATGGGATGGTGTTATGGTTTATGGCAGTAGATATGGTTAATGGTAATGAGAAATCTGGAATATGGATGGTGGTAATGAAATATGGACTGGTATTAGGGTAACTACATAGTTTATGACGGGTTTACTTCACATACATATAATATATTGCTTTTCAAATGTTTTAGGCTTCCTTTGGATTGAAGAAATTGAAAAACAAAGGAATATGAAAAACATAGGAAGTCTTTGCAATCCAATAGGAATTGAAAATATAGGAATTGAGATGGGAACCCCTTGGTAGCATCATAGGAAAAACATGGGAACCTTTAACATGAGCCAGGAAAGAAAAAAGAGGTACAAGCTCATATTAAGTTTCCTACAAAATTTAGCAAAGGAATCCATTCCTATGGAAACTACCCTTTGTTTTTCCCGTGAGAGCCAAATATCATGTAGGAAAAAATTCTTTACAAATCCTATCCTTCAAAATTCCTTTGCCATTCCTTCAATCCAAAGGGAGCCTAATTGTACTTTTCAACACTTAGCCTCTTTTATATTCATCATTTGAATCAGCTACATGGCATACTTTCCACACTTGCTGAGTATGACATGTACTCTCCCTTGCAATTCCCCCACCAACAGTTGCAGGTCAGGATTGGGAGTATAACAATGATAATGCGGAGTTCTAGGTTGCGTCTACCGTCAGCTTTGCCTGTGGTGTTGATTGGAGTTGTGCTACCTTATTGCTTATATTGCTTAGCTGCATAGTTTGCTTATTTAGTTTATTTCCACCGCATTAGTGCAAATTGTCATTTATAATTATTAGGGCTTGTATTCGATGATATTCTGAATTCTGTAATAAAAGTGCTTAATTAATCTTGTTCTGTGGTAATTTTTTGTATATCCTTTTATGATTGCACTCGTGTATGTGTGTTGAACGTCATGGGAACACATATGCGTTCACTTGGTTCTTTTTTCGAACTGGGTGTCACAGAGAGAGTGACTTGGATGACACATGGATCCAAGTACACATTTACTTATGCTGAGTTTGCCAGGCTGCTGGACCTTGAGGACACCGGCAGCAATGAGATTGTGATTCACAATCTTGGTGTTTCGGAGAAGGACAGATGGATTTTCTTTGTGATACTCGCCTCAAATACAATCCTCCATCAACCAAGGACATGAAGCCCTTCTTCATTGTTCTTAATAGAGTGCTCTGAATGACGATTGCTCCAAAGGATGGAGATGTCGGGAGTGTCCAAGGTTACTTCAGAACCTTGATGAAAGTGATTAGCGGGAGAAGGAAGTTTGATGTCTTCAATTACATCTGGAATGACATGGTAAATATCTCATGCACACCTAATCGCTCATGTGGCTATGCACCGTACATCATGTTTATGATAGAGAAGGTCACCTGCATTTAATTTGTGAAGGATGTTGAGTATACAGCTTTGAGTCCTCAGAAGCCACCTCAAGCTGTTCTTCCAATTGCTCCATCCCCTGTATCAAGTGAAGAGGCTCCTAGGAGAGCCCAAGGAGAGGCAAGACCTCCATCTATCTCAAGGGCTCCTCCTCACAAAGGGTCCCCTAGAGGGATTATGAAGTATTTGGCTGCTATCTTTGGCTCTTGCTGCAAAGCAGAAGTGAAGATACACAAGATGAACAAAGCAAGAAAGGAGGAGATGAGATACATGAAGGACAATGTCAAAGCCATTTTTCAAAAACTGGAGATTGAGCCTATTAGGTCTCCAGTTATCTCAAAGGACTCCGCTTCTGACTTCTCGGAGCTTCCACCTCTCTCTCCTTCTGAGCTTGCCTACTTTGGCCTTCGGGGCACAGCGAGTGGTTCCTCTCCTCCTCCTCCTCAGGCTGAAGACGAAGATGATGAAAGGACCGATAGCATGGAGTGAGCCGGTAACGACAAGTAGATCCCTCCTCTCCTTCTTTTTGGTGCCTTGATGCCAATGGGGGGGAGATTGAGGGGGAGTCCTAGGTCGTAGGTCCTTCTTGTGTGTCCTATTTTAAGAAGTGGGTTTTGTAAGATTGATATTATGTTCTCATTATGCCTTTGGACATGTATTATGAAATTATGGTTACGCTTTAATATGATCTATGTTTTATGATCCGAAATTGACATACATGCTTGATAATCTTGATGTTGTTATGATTATGCTTTTATCTTATTCACATCAATATTATTGCTCACACACACATAATATTGCACCCCACCATAAAGAGTGCGCATATGAATGTTAATTCAACATTTACTATTGTTCTCGAAATTCATATGTGCACACTTTATGAAAACCTGAATTTTTGATCATATTTGTGTAATCTCAATTGGTTGTCATCAATCACCAAAAAGGGGGGAGATTGAAAGTGCATCTAGGCATCCCTTGTGGGTTTTGGTGTATTAATGACAAACAAATGAGATCCTAACAAAATTGTTGAGATGAGCGCAGGTTTTTAAAGAGATTAGAAGGAAACCTCAAAAAGAAAGGAGAATGAGGATCTAAAATAAAAGGAGCTCAAGACATGAAAAAGAATAATTATTTTTTATGGAGTGTGTTGGAGAAACACACCCCAAGAGCTCAAGTGAAAGAGATTAGACTCACTGTACTAAAATCAACATTTGCGAACTAGTCCGATGTCCACCAGACTAGTCTGATATCTCTCTGACTAAAAATGGATAAGTCTCCACAGTGCGGACTTGTCCGCAGCCCTTCACATTTGCACAACACCAGACAAGTCCGATATCAACCGGACTAGTACGATAATCCTCTGACTAAAATTGAACAAGTCCTCCAAGTCCGGACCTGTCCTTAGCCCTACAATTTTTCACTACACCAGACAAGTCCGATATTGACCGGACTAGTCCAAAAACTCTCTGACTAAAATCGGACAAGTCCCTCCAAGTGCAGACTTATCCTTATTCCTACATGGTGTTCATCACACCGGACTAGTCTGATATCTCCCGGACAAGTCCGAAAAGTTTTTGACTAAGATCGGACTAGTCCGCAACTTAACGTACTAGTCCGGTATCCATCAACACTTTGGGTTTCTCGCATACACACACACCGGACTAGTCCGGTGTCCACCACGGACTAGTATGGACATCGCAAACCCTAACGGTAACTTTTAGAAACCCTAGTATAAATAGAGGTGTATGGCCATAAATCAAAATCTCTCGACTCCCTGCGCTGTCACACCTTCCAAGATCCCAAAATTCACATCTCTCCACACATCCTAAGCCTAAAAATATCAAATCTTTGAGGATTAGAAATTGAAAAAAGGAGGACTTGTTCTACACATCTTGACCTCTTGGGTTTGATCTCTCACACACTCTAATTGTTTTATTGTATATCTTTTGAGTGTGTTTGGTGGTGTTCATCGCTGTAATTCTTGGGGAGCCCTCAACTTGTGAGAAGGCCCCTTGAACAAGTTATTTACCCCTTCATGGTTAGTGGAAGAGAATCGGCCTCCGTGGCAATTCAACAAGGGTAGGGTTGGTGAAGACCCGGTCCTCCGTGGACTCCTCAACAGGGATAAAGATTTGCTCCGTGGAATCAAACCTCGGGATAAAATCTTGTCTTGCGCACCTTTGTTTTATAATTCATCAGATTCTAGGGTTTGCTTAAACTTGTGTAACTCATATTGAAACATTGTATCATACTTGATCATTACAATATATTGGTTCATTGTCTCAATACATTTTACTCGTAATATGATTTCCGCTGCATAGTGTGTCGGAAGTAGAATTATTAGTTTACTTGATCTTTTAGTCCGCGCACACCAGACTTGTCCGCACCAGACCTGACTAGTCCGGCCTCCCCATATTTGATCCATCTGTTAAGTGTTTCAGGGTTTGACAAAAATTCAAAAAGCCTATTCACCCCCCCCCCCCCCCTCTAGCCTACATTCAGTGCTCTATCGTGCAGCACAACCCTTTTATATGCTAAGGACTCGATGTTACAATATGCACCATGGCCCGGCATGTGGCCCCATCTGTAATAACCACCCTATACACGATCTACGAGTGTTAAAGAGGGGTTAATAGTGTGCTAACGTGCCTTAACGGTAGTGTTATCGGTCTTGATAGTCCTCTGATCGTGTGTCATTAATAAGGCATTAATGACGTGTTAACCAGGTCTTGTAATGGCCGATTGATAGCCCTTGAATGTTCGCGCCGTTGGAGATCCCGAAGTCTTCCCGTTGTAGACATAGATCCGGACGTGTGACCTGTCGTAGCTCCGGAACTTCCCTCTGTGGGGAGGGAGGACCGCGCTACTAGACACGTGGCAGCTCCGGGCACTTCCCTCTGCGGGGAGACGGGTCCAGAATTACTAGACACGTGGCAACATCGGGGCTTCCCTCGTTGGGGAGGCAGGTCCAGTACCCCGGGACACGTGGCAGCACTGGAGCCACCCTAAGGAGGGAGGTAAGTCTGGCACTGCGGGACACGTGGCAGTGCTGGAGCTACTGAAAGCATCTAGGCCCTATGAGGTATGGTTTCGGTGATTAATGACAACCGTTGGATATTACTAATGAGTTTGTGGATGCAAGGTTTCTCATATCACTCTTCACACTTAATGAACTCTATATGTATATCATCTACTGCTCATTGGATATAATTGGAGACCCCTAAACAAACTATTTCACGAGGTCAATCGATTTTTATGAAGACTAAAAGAAAAAACTCATATGTCAAAGTTATTGCATCAAAATTGACAACACCAAAGACTTGGTAATCATCAGAAGAATATTTCAAACCAATGTATAAGAGGTCACTCGAGAAAATTCCAAAAGAATCACTTAGAACAACTTGAAATAGACAAAATCAACTCATCGCATCAACCGATGTTTCTAGAAAACAATACATCGGTCGAGTTGGTTTAACAAAAGAAAAATACCTCAGAACTGAGTACTCACTGGATATCCAATGATGAAGAAAGTGTTACGCCGGTCGATCATTTCAGTAAGCAATTACCCTGGACCAAGTGTAACACCGGACCATCCGATGTACAACTATAACACATTGGTCAATCACTCCAGTAAGCATTATTTCTGGACCAATCTGGATGAAGTGTCACCGGATCATCCGATGGTGAGCCAAGTGTTACATCGGTCGATCAACGATCATATCTGACACAGTGACATCAGCTAATTTGGATTCGACCGATGGCAATTGAAGGGAGCACATCGGATCACCCGATGTTTGCAGAATAGTGATGTCAGCCTACTTTTCCAACGGCTATTTCGTGGAGGCTGGCTAT
The DNA here is from genome assembly GCA_036927565.1 of Tuctoria greenei. NCBI lineage: Eukaryota > Viridiplantae > Streptophyta > Magnoliopsida > Poales > Poaceae > Tuctoria > Tuctoria greenei. The sequence goes on along the minus strand of JAYESD010000003.1, from coordinate 184,535,205 downwards.
TTATACCCCTTCAACCAGTCATTTCGATAAGTCTTGACAACCTGAGCTACTATACACATTCCCAAGCATTCAAGACGTTGAGCTACCACTTCCATATCATTTACACCACTTGTACACCAAGAGATAGGCTAGAACTTGCTAGAGATAACGCTTGTGTGCTTCCATTCTTGGTGATTGGAGTCTCTAGTATAGTGAGAGTTGTAAGGGAGTGTCTCTTGGTGATTGTATTCACCGTGTAATAGTCGGTGATTGGAGAGAGTCTTCCGGAGCTTGCCAAGACGGTTGTGGAAGCCCGGAGGATCAAACTTGTACAAGGCTTGAGCTCCACCTTGCCAGGGTTGGCGAACGGAGAAGTTTAGTGAAGATCCCTGATCTCGGTGACTTGGGAGTGGCTATACCCTTTGGTGGGTGCCACAACGTAGATGTAGGAAGATCTTGACGATCTTGCCGAATCACGGGATAAATCTCCGTGTGTCCGTGTCTCCTCGGGAGTTTGCACTTTCTTCCTCTCCCGTTACACTTATGCATTTCATATACCGCAAAATTGCTATTCACTTGAATGCATAGGTTGTTTGCATAGGGAATTGGGATTTTAGTAATTAAGTTTTTATTGCTTTAATTTTTGAAAAGAAGCCCAATTCACCCCCCCCCCTCTTGGGCTTTTGATCCTTACAATTGGTATCAGAGCAAGGTTGCTCATTGGATCATTCTAGCTTCACCGCTAGAGAGCTAAAATGGCCAAGATTGGGGGTTCGGTTCCCATCTTCGAGGGCAAGAACTTTGCCTATTGGAAAGCACGCATGCGTGCTTATCTAGAGGCTATTGCTCCCGAGGTATGGGAAGCGACCCATGCGGGGTTTGGTGAGCATAACTATATTGGTGATCAAGTCAAGTGGGATGCTAAGGCTAGAAATGCTATTTATGAATGCATTAGTCAAGATGTGTTTGCTAGGATTGCTAGCAAAGAAAAAGCTTGTGAAATTTGGGCTTGCTTGATTGAAATTCATGAGGGTTCTTCTCATGTCAAAGAACTAAAGTATCATATGCTTAAGGCCAAATATGATGAGTTGAAAGTGCATCTAGGACTCCCTTGTGGGTTTTGGATGATTTATGACAAGCAACTGGGATCCTAACCTCTTTGTTGAGATGAGTGCAGGCTTATGATAGAAAAATGATCAAAGTACCAAAAGAAGGAAGAATGAGGAGCAAAGTGGAAATGAGCTCAAGGAAGAAGAGTAGTAGATTATTGTGTATGGAGTGTGTTAAGGAAACACATCCCAAGAGCTCAACCACATTTAAAGACACACATTGCACAAAGTTACACAGGATCGGACTAGTCCGATGTCAGTCGTACAAGTCTGATATCCATCGGACTAGTCCGATATCCTTTCTGACCAGAATAAACACTTCACTAGTCACACAAAATCGGACAAGTCCGATCACATCCGGACTAGTTTGATATTCTTTCTGATCCAAATCGGACAAGTCCGATGTTTGCACGGACTAGTATGAAAAACTGTCTGATCTAAATCGGACAAGTCCTCCAAGTGTGGACTTGTCATCCTATACACTTAGGGTTTCACATAATCAGACAAGTCTGATGACTATCGGACTAGTCCAAAGATTTCCAGTAGCGAAATCAGACAAGTCCGCTCCTAGACGGACTAGTCTGATATTTCGGGAAACTTAGGGTTTGCTACACACAGCTCACCGGACTAGTCCGGTGACCTCCACGGACTAGTCCGATCTTTCTGAACGCTAACGGTCACTTTTAGAAACCCATATAAATAGAGTTGTACGGCCATATTTTTCCAAGACTCGAACCCTAGCGCCGTCACACCTCCCAAGAGCCTCAAAAACCACATCTTTCCACGAAATTAAGTGCAACAACGATAAATCCTTTGAGGATTCACTCTAGATCATTGGAGAGACACGTTCAACACCACATTGAGCTCTTGGTTTGATTCTCTAACACACTCCTGCGATTTAATTGTAATATTTTGAGTGTGTTTTGGTGGGATTTCGTGTTGTAATCCAAGGGAGCTCTCAACATGTGAGAAGGCCCCTTTGAATTCGGTTATTCACCCCTTTGTGATTAGTAGAAGAGAAATGGCCTTCATGGCGATCCGACGAGGGTAGGGTTGGAGAAGACCCGGTCCTTTTGTGGACTCCTCAACGTGGATGTAGGTTTCCTTTGTGGGAGCCGAACCACGGGATAAATCCTTGTGTCTTGTTTTTGGTGTTCATCATTCCTATTCATCAATATAATCTAGGGTTTCATAATCATTGCTTATCTCACGTTGAATTGTTAAACATAAGATTTAATTGTGATATAATCTAGCATATAACATTGAAACCTTTATTTGATTCTATATTTCCGCTGCATACATAAAAGAATCAATCTAATCGATCAAGCTTAACCAACTTAGTTCGTGAACACCGGACTAGTCCGCACTTTACCGGACTAGTCCGATATCTCTGGTATTGAACTGGTTGTTAAGTGTTGCAGGATCCGACAATTTGCAAAAAGGCCTAGTCACCCCCCCTCTAGGCCACATTCAATTGGTATCAGAGCGGGTTCTTCAAGAAAGAGTCTAACCACTCGAAGAGATCATGTCGGTGATGAAGGACATCCACAAAATCAACAACCAAGAAGAGGTTAACACCGACAAAAATCAAAAGGTGGAGAAGTACCTCGAAGCCATTCAAGACTTCGAGGACGATTATGAGGAGTCACTGGAGCTAAAGGCGCTCCTCAGAAAGAAGGCGCTTTCCAAAGGGAAAGTGAAAGCTGAAGAGAAGAAGAAGGGGGGTAGTCACACCTACTACTCCCGATATCCTTTTAACTATGATCGTCTAAATTCCAATAATAATCATTACTTATCTATCCCACTTGGAAAAGCCCCACACTTCGATGGAAGTGATTACTCAATGTCGAGGCAGAATATGAAAATGCATTTGATTTACCTCAATCCAAGTCTATGGCATGTTGTATGCACAGGGATAGATATTTCGGACGACGACGAAGAGCTCACCCCAAGCCAAGAGCAGGCTATTCATAGAAACGCTCAAGCCACAGCAGTAATCACCTCCTCACTCAGTCGGTACGAGTTCACCAAGGTGGATGGACTCAAAATTGCTAAGGAGATATGGGATACACTGCAAACTGCACATGAAGGTGACCGACATGTGCATGAAGAAAAAATCGAGATGATCGAAGGTGAATTAGGAAGATTCGCAATTGAGGAAGACGAGTCACCCCAAGAAATGTACAACCGATTGAATACACTCGTCAACAAAGTTCAATCATATGGGAGCAAGAAGTGGAATGAACACGAGGTGGTAAAGCTCATCCTTAGAGCTTTTATGCCTCGCAATGTCACACTATTCTCCATGATTAGAGAAAGCCCCAGATACAAAAGGATGACTCCGGATGAATTGCTTGGAAAGATCATCAACTTTAAGATGATGGAAAAACAAGCAAAGCACGTCAAGGAAATTTCCGACCTCACCTCGGCAAAGAAGAAAGAGGTTGCTTTGAAGTCCACCCTCAAGTCCCTATCCAAAGAAGCTAGAGAAGCACAACTAGAGGAAGATAGTGACGACGAGAGCAGTGAATTAGATGAAGAAGACATGATATTGTTCATGAAGAAATTCAAAAGAATCATGAAGAAGAGACAAGGTACAAAGTCAAGCGAAGGAAAGTACAAAGAAAGAACAAAGCCAAAGTTGAGGCGGGCATGCTATAATTGTGGTGAGTATAACCACTTTATAGTTGATTGGCCATATGAGGAGAACAAGAAAAAGACTAAAGAAGCCAAGCCTCAACACAAGAAATTTTTCAAGAAGAAGAAACAAGCCGAACAAGCGCACATTGGGAAAGAGTGGGACTCAAATGATGAGTCCTCATCGTCCGAAGAAGAAGAGATGGCTAGCATAGCCATCGAGAAGACATCCAAGAAGCCCACCCTCTTCCCTACACTCGGCGCAAGGAAGGGAAATGGCACTTGCCTCATGGCAAAGGAAGGTAAACGCAAGGTAACCATCAAAGCCCCTTCCGTGCATTCCTACTCTAGTGATGATGAAATAAATAGTGATAATGAGGATATGCTTATTGGACTAGATAGGAAAGCTGCAACAAAAATGAAATTTTTACTTGATCAACTTGTTGAGAAGGAGAGGTTAATTCATCGTCAAGAGGACATGATTATCTCTCAAAAGGAGGAGTATGTCATACTTGACAAACTTCTAGAACTTGAAAAGGAGAAAAGCAATTCACTAGAGCTTGAGTTGTCTTCAAGCAAGGAAGCTTGCTTGGAGTTAACCAACTCAAATGTTGCAATCAAGGACCAACTTGCTAACCTGATCAAGGTTAACAAGATCCTTGAAGTGCAAGTTGAGTCACTCAAGCTGAGTGAACCTTCCTCCTCTTCAAGCTCACCTTCTCAACCCACTAAAACTGATTTTGCTCATGCTTGCACATGTAAGAAAGGTGACACCAGTTTGAAGGAAAAGTCAACCTCCACAAAGGATAAACATCCTGCCCAAAGTGGCATATTTGACAAGGAGAAGATCGACTATGCACGTAGTGCATACTTGGTCCAAAGACCTCCAAATGTTAAATATGGCAATGGTTACTCTTATGATGAAAAGCAGCATGCTAGAAACCATAAGAATAACAAGGACAGGATTTCCTTTGTGAAGGGAAGACCCTCGCAAACTAGTAAGTCAAAGGGTAAAAACTTGAACTCACACGAACACCGGACTAGTCCGGTCAGTGTCCAGACAAGTCCGGTCCTCTGGACAAGTCCGGCCTCCCAGACTAGTCTTGTTTACAAACAACAACAATTACTCTTTAGAACCTTTGATGCCTCCTATGTGTTGATGAGAAATAATTTTGGCAAGGTTTATGCTCATTATGTTGGGCCACGCCATGGGAACATTAAATCTCATGTGTGGGTGCCCAAATGTATTGTAAATAATCTCCAAGGACCCAAGCAAGCTTGGGTACCTAAAACCAAAGTACAATTTGTTTTTGCAGGCCTATTCCTCCGGTGGATCTAAATGGGTGCTAGACAGTGGCTGCACCAACCATATGACCGGAGAAAGAAGAATGTTCGTGGAATATGAAGAGAATGAGGACCCAAATGAGGGCATCTACTTTGGAGATAACAGTCAAGGAAGGGTGCTCGGTATCGGTAAAATTGCTATATCATCTAAACACACACTTTATCATGTACTACATGTTGAAACCTTAAATTATAATCTGCTTTCCATATCTCAACTATGTGACAAAGGTTATAATTGCTTGTTCACTTACGAGGGTGTGACCGTCTCTAGGAGGAGTGATGGTTCCATTGCATTCAAGGGTATGTTGAAGGGAAAGCTTTACCTTGTTGATTTCAACAAGGATAAAGCCGAACTTGACACATGCTTGATTGCAAAGACCAACATGGGTTGGCTGTGGCATAGACGGCTAGCGCATGTTGGTATGAGGAATCTTCAAAAACTCCTCAAGGGCGATCACATCCGCGGTTTGAAGGATGTTGTTTTTGAGAAAGACATACCTTGTAGCGCGTGCCAAGACGGGAAGCAAGTTGGAGCACCCATCCCGCAAAGAACGTCATGACTACAACAAGACCGCTCGAACTACTACACATGGACTTATTTGGTCCAATTGCTTACATAAGAATCAGCGGTAACAAATATGGTTTAGTAGTTGTTGATGACTTTTCTTGCTTCACTTGGGTTTTCTTTTTGCATGATAAGTTAGAGACACAAGGAACACTCAAGAAGTTCTTCAAGCGAGCTCAAAACGAATTCTCATTGACAATCAAGAATATTCGAAGCGAAAAAGGCACGAAGTTCAAGAACACGCAAGTGGAAGAGTACCTTGATGAAGAAGGCATAAAGCATGAATTTTCAGCGTCGTACTCCCCACAACAAAATGGAGTTGCCGAAAGAAAGAATCGAACACTCATAGAGATGGCAAGAACAATGCTTGATGAGTACAAAACATCGGATCGATTTTGGGCGGAAGCGGTTAACACTGCTTGCCACGCCGTAAATCAACTCTACCTCCATCGACTACTCAAGAAGACATCCTCACCGGTAACAAACCAAATATTTCATATTTTCGAGTTTTCGGTTATCCATGTTATATATTGAACAAGAAGCCTAGGACTTCAAAGTTCGCTTCGAAGTTCGATGAAGGTTTCTTGCTTGGTTATGATTCGAACACTTACGCCTATCGTGTTTTCAACAAGACCTCCGGACTTGTTGAAATAGCACGTGACGTAGTGTTCGATGAGACTAATGGCTCCCAAAAGGAGCAAGTTGATCCATGTGAACTAGGTAAAGAAGAAGCTCCTTGTGAAGCATTGAAAAGAATGGCTCTAGGTGAGGTTCGACCACAAGAGCCACCTCCACAAGATGAACCACAAGAGGAGATCAACGATCAAGGGGGAGCTTCAACACAAGATCAACCACAAGGATACAAAGATAATCAACAAGTCAACGAAGGCAATGACTTAGGGGGAGAAGCAGATTACCATGAAGATACAACTCCTCATGTGCCAGACCCAAGAGTACACCAATGCGTCCAAAGGGATCACCCAATAGACAACATCATCAGTGACATCCAAAAGGGAGTAACCACTAGATCTCGCATAGCTAACTTTTGTGAACACTATTCATTTGTATAATTTTTGGAACCACGCAGGGTTGAAGATGCATTGAAAGATCCGGACTGGGTGGTGGCAATGCAAGAAGAATTGAACAACTTCAAGCAGAATGAAGTGTGAGAACTTGCGGCAAGACCCAATGCAAACATTGTCTGCACCAAGTGGGTCTTCCGCAACAAACAAGATGAACACGGGGTGGTGACAAGGAACAAGGCACGACTTGTGGCCAAAGGGTATTCACAAGTCGAAGGTTTGGATTTCGATGAAACTTTTGCTCCAGTAGCTAGACTTGAATCTATTAAAATATTACTTGCATATGCTACTCACCATGATTTCAAGCTGTATCAAATGGATGTGAAAAGCGCCTTCCTCAACGGATTAATCAAGGAAGAGGTGTACGTGGAGCAACCACCCGGATTTGAAGATGAAGAGTTCCCCGACCACGTGTTTAAATTTTGTAAGGCTCTCTACGGCCTCAAACAAGCTCCTAGAGCTTGGTATGAGTGTCTTAGAGATTTCTTAATTGAAAACGGCTTTAGGATGGCAAAGTAGACTATACACTGTTTACAAAGAATTTTGATGATGATCTTTTTATTTGTCAAATTCATGTTGACGATATAATCTTTGGGTCAATTAACCAATATTTTTGTGAAGAATTTAGTAAAATCATGATAGACAGGTTTGAAATGTCAATGATGGGACGGTTAGAGTACTTCTTGGGATTCCAAGTACGGCAACAGAAGGAAGGGACATTCCTAAGCCAAACCAAGTACACGCAGGACATACTCAAAAAGTTTGGCATGGACAAGGCGAAGCCCATAAAAACCCCCATGGCAACGAATGGCCACCTAGACCTCAATGAAGATGGACCTAACGTCGACCAAAAGGTATATCGCTCCATGATTGGATCTCTACTCTATTAATGTGCATCTAGGCCTGATATTATGTTGAGTGTATGTTTGTGTGCAAGATTTCAAGCCAACCCTAAGGAATGTCACTTGACAGACGTAAAAAGGATCTTGAGATATTTAGTTCATACACCCAACCTTGGTCTTTGGTACCCAAAAGGCTCAAAATTCAATCTCATTGGTTACTCCGATGCAGATTATGTCGGGTGCAAAGTAGATAGAAAAAGCACCTCTGGTACATGCAAATTCCTAGGGAGATGATGAGGACATCACAACAGCGGAGACGCACATTGAACTGCAAGGACCAATCACAAGAGCACGAGCACGGTTATTAAATCAGCAGGTGAATTTGTTTCTAACTTCTTTTACATGTGAGTTTGAGAATAGATTACTATGTGATGATTTAATTGTTATTAGGAATAATGGAGAAGATCAAAAAGTGAAGTAAAGAGGCCTTGGGAGCGTGGAGAACCAGCTGGGACGTCCACAAGTTGATGGAAATAGTTTACAACTCGGACTCGAGTTCAACTCGTAGTCCAGGAGCAGTCCACCTTAAAACGGACGCCCAGGGGGCATACGGACTCCGTTTTTGACATTCTACATATGCACGGAAATAGGAGAAGATAAACTTTCCAATGGTTGTGGTCCCACATCAAAATACCTCCGGAGTCATTAGAAATCGTTGAAACAAGTCGATTCCAGATTTCTGTCCGGTGTTGCACCATCGAATCGGGCCTTTGGGCCTTGTATCCCGTAAGAGTCCATTAGGGACGCGTATAATCGTGTTTTGGTCGAATCATAGCCTATAAATACTGTAGCCACCGGCCATATTCGGTGGGTTTTGCTTAGATCAATAATATCGCCGTTCTATGGTTTGTGAGACCCCAACTTCGCGATTTCAGATCGTGTCTTCGACGTTCTTGCTCGTGTTCTTGGTTGCACTTGCAGGGATTAGCCTTCTTGGCGAGGTCAAGCGTGTGTAGCACGGTTGATAACCAATGGAGCCGTGGTGTAGTGATTGCAGGGGTACTCGAACCGCTCGAGTGCCGCGGATCATCAATGTCGAGTTCTCCACCCCAATCGACATACCTTTCGGAAGATCGGGCCTAAACCTACTCATCAATTGGTATCAGATTTCCAGGTTGCCCGTGAGGTATCTTTGTTTTCCTTCCATTAGATCAATTTTGTTTCGTACCTAGAGTCCACAGAAAATCCACAAAAAAATTAGATCGTTTTTACCGCTTCCCAGACTATAGTGCCTGCAGTTTCATTTTTCAGTTTGCATTGTTGAGTTTGAATTCGTGTGGTCGAGTCTTGTTGCTGGTTTAGCTTTGTGTTTTGGGTCCTAGTTATCGTGTTTCGTCCTTGTTTTCTTGCTATTCAACACCTATTCCACAATCCCTAAATAACAAACCGATCTGCCACGTTCATCGGTTTGCCCTAGCTAGCCGCCTTGCGTGAACTCCCGCATTGCTAGCCCTAGATTAGGTGACAAACCTTTGTGCCATTCATCCTTGAATCATCACACACCACCCCATTAGTTGCTGTGCAAATTCCCGATCGTTTTCATATCCGATTGCGAGTTCTGTTCTCAAACTGAGTTGGAATCAACATCCAAAAAAATCGTAACTCGGATAGCCTACCTTAAAACGGCCATAACTTTCGTATACGAACTCGAAATCGGGCGAATTTTTTTTCAAATTCATCTACGCTAAATTTCGCATCTGATTTTCTGCCACGTAGCTGCGTTCGGCGAAATTAGATTGCCCAAATTCCCCTCGGAAGATAGGCTATCCGGCCCTCGATGTTTCAGCACGAATTTTAAAGAATCTCCTTGATTTTCTGTAGGTCGCATATTACATCCAATTGAACTGAAAATTTGTGTGCTTCATATCTTCGTGCTCCTGAGTAAAGAAAAAATATCAAAAAAAATATTACAAAAAAGAAAAAAATAGTGAAGAGCACGCATATTAAAGCAATTGGCTTATACCACTTGGTGTTGTTTTGTTGGCTATATCATTCTGTCTTTCTTTTGACTTGATACTTCCTTGTGTTGTGCTAGGCTCTAGGGCACTCGGTTGACCAGCAACAGTTTCCTACATTGAATACTTATTCAACTTTGTTTAGCTGTTAGCGATTTTCTGCTTATTAGCCACCATATTGTGCCATCCAAGCTCCACCTTTCTCTTGAGCATAACAGGTACCTTTGCAATCACCCCACGCTTCATTGGTTCATCTCACCGTCCACACCACCTGCTGTGTCGGTAAGAACACTTGTAAGAGCGTGGTAAGACGCTTGAGCGAGAGAGATTGTTTTCTTCCACCTTCCACATTGTCACTGTAGTTGATAGGGATAACATATTTTTTTTGTTGTCTTTTGTTTCCTACTAACAATGGCAGGAGAAGACAATGATGACGAACGTGTTCAACATGCTGAGTTACGTGGTATGATGAAGACCATGACGGATATGTTTGCCAAATACAACGCAGCAACGGAGGAGTCATTGGTGAACTTGACTCGCCAACTGGATGACCTTGCTCTTCGGATGAATACTTTTGAGGCTCGGTTGCCTCTCACTGGAAGACAAGAAGACAATGCTTATGATGAACTGGAAGATCACAATAATCAGCCAAGACTGCCACTTTATCATTGAGGTATGGGAGGTAATAATCATAACAATTATTATAATCGTCCTCCTGATGATTCTTTTGCTAAAGTGAAATTTACAATACCCTCTTTTTCTGGTGCTTATGATGCTGAAGCTTATCTTGATTGGGAGATGACAGTAGAGCAAAAATTTAATTCCCATCTTGTTCCTGAACAACATAGAGTTCATCAAGCCACTAGTGAGTTTAAGGACTTTGCTATCATATGGTGGAATGAACTTGTTAAAACTAGAACTGACCCTCCAACATGGGATAGATTAAAGGAAGCTATGCGCATTCGATTTGTTCCTCCATCTTTCCAGCGGGACCTTTGCAAAAAATTGCAGCGTTTAGACCAAGGTAACATGTCCGTAGAGGAGTATTATCAAGAGTTATAAAAAGGTATGCTGCATTGTGGGGTAGTAGAGGACATGGATGATAAAATAGCTCGTTTTTATAGGGGGTTGAGGCGTGAAATTCAGGACATTGTTGATTACAAGGAATATGATACTATTAATAGATTGTTTCAGCTTGCTATGTTGGCAGAAAAAGAATTGCAGGGTCGACAACAACAGCAAATCGCACGAGGAGCAACTTCACGCCGCGTGCAGCGACTACACCATCCAAAACAGCACCATATTCGACCCCACGTGCAGCGACTACACCACCCAATGGCGGCCAACGAACTATATCTGCTGCTCCACCTTCTCGCGTGCCGGAAGGCAGCAAGGCGACATCATTCAAGCCTTCTTCGTCCACTCCTTCTACGGGTCGTACTTCTGACATCAAGTGTCACCGCTGCCAGGGACTTGTTCATATGATGAGAGATTGCCTGAGCAAACGAGCATACATAGCACGCGACGATGGCGGGTATGATAGTACTTCGGATGTTGAAGATGAATATTCTCTTGCTACGTACTTTACAGATCCAAATGACGAACACACCGAAGAAGAGGTACTTGGTATAGCGGCAACGGAGAACTATAGGAGCATCATTGTGCAGCGTGCCTTGAGCTCCAAAGTGGAGGCCGACGACAAGCTACAACGACACAACCTCTTCCTCATGTTTCTCATCGTCAAGGACTGTCGTGTACACACTATAATTGATGGAGGTAGCTGCAATAACTTGGTGAACACGGACGTCGTCAAGAAACTCGGTTTGACAACAAGAGCACACCCTCATCCGTACCACATTCAATGGTTCAACAACAGTGTTAAGGTTCGGGTAACACAAACAGCGAGAATACATTTTTCAATTGGTTTGTACCATGATTTTGCTGATTTTGATGTTGTTCCTATGGATGCTTGTTCTCTTTTATTGGGTCGTCCTTGGGAATTTGATACAGACGCTATTCATCATGGTAGAACCATTAAATATACTCTCATGCATAAGGGAAAGAAAATCACTTTGCTCCCCATGACTCCTGCTGAAATTGTGCATTTTGAGAAGAGTAAAATTCGTGATGGCAAAGCAACAAAATTAGAATCTGAAAAACAGCAAGTTATTAAGTTAAAATCACCATCGTTGCTCGCAACTATATCTGAACTTGCTGATTTATTCGATGCTAAGGGGATGTGCTATGCTTTAGTTTGCAAAGAAGCCATGTTTTCACTTCATGAATTGTCTATTGCATTGCCCCCTGCTGTTGCTAACCTTTTGCAGGAGTTTGAGGATGTGTTTCCCTCCGTGATACCCCCTGGTTTACCACCGATGAGAGGCATTGAACACAAGATCGATTTGATTCCAGGAGCAAGTTTGCCAAATCGTGCAGCATACAGGGCGAATCCACAAGAAACTAAGGAAATTCAGCGACAAGTCCAAGATCTTTTGGACCGCGGGTACATTCATGAAAGCCTTAGCCCTTGTTCTGTTCCTGTTCTTTTGGTTCCTAAGAAAGATGGTAGTTGGCGCATGTGTGTTGATTATCGAGCAATTAATAACATCACCATTCGCTATCGTTAACCTATTCCTCGATTAGATGACATGCTTGATGAATTGAGTGGTGCTATCATCTTCACAAAAATTGACTTGCGTAGTGGTTACCACCAAATTATAATGGCACTAGGAGATGAATGGAAAACTGCATTTAAAACCAAGTTTGGACTTTATGAGTGGTTAGTAATGCCTTTTGCTTTAACTAATGCACCCAGCACCTTTATGCGATTAATGAACGAGGTTTTACGTGCTTTCATTGGACAATTTGTGGTGGTTTACTTCGATGATATCCTCATTTACAGAAAGTCATATGATGAACATCTTGATCATTTACGTGCTGTTTTTACTGTTTTGAGAGATGCACGTTTGTTTGGTAACCTCGAAAAGTGCGTCTTTTGCACCAATCGAGTCTCGTTTCTTTGCTATGTCGTTTCCTCGCAGGGAACTGAGATGGATGAGGCAAAAATTGAAGCAATCACCAGCTGGCCAGCCCCAACAACCGTCACATAGGTTCGTAGTTTTCTTGGTCTTGCAGGTTTTTATTGGCGCTTTGTGCGGGATTTCAGCACCATTGCAGCACCTCTACATGAGCTAACGAAGAAGGGAGTTCCATTTCGATGGGGCGAACAGCAGCAGCAAGCTTTTGATGCTCTCAAATCGAAGCTTACACAAGCACCGTTGCTACAACTTCCTGATTTTGACAAGACCTTTGAGCTAGAATGCGATGCAAGCGGCATTGGTATTGGAGGTGTTCTCATACAAGGAGGTAAACCCGTTGCTTTCTTTAGTGAAAAACTTCATGGTCCTTCTCTGAATTATTCTATTTATGATAAGGAATTGTATGCCTTAGTGTGTGTATTACAAACTTGGCAACATTATCTTTGGTCTAAGGAGTTTGTCATACATTCCGATCATGAATCATTGAAGTATCTTAAGTGTCAAACCAATCTGAATAAACAACAAGCTAAATGGATTGAGTTCATAGAGCCATTTCCATACATCATTAAGCATAAGAAAGGGAAGGAAAATATCATTGTCGATGCATTATCTAGGTGTTATACCATGCTGTCCCAACTTGATCATAAAATCTTTGGTTTGGAAACAATTAAAGCATTATATCCTACTGATTTGGACTTCAAAGATGCTTTTGAAAATTGTAGAGAAAGAAGAACTTGGAATAAATATGTGATGCGAGAGGGTCTCCTCTATCGTGCTAACAAGCTATGTGTTCCAACTAGCTCCGTTCGTCTATTGCTTTTGCAGGAAGCACATGGAGGAGGTTTGATGTGACATTTTGGAGTGAAGAAAACTGAAGACGTGCTGTCCACACACTTCTTTTGGCCAAAGATGAGGCGTGATGTCGACCCCTACGTGTCACGATGCACTACTTGCAACAAAGCTAAGTCTCGCCTTAACCCACATGGTCTTTATATGCCTCTTCCTGTTCCTAGTGTACCTTGGGAGGATATTTCTATGGACTTTGTTTTGGGATTGCCTAGGACTAAGAGGGGGAGGGATAGTATTTTTGTAGTTGTTGATCGTTTTTCCAAAATGGCACACTTTATACCTTGTCATAAGAATGATAATGCCTCACACATTGCTGATTTATTTATGACGGAAATTGTTCGTTTACATGGTGTGCCAAATACCATTGTTTCTGATCGTGATGCAAAAATTTTAAGTCATTTTTGGAGAACTTTGTGGTATAAATTGGGAACCAAGTTGCTGTTTTCAACTACATGTCACCCACAAATGGAAGGACAGACTGAGGTAGTTAATCGTACTTATCCACTATGTTGATGTTGTGGGCTGTCTTGAAAACAAATTTGAAGTTGTGGGAGGAGTGTTTACCACATATAGAATTTGCTTACAACAGATCCGTTCATTCCACGACAAAGGTAAGTCCATTCCAGGTAGTGTATGGTTTCAATCCCCGTGCTCCTATTGATTTACTACCTCTGCCTCCTTCTGAAACTATAAATTTGGATGCTACACAACAATATGAATTCATTCTTAAGATGCATGAAACTACAAAGAAAAATATTAAAATGATGAATGAGAAGTATAGGATTGCAGGTAATAAAGGTAGAAAAGAAGCAAAACTTGAACCGGGTGATTTGGTGTGGTTACATTTGAGAAAAGAGCGATTTCCAGACTTGAGAAAATATAAACTTATGCCACGAGCTGTTGGTCCTTTTAAGATCGTTGAAAAGATTAATGGTAATGCATATAAGCTTGAATTGCCTCCCGATTTTTGGGTTAGTCCTACATTTAACATTTCAGATTTGCAACCGTACTTGGGAGAAGAAGATGAACTTGAGTCGAGGACGACTCCAATTCAAGAGGGGGAGGATGATGAGGACATCACAACAGCGGAGACGCACATTGAACTGCAAGGACCAATCACAAGAGCACGAGCACGGTTATTAAATCAGCAGGTGAATTCGTTCCTAACTTCTTTTGCATGTGAGTTTGAGAATAGATTGCTATGTGATGATTTAATTGTTATTAGGAATAATGGAGAAGATCAACAAGTGAAGGAAAGAGGCCTTGGGAGCGTGGAGAACCAGCTGGGACCTCCACAAGTTGATGGAAACAGTTTACAACTCGGACTCGAGTTCAACTCGGAGTCCAGGAGCAGTCCAATTTAAAACGGACGCCCAGGGGGCATACGGACTCCGTTTTTGACGTTCTACATATGCACGGAAAGAGGAGAAGATAAAATTTCCAATGGTTCTGGTCCCACATCAAAATTCCTCTGGAGTCATTGATAATCGTCGAAACAAGTCGAGTCCAGATTTCTGTCCGGTGTTACGCCACCGAATCGGGCCTTTGGGCCTTGTATCCCGTAAGAGTCCATTAGGGACGCATCTAATCGTGTTTTGGTCGAACCCTAGCCTATAAATACTGCATACGCCGGTCATATTTGGTGGGTTTTGCTTAGATCAATAATATCGCCGTTCTACGGTTTGTGAGACCCCAACTTCGCGATTTCCGATCGTGTCTTTGACGTTCTTGCTCGTGTTCTCGGTTGCACTTGCAGGGATTAGCCTTCTTGGCGAGATAAAGCGTGTGCAGCACGGTTGATAACCAACAGAGCCGTGGTGTAGTGATTGCAGGGGTACTCGAACCGCTCGAGTGCCGCGGATCATCAACATCGAGTTCACCCCAATCGACATACCTTTCGGAAGATCGGGCCTAAATCTACTCATCAGGAGATCCTTAGTTTCTTGGTCCTCCAAGAAACAAAATTCCATTGCCTTATCCACAGCCGAAGCGGAGTATGTTGCAGCCAGGAGTTATTGTGCTCAACTCCTTTGGATGCGACAAACTCTAAGGGACTATGGTTACAATATGAACCATATTCCACTCCTTTGTGACAATGAGAGTGCCATTAAAATTGCCTACAACCCAGTTGAGCACTCCAGAACTAAACATATAGACATAAGACATCACTTTTTGAGAGATCATGCCATGAAAGGAGACATAGCCATTTCACATGTCAACACTCAAAAGCAATTGGCCGACATATTCACCAAGCCACTTGATGAAAAACGTTTTTGTGAACTCCGAAATGAACTAAATATCCTTGATGCTCGGAGTGTGGCTTGAAATATTGCATACCTGTATGAATTCTTAAAATATGTTGATTGGATTGTGAAAATCATCTCTCTCATTCTTCTCTGAAAAACTATGTCAATTACTAGATCTTGGTGAATTATGATCATTGCTTGATTGTTGTATGCTTACTGATCATATTCATCAAGATTATTTGATGTATTTTGCCTCTCTTTTCTCTAAATATGTACCTTCAAATATATACGAATGGGCTAAAAATTCTTGTCTGGTGACCACGGACTAGTCCGTGGTTGCCCAGACTAGTCCGCCCATGCAGACTAGTCTGTAGAGTGCCGGTACACAACGGAGTAGTCCGATATAGCCCCTGGAAAAGTTCGGACTAGTCCGGTCATCTCCGGACTTGTCCGATTTTTCGTGTCCATAACCCTAGCCACCACCAAACCCTAATCCCTTCATCCTCCACTCTTGCCTCACACGTTCTCTCTCTCTCACTCGAGCCCCCAAGGCGATTTCTTGATTTCTCCATCGAAACATCGCAAGTTTGGGTGGGATTTGATCGACATTGCATCGGGATTGAAGTTCTCGGACTAGTCCGGCCTTCAACGTCCTCTTCTTCAAGCTCCAGTCGATTTCTTCGGTAATTTTTCACCCTAACCCTAGAAATCCCAAATTTCTTCATTGTTGATCAAATAGCCTAGCATATTTCACTATATACATGCCTCCTTGATGTATTACGCTTATGCTATGCCTGTTGTGCATTAGGAATCACCATTTGTCTTGTTTCCTAGGTTTTTAAGTTTGAATACCGGACTAGTCCGGTTCATGCACGGACAAGTTCGATATCCTGGACTAGTCCGTGCCTGGACACTGGACAAGTCCGACTTTTCTGAACTCAAAACCTAACTTTTCAATTCCTTATTGCAATTTCTTGCTACCTGTTCACACCTTTGCCTTGTGTCATTCATTATCATTCATCCCACTCATTCTCAGGTCATGTCGAGCTCCAGTAATGATGTCTCCGATTTTGAGGCCGAGATGGACCTTGAGGTGGCACCTCGGACCTCGACGGGTCTTGGCAAGAAGCGCCAAGAAAGACCGTCCGAGCCAGCTCAGTCTCCTCCACGGGCTCGGAGGAAAGTGTTGGATAAGAAGCCAGTGTCCAAGGCAGTTGCATCATCGAGTGGCCCTCGCCAAGCAAAGGGCAAGGGCAAAGGGACTGCTACGGGTCCAGTTGGCCCGTTGAAACTTCATGCTCCAAGGGAAGGGGTCCGGGACCCAAATGAAGAGAAGTTCAACGGGAAGGGCAGTGACTCGGCCACCAAGTTGAGAAGCATCGATTGGTATGGCCAACCGAAGCAAGCAGCTGATGGAAGGTTCTGGTGCAACTTCCATGCTGATTTCTACAGATCGGTGTATCTCCCAATGAAGACACCAGTTGTGCGCAGTTAGTGGATTGATTGGGCACATTTTGAGAAGAAGGGCTGCTCATCACTCACTGATGTTGTGAGATCCATTAAGAAGCATGGACTGAGAGATCTGTTTGCTTTCAGAAATAACTAGAATGATGAAGTTATTGCGTAGTTCTTTGCGACCTGTCACTTCTCAAGTGAGGATGAGGAGAGTGTCACTTGGATGACCCATGGATCCAAGTACAGCATTACTCAAGAAAATTTTGCTAACCTGCTCCACCTTGACACCACAAGATCTGATTGCTTAGTCATACACAACATTGGTGTCACCGACAAGGATAGGATGAAGTTCCTATATGAGCCAAACTCAAAGTTCAACCCTCCTTCCACCAAAAACATGAAGCCATTCTTTGTGGTGTTGAACATAGTGTTAAGAAAGACAATTGCTCCCAAGGATGGAGATGCTAGGAGTGTGCAAGGATACCTCCGGACTCTGATGAGAGTCATAAGCAAGGACCGCCCATTCGATGTGGCGGAATACATTTGGAATGATATGGTGAACATATCCTGCACTCCCAACAGATCTTGCGGATATGCTCCTTACCTAATGTTTGTGATTGAGAAAGTCACTGGCATTGAGTTTGTGAAAGATGTGGAGCATCTCCCCTTGAGGCCTCAAATGCCTCAAAAGCCGAGTGTGCAGGCTACTCCCTCACCGGCCTCCAGTCCCGAGGCACCGGCAAGATCAAGAGAAGATGCTAGGGCTGCACCTGCTTCTAGAGCATCCCCTCAAAAAGGTTCAGCCAGCGGAATTCTCAAGTACCTGGCTACAATCTTTGCCTCCTGCAAGAAGGCCGAAGTGAAGGCCCACAAGCTCAATCAGAAAAGAAAGGAGGACATGAGGTACATCAAGGAAAATGTGAAGCAAATTTGCCAGAAGCTGGAGATCGACCCCATTGGATCTCCAGTGATTTCTGAGGACTCCGACCCAGACTTCACTGAGCTCGGGCCCTTGACCCCCTCCGAGCTTGCCTACTTTGGCATTGGGGACTCGAGTGGCTCCGCCCCTCCTCCTTCTCCTCCTCATTAAGCTAAAGATGAAGATGACGAAGACGACGATCAGAGGACCGATAGTTAAGAGTGAAGACCTTAGGACCCTCCTCTCCTTCTTTTTGGTGTCTTGATGCCAAAGGGGGAGAGATTGAGGGGGAGTCTTAGTCTTAGCTGTAGGTTGCGAGGAGAGAGCTCTTTCT
Organism: Tuctoria greenei; assembly: GCA_036927565.1. NCBI lineage: Eukaryota > Viridiplantae > Streptophyta > Magnoliopsida > Poales > Poaceae > Tuctoria > Tuctoria greenei. The sequence continues at coordinate 184,516,791 of JAYESD010000003.1, read as the reverse complement.
ATGTTTTTTGTCTTTTTTTGTACTTGTAATGTTTTAACTTTGTTCTTAAGTTAATTATGGTTCTGTGATGCAATGATTTGATCCTTTGAGTAGTATTTATGAAAACAGTGATTTTGCTCTAGAATGACATATATGCTTGCTATTGGTTGATTAATGTCAATTATGTCATTCTTTATGTTTCAGTGTACTTAGTTATGCATTCCACCATAAAGAATGCACATATGGATAATACTTTTCACTGCTTGATGTATTTTGGACTCATATGTGCATACTTTATGAAAATCTCACTTTTTTATCACATTTTGTGAAATCTCAATTGGTTGTCATCAATCACCAAAAGGGGGGAGATTGAAAGTGCATCTAGGACTCCCTTGTGGGTTTTGGATGATTTATGACAAGCAATTGGGATCCTAACCTCTTTGTTGAGATGAGTGCAGGCTTATGATAGAAAAATGAGCAAAGTACCAAAAAGAAGGAAGAATGAGGAGCAAAGTGGAAATGAGCTCAAGGAAGAAGAGTAGTACATTATTGTGTATGGAGTGTGTTAAGGAAACACATCCCAAAAGCTCAACCACAATTAAACACACACATTGCACAAAGTTACACAGGACCGGACTAGTCCGACTGACACCGGACTAGTTCGATATCCTTTCTGCACGAAATCAGACAAGTCCGATATCCATCGGACTAGTCCGATATCCTTTCTAACTAGAATCGGACTAGTCCTCCCCAGTGCAGACTAGTCCTCAAAACACTTCACAAGTCACACAAAATCAGACAAGTCTGATCACATCCGGACTAGTCCGATATTCTTTCTGATCCAAATCGGACAAGTCCGATGTTTGCACGGACTAGTCCGAAAAACCCTATGATCTGAATCGGACAAGTCCTCCAAGTGCGGACTTGTCATCCTATACACTTAGGGTTTCACGTAATCGGACAAGTCCAATGACTATCCGACTAGTCCGAAGATTTCCAGTAGCGAAATCGGACAAGTCCGCTCCTAGCTGGACTAGTCCGATATTTCGGGAAACTTAGGGTTTGCTACACACAGCTCACTGGAGTAGTCCGGTGACCTCCACGGACTAGTCTGATCTTTCTGAACCCTAACGGTCACTTTTAGATACCCATATAAATAGAGTTGTACGGCCATATTTTTCCAAGACTCGAACCCTAGCGCTGTCACACCTCCCAAGAGCCTCAAAAACCACATCTCTCCACGAAATTAAGTGCAACAACGATCAATCCTTTGAGGATTCACAATAGATCATTGGAGAGACACGTTCAACACCACATTGAGCTATTGGTTTGATTCTCTAACACACTCCTGCGATTTAATTGTAATCTTTTGAGTGTGTTTTGTTGGGATTTCGTGTTGTAATCCAAGGGAGCTCTCAACGTGTGAGAAGGCCCCTTTGAATTCGATTATTCACCCCTTTGTGATTAGTGGAAGAGGATTGGCCTTCGTGGCTATCCGACGAGGGTAGGGTTGGAGAAGACCCGGTCCTTTTGTGGACTCCTCAACGTGGACGTAGGTTGCCTTTGTAGGAGCCGAACCACGGGATAAATCCTTGTGTCTTGTTTTTGGTGTTCATCGTTCCTATTCATCAATATAATCTAGGGTTTCATAATCATTGCTTATCTCACGTTTAATTGTTAAACATAAGATTTAATTGTGATATAATCTAGCATATAACATTGAAATCTTTATTTGGTTCTATATTTCCGCTGCATACATAAAAGAATCAATCTAATCGATCAAGCTTAACCAACTTAGTTCATGAACACCGGACTAGTCCGCACTTTACCGGACTAGTCCGACATCTCTGGTATTGAACTGGTTGTTAAGTGTTGCAGGATCCGACAATTTGCAAAAAAGCCTATTCACGCCCCCTCTAGGCCACATTCATGAGTTCAAAATGCTACCTCATGACAATGTCAATGAAATGTTTTCTCGCTTGAATGTGCTTATTGAGGAAATTAATTCTCTTGATATTGCTTCTCTTGGTAAGGGACTCATTAACCGCAAGATTCTTATGCTCCTTCCTAAGCCAAAGTACAACATCATCAACTCCATGCTTCAAAAGGAATCTCTTGATCATATTGAAGTTTCAGAACTTATTGGAGAGATTCACGCTCATGAGATGAGTGTACTAGGGATGATGGAGGCATCATCTTAAAAGATAATTGCTCTAAAGGCTTCCACCAAGAAAACAAGTCTCAAGAAAAAGAAAGTGGTCGAGCCTAGCTCAAGTGAAGAAGAGCAAGCATCAAGTGAAGATGACGATGATGAGCTTGCATTGATGATGAGAAAATTCTCTCGCTTGAACTCCAAGATTGCCAAGAAGGGATACACCTTTGATCCCAAAAAGAAGGCATTTCTACCAAGGAGAGATGACAACAAGACTTGCTATAATTGTGGTGATCAAGGCCACATCTCCTATGATTGTCCAAAACCGGACAAAAGAAGAGAGAACCACAAGAGCAAGCATCGCAAGCTTGAGGATAGTGAGGATGATGAAGAGGACAAGCCCAAACCAAGATTATTTGGGAAGAAGAAGCATGACAAAGGAAAAAAGGCAAAACTCTTCCCAAAGAAGAGAAAAGGTCCACAAAAGGTGTTCATGTGTGAGGCAAACGAATGGATCACCGACGAAGAATCTAGTGATGAAGAGAGCGAAGAGGAAGAAGAAAGCTTGGCCGGCCTTTCCATTGCCAACAATGATGATTCATCTCTTCGTCCACCTCCCATGTGCCTCATGGCAAAAGGTAACACCAAGGTATGTGATGACTCTAGCGATGATGAGCTTTCCCCTGATGACTTAACTTCATTGATAAATGAATACCACACTATCATTGAAAGGGAAAAGAGTAAGGTCAAGGCTCTTGAAGAAGCTCGTGTCAAGCTTGAGAGTGCTAACCTCGATTTGCTTGACAAGTATGAAAGCATACTTAAGGAGCATTACATGCTCAAATCTCATGTCAAGCAAGTTGAGGAGGATAAGGCTCAAATCAAGCTAGATTATCATGAGCTTGACGTAGCACACCAAGCACTCTTGGTAAAGCACAATGAGTTAATTCAAGAGCATCAAGTACTTAACCTTGCTTATGAAGTTCTTGATCAAGAACTGAAAACTATAAAGAAAGAAACCCTTAATGATAAGGTATCTATTGTTTCTCATGCCACTAATGTCTCGCATAAGTCTTTGCCTTTGAAAGAAAATGCTAGGGAGAAGGATTTGATGGATGAAATTGAAAGTCTCCGCACTAGTGTGGCAAGACTATCTAAGGAAGAAGTCAAGCACAAAGAAATCCTCTTCCAACAAGCAAAGGCCTTCAACAAGAGAGGACTTGGATCCTTCCCGGTGCCTAACAAAGGAAAGGTGCCCTCACCGGAGCTTAGAACAAGCTTCATCAAGGAAGTTGGTTCTTATTGCCAACATTGTGAGGTCACCGGTCACCATACAAGGGAGTGTCCTCTTCCTAACCGGCCTTCTCCAAAATTGCCTACTAACTACAAGTCTACCTTTAATGATCACTACTATCTCTTGAGTAAAGTAGATGGCAAGGTGAAGGCAAGGTTCATTGGCAAGGACATGAAGGGCATGAAGGGGAAGCTCCCCAAGCAACTTTGGGTCCCAAAAACACTTGTATCTCACATACAAGGACCTAAGTTGGCTTGGGTGCCTAAAATCAAAAATTGAATTCATGAGTGTAGGTGAACTACAAAGCCGGAGGAAAGCATTGGGTACTCGATAGCGGGTGCACTCAACAAATGACCGGCAATGATGGTATGTTCACCTCCATAGAGAACCCCGGCAATCATGAACGAGTCACCTTTGGTGATAACTCAAAGGGGGAAGGTAATTAGATTGGGTAAGATTGCAATTTCATATGGTTTATTTATTTCAAATGTGTTGTATGTTAAGTCACTTAGTTTCAATTTGCTTTCTATTGCACAATCTTGTGATCTTGGACTAACGTGCACCTTTCGCAAGAATGATGTTGTTGTGACTAGTGAAACGAGCAATGCTTGATGACTATGGCACGTCCGAGAAGTTTTGGGCCGAAGCAATCAACACGGCGTGTCATGCCGCAAATCGGGTCTATCTACACCGACTACTTCAAAAGACCCCGTACGAACTCCTCATTGGGAGAAAGCCCAACATCTCCTATTTCCGAGTCTTCGGGTGCAAGTGCTACATCTACTGCAAGAAAAGGATCGTTAAGTTTGAAAGAAGATGTGATGTTGGTATCTTTCTTGGTTATGCATCAAACTCAAAAGCATATCGAGTATTCAACCAGACCTCCAGTTTAGTTGAGGAAAGTTGTGATGTTGAGTTTGATGAAACTAATGGCTCCCAAGAGGAGAGTTTTGGTCATTATGAAATAGATGATGAGCATCTACGAGAAGCTATGAAGAACATGACCATTGGAGACATCAAGCCTAAAGTTGAGGAGAGCCATGATCAAGGGGGAGCTTCAAGTTCCAACATCAACACATCTATGGCACCCCAAGTTGATGAAGAAGAAAAAGATGATCCATTGCTGACACAAGATTCACAAGCCACACAACATCAAGAAGAAGAACAAGTCCATGATCAAGTCCAACCACAAGAAGAGCAACACGCATCACCACCGCCAAGTGCTTCAAAACCACTTATGAGGCATGGATGCATCTCCAAGGCGCATCCGATTGATCAAATCATCGGAAGTCCGTCAAGGGGAGTAAGTACACGTTCTCGCCATTTCGCTACGTTTTGTGAGCACTACGCGTTTGTTTCATGTGTAGAACCCACTCACATTGAGGAAGCACTTCAAGATCCAAATTGGGTGATGGCCATGCAAGAAGAACTTAACAACTTCATCCGCAATGAAGTTTGGGTGTTGGAGGAGCGACCCAAGGACAAGAACGTCATCGGAACAAAGTGGGTGTACCGCAACAAACAAGACGAGAACGGTGTTGTGATCCGCAACAAGGAAAGACTTGTGGCCAAGGGTTTCTCGCAAGTTGAAGGACTAGACTTTGGAGAAACATTTGCTCATGTTGCTCGACTAGAAGCTATCCGTATACTTCTTGATTTTGCATCACATCATAACATAAAGCTTTATTAAATGGATGTGAAAAGTGCATTTCTTAATGGTTATATTAATGAGCTTGTTTATGTTGAACAACCTCCCGGGTTTGAAGATTCGAGGAATCCTAATCATGTGTTTAGGTTGCACAAGGCGCTCTACGGGCTCAAGCAAGCACCTAGGGCATGGTATGAACGACTACGGGATTTCTTGATCATGCAAGGATTCAAGATCGGGAGGGTGGACACTAAAATATTCACCAAAAACATCGACGGAGAACTATTTATTTGTCAAATTTATGTCGATGATATTATTTTAGGTTCAACTAACGAAGCTCTTAGCCATGAGTTTGGCAAAATGATGTCTAGGGAATTCGAGATGTCGATGATTGGAGAGCTCAACTTCTTCCTTGGGTTTCAAATCAAGCAACTTCGAGAGGGGACCTTCATCTATCAAGAAAAGTATACCAAGGACCTCTTGAAGAAATTTGAGATGGGGGATTGTAGCTCAAGAAGTACTCCATAGGAAACAAATTGTCATCTCGACGCGGATAAGGACGGTAAACCTGTTGATCAATCTAATTATCGTTCTATGATTGGTTCATTGCTTTATCTTACCGCATCTAGGCCCGATATCATGTTTAGTGTATGCTTGTGTGCTCGCTTTCAAGCGGCACCTAAAGAATCGCATCGGAAGGCGGTCTTTAGGATACTTCGGTATCTCAAGCATACCCCAAGTGTAGGCCTGTGGTACCCTAAAGGTTCTAAATTTCATCTCTTGGGTTACTCGGATTCGGACTTTGCCGGATGCCGTGTGGATCGCAAGAGTACCTCCGGTGGGTGCCACTTGCTTTGGCATTCCCTAGTATCTTGGTCTAGCAAGAAGAAAAACTCCATTGCTTTGTCCACTGTGTAAGCGGAATATATAGCGGCCGGTGCATGTTGTGCCCAAATCCTTTATATGAAGCAAACCCTTTTGGACTTTGGTGTTAAACTTGGTTGTGTGCCTCTCCTTTGTGACAATGAAAGTGCAGTTAAGATTGCTAAAAACCCCGTTCAACACTCCCACACTAAGCACATTGATATTCGCCATCGTTTCTTGCGGGACCATGAAGCAAAGGGAGACATCTCCTTGCGAGGTGTTAGGTCCGAAGAACAATTGGAGGATATCTTCACTAAACCACTTGATGAGAAAACCTTTTCTAGACTAAGGAGTGAATTAAATGTGCTAGATGCATCAAACGTCATGTAAGTTGTCATGGTCATGTAAGAATGCATCTCATATAGGTCTTGTCTAACTTTCAAAGGATAGGGGTGAGCAAGGGTTAGCTTGGGATGGAGGTTCTTTTGGGTTTCCCCAAGACTTGGAGAGTGGCTCTCCCTAAAGAAGCATTTGAAAGGTTCAAATTTGGCAAGATAGATTTAATTTATGTCTTGCATGATGCCTGCCATATAGACTTGCACTCACGTTTAATTTGTTGCATTAAAAATTGTTTGGCGTTGCATACGGTAGATTGTCACAAAGGGGAACCCACCTCATGAGAAAGAGACTTGTTTGAAATGCAATATCTCAACTCATATTATGTGGAAAGAACAAAGTGTTAGGTGTGTTAATGCCTAAAGGAACATGCTTTAAAGAGATAGAAGTTTTCATCCTCTAGCTCACAAAGCATGGGCCTTACATTTTATTTGGATTCTTTCCTTGATCTTTTCGGTGTTCTATTTGATTTAGGGCTTAGCCAAGTTATTGGCATCTAGTATTTTTGAGGGGTAAGGGGTTGCCCAAAAGGTCCTAAGACATGTGTTTCTCTTCGTTTGTTTATTTGAGTCAAAGGACATATATGGGATGTTGCTGTTTTGTAGTCATCGGATTATCCGATGCTTAGGGCAGAAGCTTCATCGGATCAGTTTGTGCTTAAATTCAAGGGTCAGCTCAGTCAGAAAGTCAAATAAACCGATGAGTTCATCTTGAGAAACATCAGAGCATCCGATGTTCACATTTCTGGAGTTATGCCCAATTCAACCGATGCTAATGCTTTCCACATCGGATCATCCGATGCCGAAGGTGCCTCTGGAACACCCTTACTGTACCATTCGACCAATGCTCCTCCCAACTAATGTCGGTTCATCCGATGTTAAATTTTGAGCTAGGGTTCGGGCCCCACCTATTTAGCGCCTCTTCGTCTCTTTTTTCTCTCTCCCCGACCTTGCTCGCTGCCACTGATGCTCCACGCCCTCACCTCCGCCGCCACCGCTCCGCGCCCTCCGGCCATCGCCGCCCTCCGGCCACCGCCGCCCTCTGGCCACCGCCGCCCTCCGAACGCCACCACCCTCAGCCCGACGTCGCAGTGCCGCCGCTGCCGCCCCACGCAGTGCCGCCGCCACCACTCCACGCAGCGCCACTGACGCCCTGCACCACCGCCCTCTGCGCCGTTGTGTTGTTGCCCTCCGGTCGCCGTGCTCTCCGTCGCACCGCCGCCTCCTCTTCGCAGCTAGGGTTCGCCCGGCCGCGACGATCTTTACGTAGCCGTCTTGTGCGTCCGGCATCGTTTGTCCCGCATGCTCATCTCCGTCGTCGTCACTCGAGATGGGTTGTGACAAGAAAGGAAAGGGCAAGGCTATTGAGGAACCAGCCGCTAAGAAGCAGAAGCTGTCGAAGGAGGAGAAGAAAGCACTGATGGCTGCTTGTGCCGCTGAGGAGCGAGAGCGTGGCCAAGGAGGATCACTGAGGATCCGGGAGGCCTGACAGAGGCAGCCTCCAGTGCCTGAGGAGCCAGTGGAGGAAGAGGAGCCTGAAGTGCCGCTTGTTCGCTGGCGCTCAGTCAGGACCCGTGGGGGTCATCCAGCTGCAGCCCCAAGACTGAGACCCTCTGCCGCTGACCTTCAGGAGGACAGGGCGGCCCATAGAGCCGTCTATGAGATGGACACCAATGTCCGGGTTGGTGAGGGTGTCCGCATGACCGACTACAGGAAGCTGAAGGCCAAGCAGCTCAGGAAGCTCAGATGGAGTATTCTACTTGAGGAGTGGTTCCCGCAACCCATAGAGTCACTTGTGGACAGCCGCTTCTGGACCCTGACACAGGCGTCGCTGTATGAGACTTACAGACGTTAGGGCCATAAGCTCTTCCAGCATAACTTTCTTGACTAGGATCAGCTTGCACTTGCAGCCGGGACTGAGATACGCCGTTACTTTGAGAGATACAGAGGGCTTGTGGAGCTGATGTCTTACCAGTGGGGTGCCTTCGTGGAGGACTGGGTCCGAGTGTTCTATGCCACACTCTACGTTTCTGAGGGCCACAGATCCATTGACTTCATGTTCATGGGCCAGCATCACCACCTGACCAGACAGACCTTGGGACAGCTGCTAGGAGTGGATCTCCATGACACCTTCCTGCACGAGAGAGTATATGGACAGGCTGACCCACCGAGGAGGCCGCTCACTGGAGGTGTGGCACCACCTTTTGAGGAGATACGATCACTGTTTGCTCACCCCTTCTCTCCTGACCAGCCGAGGGTACCTGCTCTACTCTCTCCAGCTGCACGCACTGTGCACCTCGCCTTGCGCCGCACACTTCTACTGAGGTCCGGATACCTTGAGGGGTTCACCAGTCTGCAGCAGACCCTCCTGTTCTATGTCATGAACAGGATGGAGTTCGATATTGTGGATATTCTCATTTGTGAGATGGAGGATGTCATCACTGATGGAGTTGGGATGATGAGGCAGCTTGTGTTTGGCCACTAGATCAGTCACCTCCTCTACCTGATAGCTCCAGAGGGGTCAGCCGTGCGTGACAGTCTCACTGACGAGAGCGTCACACGGTTCGGGCACTACCATGCTCCAGCTCCTGGAGACTGCCGCCTTGGCCGTCCAGTTGATTGTCAGGTCCGTGCTCGTCTTTCTGAAGAAGATTGGTCAGACCTGGAGAAGGAAGATGAGATCTTAGCACAGGTTGAGGCTCAGGGTGGGGATCTACAGCACATCTGGTCGGAGAGTGACACTAGTGACAGTGTCGAGGAGTACTTCCCACCTCCTCCCTCACCCAGGCAGCATGACGCGGAGGCTGGACGCTCGACTGCACCACCACCTACTCCACCTCCGGTGTCCGAGGCACAGGTCTCTCAGCCATCTGAGCTCACTTACCTACTTCAGTAGATGGTTGAGCAGCAGCGACTGGATCGGCTTGCTGCTGAGCAGGCCAGAGCTGAGCAGGATGTGCGTCTCTTGGAGCCCCAGTAGCAGTAGCAAGAGATGCAGCGACGGATTGCCTGCGAGAGGCGAGAGGACACTGACAGGCTCACTGGACTAATTGACTAGATGCATCAGCGTTCCCTTGTCCAGCAGCAGCAGACGCAGCAGGCCATGATGGGCATCCTGGGGTTGATCACCAACCTCTACACTCAGACCGGGATTGCCCTGCCCTCTCAGCTTCCGGGTCTAGCTCCAGGTCCGCCTATCCTGGCTCCAGTCTCAGCACCAGTGCCGACCACGCCGATTCTGACGATCAGCATGTCCCCACTGCTTGCTCCAGGCGCACCTATCCACTCTCCCCTGCCGGCTACGACGCTCTTCCAGCAGACTCCGGCGTCCGTTGTCAGTGCCCCGCTGCCAGCAGTCCAGACTCAGCAGGCACCGACAGCAGCTCCCACAGCACCAGTCTCCTCCACTCCAGCCTCAGCAGCAGCAGGTAGCAGCTCCGACGACAGCACCCCCGACGGCGACCAGTTCATCATCGCCCCGAGCACTCAGGGTCCTTAGGCGCTCGACTTCCCTTTTTGGTGTCTTGATGCCAAAGGGGGAGAAGAGTCAGGGGGAGGGATAGATTAGTCTCAGGGGGAGTCCTAGTTCTAGGGGGAGTATATCTTTTAGGGAGTTCTTTTGTAATTTGGTGATTTGCTACTCTTTTGCTATTCATTGAGTATTCGTGTGCCTCTTAATTCTCTCATGTTTTATTGATCATTGAGCCTTCGAGTTATTGATCGTTCTTGAGCCTTCAAGTTTAATGTGCAAAATCTTGCACCCATTGTATATCTTTTTGAGTATCGTATTCTAAATTTCATTACTATTATGCTTTACTCGTTGTGTTGTCATCAATCACCAAAAAGGGGGAGATTGAAAGAATCTAGGCCCCCCTGAGGTATGGTTTCGGTGATTAATGACAACCGTTGGATATTACTAATGAGTTTGTGGATGCAAGGTTTCTCATATCACTCTTCACACTTAATGAACTCTATATATATATCATCTACTGCTCATTGGATATAATTGGAGACCCCTAAACAAACTATTTCACGAGGTCAATCGATTTTTATGAAGACTAAAAGAAAAAACTCATATGTCAAAGTTATTCCGTCGAAATTGACAACACCCAAGACTTGGTAATCATCAGAAGAATATTTCAAACCAATGTATAAGAGGTCACTCGAGCAAATTCCAAAAGAATCACTTAGAACAACTCGAAACAAACAAAATCAACTCACCGGATCAATCGATGTTTCCAGAAAACAATACATCGGTTGAGTTGGTTTAACAGAAGAAAAAGACCTCAGAACTGAGTACTCACCGGATCATCCAATGATGAAGAAAGTGTTACGTCGATCGATCATTCCAGTAAGCAATTATCCTGGACCAAGTGTAACACCGGACCATCCGATGTACAACTATAACACATCGGTCAGTCACTCCAGTAAGCATTATTTTTGGACCAATCTGGATGAAGTGTCACCGGATCATACGATGGTGAGGCAAGTGTTACATCGGTCGATCAACGGTCATATCTGACACAGTGACATCAGCTAATTTGGATTTGATCGATGACAACTGAAGGGAGCACATCCGATCATCCGATGTTTGCAGAACAGTGATGTCAGCCTACTTTTCCAACAGCTATTTCATGGAGGTTGGCTATTTATACCCCTTCAACTAGTTATTTTGATAAGTCTTGACAACCTGAGCTACTATACACATTTCCAAGCATTCAAGACGTTGAGCTACCACTTCCATATCATTTACACCACTTGTACACCAAGAGATAGGCTAGAACTTGCTAGAGATAACGCTTGTGTGCTTCCATTCTTGGTGATTGGAGTCTCTAGTATAGTGAGAGCTGTAAGGGAGTGTCTCTTGGTGATTATATTCAACGTGTAACAGTCGGTGATTAGAGAGAGTCTTCCGGAGCTTGCCAAGACGGTTGTGGAATCCCAGAGGATAAACTTGTACAAGGCTTGAGCTCCACCTTGCCGAGGTTGGCGAACAGAGAAGTTTAGTGAAGATCCCTGGTCTCCGTGACTTGGGAGTGGCTATACCCATTGGTGGGTGCCACAACGTGGATGTAGGAAGATCTTGACGATCTTGCCGAACCACGGGATAAATCTCCGTGTCTTCGTGTCTCCTCGGGAGTTTGCGCTTTCTTCCTCTCCTGTTACACTTATGCATTTCATATACCGCAAAATTATTATTCACTTGAATGCATAGGTTGTTTGCATAGGGAATTGGGATTTTAGTAATTAAGTTTTTATTGCTTTAATTTGTAGGATCGAAGAGCACGTGAAAAACTACTAGAGGGGGGTGAATGGTAGATTTAAAAATCTTACGCAGTGGAAACAATTAAACCCCAAAACCTTTCGGCAGAAAAACGATCTGCTAAAGAAATCGTGTGTGAGACTAATCTAAACGTGTTTCACCATGATAAAAGTGATAGATATCAGAGAGAATCAAGTCACGAAGACAACACAAAAATAATCACTCAAATCCGTCGAGAAAAACTCAAGTTATGATCAAAAGATCAAACAATGGTCAATCTGCCCTACCCGAGAAAAAAAAACAGTTCTGGAACGCTGCAAAGAAACTCGTGTAGATCATAGACCAAAAATCCAATGACCGTGAAATTTTGATATATGATAGACAATCAAGTTGTGAAGAAAACCCAAAAAGAATCACGTCAATTGGATCTGTAAAACTCTAGTTATGATAAAACCACCGATGAAAGGTCGTGCTGTCCAGAAACTCGACGAGTAAAACTTGTCTGGAACAAGTCGAACGAACAAGGTACAAAAGTTCCTTCAAACTATGAATTTTATTCAATAGAACACAAGAGGAACAGCCCCAAAGTCGTGCACCACGAGATCTGGGCTCCCTTGCTTATATAACCAGCCCTTAGGCCAACCCAATATCAACTAGGACTCCAATCCTACTCAGATCACGAATCGTAACTTTCCATAACTGCTCAAGATTCTTCTATACGTAGATAGAAGCAATCTTAAGACCTCCAAACACTTTAGGAACGTATCCCACATTCCTAAACAACTCAAATTCGTGACCCACTCGAAATCCTATCATAACCAACTCAAATCTTTCCATATTTGAGTCAAACCCGACTCAGCCGCAGCCTGAGTCCATAACCTAGTCGGTTGGACCTTTCTGACCAATTCTTTATGTCCACATCTCTTCATCACGCCTCGGAACCATGTAGCCACGTCCATGCACTCCTTGCACACGTGCAAACATCTTCCAATGACGTCCACGATATCTTCATATGCATTGTTCTTAATTCAATCATGCTGCGCAACCTCCTGATCAGCTCAACCACAATTCCTCCTGAATTTGGTTGTTGGAACCTCATCTCCTCCCTGAGACTAGTCCAATGGATCCCGTCACCAGCCATGTCTTGAACTCAAGCAACACCTGCACATGAATAAACAACCAATACACACGAGCCCAAGTCCTCGACTGGACTCAAGTTAGTTCTGAACACAACACCCTACGTGAGAACCTCACATAAGCATGTTGCAAAACCACAGTAACACGATATCATCCATATCAACCAAAACGCACCAAAAACTTAGCAAATGAATACTAAGCAATATTTCCAACAATGTAAAGCAAGTACGAAACATTGCAAATGAAAAGCAGAAGCACTACAGTCAAGTTCTGGACCTTGCCAGAGCAACCCGGACCTTGAGACGGAGCTAACAAAAGCTAGTAGAACCTAGCGCCGGAGCTTACCAGAACTAGTATAACCAAGCTCCCGCCGGAGCTTTCAAAACTAGCAGGACCTAGCGCCGGAGCTAACCAGAACTAGTCGGAACTAGTAATCCCAAAAGCCGGAGCTAGAAAAATCAACTCGGAGCTTAGCAAAAGCATGCCGGAGCTATCAAATATATGTCGGAGCTATCAAAGACATGCCGGAGCTAAAGATAAAGCTCACCGGAGCTTACCAAACCTGGTCGGACCTTACCAAGAAGTCGGACCTAGCATCGAATGTAACCGGAACTACCCAAACCAAGCCGAACCTACCGTTGGACCTTGCTGTAGCTCAGAGCTAGAGTCGGACCTTGATAAAAAGGTGTTTTGGTGATATTCAAAACTTTTATCATCAAAGCCAAGTGTATTCACTACAAGCCAATGTATTCAGCACACATAGGTCTTACAATCTCCCCCTTGATGAATGCATTGGCAACACCATTGAAAATCCGAACATTGGCTTATTCACATAAAAGTTTTGAAGGAAATTTCTCCCCCTTTGTAAATCAAAAGTAAAATGAGAAGAAAATCCAAAAAAATTTATCCCATATTATCTCTCCTTATGCACATATTCTCTTTCTCTTCATGCTTATCTCTCCCCCTTTGACAATGTATTCAGCAAGTCATGAGCATATAAACAAATTATCTCTCCCTCTTTAGTTGTTATGAGCATATTATAACATATACATATAAACAAAGCTCATCCAAGTCATACTATCAAGTACCTTACATTATCACATCAATGAAATACATAAAGTAGTGTAAGCCATGCTAGAGATCAAATGTAATTTTCAGTTTAAGCAAGTCATGATCTCACAAACTTAACTATTTCAAAACCTAAAAGCATGACACTAGTTGCTGCATTTAATATTTTTCAAAGCATAAATTTAGATCATATGATATTTGCAAGAGATTATATGCGCATCTGCCTTATTCTAACCAACCAAGCCAAGCCTATGTCATTTGATAACCAGAAGCTTAAGGACATGGTTTTAGTCATACACAACTTCTTCCAAGTTCATATCTAAGTGCAATGATAAGCCATCTCAAAAGAAGAAGTGCGATGCATGCATATTCTCTTGATCTTTTCTCAATTTATATTTGTTCATAAAAACTCAAAATGTGAGTTGATTACTTGATTAATTCTTTATGATTAAAAGCACTTGTGAACATGTAACAAGTTCAAAACAGCAAGAAAGTTCGACCATAACTAGTTTTAGTGTAAGTAATTATTACAATTACTAGACATGGCAAAAACAACAAAATGTATAACACAAGTAATGTAGTAAGAACTTCCAGCATGTAAAAGGAATCACAAAGTCATATATGTATGAAATACTATGCTCATATTATTTTAATTTCAGATTCACACATAGACTTCCCAAGTTTCAAAACTCCCCCTCAATTTAAGCCATGAGGATGCATAACCCCAATTTCACTACAAATGTAACAAAAACGAGTGAAATCCAAAGGTTTTGTAAAAATATCAGCCAATTGTTGTTCGGTATCTACATGGTGAAGCACAATATTTCCTTTTTCAACATTATCTTGGAGAAAGTGATACCTAATGTCAATGTGTTTAGTTCTAGAATGTTGCACGGGGTTTTTAGCAATGCAAATGGCACTAGTTTTATCACAAAACATTGGAACACTATCTAGATCAACCCCATAGTCCTTAAGTGTTTGAACAATCCAAAGAATTTGTGAGCAAGCACTAGCAGCAGCTACATATTCAGATTCGGTTGTGGATTGTGCAACTGAATTTTGTTTTCTAGAGGACCAAGCAACAAGAGAATTACCAAGAAAATGACAAGCACAGGAAGAACTTTTCCTATCAATCCTACAACCCCCAAAATCAGCATTCGAAAAAACTTTCAAAGTAACGGTTGAGGAAGAAGGAAGAAAAATGCCAAATTCTTGAGTTCCATGTAAGTACCTGAGAATCCTTTTGACAGCTTGACGATGTGAAACACGTGGGGAGGCTTGAAACCGTGCACAAAGACATACGCTGAATTGTATGTCCGGTCTTGATGCCGTAAGGTACAAAAGTGATCCAATCATGCTTCTATATTCTTTTTGATCCACGGGTTCACCATCTTCATCAAGTTCAAGTGTTGTTGCTGTTCCCATTGGTGTCCGAAGAGGCTTGATTTTGTCCATGATGAAGCGCCTTAGGAGGTCTTTGGTATACTTTGTTTGATGCACAAAGGTACCCTCCTTGGTTTGCTTGA
The DNA here is from genome assembly GCA_036927565.1 of Tuctoria greenei. Taxonomy (NCBI): domain Eukaryota; kingdom Viridiplantae; phylum Streptophyta; class Magnoliopsida; order Poales; family Poaceae; genus Tuctoria; species Tuctoria greenei. The sequence continues at coordinate 184,501,465 of JAYESD010000003.1, read as the reverse complement.
TTTGCAGCCCCAAAAAGTAAGTGAGTTCACCCATCATACTCATTTCAAATTCGGAACTCATCATTGCTAAAAACTTGGACACAAGATCATGAGAAGCACAACCAAAGATAATATCATCCACATACACTTGAACGAATAATGAGTCATTGCCATGCTTAAGCACAAAAAGAGTTTTATCAACCTTGCCCATGGTAAACCCCTTTTCAAGTAAGAATGTTTTTAACCTATCATACCATGCTCTTGGGGCTTGTTTGAGACCGTATAAGGCTTTGGACAGTTTGTAAATATGATTAGGAAAATCTGGATTTTCAAAACCTGGTGGTTGTTTGACATAAACCTCCTCATCTATGTAGCCATTAAGAAAAGCACTTTTAACATCCATTTGATATAACTTAAAACCTTTAGATGCTGCAAAAGCTAACAAAATTCTTATGGCTTCTAATCTAGCGACAGGAGCAAAAGTTTCATCAAAATCTAGACCTTCAACTTGAGTGAAACCTTGAGCAACCAACCTAGCCTTATTCCTAACCACAACCCCATCCTCACTTTGTTTATTTTTATATACCCATTTAGTTCCAATTAAAGTGTGACCTAGAGGTGGAGGTACAAGTTTCCAAACATTATTTCTTTCATAATTTTCTAACTCTTCTTGCATGGCAATAATCCAAGATTCATTAGTGAGTGCATGTGATATATCTTTGGGTTCAAAAGAAGCAACAAAAGTAGAATGAGCATGAGAGTTTGGATCCCAAAACCTGGACCGTGTGAGTCGTTCGTGCAAGCTTCCAATCATCTGTTGTGGGGGATGATCTTTGTAAAAACGTAGGGGAACAGATGTCTCACAAGCTTCTTCTTCATTAGGTTCATCGTAGATTGATGAGCTTGTGACTTGTGGACAATCAGGACCAGCATAGGTGATAGCCGGAGCTTGTTCAATGTCCGGAGCTGGACACGTGTCAACTTCGGAACTACCAGGCAGTATCACCGGCTCTTCTTCATCTTCGAAAATACCCTCCCCCTGAGTATACGGATCTGGTCCTGCAACACCGGAGCTAGTACTTGGGCTAGATTCATCAAAAGACACTTCACAAGTCTCCACAATTTTGTTAGTGTCAAGTAAAAGCACACGATAGCCTCTAGTATGAGATGGATAACCAAGAAACATGCCATCAATGGATCTAGGTTCAAATTTGTCAAGATTACCATGTTTCTTAACAAAGCATTTGCAACCAAAGACCCGAAAGTGTGTAACACTAGGCCTATGTCCAAATCGGAGCTCATATGGTGTTTTACCTAGCTTAGCACGCAAGAAAACACGATTTGATCATAACAAGCGGTTGCTAACGCATCAGCCCAAAATTTCCTAGGAGTTTGATATTCATCAAGCATAGTCCTAGCCATCTCAACTAAGGTTCTGTTCTTTCTTTCTACAACACCGTTTTGTTGAGGTACATATGGTGAAGAGAATTGATTATCTATTCTATTTTCAGCACAAAAGTGATCAAAAAATTGATTTTTAAATTTAGTTCCATTATCACTTCTAATTGCTTTTAATGATCCTGGGTGATCAATTGATAATCTAAGAAATAAAGTTCCAAAGTGACTAAAAACTTCATTCTTAGACGCCATAAAGTAAACCCAAGAGTATCTAGAATAATCATCAACGATAACAAGAACATACCATTTGCCTCCGAAGGATTGAACACGTGAAGGTCCTACGGTGTCAAGATGCAAAAGTTGACATGGTTCAGTTGTCATGATCATTGTGAGAGGAGTATGTGAACCTGCAACCATCTTAGCATGTCTACAAGAAGAGCACACAATTTCTTTGTCCCCTTTAAGCTTAGGCAGCCCACGTATGCGATCAAGAGCACTAACACGCGTTAGGTGATCAAAGCCTACGTGACCAAGTCTACGATGCCAAAAATATCAGTCCTTTGAATCATTAGCAACTAGACACCTATGCTTAGAGGAAGACATATCAAAATCAGCTTTAAAAACTCTTCCAAACCGAGACATGTTAAAAATAAGCTCACTATTTGAACCTACAACTTTGCAGCAGTTTTTATTGAAAATAATTTCTAGATTTTCATCTAGCAATTGTGCAACAGAAAGCAAGTTGTATTTCAAATTTTTGACAAGTGCCACATCCTTCGAAGTGTAGTGATCATTTACTCTAACCGAACCCTTAGCAATTATAGGAGTTGAAAAATTATCGGCAAAAGTAACATTCTCTACACGTGACACAAAAGAGATGGATGAGAACCAATCTTTGTTACCGGTCATGTGGCGTGAGCCACCTGAATCCACAATCCAAATGTTCTCCTTCCTCAAACGTGTAACCTACATAAAAGCACAATACGTCGATGACTCAATACTAGGGTTAGTCAAAAAGCATTTAGGGATCCAGTACTGAGTCACGCGACGTGCAGCAGGAAAAACATGCAAAAGCTGAGACAAAATAGCAGGTTTATGAGTCAAAGTTTGAGATTTTTTATTCTTGACTACTGACCTATAAGGTATCACTTGTGTAGCACAAAAATCAGTAGCTCCGGAGGCAAAAACGGAAGGTCCGGAGGTAAACTTTGAATGTTTTTGACTCAAAACAGCAGGTTGTACATTCGGTTAAATGTGTGCAGCAAATTTTGCATGAGAGTTATGAGATCTAGCAACCATTCTTTCCCTTTTCTGTTGTTTAGCTAGTCTATAACAAAAATCTATGACATGACCATCTCTATCACAGAAGGTACAATGAAATTTAACTTTGTGTTCATGTCTAGATGAGCAAGCAATATTTTTATTTGAAACCGAATGAGGCAACACTCCTGCAGATTTGAAAACCACTCCTTTTTGTTTAGGAGCTGTTTGAATCAAACCACTTCCTAATGACTTTACAATTTTACTTGGATGTGCCTTAGCATGAGCATGAGAATCAAAACCTAAACCAGTTTTATCATTGCAAGACTTGGAAGAATTCAGCAGTAAGTTTAGGTTCTTATTCCAATTACAAAACCGATCTAATGTCCTATGCATGTCATCAAGTTTATTGGACAGATCAAGGCAATTTTCACATGAAGTTTTTCCTTTTAGTTTGCAATTGGAACAAATTTAACTTCATGAGAACGTAAAGCATCGTTCAATATAGAAATTTCATTCATAGCATCCTGTAGTTTCTTATTAAGATCATCACAAGTAGAACAATGCAAATAATTTGTAGAACAGCTAGCATCTTTCAAGTTTTTATCATTAAGTGCAGCAAGCTCTCTGTTCTTTTCAATTTCTTCATCAAGTCTATCTAGAGTGGAGAAGTGTGCACTTCTTAATGTGGACAATTGTTCATAGATTAAGTCACATGAGGGACATGCCTCATCACTAGGAATCAAAGTTTTTAAACGGTTAATTTCAGATTCTAGTGATTCAATTTTAGCAGCATTATCCCTAAACTTTTTGTCCTTTTTCTTGACAATAATAATTGCATGAGAAATAGCATCACACATTTTCATTGCAGGTAGAACATACCTCATCGTCTTCACTGTTGTGTTCTGCATCCTCCTAACTTGATCTTGATCTTGTTTTGCCCGCCATGAAGCATAAGTTGGCCAGATCATCATCATCTTCATCACTTTCAAAGTCCACGTCGCTTGAACTGAACTCTTGAAGCGCGGTGATGAAACTGTTGATCGTCTTGCGTCCTATAGTACCTTTATTCTTCTTGTTGAAATTTCCAGAGGAGGTCCGAACCTTGCTTTGTTTTTCTTCCCGGGTGGTCGGACCTGAAAGGTTAGGGCATTCTGTACGAAAGTGTCCTGTTTTACCACATTCAAAACAGCGTTGAGGTCCGGAGCTTCCTCTCCTTCTAGTTCTCACATTTTGCAATGCTTTTGAGAATCTAGTAGAGATGAGTGCCAACTCCTCTTCTGGAAATTCTTCGATCTGCTCCAGGGTTAGTGAGGAAAACAAAGCAAGAGTATTGCAGGATGATGATTGGTCAGAGCTAGACATATCACGTTGTGAAACAAATGCAATAGACTTATTGGGGTTCTTACGTGAGATTATGTCAATTTCATGAGTTTTTAACTTGGAATATAGCACATCTAAAGTAAGTGAACTCATGATAGTAGATTCACGAATAGATGTGACTTTCATCTCCCAAATTGACATACTAATGCACTTAGCAATTGCCTAGCATTTTCAGCATCTGAAAAATTAACATTGACACTACGCAAGTTGCTGAGAATCTTATTAAAGCGAGCAAAAAGGTCATCAATAGACTCACCGGGTTGCATCTCGAAGCGCATGTATTCTTTCTTGAACATGTCTTGCCTTACCTCTTTGATCGTGTTGGATCCTTCGTGGTAGTCACAAAGTGATTTCCACACATCGTATGCAGATCGGAGGTGTGCAACACGGTCGAAGTCGCTTTGTGTTAATCCTTGTATGATCAAGTTCCGAGCCTTGTTGTTGTTGTCGACATCTCTCAGATTTGTAGCTGTAACTTGATCGTTTGATGGCACTTCGTAAGGCTTGTATACCTTCTCCCATATTGCAAAGCCTCGTGCCTGGATGAAAGCCTCCATGTGTGCCTTCCAAACCTGAAAATCAATACCAGCGAACACACAAGGTTTGGCAGAGTACTTCTCCATGATGATTAGTCAAAAACACGCGCAAATCACAAAGATTAGAGCACCGTGGCTCTGATACCAATTTTAGGATCGAAGAGCACGTGAAAAGCTACCAGAGGGGGGTGAATGGTAGATTTAAAAATCTTACGCAGCGGAAACAATTAAACCCCAAACCCTTTCGGCAGAAAAACAATCTGTTAAATAAATCGTGTGTGAGACTAATCTAAACGTGTTTCACCGTGACAAAAGTGATAGATATCAGAGAGAATAAAGTCACGAAGACAACACAAAAATAATCACTCAAATCCGTCGATAAAAACTCAAGTTATGATCAAAAGATCAAACAATGGTCTATCTGCCCTACCCGAGAAAAAAAAACAGTTGTGGAACGCTGCAAAGAAACTCGTGTAGATCATAGACCACAAATCCAATGACCGTGAAAGTTTTACATATGATAGACAATCAAGTTGTGAAGACAACCCAAAAAGAATCACGTCAATTGGATCTGTAAAACTCGAGTTATGATAAAACCACCGGTGAAAGGTAGTGCTGTCCAGAAACTCGACGAGTAAAACTTGTCTGGAACAAGTCGGACGAACAAGGCACAAATGTTCCTTCAAACTACGAATTTTATTCAATAGAACACAAGAGGAACAGCCCCAAAGTCATGCACCACAAGCTATGGGCTCTCTTTCTTATATAACCAGCCCTTAGGCCAACCCAATATCAACTAGGACTCCAATCCTACTCAGATCACGAATCATAACTTTCCATAACTGCTCAAGATTCTTCTATACGCAGATAGAAGCAATCTTAAGACTTCCAAACACTTTAGGAACGTATACCACATTCCTAAAAAACTCAAATTCGTGACCCACACGAAATCCTATCATAACCAACTCAAATCTTTCCATATTTGAGTCAAACCCGACTCAGCCGCAGCCTGAGTTCATAACCTAGTCGGTTGGACCTTTCCGACAAATTCTTTATGTCCACATCTCTTCATCACGCCTCGGAACCATGTAGCCACGTCCATGCACTCCTTTCACACGTGCAAACATCTTCCAATGACGTCCACGATACCTTCATATGCATTGTTCTTGATTCAATCATGCTGCGCAACCTCCTGATCAGCTCAACCACAATTCCTCCTGAATTTGGTTGTTGGAACCTCATCTCCTCCCTGAGACTAGTCCAATGGATCCCGTCACCAGCCATGTCTTGAACTCAAGCAACACCTGCACATGAATAAACAACCAATACACACGAGCCCAAGTCCTCGACTTGACTCAAGTTAGTTCCGAACACAACACCCTACGTGAGAACCTCACATAAGCATGTTGCAAAACCACAGTAACACGATATCATCCATATCAACCAAAACGCACCAAAAACTTAGCAAATGAATACTAAGCAATCTTTCCAACAATGTAAAGCAAGTACGAAACATTGCAAATGAAAAGCAGAAGCACTACGGCCAAGTTCCGGACCTTGCCAGAGCAACCCAGACCTTGAGCCGGAGCTAACAAAAGCTAGTAGAACCTAGCGCCGGAGCTTAACAGAACTAGTATAACCAAGCTCCCGCCGGAGCTTTCAAAACTAGCAGGACCTAGCGCTGGAGCTAACCAGAACTAGTCGGAACTAGTAATCCCAAAAGCCGGAGCTAGAAAAATCAACTTGGAGCTTAGCAAAAGCATGTCGGAGCTATCAAATATATGCCGGAGCTATCAAAGACATGTCGGAGCTAAATATAAAGCTCACCGGAGCTTACCAAAGCTGGTCGGACCTTACCAAGAAGTCAGACCTAGCATCGAACGTAACCGGAGCTACCCAAACCAAGCCGGACCTACCGTTGGACCTTGCTGTAGCTCAGAGCTAGAGTCGGACCTTGATAAAAAGGTGTTTTGGTGATATTCAAAACTTTTATCATCAAAGCCAAGTGTATTCACTACAAGCCAATGTATTCATCACACATAGGTCTTACATAATTTTTGAAAAGCAACCCAATTCACCACCCCCCCCCTCTTGGGCATTCAATCCTTACAGCTACCCTAAGGAGGGAGACAGATCCGGCACTGCGAGACACGTGTTGCCTCCGAAAGTCCAAATACTGGAAGGTGGAACTCAATGCGTCTTCTTCTGGTACGAAGGGATACCTGTATGCAGGGTACCGACAATAACCAACCATACTCATATGACACAACCCAAATCATAACCATGTCTAAAACCATCCCAAATCCCAAGTCCAACTCTAATCATGGAAGTTGTCCAAATGCTCATAACTGGGAGCACGGCTATCATGATAGTTTTTTTAACACTCTACGGAGGTTGTACCACTTTACCAAAATGTTCGTGATTTCATCACCTCTCGATGACTGAGGACCTCCATTATGTCGTCTCACACTTCCGTTGGTGTGTGGCCAAGCGATCACAAAATAGCTTTTCAAAAGGGACTACTAGTATGTACGGATCTACTAAGGTTTCACTAGCAGGCTTGAATCTCCGTTCTCCCACCCACGGCCCCCCTCATGTACCATGCAAATCCCAGGGTAGCCCTCCTCGACTCCCATTCCCCGCACCATCCATTGGTCCATACAATACCAGCAACACACCTAAATATTTAGGTACGCCGCGCCCATACTTGGCCTTGTGGTGGAACTTTTGTTTTGGCTTATTCTCGCATGAACCCATCCTTAGATCTAAGGAAAGCGAAACCACCATATCATCCAACCCAGTCCATAACCCATGCTTGCTTAGATCACCCCAACTCCATGTTTACTTAAGTCATCATTATCATCAATTCACATAGTCCATATATATATTAGTTCATAATGAGTCATTTGGTCATTCCCCATCCTAATTAAGCAAAGTGAATACCCTTCCGACTCTCTACAATATATCCCAAGCGACAAGGGTGGTCATACAAGTCTAGTAAACACTTATCATGGGTTTTTTGTTAATTTGACACAAGCATGCAGTTTTGCAAACAAAACATTTCAAAACAGGATCAAAATGTTCAAGGGCACTTGCCTTGCTCTTGAGGTGGTTTGGATCAATAGCTTCGAAGTTCTGGTGTTGAAGGTCCTCGTAAGCACCCTCTAGAGCATTACCTTCTATTCCGCGTGACAATCATGCGAAACTACATTACAATAAATAAATGATCATATAGTACTCAACATGCTATGATATGCATGAATAATGCAATTATGTGGCAATACATGTTATTACGTTGCTAGTATTGCTTACTAACTAGTTACAATTACGTTTTACATATTAGAGCAAGTTTTGAGTCATTACGGAGAAAACTATAGAAATTCCAGGAATTCCAGAACTGAGGGACTGGACTAGTCCGCACCATGGGCTGGACATGTCTGCTCTGGACCAGAAAGTTCAACGGACAAGTCCGCTATGACTAGGGTTTCGTGAATTTCTGAACTAGACTATGGTTTTATTTAGATATGGGACAAAGATTGATGTAGGGAAGATGGATCTAAGGTATTTACCATGAATTCAAGGGTTCACTAGTTGAATAATAGGTGAAACGCGAGAACTTGTTGGCTAGATCGATGAAGACGAAGAACTGGCAAAAAAGAACGTCGACGTCGAAGAATCGATGATGAAGATCGCTGCAACGATGACGATCTCGCTTGATTCGTTCCTCTCCTTCTTCTTCCTTCCCTTCCCTTCCTTCTTCTCCCTTCAAGTGCGGCGGCTATGAAGAGAGCAGGCGCTGAGACTCGTCTAATGTGGCAAAGGGGTAAAGGGTGGGTGGTGGGGTGCTTATATAGGAGGGGAGGGGTGAGATTGGGGTGACGGATTCCAAGTAATAGTCGGTGGAGATAAGTATGGAATTAGGTGGGGTCCTACTTGGGCTTCTCACGGGTGAGGCACGATGTTCTTGGGCCCAATTAAGGTAATTACCCAAGAACTCATCGTGGAGGAAAAATAGAATTTGGGTCGGAACCCTACCTACCGGTCTAGTCCATAGTGAAGTTGGACAAGTCCGATCGGGTACAGAAAGTTCAATGGAGAAGTCCGGTGCAATACCAACAAGTCCTCTCAAGAACCGAAATTCAATCGGACAAGTCCATTGCCATGCTGAACGAGTCTGTGGTGTGTCCAGTATCGAATGTAGACCAAGTGTTTGGGAGTTTCCAACAGCGATCATCGGACTAGTCCATATGCAACAGACAAGTCTGGGCAGGAACAGAAACAAAATCGGATTAGTCCGCAAAATCAATAGACAAGTCCGGAGAACATCAGAAACGATTGTTGGACTTATCCGTAGCAATTAGTGGAAGAAGTCCGAGGGACAATAGTAGCTAAATCGGACTAGTCCGAGATCCAATCCAAACAAGTATGTACTAAGCCAGGCTATTAATTGCTATTTTGGCTATATATATATATCATTTTAATCTTATTCCTTTTTGTGTTACATTATGTTAGGCATGTATAAGAATGAATGCAATGCATGATAGATGAAAATGAGGGTGTTACACCTTTTCAGCTTCATACCCTCGGACAAGTCTGACACACCTCGGACATGTTCGATTTCTTGCAAAGAGAACTCAGACACATCTGCACAAACTAGGACATTTCCGAGTGCCAAAGAGACTTGGATTTTTTTTCTAAGTCATGGCAGGTCGGACAAGTCTGACCTACTTTGGACAAATCTGAAACTCTGCAAAGGGTTTTCGGACATGTCTAGTCCAGCTCGGACATATCCGAGTGTCAAACAAGCTTAGAGATTTTTCTAAGTTCTGGTAGACCGTACAAGTCTAACCTACTTCGTACAAGCCTGAAACCTTACATAGGGTTTTCGTACATTTCCAACCCATGGCTCGGACAAGTTCGAAACAACACTTAAAGACCTTTCTAAAAAAATCATCCCAAAGGGTTGAGCTCCCATTTGATTCTCTAAGTTTACAAGAGTCATATCCCTCTTGATAGTATGGTGTTTCGTATGACTCAAGAAAAATAAAACCCTAATTCTACGATTCCTTCGGCGTCTTTTCTCCTTTTCCAAAGAACTTTCAATAAACTCATTTTGTACATAATCTCAGCAAGAACTCAATCAAATTGATTAGATCTTTAATTGTTTATCATTAATCATCCAAAATCTACAAGAGCTCTAGATGAACACTCAGGTTCCACTGCGGAACCGAACTTCAGAATAAAATCTCTTGTGTTCACTTGCCAATTCATTGCATTTACTTTACCCTAGCTCATTTATTGTGGTAGAAGTGCAAATTTTGTGATTGTAGAAATTCTAGGTTGCTCTTTTTATCAGATAGATTACTAGCACCTCCTTGGTTGTTTTAGCTTCACTTTTGATCATATAACATTCTAGAATTGCTTAGAATCATTGGGTCACGATTAACTCTAGATATATCTGAGCCGATCCAACTTGTCATAGGAAATCCGGACAAGTCTGGGTCTACCACGGACAACCCGGACTTGATTGACTATGTTAGTTTAATTAAGTAATTTCAGGTATTATTATCTTATACACCCCTCTCTAGGCAACTTTCAAAGAAGACCTCGGCGCTGTCATGGCGTCTGCTGGAGCTCAAGGCAGGCATGTGGGAGTCTAGCGGTTGCGTTCTGGTATCTTTGTGGTAGACGTAGGCATTGTGTTAGACGAAATACTTTAATGATTGGCTGCACAAACTAATGATTTATGATTTAACGTCGTCCATCCATATCTCTTTTCATCCCTCTTTCCAAAGCAAAAAACAGGAACCATTCTATTCCTCTAAGCAAACACCGAACTAGGATGGTCCCATCCCTGATAACAGGGATGGTTTCGTCCCATTCTACCTTGTACTGAAACCAAACATATACTAGTTACATTATCTAGTAACTAAACACTGTGTAAGAAAGGCTCATACGAGACGTACCCTAACGAAGAAGGGAGACGAACAAATTGTGTGTCTCTGTCGTCGAGTGTCGCATTATGTTGTAATTAGAGACGAGGTCATAGCGTGTCGCTGTTCATCCTAAGTGCGAGACATGCTCAAAAGAAACATGTCTCCTTTCTTTGTGTCATAACAGACGTTCTTTATGGAGTCATTGAAGACGCGGGTGGCACGCATCGCCCATCAGCACAAATGCGTGACAAGCTCTAACAAAGCGTGTAGAGATATAATGACTGATCCAAGACATTCTATATTGTAGCTCCTCATAGATTTGTGTACTGATCTGAGATGGGCTTTATAGAAGCTTGTCTCCTTTATGCAGGTTATCCGAGACGATCTCTGCTACAACTCGTCGCGGATTGTTTACAGGCAGGATATCCTATTAGGTGCCCCACCCCTGATTATCCTGATTGCCGGCTGAATCTTGGAGCTAGCCAGGATTTAGCATCCGTATTACCAGTGTCAGCAACATACTGTTCATACTGTTCATGAACATATGTATAGCCAAAAAGATCACACGTTAAATTATATTGACCAATCAAATATTAACAAAGTGTCAATCGTGGTTATCAAGTTTACTAATTATACAACAAAGAGTGTTCATCCTGATTACAATGTAACTAATTACACACATCGTAACTATCATCATCTAATCCTATTGGAGAACCGAGCTTACTTGTAGCACAGGAAGTTAGTGAGCATCTGCAAAGCATCAGCAGAGAAATTGTTCTCATGGTAAAGGACATGGTAGTGAGTTGGTGCGCTTGTTCCTTGAAAAAACAAATAATTTATATTTCACTGATGCATTTATAGTCTGATATCAAAAACTCGTTAGAGAAACACCAATTATCGCATAGGTACCTTGATTCTAGCATGGCTGCAGAGGTAGAAATCAAACTCACTAGAATGGCAAATGCTAGTGTCAACCACAGTTCCTGCAGTTTCAAGGGTTTGTGAATCAGAATTCATTATATACATTGATAGTCAAAACAAATACATTACTTCTGCATTGGACATAAACAAGGAAGATGAATATATACCGTAATGAAAATTCTCCCTTTGGATCAATGACTTCATTAACGATGAACCTTCATTAGACATCCTCAAATTCAATAAAATCACTGGAATGCACGCTCTAAGGGCAGGTTCGAGGCGACGGTGTGCTCCGGGGACAGGGGACGCGACGGCGTGCTCCGGGACGAGGTGGTGGAGGCGCCGGAGTGACGGTTCCTCAACTCTCTGATGATAGCAGGCCGGCGTGCTCCGAGGACAGGGAGAACATTTCCACTTATGTGGAGATGGCGGCGTGCTCATACCGATTACTGAGGTCGGGCTCATGGCGGTGGCGCGCTCCGGGGACAGGGGATGAGGCGGCATGCTCCAGTGTGCTCAACTCTCTGATGACGAAGGTCGGGGTTGACGGCGGGGCGGGGACCAACGGCGGCAGCGCGACAATGACGAAGAGCGAGTTGATAAAGAGGGACGGCGACGGTGTGCTCCGGGGACAGGAGACAAGCCGACGTGCTTTAGCGTGCTCAACTCTCTGATGATGCAAAGGTCGAGGTCGACGGTGACAGCGCGACGTTGACGATGACAGGACGACGGTGGCGTGCTTAGGAGCTATGGTTTCTAGGTTGAGAGAGCGTGCGAGAGCTAAAAATTTTTGCCAAATGTTGGGAGAGAGCACGCGATGGATAAAAATAGCAAAACTTGGAGACATGCCTTTATAACACCCATCTCTCATTTCAGCGTCCTTTGGTCGAGAGATTGCGAGAAAATTTTTGCCAAAATAGAGCACACGAGGTTTAAAATAAAACTCGGAGACGCACATATATAACACACGTCTCGCATTATCATCTTTCGCATCAAGGCATTTTCCCGCATGCAAAAGACGAGCCACGGTGTGCTAAAGCAGATAACATCTTTCGCATGCGGGTATGTACCAGTGGCAACTATGCGCAATGTCTTATATGATCGTTGCACTGCGCTCAGCTTTCCGAGGTGGGACAAAAGATCTTCGGCGTATATCGGAGACAAGCCCATGTAAGACGCGTCCCTGCCAATGTAAGGCGCGTCTTGCATTATTTTGTGGCCACGGACACATTGGAGTATCCTGGATGCGCTACGGTGTGCTGAAGCCAGGAACAACATCTAGGACATTCTGACGTGTCCAACTGGCAATTGTGTGCAATGCCTTATACAATCGTTGCAATGTTCTCATCTTTCTGAGGTGGGACAAAAGTTCTTTGGCACAAATCGGAAACGTGCCTGAGTGCGGCGCGTCTCCCTTTTGTCGGATCTCAGATATCTGAGACGCACCTTTCTAAAGTGTGTCTCTAATGCACTCTTTATCCATTGCAGGGATAAACAAACGCAATGACATTGCAATTAATGGATTAATTGGAATTCATGGATAAACAAACGCAATGACATTGCAATCCAGAGATAATTTGCAACTTAATGAATTTCATAGTTCATACATTGTGTGCCCTCTAAACTTATTCCTAAAGCTCCCATCGATCAATCTAAATTGTACTGTCCAGCTTGCTCCCGAACACGTCTCTTATATTCCCCTGGATCCTGAAAATGTTGACATTCTTTAAATTAACAAATGTCGAAGGAGGAATGAATAACCTACATTGGTCACTAACACAAAGTGTCTAACCTTGATAAGTAGCAATCATTTTCAACTTTGGGCGCATTTGGCTAATGCAGCAAACGTTGAACTTCAAGTAGTATAGTTTTGATTGTAAAACAAGTCCACCACTCCTACGAAATATCAATTTAAGCAACATAAGAAACCAGTTCAAATAATTTCGGCAAAAATTACTAATTACATGAGCAAAATAGGTCTATCTTACAATCTCTTGATCAAGAATCCCATTGTAGAGTGGTCCTGAGCGATAGACATTTGGGTGGAAGAAACCACTTGGAAAGGCGCATCTTGGAGGCACCAATGGATAGTCGTTTGAGAAGGAGATTGTCAAGGGATAGTAACCACCTTCCCAGTCAGTCTACAAATTAGAAAATTCATTAATAGGAGGACGATGGTGAAACTCATATTGTGCTTGTTCTTCATGACATACCCCTTCTTTACCGGGACGACGGACTGCCACTTTAATAAATCTCCTGATTCAGGCTTCGTAGAGAAACCCTACGCAAAGAAATTGAAAATACCAAAAACAAACAAGACGAAAAAACAAAACTATAGTTAAGTTCATCAGTCCATTGCAGATCTACATATATACAAACATGCGACTGGTGTGCCATATGTACATACATGAGGATGGTTCTTGCGCCATGCCAAGCGCTCCTCCTTCAGTCGGCTATGCGCCAAGCCGATAGCAGCCATGAACAGTGACGACGATGAGGAGGACGGCGACGAGGACGACAATGATGACGACAAGTAAGACGGCTACGACGACGACAACGGCGATGGCGAACAGAGGAGGCGGTCGCACTGGAGTTGGTCAATTACAAAGGATTGTTGGTCGATTAGTAAAGGAGCACCAACGAAGAGACGAGAGAGATAAATGCAAGATGCGCTAGAACAAAGAGAGACACGCATTAAGTTAAAGAGCGTCTTCCATTGTCGAAGAGACGAGGGAGATAAATGTGAGATGCGCTATAACAAAGAGATACGTGTGTTAAGTTAAAGTGCATCTTCCATTGTCGAAGATACGAAGAGACGAGGGAGATAAATGTGAGATGCACTATAACAAAGAGATACGTGTGGCACGAGGTTTGCGGAGAACTTAATTTCGGCTGCGTGGTGCAGAGACGCGAGCGACGTCCATGTGCAACCTTTCATTTCCCCGAGACGGTATCGATGCGTCCCATCATTCCATCAATGTGCGGGAAACCAATCGCCCCATCGTCGACTCCGCGCGGGCATTATTTAAGACGCGCCATCACTCGTGAGTTCTCCTGTGACACCCGGTTCCGAATATGAACCAAGCGTAACGCATATGTGTGCCCAGGATGTTCAACACACATACACGAGTGATTCACAAATGATAAACAGAATTTAACCACGTCTTAACTAATAAATAAGTACTTTATTACAATAATCCAATAGTTCACGAATAATAAAACTCTAAATAATTGCAGCGGAAAATAAACTAAACAGCACGACTCCAATCCACAGGCAATTGACGGCGGTACGCAACCTAGTACTCCACGTGATCCTCAGGGTACTCCCAATTGTCTCCAGTAGCTGTTGGGGGGGGGGGGGGGGGAATTGCAAGGGTGAGTACATGTCGTACTCAGCAAGTGTGGAAAGTATGACATGTGGCTTATTCAAATGACGACAAAAATAATAGCTAAGTGCTGAAAAGTACAGTAAAACATTTGAAAAGCATTATACTATGTCTATGTGAAACAATCCCATCATAACCATCATATTAACAAAATATAAACCATATCCAATTATTGCCAACATCACCATTATCCATGTCCAATTATCATAACTCAAATTCATATCCATGACCATAATCCATAAACCATAACCATTACCATCCCATAACCATAAACCAACCATAACCATTACCAGACCATAACCATCCCAAATCCCAATTCCAACTCTAATCATGTAGGTCATCCAGGCGCTCATAACCGGGAGCACGGCTATCATGATAGTTTTTAAACACTCTGCAGAGGTTGTACCACTTTACCCACATGTTTGTGATTTTATCACCTTTCGATGACTAAGAAACCTCCATTGTGCCATCTCACACTTTCGTAGGTGTGTGGCCAAGAGATCACAAAATAGTCTTTCAAAAGGGACTACTAGTATGTACGGGCCCACTAAGGTTTCACCGGCAGGCTTGAATCTCTATTCTCCCACCAACGGGCCCCCTCGTGTGCCATGCGGATCCCAGGGCAGTCCTCCTCGACTCCCATTCCCCGCGTCATCCAATGGTCCATACCATACTAGCAGCGCTCCTAATTATTCAGCTACGCCGCACCCATACTTGGCCTTGTGGTGGCACTGTTGACCTGGCATATTCTCGCATGAACCGGTCCTTAGATCTAAGGCAAGCAAACCACCATAACATCCAACCCATCCGCAAAACCATGCTTGCTTAGATCACCCATCGTATTGACCAGTTCACATTAACCAGAATATCATTGATGCATAATTAAATGTGTAGTGTCGTTTGTCATCCCAATTAATTGAGCGAAGCAAAAAGGTAAAAACCCTTCCCGACTCTCTACCATAAATTCCAGGTGACAAGGGTGGTCAAACAAAACTAGTAAACTTCCTACCATAGGATTCCCATCAATTTGACACAAGCATGCAATTTTGCAAACAAAACATTTAATTTAAAATAGGATCAATATGCTTCAAGGACAATTGCCTTGCTCCGGCGGATGGGGTTGTTCAAGCGCTTCGAAGTCTTGGTTTTTGAAATCCTCGTATGCAGCCTCTTGAGCACGTTCCTCTACGCGTGATCATACATACAAGAAAACATATATAATTCAACATAATGCACACAAAATAATGAACATGCAATGACATGCATGCATGCACAGTTTAATAATTAATTTACTACGGTCGTTTATTAATTAGATGCGACTAGTTCATACGTGTTCATATGAGTTTACGGGGGTTTTAGGGTGGATTAATGCTGCTGAAATAAAATTTATGGTGCAACTAAAATCAATTTACGCCTATTAGATTCAATATGATCGCAAAAATTCGCATCGGGAACATGTCCTACCGTAGATGTGATGGCTTCGATGATCGCGGGATGGGGACAATGCGTAGACGAAGTAGATGCGTTCTCTGGCGGAACGACGACGGCGGCGCGATGTCGGCGACGATCTCCGGCGAACGGTGGGGCCCTCCTCTTTTTCTTCCTCTTCTTCCCCTTCTTTTTCCCTGGCGGCGCAGCCTTCTGGACCCTTTTTTGCTTCTGTTACGGCGGCTTCCGGCGGTTTTTCTTCTCTGCTGGCGGCTGTTGGATCGTGGGAAAAAAGCCTAGGGCTTCGGTCCCTTTTATAGGGGCGGCGGGAGGCGACAAAATCGGAACCGAGTCCGTTGGGAGGCGGGACGCGTTACGGTGGCGGGAGACCGGGCGGAAGAATCGGGAGCGGACGCGCGCGCGCGGGGTTTTTCGGCGGGGCGGGGCGCTGAGCGGGCGTCGGGAGGCGGGACCCAGGGCGCGGCGCGTGCGTGCGCCTCGGGGCTGGCGCGCGTCGGCCGGCTCGGGGCGCGGGAACGGGGCCGGCGCAGCACCCGGTGCCGTGTCGGCCGGGGCCAAGCGGCTGCGGGGCCCAGCGCGGGCGGGAGCGCGCGTCGCGCGCGGGAGACCGGGGCCGCGGGGTGACTCGGCCGGCTGGGCCGGCCTGGCCGGCGGGTTGTCCCCTTTTTTTTCTTTTTTTTTCTCTTCTTTTATAATTTATTATATATATATATATATTATATATATTATTAATATTATATATTTATTATTTATTATTTTTATAACATATATTATTAATATATATTTTATTTTTATTTTCATATATTGTTATATATATTATTTATATATATTTTTATATATATTTTTATTATTATTTTTATACTTATTCCCTATTACAATTTTTAGGCTATAATTATTATTTATTTTTCTTCTTTTGCTACACGTATTTGTATATGCATGTTTTATTATTTTTCTTTTATTCTACTAGTGTTTAATGCATGACCATGTATGCAATGCATGATGCGAAAATTTAGGGTGTTACATCTCCACAAGCGCGTCGCTCACTTTGAATCCTCTTCTTTTCCTCGTCTTCTCCGCGCCGACGACCCACCTCCACCATGGCCAACCCTCCGCCGCCAAGCCCTCTGTGGGAGCCACCGTGCAAGAAACTGTGTTGCAGCTCCCCCGAGAGGATCAACACCGAGCAGCGCTTCCTTATGGCACAAGAGGCGTACAACAATATGTCTCGCGCCGTGAGTTCCTTGGGTCTTGGTACCCTTTTCCAGTTTACTAAAATGGATACCATCAGCCACTACCTCTTCGCCCTTACGAGGGTGGTTGATCGTCTCGACATTCTGTTCGAGACGATGGCCCAGGTGCTTGGCCCCGATAGCTGCAGAAACCTGGTGGAGGCGACGGAGAGCAACATCGTTCTCGAGGTTGCACCGCCAGTGCAGCTGGCACAGCCGGCCCAAGCTCCTGTTGCACAGGTGCCGGAGTCGCCGCCGGAGGAGGAGGAGGAGGAGTAGGATTTAGTCTTTCTTTGTTGTTTTTAGTTGCTTCTGTTTTGTAAATATTGTTAACGAATGAAATCAATCTTTGTTCATCTATGTGATTGAATATTATCTTGTGTGTTCTTCAACTGTGTGAATGAATGAATGTGTAGTGTGTTCATCGTGTTCCTCAAGTATCATAAGGAAGGATTTGATTATTTTTTGGACAAGTGAATGATTTAGTTATCAAGTGAATGTGCTCTAAGTTCAGTGATGTGTGATATCAATAGTGAACCGAAGCAAAATAGAGAAAATCACGAATCTAAAGGTGACGTGTGGAATCAGAGATGCGCTCTTTCTAAAAGCGCGTCTCCATTTTGCTTCTCCGCACAGACATATAAAAGGCGCCATCAATCTCTTCTCTTCGTTCATCTTCTTCACACAGATAATCCACCATGGCCAACATTCTGCCACCAAGCCCGCCGAGGGAGCCACCCTGTAAGAAACATTGTTGCCGCTCCCCCGAGAGGCTCGACAAAGAGCTGCTCAGGATGTTGTTCGACAGGCTGTTCGACCGGTTACAGAGGCTACTCGAGATGATGGCCGAGGTGCTCGGCGCCGAGGGCCGCAGTATCCTGGTGGCGGCGATGTCGAAGAACCTCGGTCGCCAGGTTGCACCGCCGGATCTGGACCAGCCTGAGCAACCGGCGGAGCAGCCGGAGCAACCGGCAGAGCAGCCAGAGCAGCCGAACGAGGAGGAGGGGGTAGGATTTAGGTTTTCTTTTGCTGTTTTTTAGTTGATGTTATTTTTTTTTCTTGTATCTTGTACTTTTTTCTTGTGTTTTGTAATATATTTGTTAATGAATATATGTGATCATCTGTGTGATGAATATTTTTTTGTTCATCTATGTTATATGTGTTCAACTGTGAATGAATGAATTAAATGTTCAGCGACGAGAGTCTGTAAGCGAAGACAAAGGAGACGAGTTTTGTGTAGAGTACGTCTCATTTCTTGTGCATATTGGAGACGCGCTGTGTTTGATGCGCATCTCCCGCTTGTCAGGGATGATGGCGTATCTCAAATACTAATTTAATTGAGATGGGCTTTATTTTAACGCGTCTCCTTGTACTTTCAGCCGAGCCATGTCAGAACCTCGCTGAAGCGGGCACGTCTCGCTTAACGTTATCAGAGACGCCGCCTTTGAGCGTGTTGCTCATCTTTGTCTCCTATTTCGGTTTCTTATATAGTGAAAACTGCTCGTGAGAAGATAAACCATCTTTAACATACATAATCTTTTGAAGCTCAGCCATTGCATTGCAAAAAAAAGACGAGAAAATTGCATAAAAACTGGCTTTAAAGCATCTGGATTTACTCTAAAAAAAAGTAAGAGGCTATTGTGATTTTGCACCTAGTTTGAATAATAATTGTGATTTTACCCTTCCAATTGGAAGTTTGTGAATATGCCCTTGTTTTTTCAAAACGAAAGCATAGTTTACCCCTATTCCGTTAGTGGCTGTTAACGATGTTAAATATAAGGATAAAAGACTGAAATACCCTTGTAATTTTACCACATACTTTTATTTCGTATTTATGATTTTACTCCTATTTTAATATTTATTACTTTGACAATACTATAGCAATTTTGACCGAACCTGAAATAGATTACTAATTTTGATTCAACAACAAATAACAAAAGGACAAGAAAATATTGAAGTAACCTGTTACTCTATGAGTGGCTACAGCAGCGCGCGCAGCAAATGACCGGGTACAGGTCAGAGCGGATTCGGCTTCCGTCCTCCGGGATGGTCCTCTCATACATCCTCCCAATATGTGTCTATTTTTTATTGGTCCACGTGTCTCCTTTTTAAGAGAACATAAATAGCAGCCGAAACAACAGCGAAACACATTAAAAAAGGCGCCAACAAAGTGACCGGGCGGGAGAAAATTGGCGCCACCGCGCCAGGCACCAGGCCCCCGATCTATTTAATGCCAACAGTAACAATAAACTAATAAACAAATGACTTCAGATCTGAATACAACAGACAAATGAATAAACAAATGGAGGCTTCTGAAAACGCCGCCTGCCACAATGTGTGCACAAAACAAACTGGTGATTCTTCCGAAGCTTTGATCTCACCAACAAATTTAATCTGTACATCATCCTTTGAAGAAGATCTAGAAACAACACCATGTATTAAAACAGTAAGTTCATATTTATATCACTGATCCTTGCTAGCACTGTACATAACTTATGTTTTACAGTAATTAACTTATGTTCATATTGATCACTAACTTAATGATGCATTTGTTCCCCACTACAAATAAATCATGAATAAATTAGGATCATGTAGCAAGAGCATCTCAATTGAATAATTGTCCAGAATATATGATTTCAAAGATTGAAATGACATTTAACTCCGAACAAGACGTGTATGATTTCTACAACGCTTATGCTAGCAAGATGAGTTTTAGTATCCGTAGACAGCGCTGTCACTATGTGGGAACTTCTTCTGTAATAAAGACGAGAATGTTTTGCTACTCCCGTGAAGGTATATTGTGTTCATTGTTTTTACTATAATATAGCCTCATAACAGCAGCTAACTTTAACAAATGTTTTACCCTTGCAGGAGCGCGTCATTCCGACAAAAAGTTAGACTCAACAAGTAAAAGCACATGTTACAAAAGATCAGAGACAAGGTGTATGTGTGAAGCATCTATGAAGATAAACCTTATAAATGGATCTTATGTTGTTCATTACTTTGTGTCCGATCATAATCACATCCTCGCTACTACAGAACAGTCTCATCAATTAAGATCACAAAGGAAAATTGATGAAGCACAAATTTCAAGGATCGAATTGGCAAAATTTGTAGTCATCTCTATAAAAGAAGTTATTGATCTTTTGGCAAAGGAAGCAGGTGGAATGGAAAATCTTGGCTTCACTCGTGTAGATGTAAAGAACATATTATATACAAAAAGGTCATTAAAAGTACATCAAGGAGATACTGGAAGTGTGTTAGAATATATGGAGAAAAGGTGTTAGAAAAGTACATCAAGCACAAATTTCAAGGATCGAATTGGCAAAATTTGTAGGCATCTCTACAAAAGAAGTTATTGATCTTTTGGCAGGTGGAATGGAAAATCTTGGCTTCACTCGTGTAGATGTAAAGAACATATTATATACAAAAAGGTCATTAAAAGTACATCAAGGAGATACTGGAGGTGTGTTAGAATATATGGAGAAGAGAACATCAGAAGATGCAAAGTTTTTCTATTCTATTCAAGTTGATGAGGATGATTTGATAACTAACATTTTTTGGGCAGATGCTAAAATGGTTGCAGATTATGAATCTTATGGTGATGTTGTTGGTTTTGACACAACATATAGAAAGTTGAATGATGATTGTCCTCTTGGCTTGCTTGTCGGAGTAAATATCATAAAAAAAAACAATTCTTTTTGGTGTTGCACTTCTTTATGATGAGACAACGAAAAGTTTTATGTGGTTGTTCAGAACATTTCTAAAGGTAATGTCGGGAAAAAAACCAAAAACTATTTTGACAGATGAAGACGCAGCTATGGCTAAAGCAATATTTAGGATATTTGAGGATCAAGTGTTGCAAATTTTAAATTGTGACTTGTTTTATTGTGGTGATGATGATGCTGAAATGGTATACAAAGTAAAAGTTCAGGGGAAGCATCATGAACATACTGTTCAGTTCTCACCTTCAGATTCAAAAGTGAGATGTAGCTGTAAGAAATTTGAATTTGCTAGAATCCTTTGCTCCCATGCTCTAAAAATACTGGACATTAATAATATCAAATTAGTTCCTGATGAATACATACTACAAAGGTGGACTATTGATGCGAAAGCTCTGCATGTAACTAGCAACCTTGGCATGCATGAGGATCCCAAAGTCCAGTTATCGAACCGCTATGCTACATTAACCAGGATGTACAATCGAGTACTTGCTTGGGCTGCTGAATCTGAAGAAACATATTCTATTTGTACTACAATGGCTGAAAAATTAGCTCAAGACAGAGAGAAGTTTGAAAATCACACCTCAGCAGAGTCAAAGTAGTACCTCTACTCCACAAGGTTTGTATACAAATCTGAAATGTAATATCTTCAAGTTCAGCACTGCACCTCCTAATGCAATTAAATACAGGTTCAAAAGAAATTAGGAAAAGTAGGAAGCCAAGAGGCATCAAGGTCAAGGCAAAGAAATTCATAGATCAGCAAGACCTATTGGTGGTTTAGAGAAATCACAAAACAGAAAAAAGAAAAAGAAAGATACTAACATAATGACAGAAGCACCATCACAATCACAAACAATACTGATGGTACAACAATTCTAAAGCATTATGTTGTCTCATAATGTGCTGTTTAATTATGTTCCTAACATTATTTTTCTTTTCCCTCTTGTTTAGAGTCACTTGGAGATTCCCAATAACCAAAATTTCTATCATACACCGGACTGCTATGGTGCTGTAGGCGCGTCGATGCATCCACCATGGATTAATCTAATAGCAATGCAACAGCAAAATCAAGAAATTCAGCAACAGGAGCAAATTCAACCACTTAGTACAGATTTATATAATATGTTTCCCTAGTGACTTTGTTGTACCAAAATACTAATTTTGATTTACATGAACCGCTGCACATTCTGCAATAGTGTGGATACAAGTTGAGCAGTACACATTTGCATAATAACTGAGCTCTTGGAATAGAACTGAGCATCTTCTCTAATCCAATAATGGTACAAGTTTGTGTACACGGAATGTGCTGTGGAATAGTGGATTAGAAAAGAGACTATTGCAGAATGTGCAGCTCATGTACAACTCTTGGAATAGTCTCTTCTAATGCAATAGTCTCAGTTATTATAGTACAAGTTCATGTAATCAGCTTTGATGCACATTCTGCAATAGTCATTTCAGTAGTCATCTGAGCATCTTCTCTATCCAAGAAAAAAAAATATGCATCTTTACCTTAATGAAAGGGAACGGTCTGAAACTAGTGAATGGTTACCACTGAAACCAAAGAAGCGCATGAGCTAATCGAATAAACAAATCTAAACGAATAAACTAGAGAGGGAGTAAAGCATGTACCACGGGAGCAGCAGAATAGCTCGTGTAGGAGGACGTAGGAGGCCGCGGTCGCTCGTGTAGGAGGCCGCGGAGCAGCCGAAGAGCGGGCGGCGTTGTAGATCTCTGGGACGCCAGCTCGGTCGGGGAGCCAGGCGGACAACGCAGTTGTACTTGGAGACACCGAGGTACAAGGGCATTGTTGGAGGTCGGGAGGCCGGGAGCGGACAGCGTGCTCGAGCTCGGGGGAGGTCGGGACGGACGATGCGGTCGACCTCGAGGAGGTCGGGGCGGACAGCGCTGTCGTCAAGGAGGCCGGGCGGGCGGCGCGATCGATATAGGGGAGGCCAGGCTGGCGGCGCGGTCCAGGTGGTGGAGGTCGTCTGAGGCGGCCGGCGCAATGAGTAGTGCCATCAGATCCGGCGAGTCTCGGGTTAGAGGTTGAAAGAGATAAGCGTAGCTGTCGGTGGAGTTGGAGAGAAGACATGTGGATCAATAATAAATGGACACATAACGGTAGGACTGTTCCGAGAAGACGCAAGTCGTGTCTGGTCAGAGCGAGGCTTGTGTGCGGGGGTGGCCGGCGTGCCACGACTCGGTTGGAGCCCATGAACTACCGGTGCACGCAGGGATCAGGACATCGGAAGCGGCCGACGTGCCGTGATTCGCTGACGCGCAGGAACGGTCGAGGCGCATAGGGATACGCCGGTGCGCGGGTGCCGCGTCGCACTGCGGTGCCTGCCAGGCGGCGCGCGGCAAGCCAAAGGCAAGCACCGCCGCATGAGGCACTGATGTAATGTGGTTCCGTGACATTGGAAGATGTACGGTAGTCTTTGGATAAGTCAAGAGTATTATGATTTTTTTTACTATTCAATCATTTATTCTGTTTTCTTTTAATCATTTAATTATGTGACACTAACGGTGTTAAGAATGAGAGGTAAACGGTGGCTTCCTTTAAAAAATTAGAGGCAAATTCACAAACGGGTAAAATCACAATTGACCTTTAAACCGAGAGCAAATTCACAATAATCCCAAAAAGTATAAACGGTTTAGCAAATAGACAGCAGATTAAGTACATCTATCAGACGTTAAACCTGCCAAGCAAGGGAATCTTTCAAAAGCAATAGGTAGACGATGGATAATGGAATGAACGTCGTGGCTACCATGCCTAGCAGTGGCGTCTCCGTGCTTTTCATGATCAATAGCTCGATTAGATAGGAGCACACATCGTGGCTATCATGTCTAGCCGAATAAAAATACCTGTTAATTTCTTTAGCTAAATATAAGAAACGTAAGAATATACTACTTTTATTTCAAATTACGTGTTTCTTTAGTTCAAAAATAAATTAGGAAGTGATAAATAATATAAGATAGAATGAGTAACAAACAGAAAATGACAACATATAATATCCTAACTGATTGTGTAAACACGGAACAACAAACAGTACTATACCAGTGTCGTCAGGTTACGGCATCATTTAATTTCTAAAACGAAGAGTGCCATGCAGTGAATAGAGCGTCTCATGATAAAAAATTGGATAAATGACCCTCCAGATAACTCCTATTTTATATCATACATAATTATAATATCTTAACATCTCTAACAAGCCAAAAACACATGTTTGTGGCTACATATATGTACTAACAGACTGTCTTTTATAAATAAATAATAGTAAAAGAAATTACCTTTTTCATATGACCGCAATTATTAGGAACAAATAATCATCAAATTTGTGGTACTCTTATTTTGGCGTTCCGTAAGAGCTATAAAAAAGCAGCCTAACCCGAGCCTTTTCAATACAATTTTAAATTTGCGGGTAGCTTTTTGTTGGGGTTTATGTGTTTTTACCTCTAATTAGAAATCCAATTGTGATTTTATCCCTAAATATTAGGGTTTGTGATTTTGCAACTGATTTTGACCTTCAAACCTAACACCGTTAGTCAGACCACATTTTATCTTTTTTAAAAATAAAATAAGTATCTTTGAATATTGGAAAAGACGTATCTACCCTTCTCTGATTTTACTGTTGTGTGCCGCCATCTTCTTCTCATGAACACAAACTCGCGGCGCCTAGCCGTGCGACGGCATCTCTGACCGTGTGCCCTGCCTCCGTAGCCTCGCGCTCAGCCGCCCTAACGGCGCGCTGCCGCTAGCCGTGCAACGTCGTTCCTGGTTGCACGCCCCGCCGCTGTAGCCTCACGCCGCCCTTGGCCCAGTGTCTGTACCTTCCGTACTGGATACCCCTTAGGATTGCAAAGATCACAAGAAAACCCCATCTACCAGATTTGAAGACCTCTGAAGGCCTCACATGTCAGGCGTAGCCAGACCTGCTTCCCCGACATGGTTAGTTCCGGGGCCGCCACGTGTATCACAAGACCGGAGCTATCACCCACACCTGGGAAGCTCCGGTCATAATACCAATATGGCACCCCCGAACCTAACCCCGGACAGAGGAAAGCTCCGGTATTGACACGTGTCCAACAGCACCAGACCAACCTGTCTGCGATGGTGAGTTCCGGAGCTACCACGTGGCAACCGCCGGACCTTTAACTTCAACAATCAGGCCGGTGGACCCCCCAACGGCTCTGGACCTTCAAGGATCTATCAAAAACTTCAAGACCCGATTAAGTGTCATTAATGCCATATTAATGACACACGATCGGATATTCCTTAATACTGGTAACGGTACTGTTAAGGCCTATTACCAGGCTATTAAGGGTAATTAACTCCATTTATTGTGTATCAAGCATGTGTAACCGCCGGGGCCACCTGTTGGGCCAGGCAAACGTTGTAACGACCAGTCCTTATACTATAAAAGGACTGGTCAACGATACACAAAGGACGGTGGGAGACCACGGCTGAACACCCTGAGCTAGACGAGCTTCTTCTAGACTCACAAGCTTAATACATCACCAACACACCCCGTGGAGTAGCGTATTACGCTCAGGCGGCCCGAACCACGTAAATCCCTGTGTACACGTGTCTTTCACCTTCTTGAATCTCTGCGCGCCCATTACCGAACTACAACTCTTCGATCTACCAAAGGTAGTGTCGGGAGATCTGCCGGTTCCAAACAACGACAGTTGGCGTGCCAGGTAGGGGCGCCCGAGATTTCGAGTATGGTGAACTCAGCTGCTGGATCATCCAACGGCAACCCTGCAGTTCAACCCACTGGATGCAATCCCTCCAGCATGCAGCAACCAGCAGGTGCCGTGGCTCCAGCAGGAGTCATGCCTCCACCACCACCACCTGCACCAGCACGTCAAGCTGAGCAGCGTGACGGTGCATCTACGTCAGTCACTGCATCGACAAACAACAACAACCCTGAACACGCGCTTCATGCAGCGCGTGCTCTCCTCCAACGTCCACCACCTCCAGGTGCATCCCAGGGTGCAATGGAGCAGTGGAGGGCTGATGTGGAGCATATGGTTGCAGCAGCAGCCGACCGCATCAGCAACCAAGGTCCTCCTCCTTTGGGGCGGGCCCCATCGCAGCATCGGACCGTGTCTGGCAGACTTTGTCCGCTTGCTTCCCAGAATAGGAGGCGTGCTGCGTCACAGCAAGTTACGTCGTTATCCTCTGGGGCGTGACGTACTCATACGGTAACCAGGATGTCAACTCATGACCTCCGGGCGGAGCTTGACCGTCGTTATCGTTAACAGGACGGCCATGTCCATATCGAGCGCGCTCGCGAAAGGCAAGAGGCTCGAGACAGCCCTACTCCCGAGGGAGTAGGAGGAGGCTGTTCTGCATTGGCCATGCACCTACGCATGGTCAAATGGCCACAAAAGTTCTGGCCACACCTGCCAGAGAAGTTTGACGGGACTGTTAACCCCGCCGAGTTTCTCCAAATTTACACCACCGCAATCCTTGTGGTCGGAGGTAACAAGGTTGTAATGGCCAACTACTTCCCAGTGGCTTTGACTGGGACTGCCAGGTCCTGGTTCATGAGCCTTCCTCACAACTCTATCAATAGTTGGGAGGAATTATGCCAACAGTTCACTGCCAATTTCAGGAGTTCATACACCCGACCAGGCACCGAACTGGACCTTTTTGTAGTTGTGCAGAAGGGGGGAGAATCCCTGCGCTCACTCATCCAGAGGTTCTCCCAGGTACGAAACACCATTCCTTCTATCTCTAGCGCTTTTGTTATCGTGGCATTTAGACAGGGCGTGCGAGATAAGAAGATGTTGGAGAAGCTGACGGTCAAGGAGATCACCGGCATCACGGAGCTCTTCAGCTTGGCAGACAAGTGTGCCAAAGCTGCGGAGGGTCGTGAGATGCACTCCAAACCACCTCGAGAGGATGGCAAAAAATCCTCCAAAGGCGAAGCCACTATCTCCGGGAGTGGCAAGAAGAAGAAAAAACCCAACAGCAAGAAGAAGCCGTCGGCCGGCACATCCACCGCTGCAGCTGCTGCAGCTCCGGGTCGCCGGGGGCCACGCCCCGAGAAACGACCCCGGCTGTCCTCTGAAGATGGTGGAAACTCCAAAATGTGGTGTCCTATCCACAAAACAAACAACCACAACTTGGAGGACTGCCGGGAGGTCCAAAACCTTGCCGAGCGCTACCACAAGCGCCGGGAAGAAGTTCCTTTCCGTCAGAAGGAAGGAAAGAAGAAAGTCGACGAAGCTCCGGCTGAAGAGGAGTTGGGCTTTCAGGACCCAGAAAAGGTCCTGAAGGCTGTGTACACCTCCGTCGACGACGACTCCGACGTCTCCGACAATGAGCGTCGGAAGACCATGAACACCATCTTTGGTGGTTTGTGGGAGATCACCTCCCGCCGTGTCCTCAAGACTATGCGGCGGGATATAGCCTCAGTAGCTCCTATAGCCAGGGCGGAGCCTCATCGAAAGTGGATGGACACTACCATCAACTTTTGATGCTTCGGACAACCCTCGGAACATGATCGGAGCTGGCCAGCTACCTCTGATGGTATCACCTACCATCAACAACATTCAACTCAACCATGTAATGGTGGACGGAGGTTCGGGGCTGAACCTCATAAGCTTCGAAGCTTTTGTCAAGCTTCAGCTCCGACCTTCAGATCTTCGCCCATCCCGACCTTTCTCTGGAGTAGGTCCGGGGGCCATAACACCACTCGGTGCCATTACTCTCTTCGTGACCTTCGAGACTCGGGGGAATTATCGCACCGAGAAGTTGATCTTTGACGTCGCTCAGATCAACTTGCCCTTCAACGCCATTCTGGGCAGGCCCGCCTTGTACAGATTCATGGCTGCTGCTCATTATGACTACCTAGTGTTAAAGATGCCGACACCAGCTGGCGTTCTCCGAATCTGTGGAGACCGTACCGCCGGAGTGACTGCTCCGGAGGAACTTCATGCGCTTGCTACAGCGCAGGAGGAAGAATCCAGGCAGGAGCAAGCTCCGAAACCCCCGAGCATTTGTCAACGAGGCTCAACCTCCACACCTCGCGTGCAACCAAGCGGCGACACCGACACCCCCGTCAAAGTCGTCCAAATCGGTTCCGATGCCGCTCAGACCACCCATATATCGGGAGGTCTGAATGACAAATAGGAACTCGCGCTCATCACTTTCCTCCAGGCTAATGTCGACGTGTTTGCCTGGCAACCGTCACAAATGTTTGGGATCCCTAGGGAAGTGATCGAGCATAATCTGAAGATCTATCCCGATGCTCGGCCCATACATCAGAAGCCTCGGAAGCAATCCATAGAGTGACAGAACTTCATACGACAAGAAGTAAAGAAGTTGATCGAAGTTGGATTCATCCGAGAAGTCTTCCATCCAAAATGGCTGGCAAACTCAGTCGTTGTACCCAAGGCCGGCGGGAAGCTTCGGATGTGTATCGACTACACAACACTAAATAAGGCATGCCCAAAAGATCCATTCCCACTACCTAGAATAGATCAGATAGTGGATTCCACCTCCGGTTGTGAATTAATGTGTTTCCTAGATGCATATTCTGGGTACCATCAAATCAGAATGTCTAGGGAAGATGAAGAACATACTTCTTTTATCAAAGTAGATGGATTGTACTGTTATACTGTCATGTCATTTGGTCTCAAGAATGCAGCTTCAACATTTGTACGAGCTATGTACAAAACCTTTGGAGAGCTCATCAGAGACGTAGTGGAAGTGTATGTTGATGACATCGTTGTCAAGATCAAGGACAAGGAGTCACTCCTTGACACCTTGCAAGCTGTCTTCGACAAGCTGCGGGTCACCCGCACGAAGCTGAACCCAGACAAGTGCGTCTTCGGGGTTAGCTCCGGAATGCTTCTTGGTTTCCTGGTAAACCATCGTGGCATAGAGGCAAATCCGGCGAAGATTAAAGCCATAGAGGAGATGAGGCCACCAGCCCGCATCAAAGATGTCCAGAAACTGACTGGATGTCTAGCCGCCCTCAGTCGGTTCATCTCAAGACTAGCGGAATGGGCGCTACCATTCTTCAAGCTATTGAGGAAGTCCGGACCATTTCAATGGTCTGAAGAAGCAGAAAAGGCATTCCAAGAGCTAAAGCAGCTCCTCACCACTCTACCAACCCTGGTAGCTCCGAACCCTGGTGAGCCCTTACTGCTTTACATTTCAGCAACTGACGAGGTTGTTAGCATGGTCCTGGTCGCGGAGAGACCAGAACCATCACAAGCTTAGGAATCCAAACCCCTCCGGGAGGGTCCGGAGATTCCTGAAGGTAAGTCTGGGTCCCAGCCCCCAGACTTGGATCAACAAGGAGTAGTCCCAGAAGACTTGGACCCCTCCGGGAGGGTCCGGGTCACTCCAGCAGAAGCTCCGGGTTCATCTAGCAGGGACTCGGAGGTCCCCGAAGCAGGTCCGGACCCCTCCGGGAGGGTCCGGGTCGATATGGAGGAAGCTCCGGTCCCCTCCGGGAGGGTCCGGACAGTCCAACACCCAGTGTACTTCATTAGCGAAGTACTACATGATGCCAAGACTCGATACTTAGAGGTGCACAAGCTGCTCTACGCGGTCCTCATCGCCTCCAGGAAGCTTCGCCATTAGTTCCAAGCTCACAAGATATCAGTGGTGACCTCTTACCCACTGTGTGCGATCTTGCATAATCCCAACTCTACTGGGAACATTGCAAAATGGGCAGCGGAATTGGCCGAATTCGATCTTGAATTCGTTCCCAGACAAGCGATCAAGAGTCAAGCATTGGCAGATTTCGTGGCGGAATGGACCCCCTCTCCATCAAACCCTAGGGGCCCCAGTGAGCAGAAGTCGGAACTCAAGGCTCCGGTCTTCACCAAACCTCACTGGACCCTCTACTTCGACGGCTCCATGCAAAAACAGGGGGCCGGAGCTGGAGTCCTTCTCCTCGCACCAACCGGGGAGAAGGTAAAATACATGGTCCACCTTGACTTCAAGGCGACCAACAACATGGCGGAGTATGAAGCACTCATTTATGGACTAAAGGTGGCACTATCATACGGTGTCAAGCAATTGTTGGTCAAGGGAGATTCGCAGCTCATCATTAAAAACGTGAAGGGTGAATGCTCCTGCAACAATCCTCAACTAGCTGCTTATCTTCTTGAAGTCCAAAGGCTTCAGAAGGACTTCGAAGTCCTGGATCTCCACCATGTCCAGCGTGTCCATAACGCTGAAGCTGACGAACTCTCGACGAAAGCATCAACCAGAGCTCCGGCTCCTGAAAGAACCTTCATCCGGAGGTTGTCAAAACCCACAGCTCAGCCTGCCGAACTGAACGAAGGGGGCGAGACCAGCATCCCGAAGTTGGCGGTCCCGATGGCCCTGTTACCATGGCAGCCATCAAGGGTCGTAGGTGCTGCCGAAAGCTCCGAGTAACCCAGCACGCAAGATTCAAATGCTTAAGCAAGCTCCGATGCATGGATCTCGGAGATCCGCAGCTACTTGAAAGACAATATCCTTCCTGACGATGATGTATCCGTTGACCGGATAGTTAGATTGGCTAAAAGATACACATTGGTAGAAGGGGATCTCTACCGGCATGGTGCCAACAGCGTCCTAATGCGGTGCATCACAAGGGAAGAAGGTTGCAAGCTCCTCGCAGAAATCCATGGAGGCGAGTGTGGGAACCACGCGTCTTCCCGCATGCTGGTCGGTAAATCCTTCCGGTATGGCTTCTACTGGCCTACAGCACTCCAGGATGCAACTGAGCTGGTGAAGAAATGCAAAGCATGCCAGTACCATGCAAAGCAAATTCACACACTGGCTCAGCCTCTACAAATGATACCTCCTACATGGCCTTTCGTTGTGTGGGGGATGGACATATTGGGACCTTTCCCAAGAGCCGTCATAGGTTACAAGTTCCTGTACGTTGCCATCGACAAGTTTACCAAATGGCCAGAAGCAACTCCGGTTGTGAAAATAAACAAGCAATCAGCTATCAACTTCTTGCAGTCCATAATATGCAAATTTGGAGTCCCAAACAAAATCATAACAGATAATGGGACCCAATTCACAAGCTCTGCTTTCCAAGAATACTGCGAAGATCTCGGCATCCAAGTCAGCTACGCCTCTGTAGATCACTCGGCAAGCAATGGCCAAGCCGAAAGAGCAAATGCAGAAATCCTGAAAGGACTCAAGACGCGCACATATGAGCGCCGGAAAAAACATGGAGCCAACTAGATTGAAGAACTTCCGCCCACTTTATGGGCCAACAGGACAACTCCAAACCGGTCAACTGGAGAAACACCCTTCTTCCTGGTGTACGGAGCTGAAGCAGTCCTTCCTCCAGAAATCACCTTGGGGTCGCTCCGGGTCCGGACCTCCGACGAAGCCACGCAGGACCAGCTCCGGCGTGAAGACCTTGACCTCCTTGAAGAGGGAAGGTGCCGAGCAGCTGTTCGGAATGTCCGATACCGCCAAGCTCTTCGGTGCTATCACCAATGGCATGTTCACAGCTGACAGCTCGATGAAGGTGATCTGGTGCTATGGAGAATACAATCCAGAGAAGGGTTAAACAAACTCTCCCCCAGCTGGGAGGGACCCTTCCGAGTGATCAGAGTATCCCATCCTGGATGCGTTCCCTTGGCAACCGAGGATGGGACACCTCTCCCAAATCCTTGGAACATTGAGCACCTCCTTAAGTTCTACGCTTAGTATCATGGAGGTGAGTCTGTAATTACATGTGGTGTATGTTATAGAGTCATTGTACAAAGTCGGGTAGCTCCTCCGGGAGGGCAGCCGGACCTACCCTGTTAGGTCCGCAACGCTCATGCAACACTTGTCACAGTCTCAGAATTAAAAGTGTAGCTAGCTACCTTGGGTCAAACGAGAAATGAAACACACTTAGCCTGGTTCCGTACCCTAAGAGTGTACTTGTTTCCCCTGTAGCCCGGACCTATAATGAAAGACATCATTGTGTGAAAACAGACTCCAGGTGCATTTATTTTGTATAGGCTCAATATTTTTTATTTTTTCTCTTTCTTGTCTATAACAAAGTTGTGCAGTTCTTAAGATACTTTAGCTCAACCAGTTCATGTACAATTTGAGTTGCATTGTCTATCCTTCCGAGTTCAAGCATTGTTGATGGCCTACTTGTCTAAATGCCGCTAAGCCAATCTAGGGTCGGAGTGTGCTATCGACTTAGCCTGGTCCTCCACCCTAAGTACGCCACACTACCTACACCCCGGCAGGCCGAAGTAAGGCAAGTCCAGAAACAATCGGACCTGAAGGAAGCTAGACGGCGCTCTTGATTGTATTTAGAATTGTGTTCGACCTAAAACTTTCTCGGGAATAGTAAGCTGCAATGAAGTTACAGATAGGAAATGGATTTTACTGTTTTTCTTGACTTCAGTGTGCAGGAAAAAAAATAAACTCCGACATCCTCTAAGCGACTTGTAGTCAATGTTCAAACATTGACATCGAGCATCTCTGGAGCTACTCAGTTCCGGTAAAGCTAGGAGGCAAGTCGTCAACGTGAAGATGGTGGAAAGACTTTAAAGTGGAGTCTAACATTGACACAACACGTGTTGACAGAGGTCACTTCCGAAGCCACTAAAGCTCCGACACCCCAGAGGACTAACCATCAATGCTCCGGAGCTACTAAGCTCCCGCGATGGTCAATGCCGGAGCCACTAAGCTCCGACAGCCTCAGGGGGCCTACACTATCGAAGACTTCGGACCTACATTCTACAAGTTCGAAGCATGCAAGTCTTCAACAATTGGTACATCCTCTTGGTACATGTTCAAAATCAAATTGTGTACATCTACCAGGGGGCCAAGCGAGACAAAGGTGTTGAAGACAAAAAATGAAATTCGAATTCACAAAAATTTGGATTTCATTCATCTGCAGACAAGAGATTACAAAATTGGAGAGGAAGAAGAGAAAGTACAAGCGGGAGCTACAGGAAGACGATCCTAGACCCTATGGAAGAATTGGGCGACCTTCTAAGCCACCTCCGACATGTTGGCTCAGGCGGCTTCACCCTCTCCTTCGATGGGACCTTCAAGCACTGGGTCCAAAGGGAATTGAGGGTCCCGACTGGTGTAGCACGTCAGCACATACTTGCGATGTTCTTCGCCAGGGACTGACCCTCCGTTTCCAATTGGTCCGCGATGACATCGCCCACCTTGGAGAGTTTGTTGCCTGCTGACCCCAGCGCCTCCAATGCTTGGTCCAGCTCTGGCTCCGGATCATCTGGACGCACAGGACCGAAGCCCATTGGCGTCAGCACGTCGTTGGCCTTGCCCGGGAAGTTCCAAACTTGTTGGGACTCCGCAGCCCTTGCACCACGCATCTCCACCAAGGATATTTTGGCTGCCGCCAGCTCCGAGCTCTCCCGAGCAAGGCGCTCCACCTCTTTGTCATTCTGTTGAATCGTTTTAGCAACCCGCCTTTCGAGCTTGCTGAGCTCTTCCTCCTGGAGGTGGATCTCGTTCTGGCGGTTGACCAGATCTTTCTCCCAGCCCCGCACTTTCTTCTCCCGAGCGGCGATGGCATTCTCCTGCTTGTAGAGTTCTTGCCCTCGCTCCCAGGCCTTCTTCTCCTCCTCCTTGCAACGCTCATCCAATTTCTTGGTGCGTTCTTCGA
Organism: Tuctoria greenei; assembly: GCA_036927565.1. NCBI lineage: Eukaryota > Viridiplantae > Streptophyta > Magnoliopsida > Poales > Poaceae > Tuctoria > Tuctoria greenei. Next base: position 184,467,646 of record JAYESD010000003.1, on the reverse strand, counting down.
GGCTCTTGTCAGCCAGAGCTGTATTTTGGACAAACTCCTCCTCCCTCTTCACGAGGTCGTCCCGTAGCTCCAGAAATTTTTGCTCTTCATCTTCGAGCCATCTCTCTCAAGCTTCAAGAGCCTCCCGGCGCTTGACAAAACTATCGTGGATGGCGGAGAGCCTTTCCTGGCGTTCATCAGCTGCACTATTGGAAGCCTTGGCCTTATCATATATGGCCCAGGATTGGTTGTCGAGGGTCCGCGTCATGCTTTCCCTCTCATCCAACAACTTTCTCCAGTACTCCAAGCGGACCTTCTCCCTTTGCACCCACTCCTCGTCGTCAGCCAGTGATAGGAAAATATGAGTAGGTTTAGGCCCGATCTTCCGAAAGGTAATGGATAGGTCGATTGATGTGGAGATCTCGACGTTGATGATCCGAGGCTCTCGAGTAGAACACGAACAGCCCCTGCAATCACTACACCACCGCTCCGTTGGTTATCAACCGTGCTTCACACGCTTGACCTCGCCAAGAAGGCTAATCCCTGCAAGTGCAACCGAGAACACAAGCAAGAACGTAGAAGAAGCAATCTGAAATTGCTGAATTGGGGTCTCACAAACCGATAAACGGCGATATTATTGATCTAAGCAAAACCCAATTATCTATGGCGGCTACCATGGAGTATATATAGGTGGGAGGACGTCCAAGGGGGTGTTAGGGTCGTGACCTAACCCTAAGACACGAAAATAATGGACTTAGACTTGATACAAGGCCCAATGGCCCAATACGGTGGCGCAGCACTCTGACAGATTCTGTACTTGATTTGGTTTCGACTATTCCCGACGACTCCGAAGGAATTTTGACATGGGACCGGTTCCATTGGAAATTTTATCCTCTCCCCTTTCCGTGCATATGTAGAACGTCCAAAACGGAGTTCGTATGCGTCCTGGGCGTCCGTTTTAGTGCGTACTGCTCCTGGACTCCGAGTTGGATACGATTTGGAGTTTGGTTCGGTTTCCATCTTCTTTGAACGAATTCTCTGGTCTTCCACATCCCTAATACTCCCTCCAAGTACTACTTGAACCTCTCCATGGATCCTAATCACAAATAAATCATTAAGTAGCAATCTATGCTCAAAAACATATAAGGAAATATATAAGAACGAGTTCACCTCTGAAATTAATTGTTGTGTATGAACTCTATTGATTGCATCTTGTATATTCAGTAGAGTGTTGTTTGTATCCATATAAGTGATGTCCTCATCATCCTCCCCTCCTTGAATTGGAGTCGTCCTCGACTCAAGTTCGTCTCCTCTCATATGTTGGTCCAAATGTGCAACGCCATCAAATCTTCTTGTATGCATTAATGGAGGAGGCCAAGGTGGTGGACGACATAGTGCGCCATCTTGATCTTGTCCATCAAATAAGAGTGCACATTCACTTGAGCCAGGATCCCAAATAAATAAATATTGTGTCATGTTTGTAGGTGCAGTAATAATGTGCATGATCTCATCATTCTCCCCTTCTTTATGACAAGCCATCCTCGGCTTGCTCGTATGTCCAGCAAAGAGGCTTACATTGGAGGTAGAGTAAGTGCTGTCCATAATGCACAACCACAGTGAATAATGCTTTTGTTGTCCCTGCTGCAAGGAAAACATACTAGAAAAACTTGACAAGACATTATTAGCGTTAGTACATTCATTTACTTGACCATGTTGTTGCAGCACAAAAGGAACTTCCTCATTTGAACATATGTAAACTTTATGCACCATAAACATACCACTATGTTCATATTTGCCTATAGCATGAAAAATATTTCTACTTAACAAAGGCAACTCAAATTGAGAAAATATTATCTTCTCTACGATATCTAGATCACAAAGAGTGTCAAATTCAATATAGCCCAAAGTATTTAGAGAAGATAACAATTTCAGCTCATCCCTTTCACATGTAGTTGGGATCAAATGCTTAATTTCAGCACAAGTGAGTGATAAAGTATCAAATTCATTTGGTTGTTCTAGCATAGGTACAATATAATTATCAGCACACAACTCATTTTTGTTGTAAGAGTCAGTAGGAAAATCAACTAATAGTAAAGGTGTATTATGAAAAGGTTCATCTTGTTGCTGCTCATCGATAGTATGATTGGTAGCAAAATTCAGCACATCTGAAAATGTCATACCTTGGTGAACTGTATAGCATTGCCCATTAACACTACTCTCATTTTCAGCAAGAAATTCAAATGCATTATGAGTTGATTCATCAAAAAATTCAGAAGAGTTGTTCAACACCTCACTCTCATTTGCATCTCCATTTATTTGTTCATGTTCCTGCAAAAGGTTAGGCAAAGGAGGAGGTACAACAAGAAAATTCTTCTCAAGTTCATGTATTTCATGTTTACAATTAGATACATTAGCAAAAGTTTCTCGCATAAGAATTTTCATATCTTTCCATGTTCGAGGTCTTTCTAAATCACTTAAGTTGTTCCACCAAGTCAATGCACAACCTACTAATGCACTTGCAACATTTCTAATCTTTCTTTTCTCACACATATGACATTGTCTAAAAATTTTATCCAACTCTATTTCCCAAGCAATATATTCATCGTAACCAAAACCATCATAAGAAGGAAGAGATGGGAGAATGTAATTACTTCTTGTGGAAGGTGTTGTAAAGGTGGTCTGAATGTCATGTGAATCCTTGGTTGATGTTTTGATTTTTAGTGAGCAACTCTATCGCCGTCTTCATCATGTCCATCATCTCAGCATATAATGCATGATTCTTGCTTTTACCTGACATTGTTAGTAGCAAACAGAAGACAACCCAAAAAAAATTGTTATCCCTATCAACTACAAAGGATAATGTAAAAGTGGAAGTGGAATCACACACTCTCAAGCGTCTTACCACGCTCTTACAAGTGTTCTTACCGACACTGCAGGTGGCAAACGGTGGCCGGTATGAAGAAACCAATGAAGTGTGGGATGATTGCAAAGGTGTATCGATTCTGCTCAAGAGTAAGGTGTAGCTTGGATGGCACTTTATTTGTAGCAAGGATTAGCAACAATGAAATTAGATAGTAAAGTTGAGTAAGTGTCCAAAGTACTTGTCAAAGTTGCTGGCCTAAATGTGTTCCTAGTAGTTCAAGCTAGCAAGACATGAGACAAAATTAGATGACACAAAGAATGCAAGCACTTCTTTTTTTTGTTGTTTTTTTTCTCCTTTTTTGTGCGGCTTTTGTATCTTCTTTTGCACTTGCCTTTTTCTTTTTTTCTTCCTTTTTTTTCAGAATGTGCTGCAAAGGAAGAACACAATGCAAACACTCAAATATATCTTGTATGTCTGTTACAAATTTTCTGCTCAATATTCTAAGGACAATTAAGCACCTTTATAGTCCCCAAATCTAAAAACTTTGAACAGAAATATTATATATCTATCTCTTCTATTTAATTTCAGTATATGGAAGATCTATTTTGGATAAGAACAATGGGAGATATTGCCCCCGAAATACAGACTGTTCAGAATTTCTAGATCAATAACAGATTCAGACCAAATGCAATTTCGACATTGATAACTACATTTTCTGGGAGATTGATGAATAAGAAAGTTATAGACAACTTCTTAAGCTTTCCATAAAGTACAAGAACCCTAAAATCCGAGTTCGTATGAGCGAGATATGATGAAAATACCGAACTGGACAGAGGCAAATCTAATCTGGACGTGATGACGTGACTCAAAAGGATGAATCACACAATGCAAAACTCAAACTAAGACCAAAAACACTTTCTAAACCAGCAATATGACTCAACCACGGACACAAACTCAACAAAACCAAACTAAATAACAAAGTTGCAAAGGCTCAATGTGGTTTGGACAAAGTAATGAACAGATCTACTAAACTGCAAGTTTTTTTGTGGCTTTTTTGTGGACTCTAGGTATGAAAAACAAAACTAATGTAATGGATAGATGAATTACCTAACGGGCAACCTGGAAATCTGATACCAATTGATAGGAGAATTTGTCCCGATCTTCCGAAAGGTAATGGGTAAGTCGATTGATGGAGATCTCGACGTTGATGATCCGAAGCTCTCGAGTAGAACACGAACAGCCCCTGCAATCACTACACCACCGCTCCGTTGGTTATCAACCGTGCTTCACACGATTGACCTCGCCAAGAAGGCTAATCCCTGCAAGTGCAACCGAGAACACAAGCAAGAACGTAGAAGACACGATATGAAATCGCGAAGTTGGGGTTTCACAAACTGTAGAACAGCGATATTATTAATCTATGCAAAACCCAATTATCTATGGCGGCTACCATGGAGTATATATAGGTGGGAGGACGTCCAAGAGTGTGTTAGGGTCGTGACCTAACCCTAAGACACGAAAATAATGGACTTAGACTTGATACAAGGCCCAATGGCCCAATACGGTGGCGCAGCACTCTGACATATTCTGTACTTGATTTGGTTTCGACGATTCCCGACGACTCCGAAGGAATTTTGACATGGGACCGGTGCCATTGGAAAGGTTATCCTCTCCCCTTTCCGTGCATATGTAGAACGTCCAAAACGGAGTTCGTATGCGTCCTGGGCGTCCGTTTTAGTGCGTACTGCTCCTGGACTCCGAGTTGGATACGATTTGGAGTTTGGTTCGGTCTCCATCTTCTTTGAACGAATTCTCTGGTCTTCCACGTCCCTAATACTCCCTCCAAGTACTACTTGAACCTCTCCATAGATCCTAATCACAAATAAATCATTAAGTAGCAATCTATGCTCAAAAACATATAAGGAAATATATAAGAACGAGTTCACCTCTGAAATTAATTGTTGTGTATGAACTCTATTGATTGCATCTTGTATATTCAGTAGAGTGTTGTTTGTATCCATATAAGTGATGTCCTCATCAGCCAGCCTCGACTGTGCCAGCTTGGTCTCGAAATAGAGTCGGTTGTGCCACCTCCTAAGGGTTTGGCGCTCCTCCTCGAGGGCCTTGCTGTCGTGTTAGAAGGCCAGTTGAACCTGGCGAAGGCTGGAGCACGCGTTGTCGATAGACAACGATAAGGGGATTGGGTTCGGACCTACCGGGGTCATCTCCGCTGGCTCCAGCGAATCTTCAGCAACAAAAATTGGGTCCCACTCTAGGAGAGCGGTACCCTGAGCTTTCACGACACTAGGGCTGTCCTCCAGGATAGCCTCGCCCGCCGCCGAGGAAGTGCTTGCAGCAGAAGTACCGACCTCCAGAATTGGTTCCGAAGGCCCAGCCGCCAGGTCATCAACAACTGGCCCCTCCGGCGGGGGGCCAACAGCTTCATCATGGCACCCTGACTCAACAGAGGGCACCACCGGGATCACCGCTTCCGGAGCGGGCGTTGAAGGTTCGGCCGGAGCAGAAGCTACTTCTAGCTCCGGCGCAGGCGCTCCATCCGCTTTTGGCTCTGGCGCAGGCGCTTCCTCTGCCTCTGGTTCGGGTGCTGGCGCTTCAGCCATCATAGGCTCCGGCGCTGGCACTTCGACCGCCATAGGCTCAGGTGTCGTCGCCTCCGCAGCAAATGGCTCGGACGCCGGAACCTCTTCAACAGCCGGCTCCACAGCCGGAACTTCTGCAGCAACCGGCTCTGCCGTTGGAGTTTCCTTGACAACCGACACAAGTGCTGGAGCTTCATCAACACCCGTCTCTACCGCCAGGACCTCCTCAACCACCGGCTCGACTGCCGGGGCTTCAACAACATCAGGCTCTAGGACCGGAATCGCAGCTTCCTCCGGCTCTGCGGCCAGAGCGTCCAACATCACAGCATCCAAGCCCGAAGCTTCAACCTCCAAGGCTGGCGCTACTGATACATCTTCAGTCCCGTGGTCCGGCGCTACCACGGGAGCTTCTGGGGATGCGTCGTCCAAAACCATGACAGCCGGCGTCGGGGCTGCCGCAGCCTCTGCCACCTCTTGGGGCGGCACTAGAATCGGAGCCGGAGCTTCAGCCTGCACAGCCTCAACCGCTGCTGCAGGGACCGGAGCTTCAGCCCTTTTCTTGGGCACGCTGTGGATGAAGGACGAAGAGACTCAAAATAAAGTTAAGAATAAAACAATTGACTGAGGTAAAAAATAAAAATTACCTCGGAAGGCTTCCGCACCAGTTCCCGCGGAACCTCTTCTCCGGACGCTCCGGACTGGCCCCAGCCGACACTGGCGTGGTAGTCCCGGAGGGCCCCCGGAGCTTGCTACTGTTGTTGGTGCTGCTCTGGTCGAGGCCCCCCTCGACCGGGAAGGATCTCCGGACCCGGAGCCCTCAGCTGGACCTGGGACCGGAGGCACTTGGCCGGAGCTAGCACCCCGGGAAGATGCTGCAACTGGAGTAGACACCACCGTTGTAGACCTTCCCCTCCGGGGAGAAGGAGACGCCGCAGAAGAAGTATGCATGGCCCTCCTGTCGGCATGCTTCCTCTTACGGCTCGAGGGCTCGGCCAATTCCTTGCCCTTGTCGACGACTTCAGTTCTTGGCTTGGGGGCAGGGACGGGGCCACCTTCCGGAGCTTCGGAGATCGCCAACCCGGTGGTCGAGCACCTCTCAATGACACCAAGGTCGTCAAGCACCGACATCGTCCGTTGGAGCTCCCTACAGAATGTTGCCTCCATGTTCAGTGGGAGGAAAGCTGGCGGCGGAGCCAAATCGTCGCCCTCGACATCGATGTTGTGCTGGAATTTCTTCAGGTGGAACTCTAAAGTTGTACCCTCAATGTTGGACTTCAAACCGGTCACGATCCGGTCATCGTCCAGCATGCTGTTGAGAGCCCAAGCCAACTTCTCCCTCCTCTTCAACAGAGCCCACCAGTTGGTCAGGAAGTTGCAAAACACCGCCTGGGGAGTCACCCCTCCTTTCACACACAGGCGGATCCTGTTCAGAGGAGGATCGAAGGCATCTGACAGCATCGGAGCTTCACTCCAAACTGCAGTGTCGATGTTGGGGAGGCCTTCCGGCAGCTCCAGCTTCTCGTGCTCCTCCACCCTGATTACAATCCAATCCTTCTTCCAGTCGTCCCATTTCCCAGAAGGGAACGACCGCAAGTACTTGTACGGGCACTTCTTGCACTTCATAAAATAGTAAAAGCCAAGGTACTCGTCGCTCCGACCTATGGTTTGGACAGTGAAGAAGGTGCGGAAGAGCTCAATGCAGGGGGGATGCCCACCCACATCTCGCAGAAGTGGACAAATATGGACACCAGCAGAATGGAGTGGGGGCCAAGGTGGTAAAGCTGCAGACCATAGAAGTCTAGCAGCATCAAGAAGAAGGAGGAGAAAGGTGGGATCAGTCCCACCATGGCGTACGCGGAGAAGTACACCATGTCGCCGGCGTGTTCCCTCTCGAACAGAAGCTTGCTGGCGCGGACCAGGTGGTTGAAGAAGTCAGGGGACCATCCCATGAGGGCCCAGACCTTCTTCAAATCGTCATCGGTCTTCAGTCGACTCTGGCGGATACCCAACTCCATTGCGGCACAGCGAGGCAGGAGAGGAAAGGCAAGCTAAAGTTTGGAAGGTTTGAGCGCAAGATCGATTGGAAGGCGTAAAGAACCCCAAACGGTGCGTGCTTTCCTTCTTAAGTAAGCCCCTGCAACGCTTGGATGGAAACCGCAGAGGAGTCGACAATACCAGTCAAAGATTTCACCCCGCCAATGACAAGGGGGCCCGGGGCCACCCCGACGATCAAGCCGAGGTTTTACCCCAGGCGAACGGTTGTTATCATGAAAGGCGGGAAACCCGAAGTCGGCAGCCTGACAGAGCACGCGGAATCGATACGATTTTTGTATCGGGAATCGACGACCTTCAATTGTGTGAGATCCGCACGCTAAGATCTCACCTGCCGCCTTCAAGATACGCCACGCGGCGGAAGTTTAACTGTGAACTACCGCCAACGGCACAATCAAAGATCCTTGAAGACACGGTTCAGAAACCGAAGAATGGACCCACCTCCGGTGAAATGACTTCATACAAAAGGTCTCTCTGGGAGGTGAGTCCAGGGGGCCACTGTCGGTACCCTCCGTACCGAATACCCCTTGGGATTGCAAAGATCACAAGAATACCCCATCTACCAGATTTGAAGACCTCTGAAGGCCCCACATGTCAGGCGTAGCCAGACCTGCTTCTCCGACATGGTTAGTTCCGGGGCCGCCACGTGTATCACAAGACCGGAGCTATCACCCACACCTGGGAAGCTCCGGTCAGAATACCAATATGGCACCCCCGGACCTAACCCCAGATAGAGGGAAGCTCCGGTACTGACACGTGTCCAACAGCACCGAACCAACCCGTCTGCGACGGTGACCTCCGGAGCTGCCACGTGGCAACCGCCGGACCTTCAACTTCAACAATCAAGCCAGTGGACCCCCCAACGGCTCTGGACCTTCAAGGATCAATCAAAAACTTCAAAACCCGATTAAGTGTCATTAATGCCATATTAATGACACACGATCGGATGTTCCTTAATACTGGTAATAGTACTGTTAAGGCCCGTTACCAGGCTATTAAGGATAATTAACTCCATTTATTATGTATCAAGCATGTGTAACCGCCGGGGCCACCTGTCGGGCCAGGCAAACGTTGTAACGACCAGTCCTTATACTATAAAGGATTGGTCGACGATACACAAAGGACGATGGGAGACCACGGTTGAACACCCTGAGCTAGACGAGCTTCTTCTTCTGGAGCTTCTTCTAGACTCACAAGCTTAATACATCACCAACACACCCCGTGGAGTAGGGTATTACGCTCAGGCGGCCCGAACCACGTAAATCCCTATGTACACGTGTCTTTCACCCTCTTGAATCTCTGCGCGCCCATTACCGAACTACAACTCCTCGATCTACCAAAGTTAGTGTCGGGAGATCTGCTGGTTCCAAACACCGACACCCAGAGACGCCGCCCCTGGCCGCGCGCCCCACCACCCTAATGGCGCGTCGCCGCTAGTCGCAAAATGTCGTCTTGGCTGCGCGCCCTGCCGCTGTAGCCTCATGCCGCCCCAGGCCGCGCGTCCCACCGCCCTAACGGCACGTTGCCGCTAGCCGCGCAACACCGTTCCTAGTTGTTCTGTCGCCGCGCCAACTGCGCGTCGTTGCCCCCAACCGCCTCCAGTGCGCCCAACAATTACACTGGTAAATTGCAATATTATATTTCTTTTAAACTTTTTGGATAGCAGTCGCTATTGCCCCCAGCCGCCTCCAGTGCGCCCGACAATTACACTAGTGAAAGCATCTAGGCCCCCATGAGGTATGGTTTCTGTGATTAATGACAACCATTGGATTTTACTAATGAATTTGTAGATGCAAGGTCTCCCATATCACTCATCACACTCAAATGAAATCTATATGAATTTAATCTACTGCTCATTGGATATAATTGGAGACCCCTAAACAATCACTCTATGAGATCAATCAATGTTTATGAAGATTAGAAGTAAAAGCTCACATGTCAAAATTATTCAACCAAAATTGATAGCACCCAATGCTTGATAATCATCAGAAGAATATTTCCAACTAATGCCTAAGAGGTCAATCGAGCAAATTCTAAAAGAATCACTTAGAACAACTTGAAGCAAACAAAATCAACTCACCGGATCAACCGATGATTCACAAAACAACACATCGGTCGAGTTGGTTCAGCAGAAGAAGAAGACCTTAGAACTAAGTACTCACCGGATCATCCGATGATGAAGGGCATGTTACATCGGTCCATCAATACAGTAAGCAATATCCCTGGACCAAGTGTAACACCAGACCATCCGATGTACAACAATGAACACATCGGTCGATCACTCCAGTAAGCATCAATTCTGAACTAATTCTGGATGAAGTGCCACCGGATCATCTGATGAGAAGGCAAGGGTAACATCGGTCTAACAACAGTCATATCTGACACAGTGACATCAGCTAATTTGGATTTGACCGATGATAACTGAAGGGGGAGCATCGAATCATCTAGTGTTCGCAGAACAGCGATGTCAGCCTACTTTTCCAACGGCTATTTCGTGGAGGCTGGCTATTTATACCCCTTCAGCCAGTCTATTCGATAAGTCTTGATAACCAGAGCTACTCTACACATTCTCAAGCATTCAAGACATTGAGCTAACACTTCTAGATCATCTACACCACTTACACACCAAGAGATAGGCTAGAACTTGCTAGAGATAGTGCTTGTGTTCTTCCATTCTTGGTGATTGGAATCTCTAGTATAGTGAGAGCTATAAGGGAGTGTCCCTTGGTGATTGTATTGGAGAGAGCCTTCCGGAGCTTGCCAAGATGGTTGTGGAAGCCCAGAGGATCCAACTTGTACAAGGCTTGAGATCCACCTTGCCGAGGTTGGCAAACGGAGAAGTATAGTGAAGATTCCTGGTCTCGGTGACTTGGGAGTGGCTATACCCTTTGGTGGGTGCCACAACGTGGATGTAGGAAGATCTTGACGATCTTGCCGAACCACGGGATAAATCTCCATGTCTTCGTGTCTCCTCGGGAGTTTGCGCTTTCTTCCTCTCCCCTTACACTTATGCATTTCATATACCGCAAAGTTACTATTCACTTGAATGAATAGGTTGTTTGCATAGGGAATTGGGCTTTTAGTAATTAAGTTTTATTACTTTAATTTTTGAAAAGAAGCCCAATTCACCCCCCCTCTTGGGCATTTGTCCTTACAATTGGTATCAGAGCTAGGTTGCTCATTGGATCATTCTAGCCTCACCGCTAGAGAGCTAAAATGGCCAATATTGGGGGTTCGGTTTCTATCTTCGAGGGCAAGAACTTTGCCTATTGGAAAGCACGCATGCGTGCTTATCTAGAGGTTATTGCTCCCGAGGTATGGGAAGCAACCCATGCAGGGTTTGGTGAGCACAATTATGTTGGTGATCAAAACAAGTGGGATGCTAAAGCTAGAAATGCAATCTGTGAATGTATTAGTCAAGATGTATTTGCTAGGATTGCTAGCAAAGAGAAAGCTTGTGAAATTTGGGCTTGCTTGATAGAAATTCATGAGGGTTCTTCTCGTGTCAAAGAACTAAAATATCATATGCTTAAAGCCAAATATGATGAGTTCAAAATGTTACCTCATGAAAATGTCAATGAAATGCTTTCTCGCTTAAATGTGCTTATTGAAGAAATTAATGCTCTTGATATTGCTTCTCTTGGCAAGAGACTCATCAACCGCAAGATTCTTATGCTCCTCCCTAAGCCAAAGTACAACATCATCAACTCCATGCTTCAAAAAGAATATCTTGATCACATTGAAGTTTCAGAACTTATTAGAGAGATTCACGCTCATGAGATGAGTGTACTTGGGATGATGGATCAATCATCTTCAAAGAAAATTGCTCTAAAGGCCTCCACCAAGAAAACAAGTCTCAAGAAAAAGAAAGTGGTTGAGCCTAGCTCAAGTGAAGAAGAGCAAGTATCATGTGAAGATGACGATGATGAGCTTGCATTGATGATGAGAAAGTTCTCTCGCTTGAACTCCAAGATTGCCAAGAAGGGATACACCTTTGATCCCAAGAAGAAAGCTTTTCTACCAAGGAGAGATGACCACAAGACTTGCTACAATTGTGGTGATCAAGGCCACATCTCCTATGATTTTCCAAAACCGGACAAAAGAAGAGAGAACCACAAGAGCAAGCATCGCAAGCTTGAAGATAGTGAAGATGATGAAGAAGAGGTCAAACCCAAACAAAGATCATTTGGGAAGAAGAAACATGACAAGGGCAAGAAAGCAAAACTCTTCCCAAAGAAAAGAAAAGGACCACAAAAGGTGTTCATGTGTGAGGCAAATGAATGGATCACCGACGAAGAATCAAGTGATGAAGAGAGTGAAGAGGAAGAAGAAAGTTTGGTCGGCCTTGCCATTGCCAACAATGATGACTCATCTCTTCATCCACCTCCCATGTGCCTCATGGCTAAAGGTAACACCAAGGTATGTGATGATTCTAGCGATGATGAGATTTCTTCTGATGACCTAACTTCATTAATAAATGAATATCACACTATCATTAAGAGGGAAAAGAGTAAGGTTAAGGCTCTTGAAGAAACTCGTGCTAAGCTTGAGAGTGCTAACCTCGATTTGCTTGACAAGTATGAAAGCATACTTAAGTAGCATGACACACTCAAATCCCATGTCAAGCAAATTGAGGAGGATAAGGCTCAAATCAAGCTAGATCATCACGAGCTTGACTTAGCCCACCAAGCACTCTTGGGTAAGCACAATGAGTTAATCCAAGAGCATCAAATACTTAACCTTGCTTATGAAGTGCTTGATCAAGATTTGAAAAATATAAAGAAACAAACTCTTAATGATAAGGTATCCATTACTTCTCATGCCACTAATGTCTTGCACAAGTCTTTGCCTTTGAAAGAGAATGGTAGGGAGAAGGACTTGTTGTAAGAAATTGAAAGTCTCCGCACTAGTGTGGCAAGACTATCAAAAGGAGAAGTCAAGCACAAGGAAATCTTCTTCCAACAAGCAAAGGCCTTCAACAAGAGAGGACTTGGATCCTTCCCGGTGCCTAACAATGGAAAGGTGCCCTCACTGGAGCTTAGAACAAGCTTCATCAAGGAAGTTGGTTCCTATTGCCAACATTGTGAGGTCACCGGTCACCATACAAGGGAGTGTCCTCTTCCCAACCGACCTTCTCCGAAATTGACTACTAACTACAAGTCTACTTTCAATGATCATTATTATCTCTTGAGTAAAGTAGATGGCAAGGTGAAGGCAAGGTTCATTGGCAAGGACATAAAGGGTATGAAGGGGAAGCTCCCCAAGCAACTTTGGGTCCCAAAAACACTTGTATCACACATACAAGGACCTAAGTTGGCTTGGGTGCCTAAAGTCAAAAATTGAATTCATGTGTGTAGGTGAACTACAAAGCCGGAGGAAAGAATTAGGTACTCGATAGCGGGTGCACTCAACATATGACCGGCAATGATGGTATGTTCACCACCATAGAAAACCCCGGCAATCATGAACAAGTCACCTTTGGTGATAACTCTAAGGGGAAGGTAATTGGGTTAGGTAAGATTGTTATTTCAAATGATTTATCTATTTCCAATGTATTGTACATTAAGTCACTTAGTTTTAATTTACTCTCTATTGCACAACTATGTGATCTTAGACTAGCGTGCACCTTTAGCAAAAACGATGTTGTTGGGACTAGTGAAACAAGCCAAGAACTAATCTTCAAAGGATTTCGGCATGTACATCTCTACCTAGTAGACTTCACCAACAAGGATGCTAGCTTGACCACTTGTCTTTTCACTAAGACGAGTTTGGGTTGGCTATGGCATCGACGCATAGCGCACATTGGAATGAGAAAGCTCAAGAAGTCATTCAAGCTTGGGATGGTGACCGGCGTGAAGGATGTCACATTTGAAAAGAACAAGCTTTGTAGCGCTTGTCAAGCCGGGAAGCAAGTTGCTTCACACCACCCGATGAAGACAATGGTGTCAACCTCCAAGCCACACTTGAGCTACTCCACATGGACCTCTTCGGACCGTCCACATATCAAAGTCTTGGCGGTAATCTCTATTGTCTTGTTATAGTTGATGACTACTCTCGCTATGCTTGGACTTTGTTTCTAGGTGACAAGAGTGAAACTCCGGAAGTGTTCAAGACCTTCGCTAACCGTGCCCAAAGGGAATTTCAACTTCCCATCATCAAGGTTCGGAGTGACAACGGCACCGAATTCAAGAACTACAACATTGGGGAGTGGTGTGATCCTGAAGGTGTGAGGCATGAGTTTTTAGCCACGTACACTCCCCAACAAAATGGTGTCGTTGAAAGGAAGAACAAGACTCTCATGACTCTTGCACGAGCAATGCTTGATGACTATGGCACGTCCGAGAAGTTTTGGGCCGAAGCAATCAACACGGCTTGCCATGCCGCAAATAGGGTCTACCTACATCGACTACTTCAAAAGACCCCATACGAACTTCTCATTGGGAGAAAGCCCAACATCTCCTATTTCCGAGTCTTCGGGTGCAAGTGATACATCTACCGCAAGAAAAGGCTCAGTAAGTTTGAAAGAAGATGTGATGTTGGTATATTTCTTGGTTATGCATCAAACTCAAAAGCATATCGAGTATTCAACCAAACCTCCGGTTTAGTTGAGGAAAGTTGTGATGTTGAGTTTGATGAAACTAATGGCTCCCAAGAGGAGAGTTTTGGTCATGATGAAATAGATGATGAGACTCTACAAGAAGCTATGAAGAACATGACCATTGGAGACATCAAGCCTAAAGTTGAGGAGAGCCATGATCAAGGGGGAGCTTCAAGTTCCAACATCAACACATCTATGGCGCCTCAAGTTGACGAAGAAGAGAAGGATGATCCATTGCCGACTCAAGATTCACAAGCCACACAACATCAAGAAGAAGAAGAAGTCCATGATCAAGTCCAACCACAAGAAGAGCAACACACATCACCACCGCCAAGTGCTTCACAACCACTTATGAGGCATGGGCGCATCTCCAAGGCGGATTCGATGGACCAAATTATCGGAAGTCCGTCAAGGGGAGTAAGTACACGTTCTCGCCATTTCGCTTCATTTTGTGAGCCCTACTCGTTTGTTTCATGTGTAGAACCCACTCGCATTGAGGAAGCACTCCCAGATCCAAACTGGGTGATGGCCATGCAAGAAGAACTCAACAACTTCATCCGCAATGAAGTTTGGGTGTTGGAGGAGCGACCAAAGGACAAGAACGTCATCCGAACAAAGTGGGTGTACCGCAACAAACAAGATGAGAACGGCGTTGTGGTCCGCAACAAGGCAAGACTTGTGGCAAAGGGGTTCTTGCAAGTTGAAGGACTAGACTTTGGGGAGACATTTGCTCCGGTCGCCCGGCTAGAAGCCATCCGTATACTCCTTGCCTTTGCATCACATCATAACATAAAGATTTATCAAATGGATGTGAAAAGTGCCTTTCTTAATGGTTATATTAACGAGCTAGTCTATGTTGAACAACCTCCCGAGTTTGAAGATCCGAGGAATCCTAATCATGTGTTTAGGTTGCACAAGCCGCTCTACGGGCTCAAGCAAGCACCTAGGGCGTGGTATGAACAACTACAGGATTTCTTGATCATGCAAGGATTCAAGATCGGGAGGGTGGACACTACACTCTTCACCAAAGACATCGACGGAGAATTATTTATTTGTCAAATTTACGTTGATGATATTATTTTTGGTTCAACTAACGAAGCTCTTAGCCATGAGTTTGGCAAAATGATGTCTAGGGAATTCGAGATGTCGATGATTGGAGAGCTCAACTTCTTCCTTGGATTTCAAATCAAGCAACTTCAAGAGGGGACCTTCATCTATCAAGAGAAGTATACCAAGGACCTCTTGAAGAAATTTGAGATGGGAGATTATAGCTCAAGATGCACTCCAATGGCAACAAATTGTCATCTCGACGCGGATAAAGACGGTAAACCTGTTGATCAATCTAACTACCGTTCTATGATTGGTTCATTGCTTTATCTTACCGCATCTAGGCCCGATATCATGTTTAGTGTATGCTTGTGTGCTCGCTTTCAAGCGGCACCTAAAGAATCGCATCGGAAGGCGGTCTTTAGGATACTTCGGTATCTTAAGCATACCCCTAGTGTGGGCTTGTGGTACCATAAAGGTGCAAAATTCCATCTCTTGGGTTACTCGGATTCGGACTTTGTCGGATGCCGTGTGGATCGCAAGAGTACCTCCGGTGGGTACCACTTGCTTGGGCGTTCCCTAGTATCTTGGTCTAGCAAGAAGCAAAATTCCGTCGCTTTGTCCACGGCGGAAGCGAAATATATTGCGGCCGGTGCATGTTGTGCCCAAATTCTTTAT
Organism: Tuctoria greenei; assembly: GCA_036927565.1. NCBI lineage: Eukaryota > Viridiplantae > Streptophyta > Magnoliopsida > Poales > Poaceae > Tuctoria > Tuctoria greenei. The sequence continues at coordinate 184,451,829 of JAYESD010000003.1, read as the reverse complement.
GAAGCAAACCCTTTTGGACTTTGGTATTAAACTTGGTTGTGTGCCTCTCCTTTGTGATAATGAAAGTGCGGTTAAGATAGCTAAAATCCCCGTTCAACACTCCCGCACTAAGCACATTGATATTCGCCATCATTTCTTGAGGGACCATGAAGCTAAGGGAGACATCTCATTGCGAGGTGTTAGGTCCGAAGAACAACTGGCGGATATCTTCACTAAACCACTTGATGAGAAAACTTTTTCTAGACTAAGAAGTGAATTAAATGTGCTAGATGCATCAAACGTCATGTAAGTTGCCATGGTCATGTAAGAATGCATCTCATATAGGTCTTGTCTAACTTTCAAAGGATAGGGGTGAGCAAGGGTTAGCTTGGGATGGAGGTTCTTTTGGGTTTCCCCAAGGCTTGGAGTGTGGCTCTCCCTGAAGAAGCCTTTTAAAGGTTTAAATTTGGCAAGATAGGTTTATTTTATGTCTTGCATGATGCCTGCCATATAGACTTGCACTCATATTTAAATTTCTTGCATTATAAATTGTTTGGCATTGCATACGGTAGATTGTCACAAAGGAGAACCCACTTAATGAGAAAGAGACTTGTTTGAAATGCAATATCTCAACTCCTATGATGTGGAAAGAACAAAATGTTAGGTGTGTTAATGCTTAAAGGAACATGCTTTAAAGAGATAGAAGTCTTCATCCTCTAGCTCACAAAGCATGGGCCTTACATTTTATTTGGATTTATTCCTTATGTTCTTCGGTGTTCTATTTGCTTTAGGGCTTAGCCAAGTTATTGGCAATTAGTATTTTTGAGGGGTAAGGGGTTGCCCAAAAAGTCCTAAGACATGTGTTTCTTCGTGTTTGTTTGTCTGAGTCAAAGGACATATATGGGATGTTGCTGTTTTGTAGTCATCGGATTATCCGATGCATAGGCCGGAAGCTCATCGGATTAGTTTGTGTTCAAATGTCAAGGGTCAATTCAGTCAGTAAGACAAATCAACTGACGAGTTCATTCTGAGGAACATCGGTGCATCCGATGTTCACATTTCTGGGGTTGTGCTAAATTCCACCGATGCAAATCCTTTCCACGTCGGACCATCCGGTGTCAATGGTGCCTCTGGAATACCCTTACTATACCATTCGACCGATGCTCCTATCATCCAACGTCGGTTTATCCGGTGTTAAAATTTGATCTAGGGTTCGGGCCCCACCTATTTAGCGCCTCTTCGCCTTCGTCTTTCTCTCTCCCCGACTCTCTCACCGCCACCGACGCCCTCACCTCCGCCGCCGCCGCTCCCTCGCCCTGCCGCTGCCCTCTGGCCGCCGCCGCCCTCCGAGCCGCCTTCGCCGCCTCTAGTCGCTGCCGCCGCTCACCCTACGGCCCACGCAGCACCACTCCACGCCGTGCCGCCGCCTCACGCCCGGCCGCCGTCCTCTCCATAACGCCGCTGCAGCCTCCCACGCACCACCGCCGCCGCCCCAAGCACAGACACCGCCGCCCTCTGCGCCGCTGTGGTGCTTCCCCCTTTCGGTCGCCGTCGCTTTACCGCTAGGGTTCCCGGCCTCGACGACCTTTGCGTCGCCGTCCCCGAGCTCGCTTGTCCCGCGTAGTCATCCTCGTCGTCGTCATGGGCCGTGACAAGAAGGGAAAGGGCAAGGCTATCGAGGAGCCGGCCGCCAAAAAGAAGAAGTTGTCGAAGGAGGCAAAGAAAGCCCTAATGGCCGCTCACGCCACCGAGGAGCGAGAGCGTGGCCGAGGAGGATCGTTGAGGATCCGCGAGGCCCGTCAGAGGCAGCCCCCCGTGCCAGAGGAGTCCGAGGAAGAGGAGGAGCCCGAAGTGCCGCTTGTTCGCCGGCGCTTAGCCAGGACCCGCGGGGGTCACCCAGCTGCAGCCCCGAGACCGAGACCGTCAGCTGCTGACCTTCGAGAGGATAGGGCGGCCCAGAGAGCCGTCTATGAGATGGACACCAACGTCTGTGTCGCTGAGGGTGTCCGCCTGACCGATTACCGAAAGATGAAGGCCAAGCAGCTCAGAAAGCTCAGGTGGAGCATTTTACGTGAGGAGTGGTTCCCACATCCCAGAGAGTCACTCGTGGACAGCTGCTTTTGGACCTTGACACAGGCGTCACTATACGAGACTTACAGACGTCGGGGCCATAAGCTCTTCCAGCATAATTTCCTAGATTGGGATCAGCTTGCACTGGCAGCCGAGACGGAAATATGCCCTTACTTTGAGAGGTATAGAGGGCCTGTGGAGCTGATGTCCTACGAGAGGAGTGCCTACGTGGAGGATTGGGTCCGAGTATTCTATGCCACACTCTAAGTCTGTGAGGGCCGCAGATCTATTGATTTCATGTTCATGGGCCAGCATCATCCCTTGACCAAGCAGACTTTGGGACAGCTGCTAGGAGTGGATCTCCATGACACTTGTCTGCACGAGAGGGTGTATGGACAGGCGGACCCACCGAGGAGGCCGCTCACTGGAGGAGTGGCACCACCACTTGAGGAGATACATTCACTGTTTGCTCAGCCTTTCTCTCCAGACCAGCCGAGGGTACCGACACTACTCACTCCAGCTACGTGCATTGTGCACCTTGCCTTGCGCCGCACACTTCTGCCAAGGTCCGGATACCTTGAGGGGTTCACCAGCCTGCAGCAGACTCTCCTGTTCTACATCATGAACAGGATGGAGTTCGACATTGTGGACATCCTCATATGTGAGATGGAGGACGTAATCACTGATGGAGTTGGGATGATGAGGCAACTCGTATTTGGTCACTGGATCAGTTACTTGCTCTACATGGTAGCTCCAGAGGGGTCCGCCGTGCGTGACAGTCTCACCGACGAGAGCGTCACACGGTTCAGACACTACCGTGCTCCAGCTCCTGGAGACCTCCGCCTTGGCCGTCCTATTGAGCGTCAGGTCTGTGCTCGTTTATCCGAGGAAGACTGGTCAGACCTGGAGAAGGAAGACGAGAGACTAGCACAGACAGAGGCTCAGGGTGAGGACCTTCAGCATATTTGGTCCGAGAGTGACACCAGCGACAGTGTCGAGGAGTACTTCCCGCCTCCTCCCTCACCCAGGCAGCACGACGCGGAGGCTGGAGGCTCAACTGTGCCACCTCCTACTCCACCTCCCGTGTCAGAGGCACAAGTCTCTCAACCATCTGAACTTACCTCCCTACTTCAGCAGATGGTTGAGTAGCAGCGCCTGAACCGGCTTGCAGCTGAGCAGGCTCGAGCTGAGCAGGCTGCGCGTCTCTTGGAGCTCCAGCAGCAGCAGCAGGAGATGCAGCGACAGATCGCCCGCGAGAGGCGAGAGGACACCAACAGGCTGACTGGGCTGATTGATCAGATGCACCAGCGCTCTCTTGACCAGCAGCAGCAGACGCAGTAGGCGATGATGGGCATCCTAGGGTTGATCACTAACCTCTATACACAGACCGGGATTGCCCTGCCATCGCAGCTTCCAGGCCTTGCTCCAGGTCCACCTGTTCTGGCTCTAGCTTCAGCACCAGTGCCGACCACGCCGATCTCGACGATCAGCATGTCCCCACTGCTTGCTCCAGGTGCTCCTATCCACTCTCCCCTGCCGGCTACGACGCTTTTCCAGCAGACACCGATGTCCGTTGTTAGTGCCCCGTTGCCAGCAGCTCAGACTCATCAGGCACCGACAGCGTCTCCTACAACTCCCGCCACCTCTACTCCAGCTTCGGCAGCAGCAGACAGCAGCTCCGACGACAGCACCCCCGATGGTGACCAGTTCGTCATCGCTCCGAGCGCTCAGGATCATTAGGCACTCGGCTTCCTTTTTGGTGTCTTGATGCCAAATGGGGAGAAGAGTCAGGGGGAGTCTAGCTTAGCCTCAGGGGGAGTCCTAGCTGTAGGGGGAGTCTATCTTTTTCCTCAGGGGGAGTCCTAGCTGTAGGAGGAGTCTATCTTTTTGGAGTTTTTGGAGTCCTTTTGTAATTTGCTGACTTGCTACTTTTTTGCTTTTCATTGAGTGTTCTTGTGACTCTTAATTCTCTCATATGTTATTGATCGTTAAGCTTTCAAGTTATTAATCTCTTTTGAGTCTTCAAGTTTAATGTGCCATATCTTGTACTCATTGCATATCTTCTTGAGTATCGTATTTTCAAATTCATTACTATTATACCTCACTTGTTGTGTTGTCATAAATCACCAAAAAGGGGGAGATTGAAAGCATCTAGGTCCCCATGAGGTATGGTTTCGGTGATTGATGACAATCATTGGATTTTACTAATGAATTTGTGGATGCAAGGTCTCCCATATCACTCATCACAGTCAAATGAAATCTATATGAATTTAATCTACTGCTCATTGGATATAATTAGAGACCCCTAAACAATCACTCTATGAGATCAATCAATGTTTATGAAGATTAGAAGTAAAAGCTCACATGTCAAAATTATTCAACCAAAATTGACAACACCCAATGCTTGATAATCATCAGAAGAACATTTCCAACTAATGCCTAAGAGGTCAAACGAGCAAATTCCAAAAGAATCACTTAGAATAACTTTAAGAAAACAAAATCAACTCACCGGGTCAACTGATGATTCCAGAAAACAACACATCGGTCAAGTTTGTTCAGCAGAAGAAGAAGACCTCAGAACTAAGTACTCACCGGATCATCCGATGATGAAGGGCATGTTACATCGGTCCATCAATACAGTAAGCAATCTCCCTGGACCAAGTGTAACACCGGACCATCCGATGTACGACAATGAACACATCGGTCGATCACTCCAGTAAGCATCAATTCTGAACTAATTCTGGATGAAGTGCCACCGGATCATCCGATGAGAAGGCAAGGGTAACATCGGTCTAACAACGGTCATATCTGACATAGTGACATCAGCTAATTTGGATTTGACCGATGATAACTGAAGGGGGAGCATCGAATCATCCGGTGTTCGCAGAACAGTGATGTCAGCCTACTTTTCCAACGGCTATTTCGTGAAGGCTGACTATTTATACCCCTTCAGCCAGTCTATTCGATAAGTCTTGATAACCAAAGCTACGCTACACATTCTCAAGCATTCAAGACGTTGAGCTAACACTTCTAGATCATCTACACCACTTACACACCAAGAGATAGGCTAGAACTTGCTAGAGATAGTGCTTGTGTGCTTCCATTCTTGGTGATTGGAATCTCTAGTATAGTGAGAGCTGTAAGGGAGTGTCTCTTGGTGATTGTATTGGAGAGAGCCTTCCGGAGCTTGCCAAGACGGTTGTGGAAGCCCGGAGGATCCAACTTGTACAAGGCTTGAGCTCCACCTTGCCGAGGTTGGCGAACGGAGAAGTATAGTGAAGATCCCTGGTCTCAGTGACTTGGGAGTGGCTATACCCTTTGGTGGGTGCCACAACGTGGATGTAGGAAGATCTTGACGATCTTGCCGAACCACGGGATAAATCTCCTTGTCTTCGTGTCTCCTCGGGAGTTTGCGCTTTCTTCCTCTCCCCTTACACTTATGCATTTCATATACCGCGAAGTTACTATTCACTTGAATGCATAGGTTGTTTGCATAGAGAATTGGACTTTTAGTAATTAAGTTTTGTTACTTTAATTTTTGAAAAGAAGCCTAATTCACCCTCCCTCTTGGGCATTCGATCCTTACAATTGGTAAATTGCAATACTATATTTCTTTTTAAATTTTTGGATAGCAATCAAGAATAATGTCAATTTTGGATAGATTAAAGTTCTCATTATTGGCAGTTGAAAAGCTCAGAGATATTCATGAGAAAAAAAAAGATAAGTAACAATAATTGCATAATGATCTATTGTATTTGAATTTCATAAACTGGGTGCTCCAGTAGTATGGTGTATGTCGGAACTTTATCTCCAGTTACAATTGAAACTCAATTTGAAAACCAAATGAACTTGATAACTCTATTTCATTACATATTTAAAAATTATTGAAAATGCTACTAAATAAATCTTGAATCTTTTATGATGACCATATTAAAACAGGGATAAATTCTCAAACACAAACTAAAGTAGGGGTAAAATCACAAGGGTATTGAAGTTTTTTTCCTCACATTTAACACCGTTAAGAGCTCATAATGGAATAAGGGTATACTTTATCTCATTTTGAAAAAGCAAGGGTATTATCACAAAGTCTAGTCTTAGGGTATAAGGCTATCCGTATCAACGTTCTCTAAATCATACTCTATACACTATTTTTTTTCTACTTTTATAATACGTACTTTAAATTACACTGCGAAACAATGCATCCAATATACTTTACAGTATACCACTGCAAACAATCTAATCATATTAGCCCCTTTTTTAATCCTGAACTTGAACTGGTGTTTGTTGGGCTCAAGGGCGAGAAGCTGGGGTGACACGGCTCACGGCTCCAGCCAGGCCTTCCCTGATCGAGATCGTTCCGGGGACAAAAAAAAAAAGAAAAAAACAGTATCGCCCTGGCTTTCCTCCCCTGCGCAGACCCCGGGCACCGCAGTCGGCGTAGCAAGCACGGCGGCCAGTCTGGCCCCAACCAAGCAGCTAGCAGCGGCTAGGTCTCGTGCCGCCAGCGCCGGCGACAGGAAGAGGGCACAAGCCTGTCTCCTTGGCTGGCCCCCCTCCTCCAACTTCGACTGTGACAACACAAGGTTAGAACTGAACCCCCCCCCCCAATCCTCTAACTCCCTTCCTTCCATTTGTAGTCTTCATCTAGCCTGGATGTAGCATGGATTAGGGACCCTTTCGATCCCCGAGTGTCCTGGGAGATAAGTCTCTTTCCTGCTTCTTTGAGCAGCTTCCCCTTAATTTCGTGAAAAAGGGGAATTTTGGGCGTGCAACGGAACACCACCAATGCCCAACACTAAGTCCGCCCCTTTAATTTCGGTTTGGTTTGCAGGACTTAGCATGGGTGCATCCTTGTATCGTATATCACAGCTCCTGGCAAATGTTTCAAAACTTAAAAAATTGTTCCCTAGATGTGTCCATCTTACACATTCTAGGAACATATATGCTTGTTTTACAACTACATGGCTGGCTGGCTGCAAAGATGCAGTTGCTCAAAACAGACTGATACATTTGGACTGTATGTTTCTAAATGAAAAGCAGGCAAATGTCAAGTCGAGCTAGTTCATGTGGAAGTTGAGCTGATATCATGTGGAAGTTGAGCTGATATGTATGTTATCAAATGAATCATGGGGCAGAAAATCACGTAGAGCTGTAGAGCTGCCGACTAAAGAAGGGTTAGGTTTTCACTAGTTATCAGGGTCATTGTGATCTTTCTGCAGTAAAAAATGTCATTCTACAATGCGTGCAGTAAAAAAATTCCTTATAAATATCTAGGATTGTGATGTGCAAAGTCCCGAAACGAAATTATGGCTAGATTCAATATTTTTATACAATATAGCGCTTTAACATTTATCGAGGTTATGGGTTGGAGCTATCATGGTACAAAACTTCAGTTGCAACTGGAGAGAGTAGTGGGATTGGTAGTGTGTCTCCACTCCTGAGGTCTTGGGTTCGAACCAGCCTCTCTGCAAAAGCAGGGGAATGGTTGTCTAAAAATAACCTTTCCCCAGACCCCACAATGTGTGGGAGCCTATGATGTGAATCGTGGTTGGGATAGTGTACCTGTGCTGTGAATCGTGGTGGGAATAGTGTCACCATGCTGGACGCTCGGTGACCGAATGTAGGAACAACCCTATAGAAAAATTCCTTTATTCTTCGATGATCTGAATAACCTAGGGGTTCCTTTTATAGGCTAAGGAACATCTTATCTCTAACAACTTATCTCTAACAGATCTATCTCTAATAGATCTATTCTCCCTAACAAATCTCTTATCTAAACTGATCTTCTAGAAGGTTGTGTGCCCGAGCCTTCAATTTGGGCTCGGGCCCTACGTGGAGTGGAGGGTGAGGTAGGGTGTCGAGGACCTGTTCAGTCTTGCAGCGCCACCGACGTCCTTGAGGAGGATGTTCCCCGTGGTGAGAAAGGTGGCCACGTTTCCCAGCTTGACGTGGAGGTGCGAGTCTGAGGAAGTCTGAGTCTTTAAGCAGTGAGGGTGAGGTAGGGTCTTGAGGACCTGTTCAGTCGTGCGGCGCCAATGATGTCCTCGAGGAGGATGTTCCTCGTGGTGAGAAAGGTGGGCACATTTCCCAGCTTGATGTGGAGGTGCGAGTTTGAGGAAGTTGGGTGCCGGTGGAGGCCGTGATTTGGGGTGGTCGTTGAGGATAATATAAGCAGAAGAGTTAGTGCAGAGCATGCATCCGGCCGCGCAGTACACCCTGAGCGTAGCGGCTAGCCGGTCTAGCCTGCTGTGTTTGCTCCCCAGCAGATCTGAGCCAATTGCTTGACGTTGAACACCGTTGGTCCGAACAGCGCGGTCTTGGGTGAGGAACACCTCCGTCGTGTCCAGCAAGGTCACGAAGGCCAACTTCGAGAGTGCGTGTGAGTCGAACATGCAGGCGTCCGCGTCCATGACATTTTGCTTCAGGATGTTTATGGATATGTTTGTGAACTCGGTGTCGCCGAACTTACCCACGAAGCTGAATGAACTGGATGCAGGAGTGCCGAAGTTGAAGCCTGTGGAGGCACTAGAGAAGAGGCTTGGCACTGACAGAGCGGTTGGTGAAGATTGTGGCTGAAGAGGTGGAGAAGGCGAACGACCTCGTGGTGCGATCGAATCAGGCAGAGCCGCGGCGAGTTGGCGTGGATCAACTCGACAAATATTGGCGGATCTTGGGCGAATCCGACTCTGATCGGGCGATTCTAGCGTGGATCGGCACCTTCGGAGCACTGTGGGTCGCCTTGGTGCACCTTGCCACACTCAGCCAGAGCAGATCAAGGTTGGGCGCACGACGCAGTTGAATCCAGCGTGATTTTCATTGGATCGAGGCAGGATCCAGGTGGAGGCACGGTCGAAATCGACGGGAAGGTCGAATCCAGCAACGGGCACCTCCAGATCGGGAGAATCCGGACAAATCTGGGCGGTGACACGCGGATGCCGGCGGGGATCGACAAACCCCTGTGGATCTCGGCGGGTTGTGGCGGCTGATGTCCTGGCACACATCCTGGGACACCGCAGACGAGCGGCGGCTAGGAATGAAGGGCAGATGCGTTGAGGTGGGGAGCAAGCGATGAGAAACCTTGCTGATCTTGCGTGCACCGGGTAGGTGCTGGGTCAGCAGCTCAACTGGGCACCTGAGGTCTCTGTGCAAGTGGCTCTCGAGGTCGATTGACGTGTCGGCTGCACCGCATCTGGTGGTGGCTGGGTTTCAGAGAAAGCATGAATCTTTGGATCCTCGCCATGTTGGGATGCCTGAGGAGAAGGTAGTTGTCTCCCTCTCTGCCTGATCGTGCCTTCTCCAATCGCTCCAGACGTCGATCATGGTCATCTAGACACGAGTTCATGGTGTCCATCTGCGCGTGGAGACTTCGCGTGGAGACGGGTGATGGAGGCCATCAGGGCGACAAAGATCTTTCTTGGTTGTAGTCCCAAGATCTTGTTCAGCGCCGGCCATGAGGGTGATATGCTGAGATGGCTCAGATACCAATTGTTGTGAATCGTGGTGAGGATAGTGTTACCGGGCTTGGCACCCGGTGACCGAAGGTAGATACAACCCTCTAGAGAAATTTCTTTATTCTTCGATGATCTGAATTGCAGCCTAAGAGGTTCCATTTATAGGCCAAGGATCGTCTTATCTCTAACAGCTTATCTGTAACAATTTATCTCTAACAGATCTATCTCTAATAGATTTATTCACCGTAACAAATCTGTTATCTAAACTGATATTCTAAAAGGTTCTGCACCTGGGCCTTCAATTTGGGCTTGGGCCCTACGTGGATCCAATCCACAACAGCCTATGGCACTGGGTGCACCTTTTAGAGAGTAGAAGGATTTGTTAATGTATATGTGCAGATAATTTATCATTGGTAAAGAACAATTATATACTCAGAACTAGTGTGTTGGCTAATGATTTGCTAAAGTCGTGCTCTTTGCAGATGAACTGAATATAGTTCTTGCTAAGGGAGAAACTTGGTCAATAAAATTTTGCCACGAAGCAGAATCTCCGGAGGCAATATGACCTCAGTGGGTCCACTAAATCCCTCATCAGGTTATGAAGCAAGTACTAGTGGAACGATTGATCGATTGCCAGAACTGATGAATGAAATGAGTTTAAGGGACGATAAGGTAAATTGTGGTATAGAGATTACTCAATATTGCTTGTCATATGCTGTTGATTTATTAGCAGATTTTGCAGGAAGCTGAAGCTGTTGTTGTCAATGGAAATGGGATGGAAGTTGGTCATACAATCGTAGTGACTGTTGGTGGAAGAAATTCACAACCAAGACAGGTACTAGAGAAACCATGCAAACTGGTGGCAACCGTTTAGTGCCTGTTTATTTACAGCTCATGTGCAGTTGGTACAGTACAGTAGCACATTCCACATGATAAATTATTGACATCATGTGCTGCATCCGCTAATTGCGAGTTGCGACATTTTCAGTGTGCTTTAGGAATGCTAGATGTTCATAACACTGAGTCTTTTTGTAATGCATTACAGACTATTAGTTACATGGCAGAGCGCATTGTGGGGCAAGGTTCATTTGGAGTTGTATTCCAGGTTGGTTGGCACAAAAAATTCATTTTTTTAGTTATATTATTTCTTCATATACCTTTTTCATGGGATATATTCTGGAAGAATCTTAGTGGTTAAATTTTACTGAAATGAACTTTTTTGTTCAGGCCAGATGTCTGGAAACTAGTGAGAGAGTCGCTATAAAGAAAGTTCTTCAAGATGCGAGATACAAGAACCGTGAGCTTCAAACAATGCAAGTTCTTGATCACCCAAATGTTGTAGGCTTGAAGCATTACTTTTGTTCCACGACTGATAAGGACGAGCTTTATCTCAATTTGGTCCTTGAATATGTACCAGAAACTGTTCACCGTGTTATTAAATATTACAATAAGATAAATCAACGGATGCTATTGATATATGTTAAATTGTATATGTATCAGGTAAAGGTTGGGAGTACCTTTCAGCAAACTCTAGCTGTGTTTTTTTTTGCTTGTTTCAGTAATTCTTTGAACATGAATTATCTCATTTTACATTTCATGGAACTAAAATTTACAGATTTGTAGAGCTTTGGCTTACATGCATAACTGCGTAGGAGTATGCCACAGAGATATAAAGCCACAAAATATTCTGGTATGTGTGTCGTTAGATTTCTCAAAATGTTATTGGTCTTTCATTCGATGTTGGATAATTCTTGTGACAGGTGAACCCACATACTCATCAGCTGAAGCTGTGTGATTTTGGCAGTGCAAAAGTCTTGGTATGTTTCAAAACTTTATGTACTGAATGCCATGTGAAGCATCACATAAATGTGTACATCAACTAAGATATAAATATTCTACTTATGTTCATAGGTACAAGGAGAACCAAATATTTCATATATCTGTTCTAGATACTATAGAGCTCCAGAGCTCATATTCGGTGCTACGGAGTATACAACCGCTATTGACGTGTGGTCTGCTGGTTGTGTTCTTGCTGAACTTCTCCTAGGACAGGTAAGAGATCAACCAAATTATAGTCTTATATCAGCCAACTCCTTGACGCAACATGCTCATAATATATCTGCTGTTGATAGCCCGTTTTCGCTGGGGACAGTGGTGTCGATCAGCTTGTTGAAATCATCAAGGTAAGGGCGACTTTTTTCTGTTGAAGATGCACTCATCTAGGTAGTTACCTATTTCTGGTTGGCTCATGCATGAGACTCATATTTTCTTTCAGGTTCTAGGTACTCCTACACGCGATGAAATTAAGCGCATGAACCCCAACTACACCGATTATAAATTCCCGCAAATCAAAGCACACCCATGGCACAAGGTAGGAGCTTTGCATCTTGTATTTTTCTTTATCTTTGAAGATTACTGCTTAATGATGTATGTTTTTTTACCAGATTTTCCACAAAAGGATGCCATCTGAAGCTGTGGATCTTGTTTCTCGGCTTCTGCAGTACTCACCGAACCTCCGGTGCACTGCAGTAAGTATTAAGTATTAACCTTGGTCAAATCTTTTCTAGTCATCTTGGTCAAATCTGTTAGTGTTAACTGAAAACATTCTGTTTCTTCTGGATACAGTTGGAGGCGTTAATCCATCCATTCTTCAATGAACTACGAGATCCAAACACCCGGTTACCAAATGGTCGTTCCCTTCCCCATCTCTTCAACTTTAAGCCTCGTGGTAAGTTCATATTGTTTTTACATGTGAACCAACTGAAACATTCTATCAGTAGTTTCTGATGTGATATGTGCCCAATTTGAACAGAGCTGAGAGGACTACCAATGGAGTTTCTTGTGAAATTAATCCCTCAGCATGCTAAGAAGCAGTGTGCCTTCTTGGGAATATGAGAAAGCAGTTCAGAGTGTCTTGTAAAAGAACACAGTTAAGGGTTACGAGTGTTGCAACAATGTTATGTTCATAACTGCCTAATAGAGTTCGCCCAGAGTATTATAAGATAGGCAATGCGTGCTGTTTTCTTTCGCTCTGGCTGTGATGTTGCATTTTTTAACCTCGGCAGTGGACCCTTTCTCTACATTTTCTAAAGCAGCTGAAGACACAAGGTGAGCAGTTAGCTGTTCGTGTGGCATGTATATTGGTGTCTGGTGTGACTTCTTCGGGAGCTTGATTCTTTGCATGTCTGCTTACCAAACAGAAAAAGAACGCACTTTGTATCCGGAAACTATGTATGCTCGTGTCAGTTTCAGTCAACCACAGGAGCCGAAGCCTTGTCAATCTGTTATTAGTTGTCATCATCATTGTGAGAAGATCAGTCTGCATCTGTATTTCTGTCACGCGTCGTTCGAGTTGTTGTATTCAGCCCCGCAACGCTCTGCATAGTTTTTTGCTACGTGTAACATTTTTTTATGTTTATACTCTTCATCTACCATGAACACAACAGTTTTCACCCGGATGATAAGCAATTGTTCGTCAGTATTTGTAGTCATGTATGTGCGACAATGGACAAGGCTTTTGCTCCCATGTTGGAATGTGTTGCACATGAAACATAATAAAAATGTATGGAAGTAAAAAAAAGTAGATTAAGATTTTGATATATGAATTGCTGACTTTAATGTAGTCTAATCAAGAGCCAAACCTCTATTACATTTCTCTCAAGTCCATTTTACTACCTCGTCCAATACCAACACCTCATCCTATGTCAATCCGTGTTCGGTGTTGGACAAATTTCTATTAAATTGATATCACCTCTATCCTATCGCATATATTCTTATTAATAGTTTGACCTTTTCTTGTGTGACCGTAGCATCTATATAGTACTGATTGTATTATCATATACTACTGTACTTAATTACTTAGACATTTACTAAAAAACTTGTACTAAAACGTCAAATAATTAGGAATAGAGAGAGTAAAATGTCAAAATTCCAAACTAAAAAGCTTGTACTAAAACGCCAAATAATTATGAATAGAGTATATATTTGAGTAATATTTCTGAAGTGGGAACAATTGCTGCGCAATCTGTTGTTTTGTGCAAGCTTGCAATCTTCACATTCGAACCGTTTTTCTACCGATCTAAGGGTGCTGCATTTTTAGCACGTAAATCCTCCAACTGGTATTGGTGATACTATGCAAAAAGAACCTTGAGTGTAACCACCTTTAGATTGGTAAGGAACGGTTGAGATGTGAAGATTGCATATTTACACAAAACAACAGATTGTACAGCAGTTGTGTACCATATCTTTTATGTATCATTTTGTGACATTCCGGACAAAGTGATGAATGAGTGCTACTTTGCAAATGAGTCCGCTGCCATCATAAGTGAGATTCCTTGTATATCATCAAGAACGTTCAGCAACCGCATCAGCGCTGCCATCTCCATCCCCACAGAACGCGAGGAGCCAAATTAGAGGAAGGAGCCGTGGCAGTTGGCACGGCGGCGGCACCACCGCATCGCAACGAACCTGCCGCGCCACCTAAAACACTTGAGAACCCTAAACCCCCGGCCCACCGAGCACCGAGACCCGCGAGGAACCCAGCCCACCACCACCAGCGCAGCCATGTGGCGCCGCGCCGCCTCCCACCTCCTCCGCACCACCAGCGCCTCGCGCCGCCTCCCGCCGGCGCCCCTGTCCCTCCTCCTGGCCCCAAGGGTCGCCTCCTCCTCATCTTACTACGCCATCCAGGCAGCAGCAGCGGCACCCTCCGTGGCGAGGGCGCCGCGGGCGGTGGGGTCCCTGCTGCGGCTCAACGACCTGCGTGACAACCCGGGTGCGCGGAAGCAGAAGACGCGAAAGGGTCGCGGGATCGGCTCTGGAAAGGGCAAGACGGCCGGCCGCGGCCACAAGGGACAGAAGGCGCGCGGGAAGGCCATGTTCGGCTTCGAGGGCGGCCAGACCCCGCTCCGCCGCGCCCTACCCCGCCGCGGATTCAAGAACAAATTCTCACTCACATTCCAGGTAACCTACATCTCTTGTTTGTTTTGCCCCATTTCGTCCCCTCTCCCCGCATCTATATTGCATTACTGTCCTTATGTCCTATAGTAGGGATAGTTTAGAGTGGTGCGCGTCAGGCATTATTCAATGTCCTACAATTATACAAAGGTCACGAAAGTATACCACGGAAATGCTTAATATTGTTGTGCAGTTGGTGTATATCGTGTTTACATCAGGTTGGGATTTTGCTGTGAGGCTAGAGTGGTCATCCTCTTATTTAGGGTTGATCCTCTTAGGGTTTTGGTCTCTGAGATTTGAGCTCATCTTATTCCATTCGCAAGCCCATTCGTCTTCTTATTCCCTCCAATCAAACAAGGCAATTAGGCAAAGACCATTCTTCATTTCTCATTGGTACTAGCAAAAGATTGATTGGCTTGTAATGCATGGCGGAGTAGCCCTTCCATTTGTTTCAGTTGTTAGACCGTCCACACCAGTGTTGCTGTAAAATTTCCTGGATAGTGTAAATTTAGAGTAAATGCTGTAAAAGTAGAAGGAGAATAATGTATAGAGTAATGAGTGCGGATAGCCTTATATTAATTATTTGCCATGTTTGAGATGCTGTTTTCAAATTTTTAATATTTTAGATTTTGAATACTATAAACGTAATGATTCTAAAGTGTATCTCAAGAAAAATGTATGTATCAATGTGGCATATAGGATATGTATAGTATGTCCCATACTCCTTTTGCTGCGTAAAAAGTTAATAAATACCAGTCGAAAGAGCAGCTCCAGCTTGCCAGTTTATTCTGTTTTTTTTTCATCTTCATCAAACATGAAAGTTATTATGCAACATATATATTTGATGGAAAGTATCCTCAAAGAGACTATATATACTGTGCCATATATAGTTACAATAACAACAACCAAGCCTTTGTCCCAAACAAGTTGGGATCGGCTAGAAATGAAACCCAATAATTTTTTAAGAAAAGTAATAGAAAATAAGATGAGAGTAAAAAAATACAAATAAAAATAGATTCTACATTTTATTTATTTTAGAAATGGATTAATAAGAAAGAAGATAAGAGTAGCAAAATACAAATAAACTAATATTCTGGCACATGAATTGCTAATTTCTATGCAGTCCTATCATGAGCCAAATCTTTAGGTGTGTCCCACTCCTTTCAGTCTCGTTTCACCGCCTCCTGCCATGTCAACCTTGGTCGACCTCTACCTCTCCTAAAATTTTCTCTACTTATAATCCCACTGTTACTGGTGCTTCTGGAGGCCTTCGCTGGATATGTCCAAACCACCGTAGGCGATGTTGGATTAGCTTCTTCTCAATCGGTGCCACCCCTACCCTATCACGTGTCATCTCGTTTCTAATTTTGTCTCTTCTTGTGTGACCGCACATCCACCATAGCATGTGCATCTCAGCAACACTCATTTGTTGGACATGTTGTCTTTTAGTCAGCCAATATTCTTCTCCATACAGCATCGCAAGTCTGATCACCGTCCAATAGAATTTTCTTTTTAATTTTCGTAGAACTTTCTTATCACATAAAATTTCTGATGCTTGCTGCCACTTCATTCACTCGATCTTGATCCTGTGGCAAACATCTTCGTCAATATCACCATTGCTTTATAACATTGATCCTAAATATCGAAATGTGTCCCTACTAAGTACTACTTGTCCTTGTAAACTAACATTTCTCTCCTCGCACCCGACATCACTAAAGTTGCACCTCATATACTCGGTCTTGGTTCTACTAAGTCTAAACCCCTTGGACTCTAAGGTCTGCCTCCATAGTTCCAATTTTCTATCAACACCATTCCTAGTTTCATCTACCAACATTACATCATCAGCAAAGAGCATACGCTAAGGGATATCCTATTGTATATCCTTCGACACCTCATCGATCACACCGTGCCATATATAGTTGCTGTGTAATAATTTTGTTAGGGATTTGCATTAATCGGAGTGTTGCTATTGGTTGGTGCTTATCTTTCATGGTATGAGAGCACCTGTTGTGTCATGCAGCATCCTTGAGGTGGTGGTTTGAAGGAGATGGTGCAAATAGATAGCTGACAGAGAAGCTGAGAAAATATTTATTTTTTGGAGGATAAACATTGTTTACAGAATTTATAGTGTTGAAGCTCAAAGGTCGATTAAATAGATTTCTTGTTACAGCTGACCAAATAAAGTCTTCACCATATCCGCATTTTACAATCTGATAGACTGTCATTGACACACACATTATACACTACTATCCTTAACAGCTCCCACCTGAAGAGGCATGCATAACAGCAGGGAGACTGAAAAGGATGCAAAAAAATATGGAATGATCCCAAAATTCATCATGGTGTCAAAACTATTGAAACGTAAGAATTACTGATGTTAGCCATCTAGAATTTGGTACTGGCTTCAAAATCTGTTTCCACTGAGCAAGTGGTGAATATTACTGGTCCATGCTCGCATGACTACCTCTTCAAATTTCGACCTGCGATAGAAGTTATGACAATATATAATGGTATCAATATTTTCTTCTCATCAGCCCTGTGGACTGGGGAAAATTGCAAAGCTCATCAATGCTGGAAAAATTGATTCCTCTGAGCTTATCACCATGAAGACACTGAAGGTACTTAGAATCATTTTTTGTACATTGTATGTTTCTATTATTTTCTTGTTTGATGACTTGAAAATCTGTATCCCACTGTGCCAGGAGACAGGTGCCATTGGGAAGCAAATAAAGGATGGAATTCGTTTAATGGGCCGTGGAGCAGAAGAAATCAAATGGCCAATTCACCTTGAGGTAGCCACAATCTCCAGTTAAATAAACTCTTTGTATCTAACCAATTGTATGATAGGCTAGTTGTCCCTTATTCCCTTGGAAGCCTTTCTTGTCAGGAATTGCTACCTTCATAGTTCTCAAGGTGTCGCTTTAGCGTCGTTAAAGCGGTAGAGCGGGACGACAGCGTAAGGCGTCCCGTCGCCTTGCTTCGGAAGGTAAGGCGACGGCGACAGGGGAGCCAACAGCGCGGAAGCAGGGGGGATCCGGCGTCTGGAGGCTGGCGGCACGCAGAACCGGAGTCGGGAGTCCCGCGGCTCGCAGATCTTGGCGGTCGGGCGGCAGCGGGAGCAGGGAAGGCGGCGGCGGCGCTCCCAGGGGACACAGCAGTGACCGGAGCCGAGGAAGGCGGCACCGATCTAAGGAGGGGGAGCGGCGGCGGCGGCCGGAGCCGTGGTGGCGGCGGCAGCCTGAGGAGGGGGAGCGGCGGCTGCGGCCGGAGCCGTGGTGGCGGCGCCGATCTGACTGCGGCCGGAGCCGTGGTGGCGGCGCCGATCTGAGGGGAGGTGAGGGTGCGACGCTGGTTAGGGAGAAGGTGGGGGTGGGGGTGCAGCGGCTGTAGGGAGAGGCTGGTTATTAGGGTTTGAAGACTTCTGGATGGGCTGGGCTGTAAGTGTTGAGTGGGCTAAAAACAAAAAGAAATAAAAATGGGCAAAATTTGCTGTATTTTTAATTTTTACAACTAATTACTATTTTCATTTTCCTATTTTTATATAATATTAAGGCGTCGCCTCGCTTTACGCTTTACCGCTTAAAAGATAAAAAGGGGATCCGTCGCCTTAAGTCGCCTTACCGCCTTAAGAACTATGGCTACCTTGTCTTGAAAGCCCAAAATGAAGATCTTACCTAGGAAGATTGTGTTCTGCTCCATGCTGTTTGTCAGCTTGTGATGACACAAACTTGAAACGTGAATCTGACATGTATTGATGTATATTGAAAAAAAGGAATTATTGATATTTTGAGATTATTTTTCCACATGATATACTAGCTTGTCCATAGCTTGCAACTATGCCGATAGTATGCTGCTTTGATTATGGTTGTCAATGGTTCACTATATTAGATTAGTTCTGAACATTGCTGATGTGCATAAGTTTAATAGTTACCCAAATTCTGCCCCACATAACCTTATGAATTTTCTTGTGTTATTTTACATGTTGGTTTTTTTAGTTCAAACATCTGTTCGTAAACAGTGCATGCACTGACGATTGTAGGTATCAAGGGCAACTGCTAGGGCAAAAGCTGCCGTCGAAGCAGCTGGTGGAACGGTAAGATTGGTGTACTACAACAAGCTTGGATTCCGGGCTCTCCTCAAACCCGAGTGGTTTGAGAAGAAGGGCCGGCTGCTACCGAAGGCGGCAAGGCCTCCCCCCAAGCAGCAAGACAAGGTTGATAGCATTGGCCGCCTGCCTGCACCAACAAAGCCGCTTCCATTCACACCAGAGGAACTGGAGTTTGCAGCAAAGCGGGAGGCTGCTCGTGTGACGGCATGAGATTGGAGTACGTTTGAGCCACTTTTTCCATTCTACACACTAAAGATGCCTCTTTGAATGGGAATTGCATTAGTTCGAGCAGGGCATGTATAAGAATGGACTGTTAGAGTCTTGAAGATCCATTCCTTATTGAATGAGATCCTTTGGCTGCAGTTTCTGACTTTTGTTTAGCGTATGGACTGGTGAGCGTCATTTTCGTGAAAGCACTCAGGTCTGGTGTTTCATGCACCTGAGTACACCAGGGCGCATGTCCCCTTGATGAGAAAATAGTGATTTCCTTATGTTTGAAATAAGTTCTGCAAATCTGTGTTTTTTTTTTCATTCTGATGTCGCATCTTTGTTCCTTCACCTGAGATGAAGGCCTCGAGGAGCGCCCTTTTGTATCTTTTTCCTCTTTCCGAGGAACAGGTGTTGTTCATCCTTAATACAAACTGTTCAACATATTTCATGACAGCAGCCGTAAGGATTGATCTACTTGTGCACTCGTGCTAGACATGAGAAGGCATCAGATTAAACTGAACGTTTCACCAAATGCACACACCAGTCAGCCTGACCAAATTTGATCGCAAAGCGAGAACATATTTTGTAGCAAGCACCACAGTAACCGATGAGAGGAGGTTGTGGTCACAAAAGAGCTATCACGTCCAAATGGAGATCCAAATTGAAAAATATATGGCAGACGATGTCCTGAAGACAGGTATGGAACATCGATTATGCTAAGATCGGATAAACACATGCATGCAGATTGCTATCAGCATTTCCGGATTTATTTATGTTCTCAGCCCTATCCACCAATCTGCTGCTTTCTCCTTTTGCTCCTGAAATCCATTCGCCTAAGGGCTCGTTTGGGAAGTATAGTGGATTGGCGTGGATCCACGCCCAATCCTGATCTGCCGGAATCGTTTAGAAAGTAGTGGATCGGCGTGGATTCACATCTAGTCCTGGTCTGCTGTTAAAGGAGGTCCACATCGGTGTGATCACACCGTCATCAATAAAAATAGCATTTGGCTGCCACATGGATCAAGTCAAATCCGGCTCAAACTTAGTCGTTCCACTTGGGAAAGAAAAATCATCTTACAAACTAAAATCGTTTGGAATGTGTAGGTTGTGTTCTTTCACATCACCGGTGGCGACCACCGTGCCTCCAATCCCACAACAAGATGCTCATATCATTATAGCAGCGCTCCTTCCAAGCGACGGCTCAACTCCCACCTTCTCCTTAGTACACTTCCTCGTCCTCAATGGCGATAGCGCGGGCAGTGCCATTGGCTCTGCCGTGGTGGTAGATTACACATCATCCATGATGTCGCCAAGGCAATCGACTACATCGCTCCACCAGTGTTCTGTGTTAGAGAATAAAAGTTGTGCTCGTTTGGTTGAGACAATTTCCGTTTCTTAGTGAAGTACATGCATGAGCCCGTGAGAATAACTCACCACGCTCCTCTAACGGCTGGTGCAAGATACGTTGCATGGTCATTCCCAGTCCGTATAAACTCTATCTAAGAAAATAATGTGGAGTTCAGTTCACTCATTCAGCTATGCGTTGTCCACCTGTGTTTGTGTCTACATAATACTCTGTTCTTCATCCTGGACGAGTTCGTGAGTGGTTATCTCGTGCGTATCTCTGACATTTGGTATCAGAGCTGAGACAAATATGTGGAGCAAGAGATATGCAACGACAGGCAAGATATCCCCAACCTAGAGGGATGGCGCAGTCGTGGGCATTCGCCCCCACGCGGCGAGAACATCGTGTCTTCATTGAGTTGTTGTCAAGAAGGTTTCATCGGCAAGCCCGATGAACTATCCTGTGTTCACGAAGGCGAACTACAATGACTGGGCTCTGTTGATGAAGATCGAGCTAGAGCCGCACGGGCTGTGGAGCACAATTGATCTGGGCAATGCCGAGTTTCAAGTGGACCAGATGGCCCTCGATGCAACATGCACCACCGTGCCGGGAGAAATGATCTCCATGCTCGTGTCCAAGGAGTCGGTGAAGGAGGTCTGGGAGACCATCAAAATGATGCGTCTGGGTGATGACTGTATCAAAAAAGCGAGCACATAGAAACTACAACATGAGTATGAGCTGCTCGCGTTCAAGGAGGGAGAGGCACTGGAAATTTTTTGCTATGCGTATGAATGGCATTGTGAGTCAGCTCAACACCTTGGGTGATCCTGAACCCGAATCAAAGGTGGTTGAAATTTTTTGACGAATCGCTTAGCCCAGGTAGAAACAATTAGTTCTATGAACTGAGACATTATTTGAAGTCACTAAGCTTTTAGTGGAAGAAGTTGCTGGCGAGCGACTTAGGCGGCGGAAGATGACATTGTCCAGACTCTTGTTGCAGGAGGGAAGCTGTACCTAACACTAGAAGAATGACGTGAACAGTGCAAGAAGAAAGAGGCTGATGAGTCTCGTGATGATAGAAGGAACAACAAAAATGATTGTGGTGGTCATGGTGATCGGAGAGGATGAGGTCATGGCAGGGACAACGATCGTGCTGGGTCATCATCGGGCTGCGGCTATGGCTACAACAACTGCCATCACTGCGACAAGTCTGGACATTGGGCCAAAGACTTCTACAACAAGTCAAAGAAAGAAGAGAAGGCATTCGTGGCTCAGCACGAGGAGTCAAGCCTTCTTCTCGCCAAAGTTCAAATCAAGGTTGCAGCTGCACCGGTTGGATCTGACCATGGCAGACAAAATGCAGTGGTGGCAGTCCCTGCCCCCGACAAGTTTGACACCAACAATGTAGACGACTCAGATAGACCAATCCACAATAGTCAGACTGGGGTGGTGGTGGTAGGAACTTTGGCTGCTGCGACATTTCAGGATGAAGACGCTGGCGGTCATCTTAAATCCATAGGGACAAAGGTTCATCTCGTGGAGAATAGTGTCTATGTGGCGCTTGAAAGTGATAAAGTGAGGATATCTTGCTGGTGGATGTTAGACACCTGGCCTGTAACCATATGTCGGGGTTCCGGGCGGTGTTTTCTAGCATTGACCGACTGTGAGACCTATGTGTGATGAATACATTGGCTATGGTGATAAAAATTTTGAATACTACCAAAACTTCTTTTTCATCAAGGTACGACTCTAGGTCCGAGCTCCAGCAAGGTCCGACGATAGGTCCGGTTTGTTTTGGGTAGCTCCAGCGCTAGGTCCGACTAACTTTGGTAAGCTCCGACACTATGTCCGACTAGTTTTGATAAACTCCGGCACTAGGTCCGACTAGCTTTGGTAAGTTCCGGTGCTAGGTCCTGCTAGCTTTGGTAAGCTCCAGTTCAAGGTCCGATTAGCTTTGGCAAGGTTCAGAGCTTGATTACAATTGTTCTGTTTTATCTTGCAATGTTTCAAACTTGCTTTACACTTATGGAAAGTTTGCTTAGTATTCTTTTACTAAGTTTTTGGTGTATTTTGGTGGTTATGGTTGATATAATTTTGCTATGGTTTGCAACATGTTTATGTGAGGTGCTCACGTAAGATGTTGTAGTTTCAGAACTAACGAGAGTTAAGTCGGGGACTTGTGCTCGGAAGTATTGGTTGTTTATTCATGTGCAGGTGTTGCTTGAGTTCAAGACATGGCTGGTGATGGGATCCATTGAACTAGTCTTAGAGAGAAGATGAGGTTCAACAGCCAAATTCGGGAGGAATTGTGGTTGAGTTGATCGGGAGGTCGCGCAACATGTATGAATCAAGAACAATGCATATGAAGGTATCGTGGACGTCGTTGGAAGATGTTTGCACGTGTGCAAGGCGTGCATGGACGTGGCTACATGGTTCCGAGGCGTGATGAAAAGATATGGACGCAAAGAATTGGTCGGCAAGGTCCAGCTGACTAGGTTATGGACTCAGGCTGCGGCTGAGTCGTGTTTAGCTCAAATATGAAAAGTTTTGAGTTGGTTATGATAGGATTTCGTGTGGGTCACGAATTTGAGTTGTTTAAGGAATGTGGGATACGTTCCTAAGGTGTTTGGAAGTCTTAAGATTGATTCTATCTGTATATAGAAGAGTCTTTAGCAGTTATGGAAAGTTTCGATTCGTGAATTGAGTAGGATTAGAGTCCTAGTTAGGTTTCGGTTGGCCTAAGGGCTAGTTATATAAGCAAGGGAAGCTAGAGATCGTGGTAGACAACTTTTGGGCTGTTCCTCTTGTGTTTTGATCAATAAAGATCATAGTTTAAAGGAACTTTTGTGTCTTATTCTTCCGACTTGTTCCAGGCAAGTTTTTCTCGTCGAGTTTTCTGCACAACACTACCTTTCTTCGGTGGTTTTATCATAACTCGAGTTTTACAGATACAATTGACGTGATTCTTTTTATTTTGTCTTCACAACTTGATTATCTATAATCTGTAATAATTTCACGATCATTGGATTTACAATTTTTTATCTACATGAGTTTCTTTGCAGTATTGCAGATCCGTTTTTTACTCGGTAGAACAAATTGACCTTTGTTCGATCTTTCGATCGTAACTTGAGTTTCTCTCGACGGATTTGAGTGAGTCTTGTTGTGTCGTCTTCGTGACTTGATTCTCTCTGATATCTATCACTTTTGTCACGGTGAAACACGTTTAGATTAGTCTCACACACGATTTATTTAACAGATCATTTTCTACAGAGGGGTTTTCATTGCTTCTGCTGAAAAAGTTTTAAATCTACCATTAACCCCCCTCTGGTAGCTTTTCACGTGCTCTTCGATCCTACGATTGGTATCAGAGCCATGGTGCTCTAATCTTTGTGATTTGCACGTGTTTTTGACTAATCTTCATGGAGAAATACTCCGCCAAACCTTGTGTGTTTAGTGTATTGATTTTCAAGTTTGGAAGGCACGTATGGAAACTTTCATCCAAGCACAAGGCTTCACAATATGGGAGAAGGTATATATGCCTTACGAAGTGTCGTCAAATGATCAAGTTACAACTACAAATCTAAGAGATTTCGACAACAACAACAAGGCTCGAAACTTGATCATACAAGGATTACCTCAATGCGACTTCGACCGTGTTGCACACCTCTGATCTGCAAACGATGTGTGGAAAGCACTTTGTGACTACCACAAAGGATCCAACACGATCAAGAAGATAAGGCAAAACATGTTCAAGAAAGAATACATGCGCTTCGAGATGCAACCCGATGAGTCCATTGATGATCTCTTTGCTCGTTTTAATGAAATTCTCAGCAACTTGCGTAGCGTCAATGTTAATTTTTCAGATGTTGAGAATGCTAGATAATTACTAAGTGCATTAGACATGTCAATTTGGGATATGAAGGTTACATCTATTCGTGAATCTACTGTCATGAGTACACTTACTTGAGATCTAATATATTCTAAATTGAAAACTCATAAAATTGACATAATCTCACATAGGAACCCCAACAAGTCTCTTGCATTTGTTTCTCAACGTGATATGCCTAGCTTCGACCAATCTTTATCTTGTGGTACACTTGCTTTGTTGTCCTCTCTAACCCTTGAACAGATTGAGGAGTTTCCACAGGAGGAGCTAGTACTTCTCTCTACTAGGTTCTCAAAAGCATTGCAAAATGTGAGAACTAGAAGGAGAGGAAGCTCCGAACCTCAACGATGTTTCGAATGTGGTAAGACAGGACATTTTCTTTTAGATTGCCCTAACCTTTCAGGTCCTACTTCCTGGGATGAAAAGCAAACAAGGACGAAACACTCCTTTGCAAAAGATACAAAGAAAAAGAAGGGTTTTACAGGACGTCAATTGGTGAGCAGTTTTATGTCCACACTTCAAGAACTTGGCTCAAGCGATGTGGACATTGGAAGTGACGAATATGAAGATGATTTAGCAAACTTGTGCTTCATGGCAGGCAAGTCAAGATCAAGTATGGAGGAGGCTGAACACAACAGCGACAATGAAGAGGTATGTCCTACTTGCGAAGAAATGTGTGATGCTATTTCTCGTGCCACTGTTATCGTTAAGAAAAAGGACAAAAAACTTAGGGACAATGCTGTTAAAATTGAGTCACTAGAATATTAAATTAATCGTTTGAAATCCCTGATTCCTAGTGATGATTCTTGTTCCTCATGTGACTTAATATATGAACAATTGTCTTTATTAAGAAGTGCGCACACCTCCACACTTGATAAACTTGAGTTAGAAATTGAAAAGAACTGAGAGCTTGCTGCACTGAATGATAAAAACTTGAAAGATGCTAGCTGTTCTGCAATTGATTTGCATTGTTCTACTTGTGATGATCTTGATAAGAAACTACAAGATGCTATGAATGAAATTTCTATATTGAACAATGCTTTACGTTCTCAAGAAGTTAAATATTGTTCCAATTGCAAATTATAAGGAAAAACTTCATGTGAAAATTGCCTTGATCTATCCAATAAACTTGACGACATGCATAGGACATTAGATCGGCTTTGTAATGGGAATAAGAACCTAAACTTGCTGCTGAATTCTCCCAAGTCTTGCAATGATAAAACTGGTTTAGATTTTGATTCTCATGCTCATGCTAAGGCACGTCCAACTAAAATTATAAAGTCAATAGGAAGTGGTTTGATTCAAATAGTTTCTAAACAAAAAGAAGTGGTTTTCAAATCTGCAGGAGTGTTGTCTCATTCGGTTTCAAATAAAAATGTTGCTCGCTCATCTAGACATGAACACAAAGTTAAATTTCATTGTACCTACTGTGGAAGAGATGGTCATGTCATAGATTTTTGTTATAGACTAGCTAAACAACAGAAAAAAGAAAGAATGATTGATAGATCTCACATCTTTCATGCAAAATTTGCTGCACTTGCTAAATCGAATGATAGGAACATGCAATCTGCTGTAATGAGTCAAAAACATGCAAAGTTTGCTCACAAACCTACTGTTTTTCGTGTTACACATGTAACATCTTGTAGGACAGTAGTTGAGTACAAAAATCCTCAAGCTTTGGCTCATAAACCTGCTGTTTTATCTCAGCTTTTGCGTGTTATTCCTGTTGCACGTCGTGTGACTCAGTACTGGATTCCTAAATGCCTTTTGACTAACCCCAGTATTGAGTCATCGACATATTATGCTTCTATGTGGGTTACACGCTTGAGGAAGGAGAACATTTGGATTGTGGATTCAGGTTGCTCACGCCACATGACTGGTAACAAAGAATGATTCTCCTCTCTCTCTTTTGTATCACATGTAAACAATGTTACTTTTGCCGATAATTCTTCAACTCCTATAATTGCTAAGGGTTCAGTTAGAGTAAATGATCACTACACTTTGCAGGATGTGGCACTTGTCAAAAATTTGAAATACAACTTGCTTTCTGTTTCACAATTGCTAGATGAAAACCTGGAAATTATTTTCAATAAAAACTGCTGCAAAGTTGTAGGTTCAAATAGTGAGCTTATTTTTAACATGTCTCGGTTTGGAAGACTTTTTAAAGCTAATTTTGATATGTATTTGTCTAAGCATAGGTGTCTAGTTTCTAATGATTCAAAGGACTTATATTTTTTACATCGTAGACTTGGTCACGTAGGCTTTGATCATCTAACGTGTGTTAGTGCTCTTGATCGCATACGTGGGCTGCCTAAGCTTAAAGGGGACAAAGAAATTGTGTGCTCTTCTTGTAGACATGCTAAGATGGTTGCATGTTCACATACTCCTCTCACAATGATTATGACAACTGAACCGGGTCAACTTTTGCACCTTGACATCGTAGGACCTTCACGTGTTCAATCCTTCGGAGGTAAATGGTATGTTCTTGTGATTGTTGATGATTATTCTAGATACTATTAGATTTACTTTATGGCATCTAAGTATGAAGCTTATAGTCACATTAGAACTTTATTTCTTAGATTATCAATTGATCACCCAGGATCTTTAAAAGCAATTAGAAGTGATAACGAAACCGAATTTAAAAATCAATCTTTTGATCACATTTGTGCTGAAAATGGAATAGATCCAATTTTATTCACCATACGTATCTCTACAAAACGGTGTTGCAGAAAGAAAGAAAAGAACCTTAGTTGAGATGGCTAGGACTATGCTTGATGAATATCAAACTCCTAGGAAATTTTGGGCCGATGCGATTGCAACTGCTTGTTATGTCTCAAATCATGTTTTCTTGCGCGCTAAGCTAGGTAAAACACCATATAAGCTCCGGTTTGGACATAGGCCCAATGTTACACACATTCAGGTCTTTAGTTGCAAATGCTTTGTTAAGAAACATGGTAATCTTGATAAATTTGAACCTAGATCCATTGATGACATGTTTCTTGGTTATCCATCTCATACTAGAGGCTATCGTGTGCTTTTACTTGACACTAACAAAATTGTGAAGACTTGTGAGGTGTCTTTTGATGACGCTAGCGCATGTACTAGCTCAAACATTGCAGGCCCGGATCCATATCAGCAGGGGGAGAGCATTTTCGTTGAAGATGAGGAAGAAGTGGTGCTGCGGCCCGAAAATTCAGCAGCTTATGACATTGTTTCAGCTCCTGATTTTGATTCACAGCCAGCACCGACGACCACCATTGCTGGTCCAGATCCTCCTCAAGTCATAAGCTCATTGATTTGTGATGAACATTAAGAAGAATAAGCTTGTGATGTGTCCACTCCCCTCCGGGTTCTCAAAAGTCATCCTCCACAACAAATTATTAGAAGCTTGCACGAACGAGTTACACGGTCCAGGTTTTGCAATCCAAACACCCATGCTCATTCTGCTTTTGCTTCTTTTGAACTAAAAGATATATCATACGCACTCACTAATGGATCTTAGATTATTGCCATGCAAGAAGAGTTAGAAAATTTTGAAAGAAATAATGTTTGGAAACTTGTACCTCCATCTCAAGGTCACACTTTAATTGGAACTAAATGGGTTTTAAAAATAAACAAAGTGAGGATGGGGTTGTGGTTAGGAATATGGCTAGGTTGGTTGCTCAAGGTTTCACTCAAGTTGAAGGTCTAGATTTTGATGAAACTTTTGCTCCTGTTGCTAGATTAGAAGCCATAAGAATTTTGTTAGCTTTTGCTGCATCTAAAGGTTTTAAGCTATATCAAATAGATGTTAAATCTGCTTTTCTTAATGGCTACATAGATGAGGAGGTTTATGTCAAACAACCATCGGGTTTTGAAAGTCTTGATTTTCCTAATCATGTTTACAAACTGTCCAAAGCCTTGTATGGTCTCAAACAAGCCCCTAGAGCATGGTATGATAGGTTAAAAACATTCTTACATGAAAAGGGGTTTCCCATGGCAAGGTTGATATAACTCTTTTTGTGCTTAAGCATGGCAATGACTCATTATTCGTTCAAGTGTATGTGGATGATATTATCTTTGGTTGTGCTTCTCATGATCTTGTGTCCAAGTTTTCAGCTATGATGAGTTCAGAGTTTGAGATGAGTATGATGGGAGAAATCACATACTTTTTGGGTTGCAAATCAAGCAAACCAAGGAGGGTACCTTTGTGAATTAAACGAAGTATACAAAAGACCTCCTAAGGCGCTTCAACATGGACAAAAGCAAGCCTCTTCGGACACCAATGGGAACAGCAACAACACTTGAACTTGTTGAAGATGGTGAACCCGTGGATCAAAAAGAATATAGAAGCATGATCAGATCACGTTTGTACCTCACGACATCAAGACCGGACATACAATTCAGCGTATGTCTTTGTGCACGGTTTCAAGCCTCCCCACGTGCTTCACATCGTCAAGCCCTCAAAAGGATTCTCAGGTACTTACATGGAACTCAAGAATTCGACATTTTCCTTCCTTCTTCCTCAACTGTTACTTTGAAATCTTTTTCTGATGCTGATTTTGGAGGTTGTAGGATTGATAGGAAAAGTACTTCGGGTGCTTGTCATTTTCTTGGTAATTCACTTGTTGCTTGGTCATCTTGAAAACAAAGTTCAGTTGCACAATCCACAACCAAATCTGAATATGTAGCTGCTGCTAGCGCTTGTTCACAAATTCTTTGGATTGTTCAAATACTTAAGGTTTATGGGGTTGATCTAGATAATGTTCTACTGTTTTGTGACAACACTAGTGCTATTTGCATTGCTAAAAACTCCGTGCAACATTCAAGATCAAAGCATATTGACATTAGGTATCACTTTCTCCGTGATAATATTGAAAAAGGAAATACTGTGCTTCATCATGTAGATACTGAATAACAATTGGCTGACATTTTTACAAAATCTTTGGATTTCACTCGTTTTTGTTACATTCGTAGTGAAATAGGGGTCATGCATCCTCATGGCTTAAATTGAAGGGGAGTTTTGAAACTTGGGAAGTCTATGTGTGAATCTAAGCTTAAAATAATATGAGCATAGTATTTTATACATATATGACTTTGTGATTCCTTTTACATGAAGTTCTTACTATATTACTCATATTATACATTTTGTAGTTTTTGCCATGACTAGTAATTGGAATAATTACTTACACTAAATCTGGTCATGATCAAACTTTCTTCCCGTTTTTGAACTTGTTGCATGATCACAAGTGCTTTTAATTATAATGAATTAATCAAGTAAGCAACTCACATGCCGAGTTTTTATGTTCAAATAAAAAAAGAGAGAAAAGATCAAGAGAATATGCATGCATCACACTTCTTCTTTTGAGATGACTTATAATTGCACTTAGATATGAACTTGGAAGAAGTTGTGTATGACTAAAACCATGTCCTTAAGCTTCTAATTGTCAAATGACATAGGCTTGACTTGGTTGGTTAGAATAAGGCAGATGCGTATATAATCTCTTGCAAATATAATATGACCTAAATTTGTGCTTTGAAAAATAATAAAATGCAGCAACAAATGTCGTGCTTTCAGGTCTTGAAATAGTTAAGTTTGTGAGATCATGACTTGCTTAAATTAAAAAATTACACTTGATCTCTAGCATAGCTTACACTACTTTATGTATTTCATTGATTTGATAGTGTAAGTTACTTGATAGTATAACTTGCATGAGCTTTTTTTTATATGTATATGTTATAATATGCTTATAACAATTAAAATTTCTCTTTTATACCTTTTTGAATACATTGTCAAAGAGGGAGAAATTGATCACACTTTGCACATATTCACAAGTGTTTTTGGCATGATTCTTCTCATGGGGAGAAGTATGCAAGGGGGAGAAATATGTATAAAGGAGAGATATTGTTTTCAAACTTTTCATGTGGATAAGCCAAATGTTCGGATTTTAAATTGTGTTGCCAATGCATTCGTCAAGGTGGAGATTGTGAGACCTATGTGTGTTGAATACATTGGCTATGACAATAAAAGTTTTGAATACTACCAAAACACCTTATTCATCATGGTCCGACTCTAGGTTCGAGCTCCAGCAAGGTCCGACGATAGGTCCGACTTGTTTTGGGTAGCTCCGACGCTAGGTCCGACTAACTTTGGTAAGCTCCGGCACTAGGTCCGACTAGCTTTGATAAGCTCTGGTGCTAGGTCCGACTAGCTTTGGTAAGTTCCGGCGCTAGGTCCTGCTAGCTTTGGTAAGCTCCGGTTCAAGGTCCGGTTAGCTTTGGCATGGTTCGGAGCTTGATTGCAATTGTTCTGCTTTTATCTTGCAATGTTTAAAACTTGCTTTACACTTATGGAAAGTTTTCTTAGTATTATTTTACTATGTTTTTGGTGTGTTTTGGTGGTTATGGTTGATATCATTTTGCTACGGTTTGCAACATGCTTATGTGAGGTGCTCACGTAAGATGTTGTAGTTTGGGAACTAACGAGAGTCAAGTCGAGGACTTGTGCCGCAGGTATTGGTTGTTTATTCATGTGCAGGTGTTGCTTGAGTTCAAGATATGGCTGGTGATGGGATCCATTGAACTAGTCTAAGGGAGAATATGAGGTTCAACAACCAAGTTCGGGAGGAATTGTTGTTGAGTTGATCGGGAGGTCGCGCAGCATGTATGGATCAAAAACAATGCATATGAAGGTATCGTGAATGTCGTTGGAAGATGTTTGCACGTGTGCAAGGAGTGCATGGACGTGGCTACATGGTTTCGAGGTGTGATGAAGAGATGTGAACATAAAGAATTGGTCGGAAAGGTCCAACCAACTAGGTTATGGACTCAGACTGCGGCTGAGTCGTTTTTGACTCAAATATGGAAAGTTTTGAGTTGGTGATGATAGATTTCGTGTGGATCACGAATTTGACTTGTTTTAGGAATGTGGGATACATTCCTAAGGTGTTTGGAAGTCTTAATATTGCTTCTATCTGTGTATAGAAGAGTCTTGAGCAGTTATGGAATGTTTCGATTCATGAATTGAGTAGGATTAGAGTCCTAGTTAGGTTTCGGTTGGCCTAAAGACTGGTTATATAAGCAAGAGAGGCCACAGCTCGTGGTAGACTACTTTGGGGCTGTTCCTCATGTATTTTGATCAATAAATATTGTAGTTTAAAGGAACTTTTGTGCCTTGTTCGTCCGACTTGTTCCAGACAAGTTTTTCTCGTCGAGTTTTCTGCACGGCGGTAACTTTCTTAGGTGGTGTTATCATAACTCGAGTTTTACAGATCCAATTGACGTGATTCTTTTTGGGTTGTATTCACAACTTTATTATCTATCATATGTCAAAATTTCACGGTCATTAGATTTGCGGTTTTTGATCTACACGAGTTTCTTTGATGTATTGCAGATCCGTTTTTTACTCGGTAGAATAGATTGACCTTTGTTCGATCTTTCGATGGTAACTTGAGTTTCTCTCGACGGATTTGGGTGAGTCTTTTTGTGTCGTCTTCATTACTTGATTCTCTCTGATATCTATCACTTTTGTCACAGTAAAACATGTTCAGATTAGTCTCACACACGATTTCTTTAATAGATTGTTTTTCCGCCGAGGGGTTTTCATTGCTTCCGCTGAAAAAGTTTTAAATCTACCATTCACCCCCTCTGATAGCTTTTCACGTGCTCTTCGATCCTACACCGGCGAACTACAGGAACTGTCCGGTTCGCTGGTGACACCGTGGTTGAAATTGAAAGTTGTGGGATAGTTTTGTACGAGTGCAATAAAGGTGAACACCGTGCACTCAGCAATGTCTACACATCCCTCGCATCAACACCAATATCTTCGTAAGTGTTGGCCAGCTTGATGAAGAAGGTTGGGAGGTGCTTGTTAAAGGTATAGGTGGCCAGCACGGCATGCCAGGCCAGCCTGGCCCGAGCACACATGAGCTCACGCCTGAAACCCATGGGCCAGGCACGACCCATGAAACTGTTGGGCCGTGCCGGATCGGCACAGCGTGGCAGAGACATAGGTCCGAGCACGTCCGGGTCCCTTTTTGTTGTGCCAGGTCGGGCTTGGTCATGTGCCGATGCAGGCCGTACCGGCACGGAGCCCGAACAAAAAACACTCAACAGAGAGCACAGAGACAAGCAAATTTTAATAGTCTTACAGTAACCCACAACAAAATTATATTTATTTAGATTTCCATGCTTAAAAGAGTTTTTTACAATGGTTGCCACATTAAAAACCTTTAGATAAGACCTCATATCAATTACATGAGGAGAATAGCATAGAGGAAAAAACGAATACAACCAACTCTTTTAGTGATCAAGTTTCAGATGTTCAAAACACTTAACAGTCCCAAACTCTCAACACAGTTACGCAACAGGCCAACAACCAATAGGCAATCAATCATTGAGATACAAGTTGTCCATCTTCTCCTCAAGGTCCTGGTTCAATATGTTGTGTTGTTGCTGAGCATTATGTCTTTGGCTAAGATAGACAAAACAAGGTAAGTTCTTTTGTGTTCATGCCACCAAGTTACAATACTAAATGAATCATCAAATTTTGAAATAGAATCAGAATGTTATCATCATGAAGACCCTGCATACGAAGGTCTTTGGTAATGGAGTCAGTGCTCTCTCCCTCTGCAGCCATCACGGATGTCGGCAGTTGGCACGGTACCAACTCTCCGTGAGGGCACTGACCAAAATCGTAAGCACTGTCAGTCTGTGGGTGAACCGAATCCGAGATCTAGGAGCCCAAGGCTTGGCCGCATGCTCTTATTTAGGTGTCAAGGTAATGGCAAGCATTCCACTTGCTCAACATAAGGCTTCAAGGGCAAGATGTTTTTTCATCACTTTCTTCTTGTTTTTTGTATTTGTATTGATTCTTTCTTTATTTTACAATGGTTGAACTCAGTTCTCTAAAATTAAATGCTTTGTCTGTGACTGGGTATCTCCTCTTTTAGTTTTCTTTCTCTTGCAATTTTGTTGCACTGGAGCCTAACCCCCAACATCCTGACATTTTGCAAGTGAACGGTTAGATTAATCTTGAGTGGTAATCAAACTCGAGGCAGATTAGGTATTTAGGCGTGAATCAACCCAATCCACATCCCATGTGGATTCATTTTTTATTTTGTCAAACGAGCTCTAAAGTGGCACAAACTCTAACGACCATTGTAAGAAACATCAGCAGTTTTGAAATATATCTTTGCTGTAGAGACAGCTGCTTTGTCGAGTTATAAGTTATTATTGAGTTTAATAAATCGAAAAAAAAGAGTTATATGCTACTAAGACCATCCACACCAACATCCTCTAAAGTATACTCTGTATATTCTATACTTCCAGTGTATGCTCCCAAAAAAAATTTAGTATGCTTTCTAGTATGCTTTCCAGTACGTTTTACAGTGTATCACTGCGGATGGGCTAATACCAGGCGCCATCGGGGAATCTGACACTACGTAAGAAACCCAAATAGACGACAAAGATGGGTGACGAGCTCAAAGGCGGCCGTCTCTCATAAGCTTTAGCGATACAAGCTCACTTCAGCGAGGATCAGATATGGCTCGGTTGAATGTTTAAGGAGACGTGTTACATTACAGCCTGTCTCAGTTAAGTATGGATCCAAGAAGGGCCTACTCACTGGAAAAATGGGAGATGCACTTCTAGCACAACGCGTCTCCTATAAGCGAGTTGTAACACCCTAAATTTTCGCATCTTGCATTGCATACATGATCATGCATTAAACACTAGTAGAATAAAAGAAAAATAATAAAACATGTATATACAAATATGGGTAGCAAAAGAAGAAAAAGAAAATAATAATTATAACCTAAAACTTGTAATAGGAAATAAGTATAAAAATAATAATAATAAAATATATATAAATGTATATAAATAATATATATAACAATATATGAAAATAAATAAAATATTAATATTAATAATATACATTATAATAATAATAAAAAATAAATATATAACATGAATAATATATATATAAATATATATAATAAAAAAGAGTATATAAAAAAATAAATAAATATAAATTATAAAATAATAATACTAAAAAAAAGAAAAAAAAGAAAAAAAAGAGGGCCAACCCGGCAGCCAGGCCAGCGGCCCAGCCGACCGAGCGCGCCCGCGCCCGAGGCCGCAGCGGCCTCCCGCCTCCCGCCCGGTCCCCCGACGCCGTAACGCCCCCCTCCCGCCTCGGTCTCCCGCTGGCCGCGCCCGTCCCCGAGTCCCGTCCCGCCCCGATTCCCCCGACGCCGGTTCCGATTTTCCCGGCCCCGCCGAACGTCCCGCCCTGGTACGACTCCGCCCTCCCGCCGCCCCTATAAAAAGGGACCGATGCCCCACGATGCCGCCGCCAACCACGAAGGAAGCCGCCGGTACAGAAGCAAAAAGGGAGTCCAGAGAGCTGCGCCCAGGGAAGAAAAAGGAGAAAAAGAAGGGGAAGAAGAGGAAGAAAAAGAGGAGGGCTCCACCGTTCGCTGGAGATCGACGTCGACATCGCGCCGCCGTCGTCGTGCCGCCGGAGGACGCATCTACTTCGTCTACGCATTGTCCCCATCCCGCGATCATCGAAGCCATCGCATCTACGGTAGGCCATGTTCCCGATGCGAATTTTAGCGATCATATTGAATCTAATAGGCGTAAATTGATTTTAGTTGCACCATAATTTTATTTTCAGCAGCATTAATCCACCCTAAGACCCCCGTAAACTCATATGAACACGTATGAACTACTCGCATCTAATTAATAAACGACCGTAGTAAATTAATTATTAAATTGTGCATGCATGCATGTCATTGCATGTTGATTATTTTGCGTGCATCATGTTGATTGTATATGTTTCTTGTATGTATGATCACGCGTAGAGGAACGTGCTCAAGAGGCCGCATACGAGGATTTCCAAAATCAAGACTTTGAAGCGCTTGAGCAACCCCATCCGTCGGAGCAAGGCAAGTGTCCTTGAAGCATATTGATCCTATTTTAAATTAAATGTTTTGTTTGCAAACTTGCATGCTGTGTCAATTTGATGGGAATCCTATGGTAGGAAGTTTACTAGTTTTGTTTGACCACCCTTGTCACCTGGATTTATGGTAGAGAGTCGGGAAGGGTTTTTACCTTTTTGCTTCGCTTAATTAATTGGAATGGCAAACAACACTACACACTTAATTATGCGTCAATGATATTCTGGTTAATGTGAACTGGTCAATACGATTGGTGATCTAAGCAAGCATGGTTATGTGGATGGGTTGGATGTTATGGTGGTTTGGTTGCTTTAGATCTAAGGACCGGTTCATGCGAGAATATGCCAGGTCAACAGTGCCACCAAAAGGCCAAGTATGGGTGCGGCGTAGCTGAATAATTAGGAGCGCTGCTAGTATCGTATGGACCATTGGATGACGCGGGGAATGGGAGTCGAGGAGGACTGCCCTGGGATCCGCATGGCACATGAGGGGGCCCGTGGGTGGGAGAATAGAGATTCAAGCCTGCCGGTAAAATCTTAGTGGGCCCGTACATACTAGTAGTCCCTTTTGAAAGGCTATTTTGTGATCTCTTGGCCACACACCTACGGAAGTGTGAGATGGCATAATGGAGTTTTCTTAGTCATCTAAAGGTGATGAAATCACAAATATGTGGGTAAAGTGGTACAACCTCTGCAGAGTGTTAAAAACTATCATGATAGCCGTGCTCCCGGTTATGAGCGCCTGGATGACCTACATGATTAGAGTTGGAATTGGGATTTGGGATGGTTATGGTCTGGTAATGGTTATGGTTATGGGTTGGTAATGGTTACGGTTTATGGATTATGGTCATGGATATGAATTTGAGTTATGGTAATTGGACATGGATAATAGTGATGTTGGCAATAATTGGGTATGGTTTACGTTTTGTTAATATGATGGTTATGATGGGATTGTTTCACATAGACATAGTATAATGCTTTTCAAATGTTTTACTGTACTTTTCAGCACTTAGCCATTATTACATTCGTCATTTGAATAAGCCACATGTCATACTTTCCACACTTGCTGAGTACGACATGTACTCACCCTTGCAATCCCCCCCAACAGCTACTGGAGACAATTGGGAGTACCCTGAGGATCACGTGGAGTACTAGGTTGCGTACCGCCGTCAATTGCCTGTGGATTGGAGTCGTGTTGTTTAGTTTATTTTCCGCTGCAATTATTTAGAGTTTTATCATTCGTGAACTATTGGATTATTGTAATAAAGTACTTATTTAATAGTTAAGACGTGGTTAAATTCTGTATATCGTTTGTGATGCAACCGTATATGTGTGATGAACTTCCTGGGCACACATATGCGTTACGCTTGGTTCATATTCGGAACCGGGTGTCACAAATTGGTATCAGAGCGAGGTTGACCGTAGGACGCAAGCCTAGGTAGAATGGACACTCTAGAGCACATAGGAGCACTCAGGAATTGATGTGTTTTTGCTTGGTGTGCCGTTTGCTATATATATTGGTTGCTTGTGTGCTTAATAGAGGATTTTGCGATGCCTTAGCATTGCCATGTCCACCTAGGCTAGTGTAGCTAGCTGTTTAGTTTCATATCCCTTGATGCATATAGTTGGGGACGTTTCTAAATTCTTACCTATTGCTTTGCTCTAGATGGTGAGGACTCGCAACCAGAGGGATGTCAATAATGAGGAGGAGAACAATGGAGTACCTCAGAACAACAACGGACAAGGACCTGCTCATGGAGCTATCAACATTGAGCAACTATTGGCTATGCAAAACCAGCTCATGCAGACCATGATACAGACCATGGGACAACTCCAGGCTGGCAATATCAACAATCAACCCCACATGCCTCCACCGCCACCCCCGCCTCCTCATAACCGATTGGGAGAGTTTATGAGGACTAGGCCGCCAACCTTTGCTCAAGCTGCCGACCCTATGGATGCTGATGATTGGCTCATGTCCGTGGAGAAGAAACTTGCTATTGTCCAATGCAGTGACCGGGAGAAGGTCTTGTTCGCTTCTCATCAACTAGTTGGAGCAGCTGCAGATTGGTGGGATGCTTATTGCAATGCTCATGAGAATGAAGAGAGGATCACTTGGGCAGAATTCAAGGAGAGTTTTCGTTCTAATTATGTGCCGGAAGGTGTTATGATCTTGAAGAGGCAATAATTCGAGAACTTAAGGCAAGGAAGATCAAGCGTGAGCAAATATCTCAATAAGTTCACGCAACTCTCAAGATATGCGCTTGAGGATGTTAGTCGGGACAGCCGGAAGCAGTATTTGTTCATGAGAGGCCTCAATAATGAGATCCAAGTGCAATTGCTCAATTGTGACTATGTCAACTTCCAGAAGCTTGTGGACAAAGCAATTGTGGTTGAGAACAAGATCCGTGAGATGGAGCAAGAAATCAAGAGGAAGGCGCCATATCAAGGACAACAACAAGGAAGTAATGTGCGCCCTCGCCTTGCACCACCCAATGCACCCCATTATAGCTCCCCTATTCCTGCTCAGCGCCCTGATTTTGCACCGCGCCCAACTCAGTTTGTGCAGCAGCGCCCTGTCATGCAAGCAATGCCTTATGCACCTCGTGCTGATTTTCCTGGAGCCAATGTTCAAAACCAAGCTCGTCCCAATAATTCTGGTGGAGTTAAGAGGTGCTATACTTGTGGAGAAGCTAGACACTTTGCGAATCAATGTCCTAAGTCAGGTCTTGGTCAAAGAAGCAATGCGCCGAGGCAAAACCCAAGACCCAATGGAGGACAGCCACAAGGAAGCCGTGGACAGCAGAATTTTGCTCGCGGCAACGTGAACCATGTCTCTACGGAGGATGTTCAACAAGCGGATGACGTGGTCATTGGTATGTTTCTCGCCAACTCCAATCCCGCGATTATGTTATTTGATTCTGGAGCATCGCATTCATTCATTGCATCAAAGTATGTTGCCAAGTATAGTTTGCCTATCTCTCATATGAAGTTTACTCTGTTGGTTAAGTCTCCTGGAGGAGAGATGAGGACAAATATAGTATGTCCAAAAGTAAGCCTTAGAATAAGGGGGGTAGACTTCTCCGCCAACCTCATTGTTTTGGATTCACAAGGAATAAGAGGATCCGTTGGTGCAAAGTGCAATGGAAACACCATACGGAAACCGAAGCTACATGGAAACGTGAAGAAGACTTGAAGGCAGAATTCCCTCACCTTTTCTCCACGCTATCGAATCTCGAGGGCGAGATTCACTTTAAGGGGGGTAGAATTGTAACACCCTAAATTTTTGCATCTTGCATTGCATACATGATCATGCATTAAACACTAGTAGAATAAAAGAAAAATAATAAAACATGTATATACAAATATGGGTAGCAAAAGAAGAAAAAGAAAATAATAATTATAACCTAAAACTTGTAATAGGAAATAAGTATAAAAATAATAATAAAATATATATAAATGTATATAAATAATATATATAACAATATATGAAAATAAATAAAATATTAATATTAATAATTTACATTATAATAATAATAAATAATAAATATATAACATGAATAATATATATATATATATAAAATATATATAATAAATTATATAATAAAAAAGAGTATATAAAAAAATAAATAAATATAAATTATAAAATAATAATAATACTAAAAAAAGAAAAAAAAGAGGGCCAACCGGCGGCCAGGCCAGCGGCCCAGCCGACCGAGCGCGCCCGCACCCGAGGCCGCAGCGGCCTCCCGCCTCCCGCCCGGTCCCCCGACGCCGTAACGCCCCCCTCCCGCCTCGGTCTCCCGCTGGCCGCGCCCGTCCCCGAGTCCCGTCCCGCCCCGATTCCCCCGACGCCGGTTCCGATTTTCCCGGCCCTACCGAACGTCCCGCCCGATACGACTCCGCCCTCCCGCCGCCCCTATAAAAAGGGACCGAAGCTCCACGATGCCGCCGCCAACCACGAAGGAAGCCGCCGGTACAGAAGCAAAAAGGGAGTCCAGAGAGCTGCACCCAGGGAAGAAAAAGGAGAAAAAGAAGGGGAAGAAGAGGAAGAAAAAGAGGAGGGCTCCACCGTTCGCCGGAGATCGACGTCGACATCGCGCCGCCGTCGTCGTGCCGCCGGAGGACGCATCTACTTTGTCTACACATTGTCCCCATCCCGCGATCATCGAAGCCATCGCATCTACGGTAGGTCATGTTCCCGATGCGAATTTTAGCGATCATATTGAATCTAATAGGCGTAAATTGATTTTAGTTGCACCATAATTTTATTTTCAGCAGCATTAATCCACCCTAAAACCCCCGTAAACTCATATGAACACGTATGAACTACTCGCATCTAATTAATAAACGATCGTAGTAAATTAATTATTAAATTGTGCATGCATGCATGTCATTGCATGTTGATTATTTTGCGTGCATCATGTTGATTGTATATGTTTCTTGTATGTATGATCACGCGTAGAGGAACGTGCTCAAGAGGCCGCAAATGAGGATTTCCAAAATCAAGACTTTGAAGCGCTTGAGCAACCCCATCCGTCGGAGCAAGGCAAGTGTCCTTGAAGCATATTGATCCTATTTTAAATTAAATGTTTTGTTTGCAAACTTGCATGCTGTGTCAATTTGATGGGAATCCTATGGTAGGAAGTTTACTAGTTTTGTTTGACCACCCTTGTCACCTGGATTTATGGTAGAGAGTCGGGAAGGGTTTTTACCTTTTTGCTTCGCTTAATTAATTGGGATGGCAAACAACACTACACACTTAATTATGCGTCAATGATATTCTGGTTAATGTGAACTGGTCAATACGATGGGTGATCTAAGCAAGCATGGTTATGTGGATGGGTTGGATGTTATGGTGGTTTGCTTGCTTTAGATCTAAGGACCGGTTCATGCGAGAATATGCCAGGTCAACAGTGCCACCAAAAGGCCAAGTATGGGTGCGGCGTAGCTGAATAATTAGGAGCGCTGCTAGTATCGTATGGACCATTGGATGGCGCGGGGAATGGGAGTCGAGGAGGACTGCCCTGGGATCCGCATGGCACACGAGGGGGCCCGTGGGTGGGAGAATAGAGATTCAAGCCTGTTGGTGAAACCTTAGTGGGCCCGTACATACTAGTAGTCCCTTTTGAAAGGCTATTTTGTGATCTCTTGGCCACACACCTACGAAAGTGTGAGATGGCATAATGGAGTTTTCTTAGTCATCGAAAGGTGACGAAATCACAAACATGTGGGTAAAGTGGTACAACCTCTGCAGAGTGTTAAAAACTATCATGATAGCCGTGCTCCCGGTTATGAGCGCCTGGATGACCTACATGATTAGAGTTGGAATTGGGATTTGGGATGGTTATGGTCTGGTAATGGTTATGGTTATGGGTTGGTAATGGTTATGTTTTATGGATTATGGTCATGGATATGAATTTGAGTTATGGTAATTGGACATGGATAATAGTGATGTTGGCAATAATTGGGTATGGTTTACGTTTTGTTAATATGATGGTTATGATGGGATTGTTTCACATAGACATAGTATAATGTTTTTCAAATGTTTTACTGTACTTTTCAGCA
This sequence comes from Tuctoria greenei, assembly GCA_036927565.1. Taxonomy (NCBI): domain Eukaryota; kingdom Viridiplantae; phylum Streptophyta; class Magnoliopsida; order Poales; family Poaceae; genus Tuctoria; species Tuctoria greenei. The sequence continues at coordinate 184,411,317 of JAYESD010000003.1, read as the reverse complement.
CTTAGCCATTATTACATTCGTCATTTGAATAAGCCACATGTCATACTTTCCACACTTGCTGAGTACGACATGTACTCACCCTTGCAACCCCCCCCCCCCCCCCCCAACAGCTAATGGAGACAATTGGGAGTACCCTGAGGATCACGTGGAGTACTAGGTTGCGTACCGCCGTCAATTGCCTGTGGATTGGAGTCGTGCTGTTTAGTTTATTTTCCGCTACAATTATTTAGAGTTTTATCATTCGTGAACTATTGGATTATTGTAATAAAGTACTTATTTAATAGTTAAGACGTGGTTAAATTCTGTATATCGTTTGTGATGCAACCGTATATGTGTGATGAACTTCCTGGGCACACATATGCGTTACGCTTGGTTCATATTCGGAACCGGGTGTCACAAATTGGTATCAGAGTGAGGTTGACTGTAGGACGCAAGCCTAGGTAGAATGGACACTCTAGAGCACATAGGAGCACTCAGGAATCGATGTGTTTTTGCTTGGTGTGCCGTTTGCTATATATATTGGTTGCTTGTGTGCTTAATAGAGGATTTTGGGATGCCTTAGCATTGCCATGTCCACCTAGGCTAGTGTAGCTAGCTGTTTAGTTTCATATCCCTTGATGCATATAGTTGGGGACGTTTCTAAATTCTTACCTATTGCTTTGCTCTAGATGGTGAGGACTCGCAACCAGAGGGATGTCAATAATGAGGAGGAGAACAATGGAGTACCTTAGAGGTTCCTCGCCATCGCCGCCACTAGGATACTGCAGCCCTCGGCATCGAGCACCTCGGCTATCGTCTCGAGCAACCTCTGGAACTGGTCAAGCAGCCTATTGAACAACATCTCGAGCAGCTCTTTGTTGAGTCTATCATGGGAGCGGCAACACTGTTTCTTACAGGGTGGCTCTCTCGGTGGGCTTGGTGGCGGAACGTTCGCCATGGTGGGTTGTCTGAGCGGAACAAAGCGAAGAGGAGAGACTGATGGCGCCTTATGTAAGGTCTGTGCTATAACGCAAAATGGAGACAAGCTTCGCTGCGAAGCGCGTCTCCTATGATCCCCTCTCCTCTGCAAAAAGAGAGACGTTCTCTAACGGAAAGCGCGTCTCCGATTCCACACGGCACCTTTAGCTTCGTGATTTCTCCATTTTGCTTCAGTTCATTGTTGATATCACACATCTCACTTGATAATTAAATCATTCTCTTGTCCTGAATATAATAAAATCCTTCCTTATGATACCTAAGGAACACGATGAACACACTACACAATCATTCATTCACATAGTTGAAGAACACACAAGATAATAATGAATCACATAGATGAACAAAGATAGATTTCATTCATTAACAATATTTACAAAACAGAAGCAACTAAAAACAACAAAGAAAAACTAAATCCTACTCCTACTCCTCCTCCTCATACTACTCCTCCTCTTCCTCCTCTTCCTCCTCCTCGTCCTCCGGCGTTGGCTTCGGCGCCGGTGCAACAGGAGCCTGGCCCGACTGCACCGGCGGTGCAACCTCGAGAATGAGGTTGCTCTCCGTCGCCTCTACCAGGTTTCTGCAGCCCTCAGGGCCAAGCACCTGGACCATCGTTGTAAACAGAATGTCGAGACGATCAGCCACTCCTGTGAGGGGGAAAGAGGTAGTGGCCGATGGTACCCATTCCAGTAAACTGGGGAAGGGTACCCAACCCGAAGGAACTCATGGCGCGAGACATATTGTTTTACACCTCTTGCGCCATAAGGAGGCACTGCTCGGCATTGAACCTCTTGGGGGAGCTGCAACACAATTTCTTCCGTGGTGGCTCCCTTGGAGGGCTTGGCGGCTGAAGATCAGCTATGGTGGTGGTGGGTCGTTGGGGCAGAGAAGACGAAGAAAAGAAGAGGATTCAAACTGAGTGACGTGCTGGTGGAGAACTCGCTGGTGATGGCACGTCTTAAATAAGGTCCGCGCGGAGTCGTCGAGAGAGCGATTGGTTTCCCGCGCGTTGATGGAATGATGGGACGCATCGATACCGCCTCAGGGAAACGAAAGTTCGCGCACAGACGTCGCACACGTCTCTGCACCATGCCGCCGAAATTAAGTTCTCCGCAGACCTCGTGTCATGCGTCTCTCTTTCGACAATGCAAGACACGCAACTTAAAGCTCGTCTCTCTTTGTTACAACGCGTCTTGTATTTATCTCCCTCGTCTCTTCGACAATGGAAGACGATCTTTAAATTAACGGGCGTCTCTCTTTGTTCTAGCGCGTCTCCCATTTATCTCTCTCGTCTCTTCGCCTCCCGTGCTCCTTTACTAATCGACCAATGGTACTTTAATAATCGACCAACTCAAGTGCGACCGCCTCCTCTGTTCGCCATCGCCGTTATCGTCGTCGTCGCCGTCCTCGTCATCGTCATTGTCGCCTTGCTCCTCGTTGTCGTCACTGTTCATGGCTGGTATCGGCTTGGCGCGTAGCCGATTGAAGGAGGAGCGCTTGGCATGGCACAAGAACCATCCCCATGTATGTACATATGGCACACCGGTCGCATGGTTGTATATAGGTAGATTTGCAATGGACTGATAACCTAACTGTAGTTTTGTTTTTCCGTCTTGTTTGTTTTTTTGTATTTTCAATTTCTCTGTGTAGGGTTTCTCTGCGAAGCCTGAATCGAGAGATTTATTGAAGTGGCAGTGCATCGTCCCCGGTAAAGAAGGGGTAAGTCATGAAGAACAAGCACAATATGAATTTAACCATCGTCCTCCTATTAATGATTTTCCTTTGTAGAATGACTGGGAAGGTGGTTACTACCCCCTGAAAATCTCCTTCTCAGAGGACTATCCATTGGTGCCTCCAAGATGCGTCTTTCCAAGTGGTTTCTTCCACCCAAATGTCCATCGCTCAGGAGCACTCTGCATTGGGATTCTTGATCAAGAAACTGTAAGATAGACCTATTTTGCTCATGTAATTAGTAATTGTTGCCGAACTTATTTGAACTAGTTTCTTATGTTGCTTCAATTGATATTTCGTAGGGGTGGTGCACTAGTTTTACAATCAAAACTATACTACTTGAAGTTCAGCGTTTGCTGCATCAATCAAATGCACCCGATGTTGAAAATGATTGCTATAATCTACTTATCAAGGTTAGATACTTTGTGTTAGTGACCAACGTAGGTTATTCATTCCTCCTTTGACATTTTTTAATTTAAAGAATGTCTATATTTTTAGTATCCAGGGCAATATAAGAGACGTGCTCAGGAGCAAGCTGGACGGTACAGTTTAGATTGATCGATGAGAGCTTTAGGAATAAGTTTAGATTCGAAATTAGTTTAGAGGGCATGCAATGTATGAACTATGAAATTCATTGAGTTGCAAACTATCTTTGAATTGCAATGTCATTGCGTTTGTTTATCCCTGCAACGGTTCACGAGGTTGTGTGAGTGGCAATGTGAATAGTGCATGAGAGACGAACTTTAGAAGGGAGCGTCTTAGATACCTGAGATCCGGCAAAAGGGAGACGGGCCTTACACGGGCCTGTCTCCGATTTGTTCCAAAAATCTTGTCCCACCTTGTAAAGCTGAGCATGTTGCAATGATTGTTAAAGGCACTGCGAACAGTTGCCAGTTGGACATGCCTAGATGCCAAAGATGTTCCTGGCTCAAGCACACCGTGGCACATCTTTGACATACGACATGCCCGTTCGACCATAAATTAATGCTAGATGCGCCTTTTGTTGGTGCGTCTCCAATTTACGCCGAAGATCTTTTGTTCCATCTCAGAAAGTTGAGCACAATGCAACGAGCATATAAGGCATTGCACACAGTTGCCAGTTGGACATGCCGGATGTCCTGGATGTTGTTCCTGGCTTTAGCACACTGTGACGCATCTAGGACACTCCAAGGTGTCCGGGGCATCAAAATAATATAAGACGTGCCTTCTGTTGGCCCGTCTCCAATTTACGCCAAAGATCTTTTGTCCCACCACGAAAAGCTAAGCGCGTTGCAACGATCATATAAAGCATTGCGCACAGTTGCAGTTGGCCATCATCCAGTATGCGAAAGATGTTCCTTGCTTCAGCACACCGTTGGGCATCTTTCGCATATTGGATGCCCGTTCTACTGATAAAATAGTGCGAGACGGGCGTTATATACGCCCGTCTCCAATTCTTGACAAAGAGCTAATGCAAGACATGTGTTATATACGTCTGCCTCTGATTTCGCCGAATTTTTTTTGTCCATCGCGCGCTCTCTCCCAACATTTGGCAAAAAAAATTTAGTGTCGCGCGCTCTATCGACCTATAAACCTCTGATCTTGAGCACGCCGCCGCCATCGACCCCGACCTTCGCGTCATCAGAGAGTTGAACACGCTGGAGCACGCCGCCTTGTCCCCTGTCCCCAGAGCACTCCGTCGCCGTTCCTCTTTCTCAACTCGCTCTTTGTCATTGTTGCACTGCCGGCGTCGACCCTTCCCCCACTGTCAACCCCGACCTTCATCATCAGAGAGAGTTCAGCATGCTGGAGCATGCCACCTCATCCCATGTTCGCGAAGCACGCCGCCGCCTCGACCCCGACCTCAGTAATCGGTATGAGCACGTCGCCACCTTCACATAAGTGGAAATGTTCTCCCTATCCCCGGAGCATGCCATCCTGCTGCCATCAGAGAGTTGAGGAACCGCCACTCTAGCGCCTTCGCCAGCTCGTCCTAGAGCATGCCGCCGCGTCCCCTACCCTCGGAGCACGCCGCCGCCTCGACCCTGCCCTCAGAGCGTGCATTCCAGTGATTTTATTGAATTTGAGGATGTCCAATGAAGGCTCATCGTTAATGAATTCATTGATCCAAAGGAAGAATTTTTATTACGGTATACATTCATCTTCCTTGTTTATGTCTAATGCAGAAGTAATGTATTTGTTTCGACTATCAATGTATATAATGAATTCCAATTCGCAAACCCTTGAAACTGCAGGAACTGTGGTTGACACTAGCATATGCCATCCCAGTGAGTTTGTTTTCTACATGGACTCAAGGTACCTATCCTGGAATCAGGCTATAAATGCATGAGTGTAATGTAAATTGTTTGTTTTTTCAGGGGACAAGCACACCATCTCACTACCATGTCCTTGACCATGAGAACAATTTCTCTGGTGATGCTTTGCAGATGCTCACCAACTGCCTGTGCTACAAGTAAGCTCGGTTCTCCATTCACTAACAGATATTTGCTACCTCATGTGACTGGTTAAGCGAATGTGATTGCAATTTGATAATGTTTTATATGATTTCAGTGATTTTATTGAATTTGAGGACGATATCTCAGAAGGAGCATTAGAGGCTATGAAGGCTCATCACTAATGTAGTCATTGATCGGGAGAATTTTCATTACGGTATACAGGATTAGATGATGACATTTATGATGTGTGTAATTAGTTACATTGTAATTAGGATGAACAGTCTTTTTTGTGTAACCACGATTGACACTTTAGTAATATTTGATTAGTCAATATAATTTAACATGTGATCATTTTGGCATATATTCATGAACAATATGTTGCTGACACTGGTAATACGGCTGCCAAATCCTGGCTAGCTCCTAATAGTATACCCTGCCTGTAAATAATCCGTGACGAGCTATAGAAGAGAGCGTCTCGGATAACCAACATAAAGGAGACAAGCTTCCATAAAGCCCATCTCACATAAGTTAATAAGTCATCGATGCGCTACAATATAGGACGTCTCGGATCAATCATTATATCTGCGACGAGCTTTGTAAGGGCTTGTCAAGCATGTAAGCTGATGGGCTATGCATGCCTGCGGCGTCTCCAATGATCTCGTAAAGGTCATCTGTTATGACACAAAGAAAAGAGACACTCTTCTTTTGAGTGTGTCTCGCACCTAGTTTGATCGGCGACGTGCCTTGACACTACGTAAGAAACCCAAATAGGAGACAAAGATGGGCGACATGCTCAAAGGCGGCGTCTCTGATAATGTTAAGTGAGACGAGCCCGCTTCAGCGAGGATCTGACATGGCTCGGCTGAAAGTACAAGGAGACGCGTTAAAACAAAGCCCGTCTCATTTAAATTGGTATCCGAGACATGCTATCCTCTCTAAAAAGCTAGAGACACGCATAAAAAAAACACGTCTCCTATGACCGACGTCTCCCTCTCCTCTGCTAAAAGAGAGACACACTCTAATTGAAAGTGTGTCTCTGATTCCTCACGTCACCTTTAGCTTCGTGATTTCTCCATTTTGCTTTGGTTCACTGTTGATATAAAACATCACTGAACTCAGAGCACATTCTCACTTGATACCTGAATATAATCAAATCCTTCCCTATGATACCTGAGGAACATGATGAACACACCACACATTCATTCATTCACACAGTGGAAGAACACACAAGATAATATTCAATCACATAGATAAACAAAGATATAATTCATTCATTAACAATATTTACGAAACAGAAGCTACTAAAAACAACAAAGAAAAAATAAATCCTACTCGTACTCCTAATCCTCCTTCTCCTCCTCCTCCTCCTCCTCCTCCTCCTCCTCCTCCTCCTCCTCCTCCTCCTCCTCCTCCTCCTCCTCGTCCTCCGGCGGTGACTCCGGCGCCAGTGCAACAGGAGCCTGGGCCAGCTGCTCTGGCTGCGTCGGCTGAACCGACGGTGCAACCACGTGAACAAGGTTGCTCTCCGTCGCCTCCACCTGGTTTTTGCGGCCCTCGGGGCCAAGCACCTGGGCCATCATCTCGAACATAATGTCAAAACGATCGGCCACCCCTGTGAGGGCGAAGAGGTAGTGGCCGATTGTACCCATTCCATTAAACTGGGGAAGGGTACCCAGACCCAAGGAACTCATGGCGCAAGACGTATTGTTGTACGCCTCTTGCGCCATAAGGAGGCGCTACTCGGTGTTGAACCTCTGAGGGGAGCTGTAGCACAGCTTCTTGCACGGTGGCTCTCTCGGAGGGCTTGGCGGCGGAAGGTCGGCCATGGTGGTGGTTGGTCATCGGGGCAGAGAAGACAAAGAAAAGAAGAAGATTCAAAGTGAGCGACGCCCTTGTGAAGAACTCATTGGTGATGGCGCGTCTTAAATAAGGTTCGCGTGGAGTCGTTGAGGGAGCGATTGGTTTCTCGTGCATTGATGGAATGATGGGACGCATCGATACCACCTCGGGGAAACGGAAGGTCGCGCACGGATGTCGCACGTGTCTCTGCACCACGCCGCCAAAATTAAGTTCTTTGCAGACCTCGTGCCGCGCGTCTCTCTTTCGACTATGGAAGACACGCTTTAGATTAACGCGTGTTTCTCTTTTTAATAGCGTGTCTCGCATTTATCTCCCTCATCTCTTCGTTTCTTCGACAATGGAAGACGCTCTTTAACTTAACACGCGTCTCACATTTATCTCTCTCATCTCTTATTCGCCTTCGGTGCTCCTTTATTACTAATCGACCAACAGTCCTTTACTAATCGACCAACTCCAGTGCGATCGCCTCCTCTGTTTGCCATCACAGTTGTCGTCGTCGTTGTCGTCCTCATCATCATCATCGATGCCGTCCTCATCGTATTTGTCAGCACCATCGCCGTCCTCCTCGTCATTGTCACTGTTCGTGGCTAGTATAGGCTTGGTGCGTAGCCGACTGAAGGAGGAGCGCTTGGCGTGGCGCAAGAATCATCGTCATGTATGTACATATGGCACACCCGTCGCATAGTTGTATATATGTAGATCTGCAATGGACTGATGAACCTAACTTTAGTTTTGTTTTTCCATCTGCGTAGGGTTTCTCTGCGAAGCCTAAATCGGGAGATTTATTGAAGTGGTAGTGCATTGTCCCCGGTAAAGAAGGGGTAAGTCATGAAGAACAAGCACAATATGAGTTTAACCATCGTCCTCCTATTAATGAATTTCCTTTGTAGACTGACTGGGAAGGTGATTACTACACCCTAACAATCACCTTCTCAGAGGACTATCCATTGTTGCCTCCGAGATGCGCCTTTCCAAGTGGTTTCTTCCACCCAAATGTCCATCGCTCAGGAGTACTCTGCATTGGGATTCTTGATCAAGAGACTGTAAGATATACCTATTTTGCTCATATAATTAATAATTGTTGCCGAACGTATTTGAACTGGTTTCTTATGTTGCTTAAATTGATATCTCATAGGGGTGGAGTACTGGTTTTACAATCAAAACTATACTACTTGAAGTTCAACGTTTGCTGCATCAGCCTAATGCACCCGATGTTGAAAATGATTGATATAATTTACTTATCAAGGTTACAAACTTTGTGTTAGTGACCAACATAGGTTATTCATTCCTCCTTCGATATTTGTCAATTTAAAGAATGTCAATATTTTCAGTATCCAGGGCAATATAGGAGACATGTTCGAGAGAAAGCTGGACAGTACAATTTAGATTGATCGATGGGAGCTTTAAGAATAAGTTTAGATTCAAAATTAGTTTAGAGTGCACAAAATGTATGAACTATGAAATTCAAAGAGTTGCAAATTATCTCTGAATTGCAATGTCATTGTGTTTGTTTATCCCTGAATTCCAATTAATCCGTGAATTGCAATGTCATTGCGTTTGTTTATTCCTGCAACGGTTCACGATGACGTGCGAGTGGCAACGTGAAGAGTGCATGAGAGACGAACTTTAGAAAGGAACGTCTCAGATACCTGATATTCGACAAAAGGGAGACGGGCCTTACACGGGCTCGTCTCTGATTTGTTCCAAAGATCTTTTGTCCCACCTCGTAAAGTTAAGCATGTTGCAACGATTGTATAAGGCATTGCGCACAGTTACCAGTTGGAAACGTTGGAATGTCATGGATGTTGTCATGGCTTTAGCACACCGTGGCACATCTAGGGCACTCCAGCGTTTCCGGGGCCACAAAATAATGTGAGACACGCCTTTCAGTGGCTCATCTCTGATTTACGCCGAAGATTTTTGTCCCACCTCGGAAAGCTGAGCGCAATGAAATGGTCATATAAGGCATTGCGCACAATTGCCAGTTGGCCACATCGTAATGTCCTGGATGTTGTTCCTGGCCGGCTTCAGCACACTGTGGCGCATCTAGGACACTGCAGCGTGTCCGAGACAACAAAATAATGAGAGACGCGCCTTACACTGGCGCGTCTCCGATTTACGCCGAACGTATGGCCAAAACAAAATCTGAGACGCGCCTTATGTTGAGCTCGTCTCCGATTCATGCCGAAGATTTTTGTCCCACCTCGTAAAGCTGAGCGCAATGCAACAATCATATAAGGCATTGCGCACAGTTGCTAGTTGGACACGCCGGAATGTCCTTGATGTTGTTCCTAGCTTCAACAAACTGTGGCACATCTAGGACACGCCGGGGTGTCCGGGACATAAAAATAATGAGAGACGCGCCTTAAATTTGCGTGTCTCCCATTTACGCCGAAAATTTTTGTCCATCGTGCGCTCTCTGGCAAAAAAATTTAGCTGTCGCACGCTCTCTCGACCTATAAACCGCAGATCCTGAGTACGCCGCCGCCGTCAACACCGACCTTCGCGTCATCAGAGAGTTGAGCGCACTGCCACGTCCCCTATCCCCGGAGCACGCCGCGCCGTCCCTCTTTCTCAACTTGCTCTTCGTCATTGTCGCGCTGCTGGCGTTGACCCATACCCTGCCGTCAACCCCGACCTTCGTCATCATATAGTTGAGCATGCTGGAGCACGCCGCCTCGTCCCGTGTCTCTGGAGCACGCCACCGCCTCGACCCCTATCTTAGTAATTGGTATGAGCATGCCGCCACCTTCACATAAGTTGAAATGTTCTCCCTGTCCTCGGAGCACTTCTGTCGGTACCCTAGAAACCGTACACCCCTTGAGGTTACAAAGATCTCAAAGGAAAGTCATATACTTGATTTGAAGACCCTCGGAGGCCCACATGTCAGACACAACCGGACCCGCTTCTCCAACATGGTTAATCCCAGGGTCGCCACGTGTACTACCAAACCGGAGTTACCGCCCACAAGGGGGAGCTCCGGGCCATGTACCGAAATGGCACCTCCGGACTTAACCTCAGACCGAGAGAAGCTCCGGACCTGACACGTGTCAGGTAGCTCCGGAGCTACCTGTTTCCCACAGTATGCTCCGGAGCTGCCACGTGTCCAATCGTCGGATCTTCAGCCCCTAACCTCCGGAAGACCTCGCAACGGCTCCGGATCTTCAAAGAGGAATCAAGGACTTCAAGACCCGATTAAGTGTCATTAATGCCATATTAATGACACTTAAACGGATGATCTTAACAGCAGTAATGGTGCTGTCAAAGCCCGTTACAAGGTCATTAAGAGCAATTAAATGTGTTAAATAAGTGTCAATACTAGTAACCGCTGGGGCCACATGTCGGGCCAGGCTAACTTGTAACGGCCTGCCCTTGTACTATAAAAGGACAGGCCGACGACATGTTCAGGGGGAGAGAGACACACGCCATAGACGCTCAACACAAGCTCATACAGTTAATACAACACCAACACCTCCGTGGAGTAGGGCATTACACTCAGGCGGCCCGAACCACATAAACTCTTGTGTCTCCTGTGTCAATTCCTACTCACCTTCTTGAATCTCCGCGCGCCCACACCGAACATCAAACTCCACTATCACTTTAGCAGTGTAGGGAGATCTGCCGGTTCCAAACCACCAACAGTTGGCGCGCCAGGTAGGGGAATATTGCAAAGTGGGCAGCGGAATTGGCTGAATTTGATCTTGAATTTATTTCAAGACAAGCAGTCAAGAGTCAAGCATTGGCAGATTTTGTGGCATAATGGACTCCCTCTCCATCAAACCCTGGGGGCCCCAGTGAGCAGAAGACGGAGCATCAAGTTCCAGCCTTCACCGAGCCTCACTGGACCCTCTACTTCGATGGCTCCATGCAGAAACAGGGGGCCGGAGCTGGAATCCTTCTCCTTGCACCAACTGGGGAGAAGGTGAAATACATGGTACACCTTGACTACAAGGCAACCAATAACATGGCAGAGTATGAAGCACTCGTCTACGGACTAAAGGTGGCACTGTCATATGGTGTCAAGCAATTGCTGGTCAAGGGAGATTCACAGCTCATCATTAAGCAGGTGAAGGGTGAATGCTCCTGCAATAATCTCCAGCTAGCTGCTTACCTCCTTGAAGTCTAGAGGCTTCAGAAGGACTTTGAAGTCCTAGATCTCCACCATGTTCAGCGTGCCCATAACGCTGAAGCTGATGAACTCTCGACGAAAGCGTCAACCAGAGCTCCGGCTCCTGACGGAATCTTTGTTCGGAGGTTGTCAAAGCCAACAGGTCAGCCTGCCGAACTGAGCGAAGGGGGCGAGATCAGCATACCGAAGCTAACAGTCCCGATGGCCCTGTTACCATGGCAGCCATCAAGGGTCATAGGTGCTGCCGGAAGCTCCGAGCAACCCAGCACGCAAGACTCAAAAGCTCAAGCTAGTTCCGATGCATGGATCTTGAAGATCCGGAGCTACTTGAAAGACAACATCCTTCCTGACGATGATGCATCTGCTGACTGGGTAGTCAGATTGGCTAAAAGATACACGCTGGTAGAAGGGGATCTCTACCGACGCGGTGCCAACGGCATCCTAATTCGGTGTATCACAAGGGAAGAAGGCCGCGAACTCCTCGCAGAAATCCATGGAGGTGAGTGTGGGAACCATGCGTCTTCCCGCACGCTGGTTGGTAAAGCCTTTCGGCATGGCTTCTACTGGCCTACAGCACTCCAGGATGCAACCGAGCTGGTGAAGAAATGTGAAGCATGCCAATTTCATGCAAAGCAAATTCACACACCAACTCAGCTCTTACAAATGATACCTCCTACATGGCCCTTCGCTGTGTGGGGGATGGACATCTTGGGACCTTTCCCAAGAGCTGTCGGAGGTTACAAGTTCCTGTACGTCGCCATTGATAAGTTCACTAAGTGGCCGGAAGCAACTCCAGTTGTGACAATCAACAAGCAATCTGCTATCAACTTTTTGCAGTCCATCGTATGCAGATTTGGAGTTCCAAACAAAATCATCACTGATAATGGGACCCAATTCATAAGCTCTGCATTCCAAGGATATTGCAAAGACCTCGGCATACAAGTTTGCTACGCTTCCGTAGCTCACCCAGCTAGCAATGGCCAAGCCGAGAGAGCAAATGCTGAAATCCTTAAAGGACTCAAGACGTGCACCTATGAGCGCTTGAAAAAACATGGAGCCAACTGGATCGAAGAGCTTCCGCCCAATCTATGGGCCAACAGGATATCTCAAAACCGGTCAACTGGAGAGACACCCTTCTTTCTGGTGTATGGAGCTGAAGCAATCCTTCCTCCGGAAATCACCTTGGGTTCACTCCGGGTCCGGACCTTCGACGAAGCCGCGAGACCAGCTCCGGCGTGAAGACCTAGACCTCCTTGAGGAGGGAAGGTGCCAAGCAGCTGTTCGGAATGCCCGATATCGCCAAGCCCTACGGCGTTATCATCAGCGGCATGTACACAACCGACAGCTCGAGGAAGGCGACCTGGTGCTACGGAGAATACAATCCAGAGAAGGGTTAAACAAACTTTCCCCCGGCTGGGAGGGACCCTTCCGAGTGATTAAAGTATCCCGTCCCGGAAGCATTCGCTTGGCTACCGAGGATGGGACACCTCTCCAAAATCCTTGGAACATCGAGCACCTCCGTAAGTTCTACACTTAATACCACGGAGGTGAGTCTTGAGTAACTTGAGATGTATGTTATAGAGTCATTGTACAGAGTCGGGTAGTTCCTCCGAGAGAGTAGCCGGATCTTTCCCGAAAGGTCCGCAAAGTTCATGCAACACTTGTCACAGTCTCCGGACTAAAAGTGTGGCTAACTACCCTGGGTCAAATGAGAAATGAAACACGCTTAGCCTGGTTCCGTACCCTAAGAGTGTACTTGTTTCCCCTGTACCCCAGACCTATAATGAAAGACATCTTCATGTGAAACAGACTCCACGTGCATTTATTTTGTACAGGCTCAACATTTTTTATTTTTCTCTTTCTTGTCTATAACGAAGACGTGCTGTTCTTAAGAAATTTTAGTTCAACCGGTTTATATACGATTCGAGTTGTATTGTCAATTCTTTTGGATTCAAATATTGTTCACGGCCAACTCGCTTGAAAGCCGCCAAGCCAACCTAGGGCTGGAGTGTGCTATCGACTTAGCCTGGTCAAGCACCCTAAGTACGCCACTCTACCTACACCCCAGCAGGCCGAAGTAAGGCGGGTCCGTGTACAGTTGGATCTAGAAAAAAACAACGCATTTGGTTGTATTTAGAATCGCGTTTGACTTAAAATCTTCTTGGGATTCATAAGCCGCGATGAAGTTATAGACAAGAAACAAATTTTACTATTTTTCTTGACTTCAGTGTGTAGGAAAAATAAAATACACGTTGATGGAGAAAAGCCGGAGCTAACAAAGCTCCGACACCCCGGAGGACTAACTATCGATGCCCTACGCGTTGATAGAGACTATTGCCGGAGCTACTAAGCTCCAGCGATAGACAATGCCGAAGCTTCTAAGCTTCGACAACCTCAGGGGGCCTTCACTATCGAAGACTTCGAACCTAAATTCTACAAATTCAAAGCAAATGAGTCTTCAACAAAATGCAATATCCTCTTGGTACATGTTCACAATCAAATTGTGTACATCTACCAGGGGGCCAAGTGAAGACAATGAAGACAAAAAGTGAAATTCACAAAAAATTTGGGGATTTGATTCATCTGGAGACAAGGAATTACATCTGGAGACAAGGGATTACAAAATTGAGGAAGAAGAAGAGAAAATACAAGTGAGAAGTATAGAGATGGTCTTAGACCCTATGGAAGAATTGGGCGACCTTCTGGGCAACCTCCGATACGTTGGCTCGGGTAGCTTCGCCTTCTCCTTCGACGGGGCCTTCAAGCACCGGGTCCAGAGGAAATTGGGAGTTCTGGCTGGTGTAGCACGTCACCACATACTCTGCGACGTTCTTCGCCAGGTATTGCCCCTCAACCTCCAGTTGGTCCGCAATGACATCGCCCACCTTGGAGAGCTTGCTACCTGCTGCGCTCAACGCCTGCAGCGCTAGGTCTGGCTCCGGCTCCGGTTCATCCGAGCGCATGGGGCTGAAACCCATCGATGTCAGCGCGTCGTTGGCCTTGCCCAGGAACTTCCAAATCTGTAGGGAGTCTGCAGTCCTCAAGCCCTTCATTACTTCTAGGGATCTCCTGGCCGCCATCAGTTCGGAATTCTCACGGGCGAGGCGCTCAACTTCTTTGGCGTTTTGCTGAATCTTTTCAGCAACCCGCCTTTCGAGTTTTCCGAGCTCCTCCTCCCGGAGGTGGATCTTGTTCCGACGGTCAACCAGGTCCTTCTCTCTACCCCTCACTTTCTTCTCTCTGGCAGTAAGGGCACACTCTTGTTCATAGAGTTCCTGCCCTCGCACCCAGACCTTCTCCTCTTCCTCTTGGCAGCGCTCTTCCAATTTCTTGGCGCGCTCCTCGAGACCCTTGTCAGCCAGAGCCACTTTCTCGGCGAGCTCCTCCTCCCTCCTCAGGATGTCATCCCGCAGCTCTAGGAGTTTCTGCTCTTCATCTTCGAGCCGTTTCTCCCTCTCTTCAAGTGCCTCTCGGTGCTTGATGAGTGTAGTGTTAATGGCCTCAAGCTGTTCGTGGCGTGCATCGGCCGCATTATTGGCTGCTTTGGCCTGATCGTAGATCTCCCGGGATTGAGCGTCGAGGGCACGAGTCATACTCTCCCTGTCATCCAGTAACTTGCCCCAGTACTCCAGGTGGATCTTCTCCCGCTTGATCCATTCTTTGTCATCCGCTAGCCTCGACTGCGCCAGCTTGGTCTCGAAGTAGAGCCGGTTACGCCACCGCCTAAGGGTTTGGCGCTCCTCTTCAAGAGCCTTGCTATCATGGAAGAAGGCCAGTTGGACTTGACACAGACTGGAACATGCGTTGTCAATAGACAGTGACAACGGGATGGGTTCCGGACCTGCTGGGGTCTCCACCGCTGGTTCCAGCGGGTCTTCAGATACCAAAATTGGGTCCCACTCCACAAGAGTGGTCCCCTGAGTCTCCATGGCACTAGAGCCGTCCTCTGGGATGGCCTCAGTCGCCATCGAAGAAGGCCCCGCCGCCGGGTCTTCGTTCACCCCCTCAGGCAGGGGGCCAACGACTTCGCTTGGACACTCCGGCTCGGCCGCAGGTACCTCCGACGTCGTCGCTTCCGGAGCAGGAGCTGCTGCTGGCTCCGGCCTGGGCACCTCTTCCGATGGGAGCTCGAGCTCCGTCACCTCTTCAACAACCGGCTCAGAAGCCGGAAGATTTTCAACGTCGACCGGCCTTGTGGCCGGAGCTCCAACAATAACCGGTTCAGCGGCCGGTGCTTCAGAAGTAGCCGGCCCAACTGTCGGAACTACCTCAGCTTCCGGCGCGCACGTCGGGGCTTCAATCACCTCCGGCTCAACCGCCGGAGCTTCGACAATTTCCGGCTCAGAGGCCGGGATCACTGCTTCCTCCGGCTCAACAGCTGGAGCTTCCATCATCTCAGCACCACGACCCGGAGCTTCAACCTCTGGGACAGTTGCCGCTGGCGCATCTTCACTCCCGTGGTTCGGCGCTACCACGGGAACTTCTGGGGATGAGTCGAGGTCCATGACCACGACAGCCGGCGCCGTAGCTGTCGCAGCTTCAGACACCACTTGGGGCGGCACCAGGACAGGAGCAGAAGCTCCCACCCTCACGGCCTCACATACTGTGGCTGAGGGTGGAGCCTCACTCCCCTTCTTGGGGACGCTGCAGATGATGAACGAAGAAAATTAAAAAACAGTTGCTACAATTAAAACAATTGTCCAAGGTAGAGATTAAAAATTACCTTGGGAGGCTTCCGCACCAGCTTGCGCAGAACCTTTTTCCCAGGCGTTCAGGGCTGGTCATAGCCGGCGTGGAAGCTCCAGAAGGCCCCCCGGAACTCGTCGCAGCCACGGGTGTTTCCCGAGTCGGAGCCCTCCTCGATCGGGAAGAACCCCCGGACCTAGCGGCCTCCACCGGCCCAAGTGCTGGAGTCGCTTGGCCGGAGCTAACACCCCGGGAGGACCCCACTGCGGGAACAGTCGCGCTCCAGGACGACCCCACTGCGGGAACAGTCACGTTTCGGGAGGACCCCACTACAGGAACAGTCGCCGCAGTCGTAGAGGACCTTCCCCACTGGGGAGAAGGAGCCGACGCAGAAGTAGCAGGCCTGACGGACCTTCCGTCGGCATACTGCAGCTTCCTCTTCCGGCTCACAGGTTCTTCCGCCAGCTCCTTACCCTTGCCGACAACTTCTTCCCTCGGCTTCATAGCAGGGTCGGAACCATCCTTGGGCACTCCGGGGATCGCTACCCCAGAGGTCGACCTTCACTCGACGACACCAAGGTCGTCAAGCACGGGCATCTTCCGCCGGAGCTCCTTGCTGAACTCCACTTCTACGTTCAGAGGAAGAAAAGCAGACGGCGGAGTTAAGTCGTCGCCTTTGATGTTGATGCCGTGCTGGAACTTCTTGAGGTGGAACTCCAAGGTTTTCCCCACCATGTTGGACTTCAACCCGGTTTCGACCCGGTTGTCGTCCATCACGCTGTTGAGGGCCCAAGTGAGTTTCTCCCTCTTCTTCAGCGGTGCCCACCTGTTGACCAGGAAGTTACAAAACACCGCTTGAGGGGTTAATCCCCCCTCAACGCACTGGCGAATCCTGGTCAGAACAGGGTCGAAGGCATCCGCCAGCACCGGAGCTTCACTCCAGATCGTCGTGTCAATGTTGGGGAGGCCTTCGGGCAGCTCCAGCCTCTCATGCTCCTCCACCCGAATGACTATCCAGTCCTTCTTCTAGTCATCCCACTTCCCAGAAGGGAACGACCGGAGGTACTTCAATGGGCACTTCTTGCGCTTCACAAAGTAGTAGAAGCCAAGGTACTCATTGCTTCTACCGGTAGTGTGAACGGTGAAGAAGGTCTGGAAGAGTTGGATGCAGGGGGATGCCCACCCACATCTCACAGAAGTGGACGAAGATAGACATGAGGAGAATGGAGTGAACGAAGCACAAGTTGGGAGTTTGATCGCAAGAACAGATGAGAGGCGTAAAGAACTCCCAACGGTGCACACTTTCCTTCCTAAGTAAGCCCTCGCAACGCTTGGATGGAAACCGCAAGGAAGTCGAAGATACCACCCAAAAATTCCACCCAGCCGATGACAAGCGGGCTCGGGACTACCCCGACGATCAAGTCGAGGTTCTTACCCAGGCGAACGGTTGCCATCATGAGGCGGGAATCCCAAAGGCGGCGGCCTGACAAGGCGCGCGGAACCGATACAGTTTTCGTATCAAGAACCGGCGACCTTCAATTGTGTGAGATCTGCACGCCAAAGATCTCATCTGCTGCACGCGGGATGCGCCACACGGCAAGGATTTAACTCGAAGTCCTCGCCAACGGCACCTTCAAAGACCCTTGAAGACTCAGTTTAAAAGTCGCGAGGATGGACCCACCTCCGGCGGAATGACTTCGCCCCAGTGGTCTTCCCCGGAGGTAGGTCCAGGGGGCCACTGTCGGTACCCTAGAAACCGTACACCCCTTGAGGTTACAAAGATCTCAAAGGAAAGTCATATACTTGATTTGAATACCCTCGGAGGCCCACATGTCAGACACAACCGGACCCGCTTCTCCAACATGGTTAATCCCAGGGTCGCCACGTGTACTACCAAACCGGAGTTACTGCCCACAAGGGGGAAGCTCCGGGCCATGTACCAAAATGGCACCTCCAGACTTAACCTCAGACCGAGAGAAGCTCCGGACCTGACACGTGTCAGGTAGCTCCGGAGCTACCTGTTTCCCATAGTATGCTCCGGAGCTGCCACGTGTCCAATCATCGGATCTTCAGCCCCTAACCTCCGGAAGACCTCGCAACGGCTCCGGATCTTCAAAGGGGAATCAAGGACTTCAAGACCCGATTAAGTGTCATTAATGCCATATTAATGACACTTAAACGGACGATCTTAACAACAGTAATGGTGTTGTCAAAGCCGTTACAAGGTCATTAAGAGCAATTAAATGTGTTAAATAAGTGTCAATACTAGTAACCGTCGGGGCCACATGTCGGGCCAGGCTAACTTGTAACGGCCTGCCCTTGTACTATAAAAGGACAGGCCGACAACACGTTCAGGGGGAGAGAGACACACGCCATAGACGCTCAACACAAGCTCATACAGTTAATACAACACCAACACCTCCGTGGAGTAGGGCATTACGCTCAGGCGGCCCGAACCATGTAAACTCTTGTGTCTCCTGTGTCAATTCCTATTCACCTTCTTGAATCTCCGCGCACCCACACCGAACATCAAACTCCCCTATCACTTTAGCAGTGTAGGGAGATCTGCCAGTTCCAAACCACCGACAACTTCGGTCTGCTGTCATCAGAGAGTTGAGGAACCGCTACTCCGGCGCTTCCGCCAGCTCGTCCCGGAGCAAGTCGCCGCATCCTCTATCCCCTGAGCACGCCGCCGCCTCGACCCTGCCCTCAGAGCGTGCATTAGAGTGATTTTATTGAATTTGAGGATGTACAATGAAGGCTCATCGTTAATGAAACCATTGATCCAAAGGGAGAATTTTCATTACGGTATACATTCATCTTCCTTGTTTATGTCCAATGTAGAAGTAATGTATTTGTTTGTACTATCAATGTATAATAAATTCTAATTCACAAACCCTTGAAACTACAGGAACTGTGGTTGACACTAGCCATCCAACTGAGTTTGATTTCTACCTCTGCAGCCATGCTGGAATCAAGGTACCTATGCAATAATTGGTATTTCTCTCACGAGTTTTTGATATTAGGCTATAAAAGCATTAGTGGAATAATTGTTTGTTTTTTAGGGGACAAGCGCACCAGCTCAGTACCATGTCCTTTACCATGAGAACAATTTCTCTGCTGATATATTGCATATGCTCACCAACTGCATGTGCTATAAGTAAACTTTGTTCTCCATTCACTAACAGTTCCTGTGTTTATTACAATTGTATACCAATTTGTTCTTGTGTTTATTACAGTTGAATTTTAGGATGTCTTAGTCGAAGCATTAGAGGCTATGAAGGCTCATCGTCAATGAAGTCATTGATCGGGAGAATTTTCGTTACGGTATACAAGATTAGATGATGACAGTTATGATGTGTGTAATTAGTTACATTGTAATCAGGATGAACGGTCTTTGTTGTGTAATTAATATACTTGATAACCACGATTGACACTTTGGTAATATTTGATTGGCCATTATAATTTAAGTGCGATAATTTTGGCTATACATATGTTCATGAACAGTATGTTGTAGACATTGGTAATACGACTGCCAAATCCTGGCTAGCTCCTAATAGTAGTGGCTGTAAACAATCCGCGACGAGCTGTAGCAGAGAGCATATCAGATAACCTACATAAAAGAGAAAAGCTTCTATAAAGCCTGTCTCACATAAGTTAATGAATCTGCGACGCACTACATAATAGAGCGTCTCAGATAGTTAATATATCTGCGACATGTTTTGTAAGGCCTGTCACGGTTTAAGCTGGTGGGCGACGCGCGCTAGCGGCGTCTCCAATGACACCGTAAAGATCGTCTATTATGACAAAAAGAAAGGAGACACGCTTCTTTTGAGCGTGTCTCGCACCTAGTTCGATTGGCGATGTGCCTTGAAATCCGTCTTTGATGCCAACGTAATGCGAGACGCGACGACAGAGATGCACAGTTTGTTTGTCTCCCTTCTTCGTTTGGACCTGTCTCGTATGAGCCTTTCTTACATAGTGTGAAGCCCATCTCTAATGCCACCGTAATGCGAGACGCGAAGACGGATACGCACAATTTGTTTGTCTCTCTTCTTCGTTCAAGCCCGTCTCGTATGATCCTTTCTTACGTAGTGTGAGACCATGCAAGACCAAAAATGTCGAAGTGTGGAATACGACACTTCCCCCAGACATGTTGAGAAACAGTCCGCGGAGGTTCTTTTGTGGTTAGGGGACACAAGATCCAAATCAAGATGGTGACCTCAGAGATTTATGTGGTTCGGGCCGCCTGAGCGTAACACCCTACTCCACGGGTTTTGTGTGATTGTATTGAGTGCGTTAATTCTCTATGGTCAGGTTGCGATCGTTTGGATCCGCCCCCGTACTCGCGCGGTGCAGCCCTTTTATAGTTCTAAGGACTGACCGTTACAAAGCTAGCTTGGCCCGACATGTGGCCCTAGCGTGCTTAATGACCTAATACACTGCCTAAAGAGTATTAAGTACAATTAATAGTGTGGTAACGTGCCTTCATGGCAGCGTTACCGCTATTAACGGTACACTGATCATGTGTCATTAATATGGTATTAATGGCACATTATTAGACCTTGTAACTGCCACTTTAACCATCCTTGAATGTCTGTAATGGTCTTGTCCGACTTGTATTTCCATTGGTGATGAAGGTCCGGAGGCTCCACACGTGTCGGATCCAGAGCTTTCCCTTGCGGGAGAGCAGGTCCGGGGTTGATGTACACGTGTCACTGCTGTAGCTCCTCTCTAATGGGGGCTAGGTCCGGGGCCGTTGTACACGTGTAGTCTCTGGAGCTTCCCTTGGTTGAGAGTTCTGTTTCGGGCTTATTTTACACGTGTTACCCTGGGAGCCAGTCATATGAGGGGAGCGGGTCTCGTGCAACATGACATGTGGGGCCAGCAAGGGCCTTCGACTCTGACGGGTGGAACTTTCTTACTCTTGTTGCAGAATCATGGGGTACCCGGTACGTAGGGTACCGACAGTGGCCCCTGGGCCCACCTCTGGAAGAAACCCCTTGGGTTAAGTTGTTCTGCCGGAGGTGGGGCCATTCTCGATTCCTGCGCTTCGATTTTCAAAAATTCCTCTAATGCGCCGATAGAGTCGCGGTTCGGGGGTGAACCTTCGACGCGTGGCTTGTCATGAATACGACAGATGAGATATTTGAGTGCTGATCTCACGCAATTGAAGGTCGTCAGTTCCTAACACAAAAACCGTATCGGTTCCGCGCGCCCTGTCAGAGCGCCGACTTTGGGTTTCCTGCTGCTCATCGTGGCAACGGTTGGCCCTTGGTAAGGACCTCGATCTCTTTGTCAGGGTGGCCCTAGGCCCACTCGCCATTGACGGGGTAGATTTTGGAAAAGTTCTCTTGATCTCGTTGCGGTTTCCATGCAAGCGTCGCAGAGGCTTACTTAAGAAGGAAAGTGTGCACGGGTTGAGGACTCTTTACGCCTTCGATCATCTCTGCGCTCAAAGACTTCCAAACTCCGCCTAACTTTCCATCTTTTGCTCCACTTTGCCGCGATGGAGTTGGGTCTCCCCAAGAGCCACCTCAAGAGCGATGAAGATCTAAAGAAGGTACAGACCTACTTGGGGTGGTCCAGCGACTCCTTCAACCATCTGGTCTGCGCCGGCAAGCTCCCATTCAAGAAGGAGCGCATCAGCGGCATGGTGTACTTCTCTGCGTACGCCATGGTGGGGCTGATCCCACCTTTCTCAACTTTCCTTTTGATGTTGCTAGACTTCTATGGTCTACAGCTATACCACCTTGGCCCCCATTCTCTTCTTCTTGGGTTAACATTTATCCACTTCTACGAGATGTGGGTGGGTATTCCCCCCTGTGTCGAGCTCTTCCACACCTTCTTCACCATCCACACCACCAGGAAGGGGTCCGAATTTCTTGGCTTCTACTATTTTGTGAAGCGCAAGAAATGCCCCTTCAAATACTTGAGGTCGTTTCCTTCCGGCAAGTGGGACGACTGGAAGAAAGATTGGATCATTGTCACGGCAGAGGAGCACGAGAAGTTGGAGCTGCCCGAAGGCCTCCCAAATGTTGACACTGACGCATGGAGTGTGGTTCCGGTGCTGTCAGAGGCCTTCAACCCTGCTTTGACCAGGATCCGCGAATGCGTGGAAGGTTGAGTGACCCCCCATATGGTCTCTACAATTTCCTGGTCAACAGGTGGGCTCCACTGAAGAAGAGGGAGAAGCTTGCGTGGGCCCTCAACAACGTGATGGATGAAGACCGGATTGAAATTGGTCTGAAATCCAACTTGGATGGCGCAGTTTTGGAGCTTCATATCAAGACGTTCCAGCATGTAATTGATGTTGAAGGCGACGACTTGACTCCAGTGGCAGCTTTCCTTCCTCTAAACATGGAGGCGCAGTTCAGCAGGGAGCTCCAAAGGAGTTTGTCGGTGCTTGACGATCTTGGTGAGGTGGAAAGGCTTCCGACCACTAGATTGGCGGTCCCTGAAGCTTCCGAGCGTGGTCCTGCCCCCGCCCCAAGCCGAAGGACTGAAGACGTTGGCAAATGCAAGGGCAAAGAGCAAGCTGAGCCTTCCATCTGGAAGAGGAAGTTGAAGCACGCTGACAGGAGGTCCATCAGGCCTGCTCCTTCCACGACAGATGCTTCTCCCCGGAGGGGGAGGTCTTCTGCTACTACCCTTGCTTCGGTGCCAGCGCCTTCAAGAGGCGTCAGCTCCAGGCAGTCGACTCCGGCTGTAGTGCCGGCTAGGAGCTCCAAGTCCAGGAGTTCCTCCTGTCGAAGGGAAGCTCCGGCTGAAAGGACTCCGGTGGCTGCAAGTGTTCCTCAACCGAGGTCCGAAGCAGTCGTCTCACCGGATTTGGTGGGCTCTAGCTCCGGGCCTCAGAAGAAGAGGTTCCGAGGTGACTGGGGTGGTAGCATCCCAAGGTAAGCATTGATTGATCACTCTGAAAGGTGAATCCTGCTTTTGGATGTGTATTTAATCTTATCTTCCTGTTATTTACAGGGTGTCGAAGAAAGGACCCGGAGCTTCAACTCCTGTTGCAATGGTTGGGGCTGCTTCTGCTGAAGCTCCAGCTTCGTTTGTTGAGCCTCCTGGTCAAGCGGAGGTGGAAGCCGCGACAGCTCCGGCGCCAGCTGTCATGAGCCTGGACTCAGAGTCCTCGCCCGAAGCTCCTGTGGTAGCGCCGGACTGCAGGAGGGCAGTTGAAGTAGTGCCGCTGGCGGCAGAGGCTGATGCTCCAGCACTGACGACACCAGAAGTTCCAGCTTCTGAGCTGAAAGTTGCCAAAGCCCTGGCTGTTGAGCCAGAGGTAGCTGAAGTCCCGGCTGTTGGGCCGGAGATTGTTGAGGTTCCAGCCCTTGTGCCAAGAACGGTTGAAGACCCGGCAGGAGAGCCGAAAGTTGTAGAGGGTCCGGTTGCTGAGCCGGAGGAGGTTCGAGGTCCGACAATTATGCTGGAGGTGGTTGAAGGTCCGGCGGCTGTGCCGAAGGTAGTCGCCGCACCGGGGCCCGAACCAGTGGAGGTCGAGGCCCCAATTGAAGCTACTGTTGCTGCTCCAGAAGTGGTGGTCCAGGAGGTACCAGCGCCGGAGCCAGAGCAGCTCGCAGGACTGACAACAGGTCCTTCGA
Source organism: Tuctoria greenei (assembly GCA_036927565.1). Lineage (NCBI taxonomy): Eukaryota > Viridiplantae > Streptophyta > Magnoliopsida > Poales > Poaceae > Tuctoria > Tuctoria greenei. The sequence goes on along the minus strand of JAYESD010000003.1, from coordinate 184,387,897 downwards.
CATCGAAGCCGTCGACTGAAGACCCGGAAATGGTGCCTTCACCTGCTATGGAGGCAGATGTTCCCCCCGTGGGTTCTTCTGCTGCCACTAAAGGGCTCCAGGAGAGTGGCCCCAGCATCGCAGGAGTACAGAGGACCACTATTGTAGAGTGGGACCTAATTTTTGTTATGGAGAACCCGCTTGAGCCTGCGGAAATGGTCCCAGCAGGCCCGAAACCTATCCCCCTGGCATTGTCCATAGACAACGCATGCTCGAGCCTCAGGCAGGTCCAGCTCGCCTCCGACCATGAGAGCAAAGAATTGGAGGAGGAGCGCAACACCTTGAGGCGTTGGCGCAACAGAATCCATTTTGAAACCAAGCTTTCTCAGACGAGGATAGCTGACCAGAAGGAATGGATCAAGGGGGAGAAGGCCCGGTTAGAGTACTGGGACAAGTTGATGGAGGAGAAGGAGGCTGCCATCATGGTGCTCGACGCTAACTCTAGGGAAATCTTGGAGCAAGCTAAAGAGAGACGTGACGCTGCTGATGAGCGTTACGAAATGCTTGCAGAGTTGAATGAAACTCTCATGAAGCGTTGAGCGGACCTGGAGGCGAGGGAGGAAAAACTCCTGAGGCAGCAGGAGGATGTGGTGAGGAGGGAAGCGGAGGTCACCCAGAAGTTGTCTCTGGGTGAGAAAAATTTGGCGGGTCGCAGCAAAAAGCTGGATCTATGGAAGGAGGAAGAGAGGAAGAAGAACTGGAAGGTGGGGCAAGAGCTCTCGAAAAGAGAGCCTGACATTGCCGCTAGGGAGGAGAGAGTCAAGGGCAGGGAGAAGGACCTAGCTGAGAGGCAGAACTGCATTCAGCTCTGGGAGACAGAGCTGGCCGACCAGGAGAAGCAAGTTGCTGAGGTCAAGCAGCAACATGCCAAGCTGGCTGAGCGACTTGCTCATGAAAGCTCGGAGCTTACGGCCGCCCGGGGGTCACTGGAGGAGCTGCGGAACTTGAAGGAGACTGAAGCTATTCAAGTATGGGACTTCCTCGGACGAGCGAATGACGTGCTAACACCGTTGGGTTTTAGTCCAGTACGTCCGGACAACCCGGAGCTGGATCTGGACTAGCGCTGGTGGCCCTCAATGGTGCTGGCGGCAAACTTGATGCAATGGGCGACGTCATCGCGAATCAACTGGAGACAGAGGGGAAAACTCTGGCTACAAACATCGCAAGTATGTGCTGACGTGTTATGTAAGCCGAGATCCCCAATTCCCACTGGACCCGGTGCTCGAAGGTCCCATTGCTGAAGAGGAAGACGCCGCCAAAGCCAACGTACAAGAGGTTGCCCAAAAAGTAGCTTCGTTCTTCCGCAGGTCTTAGGTCTTCCAATAGCTTGGACTTTTCTCCTTTTGTCCCTTGTAATCTCAATTTTGTAATCCAGTTCTTCTGATTAATGAAATCATCCTTTTTGTCTTGAATTTCACTTTGTCTTTAATATACTATGTCGTGTCTTGTTGGCCCCCTGGTACATGTGTACAGTTGAGGTGTGTACATGTACCAAATGTTATGACGGTATATTGAAGTCTTCAATTTTGAAGCGTCGAAGACAGGCCCCCTGGAATGGTCAGAGCTTGGTAGCTCCGGTGTCAACATATTGGATGTCGACGGCAGACCTATCTTGGGAGATGTCGGAGCTTAGTAGCTCCAGTGTTGTCCATCATCACTATGAATTTTTTCTTTTCCTGCACATTAAAGGCTAGAGAAAAAGTAAAATTCGTCCTCTTGTCTATAAATTGGTTGTGACTTATTGTTCTTATTTGAACTTTTAGATTCGAAGAAACTCGATATGATAACAAGCGTTTTGATAGAATCTTCTTAGATCCACGTCCCTTTTTAGTACTCACCCTACTGAGGCCTGCCGGGGTGTAGGTAGAGTGGCGTACTTAGGGTGCGGGACCAGGCTAAGCCGATAGCACACTCCGGACCTAGATTGGCTTGGCGTTCAGGCAAGTAGACTATGTAGTGGTGTTAAGATCCAAAAAGACTATCAATAAGGCTTGTAATGCATATGAGTTACTTGGAACAAAATTCAAAAATATTTGCACAACTTTATTATAGACAAGCAGGGTAAAAATAATTTATCATATTGAGCCTTGTACAAAAAGTAAATGCATGTGGAGTCTGCCTTCACACAACAATGCTTTTCATTATAGGTCCGGATTACAGGGGAGACAAGGACACACTTAGGATGTTGGACCAAGCTAAATGTGCTACATCTTGTGCTAACCCAGAGCAAGTAGTTACACTTTTAGTACTGTGACTGTGTCAAGTGTTACTTGAACTTTCCAGACCCTCCCGGAGGGGATCGGATGTTCTCCCAGAGGACATGCTCGACTCTGTATAATGACTCTATAACATGCATTGTGTGTAATAACAGACTCACCTCCATGATTCTAAGCATAAAACATATGGAGGTGCTCGATGTTCCAATGATTAGGGAGTGGGATCCCATCCTTAGTTGCCAAGCGAACGCAGCCTGGTCGGGATACTTTAATGACTCGGAAAGGACCCTCCCAGCTGGGGGAATGTTTGTTCATCCCTTCACGAGTTAGTATCTTCTGGAGCACCAGGTCACCTTCTTCGAGCTGTCGGTCATGCACGTGCCTTTAATGGTAGCGCCGGAGCGCTTGGCGATAACGTGCATTTCGAACAGCTGCTCGACACCTTCCCTTGTTGACGAGGTCAAGGTCTTCACCCCGGAGCTGGTCCTGCGTGGCTTCGTTGAAGGTCCGGACCTGGAGGGACCCCAAGGTGATCTTCGTAGGAAGGACTTCTTCGGCTCCGCACACTAGGAAAAATGGAGTCTCCCCAGTTGACCGATTAGGTGTTGTCCTATTCACCCAAAGTGTGGATGGAAGCTCTTCAATCCAGTTAGCTCTATGCTTTTTCAAGCGCTCATATGTGCGTGTCTTTAGTCCTTTTAAGATTTCTGCATTTGGTCTCTCGGCTTGGCCATTGCTTGCTAGATGAGATACTAAAGCATAGCTAAGTTGAATGCCGAGGTCGTCGCAATATTCTTGGAATGCAGCACTTGTGAATTGAGTTCCGTTGTCAGTTATGACTTTGTTTGGAACTCCAAATCCGCATATAATGGACTTCAAGAACTTGATTACTGATTGTTTGTTGATTGTTACTACTGGAGTTGCTTCCGGTCACTTGGTGAACTTTTCGATGGCGACATATAGGAACCTGTAACCTCCGACAACTTTTGAGAAAGGTCCCAAGATGTCCATGCCCCACACAGCGAATGTCCATGTAGGAGGTATCATCTGCAGTGATTGAGCTGGTGTGTGAATCTATTTTGCATGGAACTGACATGCTTCACATTTTTTCACCAGCTCAACCGCATCCTGGAGTGCTGTAGGCCAGTAAAAACCATGTCGGAAGGCTTTACCGAGCAGCGTGCGAGAAGATGCGTGGTTCCCGGACTCGCCTCCATGGATTTCCACGAGAAGATCGTGACCTTCTTCTTTTGCAATGCACCGCATTAGGATGCCATTGGCACTACATCGGTAGAGATCCCTTTCTACCAACATGTATCTTTTGGCCAATCTGACAATCTCGTAAGCGGATACACTGTCTTTGGGAAGGATATTGTCTTTCAAGTAGCTCCGGATCTCCGAGATCCATGCATCAGAACTAACTTGAGCTTCTGAGTCTTGCGTGCTAGGTTGCTCGGAGCTTCCGACAGCACCTATGACCCTTGGTGAACGCCATGGTAAGAGGGTCACCAGGACCGCCAGCTTCGAGGTGCTGGTCTCGTCCCCTTCGCTCAGTTCGGCAGGCTGAGCTGTTGGCTTTGACAACCTTCGGACGAAGATTCCATCAGGAGCCGGAGCTCCGGTTGAGGCTTTCATCGAGAGTTCATCAGCTTCGGAGTTATGAAGGCGCTGAATATGATGGTCCAGGACTTCGAAGTCCTTCTGAAGCCTCTGGACTTCAAGGAGATAAGCAGCTAATTGAGAATTGTTGCAGGAGCATTCACCTTTCACTTGCTTGATGATGAGCTGTGAATCTCCCTTCACCAACAGTTGTTTGACACCATAAGATAGTGCCACCTTGAGTCCATAGATGAGGGCTTCATACTCCACCATATTGTCGGTTGCCTTGAAGTCAAGGTGTACCATATACTTGACCTTCTCTCCGGTCGGAGCTAGGAGAAGGACTTCAGCTCTGGCCTCCTACTTCTGCATGGAGCCGTCGAAGTAGAGGGTCTAGTGAGGCTCAGTGAATACCAGAATTTTGAGCTCTGGTTTCTGCTCACTGTGGCCCCCAGGGTTTGATGGAGAGTGAGTCCACTCCGCCACAAAGTCAGCCAAGGCTTGACTTTTAATTGCTTGTCTTCACACGAATTCTAGATCGAATGCTGCCAGCTCCACTACCCACTTTTCAATATTCCCAGTAGAAATAGGGTTATGCAAAATTGCACGTAGTGGAAAAGAAGTTACCACTGATATTTTGTGGGCTTGGAAGTAATGACGAAGCTTTCTTGAGGCAATGAGAACTGCGTAAAGCAGTTTATGCACCTCGATGTATCTTGTCTTGGCGTCGTGGATTACTTCATTGATGAAGTACATTGGGCGCTGGACCGTCCGGACCCTCCCGGAGGGGCCCGGAGCTTCCACTTCATCAACTTGGACCCTTCCGGAGGGGTTCGGAGCTTCTTTTTGAATTTCCTGGTCCCTTCCAAAGGAACTCGGAGCTTCTTCTGGATTGACCCGGACCCTCCCAGAGGGGTCTAGATCTTTTTGTTCAACAGTGGTTGCTCCTTCGTTTGAAGGAGGTTGATCCTCCAGCATCTCGCCTTGAGGATCTGTGCCTGAGGGTTGGTCCCCAAACTCGCCTTCAGGTAGTTCCGGTCCCTCCCGGAGGGGTCTAGAATCCTGAATTGGGGATGGCTCTGGTCTTTCCGCGACCAGGACCATACCGACAACCTCTGTAGTTGCCGAAATATAAAGCAGTAAAGGCTCACCAGGGTTCAGAGCTACCAGGACTAGTAGTGTGGTGAGGAGTTGTTTCAGCTCTTGAAACGCCTTTTCTGCTTCTTCAGACCAATGAAATGTCCCGGAATTTCTCAAGAGTTTGAAGAAGGGTAGCGCTCGTTCTGCCAATCTTGAGATAAACCGACTAAGCGCAGCGAGACATCCAATCAACTTTTGGACGTCTTTAATGCGAGCTGGGGGTCGCATTTCTTCTATAGCCTTTATCTTCGCTGGGTTTTCTTCGATTCCTCGATGAGTCACCAAGAAACCCAAAAGCTTTCTGGAGCTAACCCCGAGGACGCACTTGTCTAGGTTCAGCTTGTGCGTGTAGTACGCAACTTGTCGAAGACGGCTTGTAAGTTGTCAAGGAGTGATTCCTTGTTTTTAATCTTCACGACGATGTCATCAACATACACCTCCACCAAGTCTCTAATTAGCTCTCCAAATGTTTTGTACATAGCTCACACAAATGTTGAAGCATTTTTGAGACCAAATGGCATGGCAATATAACAATACAATCCAACTACTGTTATGAAGGCAGTATGCTCTTCATCTTCCTTAGACATTTGGATTTGATGATATCCAAAATATGCATTTAAGAAACACAGTAGTTCGCACCCGGAGGTGGAGTCCACTATCTTATCTATTCTAGGCAGTGGAAATAGATCTTTTGGACATGCCTTATTTAAGGTGGTGTAGTCGATACACATCCGAAGCTTCCCACCGGCCTTGGGTACAACAACTGGGTTTTCTAGCCATTTTGGATGGAAGACTTCCTGATGAATCCAGCTTCGAGCAACTTCTTGATTTCCTGTCGAATGAAGTTTCGTCGCTCAATTGATAGTTTCTGGGGCTTCTGGTGTACAGGTCGGGCATCTGGGTGAATCTTCAGATCGTGCTCAATCACCTCCCTAGGGATCCCAGGCATTTGTGACGGTTGCCAGGCAAACACGTCGACATTAGCCCAGAGGAAAGTGATGAGCGCGAGTTCTTATTTGTTGTTCAGACCACCCGATATACGGGTAGTCTGAGCAGCATCGGAACCAATTTGGACGGCTTTGACGGGAACGTCGGCGTCACCACTTGGTTGCACAAGAGGTGCGGAGGTAAAGCCTTTGTGGCGAATGCTTGGAGGATTCACAGATGGCTCTTTTCCAGATGCTTCCTCTTGCTCTGTGGTAAGCGCATAGAGTTCTTCCAGAGCAGTGACTCCTGCGGTGCGATCTCCACGGATCCGGAGAACGCCCGTAGGTGTTGGCATCTTCAACACCAAATAAACATAATGGGAAGCAACCATAAATTTGTATAAAGCTGGCCTGCCTAAAATGGCATTGAAAGGCAGACTGATCTGCGCAATGTCGAAGATCAACTTATCGGTTCTGTAATTCTCCCGGGTCCCGAAGGTCACCTGGAGTGTAATAGAACCAAGAGTAGTGATTGTTTCCGGACCTACTCCAGAGAAAGGTCGGGATGGGCGGGGGTCCGAAGGCTGAAGATGAAGCTTAACAAAAGCTTCGAAGCTTATGAGGTTAATCCTGGAACCTCCATCCACCATCACATGGTGAATTTGGATATTGTTAATGGTGGGTGACACCATCAACGGTAGTTGACCAGCCCCAATCATGTTTCGAGGACAGTCCGAAGCATTGAAAATGATGGGTGTGTCTATCCACTTCCAATGTGGTTCTGCCTTAGCAGTAGAAGCTACAATGGCCATGTCCCATCGCATTGTCTTGAGGATGCGATGAGAAGTGATGTCCCAAGAACCACCATAGATGGTGTTCAGGGTTTTCCGACGTTCGTTGTCGGAGGCGTCGGAATCATCGTCGACGGTGTTGTAGACGGCTTTCAAGACCTTTTTAGGGTCCTGAAAACCTAGCTCTTCATCAGCCGGAGCTTCATCGACTTTTTGTTTTCCTTCCCTTTGATGAAAAGGGGCTTCTTCCCGGCGCTTGTTGTAGCGCTCGGCAAGGTTCTGGACCTTCCGACACTCTTCCAAGTTGTGTCGATTCGTCTTGCGAATCGGACACCATGCTTTGGAACTGTTGCCATCTTCTAATGAAGGACGAGGTCGCTTCCTGGCGCGCCAAATGTCGAAGTGTGGAATACGACACTTCCCCCGGACCCGTTGAGAAACAGCCCGCAGAGGTTCTTTTGTGGTTAGGAGACACAAGATCCAAATCAAGATGGTGACCTCAGATATTTACGTGGTTCGGGCCGCCTGAGCATAACACCCTACTCTATGGGGTTTGTGTGATTGTATTGAGCGAGTTAATTCACTATGGTCAGGTTGCGATCGCTTGGATCCGCCCCCGTACTCGCGCGGTGTAGCCCTTTTATAGTTCTAAGGGCTGACCGTTAAAAGGTAGCCTAACCCGATATGTGGCCCTGGCGTGCTTAATGACCTAATACACTGTCTAAAGAGTATTAAGTACAACTAATGGTGTGCTAACGTGCCTTCATGGCAGCGTTACCGCTATTAACGGTACACTGATAGTGTGTCATTAATATGGTATTAATGACACATTATCAGACCTTGTAACTGCCACTTTAACCATCCGTGTCTGTAATGGTCTTGTCCGACTGTATTTCCGTTGGTGATGAAGGTCCGGAGGCTCCACACGTGTCAGATCCGGAGCTTTCCCTTGCGGGAGAACAAGTCCGGGGTTGATGTACACGTGTCAGTGTCGGAGCTCCTCTCTGATGGGGGCTAGGTCCGGGACCATTGTACACGTGTAGTCGCCGGAGCTTCCCTTGGTTGGGAGTTCTGTTCCGGACTTATTTTACACGTGTTACCCGGGAGCCAGTCATATGAGGGGAGCGGGTCCGGTGCAGCGTGACATGTGGGACCAGCAAAGTCTTTCGACTCTGACGGGTAGAACTTTCTTACTCTTGTTGCGGTATCATGAGTTACTCGGTACATAGGTTACCTAAAAAACATTTACGGTTCTGGCCACTCAATTTCTTGAGCGTGACATCGCGTGAAGAATTAGTATTGCTATCCCGTAGACGCATTATCAGTGGCGTCTTAGATTTTCTGTTTTGGCAGTGGCTGACGATGTCGAATGAATGACCATATATATACTCTGCCAGTAACAGCAGAGCCAGAGTCACATCACATCAGAGAGTTTTCGATAAAACAACGTGTTGTCTTCAATAATCAGATAATAATGAAAAAATAGCAGCAAAGCCAAGTGCCTTAAACTAATAATGCCAAACTAACACTATCAATGCTAGTAAGTTACGTACCGCTAAGCCTACATACACTTTTTTTGTTTTTATTATTTTAGGTCGATCTCGTCATCCTCTGCCTCTGCTACCGACCTCATTACCTCCACCCTGATGGAATCGAGTCAGTGCACAATGCAGCACCGCAAGAATGGCGAGAACAGTATGGTAACACTGCGCTCTTGGCGCCAATTGGACCGCCCCAGCACCATGAGATCTTGTGGCCGTCGTCGAATTTACCACGATCTCAACCCGGGCGCACGTCCTTGCCGCGAAATCGTTGAAAAGCTACCAAGCCTAGCTAGTGGGTAAGCTTATTATCCCACTCTACTGACTAGTGGTGGAGCTATCAGAACTGCTCGCCCGTGCATTCGGTCACTCGCATCAGCATCACCACAAGCAGCAGCAGCAATCTATGACCGGCACGCATGGAGCTCCGTCGACCAATCCCGGAGTAGATTAACTCTGTGATGAAGCAATAATACAGCATCACAGAAGAAGGAAGCTACATCTTGGTCCATCCAATCCAACTCGGTCGTGCATGCCACCGAAAGCGATCTATGGGTACCGTACGTAGATCCATGCCTGGAAGCAGATCGACGAGCACATCAAGAAACGTGAAGCAACGGCATCGGCGACGGCAGCGACAAGCATGCCGATTACTGAGAAGCAAGAGGCGAAGCAACTAGCTGACCTGTAGTAGTAATCTGTGGCGTGGCGACTTGAATATTATAACGTACTACCAATCCAAATTGGGCCCGTCGTCTCGCCTCATCCCCGCTTTTGTTTCGGCAAATCTTTCTTCAATTGCCATCGTGGCTGTGCATGCTCGCGCCCGTGCACCGGCGCGCGCACGCTCCCCATTGCGCGCGGAAAAAGGCAGCGGCAAAGCGGGGCCGGCCGTGGTCGCTCGCTCGGTCGGTCGGTCGCCGCCATTAGAAAAACCGGGCTCGCCTTCGGCGGAGGTGGCCAAGAGCAGCCACATAACAAGGCTCTGATGAGGCCTCCACTACCACTCCCACTCCCACCACCACCGCCCTTCTTCTCCTGTTTAGGCTTCTCTCGCCCAGCCAAGGCGCGACCTATAAATCCGCTTCCGCTCGCCATCATCGCCAGGCCAACTACTACTAGCTGCCTCGCCCCCAGCAGTCTCGTCCTTCACTTACGCTACAGCTTAGCTAGATCCCGCGACAGCGACCTCGCACGCCGTAGCATTCGCGCTTCCCTGTCTGCGCGCGTGTATATAAGCGGCCTTGCTGATCCAGGATTCACCATCCCGCTCAGTGCAATCTTATTAGTTTTGATCGGTTGCGGCAATAATGGAGTTCACCGCGAGGACCGTCGCCATTGCCCTGCTCCTCGCGCTCGCCTTCCTCTGCGACGGTGTCGACGCCCGCCACCACCACGCGAAGCACACCAGGCACAACTCAGCGCACAGGCATCCACCGTCCCACGCTCCGGGCCCCAGTCGAGCTCCTCCGCGGCCGCGGTACTCTCCCCCGGCCCCGCCGCCGTCGTCCTACCCGACGCCTGGCGGTGGCGCGCCGGCGCCAGCGCCAGAAGCGGAGGACGGCGGGGTTACCGTGTACGATGTCGTGAAGGACTTCGGCGCCATCGGGGACGGCCTCACGGACGACACCGACGCGATCAAGACCGCGTGGGACACTGCGTGCCAGGACGACGGGCCGGGCGTCGTGCTCGCCTCCGCCGGGCACTCGTTCCTGGTGCACACCACCGTGTTCACAGGACCGTGCCAGAGCAGCGTCACCATCCAGCTCGACGGGACGATCGTGGCGCCGAGCGATCCCGATACATGGCCGGCGAACAGCAAGCGCAACTGGCTCGTATTCTACCAGGCCCATGGTATGTCGCTGCGCGGCTCCGGGCTCATCGACGGCAAGGGGCAGAAGTGGTGGGATCTCCCCTGCAAGCCTCACAAGGGCGGAGCCAGCTCCCACGGCGGACTTTGTGACAGCCCAGTGGTAAGTATTCTACTCCAGTACTTATTAGATGATAAAGCAACAACTTTAACCATTTTAACGGACACTGCCATCATCAAAAGGAGGGCTGACTGTTTGTTTGTCATCAGGCGATGAGGTTCTTCATGAGTAACAACGTGACGGTGCAAGGCCTGAAGGTGCAGAACAGCCCCGAGTTCCACTTCCGGTTCGACCAGTGCCGCGGCGTGAAGGTGAGCGGGCTGTTCATCACCTCCCCGGCGCTGAGCCCCAACACGGACGGTATACACGTGGAGAACACCCAGGACGTCCACATCAGCGACACTGTGGTCTCCAACGGCGACGACTGCGTCTCCATCGGCGCCGGCAGCCTGAACGTCCACATCGAGAACGTGACATGCGGCCCCGGCGGGCACGGCATCAGCATCGGCAGCCTGGGGAAGGCGGGGTCGCGGGCGTGCGTGGCCAACATCACGGTGCGGAACGCGGTGATCCGGCAGTCGGACAACGGCGTGCGGATCAAGACGTGGCAAGGCGGGTCCGGGTCCGTGTCGTCGGTGTCGTTCGAGAACGTGCGCATGGACGCCGTGCGCAACCCCATCATCATCGACCAGTACTACTGCCTCTCTCACAGCTGCGAGAACTCCACCACCGCCGTCTTCGTCTCCGACGTGTCATACGCTGGGATCCGGGGCACCTACGACGTGCGCAGCCCGCCCATCCACTTCGGGTGCAGCGACGCCGTGCCGTGCGCCAACATCACGCTCTCTGACGTCGAGCTGCTGCCGGCCTCCGGCGAGAGGATCGACGACCCCTTCTGCTGGAACGTGTACGGCAACGCAACCACCCCCACGGTGCCGCCGGTGGATTGCCTCATCGAAGGCGTGCCCAGACACACCGAGGATGACACCAGCTTGAAATGCTACTAGCGTCCCGTGACGATCTGGTGCTTGTTTAGTTTAGACAAGGAAGGAAACAAATTGGAACAACAAAAAGTAAGTTATTAGAGCAGACAGAAAGAAGCCTAAAGCAGCATGCTTGTTACTTATTTATATACAGAAAAGAATATGACAATGTAATAGTCAGATAAGTTGCATTGTACGAGAATTACCAAAATGCTAATTTTCAATTAAAATTTTAGGGTCCTTTTACTCAACACAAGAGATGTTGGATATAAGCTCCTTAAATTTTTTCTTATAGTCAACCTAAGAGCCGTGAATGTTGAGAAAAAGAACCTTCAATTTTCAGCCGATTGGAAATTAAACTCAGGATGCATTTTTTTAGATGATGGGTAAAGTCTCGACCTTCTCCTCCGAGGAGGTTATGTTCAATTTATTACAAGCAAGTACAAATGTAGACATTCACAACCTATTATCTAGAACAAGACGACGATAACTGGATGACTAAGCATACGACTGTAGACCGGACTTTATAAGCTAATATTACGGCAAACTCAGGACCAGACTACCAGAGTAGTGATACTCAGAGTACTTATCAATTAGGGCAAGCCCTCTTTCACAGTATATACTCTGCCATGTGCCTGGTGTGTAGTAGACGGTGCGGCGAGCGGCGTGCACTAAATCCGTTCTCGTATGCATGACGTTTGCTTCTGATTTTTAGTTTTTATTTTCCCACCCATTCAAATACGTACGCTTCACTTGGAACTGTGTTGGATGAGCGAGTATAATATATACGGAAATGTTATACATCAGGTGACTGAAATTTAACTTCATCTCAAGCGGTCTTTAGATTCTCTTTGAGTTTTGTGCTGGTTCTTCTATCTTCTTTTTCACAACTCTAATCTTACAACTCATTCTCCCGATTCCCTGGTGGCAGCGTTCGGAGCTGGTGCCAAGTGCAGTGACACCGGGAGGCGGAGCTCCGCGTGCAACGCTGAGATCTCGTGGCGGCGCGGCTGTCGTTGGGAAGGAGGTAAAATTTTTATTTCGTTAATTATTAATGCTTAATTTGTAAATGTTATATTAATCTTAAATAATCATATAAAATAATTTTGTGATTGATTAACCTATAAAATTAGTGGTCAATGATTAATTACAAAGTTTATTGATCAATAGTTGTAATTAGCTGCTAATTATCCCGTGCTTAAAATTTGAGAAATTTTCATGCACATAAAATCTAGACAGACCCTAATATATATACTCCTCAACATTATGCGTATGGAGCATCAAATTATACTACAGTAGCAAGCGACATTATCATTAATAATGGGTACGTAGTACGTTATTAACCTAACTACACTCGTGTACTTTAAAGCATACTCTATACACTATTATCCTTCTACTTTTTCAGTATCTTACTCTAAATACTTTAAATTTACACTATCCAGTATGCTTTCCAGTATCCCCTCGGGGGACAGTCTTACGTGATCACAAAGTCGAATCAAAAGGCCCGTACGATAAAGCAGCCATTGATGTGATGCGGAAAACAAAACGCAGAGTTAAGACCACGAAGCTCTAAAGCCCCGGTACCAGCTGCCAAATAACATTTTCTCTTAATCATGCCGTACATTTTTGTTTTTAATTTGCTATGGTTAGGATAAGAACTCTAGTTTATTTTGAAATAAAGTTATTATATAATAATATTAATTTTAAAACTAGAGAGTGTATATATATAATCACCCTGAACGTTAATTAGTTACATATTATATGGGTTGCTGGAAACGGTGCAACATTGACAGTGGACTCACTACTGTTGGCGAAGCAGAGCCTAGCTTGTTTTTTACTATAGTAGCGATAGGACGACAAAAATTGCCGGCGACTGGCTGTTCTCCATTGTGGTACGTTGTGGGGATGATGGGCCAGGAACCACACTGAACTAAAGGTCGAGCACGTTCTACTGCTCCTAACCAACCAACCAGAAAATACCTGCCCAACAAAGCGAAGGTTTCAGTAGGAGTCTTCCTGTGGGCGCGTGGCCCGAAGAGAGAGAGAGGGAGCCTAGTCATGCACGGTTAGCCTAGATACAACGACATGAACAAAACATTTGTCCCAACAATGCTGGATAGGTTTTATATGAAACTCAATAATTATTTTTTACAATGTAAGTAAAGAATAAGAGAGGAGAGTAAATAAAGTACGAGTAAACTAAGACTACAACACATGAGTTACTGATTTATGAAGTCATACAAAAAAGACAAAATCTTTAAGTAGATTACAATCCCTAAAGTTTTATTTTACCATCTTCTCTAATGTCAAACTTGGTGGTCCTCGATTTCACAAAATATTTTTTCCATCCTTTAGAATCTCACTATTATTCAATGTTCCTGGAAGTCTCCGAGATATGCCCAAATCACCTCTCAGTCGATGTTGGATTAACTTTTCTTCAATCGATTCCATACCATCTCCTGCGTCGGCTGTTTCACATGGCACACCCTATTACCTTTCCAACTCTCAGAGCTAATCTCTATCCCGTATTAGTCCATTTCTAATTCGGCCATTTCTTGTGTGACCGTGCATCCACCATAGCATATACATCTCAGCAACATTTATTTATTTAACATATTATCTAGTTGGCCAACATTCCGCTTCATATAGCTCACAAATCTGATCATCATCCCATAAAACTTACCTTCAAGCTTTTATTGAACTGTCTTATCACGTAGGATTTTTAGATGCTTACTGTCACTTCATCCATCATATCTTGATCATGTGACAAACATCCCCATTGATATCGAGATCGCTTTGCAATATTGATCTCAAGTATCTAAAGGAGTCTATCTTAGATATTATTTATTCTTGTAAAATAATATTTTTCTCTTTACATCAATATCACTAAAGCCACACCACATATACTCAAGCTTTGTCCTACTACGTCTTAACCCTTATTGATGGAGTTCTGTACTCCGGCTACCAAAGAGCGTGGATCAATGACGTGCTCTTGTCTAGCTACCGAAGAGTGTGGATCAACGACGTGCTCTGACAAGATACGGTGCACAGCCGTATCCCACCCGACGCTCGAACCTCAACCGTCGAGGTTGGCGACAAACCTACCCGAGCCCCGACCTTCAGGGTCGGCAGTGAACCCGCCCGAGCTCGAGCTTGGGAGCAGAGTAGACAATATCATTTAATATGTATGGGCTGATGCGGATGCCTTCAATGCTAAGAAGATAGCCACACCCAATCTCATCCTGACACAGGCTATAGACCCTGCAGACACCTTCCTGGCCACATCCCATCCGGCACAGTGGTGGACTTGCGCTGCAATACAACGCTGGCAGGTGACAAGATTGGGACAGATACGACAGCATCTTTCGTGATCCGACCTCGCCCTAAGGCATGCCAGAGGATAGGCTGTAGAGATAAAAAGCATTGTAACCCTCACCTTATTAATGAGGAGACTGGGGGTAGATAGGGTGATTAGAAATGACATGATCGAGTCGCCTATAAAAGAGGCTCGGAGGCCATCTTTGCAGGGGCGACTCACATACACACGCACAGGTGAATTAGCGCGTGTCGAAGTGTTCTTACGACATTCCCCCCAGACCTGCTATGTGAGCAACCCACAGAGGTTCTTGATCGGCAGGGCTTAGTCCTCAAGAGAGATTACGCGTATGAGAGATGATGAGATGGTGGTTTTACGTGGTTCGGGCCGTTGGAGCGTAATATCCTACTCCACAGTGTGCGTTGTATTGCTGGCGTGAATGCATGTGTAGCATGTGTATGAGATTGGCCCCCTTGTAACGGTGGCGGTCTGGTCCTTTTATAGACAAGGACGAACGCCTTACAAGTGGGGTCTGGGGCCCGACAGGTGGCCTCAGGGCGATCTTATCCTAAAAGATCTAAGGCTTCTCGCATAAGCTTCCTCTGACCGTGGCTTGAAGACCCGCCGTCTTGCTACCTCAGACACCAGTGACCCATGCATAGTCTTTGATGATGGCAGGGGATGTCCCGTCCAACTGTCCTGTCGCCGTAAGCTACCCACTTGGCAGAGTGGGGTAGGCCTGCGGCGTCTTCACTACAACGCGATTGGGCGTAGCGGTGATGCTTGATTTATACAAGGCGCACCGCACCCTTAACTCCTGCAACCCACCGTCCAGGGCAAGTTGCAAGGTATGTGGCAGCTCGTGAGCGAGCCTCTTCGGGGGAGGCTGGGTCCCAATCTGTGGACCACGTGGCAGCCCTGGAGCCCGTTCCTGAGTAGAGAGGGGGATCAAGGGCCACGAGACATGTGGTAGAGCCAGATCCCGCCTCTGCAGGAGGTGGTCTACCTGGTGCTTCGAACCACGTGGTAGCACTAGAGCCCACTCCCATGGGGGAGCGGGGTCCCGTCTTGCTGGACACGTGGCCGCTTGGGAGCCCGTCTCCTCGAAGGAGGTGGACCTCACCTTGAGGTCCATGTGGACACACCAGACCCCGTATCTGAGGTAGGGAGGGGTCCGGACCTTCTGTACACGTGGCGCCCTTGAACCCTGCCTCGACAAGAAGGCATGAGACTTAAGTGACTTTAGCCTGTGCGCGAGGGTACTCGATATGCCGTGTACCGACAACGCGCATACACGGATTGTTTGTAGCCATTGTAACCATTTTCTCTGTTTCAAATCATCAAATAGCAGGAGAGATCATACTGGACGTAGGGCACTTAAACCAGTTTAAACCTTTGTGTTTGCGTAGCTAGGCCACCTCGAGGATTAACGTATGGTAAAACCGATACTTGTCGGTGGTACGAACACCGACACTTATGTTCTAATGTTTGCCTCTATAGCTCTAGTTTATTATTAATGTTTTTCAGAGTTTGGTTCTGGCAATTCTCCCGGTACTACTGTTAGTAGCCCGTAGAGTTTCTTAGTTCAGTTAGGGCGCATGGAGATTCTGAGAAAGATGGCGAGTTGACACGAGGATTTACGTGGTTCGGGCCGCCTGAGCGTAATACCCTACTCCACGGGGTGTGTTGTTGTTGTATTGAGCGTCTGAGTGCTTGAGTGTGAGAGAGGCTTCAAAAAGGGTCCCCCTTATGTATCGCTCGGCCAGTCCTTTTATAGTATATGGACTGGCCATCACATCATCAGCCTGGCCTGACATGTGGCCCTGGCGGTTACTGATGCTTAATACACAGTTAATGTACTTAATTCCCCTAAACAGCGTGGTGACACGCCTTAATGGTGGCGTTACTAGTATTAAGGGTGCTCCGATCGTGTGTCATTAAGATAGCATTAATGACACAAAATCGGCTCTTGAAGTCTTTAATGTTCCTTGAAGGTCCGAGCCATTAGAGGTCCACCAATCTGCATGTTGAGGTTGAAGGTCTGGCGGTTGGACGTGTGGCAGCTCCGGAGCTTACCGTCTTGGACGAGTAGGTCCGGTGCTGTTGTACACGTGTCGGTACCAGAGCTTCCCTCTGTCGGGGGTTAGGTCCGGAGGTGTCGCACTGGTATCTAGTCTGAAGATTTCCCATGTGTGGAATGTAGCTCCGGTTTTATGATACACGTGGCGGCACTGGGACTAACCATAGAAGGGAGGAAGGTCCGGTTCCGTGTGACACGTGGGGCCTTTGAAGGTCTTCAACTCATATAGGTGGAATTCCTTTGCACTCTTCATAGTTCCAAGGGGTATTCGGTACACAGGGTACTGACAGTGGCCCCCTGGGCCCACCTCTGGGAGAGACCTTTTGGATTAAGTCATTCTACCGGAGGTGGGTCCATCTTTCGATTTCTGCGCAGTGCCTTCAAGGGTCTTTGGATGTGCCGTTGAGGTGGTGGTTCGCAGTTAAACCATCGCCGCGTGGCACCTTCAGGATGCGGCAGGTGAGATCTGCCCGTGCGGATCTCACGCAATTGAAGGTCGCCGGTCCCCAATACAAAAACCGTATTGGTTCTGCCCGCCCTGTCAGGCCGCCACCCTCGGGTTTCCTGCCTCTCATCATGAAAACTGTTCGCCTGGGGTAAGGACCTCGACTTGATCGTCTGGGTGGCCCCGGGCCCCCTTGTCATTGGCAGGGTGAAATTTTTGAACTATATCTTTTGCCCTTCTGCGGTTTCCATCCAAGCGTTGCGGGGGCTTACTTAAGAAGGAAAGCACACACCGTTTGGGGATTCCTTACGCCTTCATTTGAACTTGTGCTCAAATCCTCCAAACTTTCGCTTGCTTTTCCTCTCTCGCCCCGCTGTGCTGCGATGGAGTTGGGTCTTCGCTAGAGCCATATCACGACTGACGATGATTTGAAGAAGGTCCAGATCTACATGGGGTGGTCCAGCGACTCCTTCAACCACCTGGTCCGTGCCGGCAAGCTCCCGTTCAAGAAGAAGCTCTCCGGCGACATGGTGTACTTTTCTGCGTACGCCATGGTGGGACTAATCCCACCTTTCTCAACTTTTCTCTTGATGCTGTTAGACTTCTATGGTCTGCAGCTGTATCACCTTGGCCCCCACTCCATTCTTCTTGTGTCCACATTCTTCCACTTCTGCGAGATGTGGGTGGGTATTCCCCCCTGCGTCGAGCTTTTCTGTACCTTCTTCACCATCCACACTACCGAGAAGAGTGACGAGTATCTTGGCTTCTACTATTTTGTGAAGCGCAAGAAATTCCCCTACAAGTACTTGAGGTCGTTCCCTTCTGGCAAGTGGGATGACTGAAGAAAGATTGGATTGTCGTCACGACAGAGGAGCACGAGAAGCTGGAGCTGCCTGAAGGTCTTCCCAACATTGACACTGATGCCTGGAGTGAAGCTCTGGTGCTGTCGGAGGCCTTCAACCCTGCCTTGACCAGGATCCGCCAATGTGTGGAAGGAGGGGTGACCCCCCAGGCGGTCTTTTGCAACTTTCTGGTCAACAGGTGGGCTCTGCTGAAGAAGAGGGAGAAGCTTGCCTGGGCCCTCAACAGCGTGATGGACGATGACCAGATTGAAACCGATCTGAAGTCCAATTTGGAAGGCGCTGCTTTGGAGCTTTATCTCAAGAAGTTACAGCATGGCATCGACGTCGAGGGCGACGACTTAACCCCGCCGGCAACTTTCCTCCCTCTGAACATGGAGGCGGAGTTCAGCAGGGAGCTCCGGCGGAAGATACCGGTGCTTGACGACCTCAATGAAGTTGAGCGGCGTCCGACCACCAGGTTGGCGATCCCCGGAGCTTCCGAGGGTGGCCCTGCTTCTGCCCCGAGGCAGAGAGCTGAAGTCGTAGGCAAGGGCAAAGAGGTGGCTGAGCCCTCCAGCCGAAAGAAGCACTCTGACAGGAGGCCCATCAGACCTACTCCTTCCACAACAGCTCCTTCTCCCTGGCAGGGGAGGTCTTTGACGGCGACAACAACTCTAGCATCGGTGTCTCCTTGGGACGCCAGCTCCGACCGTGGGACTCCGACACCAGGGCCAGCTAAGGGCTCTAGCTCCGAGGGTCCTTCTGAGTCGAGGAAGGCCCCAACCAAGGTGTCGCTGATGGCGGCAGTAAGCTCCGAAGGGCCTTCCAGAGCTACTACCCCAGTTGCGACCGGGTCAGGCTCCGAGCGTCCGACAAAGAGGTTCCGCGCTAGCTGGAGTGGAAGTCTCCCAAGGTCAATTTGCTTTTTTACCTCAATTGATCGTTTCTGTTGTAATCACATTTTTAGTTTCTTCGTCCTTCATCCACAGGGTATCCAAAAAAGGGGCTAAAGCTCTGGTTCCTGTGACAGCAGCTGATGCTGCGCAGGCAGAGGCTCTGGCTCCAGTTCCAGCGCCGCCCCAGGTGGTGGTTGAGGTCTCGGCAGCTCTGGTGCCAGCTGTTGAGGTTCTGGACCTCGACTCATCTCTCGATGCTCCCGTGGTAGCGCCGGACCACAGGAATGAAGATGTACCGGCGACACCAGCTCCGGAGGTTGAAGCTCCGGTTTTGAATGCTGTAATGAGGAACGCTCCGACCTCAAAGTCGGAGGTAGCTGCAGTTCCGGCCTTGGGACCGAATGTTATTGAAGCCCCGGTGGCAGAGCTGGTGGTTGATGAAGTTCCGACGCCTGAGCCAGTTGTTGTGGAGGTGCTGACACCCGAATCGGTGGAGGTAGAAGCACAGGCACCTGAACTGGCGGTGGAGGAGGCACCAGCGTCGGAGCCGGAAGTGGCCTCAGCTCCGACCGAATCTTCAACGCCTGCCCCGGAGGTGGTAGTTCCGGAGGTACCCACGTCTGAGCCAGTGTGCCAAGACGAAGCGGCCGGTCCCTTACCTGAGGGACCAGTTGATGACGACCTGGCGGCGGGATCTTCGGAGCCGACTCTGGAGGTAGAAGCTCCTATTGCCGGACCTTCCTCGGCGGCGATCGAGGCTATCATGGAGGGCGGACCTAGTGCCGAGGAAGCTTAGGGGACCACTCTTCTAGAGTGGGACCTAATTTTTGTTATGGAGAACCTGCTGGAGTTAGCGGAGAGGACCCCGATAGGTCCGGAGCCGATCCCCCTATCGTTATCCATCGACAACGCCTGCTCCAGCCTTCGTTAGGTCCAGCTTGCCTTTTACCATGACAGCAAGGCCCTCGAGGAGGAGCACCAAACCCTTAGGAGGTGGCGCAACCGGCTCCAATTCGAGACCAAGCTGGCGCAAACAAGGCTGGCCGACGATAAGGAGTGGGTTAAGAGGGAGAAGGCCCGGATGGAGTACTGGGGCCAGCTGCTAGACGAGAGAGAGAGAGCATGGTGTGATCCCTAGACAACTAGTCCAGGGCTATACACGAACAGGCTGTGGGTGCTAATGACGCAGCGAACGATCGCCAGGAGCAGCTCACTACCATCCACGAAAGCCTCGTCAAGCGCCGGGAGGCTCTTGAGGAGCGGTAGAAAAAACTCGAAGATCAAGAGCAAAAACTCCTGGAGCTGAGGGATTAGCTCGTGAAGAGGGAGGATGAGCTCGCTCAGAGGATGGCTCTGGGTGACAAGAGCCTAGCAGAGTGCACTAAGAACCTGGAGGAGCTCTGCGAGAGCGAGGAGAAGAAGGCCTGACAGCGGGGACATGACCTCACCAAAAGGGAGAACGAAGTCGCTGCCAGGGAGAAGAAGGTGCGAGGCCAGGAGAAAGACCTAGTTTACTGCCGGGACAAGATCCACGTCCGGGAAGAGGAGCTTGCCAACCTCGAAAGGAAAGTTGCTGAAAGGATTCAGCAGCACGCCAAAGAGGTCGAGCGCCTTGTCCGGGAGGGTTCGGAGCTTGCGGCGACCAAAAGGTCCTTGGAAGAGATGCGAGGCTCAAGGGATGCGGAGTCCCAACAAGTATGGGACTTCTTGGGCAAAGCCAATGACGCGCTGACACCGTTGGGCTTTAGTCCCGTGCGTCCGAACGATCCGGAGCCGAAGCTGGACCATGCGCTGAAGGCGTTGAGCTCGGCGGGCAACAAACTCAACAAGATGGGCGATGTCATCGCGGATCAGTTTGAAACAGAGGGAAAATCTCTTGCACAGAACATAGCAGAATGCATGCTGACGTGCTACACAAGTCGGGATCCTCACATCCCACTAGATCTGGTGCTTGAAGGTCCCATCGACGGAGAGTGAGATGCCGCCAAGGCCAGCGTGTCGGAGGTTGCCCAGAAGGTTGCCTCGTTCTTCCGTAGGATTTAGGACTTTCTCCTTGTAGCTCCCACTTGTATCTTCTCTTTTTTTTTCTCCAATTTTGTAATCTCTTGTCCTTAGATGAATGAAATCCAAGAAATTTATGAATTTCATTTTTTGTCTTCAACCTTTGTCTCACTTGGCCCCCTGGTAGATGTACACAATTTGATTGCGAACATGTAACAAAAGGATGTAGCATTTTGTTGAAGAATTGATAACTTCAAACTTGTAGAGTAAAGGTCCGAAGTCGTCGACAGCATGCGCCCCCTAAGGTTGTCAGAGCTTAGTAGCTCCGGCAGTGACCATTGTCAACACGTAGAGCGTCGACAGCAGACCCCATTAGGGTGTCCTTCATCTTTTCTTCACGTTGATGGCTGGCCCTCTGGTTTTGTCGGAACTCGACAGCTCCGGCGACGCCTACTATCAATGTTTGAAACATCGACAGTGGGCCACCTTAGGGGATGTCGGAGCTTTGATAGCTCCGGCATCATTCACCATCATCATGAGATTTTTTATTTTTCCTGCACACTGAAGTCAATAAAAACAGTAAAATCCATTTCTTATCTATAACTCGTTTGCGGCTTACTATTCCCGAAAGAAATTTTTAGGTCGACAGCAATTTTATGTACAATCAATTGCATTTGCTTGTTTTCTCCAGGTCCGATCATTTTCTGGACTCACCATACTCAGGCCTGCTGGGGTGTAGGTAGAGTGGCGTACTTAGGGTGCAGGACCAAGCTAAGTCGATAGCACACTCTGGACCTAGATTGGCTTGTCGTTCAGGCGAGTAGGCCATTCAACAATGTTAAGACCCGAAAGAATTAACAAAGCAACTTGAATTATATATGAATTGTTTGAGCTAAAGTTTCTTGAGAATTGCACAACTTTGTTATAGACAAGAAAGAGAAAAATAAAAAAGAATGAGCCTGTACAAAATAAATGCACGTGGAGTCTGTTTTCACATAATGATGTCTTTCACTATAGGCCCGGGGTACAGGGGAAACAAGTACACTCTTAGGGTACGGAACCAGGCTAAGTGTGTTACATTTCTTGTTTGATCCAAGGTAACTAGCTACACTTTTAGTTCTGAGACTGTGTCAAGTGTTGCCTTGACTTTGCGGACCTTCCGGGAAAGGTCCGGCTGTCCTCCTGGAGGAGCTACCCGACTCTGTACAATGACGCTATAACATACATCACATGTAATTACAGACTCACCTCCGTGATATTACGCGTAGAACTTACGGAGGTGCTCAATGTTCCAAGGATTAGGGAGCGGTGTCCTATCCTCGGTTGCCAAGCGAACGCATCCGGGACGGGATACTTTGATCACTCGAAAGGGTCCTTCCCAGCCGGGGCAAAGTTTGTTTAACCCTTCTCGAGTTTGTATTCTCCATAGCACCAGATCGCCTTCCTCGAGCTGTCGGTTATGCACATGCCTTTGGTGATAGCGCCGGAGCGCTTGGAGGTATCGTGCATTTCGAACAGCTGCTCGACACCTTCCCTCTTCAACGAGGTCAATGTCTTCACATCGGAGTTGGTCCTGCATGGCTTCATCGAAGGTCCGGACCCAGAGTGATCCCAAGGTGATTTCCGGAGGAAGGATTGCTTCAGCTCCGTACACCAAGAAGAAGGGTGTCTCTCGAGTTGACCGGTTTGGAGTTGTCCTGTTTGCCCACAAGGTGGGCAGAAGCTCTTCAACCCAGTTGGCTTCATGTTTTTCCAGGCGCTCATATGTGCGCGTCTTGACTCCTTTTAGGATATCTGCATTTGCTCTCTCAGCTTGGCTATTGCTTGCCGGGTGAGCTACGGAAGCGTAGCTGACTTGAATGCCGAGGTATTTGCAATATCCTTGGAATGGAGAGCTTGTAAATTGGGTCCCATTGTAAGTAATGATCTTGTTTGGGACTCCAAATCTGCATACTATGGACTGCAAGAAATTGATAGTTGATTGCTTGTTTATTGTCACAACTGGAGTTGCTTCCGGCCACTTGGTGAACTTGTCGACGGCGACATACAGGAACTTGTAACCTCCGACGGCTCTTGGGAAAGGTCCCAAGATATCCATCCCCCACACGGCGAATGGCCATGTAGGAGGTATCATTTGTAGAGGTTGAGCTGGTGTGTGAATTTGCTTTGCATGAAACTGGCATGCTTCACATTTCTTCACTAGCTCGGTTGCATCCTGGAGTGCTGTAGGCCAGTAAAAACCATATCGGAAGGCTTTACCGACCAATGTGCGGGAAGACGCGTGGTTCCCACACTCGCCTCCATGGATTTCCGTGAGGAGCTCGCGGCCTTCTTTCGTTGTAATGCACCGCATTAGGACGCCATTGGCACCATGCCGGTAGAGATCCCCTTCTACCAGTGTGTATCTTTTAGCCAATCTAACTATCCAGTCAGCAGATACATTGTCATCAGGAAAGATGTTGTCTTTCAAGTAGCTCTGGATCTCCGAGATCCATGCATCGGAGCTAACTTGAGCTTCTGAGTCTTGCGTGCTGGGTTGCTCGGAGCTTCCTGCAGCACCTACAACCCTTGATGGACGCCATGGTAATAGGGCCATTGGGACCGCCAACTTCGAGGTGCTGGTCTCGCCCCCTTCGCTCAATTCGGCAGGCTGAGCTGTTGGTCTTGACAATCTCCAGACGAAGGTTCTGTCAGGAACCAGAGCTCCGGTTGAAGCTTTCGTCGAGAGTTCATCAGCTTCAGTGTTGTTGAGACGCTGGACATGGCAAAGATCCAGGACTTCAAAATCCTTCTGAAGATTTTGGACTTCAAAAAGATATGCATCTAGTTGAGGGTTGTTGCAGCAGCATTCACCTTTGACTTGTTTTATTATGAGCTGGGAATCACCCTTTACCAACAGCTGCTTGACACCATATGATAGTGCCACCTTGAGCCCATAGATTAGTGCTTCATACCCCGACATGTTGTTGGTCACCTTGAAGTCAAGGTGAACCATGTATTTGACCTTCTCCTCGGTCTGAGCGAGGAGAAGGATTCCAGCTCCGGCCCCCTGCTTCTGCACGGAGCCGTCGAAGTAGAGAGTCTAGTGAGGCTCAGTGAAGACCGGAACCTTGGGTCTCGGCTTCTGCTCACTGGGGCCCCCAGGATTTGATGGAGAGGGGGTCCACTCCGCCACAAAGTCTGCCAATGCTTGACTTTTGATCGCTTGTCTTGGGACGAATTCAAGATCAAACTCAGCCAATTCCGCAGCCCACTTTGCAATGTTCCCAGTAGAGTTGGGGTTATGCAAGATTGCATGCAGCGAATAAGAGGTTACCACTGAAATCTTGTGAGCTTGGAAGTAGTGATGAAGCTTCCTAGAGGCAATAAGAACTGCGTAGAGCAGCTTATGCACCTCTAAGTACCGAGTCTTGGCATCGTAGAGTACCTCACCGATGAAGTACACTGGGCGCTGGACTGTCCGGACCCTCCTGGAGGGGCCCAGAGCTTCCTCCCCATCAACCCGGACCCTCCCGGAGGGGTCCAGAACTTCTTTGGGGACCTCCGGGTTCTTGCTAGAAGAACCCAGAGCTTCTCCTGAAGTGACCCGAACCTTCCCGGAAGGGTCCGGATCTTCTTGTTCAGCAACGGTAACTCCTTCATTTGAAGGAGGTTGATCCTCTGATGTTTCATCTCGATGATCCGGGTCTGGGAGATGGGACCCAAACTCACCTCAGGTAGTTTCGGACCATCCCGGAGGGGTCCGGATTCTTGAACTGGGGATGGTTCTGGTCTTTCCGCAACCAGGACCATGCTAACAACTTCGTCAATTGCTGAAATGTAAAGCAGAAGTGGCTCACCAGGGTTCGAAGCTACCAAAGTTGGTAGAGTGGTGAGGAGCTGCTTTAGCTCTTGGAAAGCCTTTTCTGCTTCTTCAGACCATTGGAATGGTCCGGACTTCCTCAATAATTTGAAGAAGGGTAGCGCTCGTTCCGCCAGTCTTGAAATGAACCGGCTGAGGGCAGCTAGACATCCAATCAGCTTCTGGACATCCTTGATGCGAGCTGGTGGCCGCATGTCTTCAATAGCTTTAATCTTCGCCGGATTCGCCTTTATTCCTCGATGGTTCACAAAGAATCCAAGAAGCTTTCTGGAGCTAACCTCGAAGACACACTTGTCTGGGTTCAGCTTTGTGCGTGTGATTCGCAACTTGTCGAAGACAACTTGCAAGGTGTCAAGAAATGACTCCTTGTTCTTGATCTTGACGACGATATCATCAACGTAGACTTCTACTACATCTCTGATGAGCTCACCAAATGTTTTGTACATAGCTCACACAAATGTTGAAGCAGCATTTTTGAGACCGAATGGCATGGCAGTGTAACAGTACAATCTATCTACAGTGATGAAGGCCGTATGCTCTTCATCTTCTCTAGACATTCTGATTTGATGATACCCAGAATATGCATCTAGGAAACACAGTAATTTACACCCAGAGGTGAAATCCACTATATGATCTATTCTAGGTAGTGGAAATGGATCATTTGGGCATGTCTTATTCAGTGTAGTGTAGTCGATACACATCCGAAGCTTCCCGCTGGCCTTAGGTACAATGACTGGGTTTGCCAGCCATTTTGGGTGGAATACTTCCTGGATGAATCCAATTTCGAGCAACTTCTTCACTTCTTGACGTATGAAGTTTTGTCGCTCTACTGATTTCTTCCGAGGCTTCTGATGTACAGGTCGAGCGTCGGGACAAATATTTAGATTGTGCTCAATCACATCCCTCGGGATCCCAGACATTTGCGACGGTTGCCAGACAAACACGTCGACGTTAGGACGGAGGAAAGTGATGAGCGCGAGTTCCTATTTGTCATTCAGACCTCCCGATATACGGGTGGTCTGAGCAGCGTTGGAACCAATTTGGATGACTTTGACGGGAATGTCGGTGTCGCCGCTTGTTTGTACACGAGGTGCGGAGGTTGAGCCTCGATGACGAATGCTCGGGGGCTTTGGAGCTTGCTCCTTTCCGGATTCTTCCTCCTGCGCTGTAGCAAGCGCGTGGAGTTCTTCTAGAGCTGTAACTCCGGCGGTGCGATCCCCGCGGATCCGGAGAACACCTGAGGGTGTTGGCATCTTCGACACCAAGTAGCCATAATGAGCAGCAGCCATGAATTTGTACAAAGCTAGCCTGCCCAAGATGGCGTTGAATGATAAGTTGATCTGCGCCACATCGAAGACCAACTTCTCGGTCCTGTAATTCTCCCGAGTTCTGAAGGTCACCGGGAGAGTAATGGCACCGAGTGGAGTTATGGCCCCCGGACCTACTCTGGAGAAAGGTCGAGAGGGGCAAAGATCCAAAGGTCGGAGTTGAAGCTTGACAAAGGCTTCGAAGGTTATGAGGTTAAGCCCCGAACCTCCATCCACCATTACGTGGTGGAGCTGGATGTTATTGATGGTCAGAGATACCATCAGTGGAAGTTGGCCAGCTCCGATCATGTTCCGAGGGCAGTCTGAAGCATCGAAGGTGATGGCAGTATCCATCCACTTCCGATGAGGCTCCGCCCTGGCCGTGGGAGCTACAGAGACCATGTTCCGCCGCATTGTCTTGAGGACACGACGAGAAGAGATGTCCCACGAACCACCAAAGATGGTGTTCATGGTCTTCCGATGCTCGTTGTCGGAGACGTCGGAGTCATCGTCAATGGAGGTGTAGACAGCCTTCAAGACCTCTTTAGGGTCCTGAAAGCCTAACTCCTCTTCAACCAGAGATTCATTGACTTTTTGTTTTCCTTCCCTTTGACGGATAAGAGCTTCTTCCCGGCGCTTGTTGTAGCGCTCGGCAAGGTTCTGGACCTCTCGACAGTTTTCCATGTTGTGGCTGTCTGTCTTGTGTATGGGACACCATATCTTGGAGCTGCCACCATCTTCAGACAACGGCCGAGATCGTTTCTCGGGGCGTGGCCCCCGGCCACCCGGACCTGCAGCAGCTGCAGCAGTAGGTGTGCCGGCCGACGGCTTCTTCTTGCCATTGGACTTTTTCTTCTTCTTGCCAATCCTAGAGGTAGTGGCTTCACCCTTGGAGGACTTTTTGTTGGCCTCTGGAGATGGTTGGGAGTGCATTTCACGACCCTCTGCAGCCTTGGCACACTTGTCTGCCAAGCTGAAGAGTTCTGTGACGCTGGTGACTTCCTTGGTCCCCAGCTTCTCCAGCATCTTCTTATCTCGAACGCCCTTTCTGAATGCTACAATAATAGAAGTGCTTGAGATAGAAGGAATGGTATTTTGTACCTGGAAGAACCTCTGGATGAAAGATCGCAAGGACTCTCCCCATTTTTGTTTGACAGCAAAAAGATCCAGTTCCGTGCGTGTATGAGCTCCCGAAATTGTCTGTGTCTGTTGGCACAACTCCACCCAACTATTTATGGAGTCAGGCGGTAGGCTCATGAACCAAGACCTAGCGGTCCCAGTCAAAGCCACAGGGAAATAATTGGCCATCACAGCCTCATTTCCCCCAGCCGCAAGGATAGCGGTGGAATAGATTTGGAGGAATTCAGCGGGATTGACAGTCCCGTCGAATTTCTCTGGCAGGTGAGGCCAGAACTTCTACGACCATCTGGCCATGCGTAGGTGCATGGCCAAGGCAGAACAGCCTCCTCTTACTCCCTCAGGAGCAGGACTGTCCCGGTCCTCTCGCCTCTCATGAGCACGCTCGATGTGGACGCGACCGTCCTATTGTCGGTAACAACGATTGAGCTCCACCTAGATGTCATGAGTCGAAAGCCTCGTTATCGTGTGAGTACGTCGAGCCCCAGAAGGCAGCGACGTCGCCTGTTGATATGCAACATGCCTCCCTTGCTGCGAAGCTTGCGGATTGAGTCTACCCGACAAGGTCCGATGCTGCGATGGGGCCCGCCCTAAGGGGGGAGGACCTTGATTGCTGATGCGATCGGCTGCTGCTGCAACCAGATGATCCACATAAGCTCTCCACTGCTCCATCGCACCCTGGGGTGCTCCTGGAGGCGGTGGACGTTGGAGAAGAGCACGCGCAGCGTTAAGCGCGTGTTCAGGGTTGTTGTTCGCTGACGCAGTGACCGACGTAGACGCTCCATCTCGCTGTCCAGCTTGATTCACCGGAGCGGATGGTGGTCGTGGTGGCATGACTCCTGTTGGAGCCACATTACCTGTTGGATGTTGCATGTTGGAGGGATTGTCTCCAGCAAGTTGCACATCATGGTTGCCGTTGGACGATCCAGCAGCAGAATTCACCATCTTAGAATCTCAGGCGCCCCTAGCTGGCACGCCAACTGTCGGAGTCTGGTTCCAGCAATTCTCCCGGTACTACTGTTAGTAGCCCGCGGAGTTTCTTAGTTCGGTTAGGGCGTGCGGAGATTCCGAGAAAGATGGCGAGTGGACACGAGGATTTACGTGGTTCGGGCCGCCTGAGCGTAATACCCTACTCCACGGGGTGTGTTGTTGTTGTATTGAGCGTCTGAGCGCTTGAGTGTGAGAGAGGCTCCAAAAAAGGGCCCCCCTCATGTATCACTCGGCCAGTCCTTTTATAGTACAAGGATTGGTCGTTACATCATCAGTCTGGCTCGACATGTGGCCCTGGCGGTTACTTATGCTTAATACACAGTTAATGTACTTAATTCCCCTGAACAGTGTGGTAACGCGCCTTAATGGTGGCGTTACTGGTATTACGGGTTTTCCTCCGATCGTGTGTCATTAAGATATCATTAATGAAACATAATCGGGTCTTGAAGTCTTTAATGTTCCCTGAAGGTCCGAGCCGTTGGAGGTCCACCAATATGCCTGTTGAGGTTGAAGGTCCGGCGGTTGGACGCGTGGCAGCTCTGGAGCTTACCGTCTTGGACGAGTAGGTCCGGTGCTATTGTACACGCGTCAGTACCGGATCTTTCCTCTATCGGGGGTTAGGTCCGAAGGTGTCGCACTGGTATCTAGTCTGGAGCTTTCCCATGAGTGAATGTAGCTCCAGTTTTATGATACACGTGGCAGCACTGGGACTAACCATAGAAGGGAGGCAGGTCCAGTTCCGTGTGACACGTGGGGCCTTCAGAGATCTTCAACTCAGATAGGTGGAATTTCTTTGCACTCTTCACAGTTCCAAGGGGTATCCGGTACGTACGGTACCGACAATGTTGTCTTTATGTTTCATCTACCAGTAGTACATAATCAGCAAATAGCATACATCAAAGAATATCTTGTCGTATATCATTTCTCACCTATCCATAGTTAAGAAAAAAATATGGTCTTAATCTGATCCTTGGTGAGTCCTATTATGATTGGAAATGCATTGGCCTCACTATCACTTACATGTACACTTGTGACAACATTATCAAAATATCTTTTGATAAGGGTAATGTACATTGTTGTGACTTTATATTTCTCTAGCGGCCACCATATGACAGTCCTTGGTATCTTATCATATGTCATCTCTAAGTTAATGAAAACAATATGTAGATCTTTATCCTCCTCTTATATCTTCCACAAGCTAACGAAATAATAAAATTGTCATCATAGTAGACTTTCTAGGCATCAAGCTAATTAATTTTTAGTGACATTAGTCATTCTTTCCAAGCATGCTCAACAACTCTCTCAAAGTTTTATATTATGACTCATAACCTTAGTTCCTTGACAATTAGTACAAATTTGAATATCATTCTTGAAGATAGATACTAAATATACTTTTTCTCCACTCCCTAGACATCCCGTTTGACTGAAATATGTGATTGAATAGATTGGTTAGAAATACTATTGTTGCATCTACAAGACATCTCCACAACTCATAAGGACATGATTGGGGTTGAGGGTCTTTCCTTATTTAATTTTTTAATATCTCCTTAACATTAAACTCTTGTATCCTTCGCACGAGCTACCTGTTGGTGTTATCAAATGAGTCATCAAACTCGAGTAAAATGCTCCTATTCACATAATTGTATAACTCTTTAGAGTAATCTCTTCACCATTGACTAGAATTCAATTTATCTCATCCTTGATGCATTTAACTTGCTTGAGATCCTCATCTTTCTCTCATGATTTTTTGTCATTGTATATGTCGTCTTTGTTTGTCTCTAGTTTCTCATGTAAATCATCATATAGGAACGTCCATATGCTTTATTCGCAACCCATCTTTTATCTTTTCTTGACCTCTTTGTACTTTGCATGTTGCTTTTGCTTCTATTATGAGGTCAACCCTTATAACACTCCTCCTTCTTTTCCTTTTAGAATACTCATCCTCCCATCACGTTTATTTCATGTTTCATATCCTTTTTCATCCTAAGCACCTGTGTAACTACCTTTCTAATGCAAGTTATCCACAAGTCGCTCTTCATTCGAGGTCTTTATGTAACCATCCGCTCTTTAAATGATTGTTGCGCTTCTCCTTTCAGCTTCCACCATTTTGTTCTTGTGATTTTGACATCTTTGTCTCAAAAAGATGTTTGTGAAAGCGAAAGACGGCTACTACAAGCTTATGTTGTGCTACAACATACATTTTGGAATTCACCTTATAATCTAAACCATTCCCTATCCTTCTTCTACTTAGGGACCAAGTTAATATGGCTAGAGTGTTGGGTACTACTAAATGTTACTAGGTGAGATCACCTCTTTTCGAAGAAGATGCTATCTACCAATAATACAGACTATGACAAAGTCTAGTATGTTCTTACTCTCCTGTTTTGTGTTGCCATACCTAAATTCTCCATGTATCCTCTCAGATCCTATGTTAGTTGTACCACATGAACATTGAGATCTTCTTCTCTGAGATGTTTCTCAGTTACTGATATGCCACTAACCATGTACTACAAGTCCTCCTAGAATTATCTCTTAGCGCTCACATCGGGCCCAACTTGTAGGGCACAAGTAATTAGTATGACAAGGTGCCCAATAGCTATTTGGACTAGGAAGATCCTATCCTCTAATCTTCAAACATCCATTACTTCATCCTTAAGACTCTTATCTATTAGAACACTTATGCTATTTCTAGTACAAGTCGAGGGTAAAACACTAAAGGTTGGCTCGACTTTCCTCGGCTTTTGACCCACCCATCAAGTCTCTAGTACACAAAGGATATTTACACATCTTCTAATTGCAACTTCCACCAACTCATGTAGCTTTTTTTTAAGAATCCTACATTTGAACTACTCATCCAAAGTTTTTTTCTCTACTAGCTTTTTGACTCTTTGAATTTTCTGAGTGAGATGCAAATACATTTGCTCACTTATCACTACATACGAGCGATGATGTGGCGCACAACTAAGACGGTGACAGCTCGACCCCTGCTTACTTAAAACCACACCCATATCACGATATGACGTGCCGCTAAGAGGGTACAACCCAATTAATTTCAACTAAGTTTCATCACCATAACAGTGACTAGTTTATAGTTGCTGGCTTATCAACCCTATCACAACCGCTTCCACTTTGCACGGGTTGGGACGGGCTATGTTAGGAC
This sequence comes from Tuctoria greenei, assembly GCA_036927565.1. Classification (NCBI taxonomy): domain Eukaryota; kingdom Viridiplantae; phylum Streptophyta; class Magnoliopsida; order Poales; family Poaceae; genus Tuctoria; species Tuctoria greenei. The sequence goes on along the minus strand of JAYESD010000003.1, from coordinate 184,356,755 downwards.
AACATAGGCGAAGTTACACTGTTAACAGGATAAACAACAATAGTTTTATTATAAAAGGAGTAAGAAAATTGAGTTTTTGTTGACGGCTACTAACGTCACAGATATAAATCTGCAAGTGCACGAAAGCTATCGATGTAGCATTTCCTCTTTAAGAGTATTCCCAAGAGTGTTATTTATATTTTCCCAAAGGAAGACTAGGTGGAAGCAAAGCAATCATCAAATGGAGAGGGTAGGTTGGTCTAGGTAGGGTTCTTGCAAGGATGGGTGAAACACCCTCATTTTCATGCATCATGCATTGTATACATTCTAATACATGTTTAACATCAATCCACGTAAAAAGGAACAAGTTTAAAATGAATTAGAGGCAAAAGAACACTTAGAAGTATGTACAAGTACGGACTTCTCTGGTTTGTACCCCGTACTTGTCCGATTTCCCTCTTTGTTGCCCTCCGGACTTATCCGTTTTTGCTGCGGACTTGTCCGATTGAGTCTCTGTACTGTTCCAGACTTATCCGTAATTGAGTGCGGACTAGTCTTATCTTTGGTCCATTTTTTCCAATAAGTTGCCAAATCCCCGGACTTGTCCGATCTATGCCGGACTTGTCCGTTTTGCTCTCTGGACAAGACCGAACTTGTCGGGACCTCCCAGCGGTTTTGTCCGATATTGTTTCTATTCCAAAACAGACTTGTCTGGTCCATTGTGCGGACTAGTCTAGTCTGCTGAGTTCCACTCGGTTTCTGTTATTTCCTCAAGATTTTTTTTGGGTAACCTCATTATTTAGGCCCAAGAACGTCGTGCCTAACCCCTGTGGAGCCCATGTGGGACCCCTACATGACCTCCACCCACCTTAGACTCGAATTGCATCAAACCCTAGCCTCCACCTCTATATAAACAACCCCACCTCTTAACTTTACATCCTTTTGCCTCAATTGAAAGAACACAAACCCTAGTTCATGGAGAGCGACCATCAAGGAGGGAGGAGGAGATCCCGAGCAAGAAGAAGAAGAGGAGGAAACGAAAGAGGATCAAGTAATCAAGATCTTCATCGACTTTGCGTTCTTTGTCGCCAATTCACCTTCAACTCTTCATCACCAACCCTAGATTGTCAAGATCCAAGTTTCATCTTCAATTTTTGATCTTTGGAGTTCTAAAAACGTGGTATACCTTATACTTCCTCTTTCTCACGTCAATTCAACCCCAATTTTCTCATATCAGAAAAACCCTAATTTGCAGTCTGTCTAGGGCGGACTAGTCCGGCCCCTGAAACCGGACTTGTCCAACCTTTGAATCTGGATTGTGCTAAATTAATTCCAAATTGACTCGAATCAATTCCAAACCTGTTCAAACTTGTTAAAAACTATTAGAACCAGATAGTGAACATTAATAGCAACTCGTTAACAAGTTTCACTTCATAATTGTATTAATCATGCATGTTATGACATATTGAGTACTATATGCGCATTATTTGATTGAATTGTGTGTCTTTCATGTTCATTGCGCGAAATAGAAGGTTTTGCACTAGAGAGTGCTGCGGAGGACCTCCAGTACAATAATTTTGAAGACTTTGACCCAAACCAAGCTCAAGAGCAAGGCAAGTGTCCTTGAACATATTGATCTTGTTTTTTAAAATGTTTTGTTTGCAAAATTACATGCTCGTGTCAAATTGACGGGAAACCAATGATAGGTGTTTACTAGACTTGTTTGACCATTCTTGTTTCTTAAGATACATTGTAGAGAGTCGGGAAGAGCTTTTCACCTTTTTGCTTTGCTATAATTAATTGGGATGGGAAAACAACTATACTATTTAATTATGCATTGAACTGGTCATTATGATATGGTAAAGGGTGATCTAGGCAAGCCTGGTATGTGGATGGGTTGGATGTTATGGTGGTTTGCTTGCTTTAGATCTAAGAGCCGGTTCATGCGAGAGTATGCCAGGACAACAGTGCACCACAAGGCCAAGTATGGGTGCGACGTAGCTGATTAATTTGGGTCTGCTAGTATTGAATGGATCATTTGGCGCACCGGGTAAGGGGAGTCGGATTGGGTTTGAATATGGTTGGCGGGACTCCCTAGGATCTGAATGGCACAAGAAGGGGCCCTTGGTTGAATATGTGCTCAGTTGGAGACATCACCACCGGTGAAACCTCAGCGGGTCCGTACATGCTAGTAGTCCCTTTGTAAATGCTATTGTGTGATCTCTTGGCCATACACCTAAGGAAGTATAATTGGCATAATGGAGGTTTTCCTTTAGTCGCCGACGGGTGATGAAATCACAAACAAATGGGTAAAATGGTACAAACTCTGCAGAGTGTTAAAAACTATCATGATAGCCGTGCTCCCGGTTATGAGCACCTGGACAACTTCCATGATTAGAGGAAACTTGGGATTTGGGATTGTTATGGTTTGGTACTGGTTATGATAATTATTATGGTTTATGGCAATGGATATGGTTAATGGTAATGAGAAATCTGGTACAATGGATGATGGATATGGAATATGGACTGGTACTATGTTATTAATTATGGTTTATGATGGGATTACTTCACATACATATAATATATTGCTTTTCAAATGTTTAATGTACTTTTTAGCACTTAGCCATTATTATATTCGTCATTTGAATTAGATACATGTCATACTTTCCACACTTGCTGAGTACAACACGTAGTCACTCTTGCAATTCCCCCACCAACAGTTGCAGGTCAGGATTGGAGTACAACGATGATAATGCGGAGTTCTAGGCCGTGTCTGCCGTGAGCTTTTCCTGTGGTGTTGATTGGAGCTGCGCCACCCTTACGCCTTTTTTCTTAGTTTGCTTAGTTGCTTATTTAGTTATTTCCGCTGCATTAGTCAAACTTGTCATTGATATCCATTAGAGCTTGTATTTGAGTATATTATAAATTCTGTAATAAAAGTGGTTAATTAATCTTGTTCTGTGTTAATTTTCTGTATACTCTTTTGTGATTGCACTCGTGTATGTGTGTTAAATGTCCTGGACACACATATGCGTTCACTTGGTTCATTTTCGGAACCGGGTGTCACAAATTGGTATCAGAGCCACAGGTTGACCGTAGGACGCAACCTAGATAGAATGAACACTTTAGAGCACATAGGAGCACTCAGGAAGCAATGTGTTTTTGATTGGTGTGCTGTTTGCTTTGTATTTTTGCTTGTGCGCTTAGTAGAGGATTTTGGGATGCTTTAGCATTACCATGTCCCTATAGGCTAGTATAGATAGTTGCCTAGTTTCATATCCCTTGATGCATATAGTTGGGGACGTTTTCTAAATTCTTATCTCTTGCTTTTCTTCAGATGGTGAGGACTCGCAACCAGAGGGATGGCAATAATGTGGAGGAGAACAATGGAGCGCCTCAGAACAATAACGGACAAGGACCTGCCCAGGGAGCTATCAACCTTGAGTAGCTACTGGCTATGCAAAACCAGCTCATGCAGACCATGATACAGACTATGGGACAACTGTAGGCTGGCAACAACAACAATCAGCCCCACATGCCTCTACCGCCACCCCCACCCCCACCTCCTCATAATCAATAGGGATAATTCATGAGGACTAGGCCACATACCTTTGTTCAAGCTGCTGACCCTATGGATGCGGATGATTGACTCAAGTCTGTAGAGAAGAAACTTGCAATAGTCCAATGTAGTGACCGAGAGAAGGTGCTTTTCGCATCTCATCAATTTGTTGGAGCAGCTGCCGATTGTTGGGATTTTCTATGCAACGCCCATGAGAACCAAGAGAGGTTTACTTGGGCCGAATTCAAGGAGAGCTTCTGTTCTCATTATGTGCTAGAAGGTGTTATGATCTTGAAGAGGCAAGAATTTGAGAACCTGAGGCTGGGAAGATCGAGTGTGGGTGAATATATCAACAAATTCACTCAACTTTCAAGGTATGCGCCTAAGGATGTGAGTCAGGACAGCCAGAAGAAATACTTGTTCATGAGGGCTTGAACAATGAGATCCAGGTACAATTGCTGAATTGTGATTTTGCAAACTTCTAGAAGCTTGTGTAGCAAACAATTGTTGTGGAGAAGAAAGTCTGTGAGATGGAGCAAGACACCAAGAGGAAGGAGCCATATCAAGGACAGTAACAAGGGAGTAATGTGCGCCCCCGCTTTGCGCCACCCCATGCACCTTATTACAGCTCTTCTACTCATGTACATCACCCTGGTTATGCACCGCACCCATGTCAGTTTGTGCAGCAGCGCCCTGTCATGCAAGCACCTAGGCCTCCAATGCCTTTTACACCTCGTGCCAACTTTCCTGGTGACAATGCACAGAATCAAGTCCGTCCCAATAATTCTAGTGCAGTTAGGAAGTGCTACACTTGTGGAGAAGCAGGACACTTTGCACATCAATGTCCTAACTCAGCCTCGGTCAAGGAAACAATGCCCCAAGATAGAACCCAAGACCGAATGGAGGACAACCGCAAGCGAACTGTGGACAACAGAATTTTGCTCGTGGCAACGTGAACAATGTCTCTATGGAGGATGCTCAACAAGTGGATGAAGTGGTGATTGGTATGTTTCTCGCAAACTCCAACCCAACAACTGTGTTATTTGATTCTGGAGCATCACATTCATTCATTGCATCGAAATATGTTGCCAAGTATAGTTTGCCTATCTCTCATATGAAGTTTACCTTGTTGGTTAAGTCTCCTGGAGGAGAGATGAGGACAAATATAGTGTGTCCAAAAGTAAGCCTTAGAATAAGGGGGGTAGACTTCTTTGCCAACCTCATTGTCTTGAATTCTCAAGGATTGGACATTATACTTGGTATGGACTAGTTGAGGAAGCACAATGGAGTCATTGAATGTGCCACGAAGACGGTGAAGTTGACCAATGAGGAAGGGATCACCATAGAATTTGAAGCATCTCAACATGCACCGAAGCAATTGGAGCTGAATCACATGGACAGTGCCGCAATTGAGGAGATTCTAGTGGTGTGTGAATTCTTGGACGTGTTTCTGGATGAGTTGCCAGGTATGCCGCCTGATCGAGACATTGAGTTTGTTATTGATTTAATACCTGGAACTGCACCAGTAGCTAAGAGGCCATATACGATGCCTCCTAAGGAATTAGCGGAGCTCAAGAAGCAGATTCAAGAGCAACTAGATAAGGGTTTTATTCGCCCAAGCTCGTCGCCATGGGGAGCCCCAGTGCTTTTCGTAGATAAGAAGGATGGATCCCAGAGAATGTGTGTAGATTACCGGTCTCTCAACAAGGTTACAATCAAGAATAAGTATACACTGCCCTGCATTAAAGATCTGTTCGACCAGATGAAGGGATCTAGAATCTTCCCTAAGATCGATCTTCGGTCAGGATATTTCCAAATGAAGATTAGACCGTCAGACATACCCAAGACAGATTTTAGGACACGGTATGGATCATGTGAGTACACCGAGATATCCTTTGGATTGACCAATGCACATGCCTACTTTATGCACCTCATGAATAAGGTCTTCATGGAGTACTTAGATAAGTTTGTTGTGGTGTTCATTGATGACATTATGATATACTCGAAGGATGAGAAGGAGCATGAGGAACACTTGAGGCTTACATTGCAGAAATTGAGGGAGCATCAATTGTATGCCAAGTTCAGCAAGTTCCCATTTTGGTTGAAAGAGGTGTCGTTTTGGGGTCATATCATCTCGGGAGGAGGAGTATCGATTGACCCAGGAAAAGTGAGAGACGTGTTGAAATGGGAACCACCGCAGGATGTAAAGGAAATAAGGAGTTTTCTTGGGATGGCTGGATATTATCGTAGGTCCATCAAGGACTTTTCCTAGATAGCCAAGCAATTGACGGAGTTGCTAATGAAGGGGAAAGCTTTCCAATGGACTCAAGCTTGTCAAGAAAGTTTTGAGGAGTTGAAGAAAAGGTTAACTACAACCCCAGTTTTGATATTGCTGGATGTGAGCAAAAGCTTTGATATCTATTGTGATGCATCGAGACAAGGACTTGGATGTGTGCTCATGCAAGAAGGTCAAGTCGTAGCATACCATCAAGACAATTTAAGAAACAGGAGCCGAATTACCCAACACATGATTTGGAACTTTCAGCCGTGGTACACACATTGAAGATCTGGAGACACTATATCCTTGGACATAGGTGTGAAATTTATATGGATCATAAGATTCTCAAGTAGATATTCAGATAAACGGACCTGAATTTGAGACAACGAAGATGGTTGGAGCTTATCAAAGATTATGATGTGGGAATCAACTATCACCCGGGGAAGGCTAATGTAGTGGGCCGATGCTTTGAGTCGGAAAGGAGTAAGTCACCAGCTCACGGTTCGAGGATTGCCATCCGGGTTATATAAGGAGTTTGAACGGTTGAATCTCGAATTTGTAAATGAGATGGGAATAATGGAGTTAAATCTGACCTTGGAGCAAGAAATTCGAGAGGGTCAAACAAAGGATGAGGAAATTCAGGAGATCAAGGAAAGGACCCAAGAGGGAAGATAATTCAGATTTGATGAGGACGAACATGGTACCTTATGGCTTGGAAAAAGGATCGTTGTGCCTAATGTGAAGCATATTCGGGAGACGATACTAAAAAAGGCACACAACTCGCCACACTCAATTCATCCCGGTTGTATGAAGATGTATAAGGACTTGAATACTTGTTATTGGTGCCCTAGCATGAAAAATGATATAGCTAAATATGTGGTGTTGTGTGATGTGTGTCAACGGGTCAAGGCGGAACATCAAAGGCCGGCCGAACTATTGCAGCCATTGAAGTTTCCAGAATGGAAGTGAGAAGAAATCGGTATGGACTTTATAGTTGGATTGCCATGTACTCCGTCCGGATATGACTCAATATGGGTAGTTGTTGATCGGTTGATCAAATCAGCTCACTTCATCCCTGTGAAGACCAAGTATACTGCAATACAACTGGAGACCTATATATGCAGCATATTGTGTGCCGACGTGGAGTTCCAAAGAGGATAGTTTTGGATAGAGGTTCTCAATTTACCTCCAGGTTTTGGCAAAAATTGCATGAAGCATTGGGAACAAGGTTAAATTTCAGCTCAGCATATCACCCTTAAACGGACGTACAAACTGAGAGGACCAATCAGATTTTGGAGGACATGTTAAGAGCTTGTGCTTTGAAGCATGGAAAAAGTTGTGACAAGAGCTTGCCATATGCGGAATTCTCATATAACAATAGTTACCAAGCAAGCTTGAAAATGTCACCCTATGAAGCACTTTACGGGAGGAAATGTAGGACACCATTGTTCTGGAATGAGACGAGTGATAACCAAGTATTTCGACCTGATATGTTGCAAGAAGCTGATAAGCAAGTGCAGACCATCCGCGAGAACTTAAGGGCTGCTCAATCAAGACAGAAGAGTTATGCAGATAATAGGCAAATAAACTTATCTTTTGAGGTGGGAGACTTCGTATACCTCAAAGTGTCACCTATACGAGGTCACAAGCGGTTTAATGTCAAAGGCAAGTTGGCACCTCGTTATATTGGATTATTCAAAATTTTGGATAAACGGGGAGAAGTAGCATGTAAAATGGAGATGCCTGCACATATATCAGATGTTCACTATGTGTTTCATGTTTCCCAGCTCAAGAAGTGTTTAAGGGTACCGTAAGAACAAGTGCCAATGGAAGAATTGGAATTAGAGACAAATTTGACTTATGCTGAACAACTGGTTAAAATCTTGGAAACCAAGGAGAGAGTCACAAGGAACAAGGTTATTCAATGGTGCAAAGTTCAATGGAAACATCATACATAATTGGAAGCAACATGGGAGTTGAAGGATGATATCAAGAAGGAATTTCCCTATCTCCTCTCTTCCGTGTCGAATCTCGAGGGCGAGATTCATTTTAAGGGGGTAGGTTTGTAACACCCTCATTTTCATGCATCATGCATTGCATACATTCTAATACATGTTTAACATCAATCCACGTAAAAAGGAACATGTTTAAAATTAATTAGAGGCAAAACAACACTTAGAAGTCTGTACAAGTACGGACTTGTCCGATTTGTACCCCGGACTAGTCTGGTTTCCCTCTCTATTGTCCTCCGAACTTATCTGTTTTCGCTGCGGACCAGTTCGATTGAGTCTTTGTTCCGTTCTGGACTTGTCCGTGATTGAGTGTGAACTAGTCCTATCTTCCATCCGATTTTTCCAATAAGTTGCCAAATCCCCAGACTTGTCTGATCTATGCCGGACTTGTCCGTTTTGCTCTCTGGACAAGATCGAACTTGTCCGGACCTCCCAGCAGATTTGTCTGATATTGTTTTGTTCCAAAACAGACTAGTCCGGCCTGCTGAGTTCCACTAGGTTTCTGTTATTTCCTCACGATTTGTTTTTGGGTAATCTCATTATTTGGGCCCAAGAACATCGTGCCTAACCCTTTTGGAGCTCATGTGGGACCCCTACACGTCCTCCACCCACCTTAGACTTGAATTCCGTCAAACCCTGGCCTCCACCTCTATGTAAACAACTCCACCTCTTGACTTTACATCCTTTTGCCACAATTGAAAGACCACAAACCCTAGTTCGTGAAGAGCCGCCATCAAGGAGGGAGGAGGAGATCCCCAGCAAGAAGAAGAAGAGGAGGAAACGAAAGAGGATCAAATAATCAAGATCTTCATTGACTTTGCGTTCTTCATCGCCAATTCACCTTCAACTCTTCATCACCAACCCTAGGTCGTCAAGATCCAAGTTTCATCTTCAATTTTTGATCTTTGGAGTTCTAAACACATGGTATACCTTCTACTTCCTCTTTCTCACGTCAATTCAACCCAATTCTCTCAAATTAGAAAAATCCTAATTTGCAATCTGTCTAGGGCAGACTAGTCCGGCCCCTGAAACCAGACTTGTCCGACCTCTGAATCTGAGTTGTGCTGAATTAATTCTTGACTCGAATCAATTCCAAACCTGTCCAAACTTGTTAAAAACTATTAGAACCAGTTAGTGAACATTAATAGCAACTCATTAACAAGTTTCACTTCATAATTGCATTAATCATGCATGTCATGACATATTGAGTACTATATGAGCACTATTTGATTGAATTGTGTGTTTTGCATGTTCATTGCGTGAAATAGAAGGTTTTGCACTAGAGAGTGCTGCGGAGGACCTCCTGTACCAGAATTTTGAAGAGTTTTACCCAAACCAAGCTCAAGAGCAAGGCAAGTGTCCTTGAACATATTGATCCTGTTTTTAAAATGTTTTGTTTGCAAAATTGTATGCTTGTGTCAAATTGACGGGAAACCAATGATAGGTGTTTACTAGACTTGTTTTACCATCCTTGTCGCTTGGGATACATTGTAGAGAGTCAGGAAGGGCTTTTCACCTTCTTGCTTTGCTCTAATTAATTGGGATGGGAAAACAACTATACTATTTAATTATGCATTGAACTGGTCAATATGATATGGTAAATGGTGATCTAGGCAAGCCTGGTATTTGGATGGGTTGGATGTTATGGTGGTTTGCTTACTTTAGATCTAAGGACCGGTTCATGCAAGAATACGCCAGGACAACAGTGCCACCATGAGGCCAAGTATGGGTGCGTTGTAGCTGATTAATTTGGGTATTGCTAGTATTAAATGAATCATTTGGCGCACCGAGGAAGGGGAGTCGGATTGGGTTTATATATGGTTGGCGGGACTCCCTGGGATCCGAATGGCACAAGAGGGGGCCCTTGGTTGAAGATGTGCTCAGTTGGAGACATTGCCACCAGTGAAACCGTAGTGGGTCCGTATATGCTAGTAGTCCCTTTGTAAAGGCTATTGTGTGATCTCTTGGCCATACACATAAAAAAGTATAATTGGCATAATGGAGGTTTTTCCTTAGTCGCCGACGGGTGATGAAATCACAAACACGTGGGTAAAGTAATACAAACTCTGTAGAGTATTAAAAACTATTATGATAGCCGTGCTTCTGGTTATGAGCACCTGGACAACTTCCATGATTAGAGGAAACATGGGATTTGGGATGGTTATGGTTTGCTACTGGTTATGATAATTATTATGGTTTGTGGCAATGGATATGGTTAATGGTAATGAGAAATCTGTTACAATGGAGGATGGATATGGAATATGGACTGGTACTACGTTATTAATTATGGTTTATGATGGGATTACTTTACATACATATAATATATTGCTTTTCAAATGTTTTAATGTACTTTTCAGCACTTAGCTATTATTATATTCGTCATTTGAATCTGCTACATGTCATACTTTCCACACTTGCTGAGTACGACACGTACTCACTCTTGGAGTTCCCCCACCAACAGTTGCAGGTCAGGATTGGGAGTACAACGATGATAATGTGGAATTCTAGGCTGTGTCTACCGTCAGCTTTGCTTGTAGTGTTGATTGGAGCTATGCTACCCTTATGCCTTTTTGCTTAGTTTGCTTAGTTGCTTATTTAGTTATTTCTACTGCATTAGTTCAAACTTGTCATTAATATCCATTAGAGCTTATAATTGAGTATATTATGAATTCTATAATAAAAGTGGTTAATTAATCTTGTTTTGTGGTAATTTCATGTATACTCTTTTGTGATTGCACTCGTGTATGTGTGTTAAACGTCCTGGGCACACATATGCGTTCACTTGGTTCATTTTCGGAACCGGGTGTCACAATGGGTAAATGATAATTGGAGGTAGTGTGACACAGACAAGAGCATTCTATCCTAAGGGGGTAAATGATGTAAAGAGGGACTAGGCTAAGAGTTAGGCAAATACTCCTACTGTGCTTTTAATATACATATACATAACCTAAGTTAGTTACTAATGATCATATCAATTATGAATTCTCATGTTAAGTTGATCAACACATCGGGCACGGGTTTACCTCTAGCAACACTAGGATGACTCCTGCCAAGAGCATGTGGCATAGCCGAATGTGGAGGATTACAAAGGACAGATAGGGCTGTCACCACCTACTGTCTACCTCTTCAATCTGTGGGTCTACGAGACATTCAACGCTATTTATCTATCCTAGCACCATGCTACCATGTTATGTAATTACCTTAAGAGCCTAGGCACAAGCCATCCTAAGGCAATGAACTAAATCATCGTTGAACCAATGTTAATACATAGCATAAGTTATTCATATCAACATAAATCATGTCATAGCTAATTAGACTACAATGGGGGTTTGTAGTGTTTATGATGATATAATGAGAATGGTATAGCATAATCATAAATACTACTCCTACCACATATATGAAATCCACAATCAAACAAGAAACACTTCATCCAAGTATATGAACATCAGAAGACTAAAGATAACATCTTTATTAAGAGCAAAGTCACAAATACACATAGGAATATGAGAGCCATACCTTTCCCAATTAGGAATTGCGAAGAGACTCCTTCTACTCCTCTCCTACTTGGACTATGGACTAGAGGCTCTCCTCTCTACAGCCTAAACTCCTCTAAACCTATAGAGAGTAGTGGATACAATATAATGAATACTCAAGTGGTGTGTGTGTGAAGTGAGGGTAGGGGGTCCTATTTATAGGTGGAGAAGGGTTGATTCCCGCCACCAAAAGCGCGTGAATCAATTACCACTGACTTCTTCATGCCGGGAGGAGGCAAAACGTGCTGGTTGACCGAGTTTGGCACCGGGACCAAGTCGGCCGACTAGGGGTATCGGCCGACCTGGTCTCTGCACCGTTTCTCGTGTGCTTTCTCCAAGTCACTGCCAGGTGGGTCCCATACCTTGATATGGGTTCTACACCATTGGATGACCTTGGATACTTCTGTTTATGGGCCATTTGATCCATGTGGTGCCACCGTGAGACCTATGTGTGCTAAATACATTGGCTTTGACAATAAAAGTTTTGAATGCTGCCAAAACACCTTTTTAGCATGGTCCAACTCTAGCTCCGAGCTTCTGCAAGGTCCGACAATAGGTCCGACTTGGTTTGTCAAGGTCCAACATATTTTTGGGTAGCTCCGGTGAGCTTTATCTTTAGCTCCGGCATGTCTTTGTTAAGGTCCGATATGTTTTGCTAGGTCCGACTTATGTTGGTTAGCTCCGACATGTTTTTCTAGCTCCGGCGCTAGGTTGTACTAGCTTTGTAAGCTCCGGCGCTAGGTTGTACTAGCTTTGGTAAGCTCCGGCTCAAGCTCCGGTTAGTTTTGGCATGATTCGGAGCTTGATCTCAATGTTCCTACTTTTTCTGTGAAATGTTTTGAACTTGCTTTACATTGTTGGAAATATTGCTTAGTATTCTTTTGCTAAGTTTTTGGTGCATTTTGGATGATATGGTTGATATCATTTTGCTATGGTTTGCAACATGCTTCTATCAGGTGCTCACGTAAGATGTTGTAGTTTCAGAACTAACAAGAGTCAAGTCGAGGACTTGTGCTCGAAAGTATTGGTTGTTTATTCATGTGCAGGTGTTGCTTGAGTTCAAGACATGGCTGGTGACGGGATCCATTGAACTAGTCTTAGGGAGAAGATGAGGTTCAACAATCAAATTCGGGAGGAATTGTGGTTGAGTTGATCGGGAGGTCACGCAGCATGTATGAATCAAGAACAATGCATATGAACGTATCGTGGACGTCATTGGAAGATGTTTGCACGTATGCAAGGAGTACATGGTTCCGAGGCGTGATGAAGAGATGTGAACATAAAGAATTGGTCGGAAAGGTCCAACCGACTAGGATATGGACTCAAGCTGTGGCTGAGTCGTATTTAACTCAAATATGAAAAGATTTGAGTTGGTTATGATAGGATTTTGTGTGGGTCACGAATTTGAGTTGTTTTAGGAATGTGGGATACATTCCTAAGGTGTTTAGAAGTCTTAATATTGCTTCTATCTGCATGTAGAAGAGTCCTAAGCAGTTATAGAAAGTTTCGATTCGTGATTTGAGTAGAATTAGAGTCCTAGTTGAGATTGGGTTGGCCTAAGGGCTGGTTATATAAGCAAGGGAGGCCAGAGATCATGGTAGATGACTTTGGGGCTGTTCCTCTTGTGTTCTATTGTATAAAATTAGTAGTTGAAAGGAACCTTTGTGCCTTGTTCGTTTGATTTGTTCCAAAAAAGTTTTCCTCGTCGAGTTCTCTGCAGAACACTACCTTTCTTCGGTGGTTTTATCATAACTCGAGTTTTACAAGTCCAATTGACGTGATTCTTTTTGGTTTGTATTCACAACTTGATTATCTATCATAGGTCAAAATTTAACGGTCATTGGGTTTGTGGTTTCTGATCTACACGAGTTTCTTTGCAGCGTTCTAGAGCTATTTTTTCTCGGGTAGTGATGAGGACATCACTTCTATGGATACAAACAACACTCCATTGGACATACATGATGCAATCAATAGAGTTCACACACAACAATTAATTTCAGAGGTGAGCTCGCTCTTATATGTTTCCTTTTATGTTTTTGAGAATAGATTGCTACCTAATGATTTAATTGTTATTAGGATCCATGGAGAGGTTCAAGGAGTACTTGGAGTAAGTCTTAGGGACATAGAGGACCATTGAATACGTTTAAAGAAGATGGAAACCGAGCCCAACTCAAAATCATGTCCAACTCGGAGTTCAGGAGCAGTGCACACTAAAACGGACGCCTAGGACGCATACAAACTCCGTTTTGGACGTTGTACATATGCATGGAATGGGGAGAGGATAAGCTTTCAAATGGCGTTGGTCCCATATCAAAATTCTTTTGGACTCGACGGAAATCATTGAAACAAAATCGAGTTCAGAATCTGTTAGGGTGCTGCGCCACCGTATTGGCCCATTGGGCCTTGTATCAAGTCTAAGTCTAATTATTTTCGTATCTTAGGGTTAGGTCACGATCCCAACACCCCCTTGGACGTCCTCCCACCTATATATACTCTATAGTAGCCTCCATGAACAATTGGGTTTTGCTTAGATTAATCTGTTATATACAGTTTCACCGTTCATCGGTTTGTGAGACCCCAACTTAGCAATTCAGATTGCTTCTACCTTGTTCTTGCTTGTGTTTTTGGTTGCACTTGCAGGGATTAGCCTTCTTGGCGAGGTCAAGCGTGTGCAGCACGATTGATAACCAATGGAGCGGTGGTGTAGTGATTGCAGGGGTTTTTCGTGTTCTACTCGAGAGCCTCGAATCATCAACGTCGAGATCTCCATCAATCGACTTATCATTACCTATCGGAAGATCGGGCCTAAACTTTCTCATCAGGTAGGACAGATTGACCTTTGTTCGATCTTTCAATCATAACTTGAGTTTCTCTCGACGGATTTGAGTGATTCTTGTTGTGTTGTCTTTGTGACTTGATTCTCTCTGATACCTATCACTTTTTCACGATGAAACACATTTAGATTAGTCTCACACACGATTTCTTTAACAGATCGTTTTTCTGCCGAAGGGATTTAATTGTTTCAGCCGCGTAAGATTTTTTAATCTACCATTCACCCCCCTCTGGTAGCTTTTCACGTGCTCCTCGATCCTACAGCCACATGTCAGCGATTGATTTGCTGGGATGATATTTATAGGATTGCTCCCCCTCTTTTATGTCATTTCCTGCAATAATTCTCTGCATACACTATTCTCCAAGGACAAGTGGAAATAGGTTAAATAGAAAGGTGATGTGTGAAAAAAATGGTAATTCCTACACATAATTGAGTTATATTGATGGGTGGAATTGGTATATAATAGCCGTCAATAGTTGTGCACATCCAAGTCGTTTGACATGGAACAATAGATGTCTACTAGCTTGACGGGTTATAGGATTGCTCCACCTGGTTTTGCGAGAGACGACCACTTGACAGCCCACAGACGAGGCCTGTGTTGATGAAGCGCCTCTCGAAGGTGGTACCGACAACTCCATTAAAAATGGCAAACCTGCAAAAGAATGAAAAATACTAAGTAAAAGAAGGTACATTAAAAAAATGAAACAAATGACCAACTCACCATCCATGGGCCTTCCTGCCTCCGCTCTCGTACACAGCTTGGGGGTCGATCGGCCCGTTTTCCCAATCGTAATCTCCGCCGTGTATCTTCACGACCTTCGACGCGTATTTTTTCTAAAAAACAAAGAAATCTTGTAAACATGTCAATAATAGTATTAGATATAATTAAATCGATGAATTTTGAAAACTTACCAGTCGACCGGTCGTGACCTGACTGCACTGCCCAGGCTAGAAAGGGTCACTTCTCTTGTGACCTCTATTCTAAACCTGGATTGGAATCAGCTAGGTGCTCACCGGTCTCTCGCTCCTGTATAGTCGTGTTAGTGGCACAAATATATTATGAAGACATAAATGAACTTAAAATGTACTTACCATGCATTTAGCCAAGCGAAGCGCTATCGCCACCATAGTTGTGCTTGCCCTCCGACCCCCTTCACTGTCGAGCCTTCATGGACTTAGCGATGAAAGCATTGCTTGCCTAGTACTGATAGAGAGCTCGGTACGCCTCGGGTTGACCCTGTAATCAGAAAATACTAACTTGCACATATTTCATATTTCATCAATACTATTAACATATGTAGGTATTGTAAATATTTAACAATAAAACTTACCTCTGCGTACTACTCCTCTATCATGTACGTGTTGGTGTCCTTCCTAAACGAGCCCCGTTCCTGTTGCTGCTAATGTCGCTTCTAGTACTCGTTCACGACCAGAATCCGAGCATATGACAACGCCGATATCATGATCTTCCGAGCGTTGTGGTGGAACACGCGTCCCACGTGGTCCTCCATGATCTCGCTCAGCTCCTCTAACTAGTACCTCAACTTTAAGCAAACAAAATCTAAGTGATATGCGTTAAGAATTTAAATGAGAGATGAAAAAATTTAAACAATTAAACTTACCATAAAATTGTTTCACATGGCTCCCTGAGGGGTGCCATGGACCTCATGAGAGACACAAGCGTAGTCGTCCTACGACAGACTAGGGAAACTGTCGATGACACTGGGGTAGTGCAACTTAACTAAAGCCCTGATGATACAATTAACCTGCCCGTGGTGTCCCTGGCCCGTGAACGAATAGTCATAACAAGATTTGCAAAATTTGTTAACTCATTAAGTACCGGAAGACAACATCTAGTATTTAATACTATATGGTTATTTACCTGTCTACGATTGGAGGATAGTGATCTGCTCACGAGGAACCGGTGGAGGAGCCACAAAGTGGGTCCTCCTCGTCTGTCGCCTATGCGGCGCCACCGCGTCCTGTGACCTAGAAGGCTAGTCATCATCACAAAAGCCCGAAGGCTCCACGCTCGGCGGATCCAAAGGGAGGCTAGTCGGCTTCGTCAGCTGGCCAACCTGTGGTGGGGTCTAACCTGTGACTTATGACTCTGAGTCAGACTACAAAAATAAAGGATTGATAAGAACTAATTATTGATAAGTGCAATTTAAAATAAAGTGATTGTGAACTAAAATTTAACTTCATGCACTATAAGGACACCTAACCTGACTCTGCAAACTCTATAAAGTGTCTCATCAGCTGGGAGCGTCTGCTCGTACCTGACGTGGTACCTGAGAGAACTTTTTGTGTCTGCTGTTGACGACTGTTATATACCAATTTCACCCGTCAATATAACTCAATTATGTGAAGGAAATATCATTTGTTGCACACATCACCTTTCTATTCAACCTATTTCCACTTGTCTTTGGAGAAAGTAGTGCATGCAGGGGTTTTATGCAGAACTGAAGTGAAACAAGGGGATGGCTCCTATAAAATATCATTCCAGCCAATCAAGCAACGACATGTGGCACCACATGGATCAAATGGCCGACAAACAGAAGTATTCGAGGCCATCCAACGGTGTAGAACCATTAACAGTCAACTGGACCCACCTGACAGAGACCTGGAGGAAGCACAACCCCAACAGGGCTGAGACCAGGTCGGCCGACCTCCCTAGTCGACTGACTAGGGAGTGGCGCCAAACCTGGTCAAACACCACGTGTTGGCTCCTCCCGGCTTGAAGTGGTCATAGGTGACTGATTCACGCGCTTTTGGTGGCAGGAACAGACCCTTCTCCAAGCTCTGAATAGGACCCCTCACCCCTCACTTCAACACACACCACTTGAGTATTCATCCATTGTATCCACTACTCTCCATAGGTTTAGAGGAGTATAGGTTGTAGAGAGGAGAGTCTCTAGTCCATAGTCTAAGTAGGAGAGGAGTAGAAGGAGTCTCTTCCCAATTCCTAATTGGGAAAGGTATGGCTCTTATATTCCTATTTGTATTTGTGACTATGATCTTAATAAAGATGTTATCTTTAGTCTTCTATTGTTCATATACTTGGATGAAGCGTTTCTTGTTTGACTGTGGATTCCATATATGTGGTAGGAGTAGTATTTATGATTATGCTATACCATTATAATTATATCATCATAAACACTACAAACCTCTACTATAATCTAATTTGCTATGAAATGATTATGTTAACATGAATCACTTATGCTATGAATTAACATTGGTTCAACGATGATTTATTTCATTGCCTTAGGATGGCTTGTGCCTAGGCTTCTATTGTAATTACTTAATATGCTAGTATGGTGCTAGGATAGAGAGTAGCATTGAATGTCTCGTAGACCCATGGATTGAAGAGGTAGGCAGTAGGTGGTGACAACCCTATCTGTCCTTTGTAATTCTCCACGTTCGGCTATAACACAGGCTCTTGGCGGGAGTCGTCCTAGTATTGCTAGTGGTAAACCAGAGCCCGGTGTGTTAATCCACTTAGCATGAGAATTCATAATTGACATGTTCATTAGTAACTAACTTAGGCTATGTATATCTACATTAGAAGCATAGTAGGAGTCTCTACCTAACCCTTAGCCTAGTCCCTCTTTACCTCATTTATCCCCTTAGGATAGAATGCTCTTGTGTGTGTCACACTACTCGAATTTATCATTTATCCATCCTTGCTAGAACCTTGCTTAGATCACCCTAGTATCACCACTTGATGATTCCTTTACTTCCATCTAGCCTTCCTTTGGGAGAATATAAATGACACCCTTTGGGAATACTCTTAGAACGGAAATGTCACATCAATAGTTTTCGTGCGCTTGCGGATTTATATGTATAATCTAAAATCTATTAACAAACATTTCTGGCACCACTGCTAGAGATGAGTTGTTAGTAGTGCGTAGGAACCATCAACAAGCATTTCTAGGGCTGTTGTCGGGGAAGGCAGCCGAAGTATTGCATGATTGAGTGAATAGGATAAGACCCTCGTAGGTTTTAGTAGGATGACCCTTCTTTGTTCTCGCATTCTATGTGAAAACAGGTTAGTGTATGTATGGTTCCGCTTGTTGGAAAACTTTGTTGAAGATCCCGAATCTCTTCTGAGGGATCAACCTCGTGTCGTTACTCCTTAGAAGCTTTGAGCGACAAAGCAAGCCAGGACAACTGCACCACCACCGACACACTAATGGCCCAGAAGACCCTTCATGAGTTTTCGGCTCCCTGGGCTTACAATATGCCTGTGGGGCCCACTGTTTACATAGGAGATGCAAACTTTGAAATCAAGACTGGCCTTATCACTATGGTGCAAACCAACCCATTTTGTGGGAAGGCTAACGAGGATGCAATGCTCACCTACAACAGTCCCTTGAGATCTGTAGAACTTCTAAGATCAAGGACGTATCTCCTGATGCTGCCCGTCTTAGGGTGTTTCCATTCTCTCTTCTTAGGAAAGCAAAATAGTGGTTCTACGCAAACCAAAGTGCTGTAGACACTTGGGAGAAATGTTCTACGACATTCCTCGCTAAGTTTTTCCCGTTGGGCAAGACCAATGCCCTACGTGGAAGAATTTCCAGCTTCCAGCAAGATGCCAAGAAATCTATTCTCGGGGCTTGGGAAAAGCTTCAGGAGTACATCCTAGTCTATCTCTACCATGGGTTGGATGACTGGCTCATCATACAAAACTTCTACAACGGGCTGATCCCTTCCGCCCGTGACCATATTGATGCTGCTGCTGAAGGTGCATTCTTCTCATTGACATTGCCTAAAGCCAAAGATTTGATTGAGAAGATAGTGTCAAACATGGGATGGAGCAATGAGCGTCTACATACCTGCCAGCGAGGCATGCACACCTTTAAATAGGTGGACATGATTGCTGCCAAATTGGACCTCCTTATGAAGAAGATTGATGGACAACGCAATTGTGAGGTATGTGGCAATGCCTATGCCTAACATCACATGTGAAGTCTGTGGCCACACGGGCCATTTGGGCAATGACTGCCCAGAAACCCATGAGGATGCCCTATACGTAGCCAATAATGGAAACAACAAAGGCTATCATCCAGGAGGTCAAGGGTGGGGCCAACCACGCCCATTCTTTCAAGAAGGGTACAACAACAGTGGCACAATGTTAATCAACCCAACTTGAGAGAACTTGCCATTGGCCAGCTGAAGAACAATGAGGCTATATCCAAGAAGCTGCCAGCCAATAACAAGACCCTAGAGAGCATTAATGCCAAGATTGAAGGACTATCCCCAGCCTTCATGAATCAATTGAGTTTCAACAAGATGTTGAAAACTCAGTTGGCTCACTTGGCAGCTGCCATTCCTCCAGTAGAGAATGGAAAGATGCTAGGAAAGCCCGAACCTCCTTTGGAAAGTGCCATCATGATTACTCTACAAGGAGGCAACTGGCTGAAGGACCCTGGACGTCCTACAATTTCATGCTCAATTGGGGCTCACCACTTTGACAAGGCCTGTTTTGACCTTGGAGCAAGTGTGAGTGTGATGCCCAAGGTGGTTTTCGACCAGCTGAACTTCACGGAACTTACTCCAACACTAATGCAGCTCCAACTGGCTGATTCTTCAGTCCATTATCCGACGGGTATCGCTGAAGATGTTTCGGTGAAAATCCAAAATTGCTTCATACCCGTGGATTTTGTGGTGCTCGACATGGAGATTGAGAAGGATACGCTGCTCATTCTTGGGCGACCATTCCTATGTACCGCGAAGGCTCGCACAGATGTGGGAGCTGGAGAAATCCACTTCCATATCAATGGCAAGGAGGAGAAGTTTAACTTTCACCAAAAGTTGGAGCAATGCTCCATGATCCGTATCAAGTATGGGCCGAATGTTAAACACATCCAAGAGGTTGAAATGACACCCCCAAATGTGGACCCGCTCATTGCATTCATGAGGAATTTGATCTATTTAGAAAACCCATCTTATCGTCCACGTCGACACCCCAAGAAGACGGAGGAGTCCGGGCCTCCCCAAAGGCCCAAGTCCACCAAGTCGGCAGAGAAGGTATGGAGGAAGAAGTAAGACAAGCCATCCGAGCCCATCCCTCCGGCCCCAGATGTCAATAAATGAAGAAGGAGGAATGTCCATCTCATCGGACGGTGGTGAGACCTAGCCAATAGGTTAAATTGGTAGTTATCCTTTTCTTTAGTTTTTTCTCTTTATTTGGTTTTCCCCATTTAGTTTGATTTTTCCCACTTCATATTTGGTTTTTTCTTAGTTGAGAATCTTATATTCTCAACTATCATTTTTATTTCGTTATTTTCACAAAAAGAAAATTGTTGGGTTTTGAAAAAGGAGTTTTTTTTTGAAAAACAATTTTTCTGAGATGCAAAAGTGGTAATTCACCAACGTGCTAATTCCATAGCTGTTGGGGAGCCACCTGCCAAAAGGGAAAGCAGGGGGGCCCACTTATTAGTTCGGCTGACCCCCCTGTTCGGCAGACTTGGGGAAGGAGTCATTTTGGCTCTCTCTCCTCCAACGGCTACATATGGTACCCTAGTGACCGTTGGGGAGTGCACACTATAAATGGTGGTCGTGAGGGGCACTTCTCCTCACACTTCACCTCATTTCATACCTCTCCAAAATCACTCTTGCTCACATTGTTTTTCTTGCTCTTCATTGAAGTGCTCTTGATCAATTCCCAACTCAAAAAGATTTTCTTTTGCTTGCATTCACAATTTGCTCTCAAGTTCATCAAGGGAAAATTCGTTGGGGTTTTGTGCTTTTGCTAACATCACCTCTTTCAAGTTTTTGCCTTATTGTGTTCTTGTTTGTTGTGGCCATGAAAGGGATGAAGATGTTGTTTGGAAAGAGGATGGAGGCTGCAAGCTCAAGCCATGGTGGAGGCTCAAGTGCACACCCTTCTTCCGTTGCTACACCAAGTTCACGGAGGAGTGTAGTTGAAGACACTCCCATGGGCGAGAGAAGAAACCCTCACCAACTTCTTCACGACGATGACCTCGACATACAAAGTGAAGTTGAAGAACACAAGCTCCTTCAAAATCGTGAGTTTTCTCATACGAAAGCTTATGATCTGGATTTGATCTCCAAAATAGGTATGGATTCCGAATTCTTTTCCATTTGGCATGCACAAGGATGGGAAAACTTTTCTCACATAGAGGAGAGAGGTTCACGTCTTCTCTCCATACAACTCCTTTGCACACTCAAAACAGGATTTGATGGTATTACTTTTAGATTGTTTAAAAAAGAATACAATATCCTATCGAAAGAATTAAGTGAAATTCTAGGCTTCCATAGACGATGTTTGCTAGATTTAGACGCTTTGCGTAAGTTTAACAAACATATTTTTTGGCAATATTTAACTTGTAGGATTGAAGAGCACGTGAAAAGCTACCAGAGGGGCAGGGTGAATGGTAGATTACAACTTTTTGAGCGGAAGCAAACACCTCGGCAAAAAATTGATCCGTTAAAGAAATCATGTGTGTGACTAATTTAATCATGTTCAACTGTGAAAAAGTGGTAGATATTATATTGAATCAAGTCACGAAGACACGACAACAAGAATCACTGAATTCTGTCAAGAAAAACTGTGACATCCGGTTACGAACATGAACCAAGTGCAGTATATGTGTGCCCAGGATGTTTAACAAACATACACAAGTGCATCACAAACGATAAATAGATAATTACCACATAACAAGATTAATTAACCACTTTCATTACAAAATTTAGAATATCCTCGAATACAAGCACTAACGATTATTAATAACATGTTCCAACTAATGCAGCGGAAATAAACTAATTAAGCAAACTAAGCAACTAAGCAAAGGGATATATGCACAGCTCCCATCAACACCACAGACAAGCTGACGATAGACACGGCCTAATACTCCGCATTATCATCGTTAAACTCCAAATCCTAACCTGCAACTGTTGGTGGGGGGAGATTGCAAGGGTGAGTACATGTCGTAGTCAGCAAGTGTGGAAAGTATGACATGTAGCTGATTCAAATGACGAATATAATAATGGCTAAGTGCTGAAAAGTACATTAAAACATTTGAAAAGCAATATATTATATGTATGTTAAATAAACCCATCATAAGCCATGTAATCATCATAATACCAGTCCATAATCCGGCAGTTACCATCATCCATATTCCATGTTTCACCATTACCCATAACCATAATCAATATTGGAACTTAATTCATAACCATCCATAACCATAATCATATTATTAACCATAATCATTACCATAACCATAACCAACCATAACCTTTCCAAAAACCATCCCAATACCAAATTTCCTCTAATCATGGAAGTTGTCCAGGTGCTCATAACCAGGAGCACGGCTGTCGGTGTGTAGATCCGACAATTCTCCTGATACTACCGTTGGTAGATCGCGGAGTTTGTAGTTCGATATTGGGTGCGCAGAGATTCAAAAGACGATGGCAAATAGACACAAGGATTTACGTGGTTCGGGCCTCCTGAGCGTAATACCCTACTCCACGGGGTGTGTAGTTGTTGTATTGAGCGTCTAAGAGTCTAGAGCTTCCAGAGTCTTATAGTCAGCGTGTTCGAGGGAGTTCGAGAGTGTCCCCCGTGTATTGTCGACCAGTCCTTTTATAGTACAAGGGCTGGTCGTTACACCGTTAGCTGGCCCGACATGTGGCCCTAGAGGTTACTGATGCTTAATTACCCTTAATAGCGTGGTAACAGGACTTGACAGTGCTGTTACTGGTATTAAGGGCCTTCCGATCGTGTGTCATTAATATGATATTAATGACACTTAATCAGGTCTTGAAGTCTTTGATTGCCCCTTGAAGGTCCGAGCCGTTGGGGGTTCACCAGTCTGATTGCTGAGGTTGATGGTCCGGCGTTTCGAACACGTGGCAGCTTTAGAGCTTTTTGCCTGGTACGGGTGGGTCCAGCGTAGATGTACACGTGCCGGTACCGGAGCTTCCCTCTGTCGGGGGTTAGGTCCGGGGTTGCCGCACAAGTGTTTAGCCCGGAGCTATCGCATGTGTGGGATGTAGGTCCGGTTGCAGTATACACGTGGCAGCACCGGGACTAACCATAGAGGGGAGGCAGGTCCAGTCCCGTATGACACGTGGGGCCTTCGTAGTTCTTCGACTCAGATAGGTGAAGTTCCATTGGTCTTTTTCTAGTCCCAAGGGGTATACGGTACACAGGGTACCGACAGTGGCCCCCTGGGCCCACCTCTGGGAGAGACCTTTTGGATGAAGTCGTTCTGCCAGAGGTGGGTCCACCCTTCGGTTTTTGTGCCAATCTTCAAGGGTCTTCGGATGTGCCGTTGGCGGTAGTTCACAGTTAAACCAATGCCGCGTGGCATATCCAGGATGTGGCAGGTGAGATCTTATCGTGTGGATCTCACACAATTGAAGGTCGCCGGTTCCCGATACGAAAATCGTATCGGTTCCGTGCGCCTTGTCAGGCTGCCGCCCTCAGGTTTCCCGCCATTCATGATGACAACCGTTCTCCTGGGTAAGGACCTCGACCTGATCGTCGGGGTGGCCCCGGGCCCCATGTCATTGGCAGGGTGAAGTTTTTGAATTGTATCATCGGCTCCTCTGCGGTTTCCATCCAAGCGTTGCGGGGGCTTACTTAAGAAGGAAAGCGCGCATAGTTTGGGGGTTCTTTACGCCTTCATTTGATCTTGCGCTCAAATCCTCCAAACTATCACTTGCATTTCATCTCTAGCCCCGCTGTGCTGTGATGGAGTTGGGTCTCCACAAGAGCCGACTTAAGACCAACGACAACTTGAAGAAGGTCCGGGCCCTCATGGGGTGGTCCAGTGACTTCTTCAATCACCAGGTCCGTGCCGGCAAGCTTCCATTCGAGAAGGAGCACGCCGGCGACATGTCCGCGTACGCCTTGGTGGGACTGATCCCACCCTTTTCTTCTTTTCTCTTGATGCTGCTAGACTTCCATGGTCTGCAGCTGTACCACCTTGGCCCCCACTCCATCCTTTTGGTGTCGATCTTTGTCCACTTCTGTGAGATGTGGGTGGGTATTCCTCCCTGTGTCGAGCTCTTCCGCACCTTCTTCACCATCCACACCACCGGCAAGAGTGACGAGTACCTTGGCTTCTATTATTTTGTGAAGCGCAAGAAGTGCCCGCACAAGTACTTGCGGCCGTTCCCTTCTGGCAAGTGGGACGACTGGAAGAAAGATTGGATTGTCATCAGGACGGAGGAGCACAAGAGGCTGGAGTTGCCCGGAGGCCTCCCCAACATCGACACTGAAGCTTGGAGCAAAGTTCCTGTGTCATCGGATGCCTTCAACTCTGCTCTGACCAGGATCTGCTAATGTGTGGAAGGAGGGGTGACTCCCCAGGTGGTATTTTGCAACTTCCTGGTCAATAGGTGGGCTCTGCTGAAGAAGAGGGAGAAGCTCACGTGGGCCCTCAATAGCGTGATGGACGACGACCGGATCGAGACCGGTTTGAAGTCCAACCTAGACGGTGCAGCCTTGGAGTTTTACCTCAAGAAGTTCCAGCACGGCATCGACGTCGAGGGTGATGACTTGTCTCCGCTGGCGGCCTTCCTCCATCTGAACATGGTGGCAGAGTTCAGCAGGGAGCTCCGGCGGAAGATGCTGGTGCTTGATGACCTCGGTGTAGTGGAGGGGCGTTCGACCACTGGGTTGGTGATCTCTGGAGCTTCCGAGGGTGGCCCCCCTTCCGTCCCGGAACAGAGAGTTGAAGTCGTGGGCAAGGGCAAAGAGTTGGCCAAGCCTTCGAGCCGTAAAAGGAAGCTGAAGCACTCTGACAGGAGGTCCATTAGGCCTGCTCCTTCCGCAGTGGCTCGTTCTCCCCAGAGGGGGAGGTCTTCAACGGTGGCAGCCACTCCAGCATCGGCATCTCCCCGAGGTGCTAGTTCTGGTCGTGTGGCTACAGTACCAGGGCCAACTAAAGGCTCTTGGTCCGGAGGTCCTTCCCGATCGAGGGGGGTTTCGACCAAAGTGACACCGACGGCAGCGACAAGCTCCGGGGAACCTTCCGGAGCTGACACGCCAGTGGCGACAGGGTCCGGCCCTGAGCGTCCGGGGAAGAGGTTCCACGCTAGCTGGAGCGGAAGCCTTCCGAGGTAAATTTTGTTTTTTACCTCAGTTGGTTATTTTGTGTTGTAACTGCGTTTTGAGTGTCTTCGTCCTTCATCCACAGGGTACCCAAGAAAGGGGCTGAAGCTCCGGTTCCTACAGCTGCAGCTGAAGCTATGCATGCGGAGGCTCTGGCTCCAATCCCAGCGCCGCCCCAAGAAGTGGCTGAGGCTGCGACAGCTCCGGCGCCGGCTGTCGTGGTCCTAGACCTTGACTCATCTCCAGAAGCTCCCGTGGTGGTGCCGAACCACGGGAATGAAGATGTACCAGCGACACCTGCCCCAGAGGTTGAAGCTTCGGGTCTGGATGCTGAAATGGTGCACGCTCCGACCTCAGAACCGGAGATAGATGCGATTTAGGCCCTAGAGCCGGATGTTGTTGAAGCCCCGACGGTGGAGCCGGTGGTTAATGAGGCCCGACAGTAGAGCCGGTGGTTGATGAAGCTCCGGCGCGTGAGCCGGTTGTCGAAGAAGTTCCGGCGGTAGAGCCGGTTGCCGCAGAAGTACCGACGCCTGAGCCCATGATGGTCGAAGTGCCAGCATCTAAGCCGACGGTGGAGGAGGCACCAGCATCGGAGCTGGAAGTAGCTTCAGCTCCGGTCGAACCTTCAACACCTGGCCCGGAGGTGGTGGTCCCGGAGGTGCCCGCGCATGAGCCAGGGTGCCTAGATGAAGCTGCCGGCCGCCCGCCTGAGGGGCCAGTTGTTGATGACCTGGCAGTGGGACCTTCGGAGCCAACTCCGGAGGTTGAAACTTCTGTAGTAGGACCTTCCTCGACGGCGGCCGAGGCTATCCCGGAGGATGGCCCCAGTGTCGTGGAAACCCAGGGGACCGCTCTTGTAGAGTGGGACCCGATTTTTGTCACGGAGAACCCGCTGGAGCCAGCGGAGAGAACCCCAACACATCCGGACCCAATCCCTCTTTCGTTGTCTATTGACAATGCCTACTCCAGTCTTCGTCAGGTCCAGCTGGCTTTCTACCACGACAGCAAGGCCCTCGAGGAGGAGCGCCAAACTCTTAGGAGGAGGCGCAACCGGCTCCAATTCAAGACCAAGCTTGCGCAGTCAAGGCTGGCTGACGACAAAGAGTGGGTGAAGAAGGAGAAGGTCCGGCTGGAGTACTGGGGTAAGCTATTGGACAAGAGGGAAAGCATGGTGCGATCCCTTGACAACTAGTCCCGAGCCATCCACAAACAGGCCATAGCTGCTAATAACGCAGCGAATGATCGCGGGGAGAAGCTCAGTGCCATCCACGACAACCTCGTCAAGCACCGGGAGGTGCTTGAGGAGCGGGAGAAAAAGCTCGAGGATGAAGAGCAAAAACTCCTGGAGCTGCGGGATGACCTCGTGAAGAGGGAGGAAGAGCTTAATCAGAGGCTAACTCTGGGTGACAAGGGTCTCGAGGAGCGCACCAAAAAATTGGAGGAGAGCTGCGAGAAAGAGGAGAAGAAGGCCCGACAGCGAGGACAGGACCTCCACAGGGGGGAGAATGACGTTGCTGCCAGGGAGAAGAAGGTGTGGGGCCGAGAGAAGGACTTGGTTAACTGCCGGAATGAGATCCACCTCCGGGAGGAAGAGCACAACAAACTCGAAAGGAAGGTTGCTGAAAAGATTCATCAGAACGCCAAAGAGGTAGAGCGTCTTGCCCGGGAGAATTCGGAGCTTGCGGCGGCCAGAAGATCCTTGGAGGAGATGCAAGGTTGCAGGGCTGCGGAGTCTCAAGAAGTTTGGGACTTCCTGGGAAAAGCCAACGATGCACTGACGCCAACGGGTTTTAGTCCTGTGCGTCCGGATGATCCGGAGTCGGAGCTGGACCAAGTGTTGCAGGTGCTAAGTTCGGCAGGCAACAAGCTCACCAAGATGGGCAATGTCATTGCGGACCTGCTGGAAACCAAGGGACAATCCCTGGCAAAGAGCGTCGCAGAATTCGTGCTAACGTGCTACACATGTCGGGACCCTCAATTTCCCCTAGACCCGATGCTCGAAGGCCCCATCGATGGAGAGGGAGAAGCTGCCCAAGTCAGCATTTCGGAGGTTGCCCAGAAGGTCACCTCGTTCTTCCATAGGGTCTAGGACCATCTCTTTGTAGCTCCCGCTTGTATCCTCTCTTCTTTTTCTCCAATTTTGTAATCTCTTGTCTCCAATGAATGAAATCCAAGTTTTTTTTTGTGAATTTCATTTCTTGTCTTCAACAACCTTGTCCCACTTGGCCCCCTGGTAGATGTACGCAATTTGATTGTGAACATGTACCAAGAGGATGTAATAGTTGTTGAAGACTTGCGTGCTTCAAACTTGTGGAGCGTAGGTCTGAAGTCTTCGATAGTGAGGGCCCCCTGAGGTTGTCGGAGCTTAAGGGCTCCGGCATTGACCATTGTCGGAGCTTAGTAGCTCCAGCAGCGGTCTCCATCAACGCGTAAAGCATCAACAGTTAGTCCTCTGCAGTGTCAGAGCTTGGTAGCTCCGGCACTGACCTCTATCAACACGTGGTGTGTCAACAACAGACCCCACTGTGGAGTCTTCCCACCATCTTTTGTTCACATTGACGGCTGGCCCCCTAGCTTTACCATAGTTGAGTAGCTCGTGCGACGCTTGCTATCAATGTTTGAAACATCGACTACAAGCCACCTAGGGGATGTCGGAGCTTTGGTAGCTCTGGCTTAATTATCCATCAGCATGAGATCTTTATTTTTCCTGCACACAAAAGTCAAGAAAAATAGTAAAATCAGTTTCCTATCTATAACTCGATTGTGACTTACTATTCCCGAGAAGGTTTTAGGTCGAACAAAATTCTAAATACAATCAAGTGCACTGCCTTGTTTCCTTCTGGTCCGATCATTTCCGGACTCGCCTTACTTCGACCTGCCGGGGTGTAGGTAGAGTGGCATACTTAGGGTGCATGACTAGGCTAAGTCGATAGCACACTTCGGCCCTAGATTGGCTTGGCGGTATTTAGGCGAGTAGACCATTAACAATGTCTGGACCCAGAAGAATAGACGATGCAACTCGAATTGTACATGAACTGGTCGAGCTAAAATTTCTTAAGAATTGCACAACTTTGTTATAGACAAGAAAGAGAAAAATAAAAAATATTGAGCCTGTACAAAATAAATGCACGTGGAGTCTTTTTTCACACAATGATGTCTTTCATTATAGGTCCGGGGTACAGGGGAAACAAGTACACTCTTAGGGTACAAAACCAGGCTAAGTGTGTTTCTTTTCTCGTTTGACCCAAGGTAGCTAGCTACACTTTTAGTTCTGAGACTATGACAAGTGTTGCCTGAACTTTGTGGGCCTTCCGGGGAAGGTCCGGCTGTTCTCCCGGAGGAGCTACCCGACTCTGTACAATGACTCTATAACATACATCACATGTAATTACAGACTCACCTCCGTGATATTAAGCGTAGAACTTACGGAGGTGCTCAATGTTCCAAGGATTTGGGAGAGGTGTCCCATCCTCTGTTGCCAAGCGGACGCATCCGGGACGGGATACTTTGATCACTGGGAAAGGTCCTTCCCAGCTGGGGGAAAGTTTGTTTAACCCTTCTCTGGATTGTATTCTCCGTAACACCATATCGCCTTCCTCGAGCTGTCGGCTGCGAACATGCCGTTGGTGATAGCACCGAAGAACTTGGCGGTATCGGGCATTCTGAACAGCTGCTCGGCACCTTCCCTCTTCAAGGAGGTCAAGGTCTTCACGCCGGAGCTGGTCCTGCGTGGCATCGTCGAAGGTAAGGACCCGGAGCGACCCCAAGGTGATTTCCGGAGGAAGGACTGCTTCAGCTCTATACACCAAGAAGAAGGGTGTCTCTCCAGTTGACCGGTTTGGAGTTGTCCTGTTGGCCCATAGTGTGGGCGGAAGCTCTTCGATCCAGCTGGCTCCATGTTCTTTCAGGCGCTCATATGTGCGTGTCTTGAGTCCTTTTCGGATTTCTGCATTTGCTCTCTTGGCCTGGCCATTGCTTGCCGGGTGAGCTACAGAAGCGTAGCTGACTTGGATGCCGAGGTCTTCGCAATATCCTTGAAATGCAGAGCTTGTGAACTGGGTCCCATTATCAGTTATGATTTTGTTTGGGACTCCAAATCTGCATACGATGGACTGCAAGAAGTTGATGGCTGATTGCTTATTTGTTTTCACAACTGGAGTAGCTTCCGGCCATTTGGTGAATTTGTCAATGGCAACATACAGGAACTTGTAACCTCTGACGGCTCTTGGGAAAGGTCCCAAGATATCCATCCCCCACACAGAGAAAGGCCATGTAGGAGGTATCATTTGTAGAGGCTGAGCCAGCGTGTGAATTTGTTTTACATGGAATTGGCATGCTTCACATTTCTTCACCAGCTCAGTTGCATCCTGGAGCGCCGTAGGCCAGTAAAAGCCACGCCGGAAGGTTTTACCAACAAGCGTGCGGGAAGACACGTGGTTCCCACACTCGCCTCCATGGATTTCTGCGAGGAGCTCGCAACCTTCTTCTCTTGTAATGCACCGCATTAGGATGCCGTTGGCACCGCGCCGGTAGAGATCCCCTTCTACCAGCGTGTATCTTTTAGCCAATCTGACTATCCGGTTAGCGGATACATTATCTTCAGGAAGGAAGTTGTCTTTCAAGTAGCTCCAGATCTCCGAGATCCATGCATCGGGGCTATCGTGAGCATTTGAGTCTTGCGTGCTGGATTGCTCGGAGCTTCCAGCAGTACCTACAAACCTTGATCGCTGCCATGGTAACAGGGCCATCGGGACCGCCAGCTTTGGGGTGATGGCCTCGCCCCCTTCGCTCAGTTCGGCGGGCTGAGCTGTGGGTTTTGACAACCTCCAGATGAAGGTTCTGACGGGAGCCAGAGCTCCGGTTGACGCTTTCGTCGAGAGTTCGTCAGCTTCAGCGTTGTGGAGACGCTGAACATGGTGGAGGTCCAGGACTTTGAAGTCCTTCTGAAGCCTCTGGACTTCAAGGAGATAAGCAGCTAGTTGGGTATTGTTGCAGGAGCATTCGCCCTTCACCTGTTTAATGATGAGCTGCGAATCTCCCTTGACCAATAGCTGCTTGACACCATATGATAGTGCCACCTTTAGTCCGTAAATGAGTGCTTCATACTCCGCCATGTTGTTGGTCGCCTTGAAGTCAAGGTGGACCATGTATTTTACCTTCTCCCCGGTTGGGGCGAGGAGAAGGATTCCATCTACGTCCCCTTGCTTCTGCACAGAGCCGTCGAAGTAGAGAGTCCAGTGAGGCTGAGTGAAGACCAGAACCTTGGGTTCTGACTTCTGCTCACTGGGGCCCCCAGGATTTGATGGAGAGGGGGTCCATTCCGCCACGAAGTCCACCAATGTTTGACTCTTGATCGCTTGTCTTGGGACAAATTCAAGGTCAAACTCGGCCAATTCCGCTGCCCAATTTGCAATGTTCCCAGTAGAGTTGGGATTATGCAAAATCGCTCGCAGTGGATATGAAGTCACCACTGAGATCTTGTGAGCTTGGAAGTAGTGTCGGAGCTTCCTGGAAGCAATAAGAACTACGTATAGCAGTTTATGTACTTCCAGGTACCGAGTTTTGGCGTTGTGGAGTACTTCACTGGTGAAGTACACTGGTCGTTGGACTGTTCGAACCCTCCCGGAGGGGCCCGAAGCTTCCTCCTCATCGACCCGGACCCTCTCAGAGGGGTCCGGACCTTCTTTGGGGACCTCCGTGTCCTTGTTGGAGGAACTCGGAGCTTCTTCAGGAGTGATCGGGACCCTCGCAGGGAGGTCCGACTCTTCTTGCTCAACAAGAGTAATTCCTTGTTGACCCAAGTCTGGGGGATGGGACCCAGACTCGCCTTCAGAAAACTCCTAACCCTCCCGGAGGGGTCTGGATTCCTGAGC
The DNA here is from genome assembly GCA_036927565.1 of Tuctoria greenei. Classification (NCBI taxonomy): domain Eukaryota; kingdom Viridiplantae; phylum Streptophyta; class Magnoliopsida; order Poales; family Poaceae; genus Tuctoria; species Tuctoria greenei. The sequence continues at coordinate 184,325,599 of JAYESD010000003.1, read as the reverse complement.
TTGCAACGGTTCTGGTCTCTCCATGACCAGGACCATGCTAACAACTTCGTCAGTTGTAGAGATGTAAAGCAGAAGTGGCTCACCAGGGTTCGGGGCTACCAAGGTTGGTAGGGTGGTGAGGAGCCGCTTCAGCTCCTGGAACGCCTTTTCTGCTTCTTCAGACCATTGGAATGGTTCAAACTTCCTCAATAGCTCGAAGAAGGGTAGCGCCCGTTCCGCCAGTCTTGAGATGAACTGGCTAAGGGCGGCTAGACATCCAGTCAGCTTTTGGACATCCTTGATGCGGGCTGGCGGCCGCATATCCTCAATAGCTTTAATCTTTGCCAGATTCGCCTCTATGCCTCGGTGGTTCACCAAGAATCCTAGAAGCTTTCCGGAGCTAACCCCGAAGACACACTTGTCTGGGTTCAACTTTGTGCGGGTGACCCACAGCTTGTCGAAGACAGCTTGCAAGGTGTCAAGAAGTAACTCCTTATCCTTGATTTTGACGACGATGTCATCAACATACACTTCCACTACGTCTCTGATGAGCTCTCCAAAAGTTTTGTACATAGCTCGTACCAATGTTGAAGCAGCTTTCTTGAGACCAAATGGAATGGCAGTATAACAATATAATCCATCTAGTGTGATGAAGGAGGTATGCTCTTCATCTTCCCTAGACATTCTGATTTGATGGTACCCAGAATATGCGTCTAGGAAACACAGTAATTCACAGTCGGAGGTGGAATCCACTATCTGATCTATTCTAGGTAGTGGGAATGGATCTTTTGGACATGCCATATTCAGTGTAGTGTAGTCGATACACATCTGAAGCTTCCCGCCGGCCTTCGGTACAACGACTGGGTTTGCAAGCCATTTTGGGTGGAAGACTTCTCGGATGAATCCAGCTTCGAGCAACTTCTTCGCTTCTTGTTGTATGAAGTTCTGTCGCTCCACTGATTGCTTCTGAGGCTTCTGATGTACAGGCCAAGCGTCAGGATAGATCTTCAGATTATGCTCGATCACTTCCCTAGGGATCCCAGGCATTTGTGACGGTTGCCAAGCAAACACGTCGACGTTATCCCGGAGGAAAGTGATGAGCGCAAGTTCCTATTTGTCATTCAGACCTCCCGATATACGGGTGGTCTGAGCGGCGTCAGAACCGATTTGGACGACTTTGACGGGAATGTCGGTGTCGCCGCTTGGTTGCATGCGAGGTGCAGAGGTTGAGCCTCGTGACGAATGCTCGGAGGTTTTGGAGCTTGCTCCTTTCCGGATTGTTCCTCCTGCGCTGTATCAAGCACGTGGAGTTCTTCCAGAGCTGTCACTCCGGCAGTGCGATCTCCACAGATCCGGAGAGCACCAGCTGGTGTTGGCATTTTCAACACCAAGTAGCCATAATGAGCAGCAACAATGAACTTGTATAAGGCTGGCCTGCCCAGAATGGCATTGAAGGGTAAGTTGATCTGCGCCACATCGAAGACCAACTTCTCAGTGCGGTAATTCTCCCAGGTCCCGAAGGTCACCGGAAGAGTAATTGCACCGAGTGGGGTTATGGCCACCGGACCTACTCCGAAGAAAGGTCGGGAGGGGCGAAGGTCCGAAGGTCGGAGCTGAAGCTTGACGAAAGCTTTGAAGCTTATGAGGTTCAACCCCGAACCTCCGTCCACCATTACATGGTGGAGTTGGATATTGTTGATTGTTGGAGATACCATCAATGGGAGTCGGCCAGCTCCGATCATATTCCGAGGGCAGTCTGATGCATCAAAAGTGATGGCAGTATCCATCCACTTCCGGTGTGGCTCCGCCCTGGCGGTGGGAGCTACTGAGGCCATGTCCCGCCGCATGGTCTTGAGGACACGGCGGGAGGTGATGTCCCACGAACAACCAAAGATGGTGTTCATGGTTTTATGATGTTCATTGTCGGAGACGTCGGAGTCATCATTGACGGAGGTGTAAACAGCCTTCAAGACCTTTTTAGGGTCCTGAAAGCCTAACTCCTCTTCAGCCGGAGCTTCGTCGACTTTCTATTTTCCTTCCCTTTTATGAAAAGGAACTTCGTCCCGGCGCTTGTTGTAGCGCTCGGCAAGGTTCTTGACCTCTTGGCAGTCTTCCAGGTTGTGGTTGTTCGACTTATGTATAGGACTCCACATCTTGGAGTTGCCACCATCTTCAGATGACGGTCGAGGTCGTTTCTCGGGGCGTGGCCCCCGGCCACCCGGAGCTACGGCAGCTGCAGCAATAGGTGTGCCGGCCGACGGCTTTTTCTTGCCGTTGGACTTTTTCTTCTTTTTGCCACTCCCGGAGGAAGTGACTTCACCCTTGGATGATTTTTTATTATCCTCCGGAGGTGGTTTGGATTGCATTTCTCGGCCCTCCACAGCTTTGGCACATTTGTCTACCAAGTTGAAGAGCTCCATCACGCTGGTGATCTCCTTGATCGCCAACTTCTCCAGCATCTTGTCTCGCACGCCCTGTCTAAATGCAACAATAACAGAGGTGCTAGAGATAGAAGGAATAGTGTTTCGTACCTGGGAGAACCTCTGGATGAAGGAACGCAGGGATTCTCCCCCCTTCTGTGTGACAGCAAAAAGGTCCAATTCGGTGCCTGGTCGGGTGTATGAACTCCCGAAATTGGCGGTGAATTGTTGGCACAGTTCTGCCCAACTGTTTATGGAGTCGGGCGAAAGGCTCCTGAACCAGGACCTGGCGGTCCCAGTCAAAGCCACGAGGAAGTAGTTGGCCATTACAGCCTCGTTACCTCCGGCCGCAAGGATTGCAGTGGAGTAAATATGGAGAAACTCAGCGGGATTGACAATCCCGTCAAATTTCTCCGGCAGGTGAGGCCTGAACTTTTGTGGCCATCTGACCATGAGTAGGTGAATGGACAGGGTAGAACAACCTCCTCCTACTCCCTCGGGAGCAGGACTGTCTCGAGCTTCTCGCCTTTCATGAGCACGCTCGATATGGATGCGACCGTCCTGTTGATGGTAACAGTGATCAAGCTCCGCCCGGAGGTTGTGAGTTGAAAGCCTGGTTACTGTATGGGTGCGTCGCGCCCCAGAAGGCAGCGACGTCACTTGTTGAGACGCAGCACACCTCCTATGTTGGGAAGCGTGCGGACCAAGTCTGCCCAACACAGTCCCATTCTACGATGGGGCCCGCCCCGAGGGGGGAGGACCTTGGTTGCTGATGTGATTGGCTGCTACTACAACCAGATGTTTCACATCAGCCCTCCACTGCTCCATAGCACCTTGGGATGCTCCTGGAGGTGGTGGATGTTGGAGAAGAGCATGCGCTGCATGGAGCGCGTGTTCAGGGTTGTTGTTAGCCGATGCCGTGACCGACGCAGATGCCCCGTCCCGCTATCCAGCTTGATTTGCAGGTGCGGACGGTGGCGGCGGAGGCATGACTCCCACTGGAGCCGCGATACCTGCTAGCTGCTACACATTGGAGGGATTGCCTCCAGCAGGTTGCGCTGCAGGGTTGCTCTTGGACGATCCAGCTGCAGAGTTCACCATTCAAATCCCGGGCAACCCCATTGGTAGATCGCAGAGTTTAGATCCGGCAATTCTCCTGATACTACCGATGGTAGATCGCGGAGTTTGTAGTTCGGTATTGGGTGCGCAGAGATTCAAAAGACGATGGCAAATAGACACAAGGATTTACGTGGTTCGGGCCGCCTGAACGTAATACCCTACTCCACGGGGTGTGTAGTTGTTGTATTGAGCGTCTAAGAGTCTAGAGCTTCCAGAGTCTCAAAGTTAGCGTGTCCGAGGGAGTTCGAGAGTGTCCCCCGTGTATCGTCAACCATTCCTTTTATAGTACAAGGACTGGTCGTTACACCGTTAGCTGGCCCGACATGTGGCCCTGGCGGTTACTGATGCGTAATACACAATTAATGATATTAATTACCCTTAATAGCGTGGTAACGGGACTTGATAGTGCCGTTACTGGTATTAAGGGCCTTCCGATCGCGTGTCATTAATATGATATTAATGACATTTAATCAGGTCTTGAAGTCTTTGATTGTCCCTTGAAGGTCTGAGCCGTTGGGGGTTTACCAGTATGATTGCTGAGGTTGATGGTCTGGCGGTTCGGACACGTGGCAGCTTTGGAGCTTTTCGTCTGGTACGGGTGGGTCCGGTATAGATGTACATGTGCCGGTATCGAAGCTTCCCTCTGTCGGGGGTTAGGTCCGGAGGTGCCGCACAAGTGTTTAGCCCGGAGCTATTCCATGTGTGGGATGTAGGTCCAGTTGCAGTATACACGTGGCAGCACCGGGAATAACCATAGAGGAGAGGCAGGTCCGGTCCCGTACGATACGTGGGGCCTTCGCAAGTCTTCAACACAGACAGGTGAAGTTCCTTTGGTCTTTTTATAGTCCCAAGGGGTATACGGTATGCAGGGTACCAACAACGGCTATCATGATAGTTTTATTAGACACTCTACAGAGGTTGTACCATAATAATCACCTTGCAGTGACTAGAACCTCTATTATGCCGTCTAACACTACCATTGGTGTGCGGCCAAGAGATCACAAAATAGCCTTTACAAAGGGATTACTGGCCTATTTAGACCCCACCGAGGTTTCACCGGTGGCGATGTCTCCTACAGAGCACATCTTCAATCAAAGGCCCCCTCTTGAGCCATTTGGATCCTAGGGTAGTCCCACCAATCATCAACAAACCCAATCCGACTACCCCTTCCCCAAGCATCCTTCATAGTCCAAATAACACTGGAAAAGCCCTAATTAATAAGCTACGCCACACCCATACTTGGTCTCATGGTGGCACTGTAGTCCTGGCTTATTCTCGCATGAACCGGTCCTTAGATCTAAAGCAAGCAAACCACCATAACATCCAACCCATCCACATACCAGGCTTGCTTAGATCACCCATTATCATATTACATTAACCAATTCACGTTAATAATAATCTTATAATTACATAATTAAGTTAAGTGGTATAGTTGTTTTCCCATCCCAATTGATTAAGCGAAGCAAAAAGCCCTTCCTGACTCTCTACCATATATTCCGGGTGACATGGGTGGTCAAACAAATCTAATAAACTTCCTATCATAGGATTTCCCATCAAATTGTGAAATCTCAATTGGTTGTCATCAATCACCAAAAAGGGGGAGATTGAAAGTGCATCTAGGCATCCCTTGTGGGTTTTGGTTGATTTATGACAAGCAAATGATATCCTAACTAAATTGTTGAGATGAGCGCAGGTTTAAATGAAATCATGAAGAAAGCGCAAAAAGAAGGGAGAGTGAGAAATCAAGTTGAAAGGAGCTCAAGAAATGATTATGATACTCTTTGTGTATGGAGTGTGTTGGAGAAACACACCCCAAGAGCTCAAGCTAATTTTAATCACTCTCACTGCACAAATTTATACAGGTCTAGACTAGTCCGATATCTCTCTGTTCAAAATCGGGCAAGTCCTCCCAGTGCGGACTTGTCTGCACACACAGTCCAATTTACACAGATCGGACTAGTCCGATATCACCACGGACTAGTCTGATATCTTTCTGACTAAGATCGGTCTAGTCCTCCCCAGTGCGGACTAGTCCTCAACACTTCACTATTTGCACGAAGTCGGACAAGTCCGATATCTTTCAGACCTAAATCGGACAAGTCTGATATATGCACGGATTAGTTCAAAAACCTTCTAGATAAAATCGGACAAGTCGTCCAAGTGCGGACTTGTCCTCAATTCACCAAGGCTTTCACCAAAACTGGACTAGTCCGATATGTGCCGGACTAGTCCGAACATCTCCAGAGACAAAAACGGACTAGTCTGCCCCTGGCCGAACAAGTTCGATAATTCGGGACAGTTAGGGTTTCTCACACGCCACACAACGGACTAGTCCAGAGTCCACCACGGACTAGTCCGGACTTTGAAAACCCTAACGGTAACCTTTGGAAACCCTAGTATAAATAGAGGTGCACGGCCCCTAATCAAACTCTCTTGACCCCCTGCGCCGTGACACCCTCCAAGAGCCTAGAAAACACGTCTCTCCACACAATCTAATGCAAGAAAGATCAAATCCTTGAGGATTAACTTTAGATCAAAGGAGAGACATGATTCTTCACGTTTTGAGCTCTTGGGTTTGATTCTCTCGCATACTCTTGTTCTTTATTGCATATAATTTGAGTGTGTTAGTGGTGTATTCAGTTGTAAATCTTGGGGAGCCCTCAACTTGTGAGAAGGCCCCTTGAACTTGGTGATTTGCCCTTTGTGATTAGTGGAAGAGAATCGACCTCCGTGGCGATTCGACGAGGGTAGGGTTGGTGAAGACCCGATCCTTTCGTGGGCTCCTCAACGTGGATGTAGGTTGCCTTTGTGGGAACCGGACCATGGGATAAAGATCTTGTGTCTTCACTTTGTGCTTATTGTTCATTGCATCTATGTTTTAATTGATCATAGTCAAATTATGTCAAAACTTGAAACTAAGGTTACCTTGTGCTATCTTCAGTCTAATTAAAGCAACATACTCTAGTTACATCTTAATTTCTGATGCGTAGAGTACTTGGATTGAGATCATCGATCAAACTTGATCGATCTAGTCCGCACGCACCAGCCTAGTCCACACACTACCAGACTAGTCTGATTTATCAGTATTTGATCAAGTTGCCGAGTGTTGCAGGTTATGACAAAAGTACAAAAAGGCCTATTGGCCCCCCTCTAGGCCACATTCAATAACAACCTCAGCCGCATCATGATACATATTCTAGGTGGTTGGACCTTTCCGACCAATTCTTTACGTCCACTTTTCTTCATCACACCTTGGAACCATGTTGCCACGTGCATGCACTCCTTGCACATGTGCAAACATCTTCCAACAACATCCATGATACCTTCATATGCATTGTTCTTGATTCAAACATGTTGCACGACCTCTCGATCAACTCAACCACAATTCCGCTCGAACTTGGTTGTTGAACCTCATCTTCTCCCTAAGACTAGTTCAATGGATCCCGTCACCAGCCATGTCTTGAACTCAAGCAACACCTGCACATGAATAAACAACCGATACTTCTGAGCACAAGTCCTCAACTTGACTCATGTTAGTTCCAAAACCACAACACCTTTTGTGAGCTCCTCACATAAGCATGTTGCAAACCAAAAACATAGTAAAAGAACACTAAGCAAGCTTTTCATAAGTGTAAGGCAAGTTTGAATCATTGCAAGTTAAAAGCAGAACCACTGCGATATAGCACCAAACCTTGCCAAAGCTAACGGAGCTTGAGACGGAGCTTACCAAAGCTAGCAGGACCTAGCGCTGGAGCTTACCAAAGCTAGCCGGACCTAGCACCGGATCTTACCATAGCTAGTCGGACCTAGCGCCGGAGCTTACCAAAAACATGTCGGACCTAGCCATAACAAGTCGTACCTAGACAAAGAAGTCGGACCTAGCCAAAGCAAGTTGGACCTTACGTTGGACCTTGCCGGAGCTACCCAAAACAAGCCGGACCTATCATCGGACCTTGCAGGAGCTCAGACCTAGAGTTGGACCTTGTTAAAAGGGTGTTTTGGCAATATTCAAAACTTTTATCAGCATAGCCAATGTATTCAACACACAAAGGTCTCACAATCTCCCCCTTGATGAATGCATTAGCAACACCACTTAACATCCGAACTTTGGCCTATTCACATGAAAAGTTTTGAAAACAATTTTCTCCCCGAAATATTTCTCCCCCTTTGTAAATTAGAAATAAAATGATAAGAAAAACACAAATTCTCCCCCTAAGGTTGTACATTGCCCTTGAGAAGAATCGTGCCAAAACACTTGTGAATGTGTGCAATGTGTCATAAATTTACCCACCTTTTACAATGTATTCAACAAGATACAAAAGAGAAATGTTAATTTGTTATGAGCATAATATAACATATACATATAAAAGAAAGCTCATCCAAGTCATACTATCAAGTAACTTACACTATCACATCAATGAGATACATAAGTAGTGTAAGCCATGCTAGAGAGCCAATGTAATTTTCAATTTAAGCAAGTCATGATCTCACAAACTTAACTATTTCAAAAACTCAAAGCATGACACTTGTTGATGCATTTTCATTTTTTTAATATTATTTAAAGCACAAATTCTGATCATATAACATTTGCAAGAGATTATATACCTCACCTGCCTTATTCTAACCAACCAAGCCAAGCCTATGTCATTTGACAGTCAGAAGCTTAAGGGCATGGTTTTAGTCATACACAACTTCTTCTAAGTTCATATCTAAGTGCAATGATAAGCCATTTCAAAAGAAGAAGTGCAATGCATAAATATTCTCTTGATCTTTTCTCAATTTTTCATTTCATCATAGAAGCTCACCATGTGGATAGTTGATTGATTAATTTTTCATTAATAAAGCACTTGTGAGCATGCAACAAGTTCAAAACAGCAAGAAAGTTCGATCATGACAAGATTTAGTGTAAGTAATTATTCCAATTACTAGTCATGACAAAAACTAGAAATTGTATAACATGAGTAATGTAATAAGAACTTTCAGCATGTAAAAGGAATCACAAATTCATATATGTATGAAATACTATACTCATATTATTTTAATTCAGATTCACACATAGACTTCCCAAGTTTCAAAATCTCCCTCAATTTAAGCCATGAGGATGCATAATCCCTATTTCACTACGAATGAAACAAAAACAAGTGAAATCCAAAGGTTTTGTAAAAATGTCAGCTAATTGTTGTTCGGTATCTACATGGTGAAGCGCAATGTTTCCTTTTTCAACATTATCATGGAGAAAGTGATACCTAATGTCAATGTGCTTTGTTCTCGAATGTTGCACGGGGTTTTTAGCAATGCAAATGGCACTAGTGTGATCACAAAACAGTGGAACACTATCTAGATCAATCCCATAGTCCTTAAGTGTTTGAACAATCCAAAGAATATGTGAGCAAACGCTAGGAATAGCTACATATTCATGTTCGGCTATGGATTGTGCAACTGATCTTTATTTTCTAGAGGACCAAGCAACAAGTGATTACCACGAAAATGACAAGCACCCGAAATACTTTTCCTATGGATTCTACAACCCCCAAAATCAGCATACGAAAAAGCTTTCAAAGTAACAGTTGAGGAAGAAGGAAGAAAAATACCAAATTCTTGAGTTCCATGTAAGTACCTGAGAATTCTTTCGACGGCTTGACAATGTGAAGCACGTGGGGAAGCTTGAAACCGTGCACAAAGACATACGCTGAATTGTATGTCTGGTCTTGATGCCGTGAGGTACAAAAGAGATCTGATAATGCTTCCACATTCTTTTTGATCCATGGGTTCACCATCTTCATCAAGTTCAAGTGTCATTGCTGTACCCATTAGTGTCCAAAAAGTCTTGATTTTGTCCATTTTGAAGTGTTTAAGAAGGTCTCTTGTATACTCCGTTTGATGCACAAAGGTACCTTCCTTGGTTTGCTTGATTTGCAGCCCCAAAAAGTATGTGAGTTCTCCCATCATACTCATCTCAAATTCTAAACTCATCATAGCTGAAAACTTGGACACAAGATCATGAGAAGCACAACCAAAGATAATCTCATCCACATACACTTGAACGAATAATGAGTCATTGCCATGCTCAAGCACAAAAAGAGTTTTATCAACCTTGCCCATGGTAAACCCCTTTTCAAGTAACAATGTTTTTAACCTATCATACTATGCTCTAGGGGCTTGTTTGAGATCGTACAAGGCTTTGGACAGTTTATAAACATGATTAGAAAAATCTGGATTTTCAAAACCCGGTGGTTGCTTGACATAAACCTCCTCATATATGTAGCCATTAATAAAAGCACTTTTAACATCCGGTTGATATAACTTGAAACCTTTAGATGCAACAAAAGCTAACAAAATTCTTATGGCTTCTAATCTAGCAACAAGAGCAAAAGTTTCATCAAAATCTAGACCTTCAACTTGTGTGAAACCTTGAGCAACCAACCTAGCCTTATTCCTAATCACAATCCCATCCTCATCTTTGTTTATTTTTAAACACCCATTTAGTTCTAATTAAATTGTGACCTTGAGGTGGAGGTACAATTTTCCAAACATTATTTCTTTCAAAATTTTCTTACTCTTCTTGCATGGCAATAATCCAAGATTCATTAGTGAGTATATGTGATATATCTTTGGGTTCAAAAGAAGCAACAAAAGCAGAATGAGCATGTGAGTTTGTATCGCAAAACCTGGACCGTGTGACTCGTTCATGCAGGCTCCCAATGATTTGTTGTGAAGGATGACTTTTGAGGATTCGAAGGAAAGTAGACATTTCACAAACTCCTTGTTCTTCATGTTCATCACAAATCGAAGAACTAGTGGCTTGAGGACGATTTGTACCATCTGCAGTAGTTGTTGGTGCTAGTTGTTGTGCAAAATCAGCAGCGTGATCAACATCATTTGCTTCTGAATTTTCAGACAGCAGCACCACTTCTTCGCCTTTTTCAATGAAAATACTTTCGACCTGCGGATATGGATTTGGACCTGCAATATTAGAGCTATTACCTGGGCTAGCTTCATCAAAAGAAACCTCACAAGTCTCAACAATCTTGTTAGTATCAAGTAAAGCACACGGTAGCCTCTAGTATGAGATGGATAACCAAGAAACATGCTGTCAACAGATCTAGCTTCAAATTTATCAAGATTACCATGTTTCTTAACAAAGTATTTACAACCAAATACCCGAAAGTGTGTGACACTAGGCCTATGTCCATACCGAAGTTCATATGATGTTTTTCCTAGCTTAGCACACAAGAAAACACGATTTGAGACATAACGAGCGGTTGCAATTGCATCTGCCCAAAATTTTCTAGGAGTTTGATATTCATCAAGCATATTCCTAGCCATCTCAACTAAGGTTCTGTTCTTTCTCTCTACAACACCATTTTGTTGAGGTACCAAAGGTGAAGAAAATTGATGATCTATTCCATTTTCAGCAGAAAAGTGGTAAAACGATTGATTTTAAATTCATTTCTGTTATCACTCCTTATTTCTTTTAAAGATCTTGGGTGATCAGTTGTTAATATAAGAAATAAAGTTCTAAAGTGACTAAAAGCTTTATTCTTATATGCCATAAAGTAAACCCAAGAGTATCTAGAAACATCATCAACAATCACAAGAACATACCATTTACCTTCGAAGGATTGAACACGTGAAGGTCCTATAGTGTCAAGGTGCAAAAGTTGACCCGGTTCAGTTGTCATGGTCATTGTGAGAGGAGCATGTGAACCTGCAACCATCTTAGCATGTCTACAAGAAGAGCACACTATTTCTTTGTCCCCTTTAAGCTTAGGCAGCCCACGTATGCGATTAAGAGCCCTAACAAGCGTTAGATGATCAAAGCCTACATGACCAAGTCTACGATGCCAAAATATAAGTCCTTTGAATCATTAGCAACTAGACACCTATGCTTAGAGGATGACATATAAAAACCAGCTTTAAAAACTCATCCAAACAGAGACATAATAAGATCACTGTTTGAATCTACAACCTTGCAACATTTTTAGTGAAAATAATTTCTAGATTTTCATCAAGCAATTGTGAAACTGAAAGCAAGTTGTAATTCAAATTTTTAACAAGTGCCACATCCTTCAAAGTGTAGTTATTATTTACTCTAATAGAACCTTTAGCAATTATAGGAGTTGAAGAATTATCAGCAAAAATAACATTCTCTACATGTGACACAAAAGAGAGGGAGGAGAACCAATCTTTGTTACTAGCATGGGGCGTGAGGAACCTGAATCCACAATCCAAATGTTCTCCTTCCTCAAATGTGTAACCTACATAGAAGCACAATACGTCGATGACTCAATACTGAGGTTATTCAAAAGGCACTTAGGAATCCAGTACTGAGTCACACGACATGCAGCAGGAAAAACACGCGAAAGCTGAGACAAAGCAACAAGTTTATGAGCCAAAGATTGAGTATTTTTTGTACCCAACTACTGACTTACGAGGTGATACATGTGTAGCACAAAAAAAAGAGGCTTGGGAGCAAAATTTGCATGTTTTTGACTCATAACAGCAGGTTGCATGTTCTTGATATTTGGTTTAGTATGTGCAACAAATGTTGCATGAGAGTTATGAGATCTAGCTTGAATTCTTTCCTTTTTCTATTGTTTAGCTAGTCTATAACAAAAATTTATGACATGACCATCTCTATCAAAGTGTAAAATTTAACTTTGTGTTCATGTCTAGATGAGCAAGTAACATGTTTATTAGAAGCTGAATGAAACAGCACCCCTGCAGATTTGAAAACCACTTCTTTATGTTTAGGAACTGTTTGAATCACACCACTTCCTAATAACTTTACAACTTTAGGTGGATGTGCCTTAGCCTGAGCATGAGAATCAAAACCTAAACCAGTTTTATCATTGCAAGACTTGGAAGAATTCAACAGCAAGTTTAGGTTCTTATTTGCATTACAAAACCAATCTAATGTCCTATGCATGTCATCAAGTTTATTGGACAGATCAAGGCAATTTTCACATGAAGTTTTTCCTTTTAATTTGCAATTAGAACAATTTTTAACTTCATGAGCACGTAAAACATTGTTCAAAATGGAAATTTCATCCATAGCACATGTAGTTTCTTATCAAGATCATCACAAGTAGAACAATGCAAATCAATTGTAGAACAGCTAGCATCTTTCAAGTTTTTGTCATTAAGTGCAGCAAGCTCTCTATTCTTTTCAATTTCTAACTCAAGTTTATCAAGTGTAGAGGTGTGTGCACTTCATAGAGAGGACAATTGTTCATATATTATATCACATGAGGAACAAGAATCATCACTAGGAATCAAAGATTTCAACTATTTATTTGAGATTCTAGTGACTCAATTTTAACAACATTGTCCCTAAGCTTTTTGTCCTTTTTTCTTAACTATAACAGTGGTACGAGAAATTGCATCACACATTTCTTCGTAAGTAGGACATACCTCTTCATTGTCGCTGTTGTGTTCTGCATCCTCCATACTTGATCTTGATTTGCCCGCCATGAAGCACAAGTTTGCAAAATCATCTTCATCTTCATCACCTCCGATGTCCACATCGCTCAAGCTAAATTCTTGAAGTGCGGAGATAAAACTATTTACCAATTGGCGTCCTATAAAACCCTTCTTTTTTCTTGTTGTTGTTTCTAGAGGAATGCTTCGTCCTTGATTGCTTTTCATTACGGGAAGTTGTACCTGAAAGGTTCGGGTAATCTGTATGAAAATGTCCTGTCTTACCACATTCGGAGCATCATTGAGATCCAGCACTCCCTCTCCTTCTAGTTCTCACATTTTGCAATGCTTTTGAGAACCGAGTAGAGATGAGTGCAAGTTCTTCCTCTAGAAACTCTTCAATCCGTTCAAGGGTTAGAGAGGACAACAAAGCAAGTGTTTCACAAGATAAAGATTGGCCGGAGCTAGGAATGTCACGTTGAGAAACAAATGCAAGAGACTTGTTATGGTTCTTACGTGAGATTATGTCAATTTCATGAGTTTTCAATTTAGAATATAGAACATCTAAAGTAAGTGTACTCATGACAGTAGATTCATGAATAGATGTGACTTTCATCTCCTAAATCGATATGTCTAATGCACTTAGTAATTGCCTAGCATTCTCAACATATAAAAAATTAACATTGACGCTACGCAAGTTACTGAGAATTTTATTAAAGCGAGCAAAGAGGTTGTCGATGGACACACCTGCTTGCATTTCAAATCGCAGGTACTCCTTTTTGAACATGTCTTGCCTTACATCCTTGATCGTGTTGGATCCTTTGTGGTAATCACATAGAGCGTTCCAAACATCGTACGCAGATCGGAGGTGAGCAAACACAGTCGAAATCACTTTGAGTTAATCCTTGTATGATCAACTTTCGAGCCTTGTTGTTGTTGTCGACATCTCTCATATTTTTAGCCGTAACTTGATCGTTTGACGGCACTTCGTAAGGCTTGTACACCTTTTCCATATTGCAAAGCCTTGCGCCTGGATGAAAGCCTCCATGTGTGCCTTCCAAACCTGAAAATCATTGCCACTAAACACACAAGGTTTTGCGGAGTATTTCTCCATAATGATTAGTCAAAACACGTGCAAATCACACATATTAGAGCATCGTGGCTCTGATAGCAATTGTAAGATCGAAGAGCACGTGAAAAGCTACCAGAGGGGGGTGAATGGTAGATTACAACTTTTTGAGCGGAAGCAACGAAAACCCCTCGGTAGAAAATTTATCTGTTAAATAAATCATGTGTGTGACTAATCTAATCATGTTCAACTATGAAAAAAGTGATAGATATTATAGCGAATCAAGTCACGAAGACATGACAACAAGAATCACTGAATTCTGTCAAGAAAAACTAAAGTTACGACCGAAAGATCGGACGAAGGTCAATCTGTTCTATCTGGGAAAAACAGATTTGTAACACTACAAAGAAACTCGTGTAGATCAGAAACCACAAATCCAATCACCGTTAAATTTTAAAATATGATAGATAATCAAGTTGTGACGACAGACCTAAAAGAATCATGTAAATTGGATCTGTAAAACTTGAGTTATGATAAAACCACCGAAGCAAGGTAGTGCTGTGTAGAAACTCGACGAGAAAAACTTGTCTAAAACAAGTCAGACGAACAAGGTACAAAAGTTCCTTTAAACTATGATCTTCATTCAATAGAACACAAGAGGAACAACCCAAAATCCGTACACCACGAGCTCTGTCCTCCCTTTCTTATATAACCAGCCATGAGGCCAACCCAAACCAAACTAGGACTCGTATCCTACTCAGTTTCCACCGAAAATTTCCATAACTGCTCAAGATTCTTCTATACGCAAATAGAAGCAATCTTAAGACTTCCAAAAACCTTAGTAATATATATCACATTCCTAAAAACACCTCAACTTTGTTACCCACACAAAATCTAACCAAAACAAACTTGAAACTTTCCATAGATGAACCATAACCACCTCAACCGCAGCCTGAGGCATATTCTAGGTGGTTGGACCTTTCCGACCATTTCTTTACGTCCATTTTTCTTTAGCACACCTTGGAACCATGTTGCCATGTCTTTGCACTCCTTGCACACGTGCGAACATCTTCTAAGGACGTCCATGATACCTTCATATGCATTGTTCTTGATTCAAACATGTTGCGCGACCTCCCGATCAACTCAACCACAATTTCTCCTGAACTTGGTTATTGAACCTCATCTTCTCCCTAAGACTAGTTCAATGGATCCCGTCACCATCCATGTCTTGAACTCAATCAACACCTACACATGAATAATACTTCTGAGCACAATCCTCAACTTGACTCACGTTAGTTCCGAAACCACAACACCTTACGTGAGCACCTCACATAAGCATGTTGCAAACCATAACAAAATGATATCAGCCATATCCACCAAAACACACCAAAAACTTAGTAAAATAACACTAAGCATGCTTTCCATAAGTTTAAGGCAAGTTTGAAACCTTGCAAGTTCAAAGCAGAACCACTGCGATCTAGCACCGGACCTTGCCAAAGCTAATCGGAGCTTGAGACGGAGCTTACCAAAGCTAGCAGGACCTAGCGCCGGAGCTTACCAAAGCTAGCAGGACCTAGCGCTGGAGCTTACCAAAGCTAGTAGGACCTAGTGCTGGAGCTTACCAAAGCTAGTCGAACCTAGCACCGGAGCTTACCAAAAACATGTCAGACCTAGCCATAACAAGTCGGCCAAAGACAAAGAAGTCGGACCTAGCTAATGCAAGTTGGATCTTATGTCAGACCTTGATAGAGCTACCCAAAATGAGTCGAACCTATCATCGGACCTTGCAGGAGCTCGGACCTAGAGTCAGACCTTGTTAAAGGGGTGTTTTGGCAATATTCAAAACTTTTATTATCATAGCCAATGTATTCAACACACATAGGTCTCACATAACTTGTGAGGTCAGATGTAGTGCACCTAGAAACAGCCACTTACACAACCCTACTTTATGCTTCATGCATAGATGGGTGGCTATGACTATGTTGCCTAGAGGAGATGTAAGAATAGTGCATGATGATGAGCTGAATATTTTATTCGCCATGATTAAAAAGATAAATGTTACTCCAGTTGTTGCCATGATGACATAATGGTACATTTCAAGAACAGGGTCAATTGAATGCACTTCATTGATTACTCGTATTGCTACTATGGTAGGAGCACTGGAACATTCTTCATTTAAGTATATTGAAAATGAAAGATAAATTGATGAAGATTATTTAGTGCAAGGACATACCCTTAAGCATGATCAAGATGGCTCTTTATTTTATTATCCTGACTTTGTCAATGAAATTCAATTACCTAACCCGGATTACCATTTGTACAAATGTCGGAGGCTAACCATTGATCTTGTTCCCATCGAGGAAGCACGAAGAAGTAATGTCTCTGGCAGGATAAGTAGAAGCCGTGCTAGGAGAGCGGTCGTGCCGCCGACACCCTCCACGATCCATGAGTACGTGGAAGAGAACCCAACAGGTGATGCACCCGGATGGACTCAACCTCCATCGTATGAGACTGAAGGTTCGTCTTGGCATGGATGGCCATGTGCCGCATGGGAGCCACCCCTATCCACTTCAAGCTCTAGCAGCTTGCCTCCGTCGTCCATGAGAAGATGTCATTCCTCTTCGGCTAGAAGTCATCGTGACTATAGCCAAGGAATAACGAATCTCACTAGACATACGGAAGAGCTTGAAGTGAGAAAGGGTGACATCTACAACAATCTCCAAGGACATGTCCAAGGTACCCAGGATTGGCAACAACACATGGATGCTCAATTCACCAACTTCAACTCCACGCTACAACGACAACAAGCCGATCTCGTGGCATACTTCCGTCATCAAGGGTTCAACCCTCATCACGGATGTGAGTGAATAACAAGCTTGGGGGAGGACCCCCAGTTGAGGTAAATTGTATCATCCACCTTGCATATATAAAAAAGGATAGATTTGTTTTCAATTAAATAAATGATGGCGGTAAGAATGGTATGGAATTCACATAGATGAAATGATGAATAGTTGTTCTATTTTAATTTTCCTAAGTCCCTAGTTTACAACTTACTACTCTCCAACATATTGCTCTCATTGGCTAAAATTTATTTTGCCTTGATTTGGAAATTGTGGGTAGCAAAATCTTAATTCATTCTAAGTTGGTGTGAGATATGATATAGGATAGGGCTGCTATTCCTAGCTTGAAAGTGAAACTTAGATCTCTGAAGAAATTCTAAAAAGATTTAGGTTACTCTCATTTGATTGGAAATACTTACCAAAGCCATATGATACATGACATTGATAAACCTTATGCATATGCTATTTGTCTTCACATTGAGGTTTGTCAAACTAGTATAGACCTATGTGAGATTTCATTCATTACTTTTTGAATTCAAGACTTCACTTGCACATGCTATTCTACACTAGAAGTAAGCAAAATTCCACCATACCACCATTCCACAATAAAAAGAGAAACTCCATATCATTCATGTTTAGTACTCTCTCCAAAATTTATTGCATAAAAAGGAAGTAGAGGACATGGCTACAAGAAAACGGAAATGCATCCTTACATCATAAGCATGGGAAAAAATAGTAGCCATGTTTCATCCCCGCAAAACAAGAGAGTCCACTCAAAAATGAGTCATCTCAAATATCCACATCCACTTCATTCCATCACACATGCACACGTATTGAATCAATGTTTTTTTGAATTGATTTCTCCTAATGCTTGCTCTTTTGGCTTGGCAATATTATGTGTTGCAAATATGACTACAATATTCCCTACCAAGCTCCACATACAAGCCTTATGTAGATGTAGGATGAATTTAGACAAGATGCCTTGGTGAGGATACGTTTCCGCTACACATAAATGAGAGACCAAGAGAACCAAATTGAGGTACTTATAATCCAAATTGAACTCTCTGGAATTTGAGTGTAACTTGATTTCTATGGTATGTGTGCTCCATTTGCTGTTCTATCTTTCAACCACCCATGAATAGGAGATGACATAAGCCCCATAATGACTCAAGATGGGTGAAGTACCATGCCAATTTTTGCAATACTAGGTAGAATATTTTGTTGTGCACATGGTACTTTTGAAAAATAGAACATTGTAGCAACTCCTCATTATCAACCTAAGGTCTTGACTTTGCTCGAGACGAGCAAAGGATAAACTTGGGGGAGTTTGTTAACGGCTATTATATACTAATTTCACCCGTTAATATAACTCAATTATGTGAATGAAATATCATTTTTTGCACAGATCACCTTTCTATTTAACCTATTTCCACTTGTCTTTGGAGAAAGTAGTGCATACAGGGATTTTATGCAGAACTGAAGTGAAACAAGGGGATGGCTCCTATAAAATATCATTCCAGCCAATCAAGCAATGACATGTGGCACCACATGAATCAAATGGCCCACAAACAGAAGTATTTGAGGCCATCCAATTGTGTAGCACCAATAACAGTCAATTCGACCCACCCGACAGAGACCTGGAGGAAGCACAGCCCCAACGGGGCTGAGACCAGGTCGGCTGACCTCCCTAGTCGGCTGACTAGGGAGTGGCACCAAACCTGGTCAAACACCACGTGGTGGCTCCTCCTGGCTCTTTAAACCAGCCCATTGATCTTCTTCCGTGACCTTTCGATTGCATTTCGTTTCTGTTTCCGTATAGCAGCAGTATTGATATCTTGAGCATCTCCAACTAAGTCATCGAGTCCTACACTAGCCTCGACTGTGAACGAGTCTGAAAACTCTTCCTCTTGGTAAACCTCATCAACCTCATCTTCCTCATGGTAATCATCATCTCCTGGAGTGTATAACCACTCACGAGGATTCACCTTATCTACCACCCACCAAGCTTTGAGTTTTCTTGCATGGATAAAGTAGATAGTACATTTACTCAACTTGGTGTGCAAGAACAAATGATCGAATCCTTTCAACAATTCCTCGTGTTTTATCTTCAGCATGCCAAATTGGTTTAGTTTAATTCCACGACTGGCATCAAACCAATCACAGTCAAAGAATACTGCTCGAATATCCTTGTTTCCGACAAAAGCAAATTCAAGGATTTTTTAATAATCCCATAGTAATTAGTTTCACGTCCTTGAGAATCGTTTGCCCTCATCACAACTCCGGTATTACATGTTGTTGCGAAAGGACGAAGAGGTTCAAATTGAGTTGTACGGAATCGAAAGTCATTGATATCATATCGACCATAGCTTCTAACTTTAACCAATCCATAGGATAGTTGTCGCAAGTCTTCATGGACGTTGGTATCTTTCATGCATTGTCCAAGATATGAAGTTATTTGAAAACTTCATAAATATTCGTAAGTTATTAAAAAACATTGTTAATTCTGAAAAATTAACGAAAAAATGTTACATGATCTCGAAACCAGGATAGAAAATTAGGTCCTCCATTTATTCCATCTAACGCATCGCTTCTACTTGTTTGCTCGTATGTTGCTGTCTATGGTGCCAATTTTGCTTGTTGAACTCACTGTACGAAATGAGAACTTTTTAGAATAGATGTGTTGCAAAATATGCTGATTAGAACAAATGTAGGACAAACACTTACTCGAAATATTTGTCCATCTCATCTATATTAGCGTATACATAGAGGAAAGCAACACTCCTTTCTTCTTCGTTAATGTCGTAGGAAGTGCAACTACCAATAGTAGTGACTCTTGTTGAAAAAATGGAGAGATCGCTACAAGGAGGTTGCTCATACATATTGTACCTCATTGCCAAAGTATTGACATTGTGTTCCTCTGCAAAGTAAACAGTTGAGAAGTATCCTACTTCCTTAAGAGTAAAAGCTTCAGCGATGCACCATTCAACCCTTGCCCTGTTACCAACTATAGGTTTCAGATATCTTAGTGCTCTTTCAATATTATACATCTACCTATATTGCACGGGACCACCCACTTTTGCTTGAAATGGAAGATGTATAAGGAGATGTTGCATTGGATTGAAGAAACATGGAGGAATTTTTTTCCCATCTTAAACATAGTACCGGTATCTCCTTCACCAACTTAGTCATCATCACTGTTGTGATTTCTTTAGCATAGAGTTGTCTATAGAAGTGGCTAAGCTTGGCTAACACCTTCCACACCGCATCGTCAAAGTAGCCCAGAAACATAATAGACAGAAGTCTTTCCATAATTATGTGATAATCATGACTCTTCAACCCAATGAGCTTTCTCATGTTCACATTCACGGCTCGTCTCAGACTAGCTGCGTAACCATCTGGGAATTTCAAACTTTGCAACCATTCGTGAACTTCTTTCTTTTCTTTACGTTGAAGACAGAAAGAAACACGTGGTTCATAACCACTTTCTGAGAGCTCAAGAGTTGGACGGTTACAAAGCTCAGCCAGATCCTTTGGAGCATTTAAATTGTCTTTCATTTTGCCTGTCATGTCCATGCTTGTTCTTATGATACATTCGCCCATGTTGCACTCGTGATGCATGACATCAATGTTGTGCATTAGTATTAATGACTTCACATATGGGAGCTCCCATAGTCCACATATATGAGTACAATTGTGATCCCCTCCGTAACTGATAAAATACCCAGCGACCTTCATTTGGCACCAATTTTTCCAACATATCAGATATTTCTGACCCATTAAGACGTTTCAGTGGTCCTTTAGTGACAAAGATATCCTTTTTGAAGACATTCCTATGTTGCCTAAACACGTGATTCGGAGGCCACCAACATCTGTGACAATCGAAGTAGCTTATCTTGCCTCAATGAGTAAGTCGAAAGCAATCCGTGTCCGAAGAACATATTAGACACATCAAACAATCGTGAGTGTTCCATCCAGAAAACATGCTGTATGATTGGAAAACATGGACGAACCATAAATAAGAAGCTCGAAGGTTGAATTTTTGCTTCTTGTAACAGTCATACGCTTCGACTCCAATCCACAACATTTTCAATTCCTCAATCAATAGTTTCAACAGCACGTTGAGACGTGGCCCAGGATGATTCGGCCCAGGTACAATGAGGCTAAGAAACATGAACTCATACTTCATGCAACAAGTCGATGGTAGGTTGTACGAAATGACAAAGATAGGCCAATAGGAGTATGGTGTGGAATTTGTATAGAACTGCGAGTATTCATCTGTCGCCAACCCGATGCGAACATTTCTCGCTTCACGGCTGAAATCTAGATCGGTCCAGTCCAGCGCCTTCCATGTCTCACCGTCGGACGGGTGCGTCATGACTCCATTGTTCTGACGTACACCTTCTCTGTGCCATCTCATGTGTTTGGCAGGTTGAAAGGAGTAGACGCTTCAACCGAGGTGTTACAGGTAAGTAATGAATCTGCTTACGTGCGACTTCTATCATCACAGTACCACTACCGTTATTAACAACTTTGACAAACCTTGATTGACCATATTTTAAATATTTTTTCTCATTGGCATGCTCCCTCTAGAAAAAACATGCAGTTGTTCGGACACACATCAATCTTCTCGTATTTTATACCGAGACCAGAAAGAATTTTCTTTGCTTGATACATATTGTCAGTACCCTAGATACTAGGTACCCCCTGATACTGTGGATAAAGTCATGGAGTTCCGCCCTCTAATGTTGAAGACTTCCAAAGGCAACACGTGTCCTGCAGCACTGGGCCCGCCTCCCTTGTTTGGGTAGCTTTCGAGCTACCACGTGTCCTGCAGGGCCGGACCTACCTCCCTTCATAGGGAAGCTCCGGTGTTGCCACGTGTCTAGTAGCTCCGGAACTAACCCCTAGTAGAGGGAAGCTCTGGTGCTGCCATGTGTCAAGTAGCTTCGGACCTACCTCCCCGCAGAGGGAAGCGCCAGAGCTGCCACGTGTCAGACCTACGAAACTAAGCTGCAACAGGAAGACGGTTGGATCTCCAACAACACAAACATTCAAGAGGCTATTGAATAGTTGTTACAAGACCTGGTTAACGCGTCATTAACACTGTATTAATGACGCCCGATCAGAGGGCTATCAAGACTAATAACACAACCATGAAGGCATATTATCATAATGTTAATCACCCATAACACCAGTAGATTGTGTATAGGGTATTTATGATAGTCGGGGCCACTTGTCGCACCAGGCATGCACTGTAACAACCAGTCCTTAGCATATAAAAGACTGCGGCATACGGTAGAAGGCAAGCAATCGAAGACACTCGCTATGCATACACGCTCATACAATCAACAACCACCCTGTGGAGTAGGCTATTACGCTCAGGCGGCCTGAGCCACGTAAAACCCTATGTGTTCACCTCTAGTTCTTGATCTTACGTGCGCCCTGCCTAAATACAAACCTCCACGGACTACGCTATAGTAGTGCAGAGGGAAGTGTCGTTGCTACACCTTGACATTTGGCATGCCAGGTAGGGGGTGCCTAAGATCTCAAGATGGTGAATACCGCCGCAGCCTCATCCAATGGCCCGGCTGGACAACCTACTAGAGGAAATCCATCCAATGTGCAACAACCAGCCAGTGCTATTATCCCCATGGGTGTCGTCCCACCACCACCACCATCTACTCTAGCAGCCAATGCTGCACACAAGGATGGAGAATTTGTGTCGATCATCGCATAGACCAACAACACAGAGAATGCATTAAACATAGCATGGACTCTGCTTCAGCGTCCTCCAGCGCCCGGAGCTCCTCCGGCCACCATGGAGCAATGGCGAATTGATGTTGAGCATTTAGTTGCAGCAGCAACTAATGCCCTCATCGTCCAAGGTCTGCCCCATGCAGGCCAAGCACCTTCTCAGCACATGACCTTGTCTGGTAGACTTGGTCCTCAGGCGTCGCAACACAAGAGACATGCGCCCTCCCAGCAATTGATGACACTACCCTTCGGGGCTCACCGTACCCACATGACATCGAGGATTCCTACTCAGGTCCTCCGATCGGAGCTCGACTGACGTCACATCAGGCAGGATGGCCGTGTCCACATTGAGCACGCTCACGAGAGGCCAGCTGCCTGGTAAAACCCTTCTCCTCTGAAGTGGGGGGGCGGTTGTTCGTCCCTAGGCATGCACCTTCGCATGGTCAAATGGCCACCCATGTTCCGGCCTCATCTGCCGGAGAAGTACGATGGGACAATCAATCCCGTCGAATTCCTTCAAATATACTCCACCTCCATCCTCACGGCTGGAGGCAATGAGGCCATGATGGCCAACTACTTCCACGTGGCTCTAACCGAGACAACAAGGTCCTGGTTCATGAGTCTTCCTCCTGACTACATCTACAGTTGGGGGGAACTATGTCACCAGTTCACCGCCAACTTCAGGAGTTGCTACACCCGACTTGGCACCGAGCTGGACGTATTTGTAATACAACAAAAATTGGGAGAGTCACTGTGATCATTCATCCATCGGTTTTCTCAGGTACAGAATACAATACCTTCTATCTCAAATGCTTCTATCATTGTCGCTTTCTGACAGGGGGTACGGGATAAGAATATGTTGGAGAAGCTGGCAACAAAAAACGTCAGTAGTGTCACAGAGCTCTTCAACCCAGCTGGCAAATGTGCTAGGGCTGGGCTGAGAGATGCACTCCAAACCAGCTGCGGAGGTTGGTAAACCTCCTCCAAGGCTGAAGCTACTACCTCAGGCAGTTGAAAAAAGAAGAAGAAGTCCAACGGCAAGAGGAAGTCGTTGGCCGGCACGCCAACTGCTACTGCTGAAGCTCCTGGTGGCCGGGGGCCACGCCCCGAAAAACAACCCCGACCATCGTCTGAGGACGATGACGGTGAGAAGATGTGGTGTCCAATCCATAAATGAACACCTGTGATCTTGAAGAATGTCGAGAGGTCAAGTGGCTTGTTGAATGCAACAACAAGTGTGGGGACCGGAGTCCACACATCCGAGGATCTCATTGGGTGGTGTCGTGCGATGCGACACCTAACAGCCCACACAAAAAGGATACCAAAACATACAAAGTTTTCATTTCAGAATAATCAGAGTTTACAAAAGAGTGTACGACAGAGGTACGCATGCAGCGGAAAATACGTACTTATCATCTCACCTAACTAAGCAGGAGAGAAGATGTCCATGCCCTAAGACGATTCTCATTAGCAACAAGAAGAACATTCAGCAGTGGCGTGGTTCACCTGAGATTTATCTCGACACCTCGAGTCTCATGTACAACCTGAACTGCAGATATAAAACTAATACCTGCAAAAATTGTTAAAGCGCAAACGTGAGCATAAGGCTCAGCAAGACTAACCCGTCTCACTAGACATATGCAAGGGTGAGTACTAAGCATAGGTAAGGAATAGCATAAATAGACTCACCTACAAGTGAATCCTTATGATCATGTTTTAAGTAGCAAATGACATTCTTCAAGCACGGCACATCATAGACTCCACAATCAAACAAGAAACACTTTGCCGATGATATGACATGCTCAAAGCACACAATGCTATTACAGCTAAAGTATGGTGAAACTATAAACTTTAGTTTTGCTATCGCTAAGTCATACAAGGTTACAAAGCAATTATAATTCAATACAATATATTTTTCTGGCTTCTTTAGTATTTACTACGTCACGACAGCGACGGACAAGTGGTACCCTATTACCGCGAGGGACGGTGATTGCAATCAGGACACACCCGGACTGCACGACATGCACACCCGCATGGGAGACACATACGTGCTCTCCTCCCCACGTCATACATGGCCACCTTTCACCCAAGACCCCAATGTCGACAAACCTCTTCATCCCGAGCAAAAGGTCCCCTACACGGACACATCAAAAGGTTCCACTAGGAGATTTACACCTTTTTGCCTTCGCATCTCCATTCAAGAACAACCGAGGAGTCTCCACACTACAGTCTGGAGTTACATCAGTTTAATGGGCCCATATACCATTATGCAATCGGTACAGTTCAAGCTTGCCCAATGGTGCCGCATACGGCACGGTCCTCAAGCGACACAGGCAGGGCTATGCGCCCGAGACTCCATCTCGTCGACTCCTATTCTCACTGCCCGGTCTCGTATTCATTTCATAAGCCATTTTTAATCTTTCACCCTCATGTGAACTGTTATTCCTATCTCGCGAGTAGATTCCAACTACTCGACTTCTATCAGATTTCCTATACATTAGCAAAGCAGTTACTACAGGTCAAACTGTAACCCGTTCCAACCAAACCCTCGGATTTTTGGTCATGCAAGTGGAGTGTCAAACACCTTATACGTAAATGCACAATATCAACTAAAGACGTAAGTGAATGAACTGGAAAACTTTGAAAAGCTCTTAAATGCAAATCGGGGCTTGCCTTGGTTTGCGACTCGATTAAATGTCAATTGTTAAGGGTCTTTCTATGAAGACTCTGCCAAAGACTTCAAGTGGACACCCTGTCCTTCTCCTGCAAGCGACACTTCTCGTCAATATCGATCACTACACGACATGCATATAGGAATGCTAATAAATTATAATGTACAAATAGTTCATAAGTTTCTAACTATGGTTATAGTGAGTGAATGATTTTCTTTGGCCTTGGGATTTTTATGGTAGATGGTAGGGACTACAAGGAATACTCTTGCAAAGAAAAGGAGATGATCAAAGTAGTTTGTTGTCTCTAAAATTATGGCAAGCAATAAATTTCCAAGAATTTTAGAGAAGAAACTGTAGCTTGAACAAAGCTGCCAGTTGATGATCATGATAGATGATGTTGTTCTGGTTCTAGCAAAATTGGTTTTATAAATTTCTAAGCCTTGGTGAAGGAGATATTGAATTTTAAAGTGGGCAAGAATTTCTGGAACTATTTTATAACTGAATTATTAGCTTTTCACATAACATTAAGTTGGCAACTGAATTAGAACTAGGAGACTAAGTCAATTAAATCCCAATTTTTTACAGGAGTTAGTATATGAATAAAGGAAAGTTCAGTCCAAATTTGGTATACAAGAAAGCAACTGAACATCTGTAATAATTCAATGTCTGAAAAAGGTAATTGAATTATACAGTGGGTTATACAGGTGCAATGACTCCCAAATTTTTTTGGTATTCAAGAACGGGATAATGTATTTTATGTAAATTTTGGGGATTTTTCCAGTGGACAGTTCATCTGGAAAAATTGGATTTGTATTTGGAAAGATTGTTTTATACAGAATTTAAAAGTAGGTTTCATAAAACCTAATTGGTACTAACAGAGACTAGAGCTCAAGGGCTTTCAAACAAAATTTGTTTGAAGATTTTTGGAGCAGTCTACAGGTAGTTATGAATTTTCTAAGATGGAGAAAACCTGGAATTAAATCCTAACTTGAATTAAACCGTGGGCCCCACCGTTTTAAAATGGACCAGTGGCATTCACACCACACGGGGACCACAGAGAAGCACCGCATTGCCACAACATATCTTGTGGCCACCCCAGATCCGACGGGGGTTGAAAGACGCTGACGCGCGGGACCCGCGGCGTCGTCGTCAACCTCCCGAAGCGGGCGGCGCGCGGGGCTCCCGCGGCGGCGCGCTCCGGCGAGCCTCGCCATATCTGAGGTCCCGGCCACTACAGCACCTAATCTTTGGCGCCCAACCTTAAAATCCTGCGCTGAGCGTGATGGTGTGGTCGGTGAGGTCTGCTGATGGTCGGAAATGGCGGCACATCAGCGGCAGCGGCAGCTAGGGTTCCGGCCATGTCAGAACTATTACCCCGTGGACAAAACTCTTCTAAAAAGGCTGGGGAAGTCTTCTGGAACCACGAGGAAGGTGATGGGAAGGTGAGATCATCGTGTAACGATCGGCAAAACCATCATCGACGGCGACAGAGGCAACTTCTTAATGGCGGAGGGCCGAATTTGTGATTCCTGAGCTACGGTCGATCATTTTTGGTGATTCCAGTTCGAGAGGTTGTGCAAAGAAGTGTAGAAACTATTTGCTAGCAATTGTGGAGAGTGATTAAGTGTGGAACTCGAACTGAATGAAAAACCGAGCGAGTTCATTAGCTTCGGCCGAAAGTAAAACTTAGCTAACTTGCTCGATACTCACGTAAACAAGAAATGGCTTTCACCATCGTGCAGAGCGTGTCTAGGCGCACCAGTTTGCTATTGGAGTTGAAGCACGAAACTGCTTGCAGAAGCCTGGCACCGTGGAGCAGAGACGGCGCACGGTGAACACGACGGTGAGCTCCGGTTAGCTTCAAAATACCGGCCAAAACCTTAGCAAAAGAACGACAGGAGTGAAACAGAGGCTAGATGAGAGTGTGGGGAACAAACTTGCGGTTGAGAGCTTGGCGTGAGAGGCCTTCGGCTGGCTGGCAACGAGCGCGCGGTGCCAGCGGTCAGAATCTTGCGTGCGTGGCGAAAACAGTGCAACCCGTCGGCTCAGCGGGAGGGAAGACGATAAGAGCGACCGTGGAGCGATAAGGAGGAGCCAGGGGCGAGATTTATAGTGCTCAAACGGGAGTAGCTCGCCGCTGTCGCGCTGGACATGCACGCCGTCGCGGTGGCGCGCGCAGCGTGCGCTGGTTTGCGGCGCACGTGGCTCTGCTGACTGGTGGGCCCCGCCAGTCAGCCTTACAGCTACTGCCATTTTAGTAATTCATTTAGAGATAGTAAATGAACTCCAAAAATCATGAATCTTCATGGCTAAGAAAAATGTGATGAACACAATGGTGTGTTTAGATCTTTATGTTCAAGTATATTTTCACCAGATTTTGAATTTGAATTTAAACTTGATTTAAATTTGCTGATCATCTCAAATAAAATAACAAATGTACTCCAAAATTCATGAAACTTTTCAAGGAGCTTATTTGAAATTTTAGAAGACTATAGAAAAATTTATAGCCTCAGATTTGAATGTTCTTCACAGGGTATGTGTATACAGTAGTTATATGCTATTTGATTATTTGAGTATATGAGGTACTATAAATTGATTTGCCCAAGCAAACCCCATTCAATTACTCAAAATTTTTTGCAGAGATGATATTTGAATTATTTTAAGATTATTGGTGAAGTATGTTTCTCATGTTAATAAAATTTAAAACATGAGAAGAAAAAGGAATTGAATAGGTTCAAGTTTATGTACATGACCATATCTTGAACCCAATTAAACTTGAATTTAACTGACCACTGAAATTTATATTTAGAATTAAGTGGGATTTTACATTCCTCCCCCCTTAAAAGAATCTCGTCACGAGATTATAATAGGAAGGACAAAAGAAAAAGATTTAATGAACATATGCCGCTAACAAGTCCGGATAGTTCGATTTAAGAAAATCCTCATTTTCCCAAGTTGCTTCTTCAGCGGTATGGTTATTCCACAAGACTTT
This sequence comes from Tuctoria greenei, assembly GCA_036927565.1. NCBI lineage: Eukaryota > Viridiplantae > Streptophyta > Magnoliopsida > Poales > Poaceae > Tuctoria > Tuctoria greenei. Next base: position 184,297,334 of record JAYESD010000003.1, on the reverse strand, counting down.
GTAAAAGTGCAAAGTGCGGCTTCTTGTGGTACGAGTCTTCTCATCGATGATCTTGACCGGATGCTCAGAATAAGTGAGATCAGGTTGTAGAGCTTCAAGATCTACCGTGCGGACTTTAGCTGGGGATTTATGACACTTCCGCAGCTGAGAGATGTGGAAGACATTATGAATTCCAAAGAGAGACGCCGGTAACTCCAGACGATAGGCCACATGTCCGCATTTCTCAGTTATAGCGAACGGCTCGATGAATCGTGGAGCCAGCTTTCCCTTAACCCCAAAATGATGAATCCCTTTCATTGGAGATACACGAAGGTAAACGTGATCCCTAATGTCGAAGTAAAGAGGTTGACGTCGTTTATCTGCATAACTCTTTTGTCGAGATTGAGCAGCCTTGCGATTGGCTTGGATGACTCATACTCGTTCTTCAGCTTCATTGACAAGATCAATGCCATATGTCACTCTTTCACCAGACTCACACCAATTCAATGGTGTGCGGCACTTCCTGCCATAGAGAGCTTCATATGGCGCCATCTGGATACTAGCTTGATAGCCATTGTTATATGAGAACTCCGCCAATGGTAGATGATCATCCCAATTTTTACCATGGTGGATGGCACAAGCTCGTAGCATGTCCTAAAGACTTGATTTACTCGCTCTGTCTGACCATCAGTCTACGGATGATAAGAGAGCTTCGAATTTACTTGGTACCCAATGATGCGTGGAGCTGCTCCCAAAAGCGAGCAACAAATAAGGCTCCACGATCTGAAATGATAGTGCGGGGTACTCCATGTAGGCACATGATCCTTGTAATATACAACTCTGCATACTTGGGACCTCGATAGTTGGTGTTGACAGGGATAAAATGACCTGATTTGGTCAACCGATCAACTATCACCCAAATCGAATCATGCTTACGGAAAGTGAGGGGTAACCCAACGATGAAATCCATGCTGATGTCTTCCCACTTCCATGCTGGTATGTTTAAGGGTTGTAACTGTCCGACTTGCCTCAAATGGTCGGCTTTTACTTGCCGACACGTATCACATTCGGATACATACTTTGCTATCACTTGCTTCATCCGTGACCAACAGAATTTCTTCTTCAGATCTTGGTACATCTTGTTGCTACCCGGATGAATAAAGTACTTGGATAAGTGTGCTTCATCCAAGATCTTCTTTTGGAGCCCCATGTCATGGGGTACGGCTATAAGGTCTTTAAACCAAATAGTACCATGATCATCGCATCGAAAACATTTCATCTCTCCCTTCTTCATTCTTCGTCGAATGTGCGACATTCCCTTGTCTTCTTTCTGAGCCTCTACGATATCTTGCCTGATGGTAGGGATGAGGGCTAGATTGTAGAGCGCTCCACATGGAACCAAGTATAAACTCAGCTCATCCTCTTCCATTGAAATGATCGATAGATGATTGACATGAGACTTGCGGCTCAGTGCATCTGCAACCACATTTGCTTTGCCTGGATGGTAGTGGATCTCAATCTCATAGTCTTTGATCAATTCTAACCATCTTCCCTGTCGCATATTCAAGTCTTTCTGGGTGAAAATGTACTTCAAACTCTTGTGATCAGTGTAGAGATGCACTAGATTGCCTAATAGATAGAGCCTACACATCTTCAATGCGAGCACCACGGCAGCGAGCTCAAGATCATGAGTCGGATAATGTTGTTCATGATTACGAAGTTGCCAGGATCCATACGCGATCACTCTTCTATCTTGCATAAGTACACAACCAAGACCAATGCCAGATGCATCACAATAGACATCAAACGGTTTGGTTGTGTCCGTCTGAGCCAACACCGGTGCTGTTGTAAGGTGTTTCACCAAAGCTTGAAATGCTTCTTCACATTTTTTAGTCCATACATATCTTGTTCCCTTCTTCAGTAGTTCTGTCATTGGTTTAGCTATCTTTGCGAAACTCGGAATGAACCTCCGATAATAGCTAGCCAAGCCAAGGAAACTTCAAACTTCATGTACGGACTTGGGAGATTTCCACTTCAGGACTTGTACAATTTTTCTTGGATCAACGACAATACCATCAGCTGAGATGATGTGCCCTAGAAATGGCACTTGGCGGATCCAAAACTCACACTTGCTGAACTTTGCATACAGTTTGTGATCCCGTAAATGTTGCAACACAATATGCAAGTGTTTTGCGTGTTCTTCTTCAGATTTAGAATACACCAAGATGTCGTCAATGAATACCACAACAAACTTGTCCAACTCCGGCATAAACACCGAATTCATGAGATACATGAAGTGAGCTGGTGCATTGGTCAACCCAAAGGACGTGACAAGGTATTCATACAACCCATACCTCATCGAGAATGCGGTTTTTGGAATGTCCTCAGGTCGAATCATAATCTGATCATAACCTGAACGAAGGTCCATCTTTGAGAATACCTTAGCACCCACTAGTTGATCGAATAAAATATCAATGCGTGGTAGTGGATACTTGTTCTTGATGGTGACTGCATTCAGTGGACGATAGTCCACACACAACCTCAAAGTCTCATCCTTCTTCTTCACAAACAACGCAGAACAACCCCAAGGTGATGAACTTGGGCGAATAAAACCCTTTCTCAATAAGTCATTCAATTGCTCCTTCAATTCCGCAAGTTCCTTCGGTGCCATCCTATACGGCTTCCTTGAGATTGGCATGGTTCTGGGCGCTAGTTCAATCTTGAAATCGACGTCACGTTCTGGTGGCATGCCCGGAAGATCGCCACGAAACACGTCTGGATATTCACACACTGCGGGGATATCCTCAAGCTTCTTGACACTGGTGTGATGCACCGCTGAGACACTTGGTGCGGTATTCAAAAGATTTAAAGTGTTGCTGCCATGGAATTTAAAATTCAGTTGGACAGTCCGCGAGCTGATATCAAAAATAGCTCCATGATGTGTCAACCATGACATCCCCAAGATGAGGTCAATCTGCTGACCTTCCAAAATGATGAGGTTCACCGGATAGATACTTCCACCCATGCACAAAGGTGCTTGAGAAATAACCTCATTAGCTGAAATATTGCCTCCAGGTGAACTAACACAAAAAGGATGTGAAACAGTCACAATTGGCACTTGATGTTTCAGCACAAAAGACTTGCTCACAAAGTTATGAGTAGCTCCAGAGTCAAATAGAACGACTACTGGTTGATCATGTAAAGTAAACATGCCTGCTAAAACAGGTTCCCCTTCTGGAATGTCCTCAATCGCAGCATAATTAACACTGGCAAACTTCGATGAGGTCTTCTTTTTAAATTTATGGTGCTGATTAGAATTCTTGGAAAAGGACAATTGGACACGGTCACGTTCCGTCTTGCGATGTTCCCTTGCTAAATGCATTCTGTGCTTTCCACGAAATTGGGGTGGACTGACCACATGCACATCTTGCGAAGATTGGGCTGCAAGAGTGAGATCATACTGCTATGGTGGAGAACCATGACACACTTGCACGCTTTGCTGAGGTGCAAGTAAGGTCTCCACTGGATAGGAGTGATACCGAACCTGTTGTGGTTGCTCACTCGACCAAAGCTGTCGACCGGACGGTAAGCAATATACCGCTCGATCCTTCTGAGGAATATCACTAATATTCTTCAGTGATGTCTTCCTCTTCCTCTTCTATGCCTGATAGCAAAGAGTTGCATCCTCCTGAACAATAGCGGCACCAACCAAGTCATTGTAGTTGTCGTTATTGAATAACACCAGTCGAGCTCAAAGTTCGACATTCAGTCCTCGAAAGAAACAATCGCACTTAAACGCCTCAGTATTCACATACTCAGGTGCATATTGAGCCAAACGATTGAACGCCTTGGAGTATTCATAAGCACTCATTTCTCCTTGCTTTAACTCCATAAACTCCTCCTACTTGGTTTTAATCATCCCGGTAGAAATGTGGCATGCACGAAAAGCATCACGGAACTCCGCCCAGGTCACCCGATGACCATTAGGGAGGGTGGTGAGATATTCAGACCACCAAGCTCCTGCGGATCCGTGAAGTTGTTGAGCGGCAAATAAACCTTCTGATACTCATCACACTGGAGTAACTCAAACTTGGCTTCAATCACTCAGAGCCAATGTTCCGACTCCAATGGTTCCCAGGTTTTTGTGAAAACCAGTGGTTGAGTTGCCAAGAAATCCAGATATGTGACTTGAGGTTGATCAAGTGGTCGAGCCTCAGGTTGTACACTCCACTATACCAACGTCTGCAGAGGCTCGGCCATCCTTGCTAAGACTTCTGCAAATCCGGTTGATGATGGCACTGGTGGTAGAGTTGAGTCGTGTCCACCATGAGCAGAATTTCCCGGTTCACCCTCAAAACGAGTGTGATCCATGCTGCAAGAGTGAGCACTACGATTAAGATCCAAAGTTGCAATACCAACTGGTGTCATGATAAAGATCGTAATATGCATCATTTAACAATGCAGTATGCTAGGTGTAAATAAAGACCAGAACATTGAACTAGACTCAAATAAGTGATACTGCCCACCAATCACTTAACATGGTGTTTCAAATTTACGTTAATCAATCATGTGGAGTAATCACCCCTAGACATGATGAGTGACATAAGAAGGTGAAATTAAAATGATTTGACTTCATAACATCGCATACTGGTGTGCCGTCCAGTCTTCTGGTCCACCAGACCGGTCTGTAGAAATGTAATTATTTCTCATAGTTAAATGCAGAATTTGGTCTGGAGTTCAACTACAAATTTATATTAAACTCAAAAACCTTTACATAATGTATTACTTTGTCCCCATAGAAATTCTGGAATGGAAAATATAGAAATTTGATTTATGGTTACAAGACAGTTCAAATCTGGAATATGAACTTCAGTTCTGTTCCAGCAGACCATCCTGTATAAATTCAAAATTCGCTCCGAATAAATGGCAGGAATAGGACTTGAGTTGAATACAAAAGTTGTATAGCATTTCACAACCTTTCCATATTGTACTTGAAAACCTCCAGTTGAGCTATGGATTAAAAATTATACAGGTCTGAAGTTGACTAAAAATTTCTGGAAATTTTGACAGAACCTCCCCTGTATATGTGGGTTTTTGTCCACAGTTTATAGAGGTATATCAAAACAATATATTGAGGTAATGACAAAATAAACATGGTACTAAATCATGTTAATATTCCAGAAATAGATTTGGTTCAGGCTTGCGAAGTCGTTATACAGGTCAAAGCTCGCAAATTCTAACTATGCACAAAAGATTTCTGGTCCTGGACTGCCAGAACAGCGTTTGCGGCAATTGGGATTGGGCTCTGGTAATGAAAGATTCAGACCAGGAGTTGAATAGAAAGTTGATAGAGGACTTCCTAAGATTTCCGAAGATGTATATATATGGCTATGTCAAGTTCTAATATTAGGAGATATGACTGTCTAAAGTCAACATATGAGTTGACTGGTTTTCTTCCAGCGGATCTGCAGTGTACCAGTTTCAACCTGGTCCAGTGTCGAATTAGAAAACACTTCAATTTACAAAGTTGTAGTGATGCTTCTGCCCTCTCTAGATATGTATCACAATAGGACAGAAGATTGTTCTACACGAAGTTATGGTGAAAATACAAAGACTGTGTAATTGGGTAAGACATTTGTAGTAGTTTTTGGGGAGTTCAGATTACGCCAAGGTAGGATCATTTTCAATCCTAAAGACCAAAATGAACTTTTGTAGTGGACTTGATTTCTATCCATACATCATATCCTTATGTTATCTTTCAACTAACCAAGATTACGACCTGGCGAAGTTGAGCAAACCTCTGCTAGAAATAAAGAACCTTGATTCTTCACGAGTTATGAGTGATATTCACCTTGCAATGTCCAAAACTTACCAGCAACTGGTAGTCGGACTTTCCAACAATGTAATGCAACCATTCTGATGTTGGGGATGGTCAAGTATCAAAGTCGATACTGACGGTACTACGTGCCTCACCAAAGAAAATTCTAATCGGTATATCCGGATACGTTTATAGGTGGTCCTAATATCGTTCACTCGCAAACGTGTGCTACACGGGTCGCTACCGTAGTCAATGCTGCAAAACACAAATAATCCCCTTTCACACCTTCACACCTCAAGGCGGCACGGCGAAACACGACAGACAGTTACAATAATATATACAAAAGTAATTGCATACGACTCTGGTGTGAGTCGCCCTCGAGCGATGTCATGTCTCGAGGTATATGGGTGTAAATACGTCTGTACAGCAAAGACTCCCGTACAAACCGGCTTATACACGCTCAGGCATACGTGTTTCACATGCCCCCATAGAGTACAAATGATTCTAGAGAGGCATACTATCGGGTTATACACCACCCGACGGGGGCTCCCACTCACTTTGAAGCACGCTGGGGTACCGCGTGTCAGAGGTTCTCAGAAACATGAAAAGTTTCAGAGATTCCTATTAACTTTTCCGTGCCAAGCCACAGAAAACTTCCATGCTACCTATCGCATGGTGAGCTTACCGCAATTGATCTGCTTACGGGGGCGTACCTTACCTCTTACCTGACGTCGGAGCGTTGTTACAGAATTAATAACATATAAGTTAGTTTACCACCTTTATAACTTATACTAGTAATAGTCCTTAATGGGCATATAGCTAATCCTCACTCGACTATTTCGGAGTTTTCGAAAATAGGCTCTTTTCGAGCGGCTATTCCCAATGAAGCTCTGATACCATGTCTGTGGGGACCAGAGTCCACACATCCGAGGATCTCATTGGGTGGTGCAGTGCGATGCGGCACCTAATATCCCACATGAAAAGGATACCAAAACGTACAAACTTTTCATTTTAGAATAATCAGAGTTTACAAAAGAGTGTACGACAGAGGTACACACGCAGCAGAAAATACGTACTCATAATCTCACCTAACTAAGCAGGAGAGAAGACGTACATGCCCTAAGATGATTCTCATTAGCAACAAGAAGAACATTCAGCAGCGGCGTGGTTCACATGATATTTATCTCGAAACCTCGAGTCTCATGTACAACCTGAACAGCAGAAATAAAACTAATACCTGCAAAAATCGTTAAAGCGCAAACGTGAGCATAAGGCTCAGCAAGACTAACCCGTCTCACTAGACATATGCAAGGGTGAGTACTAAGCATAGGTAAGGAATAGCACGAATAGACTCGCCTACAAGTGAATCCTTATGATCATGTTTTAAGTAGCGAATGACATTCTTCAAGCACGGCACATCATAGACTCCACAATCAAACAAGAAACGCTTTGCCGATGATATGACATGCTCAAAGCACATAATGCTATTACAGCTAAAGTATGGGGAAACTGTAAACTTTAGTTTTGCTATCTCGAAGTAATACAAGGTTGCAAAGCAATTATAATTCAATACAATATATTTTTCTAGCTTCTTTAGTATTTACTACATCACGACAGTGACGGACAAGTGGTACTCTATTACCGCGAGGGACGGTGATTGCAATCAGGACACACCCGGACTGCACGACACGCACACCCGCGTGGGAGACACATACGTGCTCTCCTCCCCACGTCATACGTGGCCACCTTTCACCCAAGACCCCAATGTCGACAAACCTCTTCATCCCGAGCAAAAGGTCCCCTACACGGACACGTCAAAACATTCCGCTAGGTGATTTACACCTTTCTGCCTTCGCATCTCCATTCAAGGACAACCGAGGAGTCTCCACACTACAGTATGGAGTTACATCAGCTTAATGGGCCCATATATCATTATACAATGGGTACAGTTCAAGCTTGCCCAATGGTGCCGCATACGGCACAATCCTCAAGCGACACAGGCAGGGCTATGCGCTCGAGACTCCATCTCGTCGACTCATATTCTCCCTGCCCAGTCTCGTATTCATTTCATAAGCCATTTTTAATCTTCCACCCTCATGTGAACTGTTATTCCTATCTCGCGAGTAGATTCCAACTACTCGACTTCTACCGGGTTTCCTATGCATTAGCGAAGCAGTTACTACAGGTCAAACTGTAACCCGTTCCAACCAAACCCTGGGATTTGTGGTCATGCAAGTGGAGTATCAAACACCTTATACATAAATGCACAATATCAACTGAAGACATAAGTGAATAAACTGGAAAACTTTGAAAAGCTCTTAAATGCAAACCGGGGCTTGCCTTAGTTTGCAACTCGATTAAATATCAATTGTTAAGGGTCTTTCTATGAAGACTCTGCCAAGGACTTCAAGTGGACAGCCTAGCCTTCTCCTCCAAGCGACACTTATCGTCAATATCGATCACTACACGACATTCATATAGGAATGCTAATAAATTATAATGTACAAATAGTTCATAAGTTTCTAACTATGGTTATAGTGAGTGAATGATTTTCTTTGGCCTTGGGATTTTTATGGTAGATGGTAGGGACTGCAAAGAATAGTCTTGCAAAGAACAGGAGATGATCAAAGTAGTTTGTTGTCTCTAAAATTATGGCAAGCAATAAACTTCCAAGAATTTTAGAGAAGAAACTATAGCTTGAACATAGCTGCCAGTTGATGATCATGATAGATGATGTTGTTCTAGTTCTAGCAGAATTGGTTTTATAAATTTCTAAGCCTTGGTTAAGGAGATATTGAATTTTAAAGTGGGCAAGAATCTCTGGAACTATTTTATAACTGAATTATTAGCTTTTCACTTAACATTAAGTTGGCAACTGAATTAGAACTAGGAGACTAAGTCAATTAAATCCCAAATTTTTACAGGAGTTAGTATATGAAAAAAAGGAAAGTTCAGTCTAAATTTGGTATACAATAAAGCAACTGAACATCTGTAATAATTCAATGACTAAAAAAGGTAATTGAATTATACAGAGGGTTATACAGGTGCAATGGCTCCCAAACTATTTTTGGGGATCAAGAATATGATAATGTATGTTATGTAAATTTTGGGGATTTTTCCAGTGGACAGTTCATCTGGAAAAATTGGATTTGTATTTGGAAAGATTGTTTTCTACAAAATTTAAAAGTAAGTTTCATAAAACCTAATTGGTACTAACAGAGACTAGAGCTCAAGGGCTTTCAAACAAAATTTGTTTGAAGATTTTTGGAGCAGTCTACAGGTAGTTATGCGTTTTCTAAGATGGAGCCAAACCTGGAATTAAATCCTAACTTAAATTAAACCGTGGGCCCCACCGTCATAAAATGGACCAGTGGCATTCACACCACACGGGGACCACACAGAAGCACCACATAGCCACAACAGATCTTGTGGCCACCCCAGATCAGACGGGGGTTGACAGACGCTGACGCGCGGGACCCGCGGCGTCGTCGTCAACCTCCCGATGCGGGCGGCGCGCGGGGCTCCCGCGGCGGCGCGCTCCGGCGAGCCTCACCGGATCTGAGTTCCCGGCCACCGCAGCACCTAATCTTTGGCGCCCAACCTTAAAATCCTACGCTGAGCGTGATGGTGGGGTCGGTGAGGTTTGCTGACGGTCAGAAACGGCGGCGCTTCGGCGGCGGCGGCAGCTAGGGTTCCGGCCATGTCGGAACCATCGCTCCGTGGCCAAAACTCTTCTAAAAAGGCTGGGGAAGTCTTCTGGAACCACGAGGAAGGTGATGGGAAGGTGAGATCATCGTGTAACAGTCGGCAAAACCATCATCGACGGCGACAGAGGCAACTTCTTAACAGCGGAGGGGAGAACTTGTGATTCCCGAGCTACGGTCGATCATTTTTGGTGATTCCAGTTCGAGAGGGTGCGCAAAAAAGTGTAGAAACTATTTTCTAGCAATTGTGGAGAGTGATTAAGTGTGGAACTCGAATTGAATGAAAAACCGAGCGAGTTCATTAGCTTCAACCGAAAGTAAAACTTAGCTAACTTGCTCGATACTCACGTAAACAAGAAATGGCTTTCACCGTCGTGTAGAGCGTGTCCAGGCGCACCAGTTTGCTATTGGAGTCGAAACACGAAACTGCTTGCAGCAGCCTGGCACCATGGAGCAGAGACGGCGCACGGTGAACACGACAGCGAGGTCTGGTTAGCTTCAAAATACCGGCCAAAACCTTAGCGAAAGAATGACAGGAGTGAACCAGAGGCTAGAAGAGAGTGTGGGGAATAAACTTGCCGTTGAGAGCTCGGCGTGAGAGGCCTTCGGCAGGTCAGCAACGGGCGTGCAGCGCCGGCGGTTGGAATCTTGCGTGCGGGGCAAAAACGGCGCAGCCCGTCGGCTCAGCGGGAGGGAAGACGATAAGAGCGATCGTGGAGCGATAAGGATGAGCCAAGGGCGATATTTATAGTGCTCAAACGGGAGTAGCTCGCCGCTGTCGCGCTGGGCATGCACGCCGTCGTGGTGGCGCGCGCAGCCCGCGCTGGTTGGCGGCGCACCATGGCTGGCTCGGCCTAGCGCCGCTGGCCCTACCGAGTCGGACGCACCGTCAGCCGTGCGCCCGTGGCCAGTCGGGACTCCGTCCCAGATCTGGGTCCAGCGCGTTCTGGCCCCTATAAATACTACCGTAGGCCTCGTATTTTTTCTCGACACCAGAAAATAGTGGTATCGTCAGAAAAACCCTAGCGCCACCGGTAGAAAAAAAAAGAGGAGATCAGAGCTGCGCAGCCAGAGAGAAAAAGGAGAGGAAAAAAGGAGAGGAATAAGAAGAAAAGGGGGGAGAAATCATCGTCCGCCGGATATCGTCGCCGTCGTCATGCCGCCGGAGGACCACTGCGCCATCCACTTCGTCTACGCGTCGTCTTCATCCCGCGATCTTAAAAGCCGTCGCATCTACGGTAGGATTCGTATTTCCGATGCGAATTTTAGCGACGTATTAAATCTAATAGACGTAATTTAATCGTAGTTGCACCATAAATTTATTTTCAACAGCATTAATTCTCGCTAAAACCCCCGTAAACTCGTATGAACACGTATGAACTAGTTGCATCTAATCAATAAACAACCATAGTTAATTAATAATTGAACTTTGCGTGCATGCATGTCATCGCATGTTGATTAATGTGTGTGCATCATGTTGATTTGTATGTATTTTCTTGTATGTGTGATCACGAGTAGAGGGAAGTGCTCAAGATGTCGTGTATGAGAATTTCCAGAACCAAGACTTCGAAGCGCTTGAGCAACCCTATTCGTCGGAGCAAGGCAAGTGTCCTTGAAGAATATTGATCCTATTTCTAAAATAAATGTTTTGTTTGCAAAACTGCATGCTTGTGTCAATTTGATGGGAATCCTATGATAGGGAGTTTACTAGCTTTGCTAAACCACCCTTGTCACCTGTTATTCATGGTAGAGAGTCGGGATGGGCTTTTACCTTTTTTCTTCGCTTAATTAATTGGGATGGGAAAACAACTATACCACTTAACTTAATTATGCATTTATGAGATTATGATTAACATGAACTGGTCAATACAATATGGTAATGGGTGATCTAAGCAAGCCTGGTATGTGGATGGGTTGGATGTTATGGTGGTTTGCTTGCTTTAGATCTAAGGACCTGTTCATGCGAGAATAAGTCAGGACTACAGTGCCACCACGAGGCCAAGTATGGGTGCAGCGTAGCTGATTAATTAGGGCTTTGCTAGTACTGTTTGGACCATTAAGGATGCTTGGGGAAGGGGTAGTCGGATTGGGTTTGTTGATGATTGGTGGGACTACCCTGGGATCCGAATGGCTCAAGAGTGGGCCCTTAGTTGAAGATGTGCTCTGTAGGAGACATCGCCACCGGTGAAACGTCAGTGGGGTCTAAATAGGCTAGTAGTCCCTTTGTAAAGGCTATTTTGTGATCTCTTGGCCATACACCAAAGGAAGTGTAATTGGCATAAGGGAGGTTCATTAGTCGCCGACGGGTGATGAAATCACAAACACGTGGGTAAAGCGGTACAAACTCTGCAGAGTATTAAAACTATCATGATAGCCGTGCTCCCGGTTAAGAGCACCTGGATGACCTACAAGTTTAGAGGGAATTTTGGTATTGGGATGGTTTGGTACTGGTCATGGGATGGTATTATGGTTTATGGTATTGGTTAATGGTAATGGTGAAATCTGGTATATGAATGATGGTAATAGAATATGGACTGGTATTATAATAACTACATGGTTTATGATGGGTTTACTTCATATACATATAATATATTGCTTTGAAAATGTTTTGATGTACTTTTCAGCACTTAGCCATTTCTATTGTCGTCATTTGAATCAGCTACATGTCATACTTTCTACACTTTTTGAGTACGACATGTACTCACCCTTGCAATCCCCCCCACCAACAGTTTCAGGTGATGGTTGGGAGTGTCTTGATGATAATGCGGAGTTCTAGGTCGTGTCTACCGTCAGCTTTGCCTGTGTTGTTGCATGGAGCTGCGCTATCCCTTTTTCTTAGTTGCTTAATTAGTTTATTTCTGCTTCATTAGCTGAACTTGTCATTAATATTCACTAGAGCTTGTATTCAGGGATATTATGAATTGTGTAATAAATTTTGGTTAATTAATCTTGTTTTGTGGTAATTATATGTTTATCAATTGTGAATCACTTGTGTATGTGTGTTAAACATCCTGGGCACACATACACTGCACTTGGTTCATTTTTCGGGACCGGGTGTCACACAACAACATCCAGCTCTACCATGTCGTGGTGGACGGAGGTGCGGCGCTCAACCTCCTCAGCTTCGCGGCTTTTGTGAAGCTCTAGCTCAGCCTCTCGGACCTTAGGCCCTCACATCCTTTCTACGGAGTAGGTCCGGGAGCCATCACTCCTCTCAGATCAGCTACACCCCCGGTGACCTTCGGGACTCGGGACAACTATAGGTCTGAGAAGCTGGTGTTTGATGTGGCATACATCAGCCTTCCCTTCAATGCAATCCTAGGCAGGCCAGCCCTGTATAGGTTAATGGCCATAGCCCATTACGTCTATCTGCTGTTGAAGATGTCGACTCCTTCAGGCATCCTTCGGATCCATGGGGATCGCGCTGCTGGAGTCACTGCGCTCGAAGAACTTCATGCACTCACAACGGCGCAAGAAGAAGAATCTGGCAAGGAGCGACCAGCTCAACAACCTTCGAGCTCTCCTCAGTGTTGCTTAACCTCTACACCTCATGTGTAACCAAGCAGCGACACTGACATCCCCACCAAAGTTGTCCAAATTAGTTCTGATGCTGCCCAGACCACTCATATATCGGGAGGTCTGGACGACAAATAGGATCTCACGCCCGTCACTTTCCTCCGGGCGATTGTCGACGTGTTTGCATGGTAACCATCATAGATGACTGGGATCCCTTGGGAGGTGATCGAGCACAGCCTGAAGATATACCACGATGCACAGCCAGTACATCAAAAGCCCCAGAAGCAATCTGTCCAGCGGCAGAACTTCATCAGACAAGAAATCAAGAAGTTGCTCGACGCTGGTTCACCATCCTTGATGGCTAGAAAACGCAATCATTGTATTAAAGGCCGGCGGGAAGCTTCAGATGTGCATCGACTACACCACCTTAAATAAGGCATGCCCAAAAGACCCATTTCCACTTCCCAGAATAGATTAGATAGTGGATTCTACCTCCGGGTGTGAATTACTGTGTTTCCTAGACGCATATTCTGGATATCGTCAGATTCAAATGTCTAGGGAAGATGAAGAGCATACTGCCTTCATTACAATAGATGAGTTATACTCTTACACCGCCATGCGTTTCGATCTAAAAATCGGTGCTTCGACTTTTGTGCGAGCCATGCACAAAACATTTGGAGAGCTCATCAGGGACTTGGTGGAGGTTTACGTTTGTCGATACCCTACATGTTGGGTACCCTATAATACTGCAAGAAGTGCAAGAGAGTTCTACTTGTCAAAATTTGAAGGTCTCTTCAGGCCCCACATGTCATATTACACCGGACCCGCAACTCTCATATGGGTAGCTCTGGAGATTGACACATGTAATGTAAATCTGGAGCCAAACTCCCAACACAGGGAAGCTCCGCGATCCACACGTGTATAACGACCCCGAACCTAACCCCCAACAGAGGGAAGCTCTGGTGCCAACACGTGTATAGCAGTTTCGGAGCTACCTCCCCACAAGGGGAAGCTCCGAAGCTGCAACGAGTGGAGCCCTCGGACCTTCATCACCAACGATTTGACAGATTTCCTTCAGCACGTACATTCAAGGGACAGTTAAAGCGGAAGTTACAAGACCTGATCACGTGTCGTTAATGTTGTATTAATGACACATGATTAGAGCACTGTTAATAGAGGTAACGCAACCATTAAGGCACATTATCACACTATTAACCATGCTTAATATTCATAGACAGTGTATTAGGCTATTAAATACACCAGGGCCACATGTCGGGCTAGGCTAATGATGTAACGGTTAGTCCTTCGACTATGAAAGGACTGAGCCGCATGATAAAGGGGGACAACTCCAAGCTGAGCCAGAGACTACGCTTTCTAGCGATTCACAGTACAACAACAACACACACACACACACCGTGGAGTAGGGTATTACGCTCAGGCGGCCCGAACCACATAAATCTCACGTGTCACCATCTTGCTCTTGATCTCTGCATGCCCCAACTGAAACAAGAACCTCCGCGGGATACATTTGATAGTACCGAGGGAAGCATCATTGCTACACTTTGACATTTGGCGCGCCAGTTAGGGGGCATCCGTGATCTCAAGATGGTGAATTTCGCTGCAGGATCTTCTAACGACAATCGTGCTGAACAACCTGCTGGAGGCAATCCCTCCAACGCACAACAGCCAGTGGGTGCCATTGTTTCGGCAGGCACTATGGCACCACAACCGCCATCTGTTCTGGCAAATTGTGTTGGACGACAAGATGGGGCATCTACGTCGAACACTGCATCGACAAACAACAACCCTGAGCATGCGCTCATTGCTGCGCGAGCTCTCCTACAACATCCACCACCTCCAGGGTGCTATGGAATAGTGGAGAGCTGATATTGAACATCTGGTTGTAGCTGCAGATGCTGGCATCAGCAATCAAGGTCCTCCCCCTTCGGGGCGAGCACCATCGCCACGACGGACCTTGTCGGGACGACTTGGTCCACAAGCCTCGCAATAGAGGAGACCTGCTGCATCCCAGCAAGTGACTTCGCTGCCTCCCAAGGCACGATACACCCACACCATCACCAGGATTCCGACTCATGACCTGCGGTCGGAACTTCATCGCTGTTACTGGTAGCAGGACGACTGCGTCCATATCAAGCGCACTCGCGAGAGACGAGAAGCTCGTGACAAACCTGCTCCTCAGGGAATAGGGGGAGGCTGTTCTGCCGTGGCCATGCATTTATGCATGGTCAGATGGCCACAGAAGTTTTGGCCTCACTTACTGGAAAAGTTCGACGGGACTGTCAACTCCACCGAGTTCCTTCAAATCTACTCCACTTCTATATTCGCAGCGGGGGGTTACGAGGTAGTGATGGCCAATTACTTCCCGGTGGCTCTGACTGGGACTGCAAGATCCTGGTTCTTGAGTCTTCCACCCGACTCCATTAATAGTTTGGCAGAGCTATGCCAACAATTTACTGCCAACTTCGGGAGTTCTTACACCCGACTTGGCACTGAACTGGATATGTTTGCTGTAAAGCAAACAACGGAGGAATCGTTGCGATCCTTCATCCAACGGTTTTCTCAGGTATGGAATACTATTCCTTCAATCTCGAGCTCTTCTGTTACCTCAGCCACCACCTGGGGTGGCCCTGGAACTGGAGCTGGAGCCTCCGCCTGCGCAGCATCAGCTGCTGTCACAAGAACCGGAGCTTCAACCCCTTTTTTGGATACCCTGTGGATGAAGGACAACGAAACTCAAAATGTGATTACAACAAAAACTATCAACTGAGGTAAAAAAGCAATTTTACCTTGGGAGACTTCCGCTCTAGCTAGCACGGAACCTCTTCGTCGGACGCTCAGAGCCCGACCCGGTCGCAACTGGGGTAGTAGCTCCGGAAGGCCCTTCAGAGCTTACTGCCGCCGTTAGTGACACCTTGGTTGGTCCCTTCCTCGACTGAGAAGGACCCTCGGACCTAGAGCCCTTAGCTGGCCCTGGTGCCGGAGTCCCACGGTCGGAGCTGGTGTCCCGAGGAGACGCAGATGCTGGGCTTTTCTTCGCCGTCGAAGACCTCCCCCGCTGGGGAGAAGGAGCTGTTGTGCAAGGAGCAGGTCTAACGGGCCTCCCGTCAGAGTGCTTCAACTTCCTCTTTCGGCTGGAGGGCTCAGCCAACTGTTTGCCCTTGCCTACGACTTCAGTTCTTTGTCTCCGGGTAGAAGCAGGGCCACCCTCGGAAGCTCCGGGGATCGCCAACCTGGTGGTCAAACGCCTCTCAACTTCACCGAGGTCATCAAGCACCGACATCTTCCACCGGAGCTCCCTGCTGAACTCCGCCTCCATGTTCAGAGGGAGGAAAGCTGCCGGTGGAGTTAAGTCATCGCCCTCGATGTCAATGCCGTGCTGGAACTTCTTGAGATGAAGCTCCAAAGCAGCACCTTCCGAATTGGACTTCAGACTGGTTTCAATCCGGTCATCGTCCATCACGCTGTTGAGGGCCGAGGCGAGCTTCTCCCTCTTCTTCAGTGGAGCCCACCTGTTGACCAGGAAGTTGCAGAAGACCGCCTGGAGGGTCAGCCCTCCTTCCACACATTGGCGGATCCTTGTCAAGGCAGAGTTGAAGGCCTCCGACAGCACCGGAGCTTCACTCCAGGCATCAGTGTCAACGTTGGGAAGAACTTCAGGCAGCTCCAGCTTCCCGTGCTCCTCTGCCATGACGGCAATCCAATGTTTCTTCCAGTCATCCCACTTGCCGGAAGGGAACGACCTCAAGTACCTGTAGGGGCATTTCTTGCGCTTCACAAAATAGTAGAAGCCAAGATACTCGTCACTCTTGCCGGTAGTGTGGATGGTGAAGAAGGTAAGGAAAAGCTCGACGCATGGGGGAATACCCACCCACATCTCGCAGAAGTGGACAAATATGGACACAAGAAGAATGGAGTGGGGACCAAGGTGATACAGCTGCAGACCATAGAAGTCTAACATCATTAAGAGAAAAGTTGAGAAAGGTGGGATCAGTCCCACCATGGCATACGCAGAAAAGTAGACCATGTCGTCGCCGTGCTTCTTCTTGAACGGGAGCTTGCCGGCGTGGACCAGGTGGTTGAAGGAGTCGCTGGACCACCCCATGTAGGTCCGGACCTTCTTCAAATCATCGTCGGTCGTGAGACGGCTCTTGCGGAGACCCATCTCCATCGCAACACGGTGGGGCGAGAGAGGAAAAGCAAGCAAAAGTTTGGAGGATTTGAGCACAAGTTCAAATGAAGGCGTAAGGAATCCCCAAATGGTGCGTGCTTTCCTTCTTAAGTAAGCCCCCACAACGCTTGGATGGAAACCGCAGAAGGGCCAAAGATACAGTTCAAAAATTTCACCCTTCCAATAACAAGGGGGCCCGGGGCCACCGAGACGATCAAGTTGAGGTCCTTACCCCAGGCGAACAGTTGTCATGATGAGAGACAGGAAACCTGAGGGCGGCGGATTGACAGGGCGCGCGGAACCGATATGGTTTTCGTATTGAGAACCGGCGACCTTCAATTGTGTGAGATCCACACGAGCAGATCTCACCTGCCGCATCCTGAAGATGCCACGTGGCAATGGTTTAACTGCGAACCACCACCTCAACGACACATCCAAAAACCCTTGAAGACACGGCGCAGAAATCGAAAGATGGACCCACCTCCGATAGAATGACTTGATCTAAAAGGACTCTCCCAGAGGTGGGCCCAGGGGGCCACTGTCGGTACACTGCATACCGGATACCCCTTGGAACTAAGAAGAGTGCCAAGGAACTCCACCTATCTGAGTTGAAGACCTCCGAAGGCCCCACGTGTCATACGGAACCGGACCTACCTCCCTTCTATGGTTGGTCCCAGTGCTGCCACGTGTATCATAAAACCGGAGCTACATTCCATACATGGGAAAGCTCCGGACTAGATACCTATGTGGCACCCCCGGACCTAACCCCCGACAGAGGGAAGCTCTAGTACCGACATGTGTAAAATGGCACCTCTACTCATCCAAGAGGGTAAGCTCCGGAGCTGCCACGCGTCCAACCGCTGGACCTTCAACATCAACAGGCAAACTGGTGGACCTCCAACGGCTCAGACAAGGGACATTAAAGACTTCAAGACACGATTAAGTGTCATTAATGCTATCTTAATGACACACAATTGGATGGCCCTTAATACCAGTAACACCACCATTAAGGGGTGTTACTATGCTATTAAGGGGAATTAAGTACATTAACCGTGTATTAGACATCAGTAACTGCCAGGGCCACATGTCGGGCTAGGCTCATGGTCTAACGGCCAGTCCTTGTACTATAAAAGGACTGGCCAAGCGATGCACAGGGGGCTCGACCGGGGACACACGCGGGAGAGACTTCTAGACACTCTGGTCTCTCACACTCAAGTGCTCAGACGCTCAATACAACAACAACACACCCCGTGGAGTAGGGTATTACGCTCAGGCAGACCGAACCACGTAAATGCTCAAGTCAACTCGCCATCTTACTCTGAATCTCCGCGCACCCACAACCGAACTAAGAAACTCCGCGGTCTACTAACCGTAGTGTCGGGAGAATTGTCGGAACAAGACTCCGACAAATAGGATCATATCTTCTTCATCTATATCACTGCTTTCATCATCACTGTCGTCCTCTTCTTGAGCCTCTCGAGCTTCTTTTGACATAGGCTTACAAGTGGACTTCAAAGCTACTCCTTTCTTCTGTGCCGGGGTAAGGTCGGCAATCTCTTTGACATGTTTTGCTTGTTTCTCCATCATCTGAAAATTGATAATCTTTCCAAGCAATTCATCCGGGGTCATTTTTCGATACCCGAGGCATTTTCTAATCATCGAGCATAGAGTTACGTTGTGAGGCATTAAGGCTCTGAGAATTAGCTTCACACCTCATGATCATTCCACTTTTTGCTTCCATAGGCTCGAACTTTATTGATGAGATTCTTCAATCGATTGTACATGTCTTGCGGTGACTCATCGTCTTCTATGGCAAATCTTCCCAATTCACCTTCGATCATTTCAATTTTAGCCTCTCCCACATGAAGATCGCCTTCATGCGTGGTTTGTAGCGTATCCCATATTTCCTTAGCAATTTCGAGTCCATCCACCTTGGTGAACTCGTCTCGGCTCAATGATGGTGTTATGACAGCTGCAGCTTGAGCGTTTCGATGAATAGCTTGCTCTTGACTTGGTGTGAGCTCTTCATCGTCATCCAGGATATCTATCCCTGTGCACACTATATGCCACAAGCTGGGGTTAAGTGATATTAGATGCATCTTCATATTTTATCTCCACATAGAGTAATCATTGCCGTCAAAGAAAGGAGCTTTCCCTAGAGGAATAGACAAGTAATAATTATTGTTTGAATTTAATCGGTCATAGTTAAAAGGATATCGAGAGTAGTCGTTGTGACTACTCCCCTTCTTCTTCTTCTCATCCTCGATCTTTATCTTCCCTTTAGAGAGTGCCTTCTTCCTTAGGAGCGCCTTGAGTTCAAGTGTCTCCTCATCATGATCCTCGAAGTCTTGGATGGCGTCGAGGAGCTTCTCTAACTTCTGAGTCTTTTCATCTTCAATCTTATCTTGGTTGAAGTTCTTGTGCGCACCCTTAATGTCCGACATCTTCTCTTCGAGCGTTTAGTCTCTTTTTAAGAGCCTTGCTCTGATAAAAATTGAATGTAGTCTAGAGGGGGGTGAATAGGCTTTTTGAATTTTTGTCAGAACCTGAAACACTTAGAAACCTGATCAAACACAGAGAAATCGGACTAGTCCGATTGGGTGCGGACTAGTCCAGTATGTGCGGACTAGATTGATCAAGTTTGATCGATGATTTCGATCCAAGTACTCTATGCAGCGGCCATTGAGTTGTAACTAGAGTGTATTGCTTCAGTGAAACTAGATATGGCACAAGTTAACTTTAGTATCAAAGTTTTAACGCAAGTTGAACAAGATCGAGCAAACCCTAGATTACAATGAATAGTAAGAACAAATGTAAAGACACAATGATTTTATCCCGTGGTTCGATTCCACAAAGGAAATCCACATTCACGTTGAGGAGTCCACGGAGGACCGGGTCTTCACCAACCCTACACTCGTCGAATTGCCACGAAAGCCGATTCTCTTCCACTAATCACAAAGGGATAAATCACCATGTTCAAGGGTCCTTCTCATAAATTGAGGGCTCCCCAATATTTACAACTAAAAACACCACCAAACACACTGGAAAGGTATGCAATAAAACAATGAGAGTGTGCGAGAGATTCAAACTCAATAGCTCAGGACGTGAAGAATGTGTCTCTCCTTTGATCTATGGTTAATCCTCAAGGATTTGATCTTTCTTGCATTGGATTGTTTGGAGAGACGTGTTTTCTGGGCTCTTGGAAGGTGTGATGGCGTAGGGGGTCGAGAGAGATCAAAGTAGGGCCGTGCACCTCTATTTATACTAGGGTTTCCAAATGTTACCGTTAGGGTTTACGAAGTCTGGACTAGTCCGTGGTGGACTCCGGACTAGTCCGGTGCGCGGCATGTGCAAAATCCTAAGTGTTCAAGAATATCGGACTTGTCCAAAAACATGCGAAGTACTCTGATCTGGGCATTGGAGATATCCGGATTAGTCCGGCACATATCAGACTAGTCTAGCGTGAATCCCTTAGCGAATTGAGGACAAGTTCGCATTTGGAGAACTTGTCCGATTTTAGTAAGAGAGGTTATCAGACTAGTCCTGATAACATCGGACTAGTCTAGTGTCGTGAAATTTTGAGGGGCTAAGGACAAGTCCGAAATTGGGGAATTTGTCCGAAGTTGGTCAGTGACGATTTCGGACTAGTCCGTGGAATATCGGACTTGTCCGATGTTGATCATAGCTATTATCAGACTAGTCCGGACTCTATCGGACTAGTCTGTTGCGGACAAGTCCGCACTAGGAGGACTTGTCCGATCCTGGACAGAGAGATTATCGGACTAGTCCGAGGAATATTGGACTAGTCCGGACCTGTGTAAATATGTGCAGTGAGAGTGTTTTCTTTTGCTTGAGCTCTTGGGGTGTGTTTTTCCAACACACTTCATACACAAAGAGTATTCTATTCATCTCTTGAGCTCTTTTCAACTTGATTCCTCACCCTCCTTTCTTTTTACACTTTCTTTATAATTTCATTAAAACTTGCGCTCATCTCAACAATTTGATTAGGATCTCATTTGTTTGTCATAAATCAACGAAAACCCACAAGGGATGCCTAGATGCACTTTCAATAATCCATCATGAATCCATGCGTGATCAAATGTGACCTCAACACATCATATGTGCGATATCTCTTCTCATTCTTCCAATGTTTGCAAGGACAACAAATATTCCCTCTAATATTGTCCAACATGTCTTTCTTCACAAAATCATTAAATGCACCTACCCCTTTGATATACTCATTGCAAATGCACGACCCATACATCCAACTTCGATCCGACAACATCTACGTACAGAAAAGAAGAGTTAAATCAAAGAAATTCGAAGCTACTAATAGTCAAGATCTCAAAGGGTAAAAAATAGTAAGGAGCAGGAGAGGACTAACCCTTTGTTTTAAGGGCCGTTGATAATCACCGAAAAATTTTTAGAAGGGCACCTCCAAAGAGGGAAAGAGCAGGGCGAGAAAAGGGCAGATCTGGCAGCCACTGTTCTGCCATAGCTAGGAGCTCATATAAGGGCATACGATATCGAGACGATCCTTTGTAACGAGCATCTCTCTGTAGTGGAAATGGGAGACGCGCCTGCTTTTATGATAAAAGGAGACACACTCGATTAGTGGGAATGGGAGACGCACCCGCTTCCATGATAAAAGGAGACGGTCTCCAAGAAACACTCATCTCCCTTTCTTTCATAATAAGAGTCGTGCTTTAGGAAGGCACGTCTCCCTTCTATCAGAGAGGCGGGCGCGTCTCAGATACTAATTTAACTGAGACGTGAATTAAGTGGTCATATCCTTCTACCCTCAATTGAGCCAGCTCCGATCCTCACTGATGTGGGCGCGTTTCATTCTTTCCAGATCAGAGATGGTCGCCTTTGTGCTCGTCTTCGATCTGTGTCTCCGATTTGAGGTTCTTACAAAGTGGTAGATTCCCACTTTTGGTCCGGTCTAATGAAGGTTAAAGAAAATTTATCCAACTAGGAAAATTTTAGATAAATGATGGACGCAACACGAGGTTCTGGGAGGATAGATGGATAGGTGACTTTATATTGAAAGATAAATATCCGACCGATACCAAATAGTGAGGAAAAAGAATGCATCCATAGCATCAATATCTTGTTCTGTACCATTGAATATTTCGTTTCGTCGCGGTCTGGCTGATGCGAATTTACAAAGGTGGAACATGTTTGTTGCTATGATCGGAAATTTAAACCTTAATGGCTCAACAGACAAGTTTAAATAGGGTTCAAATCAAAGCGGGGTATTCTCTGTGCATTTAATGTATAACCGCTTTATAACAAATGGTAATGTCAGGTGTAATATGATTTTGTGGAAATCAAAGCTGCTTTTAAAAAATAAAAATATTTATGTGGTATTAAGTAGAGGCGTAGTGTTGACTAAAGATAATATGGCAAAACGTAATTGACACAGTGACAAAAAAATGTGATTTCTGCGATAGGGCGGAAATGATTCAACACCTGTTTTTTATTGCCATTACGATGTATTCCTATGAAAAATTAGTCAAGTCTCTTTTAGTTTACATATTCCACATAATTCTGTACACATGCTTAATGACCGGTTACTGCATATGAATAAATAACTGAGACAAATAATAGGATAACACCTTTGTGTTGGGCCAATTGGTTATCTAGAAATAAAGTGGTGTTTGATAAAAACCAATGAAAACTTATTTGGAGGAACCTACTGGTGGAGATTATGGGTGCAACTAGGGAAGATCAAGAAATCCTGCAAGCAGTGGCTATGACTGTCTTTGCACAGTTTGGTTGGAGTTTTAGCAACAGGATGAAGAGTTAGTGTCGAGTGGAGTCAAAAAATGTACGTGGCGGATGGGCTGGGCCCAACAATTTTCAACGACCTTCCGTGGCCGTCGCAATTAAGCCCTTATTTGCGACGATTATTGCTAGCCGTCGCAAATTATTAAGGTTAATTGCGACGACAGCAGTAGCCATTGCAAATAATAGAGGTCTTATTTGCAACAATATTGTATAAAAGCCATCGCATATAAGATATTTAATTTAAAAAAATGGAAAATGATGTCTGGCTCGATGGCAAGAAACACAGATTACAACAGACTAAAACAACAATATATACACACATTTCATAGCATAGCACCACATAACGAGCTTCACAAATATCACATTATGAGCATCACAAATGTCAGATCACATCACAAGAACACAAAACAAAGAAGAGGGGCTACCTGCTAGCCTTTCTACTACCTCTCGAGCTGCCAACATCCTCGTCGCGCGTCGATCCAAGCGCTGGTATAGATGCGGACGGAGTTTGAGTCTCCGTCGTTGATCTTTGCAATACATAGAAGTTGTTTGATATATTGATTAGTTTGGAACTTCGTTTTTTATTAGAATTGGTTAAACAATCTAGGACTGATTATATTGAACTTACTTTTGCTAATTTGAGTTAGATTTGACTATATTTGATTGATTAAGAGTAAGTAAAACTAGAATAGCTAAGTTGAATTAAATATGTCTATGTTTGATGAATTAAGATTAGGTAAGACTGTTTTTGATTACTTGAAAACCCGGAGAAGGGTGCAACGGCGGTGGTAGGTGCACCTGTGGTGGTGGCGGTGGCAGTGGAGGTAGCTCAAGCTGCACCCCCAGGCCTCCCTGGCCATGAAATAGTGCGTGTCATTGCAAACATTACACGTTATCACATATTATTAAGAATACGATGAATTTAAATTACTTTAACTTACCGCTATGGCCCGCCTTTGCACCTCCATCGGCTCCCGCATCTGCTCCATGTAGGCTTCCTGGTAGGAGATGCTGGCCTGCATTGCCGCCCCTTGCGCCTCTATCTCCGCCTTGCCCTCCTCGACCTGACGGGCGAGGGCCTCCACCTGCGAGACACACGACTCGAACCCGCCGACGAAACCTGCGTGGAGCTGTCTCCTCGATGCCGCCGGCCAATTTAACTAATGAATTACACAATTCAATCCACTAATCAATTAATCACCAATTAACCTATCTAATTCAATACATTAAGCAAAAAATTCCAATGGCATGGCCACTGGAGCTCGGATTTTAGGAGTGGGGAGGGGAGGCCGACCAGGGGAGGGGTTGGGTGGCGCCACAATGGAGGGCGGCGAGGTGGGGGGGGGGGGGGCGCTAGGGCGTCGAGAATGAGGCGCGGACACAGTGATTTGGGGGCACCATGAGGGGCGCCAAGGCGGGGCGGTGGTAGAGGCGATGGGGGAGGGCAGGCGGTGAGGGAGAGCACCGTAACTTGGAGGCAGCTGCGGCAGAAGCGCGGCGACGGGCGGTTGTGCTGGGGAGGCGTGGCCAGGAGGCAGCGACGGGCAGCCGCGTCGGGGAGGCGGCGTTGGGCGGTGGGCGACGGGCCGACTGGAGGGTGAGGCGGGGGCGGCGGCACGGCAGCACCAGTCTTGAGCAGCGGCGCGGCGTCGGGAGCGCGAGGCATGGCGGCGGCGGGAGCGAGTTTCGAGTGAGTGTGAGTCGGGTCGAGTGGGTCGGGGTATATCACTTTTATTTGCGACGATCGTATAAATTGCGACGGCCATAGGGTTGGCGGTCACAATTTAATTAACTTGCGATGGTGTTGTACATGGCCGTCTTAAATAAGGTCCAATTTGTGACGGGTACGTTATTCACAAATTAGTCTTCTATTTGCGGTGGCTACTTACTTTTGCGACGGCCGAGTGCGAGCCGTCGCAAATAATTTTAGCCGTCATAAATCATCGTGTTTCCTGTAGTATTTTCCTTTATTAAAAAAGTACTAAATATGTTATTATGCAGACACTACTGTATCATGCATTCCAGCAATCATGGTTTACTATATATCCTACTATATTATTATGCAAGTTGGTAAATTCTAAGAGCTAGCCTTTTAACCTTTCGATCAATCTGTCATCTTATTACCGCTGGGAAGAATTAAAGGTGTCCAGATGAACTGCCCCTGCCCGTGCAAGCATCTTGCTTCAATAAAAACATATGACCTATTAACATGTCTCTAGCAAGGAGTATAACAATGCCCATTAGAAAAGCCACAAAAGCCCGCCCGATCACGTTGTGCTGGACTCCAAGAAACTGTTTTCTTGAGCTATCATGCATCTATGGACCCTCCTAGGTGGCCCGACTTAACTCATTATTTGTACTGTATTGTACTCTCTTGACAAAGGTAGTCTATCGGTGCTGCCTCTTTATAGCCGCAACCAGGTTTATGCCGTCATATGGTAAGTTTGATTTTGCCCTCTTGATTTTATGTACGGCCGAGAGGTCTGATTCATATAATAATTAATAAGTGACTGGCTTTCGGTTAATAACTTCCTAGTACTGTTTTATTGATTTTTTTTGTTTTTTAAACATGCAGCGAAACATAGCATTGAATGTCCGAACTGTAGAATACGGGTCTGTTTGATTTCATATACTAAAGTTGCAACCATTTGTCGCAAAAAATTGTCATATTTGACTAACTTTTGGTACTTA
Source organism: Tuctoria greenei (assembly GCA_036927565.1). Classification (NCBI taxonomy): domain Eukaryota; kingdom Viridiplantae; phylum Streptophyta; class Magnoliopsida; order Poales; family Poaceae; genus Tuctoria; species Tuctoria greenei. Next base: position 184,271,644 of record JAYESD010000003.1, on the reverse strand, counting down.
AAATCTCAGCCACAACTTAGTAAGCTTATCAGAATCTTGCTACACTTTTCTGAGTCAATGAAATGTGAGACCTAGTTAGATGAATTTTTTTTGCTACACTTGTGATTATGAACCAAACAATGATTAATTTGGTCAAACTTACCTAACATTAGACGTGACAAAATGTGACAAGTTAGAGCTTCAAACCAAACATGCCTTACAACACTATCAGCATTTTCGGAAGAAAGTTTTTGCTTCTTATTGCACTGCTACAATAAGCCTCATCTCAGGCGGCTCGAAATGTATTATCACACGCGGTTTCTAAAATCGCTTGGAACGAAGAGCCTGTGATAATCTTCAATTTCACAGGCGGAGAAGTGAAACCGCCTATGATAATGGTATTATCACGGGCGGTTCTTGACTTATGACTAGCCCCTGTGAAGACACATTATCACAGGCGGGTCGTGCAGCATATATAACCGCCTGTGATAATGTTGTTATAACAGGTAGATCTTAACCTATGAAAAGCCGCCTGTGGAGATAGTTTATCGCAACCGGTTAGTAGCATAACAATAACCGCCTGTGATAATTGGGTTATCACAAATGGTTCTTTACCTATATCTAGTTGCCTGTGATAATGATATTTCACAGGTAGGTCTAGCCGTACGTAAATAACCGCATGTGATAAGGTATACCCTATACAGTACTACCTGCTGTTATTTCTACTTTTCATGTTAATTCAATATAATCACAAAAGTCAACAATATAATCACAGAAGTAAACAATATAATCATAGAAGTCATCTCACAAAAGTCAATTTCACTAAAACATTATACATATGTACAAGTTACACATACAAGTCATCTCTTAGGTTACAAGTTTCACTAAAAATTGTTTCTATTGTCATAGTTGCAAAGTTCTGACACATCAGCTATTGCACCATTCTCTTCAAAGAACTCCCCTCTTTTGTGCAAAATTTTGCAATGCACGAAAAGACACAGTTCACCAGCAATCTTGTCGGCTCCTCCACCAGGAATACTTCTACAAACCGGCCATTCTTCGTTCACATTCTTCATGTGCTGCAATGAAACACATAACAAGGTTTAGAATGTGTTGGTTTGAACAATCTCCAAGTATAGATCAAAGTCAGTGTCGGTACCCTAAAAACCATACACCCCCCTGAGGTTACAAAGATCTCAAGGGAAGGACATCTACTCAAATTGAAGACCCTCGGGGGCCCACTCGCCAGACGTGACCGGACCCGCTTCTCCGACATGGTTAACCTCTAGGTTGCCACGTGTACTGACAGACCAGAGTTATTACCCACAAGGGTGAAGCTCCGGGCTAGGTACTGAAACGGCACCTCCGGAGGTAACCCCTGACCGAGAGAAGCTCCGGACCTGACACGTGCCAGGCCACCCCGGAGCTTCCCGCTTCTCCCAAGCAAGCTCCGGAGCTGCCACGTGTCCATACGTCGGAGCTAGCTGCTTAAAACCCCCGGGAGACGTTGTAACGGCTCCGGATCTCCAAAGGACAGCCGCAGACTTCAAGACCCGATTAATTACCATTAATTCCACGTTAATGATAATTAATTGGACGATCTTAACACCTGTAACGGCACTGTCGGAGCCGTTACAGGGTTATTAACAACAATTAATCTCGTGTATCAATACTAATAACCGCCAGGGCCACATGTCGGGCCAGGCTGACTTGTAACGGTTTGTCCTTATGTTATAAAAGGACAAACCGACGATACACGGAGGGAGAACTCTGAAACACCCTAAAGTTCACAAGTTAATACAACACACACACACACACCCGTGGAGTAGGGTATTACGCTCAGGCGGCCCGAACCACGTAAACGACTGTGTCACTCGTGTCCAATCGCGTTTCACCTACTTGAGTCTCCGCGCGCCCAAACCGAACCTCAAACTCCTTCCACACTTTCGTAGTGTCAGGGGATCTGCCGACTCCCAACAGTCGACAGTTGGCGCGCCAGGTAGAGGTGCCTGAGATCTTCAAGAATGGTGAATTCTGCGGCTGGATCATCCAACGGGCAACCTGCTGTTCAGGCTGTCGGAGGCAATCCCTCCAACATGCAGCCACCGGCAGGAGCCTCAATTCCAGCGGGAGTCACACTCCCACCACCACCATCTTCTCCGGCAAGACATGCCGAACGACATGATGGTGCACCGGCGTCACATTCTGCGCCGGCAAGTCGTGACAACCCAGAACACGCGCTTCATGCAGCGCGTGCTCTCCTTCAGCGACCACCACCTCCGGATGCATCTCAAGGTGCCATGGAGCAATGGAGAGCTGATATTGAGCATTTGGTCGCAGCAGCGGCCGAACGCCTTAACAACCAGGGTCCACCTCCTTCAGGGCGGGCCCCGTCGCAGCGTCGAACGTTGTATGGAAGACTTGGTCCACATGTCTCCAACAACCGGAGAAGAGCTGCGTCACAGCAAGTGACGTCGTTGCCCTCTGGGGCACGACGTGCCCATACTGCATCTCGGCTTTCGACACACGACCTCCGGGCGGAGCTTGATCGCCGATACCGCCAACAGGATGGCCGTGTCCACATCGAGCGAGCTCGAGAAAGACGAGATGCTCAAGACCTTTCTACTCTGGAAGGAGTAGGAGGAGGCTGTTCCGCCCTAGCCATGCACCTGCGCATGGTTAGATGGCCACAGAAGTTCCGGCCACACTTGCCGGAAAAATTCGACGGGACTGTCAATCCCGTAGAATTCCTACAGATATACTCCACTGCGATCCTAGCAGCTGGAGGAAACGAGGCCGTAATGGCCAATTACTTTCCAGTGGCCTTAACTGGGACCGCCAGGTCCTGGTTTATGAGCCTTCCACCCAACTCTATCGACAGTTGGGAGGAGCTGTGCCGTCAGTTCACCGCCAATTTCGGGAGTTCATACACCCGTTCGGGCACTGAACTGGACCTTTTTGCGGTCGTGCAAAAAGGAGGAGAATCTTTGCGGTCGTTCATCCAGAGATTCTCTCAGGTACGTAACACAATCCCTTCTATCTCAAGCGCTTCTGTCATTGTGGCATTCAGACAGGGTGTACGAGACAAGAAGATGTTGGAGAAGCTGGCGATCAAAGAGATCACCAGCGTCACGGAGCTCTTCAGCCTGGCTGACAAATGTGCCAGAGCTGCGGAGGGCCGTGAAATGCACTCCAAACCAGCCCTGGAGGATCATAAAAAATCCTCCAAAGAAGAAGCCGCTACCTCCGGGAGTGGCAAGAAGAAAAAGAAGACCAACGGCAAGAAGAAGCCGTCGGCCGGCACATCCAACGTTGCAGCCGCTGCAACTCCTGGTGGCCGGGGGCCACGCCCCGAGAAGCGACCTCGACCGTCTTCTGAAGACGGTGGCAAATCCAAGATGTGGTGCCCCATTCACAAAACGAGCAGCCACAGACTGGAGGACTGCCGGGAGGTCCAAAACCTTGCCGAGCGCTACCACAAGCGCCGGGAAGGGTCTCCCTTCCGACAGAGGGAGGGAAAACAAAAGGTCGATGAAGCTCCGGCTGAAGAGGAGTTGGGGTTTCAGGACCCCAAAAAGGTCTTGAAAGCCGTCTACACCTCTGTTGACGATGATTCCGACGTCTCCGACAACGAGCGTCGAAAAACCATGAACACCATCTTTGGTGGGTCATGGGACATCACCTCTCGCCGTGTCATCAAGACTATGCGACGAGATATGGCTGCTGTAGCTCCTACAGCTAGACCGGAGCCACATCGAAAGTGGATGGACACACCCATCACTTTTGATGCTTCGGACTGTCCTCAAAGCATGGTCGGAGCTGGCCAGCTACCCTTGATGGTATCTCCCACCATCAACAACATCCAGCTCCATCATGTCCTGGTAGATGGAGGTTCGGGGCTTAATCTCATCAGCTTCGAAGCTTTCACTAAGCTTCAGCTTCGACCTTCGGACCTCCAGCCCTCTCGACCTTTCTCCGGAGTAGGTCCGGGGGCCATAACCCCACTCGGAGCTATTACTCTCCCTGTTATCTTCGGGACCCGGGAGAAGTATCGCACCGAAAAGTTGATCTTCGACGTCGCTCAGATCAACTTACCATTCAACGCCATTTTGGGTAGACCTGCCTTGTACAAATTCATGGCAGCTGCTCATTATGGATACCTGGTGTTGAAGATGCCAACACCAGTAGGCGTTCTCCGGATCCGTGGAGATCGCACTGCCGGAGTAACTGCTCTGGAGGAACTCCATGCACTCACCACAACGCAAGAGGAGGACTCCAGACAGAAGCAAGCTCCACAACCTCCGAGCATTCGACAACGAGGCTCGACCTCTGCACCTCGTGTGCAGCCAAGCGGCGACACCGACATTCCCGTCAAAGTCGTCCAAATTGGTTCTGATGTCACTCAAACTACCCGCATATCGGGTGGCTTGAATGACAAATAGGAACTCGCGCTCATCACTTTCCTCCGGGCTAACGTTGACGTGTTTGCTTGGCAACCGTCACAAATGCCTGGGATCCCCAGGGAAGTGATTGAGCACAATCTGAAGATTTACCCCGACGCTCGGCCTGTGCACCAGAAACCTCGGAAGCAATCTGTAGAGCGACAGAACTTCATCCGACAAGAAGTGAAGAAGTTGCTCGAAGCCGGATTCATCCGAGAAGTCTACCATCCAAAATGGCTGGCAAACCCAGTCGTTGTGCCTAAAGCCGGTGGGAAACTTCGGATGTGCATCGACTACACCACACTGAATAAGGCATGTCCAAAAGATCCAATCCCACTACCTAGAATAGACCAGATAGTGGATTCCACCTCCGGGTGTGAGTTACTGTGTTTTCTAGACGCATATTCAGGATACCATCAAATCCGGATGTCTAGGGAAGATGAAGAACATACTTCATTCATCACAGTGGATGGATTGTATTGTTACACAGCCATGCCTTTTGGTCTCAAGAATGCAGCTTCAACTTTTGTACGAGCAATGTACAAAACTTTCGAAGAACTCATCAGAGACATAGTGGAAGTGTACGTTGATGACATCGTGGTTAAAGTCAAGAACAAGGAGTCCCTCTTGGACACCTTACAGGCTGTCTTCGACAAGCTGCGGGCCACCCGCACGAAGCTAAACCCAGACAAGTGCGTCTTCGGGGTTAGTTCCGGAAAGCTTCTTGGTTTCCTGGTAAGTCACCGGGGCATAGAGGCTAATCCGGCGAAGATAAAAGCCATTGAAGACATGCGGCCACCAACCCGCATCAAAGACGTCCAAAAATTAACCGGATGTCTAGCAGCCCTTAGCCAGTTCATTTCAAGACTGGCGGAAAGGGCACTTCCTTTCTTCAAGTTACTAAGGAAGTCCGGACCATTCCAATGGTCTGAAGAAGCAGATAAGGCATTCCAGGAACTGAAACAGTTCCTCACCACCCTACCAGTCTTGGTAGCTCCGAACCCTGGTGAGCCTTTATTGCTTTACATTTCAGCAGCTGACGAAGTCGTCAGTATGGTTCTGGTTGCGGAGAGACCGGAACTACCCAATACTCAGGAATCCAGATCCCTTCGGGAGGATCCGGAGGTTCCTGAAAGCGGGTCTGGGTCCCAGCTCTCAGACTTGAACCCACAAGAAGCCACTTCAGAGGACCCTGGTTCCTCCGAGAGGATCCAGGTCATTCCTGAAGAAGCTCCGGGTTCCTCCACCCAGAACTCGGAGGTCCCCGAAGATAGTCTGGACCCCTCCGACAGGGTCCGGATCAATGGAGAGGAAGCTCCGGACCCCTCCGGGAGGGTCCGGACCATTCAACGCCCAGTATACTTCATCAGTGAAGTGTTACATGATGCAAGGACTCGATACCTAGAGGTGCATAAGCTGCTTTACGCAGTTCTTATTGCCTCAAGGAAGCTTCGACACTATTTCCAAGCTCACAAAGTCTCGGTGGTAACCTCATATCCACTTCGAGCGATCCTGCATAATCCCAATTCAACTGGGAATATAGCAAAGTGGGCAGCGGAACTGGCTGAATTCGACCTCGAATTCATTCCAAGACAAGCAATCAAGAGTCAAGCATTGGCAGATTTCGTGGCAGAATGGACTCCCTCTCCATTAAACCCTGGGGGCCCCAGCGAGCAGAAGACGGAACCACAAGTTCCGGCCTTCACTAAGCCTCACTGGACCCTTTACTTCGACGGCTCCATGCAGAAGCAGGGAGCCGGAGCTGGAATCCTTCTCCTCGCACCAACCGGGGAGAAGGTGAAATACATGGTGCGCCTTGACTTCAAGGCAACCAACAACATGGCGGAGTACGAAGCACTCATATATGGATTAAAGGTGGCACTATCATATGGTGTCAAGCAGTTGCTGGTCAAAGGAGATTCACAACTTGTCATCAAACAGGTGAAGGGTGAATGCTCCTGCAATAATCTCCAGCTGGCTGCTTATCTCCTTGAAGTCCAGAGGCTTCAGAAGGACTTCGAAGTCCTAGACCTTCACCATGTTCAGCGTGCTCACAACGCTGAAGCTGACGAACTCTCGACCAAGGCGTCAACCGGAGCTCTGGCTCCAGACGGAACCTTTGTCCGGAGGTTGTCAAAACCCACAGTTCAGCCTGCCGAACTGAACGAAGGGGGCGAGATCAGCATCCCGAAGCTGACGGTCCCGATGGCCCTGTTACCATGGCAGCCATCAAGGGTCGTAGGTGCTGCCGGAAGCTCCGAGCAACCCAGCACGCAAGACTCAAATGCTCAAGTCAGTTCCGATGCATGGATCTCGGAGATCCGGAACTACTTGAAAGACAACATCCTTCCTGACGATGATGTATCCGCTGATCGGGTAGTCAGATTGGCTAAAAGATACACGTTGGTAGAAGGGGATCTCTACCGGCGCGGTGCCAACGGCATCCTAATGCGGTGCATCACAAGGGAAGAAGGCTGCGAGCTCCTCGCAGAAATCCATGGAGGTGAGTGTGGGAACCACGCGTCTTCCCGCACGCTGGTCGGAAAAGCCTTTCGGCACGGCTTCTACTGGCCTACAGCGCTCCAGGATGCTACTGAGCTAGTGAAGAAATGCAAAGCATGCCAATTTCATGCAAAGCAAATTCATACACCTGCTCAGCCCTTACAAATGATACCTCCTACGTGGCCTTTCGCTGTGTGGGGGATGGACATCTTGGGACCCTTCCCAAGAGCCGTCAGAGGTTACAAGTTCCTGTACGTCGCCATCGACAAGTTCACCAAGTGGCCGGAAGCTACTCCTGTTGTGACGATCAACAAACAATCTGCAATCAATTTTCTACAATCTATCGTGAGCAGATTCGGAGTCCCAAATAAGATCATCACTGATAATGGGACTCAGTTCACAAGCTCCGCATTTCAAGGATATTGCGAAGACCTCGGCATACAAGTTTGCTACGCTTCCGTAGCTCATCCTGCCAGCAATGGACAAGCCGAGAGAGCAAACGCAGAGATCCTTAAAGGACTCAAAACGCGCACTTATGAGCGTTTGAAAAAGCACGGAGCTAATTGGATCGAAGAGCTTCCGCCCACTCTATGGGCTAACAGGACTTCTCCAAGTCGGGCAACCGGAGAAACACCCTTCTTCCTGGTGTACGGAGCTGAAGCGATCCTTCCTCCGGAAATCACCTTGGGTTCCCTCCGAGTCCGGACCTTCGACGAAGCCGCGCAGGACCAGCTCCGGCGTGAAGACCTAGACCTCCTCGAGGAGGGAAGGTGCCAAGCAGCTGTTCGGAATGCCCGATATCACCAAGCTCTACGGCGCTATCATCAGCGGCATGTACACAACCGACAGCTCGAGGAAGGCGATCTGGTGCTACGGAGAATACTATCCAGAGAAGGGCAAAACAAACTCTCCCCCGGCTGGGAAGGACCCTTCCGAGTGATCAAAGTATCCCGTCCCGGAAGCGTTCGCTTGGCTACCGAGGATGGGACACCTCTCCCAAATCCTTGGAACATCGAGCACCTCCGTAAGTTCTACACTTAATTCCATGGAGGTGAGTCTTAAGTAACTTGAAGTGTATGTTATAGAGTCATTGTACAGAGTCAGGTAGTTCCTCCGGGAGAGCAGCCGGACCTTTCCCGAAAGGTTTGGAAAGCTCATGCAACACTTGATACAGTCTCCGGACTAGAAGTGTAGCTAACTACCCTGGGTCAAACGAGAAACCGAACACACTTAGCCTGGTTCCGTACCCTAAGAGTGTACTTGTTTCCCCTGTACCCCGGACCTATAATGAAAGACATCTTCATGTGAAATAGACTCCACGTGCATTCATTTTTGCATAAGGCTCGACATTTTTATTTTTCTCTTTCTTGTCTATAACAGAAACGTGCAATTCTTGAGAAGTTCTAGTTTAACTGGTTTATGTACGATTTGAGTTGAATTGTCGAATTTTTTAGATTTAAAAATCGTCTGTGGCCAACTCGCCTGAAAGCCGCCAAGCCATTCTAGGGCCGGAGTGCGCTATCGACTTAGCCTGGTCAAGCACCCTAAGTACGCCACTCTACCTATATTCCGGCAGGCCAAAGTAAGGTGGGTCCATGGACAATTGGATCTAAAAGAAAAGACAATTCATCCAATCGTACTAAAAATCGTGTTCAACTTAAAATTCTCTTAAGAACCGTAAGCCGCGACGAAGTTATAGATAAGGAACGAATTTTACTGTTTTTCTTGACTTAAGTGTGCAGGAAAAATAAACCCAATATTGATGGAGAAAAACCGGAGTTAACCAAGCTCCGACTCCCACCGGCGTTAACTTAAAGATGGTGAGAAGACTCTATCACTAGAGTCTGTTGCCAGCAAGCCAAGCGTGGCAAGGGTCATTGCCGGAGCTACTAAGCTCCGACACCTTGAAGTATTAACTATCGACACTCAACGTGTTGGTAGAGGCTACTGCCGGAGCTACTAAGCTCCGACGATGGACAGTGCTGGAGCTTCTAAGCTCCGACGACTTCAAGGGACCTTCACTATCGAAAACTTCGGACCTAAACTATACAAGTTCGAAGCAAATTTGTCTTCAACAAAACTCAACATCCTTTTGGTACATGTCCACAATCAAATTGTGCACATCTACCAGGGGGCCAAGTGAAGACAAAGATGCTGAAGACAAAAAATGAAATTCACGAAAAATTGGGGATTTCATTTCATCAGAAGACCGTAGATTACATCTGGGGACAAAGGATTACAAAATTGAGGAAGAAGAGAATATACAAATAAAGGCTAAGAAAGATAGTCATAGACCCTATGGAAGAACTCAGCGACCTTCTGAGCGACCTCCGACACGCTGGCTCGGGTAGCTTCGCCTTCTCCTTCGACGGGGCCTTCAAGCACCGGGTCCAGAGAGAATTGAGGGTTCCGGCTACTATAACACGTCAACACATATTCAGTGACGTTCCTAGCCAGGGATTGTCCCTCGACCTCCAACTGGTCCGCGATGACGTCGCCCACCTTGGAGAGCTTGCTGCCCGCATCGCCCAACGCTTGCAACGCAAGGTCCGGCTCTGGCTCCGGATCATCCGGGAGCACGGGGCTGAAACCCATAGGCGCCAGCGCATCGTCGGCCTTGCTCAGGAACTCCCAAATTTGCAGGGAGTCCGTCTTCCTCAGGCCCTTCATCTCTTCCAGGGACCTCCGGGCCGCCGCCAGCTCCGAATTCTCGCGGGAGAGGCGCTCAACTTCTTTGGCGTTTTGCTGAATCTTCGCAGCAACCCGCTTTTCGAGTCTTCCGAGCTCCTCCTCCCGGAGGTGGATCTTGTTCTGGCGGTCGACCAGGTCTTTCTCCCTAGCCTCTATTTTCTTCTCCCGAGCGACGAGGGCACACTCGTACTCGTAGAGTTCTTGCCCCCGCACCCAGGTCTTCTCCTCTTCCTCGAGGCAGCGCTCTTCCAATTTTTTAGCGCGCTCCTCGAGGCCCTTGTCCGCCAGAGCTGTCTTCTCGGCGAGCTCTTCTTCACGTCGCAAGACGTCCCGCCAAGGCACTAGGGCACTCCTCCGGGATGGCCTCAGTCGCCACCGAAGAAGGTCCCGCCACCAAATCTTCATTCGCCCCCTCAGGCTGGGGGCCGGCGACTTCTTTCAGGCACTCTGGCTCCGCCACGGGTGCCATCGACGTCGTCGCCTCCACTAGCTCCGGCCGGGACGCTTCTTCTGAGGGAGGCTCAAGCTCCCTCGCCTCTTCGACCACCGGCTCTGCAGCCGGCACTTCCACAATCACCGGCTCTGCAGCCGGCGCTTCAATAGCTACCGGCTCTGCGACCGAAGCTTCGGAAGTAACCGGCTCAATTGCCGGAACCACTTCTTCCGGCTCGCACGCCGGGGCTTCAGCTACTTCCGGCTCAACCGCCGGGACTTCAGCACTTTCCGGCTCTAAAGCCGGGACCGCTACTTCCTCCGGCTCGACAGCCGGAGCATCTACTTCTGCAGCACAGGGGCCCGGAGCTTCAACCTCCGGAGCGGGTGCCGCTGGCGCATCTTCAATCCCGTGGTCCGGCGCTACCACGGGAATTTCTGGAGACGAGTCGAGGTCCATGACCACGACAGCTGGCGCCGGAGCTGTCGCAGCCTCCGCCTGGGGCGGCACCGGGGCTGGAGCAGAAGCCCTCGCAGCCTCAGACACTGTGGCTGAGGGCGGAGCTTCACTCCCCTTCTTGGGAACGCTGCAGATGAAGAATGAAGAAATTGAGCAAACAGATGCTATAATTAAAAGTTAATTGAGGTAAGCAAGAAAAATTACCTTGGGAGGCTCACGCACCAGCTTGCGCGGAACCTCTTTCCCGGACGTTCCGGGCTGGCCACGGTCGGCGTATGAGCTCCGGGAAGACTCCCAGGACTTGCCGTAGCCGCGGGCGTTTCCCGGGTCGGAGCTCTCCTTGACCGGGAGGAACTCCTAGACCTGGAGGCCCTCACCGCTTCTCGAACTGGAGTCGCCTGTCCGGAGCTGGCACCTCCGGAGGGACCCATCACGGGGACAGCCGCACTCCGGGAGGATCCCACCGCCGGAACAGTAGCGCTCCGAAAAGACCCCACCACGGGGACAGACGCTACAGCGGCGGAGGATCCTCCTTCCTGAGGACGGGGAACTGGCGGGGAAGTAGCAAGCCCGACGGACCTCCCGTCAGCATGTCGCAGCTTCCTCTTCCGGCTCTCTGGCTCCTCCGCCAGCTCCTTGCCCTTGCCGGTGACCTCAGCTCTTGGCTGAGAGACAGGGGCGGAGCCGCCTTCCGACAACCCGGGGATCGCCAACCGGGCGGTCGATCTTCTCTCGACGACGCCAAGGTCGTCAAGCGCGGGCATCTTCCGCCGGAGCTCCCTGCTGAACTCAACTTCCACGTTCAGGGGGAGGAAAGCCGGCGGTGGAGTCAAGTACTCTCCGTCAACATCGATGCCGTGCTGGAATTTCTTGAGGTGAAACTCCAAGGACTTCCCCACCATGCTGGACTTCAACCCGGTTTCGACCCGGTCTTCGTCCATCACGCTGTTGAGGGCCCAGGCGAGCTTCTCCCTCCTCTTCAGCGGTGCCCAAATGTTGGACAGGAAGATGCAGAACACCGCCTGGGGAGTCAGTCCTCCCTCCACACATTGGCGGATCCTGGACAGGATGGGGTCGAAAGCTGCCGCCAGCACCGGAACTTCGCTCCACACCGACGTATCAATGCCGGGCAGACCGTCTGGCAGCTCCAACCGCTCGTGCTCCTCCACCCGGACGACTACCCAATCTTTTTTCCAGTCATCCCACTTCCCTGAAGGGAACGACCGGAGATACTTGAACGGGCACTTCTTGCGCTTCACAAAGTAGTAGAAGCCAAGGTACTCGTCACTTCGGCCGGTGGTTTGGACGGTGAAGAAGGTGCGGAAGACCTCGATGCAGGGAGGGACGCCCACCCACATCTCGCAGAAGTGGACAAAGATGGACACAAGGAGGAGGGAGTGAGGGCCAAGGTGGTATAGCTGCATACCATAGAAGTCCAGCAGCATCAAGAAGAAGGAAGAAAACGGTGGGATCAGCCCCACCATGGCGTACGATGAAAAGTACACCATTTCGCCGGAGTGCTCCTTTTTAAAGGGAAGCTCCCCGCCGGCGCGGACTGAACGGTTGAAGAAGTCCGACGACCACCCCATGAGGGCTCGGACCTTCTTCAGATCGCTCTCCGTCTTCAAACGACTCGCACGCAGACCCAACTCCATCGCAGCACAGCTAGGCGAGAGAAGAGAAGCAAAAGCACGAGTTGGGAGTTTGAGCGCAAGAACAGATGGAAAGCGTAAAGAACTCCCGACGGTGCGCTTTCCTTCTTAAGTAAGCCCTCGCAACGCTTGGATGGAAACTGCAGGGGAGTCAAGCATACTACTCAAGAATTCAACCCAGCCGATGACAAGAGGGCCCGGGACCACCCTGACGATCAAGTCGAGGTTCTTACCCAGGCGAACAGTTGTCATCACGAGGCGGGAAACCCAAAGGCGGCGGACTGACAAGGCGCGCGGAACCGATACGGTTTTCGTATCGGGAACCGACGACCTTCAATTGCGAGAGATCCGCACGTCAAAGATCTTATCTGCCGCCTGAGGTGCGCCACGCGTCGGGACTCAACCATAAAGCCCCGACAAAGGCACCTCCGAAGACCCTTGAAGACCCAGTTCAAGAGTCGCAAGTGTGGACCCATCTCCGGCGGAATGACTTCATCCCGTTAGCCTTCCCCGGAGGTAGGTCCAGGGGGCCACTGTCGGTACCCTAAAAACCATACACCCCCCTGAGGTCACAAAGATCTCAAGGGAAGTACATCTACTCAAATTGAAGACCCTCGGGGGCCCACTCGCCAGACGTGACCGGACCCGCTTCTCCGACATGGTTAACCTCTAGGTTGCCACGTGTACTGACAGACCAGAGTTATTACCCACAAGGGTGAAGCTCCGGGCTAGGTACTGAAACGGCACCTCCGGAGGTAACCCCTGACCGAGAGAAGCTCCGGACCTGACACGTGCCAGGCCACCCCGGAGCTTCCCGCTTCTCCCAAGCAAGCTCCGGAGCTGCCACGTGTCCATACGTCGGAGCTAGCTGCTTAAAACCCCCGGGAGACGTTGTAACGGCTCCGGATCTCCAAAGGACAGCCGCAGACTTCAAGACCCGATTAATTACCATTAATTCCACGTTAATGATAATTAATCGGACGATCTTAACACCTGTAACGGCACTGTCGGAGCCGTTACAGGGTTATTAACAACAATTAATCTCGTGTATCAATACTAATAACCGCCAGGGCCACATGTCGGGCAAGGCTGACTTGTAACGGTTTGTCCTTATGTTATAAAAGGACAAACCGATGATACACGGAGGGAGAACTCTGAAACACCCTAAAGTTCACAAGTTAATACAACACACACACACACACCCGTGGAGTAGGGTATTACGCTCAGGCGGCCCGAACCACGTAAACGACTGTGTCACTCGTGTCCAATCGCGTTTCACCTACTTGAGTCTCCGCGCGCCCAAACCGAACCTCAAACTCCTTCCACACTTTCGTAGTGTCAGGGGATCTGCCGACTCCCAACAGTCGACAGTTGGCGCGCCAGGTAGGGGTGCCTGAGATCTTCAAGAATGAATTCTGCGGCTGGATCATCCAACGGGCAACCTGCTGTTCAGGCTGTCGGAGGCAATCCCTCCAACATGCAGCCACCGGCAGGAGCCTCAATTCCAGCGGCAGTCACACTCCCACCACCACCATCTTCTCCGGCAAGACATGCCGAACGACATGATGGTGCACCGGCGTCACATTCTGCGCCGGCAAGTCGTGACAACCCAGAACACGCGCTTCATGCAGCGCGTGCCCTCCTTCTAGCGCCAACTGTCGACTGTTGGGAGTCGGCAGATCCCTTGACACTACGAAAGTGTGGAAGGAGTTTGAGGTTCGGTTTGGGCGCGCGGAGACTCAAGTAGGTGAAACGCGATTGGACACGAGTGACACAGTCGTTTACGTGGTTCGGGCCGCCTGAGCGTAATACCCTACTCCACGGGTGTGTGTGTGTGTGTTGTATTAACTTGTGAACTTTAGGGTGTTTCAGAGTTCTCCCTCCGTGTATCGTCGGTTTGTCCTTTTATAACATAAGGACAAACCGTTACAAGTCAGCCTGGCCCGACATGTGGCCCTGGCGGTTATTAGTATTGATACACGAGATTAATTGTTGTTAATAACCCTGTAACGGCTCCGACAGTGCTGTTACAGGTGTTAAGATCGTCCGATTAATTATCATTAACGTGGAATTAATGGTAATTAATCGGGTCTTGAAGTCTGCGGCTGTCCTTTGGAGATCCGGAGCCGTTACAACGTCTCCCGGGGGTTTTAAGCAGCTAGCTCCGACGTATGGACACGTGGCAGCTCCGGAGTTTGCTTGGGAGAAGCGGGAAGCTCCGGGGTGGCCTGGCACGTGTCAGGTCCGGAGCTTCTCTCGGTCAGGGGTTACCTCCGGAGGTGCCGTTTCAGTACCTAGCCCGGAGCTTCACCCTTGTGGGTAATAACTCTGGTCTGTCAGTACACGTGGCAACCTAGAGGTTAACCATGTCGGAGAAGCGGGTCCGGTCACGTCTGGCGAGTGGGCCCCCGAGGGTCTTCAATTTGAGTAGATGTCCGCGATGACGTCGCCCACCTTGGAGAGCTTGCTGCCCGCAGCGCCCAACGCTTGCAACGCAAGGTCCGGCTCCGGCTCCGGATCATCCGGGAGCACGGGGCTGAAACCCATAGGCGCCAGCGCATCGTCGGCCTTGCTCAGGAACTCCCAAATTTGCAGGGAGTCCGTCTTCCTCAGGCCCTTCATCTCTTCCAGGGACCTCCGGGCCGCCGCCAGCTCCGAATTCTCGCGGGAGAGGCGCTCAACTTCTTTGGCGTTTTGCTGAATCTTCGCAGCAACCCGCTTTTCGAGTCTTCCGAGCTCCTCCTCTCGGAGGTGGATCTTGTTCCGGCGGTCGACCAGGTCTTTCTCCCTAGCCTCTATTTTCTTCTCCCGAGCGACGAGGGCACACTCGTACTCGTAGAGTTCTTGCCCCCGCACCCAGGTCTTCTCCTCTTCCTCGAGGCAGCGCTCTTCCAATTTTTTAGCGCGCTCCTCGAGGCCCTTGTCCGCCAGAGCTGTCTTCTCGGCGAGCTCTTCTTCACGTCGCAAGACGTCGTCCCGTAGTTCCAGTAGTTTTTGCTCCTCATCCTCGAGCCGCTTTTCCCTTCCCTCAAGTGCCTCTCGGCGCTTGATGAGTGCGGTACTGATGGCCTCGAGTTGATCGAACCGAGCGTTGGCCGCATCATTAGCAGCCTTAGCTTGGTCGTGGTACTCCCGGGATTGGGCGTCGAGGTTGTGAGTCATGCTCTCCCTCTCGTCCAGCATCTCACCCCAGAGCTCCAGGCGGACCTTCTCCCGCCTGATCCATTCCTTGTCCTCAGCAATCCTCGACTGCGCCAGTTTGGTCTCGAATTGGAGTCGATTACGCCACCTCCTAAGGGTTTGGCGCTCCTCTTCAAGAGCCTTGCTGTCGTGGAAGAAGGCTAGTTGGACTTGGCGTAGACTGGAGCAAGCGTTGTCGATGGACATCGACAGCGAGATGGGCTCCGGACCTTCTGGGGCCTCCTCCGCTGGTTCCAGCGGATCTTCATTTACAAAAATTGGGTCCCACTCTACGAGAGCGGAACCCCGAGCTTCCAAGGCACTAGGGCACTCCTCCGGGATGGCCTCAGTCGCCACCGAAGAAGGTCCCGCCACCAAATCTTCATTCGCCCCCTCAGGCTGGGGGCCGGCGACTTCTTTCAGGCACTCTGGCTCCGCCACGGGTACCATCGACGTCGTCGCCTCCACTAGCTCCGGCCGGGACGCTTCTTCTGAGGGAGGCTCAAGCTCCCTCGCCTCTTCGACCACCGGCTCTGCAGCCGGCACTTCCACAATCACCGGCTCTGCAGCCGGCGCTTCAATAGCTACCGGCTCTGCGACCGAAGCTTCGGAAGTAACCGGCTCAATTGCCGGAACCACTTCTTCCGGCTCGCACGCCGGGGCTTCAGCTACTTCCGGCTCAACCGCCGGGGCTTCAGCACTTTCCGGCTCTAAAGCCGGGACCGCTACTTCCTCCGGCTCGACAGCCGGAGCATCTACTTATGCAGCACAGGGGCCCGGAGCTTCAACCTCCGGAGCGGGTGCCGCTGGCGCATCTTCAATCCCGTGGTCCGGCGCTACCACGGGAATTTCTGGAGACGAGTCGAGGTCCATGACCATGACAGCTGGCGCCGGAGCTGTCGCAGCCTCCGCCTGGGGTGGCACCGGGGCTGGAGCAGAAGCCCTCGCAGCCTCAGACACTGTGGCTGAGGGCGGAGCTTCACTCCCCTTCTTGGGAACGCTGCAGATGAAGAATGAAGAAATTGAGCAAACAGATGCTATAATTAAAAGTTAATTGAGGTAAGCAAGAAAAATTACCTTGGGAGGCTCACGCACCAGCTTGCGCGGAACCTCTTTCCCGGACGTTCCGGGCTGGCCACGATCGGCGTATGAGCTCCGGGAAGACTCCCAGGACTTGCCGTAGCCGCGGGCGTTTCCCGGGTCGGAGCTCTCCTTGACCGGGAGGAACTCCTAGACCTGGAGGCCCTCACCGCTTCTCGAACTGGAGTCGCCTGTCTGGAGCTGGCACCTCCGGAGGGACCCATCACGGGGACAGCCGCACTCCGGGAGGATCCCACCGCCGGAACAGTAGCGCTCCGAAAAGACCCCACCACGGGGACAGACGCTACAGCGGCGGAGGATCCTCCTTCCTGAGGACGGGGAACTGGCGGGGAAGTAGCAAGCCCGACGGACCTCCCGTCAGCATGTCGCAGCTTCCTCTTCCGGCTCTCTGGCTCCTCCGCCAGCTCCTTGCCCTTGCCGGTGACCTCAGCTCTTGGCTGAGAGACAGGGGCGGAGCCGCCTTCCGACAACCCGGGGATCGCCAACCGGGCGGTCGATCTTCTCTCGACGACGCCAAGGTCGTCAAGCGCGGGCATCTTCCGCCGGAGCTCCCTGCTGAACTCAACTTCCACGTTCAGGGGGAGGAAAGCCGGCGGCGGAGTCAAGTACTCTCCGTCAACATCGATGCCGTGCTGGAATTTCTTGAGGTGAAACTCCAAGGACTTCCCCACCATGCTGGACTTCAACCCGGTTTCGACCCGGTCTTCGTCCATCACGCTGTTGAGGGCCCAGGCGAGCTTCTCCCTCCTCTTCAGCGGTGCCCACCTGTTGGACAGGAAGTTGCAGAACACCGCCTGGGGAGTCAGTCCTCCCTCCACACATTGGCGGATCCTGGACAGGATGGGGTCGAAAGCTGCCGCCAGCACCGGAACTTCGCTCCACACCGACGTATCAATGCCGGGCAGACCGTCTGGCAGCTCCAACCGCTCGTGCTCCTCCACCCGGACGACTACCCAATCTTTTTTCCAGTCATCCCACTTCCCTGAAGGGAACGACCGGAGATACTTGAACGGGCACTTCTTGCGCTTCACAAAGTAGTAGAAGCCAAGGTACTCGTCACTTCGGCCGGTGGTTTGGACGGTGAAGAAGGTGCGGAAGAGCTCGATGCAGGGAGGGACGCCCACCCACATCTCGCAGAAGTGGACAAAGATGGACACAAGGAGGAGGGAGTGAGGGCCAAGGTGGTATAGCTGCAGACCATAGAAGTCCAGCAGCATCAAGAAGAAGGAAGAAAACGGTGGGATCAGCCCCACCATGGCGTACGATGAAAAGTACACCATTTCGCCGGAGTGCTCCTTTTTAAAGGAAGCTCCCCGCCGGCGCGGACTGAACGGTTGAAGAAGTCCGACGACCACCCCATGAGGACTCGGACCTTCTTCAGATCGCTCTCCGTCTTCAAACGACTCTCACGCAGACCCAACTCCATCGCAGCACAGCTAGGCGAGAGAAGAGAAGCAAAAGCACGAGTTGGGAGTTTGAGCGCAAGAACAGATGGAAAGCGTAAAGAACTCCCGACGGTGCGCTTTCCTTCTTAAGTAAGCCCTCGCAACGCTTGGATGGAAACTGCAGGGGAGTCAAGCATACTACTCAAGAATTCAACCCAGCCGATGACAAGAGGGCCCGGGACCACCCTGACGATCAAGTCGAGGCTCTTACCCAGGCGAACAGTTGTCATCACGAGGCGGGAAACCCAAAGGCGGCGGACTGACAAGGCGCGTGGAACCGATACGGTTTTCGTATCGGGAACCGACGACCTTCAATTGCGAGAGATCCGCATGTTAAAGATCTTATCTGCCGCCTGAGGTGCGCCACGCGTCGGGACTCAACCATAAAGCCCCGACAAAGGCACCTCCGAAGACCCTTGAAGACCCAGTTCAAGAGTCGCAAGTGTGGACCCATCTCCGGCGGAATGACTTCATCCCGTTAGCCTTCCCCGGAGGTAGGTCCAGGGGGCCACTGTCGGTACCCTAAAAACCATACACCCCCCTGAGGTTACAAAGATCTCACGGGAAGGACATCTACTCAAATTGAAGACCCTCGGGGGCCCACTCGCCAGACGTGACCGGACCCGCTTCTCCGACATGGTTAACCTCTAGGTTGCCACGTGTACTGACAGACCAGAGTTATTACCCACAAGGGTGAAGCTCCGGGCTAGGTACTGAAACGGCACCTCCGGAGGTAACCCCTGACCGAGAGAAGCTCCGGACCTGACACGTGCCAGGCCACCCCGGAGCTTCCCGCTTCTCCCAAGCAAGCTCCGGAGCTGCCACGTGTCCATACGTCGGAGCTAGCTGCTTAAAACCCCCGGGAGACGTTGTAACGGCTCCGGATCTCCAAAGGACAGCCGCAGACTTCAAGACCCGATTAATTACCATTAATTCCACGTTAATGATAATTAATCGGACGATCTTAACACCTGTAACGGCACTGTCGGAGCCGTTACAGGGTTATTAACAACAATTAATCTCGTGTATCAATACTAATAACCGCCAGGGCCACATGTCGGGCCAGGCTGACTTGTAACGGTTTGTCCTTATGTTATAAAAGGACAAACCGACGATACACGGAGGGAGAACTCTGAAACACCCTAAAGTTCACAAGTTAATACAACACACACACACACACCCGTGGAGTAGGGTATTACGCTCAGGCGGCCCGAACCACGTAAACGACTGTGTCACTCGTGTCCAATCGCGTTTCACCTACTTGAGTCTCCGCGCGCCCAAACCGAACCTCAAACTCCTTCCACACTTTCGTAGTGTCAGGGGATCTGCCGACTCCCAACAGTCGACAGTCAGAGTATACAGGAATTTATTTGGTATTTTGGAGTAGTTGTACTATAAGCAATTAAATTTTGAAGTTGACATCAAAATCTGAAAATAATTTTTCTGGTAATATTGAACAGCGGAGAATATAAGTATTAAAGTATGCTAGTTACAATGAAAATAAAACTCAAAAGTAAGAAAGTAAAATATCGACAATAAGGATAACTTACACCCTCACGATTCACTCTATATTCGCTGGCGGTCCGAAGATGCTCGCATACATAATACCTGCATAAGACACCCTCGCTGCTTTGGACAAGGATACTATTTGTTAATGTCCAATGCATTCTTATTAGGAGGTCTCTGACCGCCAAGCTGTTCCGTGTAAAACCGCCAAGCGCTGTAGTACAAGAAATATCATATAAAACTTGTCAACACATTCTAAATGTGTGTAAATTAAAAGTATTGAATAAACGTACAATTTCCAAATGGAAATGAAATCTTTGTAACGATCTGGTGGGTAATCATCTGAGTTCAAGACTGTTGCCAAACTCTGCGTTGGCTTGATGAAGATCGTTATGTAGTGTTTACTGCATATGTACAAACACACGTGTTAACAATTAGCAATAACTGATATTTCAATGTCATGTGTCAAACTTACTCGAAGTGGTACGAAGCCTTTATGAGGTCCTTGCCGTCTCTAACAAAGTTAAAATGGCATGTCCTATATAAGCTGCAACTTCTGTCCTTCTATCCTTCTCAAGTTCTGTGATTGATTTTTCAAATTCTTTTTTTTCATGTGCTTGTATTGTACCGATTCTTGATCCGCCTTAACGTCGAATATCGTCTTTGCAATCCGTGTAGGGTCAAGGATACCTGTCTTGCGTTTCATCTTTTTATTATCCATGTATTGCATCCTATTCAAGAGGTCCAAAATTGTTATAATCTCATGAAATGTGTAGGCGTGTAGTAAGAAAAGCAAATGAAAAATATTAGATACACTTACAAGCACCAGACACGTAGCAGGTTGATTTCGAGCATGCCCCGATGGAAAAGGGTATGCAACTCTGACTCGTTTATCTGCTCTAATGCTCCAGAATGCATCTTTTGGAACACGAAATGTGATGCAAGAAAGTTCATATTTTGTGTTGACAGTGATGTACCACTCGTGCATTCTTTTGAGTGAGACATGTTGTTTGCTAAGTGGTACAGATGCCATGAACGACTTCCCATTCTCAAATTCAGGAGGAACATCCTCAAGTTTGTATATTGGAACTCCTGGTTTAACTAAAACTGTCCGCTAATTATACATGACATTTTCTTCTTCCCACTCCTCGATATCTTCTAATGTTGGCTCATTAGAAGAACGAGATGCACTCGATTTTCTAATATTTTCTTTCATTTTTTCCAAATACTTGACACTTCTGATGAAGGTTTCTTAATTTCATATGAGCTAACTTTGATAGGAACTGATGATCGAGGAGTAGTCGTCAGAAGTTGGACACTGGCTTGTTGTTGAACCTGTTGTTCAACTAATTACTCTTTACTCCTAGCAGTTGGCTCTAGTACTACTTCAAGTTGTTGCTTACCTGGTTGCTCTTTACTAGCAACAGCTTTGAATGTGGCCTAGAGGGGGTGAATAAGCCTTTTTGATTTTTAGTCGGAACCTGCAACACTTAGCAACCTGATCAAATACCAGGAAATCGGACTAGTCCGGTAGAGTGCGGACTAGTCCGGTGCGTGCGGACTAGATCGATCAAGTTTGATCAATTATCTCGATCCTAAACTCTATGCAGCGGAAATATACTTGTAATTAGAGTGTATACTTCTATGAAACTAGATGTTGCACAAGTTAACCTTATATTTAATGTTTTAACATAATATGAACAAGATCAAGTAAAACCTTAGATATCAATGAAAAATAAGAACAAAATGTACAAAGTGTAGACACAAGATGTTTATCCTATGGTTCGGTTCCCAGAAAGGCAACCTACATCCACGTTGAGGATCCCACGAAAGCACCGGGTCTTCACTAACCCTAACCTCGTCCAATCGCCACGAAGGCCAATTCTCTTTCACTATCACAAGGATAAATCACCAAGTTCAATGGGACTTCTCACAAGTTGAGGGCTCCCCAAGATTACAAGTCGAACGCCACCAAGAACACACTCTTAAGATCAACAATGAAACAACAAGAGTGTGTTAGAGATCAAACCCAAGAGCTCAAATGTGTGAATCGTGTTTCTCCTTTGATCCAAGATGAATCCTTGAGGATTTGATCTTTCTTGCATTAGATTGCGTGGAGAGAAGTGTTTTCTAGGCTCTTGGAGGGTGTGACGGTGCAGGGAGTCGAGAGTGTTGAAAGTAGGGTCGTGCACATTTATTTATATGGTGTTTCCAAAAGTTACCATTATGGTTTCGAGGGTCCGGACTAGTCCAGTGTGCGGCGTGTAGGAAACCCTAAGTTCTAAGGAAGATTGGACTTGTCCGGCTTAGGGCGGACTAGTCCATTTTAGGCTCTGGAAAAGTTCAGGCTAGTCCGGTTATTTTCGGATAAGTACGGCTGTGGTGATCACCTTAGTGAATTGGGGACAAGTTTGCATTTGGAGTACTTGTCCGATTTTAGTTAGAGAGGTTATCGGACTAGTCCGGATATTATCGAACTTATCTGATTTTTGTGCAAAGATGTGAAGTGTTGAGGACTAGTCCGCACTTTGGATGACTAGTCCGATCTTAGTCGAAAAGATATCGGACTAGTCCGTGGTGATATCGGACTAGTCCGGTCTGTGTAGACTAGGACTGTGCAGTCAATTCCGCACTGGGAGGACTTGTCCGATTTTAAACAGAGGGGTTATCGGACTAGTTCGGATATTATCGCAGTAGTCCGGACCTGTATAAATTAGTGCAGTGAGTGAGTTTTCTTGTGATTGAGCTCTTGGGGTGTGTTTCTCCAACACACTCCATACACAATGATCTAATCTATTTAGCTCTTGAGCTCTTTTCCATATAGATCCTCATTCTCCTTTCTTTTTGCGCTTTCTTCATAATTTCTTTTAAGACCCGCGCTCATCTCAACAATTTGGTTAGGATCTCATTTGTTTGTCATAAATCAACCAAAACCCACAAGGGAGGCCTAGATGCACTTTAAAGCTTGCTCTGGTAATGCTTGAAGTTGTTGTCCATGTTGCTCTTGGTTATCTTTACTAGCAAGGTTACTATCATCCTTGCTGAGACATATGGGGAGTGGATCTTCCTAGACTGGGAGTGGATCTTCCTGGACTTTCGCCTTAGAAGATGGGGTTGCAGTATTTTGAGATGCGACGGGGCTAGAAATCGGATCATCGTCCAACACGATATCGTGTCGGTGCCAAAGTATTAATTGGTTGACAACCTGCCCCATAGTCGAGATCCCCTCGTGTGTGATGTGGTCTATTTCATAATCTTCATAATAATTATCAATGACATAAGAACTTGCACCACAACATAATACAATGGAAGTAGATTGCCGTTGAAGTTACGATCTGACTTTGCCATAGCAGTGGTGTAAGACCTATGTGTGCTGAATACATTGGCTTGTTGTGAATACACTTGGCTTTGATGATAAAAGCTTTGAATATCACCAAAACACCTTTTTATCAAGGTTCGACTCTAGCTCTGAGCTATAGCAAGGTCCGACGGTAGGTCTGGCTTGGTTTGGGTAGCTCCGGTTACGTTCGATGCTAGGTCCGACTAGCTTTGATCAGCTCCGGTGAAGTTTTGTCTTTAGCTCCGACATGTCTTTGATAGCTCCGACATGTTTTTGATAGCTCCGACATGTTTTCGATAGCTTCGGCATGTTTTTGCTAAGCTCTGAAGTTGATTTTTCTAGCTCCGGCTTTTGGGATTACTAGTTTCGACTAGTTCTGGTTAGCTCTGGCGCTAGGTCCTGCTAGTTTTGTAAGCTCCGGTAGGAGCTTGGTTGTACTAGTTTTGGTAGGCTCCGGCGCTAGGTTCTACTAGCTTTTGTTAGCTCCGGCTCAAGGTTCGGGTTGCTCCGGCAAGGTCCGGAACTTGACCGCAGTGCTTCTGCTTTTCATTAGCAATGTTTAGTACTTGCTTTACATTGTTGGAAAGATTGCTTAGTATTCATTTGCTAAGTTTTTGGTGCGTTTTGGTTGATACGGATGATTTCGTTTTGATATGCTTTGCAACATGCTTATGTGAGGTGCTCATGTAAGGTGTTGTGTTTGGAACTAACTTGAGTCAAGTCGAGGACTTGGGCTCGTATGGATTGGTTGTTTATTCATGTGCAGGTGTTGCTTGAGTTCAAGACATGGCTGGTGACGGGATCCATTGGACTAGTCTCAGGGAGAAGATGAGGTTCCAACAACCAAATTCAGGAGGAATTGTGGTTGAGCTGATCAGGAGGTTGCGCAGCATGATTGAATCAAGAACAATGCATATGAAGGTATCGTGGACGTCGTTGGAAGATGTTTGCACGTGTGCAAGGAGTGCATGGACGTGGCTGCATGGTTCCGAGACGTGATGAAGAGATGTGGACGTAAAGAATTGGTCGGAAAGGTCCAACCGACTAGGTTATGGACTCAGGCTGCGGCTGAGTCGGGTTTGACTCAAATATGGAGATATTTGAGTTGGTTATGATAGGATTTCGTGTGGGTCACGAATTTGGGTTGTTTAGGAATGTGGGATACGTTCCTAAGGTGTTTGGAAGTCTTAAGATTGCTTCTATCTGCGTATAGAAGAATCTTGAGCAGTTATGGAAAGTTACAATTCATGATCTGAGTAGGATTGGAGTCCTAGTTGATATTGGGTTGGCCTAAGGGCTGGGTATATAAGCAAGGGAGCCCAGAGCTCGTGGTGCACGACTTTGGGGTTGTTCCTCTTGTGTTCTATTTAATAAAATTCGTAGTTTGAAGGAACTTTTGTGCCTTGTTCGTCCGACTTGTTCCAGACAAGTTTTACTCGTCGAGTTTCTGGACAGCACTACCTTTCGTCGGTGGTTTTATCATAACTCGAGTTTTACAGATCCAATTGACGTGATTCTTTTTGGGTTGTCTTAACAACTTGATTATCTATCATCTGTCAAAATTTCAGGGTCATTGAATTTGTGGTCTATGATCTACACGAGTTTCTTTGCAGCATTCCAGAACTGTTTTTTTCTCGGGTAGGGCAGATTGACTTTTGTTTGATCTTTTGATCATAACTTGAGTTTTTCTCAACGGATTTTAGTAATTATTGTTGTTTTGTTTTCGTGACTTGATTCTCTATGATAACTATCACTTTTGTCACGGTGAAACACGTTTAGATTAGTCTCACACACGATTTCTTTAACAGATCGTTTTTCTACCGAAGGGATTGGGGTTTAATTGTTTCCGCTGCGTAAGATTTTTAAATCTACCATTCACCCCCCCTATGGTAGCTTTTCACGTGCTCTTCGATCCTACAATTGGTATCAGATCCACGGTGCTCTAATCTTTGTGATTTGCACGTGTTTTTGACTAATCATCATGGAGAAGTACTCCGCCAAACCTTGTGTGTTTGCTGGTATTGATTTTCAGGTTTAGAAGGCACGCATGGAGGCTTTCATCCAGGCACAAGGCTTTGCAATATGGGAAAAGGTATACAAGACTTACGAAGTGCCATCAAACGATCAAGTTACAGCTACAAATCTGAGAGATGTCGACAACAACAAGAAGGCTCGAAACTTGATCATACAAGGATTAACACAAAGTGACTTCGACCGTGTTGCACACCTCAGATCTGCATACGATGTGTGGAAAGCACTTTGTGACTACCACGAAGGATCCAAAACGATCAAAGAGGTAAGGCAAGACATGTTCAAGAAAGAATACATGTGCTTCGAGATGCAACCCGGTGAGTCTATTGATGACCTTTTTGCTCGCTTTAATAAGATTCTCAGCAACTTGCGTAGTGTCAATGTTAACTTTTCAGATGCTGAAAATGCTAGACAATTGCTAAGTGCATTAGATATGTCAATTTGGGAGATGAAAGTCATATCTATTCGTGAATCTACTGTCATGAGTTCTCTTACATTAGATGTACTCTATTCTAAACTAAAAACTCATGAAATTGACATCCTAGCACGTAAGAACCCCAATAAGTCTATTGCATTTGTTTCACAACGTGATATGTCTAGCTCCGGCCAATCATCATCTTGCAATACTCTTGCTTTGTTGTCCTCACTAACCGTGGAGCAGATCGAAGAATTTCCAGAAGAGGAGTTGGCACTCATCTCTACTAGATTCTCAAAAGCATTGCAAAATGTGAGAACTAGAAGGAGAGGAAGCTCTGGACCTCAATGCTGTTTTGAATGTGGTAAAACAGGACACTTTCGTACAGAATGCCCTAACCTTTTAGGTCCGACCACCCGGGAAGAAAAACAAAGCAAGGTTCGGACCTCCTTTGGAAATTCCAACAAAAAGAAGAAAGGTACCATAGGACGCAAGATGATCCACAGTTTCATCACCGTGCTTCAAGAGTTCAGTTCAAACGACGTGGACATTGGAAGTGATGAAGATGAATATGATTTGGCAAACTTGTGCTTCATGGCGGGCAATTCAAGATCAAGTATGGAGGAGGCAGAACACAACAGTGACAATGAAGAGGTATGTCCTACTTGAGAAGAAATGTGTGATGCTATTTCTCGTGCCACTATTATTGTTAAGAAAAAGGACAAAAAGCTTAGGGATAGTGCTGCTAAAATTGAATCACTAGAATCTGAAATCAACCGTTTAAAAACTTTGATTCCTAGTGATGATGCATGTTCCTCATGTGATTTAATATATGAACAATTGTCCTCATTAAGAAGTGTGCACACCTCCACACTTGATAAACTTGAGTTAGAAATTGAAAAGTACAAAGTGCTTGCTGCACTTAATGATAAAAAGTTGAAAGATGCTAGCTGTTCTACGATTGATTTGCATTGTTCTACTTGTGATGATCTTGATGAGAAACTACAAGATGCTATGAATGAAATTTCTATATTGAACAATGCTTTACATTCTCATGAAGTTAAATTTTGTTCCAATTGCAAACTAAAAGGAAAAACTTCATGTGAAAATTGCCTTGATCTATCCAATAAACTTGATGACATGCATAGGACATAAGATCGGTTTTGTAATGGGAATAAGAATCTAAACTTGCTGCTGAATTCTTCCAAGTCATGCAATGATAAAACTGGTTTAGGTTTTGATTCTCATACTCATGCTAAGGCACATCCACCTAAAATTGTAAAGTCATTAGGAAGTGGTTTGATTCAAATAGTTCCTAAACAAAAAGGAGTGGTTTTCAAATCTGCAGGAGTGTTGCCTCATTCGGTTTCAAATAAAAATATTGCTTGCTCATCTAGACATGAACACAAAGTTAAATTTCATTGTACCTTCTGTGGTAGAGATGGTCATGTCATAGATTTTTATTATAGACTAGCTAAACAACAGAAAAGGGAAAGAATGGTTGCTAGATCTCATAACTTTCATGCAAAATTTGTTGCACACATTGAACCGAATGTACAACCTGCTGTTTTGAGTCAAAAACATTCAAAGTTTACCTCCGGACCTTCTGTTTTTGCCTCCGGAGCTACTGATTTTTGTGCTACACAAGTAACACCTTATAGGTCAGTAGTTAAGAATAAAAAATCTCAAACTTTGACTCATAAACATGCTGTTTTGTCTCAGTTTTCGCATGTTTTTCCTGCTGCACGTCGCGTGACTCAGTACTGGATTCCTAAATGCCTTTTGACTAACCCCAGTATTGAGTCATCGACGTATTGTGCTTCTATGTAGGTTACACGTTTGAGGAAGAAGAACATTTGGATTGTGGAATCAGGTTGCTCGCGCCACATGACCAGTAACAAAGATTGGTTCTCCTCCCTCTCTTTTGTGTCACGTGTAGAGAATGTTACTTTTGCCGATAATTCTTCAACTCCTATAATTGCTAAGGGTTCGGTTAGAGTAAATGATCACTACACTTTGAAGGATGTGGCACTTGTCAAAAATTTGAAATATAACTTGCTTTCTGTTGCACAATTGCTAGATGAAAATCTAGAAATTATTTTCAATAAAAACTGCTGCAAAGTTGTAGGTTCAAATAGTGAGCTTATTTTTAACATGTCTCGGTTTGGAAGAGTTTTTTAAGCTGATTTTGATACGACTTCCTCTAAGCATAAGTGTCTAGTTGCTAATGATTCAAAGGACTTATATTTTTGGCATCGTAGACTTGGTCACGTAGGCTTTGATCACCTAACGCGTGTTAGTGCTCTTGATCGCATACGTGGGCTGCCTAAGCTTAAAGGGGACAAAGAAATTGTGTGCTCTTCTTGTAGACATGCTAAGATGGTTGCAGGTTCACATACTCCTCTCACGATGATCATGACAACTGAACCATGTCAACTTTTGCATCTTGACACCGTAGGACCTTCACGTGTTCAATCCTTCGGAGGTAAATGGTATGTTCTTGTTATCGTTGATGATTATTCTAGATACTCTTGGGTTTACTTTATGGCGTCTAAGAATGAAGTTTTTAGTCACTTTAGAACTTTATTTCTTAGATTATCAATTGATCATCCAGGATCATTAAAAGCAATTAGAAGTGATAATGGAACTGAATTTAAAAATCAATCTTTTGATCACTTTTGTGCTGAAAATAGAATGGATCATCAATTCTCTTCACCATATGTACCTCAACAAAACACTATTGTAGAAAGAAAGAACAGAACCTTAGTTGAGATGGCTAGGACTATGCTTGATGAATATCAAACTCCTAGGAAATTTTGGGCTGATGCGTTAGCAACCGCTTGTTATGTCTCAAATCGTGTTTTCTTGCGTGCTAAGCTAGGTAAAACACCATATGAGCTTCGGTTTGGACATAGGCCTAGTGTTACACACTTTCGGGTCTTTGGTTGCAAATGCTTTGTTAAGAAACATGGTAATCTTGATAAATTTGAACCTAGATCCATTGATGGCATGTTTCTTGGTTATCCATCTCATACTAGAGGCTACCGTGTGCTTTTACTTGACACTAACAAAATTGTGGAGACTTGCGAAGTGTCTTTTGATGAAGCTAGCCCAGGTACTAGCTCCAGTGTTGCAGGATCAGATCCGTATCCTCAGGGGGAGGGTATTTTCAAAGATGAAGAAGAGCCGGTGATACTGCCTGGTAGTTCCGAAGTTGACACGTGTACAGCTCCGGACATTGAAAAAGCTCCGGCTATCACGTATGTTGGTCCTGATCGTCCACAAGTCACAAGCTCATCAATCTACGATGAACCTAATGAAGAAGAAGCTTGTGAGACATCTGTTCCCCTACGTTTTTACAAAGATCATCCCCCACAACAGATGATTGGAAGCTTGCACGAACGAGTCACACGGTCCAGGTTTTGCGATCCAAACTCTCATGCTCATTCTGCTTTTGTTGCTTCTTTTGAACCCGAAGATATATCACACGCACTCACTAATGAATCTTGGATTATTGCCATGCAAGAAGTGTTAGAAAATTTTGAAAGAAATAATGTTTGGAAACTTGTACCTCCACCTCTAGGTCACACTTTAATTGGAACTAAATGGGTATATAAAAATAAACAAAGTGAGGATGGGGTTGTGGTTAGGAATAAGGCTAGGTTGGTTGCTCAAGGTTTCACTCAAGTTGAAGGTCTAGATTTTGATGAAACTTTTGCTCCTGTCGCTAGATTAGAAGCCATAAGAGTTTTGTTAGCTTTTGTAGCATCTAAAGGTTTTAAGCTATATCAAATGGATGTTAAAAGTGCTTTTCTTAATGGCTACATAGATGAGGAGGTTTATGTCAAACAACCACCGGGTTTTGAAAATCCAGATTTTCCTAATCATGTTTACAAAATTTCCAAAGCCTTATACGGTCTCAAACAAGCCCCTAGAGCATGGTATGATAGGCTAAAAACATTCTTACTTGAAAAGGGGTTTACCATGGGCAAGGTTGATAAAACTCTTTTTGTGCTTAAACATGGCAATGACTCATTATTCGTTCAAGTGTATGTGGATGATATTATCTTTGGTTGTGCTTCTCATGATCTTGTGTCCAAATTTTCAGCAATGATGAGTTCCAAATTTGAAATGAGTATGATGGGTGAACTCACTTACTTTTTGGGGCTGCAAATCAAGCTAACCAAGGAGGGTACCTTTGTGCATCAAACGAAGTATACAAAAGACCTCCTACGGCGCTTTAACATGGACAAAAGCAAGCCTCTTCGGACACCAATGGGAACAGCAACAACACTTGAGCTTGATGAAGTTGGTGAACCCGTGGATCAAAAAGAATATAGAAGTATGATCGGATCACTTTTGTACCTCACGGCATCAAGACCGGACATACAATTCAGCGTATGTCTTTGTGCACGGTTTCAAGCCTCCCCACGTGTTTCACATCGTCAAGCCGTCAAAAGGATTCTCAGGTACTTACATGGAACCCAAGAATTTGTCATTTTTCTTCCTTCTTCCTCAACTGTTACTTTGAAAGCTTTTTCGGATGCTGATTTTGGGGGTTGTAGGATTGATAGGAAAAGTATTACCGGTGCTTGTCATTTTCTTGGTAATTCTCTTGTTGCTTGGTCCTCTAGAAAACAAAATTCAGTTGCACAATCCACAGCCGAATCTGAATATGTAGCTGTTGCTAGTGCTTGCTCGCAAATTCTTTGGATTGTTCAAACACTTAAGGACTATGGGGTTGATCTAGATAGTGTTCCACTGTTCTATGATAACACTAGTGCCATTTGCATTGCTAAAAACCCCGTGCAACAATCTAGAACTAAGCACATTGATATTAGGTATCACTTTCTCCGAGATAATGTTGAAAAGGGAAACATTGTGCTTCACCATGTAGATACCGAACAACAATTGGCTGACATTTTTACAAAACCTTTGGATTTCACTCATTTTTGTTACATTCGTAGTGAAATAGGGGTCATGCATCCTCATGGATTAAGTTGAGGGGGAGTTTTGAAACTTGGGAAGTCTATGTGTGAATCTGAAATTAAAATAATATGAGCATAGTATTTCATACATATATGACTTTGTGATTCCTTTTACATGCCGAAAGTTCTTACTACATTACTCGTGTTATACATTTTGTAGTTTTTGCCATGTCTAGTAATTGGAATAATTACTTATACTAAAACTGGTCATGGTCAAACTTTCTTGCTATTTTGAACTTGTTACATGTTCACAAGTGCTTGTAATCATTAAGAATTAATCAAGTAATCAACTCACATGTTGAGTTTTTATGAACAAATATAAATTGAGAAAAGATCAAGAGAATATGCATGCATCGCACTTCTTCTTTTGAGATGGCTTGTCATTGCACTTAGATATGAACTTGGAAGAAGTTGTGTATGACTAAAACCATGTCCTTAAGCTTCTGATTGTCAAATGACATAGGCTTGGCTTGGTTGGTTAGAATAAGGCAGATGCGCATATAATCTCTTGCAAATATCATATGATCTAAATTTATGCTTTGAAAAATAATAAAATGCAGCAACTAGTGTCATGCTATCAGGTTTTGAGATAGTTAAGTTTGTGAGATCATGACTTGCTTAAATTGAAAATTACATTTGATCTCTAGCATGGCTTACACTACTTTATGTATTTCATTGATGTGATAATGTAAGTTACTTGATAGTATGACTTGGATGAGCTTTGTTTATATGTATATGTTATAATATGCTCATAACAACCTAAGGGGGAAAGATAATTTGTTTATATGCTCATGACTTGCTGAATACATTGTCAATGTCAAAGGGTGAGAGATAAGTATGAAGAGAAAGAGAATATGTGCATAAGGAGAGATAATAAAGGAGGAGAGATAATATGGGATAATTTTTCTTCTCATTTTACTTTTGATTTACAAAGGGGGAGAAATTGCCTTTAAAACTTTTATGTGAATAAGCCAATGTTCGGATTTGAAATGGTGTTGCCAATGCATTCATCAAGGGGGAGATTGTAAGACCTATGTGTGCTGAATACATTGGCTTGTAGTGAATACACTTGGCTTTGATGATAAAAGCTTTGAATATCACCAAAACACCTTTTTATCAAGGTCCGACTCTAGCTCTGAGCTACAGCAAGGTCCGACGGTAGGTCTGGCTTGGTTTGGGTAGCTCCGATTATGTTCGATGCTAGGTCCGACTAGCTTTGGTCAGCTCCAGTGAAGTTTTGTCTTTAGCTCCGGCATGTCTTTGATAGCTCCTACATGTTTTTGATAGCTCCGACATGTTTTTGATAGCTTCAGCATGTTTTTGCTAAGCTCAGAAGTTGATTTTTCTAGCTCCGGCTTTTGGGATTACTAGTTCCAACTAGCTCTGGTTAGCTCCGGCGCTAGGTCCTGCTAGTTTTGTAAGCTCCGGCGGGAGCTTGGTTGTACTAGTTTTGGTAAGCTCCAGCGCTAGGTTCTACTAGCTTTTGTTAGCTCCGGCTCAAGGTCCGGGTTGCTCTGGCAAGGTCCGGAACTTGACTGCAGTGCTTCTGCTTTTCATTTGCAATGTTTCGTACTTGTTTTACATTGTTGGAAAGATTGCTTAGTATTCATTTGCTAAGTTTTTGTTGCGTTTTGGTTGATATGGATGATTTCGTTTTGATATGCTTTGCAACATGCTTATGTGAGGTGCTCATGTAAGGTGTTGTGTTCGGAACTAACTTGAGTCAAGTCGAGGACTTGGGCTCGTATGGATTGGTTGTTTATTCATGTGCAGGTGTTGCTTGAGTTCAAGACATGGCTGGTGACGGGATCCATTGGACTAGTCTCAAGGAGGAGATGAGGTTCCAACAACAAAATTCAGGAGGAATTATGGTTGAGCTGATCAGGAGGTTGCGCAACATGATTGAATCAAGAACAATGCATATGAAGGTATCGTGGACGTCGTTGGAAGATTTTTGCACGTGTGCAAGGAGTGCATGGACGTGGCTGCATGGTTCCGAGACGTGACGAATAGATGTGGATGTAAAGAATTGGTCGGGAAGGTCCAACCGACTAGGTTATGGACTCAGGCTGCGGCTGAGTCGGGTTTGACTCAAATATGGAAAGATTTGAGTTGGTTATGATAGGATTTCATGTGGGTCACGAATTTGAGTTGTTTAGGAATGTGGGATACGTTCCTAAGGTGTTTGGAAGTCTTAAGATTGCTTCTATCTGCGTATAGAAGAATCTTGAGCAGTTATGGAAAGTTACGATTCATGATCTGAGTAGGATTGGAGTCCTAGTTGATATTGGGTTGGCCTAAGGGCTGGGTATATAAGCAAGGGAGTCCAGAGCTTGTGGTGCACGACTTTGGCGCTGTTCCTCTTGTGTTCTATTGAATAAAATTCGTAGTTTGAAGGAACTATTGTGCCTTGTTTGTCCGACTTGTTCCAGACAAGTTTTACTCGTCGAGTTACTGGACAGCACTACCTTTCGTCGGTGGTTTTATCATAACTCGAGTTTTACAGATCCAATTGACGTGATTCTTTTTGGGTTGTCTTCAAAACTTGATTATCTATCATCTGTAAAAATTTCAGGGTCATTGGATTTGTGGTCTATGATCTACACGAGTTTCTTTGCAGTATTCCAGAACTGTTTTTTTCTCGGGTAGGGCAGATTGACTTTTGTTTGATCTTTTGATCATAACTTAAGTTTTTTTCGACGGATTTGAGTGACTCTTGTTGTGTTGTTTTCGTGACTTGATTATCTCTGATAACTATCACTTTTGTCACGGTGAAACACGTTTAGATTAGTCTCACACACGATTTCTTTAACAGATCGTTTTTCTACCGAAGTGATTGGGGTTCAATTATTTCCGCTGCATAAGATTTTTAAATCTACCATTCACCCCCCCTCTGGTAGCTTTTCACGTGCTCTTCGATCCTACAAGTGGCAACCTTTTTTGATTTGTTCCTTGCTCTGCCGATCGGGACAAGGAGACGGCAAGATCTATCCTTAGCAATATCATCGACAACGAACTTATGGGTTGACCTTGAGCCTGGCACAAAATCTACAACTCTAGGGCAGGCAGTTGAAGATACCAAATACTCCTTTGGCACGAGAACCATCATTGTACTTGGTACCACTAATTGTCCTGATTGTCTAAGTTGTTCCATTATTTCTTGCACATTTTCCTTGACCTTTTGAGCAATCGTTTCATCATGTGTTTTCTTGAACTTCCCACATCTTCTATATGTATCTTTATCTTTCAGGAAACCATCTAGCCAAAACATTTGAGAAGAGATTGCTCAAACCCGTCCAGTGTGTTCAGGATTCCTAGGATAGCGGTAAGTTGGTCATTCTTCCTCTTCGGCTTGAAGAGACCCTTCTGTTGCTTTTCAATTACTTCTTTCATTTTGTGCTCTACTTCATTCACAAAGTCGAGCTTTTCAAGTTTGCCCATGCTGGTCAAACCTGACCAAGGAAAGACCCATCGCTGAGTTCTCTCATCGCAGCCTTCTAACGGGTGACGATCGCCCTTACAGGTAATTTCGTCTAATATCATATTCCATTTTTAGACTTTGGGGGCATATCCGGCAGGCCCCAAGTGATGATGGTATTTGTTCTTTTTGGCAAGCTCTGACCTAGTTGCACTTAGGGCTTTAGCATCAGATGTGGTCTTTTGACAAACAAATTCTTGTCACTGAGCTTGTGTGATTTTTCCATCTTCCTCGGGCTAGGGACCTTATCGGCCTTAACATAAGCATTCATTTCACTCTTCGAGCCATGAAACTTCTTGCACAAGAGACCAATGTTTCTTTCTTCACAGCTTCTTTCGTGCCTTTCGGAAACTTGAATTGTTTCTATATCCTTTCGCACAACTCATACTTGTTCTCCTCAGGTAATTTTCTCCAATTCTCGGTTGTGATCGGCACGAGCTCTCTAACAAGGAAACTGCATGCATTTCAATACTTGGTAACTAAATCCAGTGGTTCTTGGGGAAGCCCACATGGACCGACCCTTGTTATGTATATGATGCGGTCCAATTGACCCTTATTGGTACCTCGTTGCCCTCATTTCCGCTTGAGTGAACCTGAGGATTCATCCATTGGAGATCCATCTGCTGTTTTTGGAGCCGAAGTGACCTCGTTGTCTTCGCGATTAATCTTGGTAGAAAGAATTATAAGACATTGTATACTTGACAACCAACTTAACTTGAACTGCTGAAGTTAAGATTCGTGATCCACACCTCATCTACAGGATCATATTCCAGGTCGAGATCCTCTGAAGTATTTTTTAATTTTTATATTCAGAAAATGATCTGATGGACTGTGAAAGGAGTCTGAACTGCTGGAGTCACTAAACTCCATATTGCCTTCTTTATTGTTACTACCATCAACAGTCTTCTTAGGGCTTTCCATGCTAGAACTAATAAGACAAAAAATATAATGAATGTCATATTGACTCTACATGAAGTGTTGCATGAAGAAAAAAATGGAAGCATTCTAGGGTTTGATAAGGCATTCTAGGGTTTATGGCGACTGACCAACGTGATTGACCAAGTTCCATTCTAGGCTTTAAGGCGACTGACCAAGGTGATTGACCAAGTTCCATACCTTTATATTCAACCCACCTTTCCTCTTATTTTTAAAAATATTTTCCCATTTTACTAGATGGTATTTCTTTTTCATCTGACCTCCTTGCCATAAAAACCTTCGTCTAAGCACATCCAACATTTGCACAGTAGTTTTTTGCAAAAGAAACATTGACATATGATAAATTGGAATACTAGAGAGATCGGCATTAATCAAGACAACCCTCCTTGCTATAGACAAGTTTGACTATTTCCAACCAGCCAATCTCTTAGTCACCTTTTTTTCTAATTTATTCCAGTCTTTTACATAGAGCCTACCGTCAGACACTGGAACACCTAACTAATAGGAAAACTACCCACTTTGCAATTAAAAATGTCAACAATATTTTTGGCTAAATTCTGGTCACCCCCAATGTTGTAAACTTCACTTTTTCAAAGTCTATTTTAAGACCTAATAGCTTTTCATACAAAGACAGAAGTAGTTTCAGATTTCTAGCCCCCATTAAATCATTTGTGATACATACAATTGTATCATCTACATACTGTAAAACTACCACACCATTCTGCACTAGATTATCAACTAAACCTAAAAACAATTTATTTTCCTGGGCCTTATATATCATCCTAGCAAGACAATCAACAACAATGTTAAACAAAAGAGGTGACAAAGGATCACCTCGTCTAACCCCCTTGAAGCTTTCAAAGTAAGACCAATCTCATTATTGATTCTAACACTCAAGGCCTTACATATATAATTATATATTAGGAGCATAAACCAGTGATAATGCTTCTATAAGGAAATCAACCACTAATAATGTTTGGAACAATAAGCAAATAGAGCATAAACCACTGATAATGCTTATATAAGGAAATCAACCACTGATAATGTTTGGAACAATAAGCAGATAGAGCTAGGGTTCGAGGCCACTGACCAAGGCACTGAAAAACCACTGATAATTCTTTGATTAAGGAAAATTAGATAGTAACCTGGGGTTTGAGGTGACTGACCAAGGCACTTAGGGTTCGATAAGGAAATCTAGGGTGCGGCGACGATGAGGAAATCACTCGGGCGGCGGCGAGGGCGAGGAGGGAGGCGGTACAGGGACAGAGGAAGAAAGGAAGCAGCAGCATAACTGGCGGCAAGGTCGAAGCTTGGCGGCAACGGCGAGGGCAAAGCTCGGCATACCTGGAAGGAAGGAAGTGGCAAGGGCGAAGCACGGCGACAACGGCAAAGCAGGCGGCGACGGCGAAGCTCG
Organism: Tuctoria greenei; assembly: GCA_036927565.1. NCBI lineage: Eukaryota > Viridiplantae > Streptophyta > Magnoliopsida > Poales > Poaceae > Tuctoria > Tuctoria greenei. The sequence continues at coordinate 184,235,652 of JAYESD010000003.1, read as the reverse complement.
GCGTCGACGGAGAAGCTCGACGGCAAGAGCAGCGAAGACTTGGCGGCAAATGAAAATTTGGCAGCCTGACGGCGTCTAAGTGATTTCGCCCGGGTTAGGTTTTTCCAACGCAGCCGAGGGCTATATATAAACGCCTATCTTCATAGGCGGTTATTAAGTAACGACCGCCTCAGAAGATGATTGTCCCAGGCGGGTGGTAATTACCAACTGCATCAGAAGAATTTATCTCAGGCGGTTGATAAGTAATAACTGCCTGCGATAAGCTTTTTCTTAGGCGGTTGTTCAATACAATTGCTTGAAAAGATCTTTATGTAAGCTTAATTAATATTCTTGATTAGATGCGGGGCCTTTCAAAAGCCCAAATTTCGCTTTCTTGTACTATGATTGTGTATTAAAGGTTACCATTTAATTTCACTTCATAAAGCCTTTGAAATTGGTGAGAACATAAAAAGCAAATTACAATTGTATTTGTCATTTTTCTATCTTGAATAATATGATGATTTTTTTCATTTAGTTTTTCAATGGACCTTTTTTTGTCATCATACCAACCTCTATGAAATTTTTTAGATTTTTTTAAATTTTTTTGAATCAATGTGTGTTCAAAATTTGATGAATGCCTCATATGTATGTCAGCATTTGGTTAGAATGATGGATAATTTGAATTTTGACATGTTGGAATGCTTTACAAAAATTTACAGAATTCATGCATTTATAAATAATAAAAATATGTTCATACAAACCAATTTCAGTGAAGGATCTTTTTTTTTAGGAGATACACAAATGTTGATAATATATGAGTATAAATTAATTTGATATTTAAAAAACATTACAATATTAGCTATACAAGTTTTAAAATATTTGGTCCATGTGGTAGATGTTAATTTTTGAAAAAAAATATAGAAGAACGAATCATCGAATTTGGACTCAATTTGCAAAATATATACATGCTTGAGTATTTATATTAGAATCTAAATAAAAAAGCAAGGGAAAAGAAAACTGAAGAATAGGCTCGGACAATTATCCCAGACGGTTGGTAAGTAATAATCGTTTGCGGTAAGATTCTTCTCAGACGGTTATTCAGTACCAACCGTCTGAAAAGATCTTTATGTAAGCTGAATTAATATTCTTGATGAAATGTGAGGCCTTTCAAAAGCCCAAATTCCACTTTCTTGTACGATATTTGAGTATTAAAGGTTATCATTAAATTTCACTTCATAAAGCCTTTGAAATTGGTCAGAACATAAAAAACAAATAACAATTGATATTTGTCATTTTTCTATCATGATTAATATAATGATTTTTTCATTTAGTTGTTCAATGGACCTTTTTAGTCCTCATACAAACCTCTATGAATTTTTTTCAGATTTTCATAAATTTTTTTGAATAAATGTGTGCTCAAAATTTGATGAATGCCTCATATGTATATGAGCATTTGGTTAGAATGATGGATAATTTGGATTTTTACATGTTGGAATGCTTTAAAAAAATTAAAAAATTCATACATATATAAATAATACAAATATGTTCACACAAACCAATTTCGGTGAAGGATCCCTTTTTTAGGAGATACACAAATGTGAATAATATGTGAGTATAAATTAATTTAATATTTACCAAAACATTACAATGTTTGCTATACACAGTTTTGAAATATTTGGTATAGGTGGTAGATGTTAATTTTTGAAAAATATAGAAGAAAGAATCATCGAATTTGGACTCAATTTGCAGAATCTATACATGTTTGAGTATTTATACTGGAATCTAAATAAAAAAGAAGCAAGGTAAAAGAAAACTGAAGAATAGGCTCGGACAATTATCCCAGGCTGTGAAAACCAACCCCAATATAAAGACCCCTCGGGCACCACAAAAAACCTAACCCTGGAGATTTTCCATCGACGCTGCCAGGCACCGTACGCGAGCCAGTACTGCATTCATCAGTTGATCCAGCTTCGAACAGAGAAAGGTTAAAAGAGACTTCTTCTTCACTGTTTGTTCTGTTTTCAGTTTCGCTTTGTTGAGTTTGCATATGCCCCCAGCCCCCCCCCCTCCCACCACCACTTGAGATTTGTAGTAGATTTGAAGGATTAAAGGTTGAAAGATGTAGTTGAGTCTCCCTTTGAGCTCCCCCATGAATTTTACAGAACAAGATGTAGATTTGGAGGATTAAAGGTTGAAGATGAATACAAGCACATCACGTCTTTGATGAAATGTTTCAATGAATAAGCTTAACTTCAAAATTCCATTATGGTCACTAGGAAGCTGAGAAAATTATGAAACAATTTTTTTTAGAACCCTTATGAACAGACCTACATGATACCAGTATTCAATCATATGATACAAGCTTGTTATGTCTCTGTTAATTCATTTTATGGAAGACTTTTAGGGAATATATGTGGCCAAATTTTGTTAATATTACAAAAAATCTGTTATTGAAGCATGGACTGTCGAGTGTGGATGTATAACATGCCAAGACACGATCCTATGTACATTCATAATGTTGCAAATTTTATTGAAGCATCCAAGAGACATTCCAAGTTGCAAAAGACAGATGACATATTATGTCCATGTATCTACTGCAAAAAAAAGATTGTTTGGATAGATACCATAGTAACCAATATCATTTGGTGAAAAGAGGTTTTAAAAAACACTACACAATATGGACAGAGTATGGTGAGTTAGATACACATGAAGTGGATAAAGATGACGAGAGTGTTTTAGATGATGATAATGTTCATATCGATGATGGTAGTGACAATCAAGATGGTGATGATGATGATGATGAGTTCGATTGTAATGAGATGTTGCGTCACATTGAACCATATGTATTTACTTCTATGGGAGCAAGTAAAGGTTTAAGTAAAATGGAGACATTGCAGAATGCGACAACATAACTTTTATATGATGAATCAAATGGTTGTGATAAAGAGTTTACTACATTGTGTGCAGTCCTAGAACTCTTAAAGTTGAAAGCCACACATGGATGGTCCGATTGTAGTTTCTCTGATCTTTTGAATCTTTTGGCAGAAATTCTTCCAAATCCATATAAACTGCCCAGAAGTACTTATAAAGCGAAGAAACTTCATTGCCCGATTTCACTAGGTGTGACAAAATACACTCTTGTGTGAACCATTGTATTCTGTATCGCAAAGAGCATGAGCTCGCAACTAGATGCCCCATCTATGGTGTCAGTAGATATAAGAAGGACTACAATCACCAGTATGTTACCAACATGAAAAAGTCTCAGAAGAATAAGAAGTTTATTATTGGACCTGAAGATGACGATGACGATACTTCTGGCGATGTAGACAGGAAGAATAAGAGAAAAATTCCTGCCTTGGTGATGTCGTACCTTCTGATAATTGATCGCTTGAAGCGTTTGTTCTCAAACCCTAGGGAGGCTAAACTTATGCGTTGGCATTCCAAGCAGCGCAAGAAGAATGATAAACATATTCGACACCCTGGTGATGCAACGCAGTGGAAACATTTTGATACTCAGTATCTAGAATTTGCAAAGGAAAGCAGAAATGTAAGGCTTTCCTTGGGTACAGACAGAATGAATCCGTTTGCTGAAAAAAGGAGCATACACAGCACATGGCCCATGGTCTTAACGATGTACAACCTACCAACGCGGTGTTGTCACAAAAGGAAATATATCTTGTTATCTGTTCTTATCCAAGGTCCAAAACAACCCAGCATCGAAATTGATGTGTTCATGGAACCTTTAATGAAAGATATGGCGAAATTGTGGAATGAAGGGCTACGTACATGGGATGAGTACAAGCGGGAATATTTCACGCTAAGAGCGATGATATTCATTACTGTGCATGATTATCCCGGACTGTTACATTATCGGGACAAACGAAAGGGAAGAAAGGTTGTGTAAGGTGCTTGGATAGAATTGGATTTCTATACCTCACTTCATCAAGAAAGACGGTGTACATGAGACACCGGCGGTTCTTGACAGATACGGACAAGTATAGGAAGACAAAAGAACAATTTGATAAAAAAATCGAAAAAGATATTGCACCAAAACCTTAAAGTGGAATACTTGTGTTCGAAATGGTCAAGGACATTCATATTGCTTTCAGTAAGGGCAAAAAATGTAAAGGAATAAAGAGAAAGAAAAGTACATCTTCGGGTGATACAACTGACATGGCTTTCAAGAAATAATCAATTTTTTCAAGTATCTTCCGTATTGGAAAAATCTGGAATTTTGCCATAGTATTGATTTGATGCACGTTACAAAGAATGTATTTGACAGCATCATTGGGAACTTGCTAGACATGCTAAGGAAAACAAATGACGGTTTAAATTGATGTATGGACCTAGTAAATCTTGATATGAGACCAGAGCTTCATCCAGTAGAAAAGGCGAACGGAAAGCATTACCTTCCCAGCCAGCTACAACTTGACACTAAAAGAGAAAAAAGCAATTTGTGAATGCTTGCGTGGCATCAAAGTGCCAACGAGTTTATCATCCAATATCCGCAAACTGGTCTCAATGAAAGACTTTTCTTTATTCGGCTATAATTCTCACGACTGTCACATGATGATGACAGTGTTCCTTGCCATTGCAATAAGAGTCATCAAACTTGAGCATATAAAAGTTGTCATCACGAGTTTGTGTTACTTCTTCAATGCAGTATCGCAAAAGGTGATAGCACGTGAAGATTTAGACTATCTGAAAACATACATCGTCGAGACTATGTGCAAGCTTGAGATGTGTTTCCCACCATCCTTTTTTGATATGCAAGTACACCTAATCATACATCTTGTTGATCAGATAAAAGCATTGAGGCCACTGTATTTACATCATATGTTTTTGTTGAGAGATATTTAGGAGTATTAAAAGTTTATGTGTGAAACCGTGCTCACCTAGAGGGTTCAATTATGGAAGGATACACCACTGAAGAAGTGATTGAGGGTTGCGCTGATTACATCCAATATGGAAAACCGATAGGTGTGCCTATACCAGTACATGAGGGTAGACTACGTGGGAGAGGCAAAGTGGGTAAGAAAACTTTTATCATTCAAGATTACAAGAATGTACACCATGCACATTTTGGTGTACTACAATAGCTCGCAATAGTTGAGTCGTACATCGAGGAACACCAAATTTAGCTTCACCAAAAAAAACCAAGACCGCACAGAGGACTGGATCATGAAAGAGCATAGAAGATGTTTCACTAAATGGTTAATGGACAAATATACATTATACGGAAACTCTATAGAAGAGGCAACAATGAATAAGTTAGCTTCTGGACCATATGCTTTGATGACATCATGGCAAGAATATGACATCAATGGTTACACATTTTACACTAAAGAAAAAGACGGTAAGAGTGTTGCACAAAATAGTGGTGTTCGTATTGAGGCATATGATTCACAAGGGCAGAAGACCACATACTTCGGGTTCATAGAAGAAATATGGGAACTCGATTATGGCGAAAGAATGGTAATGCCCGTATTTAAGTGCCAATGGGTCAAACATCCTGGTGGTGTGAAAGTGGACAATTACGGGCTGACAATAGTAGACTTGAACAAAGTGGGTTATAAAGATGACTTGTGAGTTCTCGCTGACTGTGTTGCACAAGTTTTTTATGCACAAGATCCAGAAATTGAGAAGATGCACATAGTTGTTTCTGGAAAGCAAAATATTGTTGGGGTTGAGAATGTGGGAGATAATGAAGAGGAATATAATCAGTATGAAGAGATGTACCTTTTCACTGAACTACAAAACATCAAGCGCGTAGAGAGAAGCATTAAAAATGATTTGAAACCCTATATGAGAGAAGATGTCAATGCTAGAAAAAATGTATGATATATATTGTATATATTTATATCCTCTGAAATCAACGTAGAACAATGCTCCCTTTCAGCTTTAGATAGCATGTTTTGAACATTATTAAATTCAACTTCTGTAGCGAAGACTAATTTGGACAAGTGATCCTTTTTGGCTTGTTGACTATCATATTTATCACCTTCACCTGTTTCATAAGTTATCAAATTGTATGTGTATATAAATTTGTTCTGACCTATGATGATCAGGCTTGCCTTCCCACAGCTTGGTTCCAAAAAACATCTAGAAGCACAACTCTTGAAGCTCCTGTCAAGCTAATCCCTTCACAGCAAGCTCTTGTAGATGCAAGTAACACCCGGGACTCATCATTTGGATTGTTAAAAGGTTCAATTGAAGTCTGACGGTACTTCCCATCCATTTGAGGGCTTGTTTGGATAGGAGTGTATTCACTTCAATGTAAGTGGATTGAGGTGGATTGAGGAGAAAATTAGTTCATTCTTCACTTCAATCCACTTATTCTAATTAGATTGAGTACACCCAAGCAAGGCGTGAAAAATTTCTTTCTCTTCTCTACATTTTAAAAACTTACGAAGATGCTACATTATCAGTTCTAATGGCTGAATATATTGACTACAAATCAGTATTGTCGGTACCCTGCGTACCGGGTACCCCATGATACCTCAAGAAGTGTACGGGAATTCCAACTGTCATAGTTGAAGACCTCCGTAGACCCCACGTGTCAAACGGCACTGGACCCACCTCCTACATAGGGGAGCTCCGACACTTCCACATGTAACACAAGACCGGAGCTTCACCCTTTACATAGGGTAGCTCTGCACTTGACACGTGTATAGTGACCCCGGACCTAACCCCAAGTAGAATGAAGCTCCGATGCCTCCACGTGTATAGCAGCTTCGGACCTACCTTCCTGCAAGGGAAAGCTCCAGAGTTGCCACATGTCAAGACCGACCTACGGCACCAACGGGAATACAGACGGATCTCCAACGACACAAGTATTAAAAGGACTCTTATTGCTACAATTACAAGACCTTATTATGCTCCATTAATGCACTATTAATGACGCACGATCAGAAGACCCTTAATGCTGGTAATGCCAGCATTAAGGTGCATTATCACGTTATTAGGGTGCTTAAACACACTTAATTGTGTATTAGTCAAGAATAACCACTAGGGCCACATGTCGGGCCAGGCAACCCATGTAACAGCCACCCCTTGGTCTATACAAGCGATGTGCTGCTCGGCAAAAATAAAGCAAGCTCATATGCACGCCAGCACTACCAAAATCATCAATACAACAACACACACCCCATGGAGTAGGGTATTACGCTCAGGCGGTCCGAACCACGTAAATCCTCCGTGTCATCATCTTGTCTGAGATCTCTGCGCGCGCAAACAGATACATGAACCTCCGCGGGCTACATTTTAGAAGTACCAGGGGAAGTGTCGTTCGTACATTTCCACATTTGTCACGCCAGGAAGGGGGCGCCTGAGATCACAAGATGGTGAACTCTGCCGCAGGATCATCCAACAGCAACAATGCTGTGCAACCTGTTGGAGGGAATCCTTCCAACATGCAGCAACGAGCAGACGCTGTTGTTCCGGTAGGCATCGTACCACCACCACCACCATCTGCTCCGGCGAACAATGTTGGACAGCAGGATGGGGTACTTGTATCGGTCACAGCATCAGCAAATAACAACCCTGAGAATGCGCTTATTGTTGTGCGAACTCTGTTGGAGCGCCCACCGGTGCCCGAAGCACCTCAGGGTGCAATGGAGCAGTGGCATGCTGATGCGCAACATCTGGTTGCAGCCGCAGCCGATGCTATCAGCAACCAAGGTCCTCCCCCTTCGGGGCAGGCACCAGCTCAACGTAGGACCTTTTCTGGAAGACTTGGTCATCACGTGTCACAGCACCGAAGGCGTGCTGTATCTCAATAGGTGATGTCGCTGCCTTCTGGGGCCCGTCCCGCCCATACCATGTCGAGAATTTCAACACATGATCTGCGGTCGGAACTCAATCGCCCCTACAGATAGCAAGACAGTCGTGTTCACATCGAGCGTGCTCATGAGAGGTGAGAACTTTGGACAACCCTTCTCTAGTGGGAGTAGGGGGAGGTTGTTCTCCCTTGGCCATGCACCTACACATGGTCCGTTGGCCACAGAAGTTTCGGCCTCATCTGCCAGAGAAATTCAAAGGGACTGTCAACCCCGCCAAATTCCTTCAAATCTACTCCACTGCTATACATGCAACAGGAGGCAATGATGCTGTGATGGCCATTTACTTTCCGGTGGCTTCGACTGGGACCGCTAGGTCCTGGTCCATGAGTCTTCCACCCGACTCCATCAATAGTTGGGCGGAACTATGCCAACAGTTCACCGCCAACTTCGGAAGTTCTTACACTCAGCGGGGCACTGAACTGGACTTGTTTAATGTGAAGCAAATAATGGGGGAATTGCTGCCATCCTTTATCCATCAGTTTTCTCAAGTACGCAATACCATCCCCTCTATCCCGAACGTTTCTGTTATTGTCGCAATCAGACAGGACATCTGAAACAAGAAAATGTTGGAGAAGCTGGCGACTAAAGAAGTCACCAGCGTCACGGAGTTGTTCAGCCTGGCTGACAAGTGGGCTTGGGCCACAGAGGGCTGGGAAATGCACTCAAAGCCAACTCCTGAGGCTAACAAAAAGTCCTCCAAAGCTGAAGCCACTACCTCTGGAGGTGGTAAAAAGAAGAAGAAGTCCAACGGCAAGAATAGTCGTTGGTCGGTGCACCTACTGTTGCGGTTGATGCAACTCTGGGTAGCCGAGGGCCACGCCCCGAAAAACGACCTCGTCCTTCGTCAGATGACGGCAGCAGCTTCAAAATGTGGTATCCGATCAATAAGACAGACAAGCACAGTCTGGAGGACTGCCAAGAGGTCCAAAACCTTGTCGAGCGTTACAACAAGCGCCGATAAGAAGCTAATTTCCGTCAACAACAAGGAAAACAGAAAGCTGATAAAGCTCCAGCTGAGCTACAACACAATAGACGATGATTCCGACATCTCTAATAACGAGCGTCGGAAGACCCTGAACACCATCTATGGTGGTTCCTGGGACATCACTTCTCACCGCATTCTCAAGACAAAGCGGCGGGACATGGCCGCTGCAGCTCCTATTGCCAGGGCGGAACCTCATCGGAAATGGATGGATTTTCCCATCACCTTCGATGCTACAGACTACCCCCGAAACATGATCAAAGCTAGCCAGTTACCACTGATGGTATCTCCTACCATCAACAATGTTTAGCTCTACCATGTTTTGGTGGACGGAGGTGCGGGGTTGAACCTCCTGAGCTATGAAGCCTTCGTCAAGCTCTAGCTTCGACCTTCGGACCTTCATCCCTCACGCCCTTTCTTTGGGGTAGGTCCGGGGGCCATTAGCCCTCTCGGATCCATCACACTCCCGGTGACCTTCAGAACTCGGGAGAAATACAGGATCGAGAAGCTGGTCTTTGACGTTGCACAGATCCTCGAGCTCTCGTCATCGAGGCTCAACCTCTTCACCACGTGTGCAACCAAGCGGCGACACCGATGTTCCCGTCAAATTCGTGCAAATCGGTTCTGATGTTGCTCAGACCACACGTATATCGGGAGGTCTGAACAACAAATAGGAACTCACACTCATCACTTTCCTTCGAGTGAATGTTGATGTGTTTGCCTGGAAACCGTCACAAATGTCTAGGATCCATAGGGAGGTGATTGAGCACAATCTTAAGATTTATCCTGACGCGCGGCCTATACACCAGAAGCCCCAGAAGCAATCCATCGAACGGCAAAACTTCATCCGGAAGGAGATCAAAAAGGTGCTCGAAGCAGGTTTCATCCAGGAAGTTTTTCATCCAAAATGGCTGGCAAACCCAGTCATTGTACCCAAGGCCGGCGGGAAGCTTCGGATGTGTATCGACTACACCACCTTAAATAAGGTATGTCCAAAAGATGCATTTCCACTACCTAGGATAGATCAGATAGTGGACTCCACCTTCGGGTGCAAGCTATTGTGTTTCTTAGATGCATATTCTGGATATCATCAGATCCAAATGTCTAAGGAAGATGAAGAGCATACTGCCTTCATAACAGTAGATGGATTATATTGTTATACTGTCATGCCCTTTGGTCTCAAAAATGCTACTTCAACCTTTGTGCGAGCTTTGTACAAAATATTTAGAGAGCTAATTAGAGACTTAGTGGAGGTGTACGTCGATGACATCGTTGTGAATATCAAGAACAAGGAGTCACTGCTTAACAATTTACAAGCCGTCTTCGACAAGCTGCGCATCACGCGCACCAAACTGAACCTCGACAAGTGTCTCTTCAGGGTTAGCTCCGGGAAACTCCTTGGTTTCTTGGTGACTCACCGAGGAATTGAAGCAAACCCGACGAAGATCAAGGCTATAGAAGACATGCGGCCTCCAGCGTGCATGAAGGACGTCCAGATGCTAACTGGATGTCTAGCTGCGTTCAGCTGGTTCATTTCAATGCTGGCAGAGTGGGCACATTCCTTCTTCAAGCTATTGAGGAAGACCGGACCATTTCATTGATCTGAAGAAGCAGAAAAGGCATTTCAAGAGCTAAAGCAGCTACTCACCACCCTTTCAATATTGGTAGCTCCAAACCCCGGTGAGCCTTTACTGCTTTATATTTCTGCAACTAAGGAAGTTGTAAGCATGGTCTTGATCGCGGAAAGACCAGAGCCACATCAATATCAGGAGCTTAGTCCCCTCCGGGAGGGTCTGGAGCTACCTGAAAGCGAGTCTGAGTCCCAGCCCCCAGACACGGAACTTCAAGGCAAAATACTAGGGGATAAACCTCTCACGCCAGAGGGGGTTCACCTGGCTAACCAAGGCGATTCGGACCCTTCTAGTAAGGTTCAGGTCGAACAAGAAGAAGCTTCGGACCACTCCGGGAAGGTCCAAGAAGCTCAACCAGAAGGTCCGAACCCCTCTGGGAGGGTCCAGGTCAATGGAAAGTAAGCTCCGATCCCTTCTGGGAGAGTTCGGACCGTCCAACGCCCAGTGTACTTCATTAGTGAAGTACTCCACGATGCAAAGACCAGATACACTGAGGTGCATAAGCTGCTTTACGCAGTTCTTATTGCCTCAAGGAAGCTTCGTCACTACTTCCAAGCCCACAAGATATCAGTGGTAACTTCTTATCCACTGCGTGCTATATTGCATAACCCTAATTCAACTGGGAACAACGCAAAGTGGGCAGCAGAGTTGGCTGAGTTCGATCTCGAATTTGTGCCATGACAAGCAATCAAGAGTCAGGCTTTGGCTGACTTCATGGCGGAGTGGACTCCATCTCCATATAATCCTGGGTGCCTCAGTGAGCAGAAGCCAGAACCCAAGGTCCCTGTCTTCACTAAACCTCACTGGACTCTCTACTTCGACGATTCCGTGCAGAAGCAAAGGGCTGGAGCTAGAATCCTTCTCCTTGTCCCGACCAGGGAGAAGGTTAAATACATGGTTCACCTTGACTTCAAGGCAACCAACAACATGACGGAGTACGAAGCTCTCATCTACGGGCTCAAGGTGGCACTATCCTACGGTGTCAAACAGCTGTTGGTGAAGGGATATTCGTATCTCATCATAAAACAAGTCAAAGGTGAATGTTGCTGCAACAACCCCCAGCTAGCCGCTTATCTCATTGAAGTCGAGAGGCTTCAGAAAGGATTCTAAGTCCTGAATCTCCATCATGTTCAGCGTCTCCATTATGCTAAAGCTAACGAACTCTCGATGAAGGCTTCCACCGGAGCTCTAGCTCCTGATGGAATCTTTGTCCGGAGGTTTTCAAGGCCAACAGCTCAGTTTGTCGAACTGAGGGAAGGAGGCGAGACCAGCACCTCGAAGCTGGCAATCCCGGTGGCCCTGTTACCATGGTATCCACCAAGGGTCATAGATGCTATCGAAAGCTCCAAGCAAGTCATCACTCAAGACTTAGAAGCTAAAGTTAGCTCCAATGCATGGATCTCGGAGATTCGGAACTACTTAAAAAACAACATCCTTCCTGAAGACGGTGTATCAGCTGACCGGATAGTCAGATTGGCTAAAAGATACACGCTGGTAGAAGGGGATCTCTATCGGTGCGGTGCTAACGACGTCCTAATGTGATGCATTGCAAGGGAAGAAGGTTGCGAGCTCCTCATGGAGATACATGGAGGCGAGTGTGAGAACCATGTGTCTTCCTGCATGTTGGTCGGTAAAGCCTTTCAGCACGGCTTCTACTGGTCTACATCACTCCAGGACACAGCAGAGTTGGTAAAAAAATGTGAAGCATGGCAGATCCACGCAAAACAAATTGACACACCGGCTCAATCAATGCAAATGATACCTCCTACATGGCCATTCGCTATGTGGGGTATGGACATCTTGGGACCATTCCCAAAAGCCGTCGGAGGTTACAGGTTCTTGTACGTCGCCATCGTCAGGTTCACCAAGAGGCTGGAAGCTACTCCAGTTGTGACTATCAACAAGCAATCAGCAATCAAGTTCTTGAAGTCCATAATGTGCAGATTTGGAGTTCCGAACAAAGTCAAAACTGACAATGGAACCAAATTTACAAGTGTTGTATTCCAAGAATATTGCAAAGACTTCGGCATTCAAATCAGCTACGCGTCAGTAGCTCACCCGGCAAGCAATGGCCAAGCCGAGAGAGCAAATGCAAAAATCCTAAAATGACTCAAGACACGTACATATGAACACTTAAAAAAGCACAGAGCCAACTGGATTGAAGACCTTCCGTCTACACTGTGGGCGAACAGGACAACACCTAATCGGTCAACTGAGGAGACACCCTTCTTCCTGGTGTACGGAGCTGAAGCAGTCCTTCCTCCGATGATCATCATGGGGTCGCTCTGGGTCCAGACCTTCGATGAAACCGCGCAGGACCAGCTCCGGCGTGAAGACCTTGACCTCGTGAATGAGGGAAGGTGCCAAGCAGCTGTTCAGAATGCACACTATCGCCAAGCGCTCCGGCGCTATCATCAAAGGCATGTGCGCAACCGATAGCTCAAGGAAGGCGATCTGGTGTTGCGGAAAATACTAACTCACGAAGGAATGAATAAACTTTCCCCCAGCTAGGAAGGTTCCTTCCGAGTGATCAAAGTATCCTGTCCTGGATGCATTCGCTTGGCAACTGAGGATGGGACTCTGCTTCCTAATCCTTGGAACATCGAGCTCCTCCGTAAGTTTTATACTTAGAATCATAGAGGTGAGTATATAATTACACACAATGTATGTTATAGAGTATGTAATGAATCAAATTGTGCACATATACCAAGGGGACAACAAGATAAAGGATAGTATATTGAAGACAAAGATAAAGTGAAATTCTTTGTAGAAAGAGTGGATTTCATTCATTCAAAGTACTGGATTACAAAATAAAGGATACAACTAAAGGCAAAAGGAAAAGACCTAACTGTTGGAGGATCTAAGTCCTACGGAAGAATGAGCCAACCTTCATGGCAACTTCTTGAATGTTGGCCTTAGCGGCGTTCTCCTCTTCAGCAACGGGACCTTTGAGCACCGGATCCGGAGGAAACTAGGGATCTCGGCTCACGTAGCACGACAGCACGTATTCGACTATGTTCTTAGCCAAAGACTTCCCTTCTGTTTTGAGCTGGTCCATGATGACGTCACCCATTGTGTCAAGTTTGCCGCCAGCGGCATTGAGAGCCACCAGCGCTCGGTCTAGCTTCAGCTCCAGATTGTCTAGACGCACAAGACTGAAGCCTAGTGGTGTCAACGCGTCATTGGCTCACCCCACGAATTCCCATACTGGAATGGATTCAGTCTCCCTCAAACTCCGCAGCTCCCCTAGTGACCTCCGAGCGGCCGCAAGCTCCGAACCTTCTCGAGCGAGGCGCTCAACCACTTTGGCATGTTGCTGCATACTCTCAGCAACTTGCTTTTCGTGATCGGCTAGCTCTGTTTCCCAGAGGTGGATATGGTTCCGCCGTTCGGCCAAGTCCTTCTCCCTGCCCCTTACCTTCCCTTCTTTGGCGACAACATCAGCTTCTCTTTTTGAGAGCTCCTGCCCCAGTTTCCAAACTTCTCCTTTTCCTCCTCACTCCATAGATCTAACTTCTTAGTGCGATCTGCCAAATTTCGCTCAGCCAGAGTCAATTTTTGGGTGAGATCCTCCTCCCTTTTCAAAACATCCTCCTGTTGTTCCAAGAGTTTCTCTTCCCTCGCATCAAGGTCCTTCGACGCTTCTGGAGAATCTCATTTAGAGCAGTGAGGTTGTCGTGACGCACATCAGCAGCGCCATTCCTTTCCTTGGCACACTCGAGAATATCCCGAGAATTAGCGTCGAGAGCCCTGATGGTGGCCTCCTTCTCCTCTAGCAGTTTGACCCAGTGGTCAAACTGCTGGAGTGGAGCCTGTTGCGCCAACGCCTCAAGGTATGGCGCTCCTCTTCAAGAACCTTGCTGTCGTTATCAAAGGCGAGCTGAACTTATCGAAGGCTCGAGCAGGCATTGTCTATGGACAACGCCAAGGGGATGGGCTCTGGACCTGCCGGGATCATCTCCGCTAGTTCCAGGGGATTCTCCATAACAAAAATAGGGTCCCCCTCTTTAAGCGAGGTTCCTTGAGCTTCTGCAGCATAAGGGCCACCCACCGGGAGCTCCTCAGCAGCCGTTGAGGAAGAACCCACTGGGAGAACTTCTACCTCTAGAGCTGAAGGCAAAGGTCCTGCTTTCGGGTGTTCAACCACTGGCTCCGTAGATGGAAAGCCTGCCATCGCCTCTTCATGGTGTTCCAGCTTCAGCATGGACACCTCCGGAGCGATTCCCTCCGGGGCGGTTATTGGAGTTTTATCCAGAGCCCCCACCACCGCTGGCTAAGGCACTGACACATCCGCCACTTCCGGCTCAGAAGCTGGACCTTGAACATCTTCTGGCTCAAAAGCCGGGGCTTCAACCATCTCCGGCTCAGTGGGCATAGCTTCGATCATCTCCTGTTTAGCGGCCAGGGCTTCAACGACTTCCGGCTCAAAAGCCAGAGCTTATGGCGCCACCGGCCCCGCAACAACTTCAGGCGCAGGAACCGGAGCCTCGATGACCTCTGGCTCAGATGCCGGAGCTTCTAACACCTCCAACTCTCGCACTGGAGCCTCAACCTCTGACGCTGGTGCTGATGGTGCATCTTCAACTTCTCCCCCGTGGTCCGGCACTACCACGGGAGCTTCTGGTGTTTCCTCTGGATCTAAGTCCATGACATCTAGTGTTGGAGCTGCCTTGTCTTCTGCCACCACTAGAGGAGGCTCAATGGTTGAAGACGGGGCTTCAGCCTGCACAGCCCCAGTCGCTGCGACAGATGCCGAAGCATCAGAATCCTTTATCGACACCCTGAAAATAAAAGGAAGAGAAGATTAAAAACATAACAAAAAGTAAATTAGCATTTCAAGGCAAGTCCACGACACTCACCTGGGGATGCTATCGCCCCAGTCGCCACATAACCTCTTCTTCTAAAGCCCAGAGTCAAAGCCCACCAAGTTTGGTGAGACAGTAACCTCGGACCTCCGCTGTGGTCCACCTGCAGCAGCTGGAGTCTTCACGGTCGGAAATTCCCTCGGTCGGGAAGGACCTTCGGACCTGGAGCCCCTACCTGGCACTCGGATTGGAGTCGACTGTCCAGAGCTAGCACATCTTGAACACGACTGTACCGGAGGAGGTGTCGCCACCGAAGATCTCCCTCGTCAGGGAGAAGGGGTAGTTCTTACTGGAGCAAACCTGACCTTACCGGAGGAGTTGTTACTGGAGCAGATCTCCCGTCAGCATGCCTCAGCTTTCTCTTCCGACTGGAAGGTTTGGCTGGCTTCTTGCCCTTGCCCTTGCCGATGTCATCATCCATCTGGCTCGGAGCAGGGGCGACCACCTCTTCAGAAGCTCCAGTAATAAAAAACGTAGAGGTCCTGCGCTTCTCCACCTCACCGAGGTCATCTAGCGCCGACATCTATCTCCGGAGCTCCCTGTTGATATCAGGAATCATGTTTAAAGGCAGGAAAGCAGCCGGTGGAGCTAAGGCATCATCAGCAATAGACCCATGATAAAATTTCTTGAGATGGAACTTCAAAGCTTCGTCATCCAAGTTGGATTTCAAACCGGTTTCAATCCGGTTGTCATCCATCACACTGTTGAAAGCCCAAGCAAGCTACTCCATCCTCCTCAGTGGAGCCCACTTGTTCACCAAGAAATTTCCAAATACCATCTGGTGGGTCACTCCACCCTCCTCACATTCTTGAAACCTGGCCAGGACAGGGTTAAATGCATCCGACAGCTTCAAAACTACATTCCAGGCATCAATGTTGATGTTGGGGAGTCCTTGGGGCAGCTCCAATCTGTCGTGCTCCTCCACTGCAATGACAATCCAATCCTTCTTCCAGTCGTCCCATTTGTCAGAGGGGAATGACTTCAAGTACTTGAAGGGACAGTTCTTGCGCTTCACGAAGTAGTAGAAGCCAAGCAACTTTGCCCCCTTGTCGGTGGCATGGGCCGTGAAGAAGGTCCAGAACATTTCGACGCAAGAAGGCACGCCCACCCACATCTCGCAGAAGTGGACGACAATCTCCATGAGCTGGAGGGAGTGCGAGCCAAGGTGATGCAGTTGGAGGCCGTAGAAGTCCAGCAACATAAAGATGAAACTTGAAAAAGGTGGGATCAGTCCTACCATGGCATACGCCAAAAAGTACACCATCTCGCCGCGACACTCCTTCTTGAAGGGGAGCTTGTTAGCACGAACCAAGTGGTTGAAGGAGTCGCTGGTTCCCATGAAGGTCCAGACCTTCATCAGATTGTCCTTGCCCTGGATGCGTCTCTTGGGAAGACCTAACTCTATCGCGGCAAAGAGGAGCAAAAGAGGAGAAAGCTAGGCAAAGTTTGGGAGGCTCTGAGCGCGAGTTTAATCAAAGCTTAAAGAGTCCACAAACTGGGCGGGCTTTCCTTCTTATGTAAGCCTCCATGACGCTTGGATGGAAACCGCAATGAGAGCAAGTTGACATTACAAAGAACCTACCCCGTCAATGACGAATGGGCCCGGGACCACCCCGACGAAGAGGTCGAGGTTATTACCCCAGGCGTATCATTGTCATGATGGGCGGCGGGAAACCCAAAGGCGGCAATCTGACAAGGCGCTCGAAACCAATACGATTTTCGTATTGGGAAGTGGTGACCTTCAATTGCGTGAGATCCGCACTCAAAGATCTCGTCTGCCGCAATCAAAACAAGCCACGCGGCAATGGTTTAACCCCGAACCATCGCCCCAATGGTACATCAAAAGTCCTTTGAAGTTGCAGTGCGGGAATCGGGGATGGCCCCACCTCCGATAGAACAACTTAACCCAAAGGTTTTCTCCCAGAGGTGGGCCCGGGGGCCACTGTCGCTACCCTGCGTACCGGGTACCCCATGATACCTCAAGAAGAGCAAGGGAGTTCCACCTGTCAAAGTTGAAGACCTCCGTAGGCCCCATGTGTCAGACGACACTGGACCCACGTCCTACATAGGGGAGCTCCAACACTGTCACGTGTAACATAAGACTGGAGCTTTACCCTTTACATAGGGTAGCTTTGCACTTGATACGTGTATAGTGACCCCGGACCTAACCCCCAATAGAATGAAGCTTCGATGCCTCCACGTGTATAGCAGCTTCGGACCTATCTTCCCACAAGGGAAAGCTCCAGAGCTCCCGCGTGTCAACACGGACCTATGCCACCAACGGGAATACAAACAGATCTCCAACGACACAAGTATTAAAGGGACTCTTATTGTTAGAATTACAAGACATAATTTTGCTCCATTAATGCACTATTAATAGCGCACGATCAGAAGACGCTTAATGCTAGTAACACAACCATTATGGTGTATTATCACGTTATTAGGGTGCTTAAACACACTTAATTGTGTATTAGGCAACAATAACCGCCGGGGCCACATGTCGGGCCAGGCAACCCATGTAACAGCCACCCTTGGTCTATAAAAGGGATGTGCCGCTCGGTACAAAAAAGGCAAGCTCATATGCACGCCATCACTACCGAAATCCTCAATACAACAACACACACCCCGTGGAGTAGGGTATTACGCTCAGGCGGCCCGAACCACGTAAATCCTCTGTGTCATCATCTTGTCTAAGATCTCCGCGCGCCCAAACCGATACAAGAACCTTCGCGGGCTACATTTTAGTAGTACCAGGGGAAGTGATGTTCGTACGCTTCAACAAGTACCATCTCTCTTAGTGCTTCACGCAAGCGACGAAACGAACAATTTCAATCACAAATCTTGTTTTTACCCTTTTCATAGGAACTTGACCTTAACCTTTCAAGCATAGATTATCAATAAGTGAAGCTTCCTCATCAGACATGTCAATGGTAGTTACAAGTGAAGAGTGTGTCGAAGTTGACGCAATCTCAACAGGACTGAAGACAAAGAGATGTTGCATATGAGTGACAATGTCCAGGTTAGACAATATGAAGCTATGATGGCAACCTTCAACAATATGAAATGTGATGCCAAGGTTATGCATGCATCAACCAAGGCATGTTGTGAGGGCATAACCCTTGTTGGAGCATCACGGTTATGCTTGCCCCAATAAGTGTTATACCCGCACAACATGCCTTGTTTGATGCAAGCATAACCTTAACATCACTTTTTGTGTTGTTGAAGGTTGCCATCATAGCTTCACGCTGTCTAACCAGGACATTGTCACTCATATGTAGGATCTCTTTATCTCAAGTCCAATTCAGATTTCGTTAGCTTCGACACATCATTCGCTTCACTACAGGAATCATAACGATTTGCGACGGCCAGAGCCGTCGTAAATAAGCTAGAAACCGTCGCAAATAAGCTATTTGCGACGGCTTTCCTTATTTGCGACGACTTTTGGCTGTCGCAAATAAGCTTATTTGCGACGGCCACAGTCACAAATAAGCTTATTTGCGACGGACGGCCATAGCCATCGCAAATTATTGCCAAGGGGCCGTTGGGCCCCTCGGGGCAAATTGCGACGGCCTTGCCATTGCAATTAAGGCGCTACTTGCGACGGCCATGCCATCGCAAATAATGTCAGCCGATGGGTCCCACGGGATCACCAGACACGGCCCGCCCGGCCATTTGCGACGGCTTGGCCATCGCAAATAAGACCTTAATTGCGACGGCCGGGCCATCGCGAATAACAGAGGCTTAATTGCGATGGCCTAGAACTTATTTGCGACGGTACTGTATAAAAAGCTGTCGCAAATAAAGTTTTTTACTTTTTTAAAAAACAGAAAATACTACCCGACTCGATGGCCAGAATCACACAACAGGCAATATAACAAATCGTCATATAAACATCATAATAGTCTCAAAACACATCACAACACACCGTCGAAACATGGCATCACCATCAAAAAACCAAACAAGGGCTCACTCGCCCGTCTGACCTCCGTAGCCACCTTCGTAGCCACCTCCGAAGTCGAAGTCGTCGTTGCACCTCATTCCAGGTGGCGGTAGCGACGGCGACGAAGTTTGTGCACCCGTCGCAGATCCCCGCAATTAATGAAACTTAGAATTAGAATATAAATGCATCAACATCTCTCCCTCTATCTCAATCAAGATCCCCTCTCTTCTTCTCTTCTTTAATCTCTCTATTGCTATCATTTCCCTTCTATCTTCCTGCCTCTATCTCAATCTACATCTCCCTTTCTCTCTCTCTCCCTCTCCTATATCCAATCTCCCTCTCTTGTCATTCCTCTACCACTCTATCTAATTATCTCTCACTCTTTCTTCTACCTTTCTTTCTTCCATCTCAATCCTTTTCTTATATCTAACTATCTCCTCTCTCTTCTATTTCAATCCTTTTTTCTCTATCTTCCTCCCTCTTCTAACTTCATCTCTCACTCTATCTATCTTTCACTATCACTCCATTTCCTCGCTTTATTTTGGTTAAGTTGAGTTAAAACTAGAATTTTTAAGTTGACATAGAAAATTACCGGACCTGCAGAACAAGGATCGCCTGGAAGGACCGGTGGTAGTGACGATAGATGGATCCCCAGACCTTGCGCCTGAGCCATGGCCTGTCATTGCAAACATTAAATGTTACATATTAGTAAGTCTTTTACGCTGAATTAATGAGAACTTTAGTTTTTATTTTGTTACCTCCATTGCTTCCCGCATCTGCGCCAATGCTGCTGCCTGGGTTTGGATCATGGCCTCCATCGCGATCCTTTGGCATTCCACCTCTCTCCTTTCCTCCTCCTGTTGCCTGAAGTTCTCTTCTACAGTTTGTTGAAGGGACTACATCTCAATGTCCCTCTGCAAGACGTGACGACCTGCCCTGCCCACCAAAGAATCCAGCATGGAGCTGCCTCTCGCAGGTCTCCCCGCCCTCGAGTCGACAACTCCGTCGAATATGGCGTGCCTATAAAAAAGAGAGTCAGTAATATCAAATTGAAATATCTTGAATACTTTCAATTGAAAATGATAAAATGACTTATAAACTCACCTTCCGTGTGCTTTTCCACCTCCGCTTGCACACGCGGCTTGAGGATCGATTGGTTCACGTTCCCAATCGAAATCTTCATCGTGTATTTTCCTAGCCTCCTCCCCGTACTTAGCCTGCAAAACAAGGAAACCATGTAAGTTCAACAATACATATAGTTATATTTAATATGAATGATTTCTAAACTTACCAATCGCTCGGCTGTAGCCTCACTACACCCCTGAGGCTGGGAAGGGTCCCTGTGACCTCTCTTCCAAATCTCAGCAGGGGTCGGCGGCACCCCCGCCTCGCGCTCCTGTCAATAAGTGTTAGTACGAACAATATATTATGAATATATAAACATAAGTTACATACACTTACCATGCATTTATCTAAAAGCAAGTGGTTATCTTGGCCGTGCCTGCTCTTCCCCTCAAGCCCTCTGCACTCTCGTGCCTTCCCAGACTTAGCTTTAAACTCATCGCTAGCCCAGTAGCGACGAAGGGCCTGAAACGCATCGGTCCAACCCTGCAACCAGCTCACGTGGCCCTGCAAATAGTTGGAAGTCTTCATCGAGGAAATTATCATAAAAAATACTTAGTACACCCCACGTACCTGCGCGTACTCCTCCTCTGTCAGGTGCCTCTCGCTCTCTTGCCAGAAGTGTAGCACCTGGTGCTGGTTCGCCTTCAAGTGCTCATTAATCATTTGAACACGAGCGTTCAACAAAGCTTGTCAAAGCACCTTGGCAGCGTTGTAGTGAAACACTCTCCTCGCATCCTCAACCAGGAGAGGGTCGTTCAGGTCCTCTAAAGTATACCTTGCCCGCGATAAAGAATATATTGAAGAGATGTTCATTAAAAGAGTTTAAGAGTTAAAACTTAGAAACTATTTTTAACATACTTACCATAAAATCGGCCCATACGACCTCCTGAAGGTTGCCATGCTACTGGTGATGGATGCGTGCGTAGTCCTCCCACAAAAGAGCAGGCACAACATCGATGACCTCGGGATAGTGCAAACACACTAAGGACCCGAGGACATTGTTCACCAATCTTTGGTATCTCTCAACGGTGAAAGACATGTCGTCCCAAACCCGCAAGATATTTATTGATTCATTACTTAAGTAACCAAAAGAATCCAGAGTTGAACACTATAATTTCTATTACCTGTCTCCAACCGGACGAATCATGATCCTCTGTGAAGGGACCGGCGGAGGACTGACAAAGTGAGTCCTCCTCGTCCTCCGCGTCTGCTGGGGTGCTAAGTCAGGAGACCTAGAAGGCTCGTCACCAGCCGAGTTAAAAGGGTCAGGAACAGAAGGCTCGCCAACCGAGGGCTGGCTGGCCAAAAGCTGGCTCACCGAAGGGTAGCCAAGGTCAACTGGCGTCGCAGCCTCTGAGTAAGTCGGTGAGGACTACAGCATTCAAATATTACATAAGTAAGTTTAATGTGAAATTGAATTTAAAGAATTTGTCAAAAACGAGTGAAATTTACCTGTGACGAAGCTCCAGAGCAGCTCAGAACGTGCCCCAGCAGCTGAGAGCTTCTGCTCCTAGTCGACGTGGCACCAGTGAAAGCATCCTCAGGTTTAGAGGGGTAGAACCCCCTCGTCGGTGGCTCCTTCTTACCCTTCTTTGACACCATCCTGTTTTAATTAGATAATCAGTATATATGCGAATAAAATATACAAAATTCATGTTACTATCTTCAAGAAAACATTACTTGTAATCACTTTCAAAATTAATCAACATCATTATCATTTGCATGTGCCCTACTCCTTAAACCAACCCAACGATCTTCCATCGTGGCCTGTTCTAATTTCCATTTTTGCATATCATCAGCCTCTACATCTTCAACGTCTTCAACATCTCCAACTAATTGATCGAGTCCTGCACCAAGATCGATGATAAAAGTGTCTGGCAACTCTTCTTCTTGGTACACTTCTTCAACGTCTTCGCTATAATGGTAACCATCATCCCCAGGAGTATATAACCGCTCACGAGGATTCACCTTGTATACCACCCACCAAGCACTGAGCTTCGTGCATGGATAATGTAGATAATACACTTGTTCCACTTGATGTGCAAGAACAATTGTATCGTAACCTCGTAGTCGGTCCTTATGTTGCACTTCCACCATTCCAAATTGGTTTTCTCGAGTTCCATGAGTGCGATCAAACCAGTCACAGTCAAAGAAGACAACTCGAAGGGTCCTATTTATGGTAAAAGTAAATTCAAGGATTTTGTTGATGATCCCATAATAATCGGTTAAATTCCCTTGAGTGTCCATTGCTCTCGTCACAACACCGGAATTTGATGTTGCCACGAGAGGACGAAGAGCTTCAAAATGAATTGTACGGAATTGAAAGCCATTTATGTCATATCGACCATAGCTTGTCCGATTTCTCTCTGGACAACTTCGAACTAGTCCATTCCTTTTCAGACTTGTCCGATATTTCGCGACTCCGAGTTGATCTTTTGTTTTACGACTTGTTTCTTGGGTTTCACGTTAAGTGGTCCTAGGGACGTCGTGCCTAACTCTTTTAGAGCCCATGTGGGACTCTAAACCGGCCTCTACTCATCTCAAACTTGAAATCCATCTAACCCTAGCCTCCACCTCTATATAAACAACCCCACCCCTTGGCTTGACATCTATTTGCCACTTTTCCACCCCACCCAAACCCTAGTTAGTGGAGAGCCATCACCAAGGAGGGAGGAGGAGATCCCAAGCAAGAAGAAGAAGAGGGGAAACGAAAGAGGATCAAGATCTCCACCAAGCTTTCGTTCCTCATCACCAATTCATCTCCAGGTTCATCCCCAACCCTAGATCATCAAGATCCAAGTGTTACCTCCAAGTTTCTTGATTCATTGGAGTTCTAAACACCTGGTAAACCTTCTATTCTCTTTTCCTTACGAGAATTCAACCCCTAATCTCCAAATTTACATCGATCTAGAAAACCATAGTTCACTAGTTCTGCGAATGTGGGGACCGGAGTACGCACGTTCTAGGAATCACATTGGGTGGTGCCGTGCGATGCGGCACCCAACAGCACACAAGAAAAGTCGTACAAAATAACCAACACAAATATTTTATTTCACAAGATGATCCTCTTTTACAACGTAATATAACACGTAGCGGAAAATACATAATCATACTCTCAACTAGCTATGCACAAGAGAAGTCATCCATGCCCATGGACGCTTCTCACTAGCAACACGAAACAGAGAGCAGCAGCAAGGTTTCAATGAGAGATACATCTCGGCAAGCTCGAGGCCTCATGGACAACCATAACCTAAGCATAAGCTAAAATATCTGCAAAAACCACAATATAGCAACCGTGAGCACAAGGCTCAGCAAGACTTAACCGTCTCACCTAAACATGAAACTCTACATGTTGGAAACTTTAAAGACTGGGAATCTTAATTTGCAGGAATGGACTCGCCGAAAGTAAATCCTTAGTGGTCAGTTTTAAAATAGCATACGCGATCCATGGGCATAGCATCATTGTGAATTCCACAATCAAACAAGAAACACTTCATCCACGATGATACTTGCTCAAGGTTGCATAAGCCTTATTCAAGTTAAATGTTTGAAAATTGTAAATTTAATTATGCTATCTCTATAGAAGCCAATATTTCAATACAAAGAATTATTCATAGCAGCATATTCATAATCTTTCTATTTCCCTTTCGTACTACGTCAAGACTCAGTGTCCAAGTATGCTCAAATAACCGCGAGCGACGGAGATTGCAACCAGTAGACACCCGGACTGCACGACACGTACACCCATACTCGGAGTTACCTCGGCACATTCCACTGATGTCGCATGCAGCCACCTTTCTCCAAATTCAACCACATTGAAACAGTTCGATCGACCCGAACAGTGACCTCCCCTCAAGGTGCACCTCCGCTGTGAAATATTCATGAGTGAGTTACCTTCCACTGTACTAACACCCGGCAGCTTAAGCCGATTGAAAAGGTTCCAACATAGGATCTTCAAGGTACATCGGTTTCCTGGGTTCCATATAGCCAGTATGCACCCGGTACAGTTCAAACTTGTCCAACAGGGCCAAGCACAAGACGAGGCTTAACCGACATAGACGGGGCTACCAATCCATCTCCCAACATCTGCCTCGTCATTACCGACCCAGGCACGATGTGAGCAAACCAACCTACACAAATCCCCGTCCAAGTCTCATATTAAAGAGTTAACGTTATGGTAACAACTTGCGAGTAGGTTTCCCTCACTCGACTTCTCTCGCAAGTAGAATTTCACTACTTGAATTGTGATCAATAAACTGTGACCAATCTCGCAAGTAGTATCCAACATACTCGACTTCTACCGATATTCTAACTAAACATTAAGCATAGCAGTATAACTCGAGGGAGTCTTATACTACCCATCCACTTCAAGGATTATTTGGTCATGCATGTGGGGTATACAATCAACATAGACCTAATGCACATATCAAGTATATTCAATAGTGTGTGTATAAAAGAAAAATTTTTTAAAGGCACTTAAATGCAAACCGGGGCTTGCCTTTCGGTTGCGATAAAAGTCAGCGACGATCAGTTAGTAGCCTTCACCGAGATTTCACGCCACAGCAGATCCAATAGAGAATTCCTCTCCTCCAGGTTGTGCTTCTTGTTGGCCACCTTCGTCACGAACACTATCGAAATGATATGCAATTAAGAGATTGCAATTACTTATTATGAAAATTGAAGTTGATTATAACTCATGAAGGATGTATATTAGTTAGGACTTGAAGTTCTTTTGCTAGACTGGACAGCAACAGAAAGGAAACAAGATGAATTTAGACAATGGACATATGAAGTGAAATAGATATTGTTTTGTAAATAAGAATGTGATCTCAATTTATACAGATTCAACAGATTCCCTGAGCCTGAGAAAATTACAGGGAGTTCACATGGTCATGTAGGAATAACCAGGTAAGTATCAGGTACATCAATTGAATATAGTGGTCTACAAAATTTCTTAAGTGTTTAGCATTATCTGAATTTTGGTTGTAATACTGAAAGTGTATCATGGCTACTAGTGGTTGTATCATACATAGGGGTTCTCACTAGTTCTATGAAAATTTGTTTCAAAATTTTATAAGCATTATATTGTGAGATATTGAATTTACAAGTGGGGATATTTTACTGATTTGTCTCTGTTGTTTTTGGGCATTATGTGACCAGTTAGGAAGATCTTCAGTTTGAACTAGGTTAATAAAGTACAATGAATCTAAAAGTTTTATAGGACTTCAGAAACTTACTAAATAACATTTTGGCAAAATTTCAGGTTTTTCTATGAAGGTAATCATCATATAAAAATCAAACATGATTTTTCTTTAAAGGGCTCTACAGGAAAATCTAGGGATTTTCATGAAGATTGGGTTGTAGTTCTGGTTAGTGTGGATAAATATCAAACCAATAAAGTTGGTTTGACAAATTTTGAAGCTTTATACTGAGTTATATTCAATTTAGAAGTTTACACAAGTTTCTGTACAAATTCTAAATGAATTTGACTACTTTTATGTCGATAGAGAATACACAGGTGATTTGTCCATGTAAATGAAGTCTAATGACCCTGAGAGTTTTACTGGAGTTCAAGTATATTCAAATGAAAGTTCTGGAGAAATTTGGAATTTTTCCAAAGAGCAGAACTATAGGAATCAATTCTATAAGCATTTTGCTTATTTGAATTATGGAGAAATTTCTATGGACTTTCATACTATTCCAAGTGCGCCACTAGAAAATATTCCTCATGCTGGTTCTATAAAAATTTATTTGGGAATTTTTGGACAATACTGCTAGGAGATATGGATTTTTGAAGTGGAAACTAAATCTGGAATTTAAATTTCAATTGCAAAAGGTTTTAATAATGGCTGGGCCCACAGGATTTAAATTGGGCCAACCGGGATTAAGCGACACTGGGCCACAGGGTTCATGGATGCAGCCACAAGGGATCCTGGTCCGCACCAGATCCGGGCGCGCATTGGTTAGACTGACGACCGAGGCCCACCTAGAGTCGTCTTCAACCTCGCGCCGGCGGCGCTCGGGCGGCGCCCGACGGCGGCCCCTCGTCACAGATTTCTCCAGGTCATGGCGGCATTCCACTCTCACAGCCCCCACCTAAAATCAGGCGATGAACTCGATGGTTATCCTCCCAACGGTGATGGATGGCCGGAAAAGCTCGCGCGACGGCGGCGGCGGTGATTAGGGTTTCGGTCAACACGAAATCTCCTCGGCAAGGGCTAAAACCACTCGGAAATTGATCGGATAGCATCCTAGGATCACGAGGATGACCAAAATGAACTCCTATCGAGGTGGCAATGGATGCATATACATGTTCGATGGCGACCCACGGCTTTTCAACCGGTGGCCGTAAGAACTTCGATTCCTATGCGTATGGTCGATAACTTTTGGGAATTCTTGGCTAGGGCGTGCACGAGAATGTTTAGAAGCTACTGGCTAAGTAATTCGAATAATTATTGCACGTGTAAACCGAATTTGGGTGAAGATCCAAGGCGGGCAAAAGAACTAAGCGTTAGTTCTTTCAGGAAAACCCGAGCTACAAGCTATGACATAAGCTGAAACTTTGCGAGCATAAACTAGGCATGATTTCGAACCTTTTTCCTTAAAGGATCGAAGCACATAGACGCTTGTAACGCCGGGGCGTCGAGGGAGCAGAAGCGGCAGAACAGGGGAGTTCACCGGCGGTCCGTGGAACTTCAAAATACAGGCAGCACACTGAGCAAAACGATAGACCAAACGGTGGAGATGATAGAGAAACGAGTTGGGTTACTTTTCTCTACTTGGAGCACGGCTCAACACTGCTTCGTTTGGCCGGCAAGCTTGAACGACAGCGAGGTGGTGCAGTGCGGGCGGGAGGACGGAGAACAGGGAAGAAATGCCGACTAGAGGCAATGGAATGAAGAAAAGGGCACCCAACTCGGTTTATAAAGGCAATGGTAGCCGTGGACAGGCTGTGGAGGAGAGGTGGCACATGCAGAAGGAGTGGTGTCGCCATGGGAGAAGCAGAGAAGTGAAATACGTTTAGCTTAGCTCCATGTCTGTATGACAAGTGGGTCCCACAACCCCTCCACTCAAACCTTCCCTGTACAAAGAAATATCCCACCAACTTGTGTCCAAAATTCATGAAACTTTGTAGATAGGCTCAAACAAATATCTAGGATCTGATTCTGAAATTGGATTTCAAGTTTGGATATGTTTCATGTGAAATTCAAATTCAAATTTTAATTTGAATGGAATTCAATGTACCCATTGAATTAAATACAATTAGTGCTCCAAATATTATGAAAATTTACAGAGGTGTTAATTGGAATATTTGCAATTAAATGGTGAACTCAGATTTTTATCTTGGCAAAGTTTGAACATGAGCTAAATTTGAATTTTTTAATTCTCTCAATTGAGGTTTAAATTGGTTTGAATTTTTCAGATTCTAGTTAAATTTCTTTTTCCCCTCTAAATTTCAACATCTCCCATCTGAACTTTGCCTTTGTAATTTAGGGCTTTTACATTCCTCCCCCATTAAAAAGAATCTCGTCCCGAGATTACAAATAAAAGAGACGGAGGTAAAAGATTACCGGAGATATGACGATAACATGTCCGGATACTTTGTACGGAGATAATCTTCACCCTCCCATGTTGCTTCCTCGATGGTGTGGTTACTCCATAGAACTTTATAAAACCACATCGTCCAATTCCTTGTGACACGAGACTTTTCATCGATAATCCGGATTGGATGCTCGACGTAGGTGAGATCTCGTTTCAATTCTTCCAATTCTTCAATACGGATGTCGGTAGATGGTTTGAGACATTTCCGTAATTGGGATATGTGGAAAATGTCACGAACACTAGCTAGAGTTATTGGTAACTCCAATCTGTACGCAACAGGACCACATCTTTCAGTGATAGCAAATGGACCGATAAATCGCGGAGCCAACTTTCCTTTTACTCCAAACCGATGAATTCCATTCATCAGAGAGATACGGAGATACATGTGATCTCCGATGCTAAAACATAAAGGATGATGCCTTTTATCCGCATAAATCTTTTTTCGAGACTGAGCGGTTTAAGATTAGCTTGAATAACTTTTACTTGCTCTTCGGCTTCATTTACCAGATCAATTCCATATACCACTCGTTCACCAGATTCGCACCAGTTGAGTGGTGTGCGGCACTTTCTACCGTAGAGAGCTTCATAGGGTCCCATTTGGATACTAGATTGATATCCGTTGTTGTACGAGAATTCCGCCAACGGTAATTGATCATCCTAATTTTTACCGTGGTGTATGACACATGCTCTTAACATATCCTCAAGTATCTGATTTACCCTTTCGGTTTGACCGTCAGTTTGAGGGTGATATGCAGAACTACGAATTAACTTAGTTCCCAATGATGCATGTAGATGCTCCCAGAAACGAGCAACAAACAATGATCCTCTATCCGATACAATGGTGCGGAGAACTCCATGTAAGCACGTAATTCTTGCTATGTATAACTCCGCATATTTCTTCGCATTGTAAGCGGTATGCACTGGAATGAAATGTGCTAACTTAGTTAACCGGTCAAGGATCACCCAAATGGAATCGTGCTTGTGAGAGGTGAGAGGCAATCCGACAATGTAATCCATACTCAGATCCTCCCATTTCCATGCCGGTATTTTCAGTGGTTGCAGCAGTCCTCTTTTCCTCATGTGGTCAGCTTTCACTCTCTGACATGTGTCACACTCGGACACATACTTTGCTATTTCTCTCTTCATACGTGTCCACCAAAATTTAGTACGGAGATCTTGGTACATTTTATTGCTTCCTGGGTGGATGGAATATTTGGACAAGTGAGCCTCATCCAAAATCTTTTTCCGTAGGTCCATGTCTCGGGGTACCACTATTCGATTCTTGAACCATAAAGTTCCTTGTTTGTTATCCCGGAAACATTTCATTTTTCCAATTTGGATTCTCCTCTGAATATGAGACATTCCCTTGTCTTTCTTCTGAGCCTCTACAATCTCCTCTCTGATGGTAGGTAGGAGAGCAAGGTTATACAAAGCGCCATAAGGAATCACATGTAGACCTGGTTCATCTTCTTCCATAGGACCGATGGTCAAATTATGAACGTGAGACTTTCGACTAAGTGCATCGGCAACCATATTGGCCTTGCCGGGATGATAATGAATCTCAAGTTCATAGTCTTTGATTAACTCTAACCATCTCCGTTGTCACATATTTAATTCCTTCTGAGTGAATATGTACTTCAAACTTTTATGATCTGTGTAGAGATGCACTAGATTTCCCATTAAGTAGTGCCTCCACATCTTAAGTGCAAGAACTACTGCTGCCAACTCCAAATCATGTGTCGGATAATTGTGTTCATGATTTCGGAGTTGTCTTGATCCATATGCAATTACTCTTCCATCTTGCATAAGTACGCAGCCCAATCCGATGCCGGATGCATCACAATAAACATCAAACGATTTTGTCGTATCGGGTTGAGCCAAGATAGGGGCTGTTGCGAGATGCTTCACTAGAGTTTTGAAGGCTTCCTCACATGATTCACTCCATACATTCTGTCCTTCTTTAATAAATCTGTCATAGGTTTAGCAATCTTTGAGAAACTTGGAACAAATCTCCGATAATAGTCTGCTAAACCCAAGAAACTACGGACTTCATGTACGGATGTGGGAGATTGCCATTTCAGCACTTGTACCACTTTACTCGTATCCACAGCTATGCCTTCCGCTGAAATAATATGACCAAGGAATGGAACATGATTAATCCAAAATTCACATTTACTGAATTTGGCATATAGCTTGTGATCACGCAGTCGTTGAAGCATGATCTTGAGATGTTCAGTATGTTCCTCTTCTGACTTGGAGTAGACCAAAATATCATCGATGAACACCACGACGAACTTGTCTAACTCTGGCATGAATACTGAATTCATCAAATACATGAAATGCGCTGGGGCATTTGTGAGGCCAAAAGACATAACCAAATACTCATAAAGTCCATATCTAGTTGAGAATGCCGTCTTCGATATATCTTCTGGTCGTATCTTAATCTGATGATAACCAGACCGAAGATCCATTTTGGAGAATACCCTAGCACCCACTAATTGATCAAAAAGCAGATCAATACGTGGTAGTGGATACTTGTTCTTGATAGTCACGACATTAAGAGGACGATAATCCACACATAGCCTCAATGTCTTGTCCTTCTTCTTGACAAAGAGAGCCGAGCATCCCCATGGTGATGAGCTCGGGCGAATTAAACCTTTACTCAATAAGTCATTCAGCTGATCCTTTAATTCAGCTAACACCTTAGGTGCCATTTTATATGGTCGTCGAGAGATAGGTGTAGTTCCCGGTATTAATTCAATCTTGAATTCCACATCTCGGTCGGGCGGCATACCCGGCAGATCATCAGGGAATACATCTGGGAAATCACGGACCACTGGAATGTCTTCCAACTTATTGGTTTCCAATGATACACCACTGCACTTTCTTGAACCATGCTGTCAAGAATTAAGGTGTGGTGGCCATGAGTTGAAGAGTTGAGCTCAACGGTGCGAGGATTGATTATTTAGAACAGCTTCATGGTTGCTTAACCACGACATTCCCAAGATTACATCAATCTTTTGACCTTCAAGGATAATAAGAGTAGTGGGATATATTCTACCACCCAGACATAATGGTGCTCGGGAGATAACATCACTTGTGGTAATATTACCTCCGGGTGAAGATATAAGATAGCGATGTTTTGTGGTAGTGGTTGGAAGCTGGTGCTTGAACACAAAGGATTGACTTATGAAATTATGTGTAGCACCGGAATCAAAGAGAATCAATGTAGGTATATGGTTGAGAGTGAACATCCCCGTTAACACGGGTTCTCCTTCCGGTACACCCTCAATGGTAGTATAGTGGACAGTGCCAAGCTTTGATTTCTTTGCTACTGATTGGGAAACTGACTTGAATGTTGAAATGATGACTGGGTGCAGCTTTGATTTCTCTTTGGACAATATCTAGTAATGTGACCCATAAGACCACAAGTGAAGCACGGATATTTAGTCGGTTCAGTGCTGACTTGTGGATGAGAACAGGGTATCTCTGGCTGCGGTGAAAATGGATAAGAACTTATGTGCTGCTGCTGCGGGGGTGATTCGAAACTTGATGCAAGCAGCGGGCGACTTTGATCTGCCCTTCTTGACCGGATGGCGAACGATATACCAACCGATATTTCTGAGCAACCACACTAGTGTGGTCTTGCGGAATACTCCGCTTTCTCTTCTCCGCTTGGAGACAAAGATCTGCCTTTTCTTGTAGGATAGCTGCATTGACTAATTCGTCGTACTTGCCGTGATTGAACAATGCCAACCTATCTCAAAGTTTGACCCTCAGCCCTCTGAAGAAGTGATCACATCTTAACTTTTCTGTATTCACATAGTCGGGCGCATATTGTGCCAAACGGTTGAACTCCTTAAAATACTCATGGACATTCATGTCTCCTTGCTTGAGTTCAATGAATTCCTCATACTTGGTCTTTATAATCCCTGTCGGAATATGACGAGCACGGAAAGCCTCACGGAACTCAATCCATGTTATCCGATGACCTTCAGGGCGAGTCGCACTATATTCTGCCCACCAAGCTCCGGCAGCTCCATGGAGTTGTTGAGCAGCGAACAATGTCTTCTGATAATCGTCACAGGGAAACACACCAAATTTGGATTCCATTACACAAAGCCAATGATCTGATTCTAATGGTTCAGTTGCTTTCGTGAAGATTGGCGGTTGCGTTTCCAAGAAATCCAAATAACTGTTTCGAAGTGGAATAACTTGCTGCGTTTGATGACTTAGGCCCTGCTGCACCAAAGCTTGAAGTAACTTAGTGTTCTCTTGCTGAGACTCGAACATTTTTGACATGACATCCACCAATACCATTGATGGTGGTGCCTGCGGTGGATCCGAATCATCACCGTCTCGACGAGAACTTCCGACCTTACTCGATGAGCGAGTACAAACCATACTGCACAAATGAATTTGGGATGAGTCAAAGCTCGATCTCAGCAATAAGTGAAGATAAGGAGAACATGAACATGTCAAGAACTTTGTGAAAGTATAACAATATTCAAGTTCGCGCAAATCGTCAAACTTATGCTTCAATGATGAACTGTGCTGCCAGAAATGGCCAGTCTGGAGAAATTTGAGAATTTCATCCAGATAGAGGCAAAATCCTGCCTCGAGGTGAACAAAAAAGTTGTAGTTACCTTCCTGGCTTTCCAAAATGTATTTATTTTCTTAAAAATCGGTTCTGGTTAATGAGATATGAATTTCTAATGTTGACAATGTTCCCAGACTTTCTGAGAAATTTTGACAGCACCTCCTTTGTATATGGCTGTTTTGTCCACAGTTTTTCATATACAAAATATCCACATTTGTCAAAACTGTAATTTACGACATTGTCACATAACTCATCTAGTTTCCATAAATATATCATATGCCCTCATTCTATGTTTCTACTGAGAGTTATGATCAAATTGGTGAGAAGTACATAAACAGTTCCAGTTTCTGTCCAGTTTTGACAGGTTTTGAAATTTTTCAAATTTTTGCTATGATCCAGGGGGATTCTGTTCTGGTCATGAAAAGAAATTATTTAGAACACCTTCATTTTCAACCATGTTTGTAACACCTTCATCGGATAATTCTATCAGGAGATATGATTTTTCAAACTGGAGCTAAGTTTCTGCCAGAATAATACAGGGAAGAACTGGGGTTGACAGTTTTGGTTCAAATTTCATTTTTATCATTTCAAGATAGTAATCTGCTTTGTATATGAACTTGACACTTTTGTGGCGAGCTACACCTTTGGCACGGATTTTAACCGTTGAGGTGCCGATGTAACCCAAATGCAATGCCAGTACTACGTCCTCACCAAATAAAAATCTTAAGCCGATATTCCAGCATACGTCTCAACGGTGGCAGTAATGACGTTCACTCACAAATGTTTTCTACTCGACCTATGAATAACGCGGTTAGTGTACCTGTCACTACACTCAAACTACTGATCAATCATATGGTACCGTATGGTATAGCCCGCACCGGCGAACAGTTCACAATAATATATATGAAAGAAAAAAAGCATTCGTCCCGTATCATTCCATACGGGCTGCCTCGAGTTAAGCCACGTCTCGAGGTACATGACCGGGTTTTCTACCACCCGATGGGGTCCCACGTCTTTGCATAGTGTTGCACCAGTAGGGGGCACATCGGGTTATGTCCCATCAGATGGCGGCTCCCACTAACTTTTAAGCACGCTGGGGTACCGCGTGTCATATGTTCTCAGAAACATGGAAAGTTTCAAAGACTCATATTGACATTTCCGTGCCAAGCCACTCACATGCTACCTCTCGCATGGTGAGCTTACCACAATTGATCCGCTTGCGGTGGCGTACCTTACCTCTTACCTGACATCAGAGCGTTGTTATAGAATATAATAACACATATGTTAGCTTTGCCACCTTAAGTAACTAATACTATAATAGACCTTATGTGGGCATATAACTAATCCTCACTCAACTACTTCGTAGTTTTCAAAAATAGGCGCTTTTCAAGTGGGCTATTCCCAATACGGCTCTGATACCAAGCTGTGGGGACTGGAGTCCACACGTTCCAGAAGTTGCATTGGGTGGTGTTGTGCGATGCGACACCCAATAACACACAAGAAAAGTCGTACAAAATAACCAACACAAATATTTTATTTCACAAGATGATCCTCTTTTACAACTTAATATAACACGCAGCGGAAAATACATACTCATACTCTCAACTAGCTATGCACAAGAGAAGTCGTCCATGCCCACGGACGCTTCTCACTAGCAACACGAAACAGAGAGCAGTGTCAAGGTTTCCATGAGAGATACATCGCGGCAAGCCCGAGGCCTCACGGACGACCATAACCAAAGCATAAGCTAAAATACCTGCAAAAACCACAATATAGCAACCGTGAGCACAAGGCTCAGCAAGACTTAACCGTCTCACCTAAACATGAAACTCTACATGCTGGAAACTTTAAAGACTGGGAAGCTTAATTTGCAGGAATGGACTGACCGAAAGTAAATCCTTAGTGTTCAGTTTTAAAATAGCATACGCGATCCATGGGCATAGCATCATTGTGAATACCACAATCAAACAAGAAATGCTTCATCCACGATGATACTTGCTCAAGGTTGCATAAGCCTTATTCAAGTTAAATGTTTGAAAATTGTAAATTTAATTATGCCATCTCTATAGCAGCCAAGATTTCAATACAAAGAATTATTCATAGCAGCATATTCATAATCTTTCCATTTCTCTTTCTTACTACGTCAAGACTCAGTGTCCAAGTATGCTCAAATAACCGCGAGCGACGATGATTGCAACCAGTAGAGACCCGGACTGCACGACACGTGCGCCCATACTCGGAGTTGCCTCGGCACACTCCACTGATGTCGCACGCAGCCACCTTTCCCCAAATCCAACCACAT
This sequence comes from Tuctoria greenei, assembly GCA_036927565.1. Lineage (NCBI taxonomy): Eukaryota > Viridiplantae > Streptophyta > Magnoliopsida > Poales > Poaceae > Tuctoria > Tuctoria greenei. Next base: position 184,200,785 of record JAYESD010000003.1, on the reverse strand, counting down.
CAAAAAAGTTCGATCGACCCGAACAGTGAGCTCCCCTCAAGGTGCACCTCCGCTGTGACATGTTCATGAGTGAGTTACCTCCCACTGTACTAACAGCCGACAGCTTAAGCCAATTGAAAAGGTTCCAACATAGGATCCTCAAGGTACATCGGTTTCCTGGGTTCCATATAGCCAGTATGCACACAACACAGTTCAAACTTGTCCAACAGGGCCAAGCACGAGACGGGCCTCAACCGACACAGACAGGGCTACCAATCCATCTCCCAACACCTGCCTCGTCATTACGGACCCAGGCACGATGTGAGCAAACCGACCTACACAAATCCCCTTCCACGTATCATATTAAAGAGTTAATGTTATGGTAACAACTTGCGAGTAGGTTTCCCTCACTCGACTTCTCTTGCAAGTAGAATTTCACTACTTGACTTGTGATCAATAAACTGTGACCAATCTCGCGAGTAGTATCCAACATACTTGACTTCTACCGATATTCTAACTAAACATTAAGCATAGCAATATAACTCGAGGGAGTCTTATACTACCCATCCACTTCAAGGATTATTTGTTCATGCATGTGGGGTATTCAATCAACATAACTTAATGCACATGTGAAGTATATTCAATAGTGTGTGTATAAAAGCAAAATTTTAAAAAGGCACTTAAATGCAAACTGGGGCTTGCCTTTCGGTTGTGATAAAAGTCAGCGACGATCAGTTAGTTGCCTTCACCGAGATTTCAGGCCACAGCAGATCCAATAGAGAATTCCTCTCCTCCAGGTTGTGCTTCTTGTTGGCCACCTTCGTCGCGAACACTATCGAAATGATATGCAATTAAGAGATTGCAATTACTTATTATGAAAATTTAAGTTGATTATAACTCATGAATGATTTATATTAGTTAGGACTTGAAGTTCTGTTGCTAGACTGGACAGCAACAAAAATGAAACAAGATGAATTTAGGCAATGGACATATGAGGTGAAATAGATATTGTTTTGTACATAGGGATGTGATCTCAATTTATACAGATTCAACAGATTCCCTTAGCCTGAGAAAATTACAGGGAGTTCACATGGTCATGTAGGAATAACCAGGTAAGTATCAGGTACAGCAATTAAATATAGTGGTCTACAAAATTTCTTAAGTGTTTAGCTTTATCTGAATTTTGGATGTAATTCTGGAGGTGTATCATGGCTACTAGTTGTTGTATCATACATAGGGGTTCTTACTGATTCTATGAAAATTTGTTTCAAAATTTTATAAGCATTATATTGTGAGATATTAAATTTACAAGTGGGGATATTTTACTGATTTGTCTCTGTTGTTTTTGGGCATTATATGAATAGTTAGGAAGATCTTCAGATAGAACTAGGTTAATAAAGTACAATGAATCTGAAAGTTTTACAGGACTTCAGAAACTTACTAAATAACATTTTGGCAAATTTCAGGTTTTTCTATGAAGGGAATCATCAGATAAAAATCAAACATGATTTTGCTTTAAAGGGCTCTACACGAAAAATCTAGGGATTTTCATGAAGATTGGGTTGTAGTTATGGCTAGTGTGGATAAATATCAAACCAATAAAGTTGGTTTGACAAATTTTGAAGCTTTATACTGAGTGATATTCAATTTAGAAGTTTGCACAAGTTTCTGTACAAATTCTAAATGAATTTGACTATTTTTATGTGGATAGAGAATACACAGGTGATTTGACCATGTAAATGAAGTATAATGACCCTGAGAGTTTTACTGGAGTTCAAGGATATTCAAATGAAAGTTCTGGAGAAATTTGGAAATTTTCAAAAGAGCAGAACTATAGGAATCAATTCTATAAGCATTTTTTTATTTGAATTATGGAGAAATTTCTATGGACTTTCATACAATTCCAAGTGCACCACTGGAAAGTATTGCTCATGCTGGTTCTATAAAAAAATTATTTGGGAATTTTTGGACAATACTGGTAGGAGATATAGATTTTTGAAGTGGGAACTACATCTGGAATTTAAATTTCAATTGGAAAAGGTTTGAATAATGGCTAGGCCCACAGGATTTAAATTGGGCCAACCGGGATTAAGCAACACTGGGCCATAGGGTTCACGGATGCATCCACACGGGATCCTTGTCCGCACCAGATCTGGGCGCGCATTGGTTAGACTGACGACCGGGGCCCACCCCGAGTCGTCTTCAACCTCACGCAGGTGGCACTCGGGCGGCGCCCGATGGCGGCCCCTCGCCGCAGATTGCTCCAGGGCATGGTGGCATTCCACTCTCACCGCCCCCACCTAAAATAAGGTGACGAACTCGACAGTTATCCTACCGACAGCGATGGATGGCCGGGAAAGCTCGCGCGGCGGCGATTAAGGTTTCGGTCAACACGAAATCGCCTCGGCAAGGGATAAAACCACTCGGAAATTGATCGGAGAGCATCTTGGGATCACGAGGATGACCAAAATGAACTCCTATCAAGGTGGCAATGGTTTCATATACATGTTCGACGGCAACCCGCAGCTTTTCAACTGGTGGCCGTAAGAACTTCGATTCCTATGCGTATGGTCGATAACTTTTGGGCGTTCTGGGCTAGGGTGTGCGCAAGAATGTTTAGAAGCTACTGGCTAAGCAATTCGAATAATTATTGCACGTGTAAACCGAATTTGGATGAAGATCCAAGGCGGGCAAAAGAACTAAGCGTCGGTTCATTAAGGAAAACCCGAGCTACGAGCTATGACAAAAGCTGAAACTTTGCGAGCATAAACTAGGCATGATTTCAAACCTTTTTCCTTATAGGATTGAAGCACGAAGACGCTTGTATCGCCAGGGCGTCGAGGGAGCAGAAGTGGCAAATTAGGGGAGTTCACCGGCGGTCCGCGGAACTTCAAAATACGGGCAGCACACTGAGCAAAACGATAGACCAAACGGTGGAGATGAGAGAGAAATGAGTTGGGTTACTTTTCTCTTCTTGGAGCCGGCTCAACACTGCTTCCTTTGGTTGGCAAGCTTGAACGACGGCGAGGTGGTGCGGTGCGGGCGGGAGGACGAAGAACAGGGAAGAAATGCTGACCGAGGCAATGGAATGAAGAAAAGGGCACCCAGCTCGGTTTATAAAGGCAAGGGCAGCTGTGGACAAGCTGTGGAGGAGAGGTGGCACATGCAGAAGGAGTGGTGTCACCATGGGAGAAGCAGAGAAGGGAAATACGTTCAGCTTAGCTCCATGTCTGTATGACAAGTGGGTCCCACAGCCCCTCTACTCAAACCTTCTCTGTACAAAGAAATATCCCACCAACTTGTGTCCAAAATTCATGAAACATTGTAGATAGGCTCAAACAAATATCTAGGATCTGATTCTGAAATTGGATTTGAAGTTTGGATATGTTTCACGTGAAATTCAAATTCAAATTTTAATTTGAATGGAATTCAATGTACCCATTAAATTAAATACAAATAGTGCTCCAAATATTATGAAAATTTGCAGAGGTGTTAATTGGAATATTGGTGAACTCAGATTTTTATCTTGGCAAAGCTTGAACATGAGCTAAATTTGAATTTTTGAATTCTCTCAATTGAGGTTTCAATTGGTTTGTTTTCAGATTCTAGTTAAATTTCTTTTTCCCCTCTAAATTTCAACATCTTCCATCTGCACTTTGCCTTTGTAATTTAGGGCTTTTACAGTGAAGTGCGGACTAGTCCAGCCTTCTGCAGACTAGTCCGATTTTCCTGGTTAAATTGTGTTGAATTGATTCTAAAATTTGATCTAATCACATCCAAACCTGTATAAACTTGTTAAAATCAATTAGAACTAGTTAGTGATCACTTAAAAGCAATATATTAACAAGTTCTACCTTGCATTTGCATCAATCATGCATGTCATGCCATATTGAGTAATATTTGTGCACTCTTTGATTGTGTTTCTTGTCTTGTATGTTTATTGTGTGGATTAGACGGATTTGCGCTAGAGAGTGCCGCGGAGGATCTACCGCACCAAGAGTTTGAAGGCTTTGACCCGAACCAATCCCAAGAGCAAGGCAAGTGTCCTTGAAGCATATTGATCATGTTTTGAAATAAATGTTTTGTTTGAAAATTGCATGCTTGTGTCAATTTGATGGGAAATCCTATGGTAGGAAGTTTACTAGTTTTTTTGACCACCCTTGTCACCTGGAATATATGGTAGAGAGTCGGGAAGGACTTTTTTACCTTTTTGCTTCGCTTAATCAACTGGGATGGCAAAACAACTATACCACTCAATTTAATTATGCATGGATGAGATTATGGTTAACATGAACTGGTTAATATGATATGGTAATGGATGATCTAAGCAAGCCTAGTATGTGGATGGGTTGGATGTTATGGTGGTTTTGCTTGCTTTAGATCTAAGGATCGTTTTGTGGAGCGACCATCCGGGATTTACAGTGCCACCACGAGGCCAAGTATGGGTGCGGCATAGCTGATTAATTAGGGCTTTACCAGTTCTATTTGGACCATTATGGATGCTCGGGTAACGGGTAGTCAAATTGGGTTTGTTGATGATTTGCGGGACTACCCTGAGATCCCAATGGCTCAAGAGGGGGCCCTTGGTTGAAGATATGCTCAGTTGGAGACATCGCCACCGGTGAAACCTCAGTGGGTTCTAAATAGGCTAGTAATCTCTTTGCAAAGGCTATTTTGTGATCTCTTGGCCACACAACTAAAGAAGTATGAGACAACATAATTGAGATTCTATAGTCATAGAAAGGTGATGAAATCACAAACACGTGGGTAAAGCGGTACAACCTCTGCAGAGTGTGTCTAAAACTATCATGATAGCCGTGTTCCCGGTTATGAGCAACCTGGATCCTCACATGATTAGAGAAAACTTGGTATTATGGTTATGGTTGGTATTTTGGTTATGAATTGAAATCTGGTATTGAATATGGATATTGGTATATGATGATGGATATGGAATATGGACTAGTAATATGATAACTACATGGCTCATGATGGGTTTATTTCATATACATGTAATATTTTGCTTTTCAAATGTTTTAATGTACTTTTCAGCACTCAGCCATTATTATTGTCGTCATTTGAATCATCCACATGTCATACTTTCCACACTTGCTGAGTACGATATGTACTCACTCTTGGAATTCCCCCCAACAGTTGCGGGTCAGGATTGGGAGTTTAATGATGATAATGCGGAGTTCTAGGCTGTGTCTACCATCAGCTTGCCTGTGGTGTTTTGGAGCTGTGTTATACCCTATCGCTTATGCTGCCTAGCTATTTAGTTTGCTTATTTATCTTATTTCCGCTGCATTAGTGTAACTTGTCAATAAAATTCATTAGAGCTTGTACTCGAGGATGATATGGTTTGTGCAATAAAATTTGGTTAATTAATCTTGTGTTGTGGTAATTATATGTATATCATTTGTCATGCACTCGTGTATGTGTGATAAACATCCTGGGCACACATATGTGTTCACTTGGTTCATTTTTCGGAACCGGTTGTCACAGATTGGTATCAGAGCCACAGGTTGACCGTAGGACGCAGCCTAGATAGAATGGACACTTTAGAGCACATAGGAGCACTAAGGAATCGATGTGTTTTTCTTTGGTGTGTTGTTGCTATATATTGTTTGCTTGTGTGCTAATAGAGGATTTTGGGATGCTTTAGCATTGCCATGTCCATGTAGGCTAGCTAGTTGTTTAGTTTCATATCCCTTGATGCATATAGTTGGGGACGTTTATAATTCTTACCTATTGCTTTTCTCCAGATGGTGAGGACTCGCAACCAGAGGGATGCTAATGATGAGGAGGAGAACCATGGAGCACCTCAGAACAACAATGGACAAGGATCTGCTCATGGAGCTATGAGTATCGAGCAGCTTTTGGCTATGCAGAACCAGCTCATGCAGACCATGATACAAACTATGGGACAACTCTAGGCTGGCAATAACAACAATCAGCCCCACATACCTCCACCGCCACCCCCACCTCCTCATAACCGGTTGGGAGAGTTTATGAGGACTAGGCCACCAACCTTTGCTCAAGCCGCCGACCATATGGATGCCGATGATTGGCTCAAGTCCGTGGAGAAGAAACTTGCTATTGTCCAATGCAGTGACCGGGAGAAGGTCTTATTTGCTTCTCATCAACTAGTTTGAGCAGCTGCGGATTGGTGGGGTTCATATTGCAATGCTCATGAGAACCAAGAGAGGATTACTTGGGCCGAATTCAAAGAGAGCTTCCGTTCTCATTATGTGTCGGAAGGAGTTATTATTTTGAAGAGGCAAGAATTTGAGAACTTGAGGCAAGGAAAATTGAGTGTGGGTGAATACCTCAACAAGTTCACTCAACTCTCAAGGTATGCACCTCAGGATGTGAGACGGGCCAGCCGGAAACAATACTTGTTCATGAGGGGCTTGAACAATGAAATCCAGGTGCAACTACTCAACTGTGATTATGCCAATTTTTAGAAGCTTGTGGACAAAGCAATCGTGGTTGAGAACAAGATTTGTGAGATGGAGCAAGACAACAAGAGGAAGGCACCATATCAAGGACGGCAACAAGGAAGTAATGTGCGCCCTCGCTTTGTGCCTCCTAATGTGCCATATTACAGCTCCTCTGCTCCTGTACAGCGCCCCAGATTCGCACCACGCCCAGCTCAGTTTGAGCAGCAGCGCCCTATTATGCAAGCACCTAGGCCTCCAATGCCTTTTGCACCTCGTGCTAATTATCCTGGTGCCAATGCTTAAAACCAAGCTCGTCCCAATAATTCTGGTGGGGTTAAGAAGTGCTATACTTGTGGAGAAGCTGGACACTTTGCGCACCAATGTCCTAAGTTAGGCCTTGGTTAAGGAAGTAATGCGCCGAGGCAAAACCCAAGACCCAATGGAGGACAGCCACAAGGGAACCATGGAATACAAAATTTTGCTCTTGGCAACGTGAACCATGTCTCTATGGAGGATGCTCAACAAGCGGATGATGTGGTCGTTGGTATGTTTCTCGCCAACTCCAACCCGCGACTATGTTGTTTGATTCTGGAGCATCGCATTCATTCATTGCATCGAAGTATGTTGCCAAGTATAGTCTGCCTATCACTCATATGAAGTTTACTCTATTGGTTAAGTCCCCTGGAGGAGAGATGAGAACAAATATAGTATGTCCAAAAGTAAGCCTTAGAATAAAGGGGGTAGACTTGTAAGCCAACCTCATTGTTTTGGATTCTCAAGGATTGGACATTATACTTGGTATGGACTGGTTGAGGAAGCACAATGGAGTTATTGAGTGTGCCACGAAGATGGTGAGTTTGACTAATGAGGAAGGGATCATTGTAGAATTTGAAGCATCTCAAACCGCACCGAAGCAATTGGAGTTGAATCATATGGATGGTGCCGCAATTGAGGAGATTCTGGTGGCGTGTGAATTTTTGGATGTTTCTCCAGACGAGTTGCCAGGTATGCCACCTGATCGAGACATTGAGTTTGTTATTGATTTAATACCTGGAACTGCACCTATAGCTAAGAGGTCGTATAGGATGCCTCCTATGGAATTAGCAGAGCTCAAGAAGCAGATTCAAGAGCAACTAGAGAAAGGTTTTATTCGCCCTCGTTCTTCACTTTGTGGAGAGCCCGTGCTGTTTGTGGACAAGAAGGATGGAACCCAAAGGATGTGTGTAGATTACCGAGCTCTCAACGAGGTAACAATCAAGAACAAGTACACCTTGCCACGCATAGAAGACTTGTTTGATCAGATGAAGGGTGCTTGTATCTTCTCTAAGATTGATTTGAGGTCAGGATACTTTCAAATGAAGATTATACCATCGGACATACCCAATACAGCTTTTAGTACATGGTACATATCTTATGAGTACACCGTGATGTCTTTTGGATTGACAAATGCACCTGCCTACTTTATGTACCTCATGAATAAGGTCTTCATGGAGTACTTGGATAAGTTCGTTGTGGTGTTTATTGATGACATTATGATCTACTCGAAGGATGAGAAGGAACATGAGAAACACTTGAGGCTTACGCTGCAGAAATTAAGGGAGCATCAATTGTATGCCAAGTTCAACAAATGTCATTTTTTGTTGAGAGTGGTGTCGTTTTTGGGTCATATCATCTCAGGAGGAGGATTATCGGTTGACTACAGAAAAGTGAGAGACGTGTTGAAATGGGAACCATCGCAAAACGTAAAGGAAATAAGGAGTTTTCTTGGGATGGCTGGATATTACCGTCGATTCATCAAGGACTTCTCCAAGATAGCCAAGCCAATGATGAAATTGCTAATGAAGGGAAAGGCTTTCCATTGGACTCAAGCTTGTCAAAACAGTTTTGAGGAGTTGAAGAAGAGGTTAACAACAGCCCCCGTTTTGATGTTGCCGGATGTAAGCAAGAGTTTCAATATTTATTGTGACGCATCAAGACAAGGACTTGGATATGTGCTCATGCAAGAAGGTCAAGTGGTCGCCTATGCATCGAGGCAATTGAAGAAACATGAACAGAATTATCCAACACATGATCTAGAACTTGCAGCCGTGGTTCATGCACTAAAAATTTGGAGACATTACATCCTTGGACATAGGTGTGAAATTTATAAGGATCACCATAGTCTTAAGTATATTTTCACGCAAACAGATCTGAATTTGAGGCAATGGAGATGGTTGGAGCTCATCAAAGATTATGATTTGGGGATCAACTATCATCCGGGGAAAGCCAACGTAGTGGCCGATGCTTTGAGTAGAAAAGGAGTAAGTAATCAGCTCACGGTTCGAGAGTTGCCGTCCGAGTTATGTAAGGAGTTCGAACGGTTGAACCTTGGATTCGTAAATGAGATGGAGATGATGGAGTTAAACCCAACCATAGAGCAAGAAATTCGAGAAGGCCAAACTAAGGATGAGGAAATTCAGGAAATCAAGGAAAGGACCCAAGAGGGGAGAGAATTCAGATTTGATGAGGATGAACATGGTACCCTATGGCTTGGTAAGAGGATTGTTGTGCCTAATGTGAAGCATATCCGGGAGACAATAATAAAAGAGGCACATGACTCACCATACTCAATTCATCCTTGTTGTACAAAGATGTACAAAGACTTGAAGACTTGCTATTTGTGGGCTAGCATGAAGAAGGACATAGCTGAAAACGTAGAATTGTGTGATGTGTGCCAACGAGTCAAGGCAGAACATCAAAGGCCACCTGGATTATTGCAACCATTAACGTTTCCAGAGTGGAATTGAGAAGAGATCAGTATGGACTTCATAGTTGGTTTACCACGTACTCAGTCTGGTTACAACTCAATTTGGGTAATTGTGGATCGGTTAACTAAGTCGGCCCACTTTATTCCCGTCAAGACCACCTATAATGGAGAGAGATTGGCAGAACTGTATATGGGAAGAATAGTATGTTTGCATGGAGTTCCGAAGAAGATAGTTTCGGATAGAGGTTCACAATTCACTTCCAGGTTTTGGCAAAAACTGCATGAAGCTTTGGGAACGAGGTTGAATTTTAGCTCAGCGTATCACCCTCAAACGGATGGACAAACCGAGAGGACCAATCAGATTTTAGAGGAAATGTTAAGAACTTGTGCTTTAAAGCATAGAAAAGGTTGGGACAAGAGCTTGCCATATGCAGAATTTTCATACAACAATAGTTATCAAGCAAGCTTGAAAATGTCACCATATGAAGCGCTTTATGGAAGGAAGTGTAGGACACCTTTATTTTGGAATGAGGCAAGAGAAACTCAAGTATTTGGTCTATATGCATTGCAAGAATCCGAAATGCAAGTCCAAATAATTCGTGAAAACTTGAGGGCTGCCCAATCAAGACAAAAGGGCTATGCGGACAATAGGATAAGGAAATTAACCTTTAAAGTGGGAGATTTTGTTTACCTCAAGGTGTCACCGATGAGAGGTCATAAGAGGTTTAACATAAGAGGCAAGCTAGCACCTCGCTACATTGGACCATTCAAGATTTTGGACAAAAGAGGAGAAGTAGCGTATAAGTTGGAGATGCCAACTCATCTTTCAGACGTACATGATGTCTTTCATATTTCCCAACTCAAGAAATGCTTGAGAGTACCGGGAGAAGAAGTGCCAATGGAAGGATTGGAACTAGAGGAAGATTTGACTTATGCCGAGCAACCGGTAAAAATTTTGGAAACCAAGGACAGAGTTACAGGGAAGGAGGTTATTAGATGGTGTAAAGTTCAATGGAAGCCCCACACAAAGGAAGAAGCGACGTGGGAATTGGAGGATGATATCAAGAAGGAATTTCCCTATCTCTTCTCTTCTGCGTCGAATCTCGAGGGCGAGATTCATTTTAAGGGGGGTAGGTTTGTAACACCCTCATTTTCATGCATCATGCCCTACATACATTCATACACATGTTTAACGTTAACCTACATACATTTATTTGGAGCATTTAAAATTGATTTGGAACAAAACCTCACTTAAAATGCTGAAAAGTGCGAACTAGTCTGATTTTTGTGAGGACTAGTCCGATTTTTGTGAGGACTAGTCCGATTTCTCTCTGACTAAAAACGGACTTGTCCGTTTTTGCTGCGGACTAGTCCGATTTTGCCTCTAGAAACTTTCGGACTTGTCCGATTTTGTGCGGACTAGTCCGATATTTCCTTGAAAATTTGCTAAGTCCGTGGACCTTTCCGGACTAGTCCGGTGTTCCAGCGAACTTGTCCGTTTTCCACTCTGACTAAAGTCGGACTTGTCCGATTTTTGGCTAGACTTGTCCGATTTCTCTCTGGACAACTTCGGAGTAGTCCGGTCCTTTTCAGACTTGTCTGATATTTCGCGACTCCAAGTTGATCTTTTGTTTTACGACTTGTTTCTTGGGTTTCACGTTAAGTGGGCCTAGGGACGTCGTGCCTAACTCTTTTAGAGCCCATGTGGGACTCTAAACCGGCCTCTACTCATCTCAAACTTGAAATCCATCTAACCCTAGCCTCCACCTCTATATAAACAACCCCACCCCTTAGCTTGACACCTATTTCCCACTTTTCCACCCTAACGAAACCTTAGTTCGTGGAGAGCCATCACCAAGGAGGGGGGAGGAGATCCCAAGCAAGAAGAAGAAGAGGGGGAAATGAAATAGGATCAAGATCTCCACCAAGCTTTTGTTCCTCATCACCAATTCATCTCCAAGTTCATCCCCAACCCTAGATCATTAATATCCAAGTGTTACCTCCAAGTTTCTTAATTCATTGGGGTTCTAAACACCTGGTATACCTTCTATTCTTTTTTCCTTACGAGAATTCAACCCCTAATCTCCAAATTTACGTCGATCTAGAAAACCCTAGTTCGCTAGTTCTGCAAAGTGCGGACTAGTCCGGCCTTCTGCAGACTAGTCCAATTTTCCGTGTTTAATTGATTCTAAAATTTGATCTAATCACATCCAAACCTGTATAAACTTGTTAAAATCTATTAGAACTAGTTAGTGATCACTTAAAAGCAATATATTAACAAGTTCTACGTTGCATTTGTATCAATCATGCATGTCATATCATATTGAGTAATATTTGTGCACTCTTTGATTGTGTTTCTTGTCTTGTATGTTTATTGTGTGGATTAGACAGATTTGCGCTAGAGAGTGTCGCAGAGGATCTAGAGCACCAAGAGTTTGAAGGCTTTGACCCGAACCAATCCCAAGAGCAAGGCAAGTGTCCTTGATACATATTGATCCTGTTTTGAAATAAATGTTTTCTTTGAAAATTGCATGCTTGTGTCAATTTGACGGGAAATCCTATTGTAGGAAGTTTTCTAGTTTTGTTGACCACCCTTGTCACCTGGAATATATGGTAGAGATTCGGGAAGGGCTTTTTTACCTTTTTGCTTCGCTTAATCAACTGGGATGGGAAAACAACTATACCACTCAATTTAATTATGCATGGATGAGATTATGGTTAACATGAACTGGTTAATATGATATGGTAATGGGTGATATAAGCAAGCCTGGTATGTGGATGGGTTGGATGTTATGGTAGTTTTGCTTGCTTTAGATCTAAGGACCGGTTCGTGGAGCGACCATCTAGGATTTACAGTGCCACCACGAGGCCAAGTATGGGTGTGATGTAGCTGATTAATCAGGGCTTCGCCAGTCCTATTTGGACCATTATGTATGCTCGGGGAAGGGGTAGTCAGATTGGGTTTGTTGATGATTGGCGGGACTACCCTGCGATCCGAATGGCTCAAGAGGGGGCCCTTGGTTGAAGATGTGCTCAGTTGGAGACATCGCCACCGGTGAAACCTCAATGGGGTCTAAATAGGCTAGTAATCCCTTTGCAAAGGCTATTTTGTGATCTCTTGGCCACACACCTAAGGAAGTGTGAGACGGCATAATTGAGATTCTATAGTCATCGAAAGGTGATGAAATCACAAACACGTGGGTAAAGCGGTACAACCTCTGCAGAGTGTGTCTAAAACTATCATGATAGCCGTGCTCCCGGTTATGAGCAACCTAGACCCTCACATGATTAGAGAAAACTTGGTATTATGGTTATGGTTGGTATTGTGGTTATGGATGGTTATGAATTGAGATCTGGTATTGAATATGAATATTGGTATATGATGATGGATATGAAATATGGACTGGTAATATGATAACTATATGGCTCATGATGGGTTTATTTCATATACATGTAATATATTACTTTTCAAATGTTTTAATGTACTTTTTAGCACTCAGCCATTATTATTGTCGTCATTTGAATCAGCCACATGTCATACTTTCCACACTTGCTGAGTACGACATGTACTCACTCATGGAGTTCCCCTCCAACAGTTGCAGGTCAGGATTGGGAGTTAAATGGCGATAATGCGGAGTTCTAGGCCGTGTCTACCGTCAGCTTGTCCGTGGTGTTTTGGAGCTGCGCTATACCCTATCGCTTATGCTGCCTAGGTATTTAGTTTGCTTATTTAGTTTATTTCCGCTGCATTAGTTGAACTTGTCATTAAAATTCATTAGAGCTTGTACTCGAGGATGATATGGTTTGTGCAATAAAATTTGGTTAATTAATCTTGTGTTGTGGTAATTATTTGTATATCGTTTATGATGCACTCGTGTATGTGTGATGAACATCCTGAACACACATATGCGTTCACTTGGTTCATTTTTCTGGACCGGGAGTCGCAAGCGGCGAGGCCAGGGGCGGCGGGGGCGCGGCGGGAGCGGGGGCGGCGGGGCTGGGGGCGGAGCGGAGCGGCGGCAGCGCGCGTAAGGGTAAGACAAAGCAAATGAGTTCGTCCCGACGGTATAGGCCTTTAACTCGCGACGGCCTGGTTAATTGTGACGGCCCTAGGGTTGGTTGTCGCAATTAATACTATTTGTGACGGCTAACGAAAAAGGCCGTCGCAAATAATCTTATTTTGCGGCAGCCATCTTATTTGCGACAGCTACTGTAGAAACCGTCGCAAATAAGTGTATATTTGCAACAGTTTATCTAATTTGCGACAACCACTTGCAGGCCGTCGCAGATAGGTTTATTTGCGACGGCCGACCGTCGCAAATACCGGCGGCCGTCGCAAATGACCGCGTTTCCTGTAGTGCTTATAACTGACATTAACATGTGTGATAAGGAAGCTTCACTTATTGATAAATCTATGCTTGAATATTAAGGTAAAATCTCTATGAAAGGGTAAAAACAAGATTTGTTATTGAAGTTGTTCGCTTCCTCGCTTGTGTGAAACACTAAGAGAGTAGGTACTGATTTTTGGTCAATATATTTTGGCATTAAAACTGACAAAGGAGGATCTTCCTAAGTTTTCAAATTGACAGGAGGGAAAACGATCCTTCAAATGGATGGAAAAATCCTTCCAAGGATCGTCAGGCTTCAGTTGAGGCTTTCAACAATCCAAATGATGAGCCACGAGTGTTATATGCATCTACAAGAGCTTGTTGTGCATGGATTAGCTTGACAGGAGCTTATCAGCATCACACGCGGTTCTTAACTAACAAGCAGCCCGTGAAAACAATGACCTTCCCCAGGCAGTTCTTCAGTAAAAACCGCTTGTGATGATTGAACTAGTACATACGGTTTTTAAACAATGACCGCCTGTGAAAATCATGTATTTACCCAGACGATGGTTAATTAAGAACCACCTATAAACTTTGCTATAGTACAGGTGGTTTTTAATTAATAGCCGCCTGAGAAAATCTTGTATTTACACAGGCGGTTGTTTTTTAAAATCCGCTTGTGATGTTCTGTCATCACGGGCGGTTATTATATCATTCAATCAAGGTCACATTTTTTTACAGACCGCCTATGTTTGAAAAATCGAGACGTCTGTGAAAATATTTTTTGTAGTAGTGTTGGTGTGCACGTTAGCTTCATACTCTTCCGGAGACGGGGTTATTGATGGTGGTATTAATTTGCTCGCAATATTTTGGAAGCTTGTACTCAGATAGGTTGATGATACACGTGCCAATAAAGCACATGCATGAAATGTACTGCCTGGTTGTGAAAAAAATGACGTTTATATAGCTAATTTAGTTTAAATAAATTAGATTTTTGTTGTAAATATCATTTATTTTAGAACGGAAGGAGTATAAGACAGAGTTAATAACAAGTTAATGACGAAGGGGCATTTTGGTCCAGGGTTCACCCGAAAATGCAAAACGACTAGGATTTGAAAACTGTAACTCCAATCCTAAAACTACTTTGTTTACATATATAGGAGGTTGTAAGGTTTTTTTTTGCAATGTCAGGCGGAAAAGAAAAATAATTTTAGATCACATACTGAATTAACATATCAGGCACGCATCCCTTTACAGTCTAATATCAAATTTTATTTTAATTATATTTTTCCATATGGCCTAAATTTATGGCCTATCCATTGCAGTGATATCAAACTTGAGGACTTTTACTGTGCATCATAGTAACTACTATTATTTTGCACAATATTTGTTGAAATAGATAAAAGATGTATGCGTGTGATCACAGTCAAACTTTTAATAGGACCTCTGCTGAAACATATAACTTTTTTTATGTACTAGCTGCTATTTACAATAAAAGTTCTGAAAGCTTAACTTTGACTGCATAATACAAGTACTGTCTGTACTATTCCAAAATTGGACCTAGTACAAATTAGGGTTTAGTGTTTGGTCTCCGGATTGTCGGTACCCTACAGACACGGTACCCTAACATATCAAGAAAAGAAGTGTTGGGTTCCACCATCCAGGAGAGGAGACCTTCGAGGATCACGTGTCCCGTAGCTCCGGACCTGCCTTCCCGCTAAGAGTGGCTCTGGTGCTACCACGTGTCCCATAGCTCCGGACCTGCCTCTCTGCTAAGTGTGGTTCTAGTGCTGCCACGTGTCCTGTAACTCCGGACCCACATCTCTGCTAAAGGTGGCTCCGGTGCTGCTACGTGTTCCGTAGCTCCGAACCCGCCTCCCTGCTAAGGGTGACTCCAGTGCTGCCACGTGTCTTGTGACTATGGACTTTTGCTCTCCGACGAGGAGGCATCCGGATCCCCCAAGACGGCATGGGTATTCAAGACCATAAAACAGCCTCTTCAAGACCAAGATATATAGTGCATCATTAACTCCACAATATTGACACACTATTGAAAACTGTAATGTCGCCATCAAGGCTGTCGGTGGTTTGGAACCGGCAGATCTCCCTACACTGCTAAAGTGATAAGGGAGTTTGATGTTCGGTATGGGCGCACGGAGATTCAAGAAGGTGTGTAGGAATTGACACAGGAGACACATGAGTTTACGTGGTTCGGGCCGCCTGAGCGTAATACCCTACTCCACGGGTGTGTTGGTGTTGTATTAGCTGTATGTGCTTGTGTTGAGCGTCAATGGCGTGTGTCCAGCCCCTTGAACGTGTCGTCGGCCTGTCCTTTTATAGTACAAGGGTAGGCCGTTACAAGTTAGCCTGGCCCGACAGGTGGCCCCGGCGGTTACTAGTATTGACACTTATTTAACACATTTAATTGCTCTTAATGACCCTGTAACGGGCTTTGACAGCACCATTACTGGTGTTAAGATCGTCCGCTTAAGTGTCATTAATATGGCATTAATGACACTTAATCGGGTCTTGAAGTCCTTGATTCCCCTTTGAAGATCCGGAGCCGTTGCGAGGTCTTCCGGAGGTTAGGGGCTGAAGATCCGTCGGTTGGACACGTGGCAGCTCCGGAGCATACTGTGGGAAACAGGTAGCTCCGAGGCTACCAGACACATGTCAGGTCCGGAGCTTCTCTCGGTCTGGGGTTAAGTCCGGAGGTGCCATTTCGGTACATGGTCTGGAGCTCCCCCCTTGTGGGCGGTAGCTCCGGTTTGGTAGTACACGTGGCGACCCAGTGATTAACCATGTTGGAGAAGCGGGTCCGGTTATGTCTGACATGTGGGCCTCCGAGGGTCTTCAAACCAAGTAGATGACTTTCCTTTGAGATCTTTATAACCTCAAGGGGTGTACGGTTTCTAGGGTACCGATAAAGGCACATTAATACACAATTAAATCATTATTATGTATCTTAAATCATGTATAGGATGCTTAATAGCCCGAGGCCTCCTATTGGGCCTCGACCTCACTGTAAACAGCCAGACCTTGATATATAAAAGGTTCGTGCTGCTACAGTGGGACACAAACTCATTCAGGCTCACACACACTCATACACGCACACTCGCTCTTGGTCTCAAGCAATACAAAACACAAACCCCGTGGAGTACGGTGTTACGCTCAGGCTGGCCGAACCACGTAAATCTCTCGTGTTCACCTAGTTCTTGATTCTTAAGTATACACCCCTTTCAAAAAAGAACCCCTGCAGACTACTTCTCAGTAGTACCGGAGGAAGTGTCGTTGCAACACTTTGACACAGATATTTCGAATTTTTGTTATTTTTCAAATTCTGGTTTTTTAAAATCATTGTACAATATGTTATGAAAATATTAGGTAACCAAACTGTTTGGGTGTCTAAATTTCAGTTCACAGTTTTCGATCTTACTTGAAATACCCGAGTGAGACATTATATCTATCTCATGATGTCAACAGACAACACAAGTTCAATACCATTTGTAAATAAATGGTCATAAATTATGAAATTGCTAATGAAGGTCATAAATAAACGGATCGACCTAATGACTTCACATATCACAAAACTCACAAAACAAATATAAAAATTTAGGTTGTTAGTAGTCTGTATTGGATAATTTAACTTGAGCTTTTACATGTCGGTTGTTCAGGTACTTGGGTACCGGTGGGTGATACCCGGACCTAAATAATATATACTGGTTATTTATATTTGTAACTAGAATAGATACCCGATACACGATATTTCATTCCTTTTTATTCCAGTCTTGATTTTTTGTTTCGATTTTCCTGTCCCCTTTTTTTGCCCATCCCTAGTACATATGGAGCAACTCCTCTAGTATTCATTTTTTGAATGAAACTTGACAAGTATTGTTACAGGGATAAAATTTATTTTACTTCCTATAACTATTACTCGAGTCTCCACATAACCCCTAAACTATTAAGTCATTTACTTTACCCTCATAATTTTTAAAAATGGTTCAATTTACATATGTTTGAAAACGCCAATACAACTTAAGCTAAGGTGATGTCATTGTTTACAGTCCATTATAAGGAAATATCAAAATTGCCCTTTTTCTCTTCTTCTTCTTCTTCTTCTTCTTCTTCTTCTTCTTCTTCTTCTTCTTCTTCTTCTTCTTCTTCTTCTTCTTCTTCTATGTGGAGCATCCGAGGTTGCCTCTCGCTCCCGCATGGTGCTCGTGCGTGCAAATGAAGGCACCGAACAGATTATCAAGAACGCTTAGAGCTTCACCTTGTTGTGTGCTAGCTCGTCATCCCGGGAGTGTGGTCAACGTGGATGGTTGTATGATGCTTGTCGACAGTAGGGTGATTTGGTGGCAGAAGTGGTGGTGATGGGAACTTTGTTTCCGAGGTGCTTGATTGAGGTATCAAGCGAGAAGAGGCCAAAAGGCTATTCTTGTGGATTTAGAACTTGTGCGCAACTAGAATCAATGAAAATCTCACCATGGAGAATGGAATCGACGGTGCGGTCGAGTTGGCTCGGTTTATCGTCCATGGGGGAAGGAAGGTGTATGAGCTTGATTCGTTGGGGGACGTCAAATCCGGTTAAGAAATGGGAAGTGGAGGTCATGATGCTAGTTCTCTCGGCTACATCACTGCTACAATGGCCCTATCAGACGGTCAACTTGATCTCAAAGCCGGTGGAGAGGTGCACGGGTTACGTGGGGGAGGGGACAATCCTTGCCCCTTGTGTTGCTCGTATGAGTAGAGATTGGAGGGACAAGATAGAGTACAAAATCGGCATCGAAGTGGACAAGAAGCGTGAAGAGGCAGCCACATGCTAGTATCACTGTCCAGATGAACAAAAGTGGTTTACGTTAGTAGATAAAAGGTAATAAGTGATACTATTTTGAGAATCTTAAAGATTAAGTAAACGGTTTAATAGTGTAATGGGTATATAAGCTCAATTCATAACTGGGGAGAGTAAAGTGAACTTTCTTCTCATTATAATACTTAACTTCGCCAGAAATGCCTATACAGAAAGACATGTCTTTGTCAGTACGTGCAATATGTAGTGAAAGAGATGTGACACTTCCCCTGAGCCCTGACAAAACAGGGAGCATTCCATTTAGACATTGCAGAGATCAACCTGGCAGCAGATCATCCTGCATCTCTTGACTGCGAAATCTTCACAAAGAGATGGGCTAACGAAGCCTCCACGAGCCTGCACGCACAATTTTTGGAACGGATATCATCAGAATCTTCAGATCATGCGCAGCATATAGGCAGCGAGCGCGTCTGTTGCTGGAACATTATCCGCGCTTTTGTCACTGTAAGCAAAGCACGCTAGCGCTGAACTCGGCATTTCGAAAATGGACCACAGCATTCGCCAAGCACGGTCCCAATCTGACAGATGCGCGCAGCCTAAAAGGAGATCCATCGACTAGGGAGCGTGATTCCTGCACATTCTTGTCTGGGATCTCATGTTAGCTAGCAGAGCAGGATGACCTGTGCAGACATGCTGTCAGAGAGAGGATTGAGGTTCTATACGCAGGAGAGAGGTAAGTTGTAGTGCTTCTTGGTTTCTGGCAAAGAAAGCGTCCAAATGTTCATATAATACTCCATAGTTATTGATGGTGGTAATATAGCTTTATTCCATTGCAGGTTGGTGATAAGAAGAAAACAAACTAAAGAGACAAAACTTCGATGGTCGGCCCCATTTTGCTTTCTCCTTACTGCATACGAGTAGTACATTCGCATTCTTAAAGTAAGCTAATCATCATTGCCGAATTAGTTAATTCTAAAGCAAGACAATTTCGTTATCTGAATGACGCGCTTTCTATAGTTATACATAGTCGCATCTGCATCATCAGACAAAATAAAGCGTGTTGCAATCGCTGTGCTAAAGAGATGTTCCGTACTACTCCCCTTCAAATTACTTGTCATTCTAGTCTTCCCATGCATTTTCTAGTTAGTTGTCATTCTCGCTTTCTAAATATGCATTTTATTCTTCACGATACATATCCATCTTTATCTTTTCCCCTTGTTTACTCACACCTTTTTCATATCTTTTTAATTCCCCCATGTTCAGAGCTAAAACATCGAGTAATTTAGAACGAAAGGACTACAAACGTATATACACCTAAAGTCCCAACATTGCAACAAACTAATAACCAACAGGCCATGTATCGCGCCTACTCCTAGTTAGATGCCCATAAGAAACTATATGGAATTTAAGCAACTAGCTCAGTGACACTAAGCAAAGGCTGAGAAGCTTTTGTGCCAAGGCCTTAATGTACGGATTTACAGACACCCCATCTGCTGGATGTTCCTTATTGTCTCTTCACTCAAGTTAAAGGCTGAAGATCAAGCATGCAAGCATATATATAGCCCAGGGAATGTTTGGTGCACAAAAGCTGCATGCAAAGGATGGTCAGACCCCTATAACCCACAGGAAATGCGGATTGGATTGGAGAATCTTTGTGTGGCAAAGTTGGTTTCTTTCACAGGAGTGGGCCGGCAAGACTTCTTTATTAGCCTGGTGCACTTCAACTACCACGTCCGGGTGAGCGATCTGTTCAGGATTGAACTCGCTACTAGTTGAGTTACTCTAAATGATACTCTAAAATAGAGTATGAAATTAGTAATTTATGTTTAAAGTGTTACCGCATATATTCTAAAACGGTCTCGTGTTGATTGACATGTGTGTTTATGTCCTATTTTGATAGTATAAAGTAGTACGATAGAGTGTACAATGAGTATGAAAAGTTGTAATATGGAATAGACTCTTTTAAAAGGTAGTTAAATGACGAAAAATGTCATTTTAGAGCAGTAATTTGGAGTATAATAATTACAGATAGTCTAATATAATATGCTCAAAACTTTATATGCTGCATTCCCGCCTTGCCTCATGCACCCTATTCTAGACTGGTTTATGTAAGCTTGAACACTGCTATCATAAGCTTCATCTCAGACAGCTCCAAACGTATTATCACACTCGGTTTCTAAAATTGCCTGAAACGAAGAGTCTGTGATAATATGCAATATCATAGGCGGAAAGTGAAACCGCTATGATATTAATGTTATCACAGTCTTTACTTACGACTAGCCGCCTGTAAAGAAACAATATCACAGACGGTTCTTTACTTAAGACTAGCCGTATGTGAAGAAACATTATCACAGGCGAATCGTACAGTATAGGTAACCACCTATGATAATCGTTTTATCACAAGAGGATTTTTAGCTGTGGCAAACCGTCTGTTGAGACAATTTATCGCAGCCAGTTTGTACCGTAATATAAATTGCATGTGATAATTGAGTTATCACAAGTTGTTTTTTACCTATTTCTAGCCGCCTATGATAATATAATTTCACAGGAAGGTCTAGCTGTAGGTGAAGAACCGCCTATGATAAAGTATATCCTATGCAGTACTACTTGCTGTTATTTCTATTTTCAGGTCAAATCAATATAATCACAGAAGTCAACAATATAATCACAAAAGTAAACAATATAATCACATCATCTAACAGAAGTCAATTTTACTAAAACAATATATATATGTACAAGTTACACATACAAGTCATCTCATAATTTACAAGTTTCACTAAAAACTATTTCTATTATCATAGTTGCAAAGTTCTGGCATATCAGTTATTACACCATCCTCATCAAAGAAAATCCCTCTTTTGTGCAAAATTTTGCGACACAAGAATTGACACAGTTCACCAGCAATCTTGTCAGCTCCTCCACTAGGCATACTTCTACAAACCGACTATTCTTGGTTCTCATTCTTCGTGTGTTGCAATGAAACACATAACAAGGTTTACAATGTGTTGGTTTGAACAATCTCAAAGTATAGATCAAAGTGAGTATACAGAAATTTATTTGGTATTTTGAGAGCAGTTGTACTATGAGCAATTGAATTTTGAAGTTGGAATCAAAATCTAAAAATAATGTTTTTGGTAATATTGAACAGCAGAGAATATAATTATTAAAATACATTCGTTACAATGAAAATGAAACTCAAAAGTAAGAAAATAAGATATCGACATTAAGGATAATTTACATCCTCACGATTCACTCTATATTCGCTGGCGGTCCGAGGATGCTCGCATACATAATATCTGCGTAAGACACTCCCAACAGGCTGCTTCGGACAAGGATAATATGTTTTAATGTCCATTGCATTGGTATAAGGAGGTCTGTGACCGCCAAGCCATTCCGCGTAAAACCGCCAATCGCTGTAATACAAGAAATGTAATATAAAACTTATCAACAAATTCTAAATGTGTGTAAATTAAAAGTATCTAATAAACGTACAGTTTCAAAATGGAAAGGAAATCTTTGTAACGATCTGGTGGGTAATCGGCTGAGTCCAAGACTGTTGCCAAACCCTCCGTTGGCTTGATGAAGATCATTATGTAGTGTTTACTACACACATACAAACACACATGTTAAGTTAACAATTAGCAATAATTGCTATTTCAATGTCATGTGTCAAACTTACTCGAAGTGATACGGAGCCTTTACGAGGTCCTTGCCATCTCTGACAAAGTTAAATATGGCATGTCCTATGTAAGCTGCAACCTCGATACTTTTATCGTTCTTTTATTTTGCGATTGACTCATCAAATTTTTTTTCATGTTCTTGTACTGTTCTGAGTCTCGATCCACCTTAACGTCAAATAGCGTCTTTGCAATCCGTGTAGGGTCAAGGATACCTGTCTTGTGTTTCATCTTTTTATTATCCATGTATTGCATCATATTGAAGAAGTCTCGAATTGTTATAATCTCATGAAATGTGTATGCGTGTAGTAAGAAAAGCAAATGCAAAATATTATAGGCACTTACAAGCATCAGACGAGTAGCAGGTTGATTTCGAGCATGACCTGATGGAAAAGGACATGTATATCTTCAAAGCAAAGGGCTCATTTCTCTGCTCCAGTACTACAAAATACTTCTTTTGGCACAAGAAATGTGACATAAGAAAGTTCATGTTTTGTGCTGGCAATGTACCACTCGTGCATTCTTTTGAGCGGGACAGGTTGTTTGCTAAGTTGTATTGATGTCATGAACGACTTCTCATTGTCATATTTAGGAGGAACCTCCTCAAGCTTGCATATTGGAACTCCAGGTTTAACTAATGTCGTCCGCCAATTATACATGACACCGTCTTCTTCCCACTCCTCAATATCTTCTAATGTTGGCTCATGTGAAGAACGAGATGCACTCGATTTTCTAATATTTTCCTTCAGATTTTCAAAATATTTTGACACTTCTTTAGAAGGTTTCTTATTTTCGTATGAGCTAACTTTCATAGGCACTGATGACCGAGGAGTAGTCCTCAGAAGCTGGACACTGGCTAGTTGTTGAACCTGTTGTTCAACTGATTACCCTTTACTACCAGCAGCTTCCTCTAGTAATACTTCAAGCTCTTGCTCAACTAGTTGCTCTTTACTAACAACAGCTTGCTCTGGTACTGCCTCAAGCTGTTGTTAACCAGGTTGATCTTGCTTATCTTTACTAGCAAGGTTACTATCACCCTTGCTGAGACATAGCGGGAGTGGATCTTCCTGGACTGGGAGTGGATCTTCCTGGACTTTTTCCTTAGAAGATGGGGTTGCAGTATTTTGAGATGCGACAGAGCTAGAAATCAGCTCATCGTCCAACATGATATCGCGTCGGTGCAAAATGATTAATTGGTTGACAGTATGTCCCATTGTCGTGATCCCCCCATGTGTGATGTGGTCTATTTCATAATCTTCATAATCATTATCAATGATCTGAAGAACTTGTACCACAACATAATACAACGAAAGTGAATTGCCACTGAAGATACGATCAGGCTTTGCCATAGCAGTAGTACCTTGTTTGGTTTTGTTCCCTGTTCTGCCGTTTGGGACAAGAAGATGACAAGATCTATCCTTAATAATATCATCGATAGGGAACTTATGGGTTGAACCTGATCCTGGCACAAAACCTACGCTACTAGGGTAGGCAGGTTGAGATACCAAATGCTCCTTTGGCACGAGAACCATCGCTGTACTCGGTGCCACTAATTGTCCTAATTGTCTCAGTTCTTCTATTATTGTTTGCACATTTTTCTTGACCTTTTGAGCAATCGTTTCATCAAGTGTTTTCTTGAACTTCTCACATCTTCTATATGTCTTTTTATCTTTCAAGAAACCATCTACCCAAGACATCTGAGAAGAGATTGCTCGGACCCGTCCACTGTGCTAAGGGTTTCCTGGGATAGCAGTAAGTTGGTCATTCTCCCTCTTTGACTTGAATAGACCCTTCTGTTGCTTTGAAATTAATTCTTTCTTTTTTTGCTCCACTTCGATCACAGAGTCAGACTTTTCAAGTTTGCCCTCACAGGTCAAACCTGGCCGAGCAAAGACCCACCAGTGAGTTCTCTCATCGCAGCCTTCTAACGGTTGAGGATTGCCCTTACTAGTGATTTCCTCTAATATCTTATTCCATTTATGAACTTTGGGGTATATCCGACAGACCCCAAGCGATGATGGTATTTGTTCTTTTTGGCAAACTCTGACCTATTTGCACTTAGGGCTTTAGCATCAGGTGTGGTCTTTTGATGAACAAATTCTTTCCACTGAGCTTGTGTGATTTTTCCAATCTTCCTCGGGCTAGAGAACTTATCGGCCTTAACATAAGCATTCATTTCACTCTTCCAACCACGAAAATTTCTAGTCTCAAGAGACCAATGTTGCTTTCTTTACAGCTTCTTATGTGCCTTTCGGGAACTTGAATTGTTTCTTTATCCTCTCACACAACTCATTCTTGTTCTCCTAAGGTAATTTTCTCCAATTCTCGGTTGTGATCGGCACGAGCTCTCTAACAAGACAACCGCATGTATTTCAGTACTTTGTAGCTGAATCCAGTGGTTCTTGGGGAAGCCCACGTGGACCGACCCTTGTTATGCATATGATGCGGTTAAATGGACCCTTATTGGGACCTGATTTCCCTTGTTTTTGCTTGAGTTAACCTCAGGATTTATCCATTGGAGAACCTTATGCAGATTGTGAAAGAGATCTGATGGACTGTGAAAGGAGACTGAACTGCTGGAGTCACTAAACTCCATATTGCCTGCTTCATTGTTACTACCATCAATAGTCTTTTTAGGGCTTTCCATGCTAGAACTAATAAGACAAAAAATATGTCTCACTTCAATGAAAGGTGGAAGAGATCAGGTCTGAGCCAACCAGAGATAGAAAGGCTTTGAGTAGATTCATGTTCAGATTTAGAAAAATTAAAAAATTCTTAAACGGTTGGGGTTATAATCTAGCAAGTCATGATTTTTATGAAGGGAAGCTGAATATCAAAAGGTTGAAATATATACAGACCAATATGCCTCCTAAACTGTATTTTTAAATGGTTTACAAAGATATTAACACTGAGAATGGAGAAAGTGGCAGATAAAATAATTCACAAGGTTGAATTTGCATTCTCGGGTTGGATGAATGGCATATTCACATGGTTCAATCTGCAGATACCCAATTGTATCAAATAGCCGACAAGAACAATTATATCAACAATTAAACAATAACAATGCACAATTCACAATTCTAATTGATTAAATCAACAATTAAATAATAACAATTACAATCCACAATTTATGCTCAATGTTATGTACAACAATTCAAAATGCACAACTAAATCAATATTTAAACAACATTGCATAGCATAATTGGGTTGCCGATGAGGAGGGAAATGTTGGTGGGGGAGGAGAACGGACGTCGACGTGTTGGTGGCCGCCACGGCCGCCGGTGGGTAGGGAGGGTGTCGAAGTGTACGAATGACACTTCCCCCAGTACTACTAAAATGTAGCTCGAGGAAGTTCTTGTATCGGTTTGGGTGCACAGAGATCTTACACCAGATGATGACACAGAGGATTTACGTGGTTCGGGCCGCCTGAGCATTATACCCTACTCCATGGGGTGTGTGTTGTTGTAATGAGGATTTTCGTAGTGCTAGCGTGCGTATGAGCTTGCCTAATTTTGTACCGAGCAGCACATCCCTTTTATAGACCAAGGGGTGGCTGTTACATGGGTTGCTTGGCCCGACATGTGGCCCCGACAATTACTATTGCCTAATACATGGTCTAAATGTGCTTAACCGCCTTAATAGTGTGATAACGCGCTTTAATGGCGACGTTACCAGTATTAAGGGTCCTCTGATTGTGCGCCATGAATATTGCATTAATGACACATAATCAGGCCTTGTAACTATAGCGGTAACTGTCTCTTGAATGACTGTGTGTTGGATATCCGTTAGTATTCCTGTTGGTTTCGTATGTCCGGAGGCTCCACACGTGGCAGCTCCCGAGCTTCCCCTCGCGGGGAGATAGGTCCGGAGCTGCTATATATGTGGCAGCACTGGAGCTCCCCTCTACTGGGGTTAGGTCCGGGTCATTATCTACGTGTCAACCGCGGAGCTTCTCTATGTTGAGAGTTCAACTCTAGTCTTACATTACACGTGGCAATCCCGGATCTACCCATATGAGGGAGGCAGGCCCAGTGCCGTGTGACACGTGGGGCCTAAGAAAGCCTTCAACTATGACATGTGGAACTCTCTTGCACTTCTTGCTCTATCATGGGGTACCCGGTACGCAGGGTACCGACAGGGGCCCCCGGGCCCACCTCCGGGAGAAATCCATTGGGTTAAGTTATTCTACCGGAGGTGGGGCCATCCTTGATTCTCGCGCTGTAGCTTCAAAGGTTTTTTGATGTGCCGTTGGGGAGATAGTTCGGGGTTAAACCATCATCGTGTGGCTGGTTTTGAATGCGGCAGATGAGATCTTTGAGTGCGGATCTCACGCAATTGAAGGTCACCGGTTCCCAATATGAAAACCGTATCAATTCAGACGCCTTGTCAGACTGCCGCCTTTGGGTTTCCCGCCGCCCATCATGACAATGGTTCGCCTAGGGTAATAACCTCGACCTCTTTGTCGGGGTGGCCCAGGTCCCATTCATCATTGACGGGGTAGGTTCTTTGTAATGTGGACTTGGACTCGTTGCGGTTTCCATCCAAGCATCATGGAGGCTTACTTAAGAAGGAAAGTGCACACGGTTCGAGGACTCTTTACGTTTTCGATCAAACTCGCGCTCAGAGCCTCCCAAACTTTTCCAAGTTTTCTCCTCTTCCGCTCCACTTTGCCGCGATGGAGTTAGGTCTTCCCAAGAGCCGCATCCAGAGCAAGGCCAATTTGATGAAGGTCCGAACCTTCATGGGATGGTCCAACGACTCCTTCAACCACTTGGTCCGTGCCAGCAAGCTCCCCTTCAAGAAGGAGCGCCATGAGGAGATGGTGTACTTCTCGGCGTACGCCATGGTGGGACTGATCCCACCTTTCTCGAGCTTCATCTTGATGCTGCTGGACTTTTACAGCCTCCAATTGCATCACCTCGGTGGGTGTGCCTCCCTACGTCAACTTGTTCTGGACCTTCTTCACAGCCCATTCTACCAGCAAGGGGACTGAGTTGTTTGGCTTTTACTACTTTGTGAAGCACAAGAACTGTCCCTTCAGGTACTTGAAATCATTCCCCTCTAGCAAATGGGACGACTGGTGTAGGATCGAAGAGCATGTGAAAAGCTACCAGAGGGGGGTGAATGGTAGATTAAAACTTTTTCAGGGTAAGCAATGAAAACCCCTCGACAGAAAAATGATCTAATAAACAAATCATGTGTGAGACTATTCTAAACGTGTTTCACCATGACAAAAGTAATATATATCAGAGAGAATCAAGTCACGAAGACGACACAACAAGAACCACTCAAATCCATCGAGAGAAACTCAAGTTACGATCGAAAGAGCGAACAAAGGTCAATCTGTTCTACCGAGTAAAAAAACAAATCTGTAATACTACAAAGAAACTCGTGTAGATCCAAAACCACAAATCCCATGACCATGAAATTTTGACAGACGATAGATAATAACGTTCTGAAGACAACCCAAAAAGAATAACATCAATTGGATCGGTAAAACTCGAGTTATGATAAAACCACCAAAAAAGGTAGTGCTGTGTAGAAAACTCGACGAGAAAAACTTGTCTCGAACATGTCGGACAAACAAGGTACAAAAGTTCCTTTAAACTACGATCTTTATTCAATAGAACACAAGAGGAACAGCCCCAAAGTCGTCTCTCACGAGCTCTGGCCTCCCTTGCTTATATAACCAGCCCGAAGGCCAACTCAACTCAAATCAGAACTCTAATACTACTCCGTTCATGAATCGAAACTTTATATAACTGCTTAGGACTCTTCTATACACAGATAGAAGCAATCTTAAGACTTCAAAACACCTTAGGAAGGTATCCCACATTCCTAAAACAACTCAAATTCATGACCCACACGAAATCCTATCATAACCAACTCGATACTTTCCATATTTGAGTCAAACACGACTCAGCCGCTGCCTGAGTCCATAACCTAGTCAGTTGGACCTTTACGACCAATTCTTTACGTCCACATCTCTTCATCACGCCTCGGAACCATGTAGCCACGTCCATGCACTCCTTGCATACGTGCAAACATCTTCCAACGACATCCAAGATACCTTCATATGCATTGTTCTTGATTCATACATGTTGTGCGACCTCCCGATCAACTCAACCACAATTCCTCCGGAACTTAGTTGTTAAACCTCATCTTTTCCCTAAGACTAGTTCAATGGATCCCGTCATCAACCATGTCTTGAACTCAAGCAACAACTACACATGAACAAACAACCAACCCGTACGAGCACAAGCCCATGACATGACTCTCATTAGTTACGAAACTACAACACCTTACGTGAGCACCTCACATAAGCATGTTGCAAAACCACATTAAATGATATCAGCCATATCAACCAAAACGCACCAAAAACTTAGCAAATGAATACTAAGTAATCTTTCCAAACAATGTAAAGCATGTTCGAAACATTTCACAATAAAAGCAGGAACATTGCGATCAAGCTCCGAATCTTGCCAAAGCTAACCGGAACTTGAGCCGGAGCTTACCAAAGCTAGTACAACCTAGCACCGACCTTATTTGCAAGAGATTATATGCGCATCTGCCTTATTCTAACCAACCAATCCAAGCCTATGTCATTTGACAATCAGAAGCTTAAGGACATGGTTTTAGTCATACGCAACTTCTTCCAAGTTTATATCCAAGTGCAATGATAAGACATCTCAAAAGAAGAAGTGTGATGCATGCATATTCTCTTGATCTTTTCTCTTTTATTCATTTGTTCATAAAACTCAACATATGAGTTTATTACTTAATTAATTCATTGTGATTAAAAGCACTTGTGATCATGCAACAAGTTCAAAACAGCAAGAAAGTTTGATCATGACCAGATTTAGTGTAAGTAATTATTCCAATTACTAGTCTTGGCAAAAGCTACAAAATGTATAACATGAGTAATGTAGTAAGAACTTTCAGCATGTAAAAGGAATCACAAAGTTATATATGTATGAAATACTATGCTCATAATATTTTAAGTTCAGATTCACACATAGACTTCCCAAGTTTCAAAACTCCCCCTCAATGTAACCCATGAGGATGCATAACCTCTATTTTACTGCGAATGAAACAAAAACGAGTGAAATCCAAAGATTTTGTAAAAATGTCAGCCAATTGTTGTTCGGAATCTACATGGTGTGGCACAATGTTTCCCTTTTCAACATTATCATGGAGAAAGTGATACCTAATGACAATGTGCTTAGTTCTAGAATGTTGTACGGGGGTTTTTAGCAATGCAAATGGCACTATTGTTATCACAAAACAGTGGAACACTATCTAGATCAATCCCATAGCCCTTAAGTGTTTGAACAATCCAAAGAATTTGTTAGCAACACTAGCAGCAGCTACATATTCAGATTCAACTGTGGATTGTGCAACTGATTTTTGTTTTTTAGAGGACCAAGCAACAAATGATTTACCAAGAAACTGACAAGCACTCGAAGTACTTTTCCTATCAATCCTACAACCTCCAAAATTAGCATTGGAAAAAGCTTTCAAAGTAACGGTTGAGGAAGAACGAAGAAAAATGCCAAATTATTGAGTTCCATGTAAGTACCTGAGAATCCTTTTAAGGGCTTGATGATGTCAAGCACGTGGGGAGGCTTGAAACCATGCACAAAGACATACGCTGAATTGTATGTCCGGTCTTGATGCCGTGAGGTACAAAAGTGATTCGATTATGCTTCTATATTCTTTTTGATCCACGGGTTCACCATCTTCATCATATTCAAGTGTTGTTGCTGTTCCCGTTGGTGTCCGAAGAGGCTTGCTTTTGTCCATGTTGAAGCGCCTTAAGAGGTCTTTTGTACACATCGTTTGATGCACAAAGGTACCCTCCTTGTTTTGCTTGATTTACAGCCCGAAAAAGTATGTGAGTTTTCCCATCATACTCATCTCAAATTATCGTTCATCATAGCTGAAAACTTGGACACAAGATCATGAGAAGCACAACCAAAGATAATATCATCCACATACACTTGAACGAATAATGAGTCATTGCCATGCTTAAGCACAAAAATAGTTTTATCAACCTTTCCTATGGTAAACCCTATTTCAAGTAAGAATGTTTTTAACCTATAATACCATGCTCTAGGAGCTTGTTTTAGACCATACAGGGCTTTAGTCAGTTTGAAAACATGATTAGGAAAATCTGGATTTTCAAAACCGGGTGGTTGCTTAACATAAACATCCTCATTTATGTAGCCATTAAGAAAAGCACTTTTTACATCCATTTGATATAACTTGAAACCTTTAGATGCAGCAAAAGCTAACAAAATTTATATGGCTTCTAATCTAGCAACAGGAGTAAATGTTTCATCAAAATCTAGACCTTCAATTTGTGTGAAAGTTGAGCAACCAATCTAGCCTTATTCCTAATCACAACCCCATCCTCACGTTGTTTATTTTTAAACACCCATTTAGTTCCAACTAAAGTGTGATATTGAGGTGGAGGTACAAGTTTCCAAACATTATTTCTTTCAAAATTTTCTAACTCTTCTTGCATGGCAATAATCCGAGATTCATTTGTGAGTGCGTCTGATATATCTTTGGGTTCAAAAGAAGCAACAAAAGTAGAATGAGCATGAGATTTTGGATTGCAAAACATGGACCATGTGACTCGTTCGTGCAAGCTTCCAATAATTTGTTGTGGAGGATGACTTTTGAGAACCCAGAGGGGAGTGGACACTTCACAAGCTT
Organism: Tuctoria greenei; assembly: GCA_036927565.1. NCBI lineage: Eukaryota > Viridiplantae > Streptophyta > Magnoliopsida > Poales > Poaceae > Tuctoria > Tuctoria greenei. The sequence continues at coordinate 184,170,084 of JAYESD010000003.1, read as the reverse complement.
CTTCTTCTTCATGTTCATCACAAATCGATGAGGTTGTGACTTGAGGAGGATCTGGACCAGCAATGGTGGTCGTCGGTGCTGGCTATGAATCAAAATCAGGAGCTACAACAATGTCATTAGCTGCTGAATTTTCGGGCAGCAACACCACTTCTTCCTCATCTTCAACGAAAATGCTCTCCACCTGCGGATATGGATCCGTACCTGCAATGTTTGAGCTAGTACCTGTGCTAGCTTCATCAAAAGACACTTCACAAGTCTCCACAATTTTGTTAGTGTCAAGTAAAAGCACACGTTAGCCTCTAGTATGAGATGGATAACCAAGAAACATGCCATTAATGGATCTATGTTCAGATTTATCAAGATTACCATGTTTCTTAACAAAGCATTTGCAACCAAAGACCCAAAAATGTGTAACACTAGGCCTATGTCCAAATCGGAGCTCATATGGTGTTTTACCTAGCTTAGTGCGCAAGAAAACACAATTTGAGACATAACAAGCGGTTGCAATCGCATCAGCCCAAAATTTCCTAGGAGTTTGGTATTCATCAAGCATAGTCCTAGCCATCTCAACTAAGGTTCTGTTCTTTCTTTCTACAACACCATTTTGTTGAGGTACATATGGTGAAGAAAATTGATGATCTATTCTATTTTCAGCACAAAAGGGATCAAAAGATTGATTTTAAATTCGGTTCCGTTATCACTTCTAATTACTTTTAAAGATCCTGGGTGATCAATTGATAATCTAAGAAATAAAGTTCTAAAGTGACTAAAATCTTCATTCTTAGATGCCATAAAGTAAACCCAAGAGTATCTAGAATAATCATCAACATCACAAAAACATACCATTTACCTCCAAAGGATTGAACACGTGAAGGTACTACGGTGTCAAGGTGCAAAAGTTAACCCGGTTCAGTTGTCATGATCATCGTGAGAGGAGTATGTGAACCTGCAACCTTCTTAGTATGCCTACAAGAAGTGCACACAATTTCTTTGTCCCCTTTAAGCTTAGGCAACCCACGTATGCGATCAAGAGCACTAACACGCATTAGATGATCAAAACCTACGTGACCAAGTCTACGATGCCAAAAATATCAGTCCTTTGAATCATTAGCAACTACTCACCTATGCTTAGACGAAGACATATCAAAATGAGCTTTAAAAACTCTTCCAGACCGTGACATGTTAAAAATAATCTCACTGTTTGAATTTACAACTTTGCAACAATTTTTAGTGAAAATAATTTCTAGATTTTCATCTAGCAGTTGTGAAACAGAAAGCCAATTGTATTTCCAATTTTTAACAAGTGCCACATCCTTCAAAGTGTAGTTATCATTTGCTCTAACCAAACCCTTAGCAATTATAGGACTTGAAGAATTATCGGCAAAAGTAACATTCTCTACACGTGACACAAAAGAGAGGAAGGAGAACCGTTCTTTGTTACCGGTCATGTGGCGTGAGCAACCTGAATCCACAATCCAAATGTTCTCCTTCCTCGAGCATGTAACCAACATATAAGCACAATACGTCGATGACTCAATACTGGGGTTAGTCAAAAGGCATTTAGGAATCCAATACTGAGTCACACGACGTCAAGCAGGAATAACATGCAAAAGTTGAGATAAAACAGCAGGTTTATGAGCCAAAGCTTGAGGATTTTTGTACCCAACTACTATCCTACGAGATGGTACATGTGTAGCACGAAAAACAGTAGGTCTGGGAGCAAACTTTGTATGTTTTTGACTCATTACAGTAGATTGCATGTTCCTATCCTTTGGTTTAGCAAGTGCAGCAAATTTTGCATAAAAATTATGAGATCTAGCAATCATTATTTCCTTTTTCTGTTGTTTAGCTAGTCTATAATAAAAATCTATGACATGACCATCTCTACCACAGTAGGTACAATGAAATTTAACTTTGTGTTCATATCTAGATGAGAAAGCAACATTTTTATTTGAAACCAAATGACACAACACTCCTGCAGATTTGAAAACCACTACTTTTTGTTTAGGAACTGTTTGAATCAAACCACTTCCTAATGACTTTACAATTTTAGGTGGATGTGCCTTAGCATGAGCATGAGAATCAAAACCTAAACCAGTTTTATCATTGCAAGACTTGGAAGAATTCAGCAGCAAGTTTAGTTTCTTATTCCCATTACAAAGCCGATCTAATGTCCTATGCGTGTCATCAAGTTAATTGGACAAATCAAGGCAATTTTCACATGAAGTTTTTCCTTTTAATTTGCAATTGGAACAATATTTCACTTCATGAGAACGTAAAGCATTGTTCAATATAGAAATTTCATTCATATGAACTAGTAGTTTCTTATCAAGATCATCAAAAGTAGAACAATGAAAATCAATCGTAGAACAACTAGCATCTTTCATGTTTTTATTATTAAGTGCAGCAAGCTCTATGTTATTTTCAATTTCTAACTAAAGTTTATCAAGTGTGAAGGTGTCCGCACTTCTTAATGAGGACAATTGTTAATATATTAAATCACATGAGGAACAAGAATCATCACTAGGAATCAAGGATTTCAAACAATTAATTCCAGATTCTAGTGACTCAATTTTAACATCATTGTCCCTAAGTTTTTCTTTTTTTCTTAACTATAACAGTGGCACGAGAAATAGCATCACACATTTCTTCGCAAGTAGGACATACCTCTTCATTGTCGCTGTTGTGTTCAACCTCCTCCATACTTGATATTGACTTGCCCGCCATGAAGCACAAGTTTGTCAAATCATCTTCATCTTCGTCACTTCCAATGTCCACATCGCTTGAGCTAAGTTCTTGAAGTGCGGAGATAAAACTACTCACCAATTGACGTCGTGTAAAACCTTTTTTTTCTTTGTATCTTTTGCAGAAGGGTGCTTCGTCCTTGTTCGCTTTTCATCCTGGGAAGTAGGACCTGAAAGGTTAGGGCAATCTGAACGAAAATGTCCTGTCTTACCACATTCGAAACATCGTTGAGGTCCAGATCTTCCTCTCCTTCTAGTTCTCACATTTTGCAATGCTTTCGAGAACCTAGTAGAGAGAAGTACTAGCTCCTCCTCTGGAAACTCCTCAATCTGTTCAAGGGTTAGAGAGGACAACATAGAAAGTGTACCACAAGATGAAGATTGGCTGGAGCTAGGCATATCACGTTGAGAAACAAATGCAAGAGACTTGTCGGGGTTCTTACGTGAGACTATGTCAATTTAATGAGTTTTTAATTTAGAATAAGGAACATCTAATGTAAGTGTACTCATGATAGTAGATTCACGAATGGATGTGAGTTTCATCTCCCAAATTGACATGTCTAATGCACTTAGTAATTGCCTAGCAATTTCAGCATCTGAAAAATTAACATTGACGCTACGCAAGTTGCTGAGAATTTTATTAAAGCGAGCAAAGAGATCATCAATGGACTCACCAGGTTGCATATTAAAATGCATGTATTCCTTTTTGAACATATCTTGTTTTACCTCCTTGATTGTGTTAGATCCTTTTTCGTAGTCGCAAAGTGCTTTCCACACATCGTATGCAGATCGTAGGTGTGCAGCACGGTCGAAGTCGCTTTGAGTTAATCCTTGTATGATCAAGTTCTGAGCCTTGTTGTTGTTGTTGACATCTCTCATATTTGTAGCTTTAACTTGATCGTTTGACAGCGCTTCGTAAGGCTTGTATACCTTCTCCCATATTGCGAAGCCTTGTGCCTGGATGAAAGCTTCCATGCGTGCCTTCCAAACCTCAAAATCAATACCACTAAACACACAAGGTTTGGCGGCGTATTTCTCCATGATGATTAGTCAAAAATAGATGCAAATCACAAAGATTAAAGCACCGAGGCTCTGATACAATTGTAGGATCAAAGAGCACGTGAAAAACTACCAGAGGGGGGGTGAATTGTAGATTTAAAACTTTTTCAGCAGAAGCAATGAAAACCTCTCAGTAGAAAAATGATCTGTTAAAGAAATCATGTGTGAGACTAATATAAACGTGTTTCACCATGACAAAATTAATAGATATCATAGAGAATCAAGTCACGAAGACGACACAACAAGAATCACTCAAATCTGTCGAGAGAAACTCAAGTAACTACCAAAAGATCAAACAAAGGTCAATCTGTTCTACCGAGTAAAAAACAGATCTGTAGTACTGCAAAGAAACTCATGTATATCAAAAACCACAAATCTAATGACCATGAAATTTTGACAGATAATAGATAATCAAGTTTTGAAGACAACTCAAAAAGAATCACGTCAATTGGATCTGTAAAACTCGTGTTATGATAAAACCACCCAAGAAAGGTAGTGATGTGCAGAAAACTCGATGATAAAAACTTGTCTGGAACAAGTCGGATGAACAAGACACAAAAGTTCCTTTAAACTATGATCTTTATTCAATAGAACACAAGAGGAGCAGACTCAAAGTCGTCTCTCACAAGCTCTGGCCTCCGTTGCTTATATAACTAGCCCGAAGGCTAACTCAACTCAAATCAGGACTCTAATCCTACTCCGTTCACGAATCCAAACTTTCTATAACTACTTAGGACTCTTCGATACAGAGATAGAAGGAATCTTAAGACTTTAAAACACCTTAGGAACGTATCCCACATTCCTAAAACAACTCAAATTCGTGACCCACACGAAATCCTATCATTACTAACTCGATACTTTGCATATTTGAGTCAAACAGAACTTAACCGCAGCCTGAGTCCATAACCTAGTCGGTTGGACCTTTCTGACCAATTCTTTATGTACACATCTCTTCATCACGCCTCGGAACCATGTAGCCACGTCCATGCACTCCTTGCATATGTGCAAACATCTTCCAACGATGTCCATAATACCTTCATATGCATTGTTCTTGATTCATACATGCTGCGATACCTCCCGATCAACTCAACCACAATTCCTCCCGAACTTGGTTGTTGAACCTCATCTTTTCCCTAAGACTAGTTTAATGGATCCCATCACCAGCCATGTCTTGAACTCAAGCAACACCTTACGTGAACAAAAACCAACTTGTACGAGCACAAGTCCATGACTTGACTCTCATTAGTTCCGAAACTACAACACCTTACGTGAGCACCTCACATAAGCATGTTGCAAAACCACAGTAAAACGATATCAACCATATCAACCAAAATGCACCAAAACTTAGCAAATGAATACTAAGCAATCTTTCCAAACAATGTAAAGCAAGTTCGAAACATTTCACAGTAAAAGCAGGAACATTGCGTTCAAGCTCCGAATCTTGCCAAAGCTAACTGGAACTTGAGCCAGAGCTTACCAAAGCTAGTGCAACCTAGCACCAGAGCATACCAAAGCTAGTAAAACCTAGCGCTGGAGCTTACTAAAGCTTACAACCTAGCGCTGGAGCTTACCAAAGCTATTCGGAACTCGTCAACCCAAAACCCGGAGCTAGAAAAACATGTCAGAACTAACCAACATAAGTCAAACCTATGAAAACATATCGGAGCTTAACAAAGACATGCCGGAGCTATCAAATACATGTCGGAGCTAAAGAAAAAGCTCACCGGAGCTACCCAAAAACATGTCGGGCCTAGACAAAGAAAGTCAGACCTTACATCGGACCTTGCTAAAGCTCGGACCTAGAGTCGGACCTTGTTAAAAAGGTGTTTTGGTAGTATTCAAAATTTTTATTGCCATAGCCAATGTATTCAACACACATAGGTCTCACAACTGGAAGAAGGATCGGGTCATCATTGCAGTGGTGGAGCACGACAGGTTGGAGCTGCCCCAAGGACTCACCAACGTTGACACCGATGTCTGGAATGTAGTTCCGAAGCTATCGGATGCATTTAACCCTATCCTGACCAGGATCCGAGAATGGGTGGAGGGTGGAGTGACCCACCAGATGGTCTTTAGAAATTTCATGGTGAACAGGTGGGCTCCGCTGAGGAGAAGGGAGAAGCTCTCCTGGTGTTGGAGGGTTTATTCCGGCAATTCTCCCGATACTACCATTGGTAGCTCAAGGAGTTGTAGTTCGGTATTGGGTGCGCAGAGATTCCAAAGAATATGGCAAATGGACACAAGGATTTACGTGGTTCGGGCCGCCTGAGCGTAATACCCTACTCCACGGGATGTGTAGCTGTTGTATTGAGCGTCTAAGAGCTTTCAGTCATAGACTGTATGTGTGTCTCCGGGCCTCCCCTCGTGTATCGTCGACTAGTCCTTTTATAGTACAAGGACTGGTCATTACACCGTTAGCCTGGCCCGACATGTGGCCCTGGCGGTTACTAATGTTTAATACATAATTAATGATATTAATTACCCTTAATAGTGTGGTAACGGGATTAATATGGTATTAAGGGCCTGCTGATCTTGTGTCATTAATATGGTATTAATGACATTTAATTAGGTCTTGAAGTCTTTGATTGCCCCTTGGAGGTCCGAGTCGGTGGGGGTTCACCAGCTTGATTGCCAAGGTTGAAGGTCCGGCGGTTTGGACACGTGGCAGCTTCGGAGGTATTCGTCTAGGACAGGTAGGTCTGGTGCAGATGTACACGTGTCGATACTGAAGCTTCCCTCAGGCAGAGGTTAGGTCTAGGGGTTCCGTACAAGTGTTTAACTCGGAGCGATCCCCATGTGTGGGGTATAGCTCCGGCTGTAGTCTACATGTGGTAGTACCGGAGCTAACCATAAATGGGAGGCATGCCCAGTCCCGTATGAAAAGTGGGGCCTTCGCAGGTCTTCAACTCAGTCAGGTAAAGTCTCTTTGGTCTTTTTGTAGTCCCAAGGGGTATACGGTACGCAGGGTACCGACAGTGGTCCCCTTGGCCCACCTCCAGGAGAGACCTTTTGGAAGGAGTCGTTTTGCCAGAGGTGGATCCATCCTTCGATTTTTGTATTGTGTCTTCAAGGATCTTCAGATGTGCTGTTGGCAGTAGTTCGTAGTTAAACCACCATCGCGTGGCATATCCTGGATGCGGCGGGTGAGATCTTAGTGTGCGGATCTCACGCAATTGAATGTCGCTGGTTCTCGATATGAAAATCATATCGGTTCCGCGCGTCTTGTCAGGCCGTCGCCTTCGGGTTTCCCACCTTTAATGATGACAACCGTTCGCCTGGGTAAGGACCTCGACTTGATCGTCGGGGTGGCCCCAGGCCCCCTTGTCATTGCCGGGGTGATGTTTTTGACTTGTACCGTCGGCTCCCCCGTGGTTTCCATCCAAGCGTTGCGGGGGCTTACTTAAGAAGGAAAGCAGGCACCTTTTGGGGGTTCTTTAGGCCTTCATTTGATCTTGCGCTCAAACCTTCCAAACTTTCGCTTGCTTTTCATCTCTAGCCCCGCTTGTGCTATGATGGAGTTGGGTCTCCGCAAGAGCCGACTCAAGACCGACGGCAACTTGAAGAAGGTCCGGCCCTCATGGGGTGGTCCAGTGACTTCTTCAATCACCAGGTCCGTGCCGACAAGCTTCCGTTCGAGAAGGAGCACGCCGGTGAAATGGTGTACTTCTCCGCGTACGCCATGGTGGGATTGATCCCCACCCTTTTCTTTTTTTTTCTCTTGATGCTGCTAGATTTCTATGGTCTGCAGCTGTACCACCTTGGCCCCCACTCCATTCTTTTGGTGTCGATCTTTGTCCACTTCTGCGAGATGCGGGTGGGTATTCCCCCCTGCGTCAAGCTCTTCCGCACCTTCTTCACCATACACACCATCGGAAAGAGTGATGAGTACCTTGGATTCTATTACTTTGTGAAGCGCAAGAAGTGCCCGCACAAGTACTTGCGGTCCTTCCCTTCTGGCAAGTGGGACGACTGGAAGAAGGATTGGATCATCATCAGGGCAGAGGAGCATGAGAGGCTGGAGTTGCCCGCAGGCCTCCCCAACATCGACACCGAAGCTTGGAGCGAAGTTCCGGTGTTGTCGGACGCCTTCAACCCTGCTCTGACTAGGATCCACCAGTACGTGGAAGGAGGGGTGACTCCTCAGGCGGTATTTTGCAATTTCCTGGCCAACAGGTGGGCTCCGCTGAAGAAGAGGGAGAAGCTTGCTTGGGCCCTCAACAGCGTGATGGACGATGACCGGATCGAAACCGCTTTGAAGTACAACCTGGAAGGCGCAACCTTGGAGCTCACCTGAAGAAGTTCTAGCACGGCATCAACATCGAGGGAGACTACTTGTCTTCGCCGGTGGCTTTTCTCACTCTGAACATGGAAGTAGAGTTCAGTAGGGAGCTTCGACGTAAGATGCCGGTGCTTGATGACCTTGGTGTCGTCGAGAGGCATTTGACCTCCGGGTTGGTGATCTCCGGGGCCTCCGAGGGTGGTCCTCCCTCTGTCCCGGAACAGAGAGTTGATGTTTCGGGGAAGAGCAAAGAGTTGGCCGAGCCCTCGAGTCGGAAAAGGAAGTTGAAGCTTTCTGATGGAAGGTCCGTCAGGCCTGCTCCTTCCCCAGCGGCTCCATCTCCCCGAAGGGGGAGGTCTTCAACGGCGACATCCACTCCAGCATCGGCATCTCCTCGGGGTGCCAGTTTCGGCTGTATGGCTACAGTACCAGGACCATTTGAAGGTTTTGGGTCCGGATGTTCTTCCCGATCGAGGGGAGCCTCGACCAAAGCAGCACCGACGGTTGCGGCGAGTTCCAAGGAACCTTCCGGAACATATATGCCAGTGGCGCCTGGATCCAGTCCTGAGCGTCTGGAGAAGAGGTTCCGTGGTAACTGGTGCGGAAACTTTCCGAGGTAATTTTGTTTTTTACCTTAGTTAGTTCTTTTGGGTTGTAACTGTGTTTTGAGTTTCTTCGTCCTTCATCTGCAGTGTCCCCAAGAAAAGGACTGAAGCTCCGGCTCCTGCGACAGCAACTGATGTTGTGGAGACAGAAGCTCCAGCTCCAATTCCAGTGTCGCCCCAAGGGGTGGCTGAGGCTGCGACAGCTCTGATGCCGGCTGTCGTGGTCTTGGACCTTGACTCATCCCCAGAGGCTCCCGTGGTAGCGCCGGACCACAGGATTGAATATGCACTAGGGGCACCTGCCCCGGAGATTGGAGCTCCAGGTTTGGATGCTAAAATGGTGGACGCTCCGGCTTCAGAACCGGAGATATCTATGACTCCTTCCCTGGAGCCGGATGTCGTTGAAACCCTGGCGGTGCAGCCGTTGTTTGATGCTGCCCCGGCGGTAGAGCCGGTGGTTGATGAAGCTCCGCCACCTGAGCCGGTTATCGAAGAAGTTCCAGCGATAGAGCCGGTTGCTGCAGAAGTTCTGGCGGTAGGGCCGATGGTCGGAGAGGTTCCGGCGCCTAAACCAATCGCTGCAGAGGTGCCAGCGCCCGAGCCTATGATGGTCGAAGTGTCAGCGCCTGGGCCGATGGTGGAGGAGGAGCCAGCATCAGAGCCGGAAATGGCTTCAGCTCCGACCGAACCTTCAACACCTACCCTGGAGGTGGTGATCCCGGAGGTGCCCTCGCTCGAGCAAGGGTGCCTAGATGAAGTTGCTGCCCCCCCCCCCCCCCCCCCCGCTTGAGGGACCAGTTGTTGTCGACCTGGCGGCGGGGCCTTTAGAGCCAACTCTGGAGGTTGAAGCTTCTGTAGCAGGACCTTCCTCGACGGCGGTCGAGGCTATTCTGAAGGGCAGCCCCAGTGCCATGGAAGCTCAGGGAACCGCTCTTGTAGAGTGGGACCCAATTTTTGTCACGGAGAACCCACTGGAACTGGTAGAGATGGCCCCGGTAGGTCTGGACCCGATCCCTCTGTCGTTGTCTATTGACAACGCCTGCTCCAATCTTTGCCAGGTTCATCTAGCTTTTTACCATGACAGTAAGGCTCTCGAGGAGGAGTGTCAAACTCTTAGGAGGTGGCACAATCGGCTCCACTTTGAGACCAAGCTGGCGCAGTCGAGGCTGGCTGACGACAAAGAGTGGGTGAGGAAGGGGAAGGTCCGCCTGGAGTTTTGGGGTAAACTGCTAAATGAGAGGGAAAGCATGACGCGATCCCTTGACAACCAGTCCCGAGCCATCTATGAGGAGGCCAAGGCTGCTAATAGCGCAGCGGATGATCGCCAAGAGAGGCTCGACGCCATCCACACAAGTCCCGTTAAGTGTCGGAAGGCTCTTGAGGAGCGGGAAAGAAAGCTCGAGGATGAAGAGCAGAAACTCCTGGAGCTGTGGGACGACGTTGTGAAGAGGGAAGAAGAGCTTACTCAGAGGCTAACTCTGGGTGACAAGAGTCTCGAGGAGCGCACCAAGAAATTGGATGAGCGCTGCGAGAGAGAGGAGAAGAAGGCCTGGCAGCGAGGACAGGAACTCCACAGGAGGGAAACTCACGTTGCTGCCAGGGAGAAGAAGGTACGGGGCCGAGAGAAGGACCTGGTTAACCGCCGGAATGAGATCCATCTTCGGGAGGAAGAGCTTAGTAAACTCAAAAGGCAGGTTGCTGAAAAGATTCAGTAGAACGCCAAAGAGGTGGAGCGTCTTGCTCGGGAGAACTCGGAGCTTGCGGCGGTCATAAGATCCTTGGAGGAGATGCGAAGCGGCAGGGTTGTGGAGTCCCAATAAGTTTGGGACTTCCTGGTCAAAGCCAACAACGCGCTGACGCCAATGGGTTTTAGTCCAGTGCGTCTGGATGATTCGGAACCGGAGCTAGACCAGGCGTTGCAGGCGTTGAGTTCGGCAGGCAACAAGCCCACCAAGATGGGTGATGTCATTGCGGACCAGCTGGAAACTGAGGGACAATCCCTGGCCAAGAGCTTCGCAGAATTTATTCTGTCGTGCTACACGAGCCGGGACCCCCAATTCTCCCTGGACCCGGTGCTCCAAGGCCCCATCATCGGAGAGGGAGAAGCTGCCCAGGCCAACATTTCTGAGGTTGCCCAGAAGGTTGCCTCATTCTTCCATAGGTTCTAGAAACATCTCTTTGTAGCTCCCGCTTGTATTCTCTCTTCTTCTTCTTCAATTTTGTAATCTCTTGTCTCCAGATGAATGAAATCCATGTTTTTTTATGAATTTCATTTTTTGTCTTCAACACTTTTGTCCCACTTGGCCCCCTAGTAGATGTACACAATTTGATTGTGAACAAGTACCAAGAGGATGTAACAGTTGTTGAAAACTCGCGTGCTTCAGACTTGTAGAGCGTAGGTCCGAAGTCTTCGGTAGTGAAGGCTCCTTGAGGTTGTCAGAGCTTAAGGGCTCCGACCTTGAACATCATTGGAGCTTGGTAGCTGCAGCAGTGGACTCCATCAACACGTAGTGTCGACAGTTAGTCCTCTGGAGTCTTCCCACCATCTTTTGTTCATTTTGATGGCTAGTCCCATGGTTTTACCAAAACTGAGTAGCTCCAGCGATGCTTGCTATCAATGTTTAAAACATCGACTACAAGACTTCTAGGGAGTGTCGGAGCTTTAGTAGTTCCAGCCGAATTCACCATCATCATGAGATCTTTATTTTTCCTGCACACTGAAGTCTAGAAAAATAGTAAAATTCATTTCCTATCTATAACTCAGTTGTGACTTATTATTCTCATAAGAAATTTTTAGGCCGAGCGCAACTCTTCATACAATCAAGTGCACCGAGTTGTTTTCTCCAGGTCCAATTGTTTTCAGGACCCGCCTTACCTCGGCCTGCCAGGTTGTAGGTAGGGTGGCGTACTTAGGGTGCAGGACCAGGCTAAGTCGATAGAACACTTCGGACCTAGATTGGCTAGCAGCATCCAGGCAAGTGAACCATTCAACAATGTGAAAACTCGAAGGAATTAACAATGCGACTGAAGTTGTACATGAATTTGTCGATCTAAAAAATTCTTGAGAATCGCACAACTTTGTTATAGACAAGAAAGAGAAAAATAAAAAATATTGAGCTTGTACAAAGTAAATGCACGTGGAGTCTGTTTTCACACAAAAATGTCTTTCATTATAGGTCCGGAGTACAGGGGAAACAAGTACACCCTTAGGGTACAGAACAAGGCTGAGTGTGTTTGGTTTCCTGTTTGACCCAAGGTAGCAAGCTAACTTTTTGTTCTGAGACTGTGACAAGTGTTGCCTGAACTCTACGGACCTTCCAGAGAAGGTCCGGCTGTTCTCCTGGAGGAGCTACCCGACTCTGTACAATGACTCTATAACATACTTCTCATGTAACTACAGACTCACCTTCGTGATATTTAAGCGTAAAACTTACGAAGGTGCTCAATGTTCCAAGGATTAGGGAGAGGTGTCCCATCCTCGATTGCCGAGCGAACGCATCTGGGACGGGATACTTTAATCACTCGGAAGGGTACTTCCAAGCTGGGGGAGAGTTTATTTAACCCTTCTCTGGACTGTATTCTCCGTAGCACCAGATCGCCTTCCTCGAGCTGTCGGCTGTGAACATGCCTTTGGTGATAGCGCCGGAGAGCTTGACGGTATCGGGCATTCTGAACAGCTGCTCGACACCTTCCCTCTTCAAGGAGGTCAAGGTCTTCACGCCGGAGCTGGTCCTGCGTGGCATCGTTGAAGGTCCGAACCCGGAGCGACCCCAAGGTGATTTCTGGAGGAAGGACTGCTTCAGCTCTATACACCAGGAAGAAGGGTGTCTCTCCAGTTGACCAGTTTGGAGTTGTCCGGTTGGCCCATAGCGTGGGCGGAAGCTCTTCAATCCAGTTGGCTCCATGTTTTTTCAGACGCTCAAATGTGCGCGTCTTGGGTCCTTTTAGGATTTCTGCATTTGCTCTCTCGGCTTGGCCATTACTTGCCGGGTGAGCTACGGAAGTGTAGCTGACTTGGATGCCGAGGTCTTTGCAATATCCTCGGAATGCAGAGCTTGTGAATTGAGTCCCATTATCGGTTATGATTTTGTTTGGGACTCCAAATCTGCATACAATGGACTGTAAGAAATTGATGGCTGATTGCTTGTTTATTGTCACAACAGGAGTTGCTTCCGGCCATTTGGTGAATTTGTCAATGGCGACGTACAGGAACTTGTAACCTCCGACGGCTCTTGGGAAAGGTCCCAAGATATCCATCCCCCACACAACGAAAGGCCATGTAGGAGGCATCATTTGTAGAGGTTGGGCCGGTGTGTGAGTTTGTTTTGCATGATACTGGCATGCTTCACATTTCTTCACCAGCTCAGTAGCATCTTGGAGTGCTGTAGGCCAGTAAAAGCCATGCCAAAAGGCTTTGCCGACCAGCGTGCGGGAAGATGCGAGGTTCCCACACTCGCCTCCATGGATTTCTGCGAGGATCTCGCAGGCTTCTTCCCTTGTGATGCACCGCATTAGGACGCCGTTAGCACCGCGCCGGTTGAGATCCCCTTCTACCAGCGTGTATCTTTTAGCCAATCTGACTATCTGGTCAGCGGATACATCATCTTCAGGAAGGAAATTGTCTTTCAAGTAGCTTCGGATCTTTGAGATCCATGTATCAGAGTTAGCTTGAGCATTTGAGTTTTGCGTGCTGGGTTGCTCAGAGCTTCCGACAGCACCTACGACCCTTGATGGCTGCCATGGTAACAGGGCCATCGGGACCACCAGCTTCAGGATGCTGGTCTCACCCCCTTCGCTCAGTTCGGCAGGCTGAGCTGTCGGTTTAGACAACCTCCGAACGAAGGTTCCATCGGGAGCCGGAGCTCCGATTGACACTTTCATCGATTGTTCGTCAGCTTCAGCGTTATGGAGACGCTGTATATGGTGGAGGTCTAGGACTTCGAAGTCCTTCTGAAGCCTCTGGACTTCAAGGAGATAAGCAGCTAGTTGGGGATTGTTGCAGGAGCATTCACCCTTCACCTGTTTAATGATGAGCTATGAATCTCCCTTGACCAACAGCTGCTTGACACCATATGATAGTGCCACCTTTAGTCCGTAAATGAGTGCTTCATACTCTGTTATGTTGTTGGTCGCCTTGAAGTCAAGGTGCACCATGTATTTAACCTTCTCCCCGGTCGGAGTGAGGAGAAGGACTCCAGCTCTGGGCCCCTGCTTCTGCATGGAGCCGTCAAAGTAGAGAGTCCAGTGAGGCTCAGTGAAGACCGGAGTCTTGAGTTCCGGCTTCTGCTCATTGGGGCCCCTAGGGTTTTATGGAGAGGGGGTCCATTCCGCCACAAAGTCCGCCAATGCTTGACTTTTGATTGCCTGTCTTGGGACGAATTCAAGGTCAAACTCGACCAATTCCGCTGCCCACTTTGCAATGTTCCCAGTGGAGTTGGGATTAAGCAATATTGCTCGCAGTGGATATGAAGTCACCACCAAGATCTTGTGAGCTTGGAAATAGTGTCGGAGCTTCCTGGAAGCAATAAGAACTGCGTATAGCAGTTTATGTACTTCCAGGTACAGAGTTTTGGCATCCTGGAGTACTTCACTGATGAAGTACACTGGGCGTTGGACTGTCCGGACCCTCCCAGAGGGGCCCGGAGCTTCCTTCTCATCGACCCGAACCCTCCTGGAGGGGTCCAGACCTTCTTCGGGGATCGTCGGGTCCTTGTTGGAGGAACCTAGAGCTTCTTCAGGAGTGACCTGGACCCTCCCAGGGGGGTCCGACTCTTCTTGCTCAACAAGAGTAACTCCTTGTTGACTCGAGTCTGGGGGTTGGGACCCAAGCTCACCTTATGGGACCTCCTGACTCTCCCGGAGGGGTCTAGATTCCTGAGCTTGTAACGGTTCTGGTCTCTCCGCAACCAGAACCATGCTGACAACTTCGTCAGTTGCCGAAATGTAAAGCAGTAAAGGCTCACCAGGGTTCGGAGCTACCAAGGTTGGTAGAGTGGTGAGGAGCTGCTTTAGCTCTTGGAAGGCCTTTTCTGCTTCTTCAGACCACTGGAATAATCCAAACTTCCTCAATAGCTTGAAGAAGGGTAGTGCTCGTTCTGCCAGTCTTGAGATGAACCGGCTGAGGGCGTCCAGACATCCAGTCAGCTTCTAGACATCCTTGATGCGGGCTGGTGGACACATTGTAGGATCGAAGATCACGTGAAAAGCTACCAGAGGGGGGGTGAATGGTAGATTTAAAAATCTTACGTAGCGGAAACAATTAATCCCCAACCCCTTCGGCAAAAAAAACAATCTGTTAAAGAAATCGTGTGTGAGACTAATCTAAACGTATTTCACTGTGACAAAAGTGATAGATATCAGAGAGAATCAAGTCACGAATACAACACAAGAAGAATCACTCAAATCCTTCGAGAAAAACTCAAGTTATGATCGAAAGATCGAACAAAGGTCAATCTGTCCTACCCGAGAAAAACAGTTCTGGAACGCTGCAAAGAAACTCGTGTAGATCATAGACCACAAATCCAATGACCGTGAAATTTTGACAGATGATAGATAATCAAGTTGTGAAGACAACCCAAAAATAATCATGTCAATTGGATCTATAAAACTCGAGTTATGATAAAACCACCGACGAAAGGTAGTGCTGTCCATAAACTCGACGAGTAAAACTTGTCTGGAACAAGTCAGACGAACAAGGCACAAAAGTTCCTTCAAACTACAAAATTTATTCAATAGAACACAAGAGGAACAGCCCCAAAGTCGTGCACCACGAGCTCTGGACTCCCTTGCTTATATAACCAGCTCGAAAGCCAACTCAACTTAGATCAGGAACCTAATCTTACTCTGTTCACGAATCGTAACTTTCCATAACTGCTTAGGATTCTTCTATACGCAGATAGAGGCAATCTTAAGACTTCCAAACACCTTAGGAACGTATCACACATTCCTAAACAACTAAAATTCGTGCACCACACGAAATCCTATCATAACCAACTCAAATCTTTCCATATTTGAGTCAAACCCGACTTAGCCGCAGCCTGAGTCCATAACCTAGTCGGTTGGACCTTTCCGACCAACTCTTTACATCCACATCTCTTCATCACGTCTCGGAACCATGCACTCCTTGCACACGTGCAAACATCTTCCAATGACGTCCATGATACCTTCACATGCATTGTTCTTTATTTAGTCATACTGCACAACCTCCTGATCAGCTCAACCACAATTCCTCCTGAATTTGGTTGTTGGAACCTCATCTCCTCCCTGAGACTAGTCCAATGGATCCCATCACCAGCCATGTCTTGAACTCAAGCAACACCTGCACATGAATAAACAACCAATCCATACGAGCCCAAGTCCTCGACTAGACTCAAGTTAGTTCCGAACACAACACCTTACGTGAGAACCTCACATAAGCTTGTTGCAAAACCACAGTAACACGATATCATCCATGTCAACCAAAAACGCACCAAAGACTTAGCAAATGAATAGTAAGGAATCTTTCCAGAGATGTAAAGCAAGTACGAAACATTGCAAATGAAAAACAGAAGCATTGCAGTCAAGTTCTGGACCTTGCCAAAGCAACCCGGACCTTGAGCCAGAGCTAACAAAAACTAGTCGAAGCTAGTAAACCCAAAAGCCTATGCCATTTGACAATCAGAAGCTTAAGGACATGGTTTTAGTCATACACAACTTCTTCCAAGTTCATATCTAAGTGCAATGATAAGCCATCTCAAAAGAAGAAGTGCGATGCATGCATATTCTCTTGATCTTTTCTCAATTTATATTTGTTTATAAAAACTCAACATGTGAGTTGATTACTTGATTAATTCTTAATGATTAAAAGCACTTGTGAACATGTAACAAGTTCAAAACAGCAAGAAAGTTCGACCATGACCAGTTTTAGTGTAAGTAATTATTCCAATTACTAGACATGGCAAAAACTACAAAATGTATAACACGAGTAATGTAGTAAGAACTTTCAGCATGTAAAAGGAATCACAAAGTCATATATGTATGAAATACTATGCTCATATTATTTTAATTTCAGATTCACACATAGACTTCCCAAGTTTCAAAACTCCCCCTCAATTTAAGCCATGAGGATGCATAACCCCTATTTCACTACGAATGTAACAAAAACGAGGGAAATCCAAAGGTTTTGTAAAAATGTCAGCCAATTATTGTTCGATATCTACATGGTGAAGCACAATGTTTCCTTTTTCAACATTATCTCGGAGAAAGTGATACCTAATGTCAATGTGCTTAGTTCTAGAATGTTGCATGGGGTTTTTAGCAATGCAAATGGCACTAGTTTTATCACAGAACAATGGAACACTATCTAGATCAACCCTATAGTCCTTAAGTGTTTGAAAAATCCAAAGAATTTGTGAGCAAGCACTAGCAGCAGCTACATATTCAGATTCGGCTGTGGATTGTGCAACTGAATTTTGTTTTCTAGAGGACCAAGCAACAAGAGAATTACCAAGAAAATGACAAGCACCGGAAGTACTTTTCCTATCAATTCTACAACCCCCAAAATCAGCATCCGAAAAAGCTTTCAAAGTAACGGTTGAGGAAGAAGGAAGAAAAATTCCAAGTTCTTGAGTTCCATGTAAGTACTTGAGAATACTTTTGACGACTTGACGATGTGAAGCACGTGGGGAAGCTTGAAACCGTGCACAAAGACATACGCTGAATTGTATGTCCGGTCTTGATGCCGTGAGGTATAAAAGTGATCCGATCACACTTCTATATTCTTTTTGATCCACGGGTTCACCATCTTCATCAAGTCCAAGTGTTGTTGCTGTTCCCATTGGTGTCCGAAGAGGCTTGCTTTTGTCCATGTTGAAGTGCCTTAGGAGATCTTTTGTATACTTCGTCTGATGCACAAAGGTACCCTCCTTGGTTTGCTTGATTTGCAGCCCCAAAAAATAAGTGAGTTCACCTATCATACTCATTTCAAATTCGGAACACATCATTGCTGAAAACTTGGACACAAGAACGTGAGAAGCACAACCAAAGATAATATCATCCACATACACTTGAATGAATAATGACTCATTGCCATGCTTAAGCACAAAAAGAGTTTTATCAACCTTGCCCATGGTAAACCCTTTTTCAAGTAAGAATGTTTTTAACCTATCATACCATGCTCTAGGGGCTTGTTTGAGACCGTACAAGGCTTTGGACAGTTTGTAAACATGATTAGGAAAATCTGGATTTTCAAAAACAGATGGTTGTTTCACATAAACCTCCTCATCTATGTAGCCATTAAGAAAAGCACTTTTAACATCCATTTGATATAGCTTAAAACCATTTGATGCAGCAAAAGCTAGCAAAATTCTTATGGCTTCTAATCTAGCAACAGGAGCAAAAGTTTCATCAAAATCTAGACCTTCAACTTGAGTGAAACCTTGAGCAACCAATCTAGCCTTATTCCTAACCACAACCCCATCCTCACTTTGTTTATTTTTGAATACCCATTTAGTTCCAATTAAAGTGTGACCTTGAGCTGGAGGTACAAGTTTCCAAACATTATTTCTTTCAAAATGTTCTAACTCTTCTTGCATGGCAATAATCCAAGATTCATTAGTGAGTGTGTGTGATATATCTATGGGTTCAAAAGAAGCAACAGAAGCAGAATGAGCATAAGAGTTTGGATCACAAAACCTGGACCGTGTGACTCGTTCGTGCAAGCTTCCAATCATCTGTTGTGGGGGATGATCTTTATAAAACCGTAGGGGAACAGATGTCTCACAAGCTTCTTCTTCTTCATGTTCATCACAAATCGATGAGCTTGTGACTTGAGGATGATTTGAATCAGCATTGAAGGTTGTCGTGCTGGTTGAGAATTAACATCCAGAGCTGAACCAAAGTCTTTAGGTGCTGAATTTTCGGGCAACAGCTCCAATTCTTCCTCATCTTCAACGAAAATGCCCCCCCCTGCGGATATGGATCTAGACCTGCAATGTTAGAGCTAGTACCTGGGCTAGCTTCATCAAAAGGCACTTCACAAGTCTCCACAATTTTGTTAGTGTCGAGTAAAAACACACGGTAGCCTCTAATATGAGATGGATAACCAAGAAACATGCCATCAATGGATCTAGGTTCAAATTTATCAAGATTACCATGTTTCCTAACAAAGCATTTGCAACCAAAGACCCGAAAGTGTGTAACACTAGGCCTATGTCCAAACCAGAGCTCATATGGTGTTTTACATAGCTTAGCACGCAAGAAAACACGATTTGAGACATAACAAGCGGTTGCTAAGGCATCAACCCAAAATTTCCTAGGAGTTTGATATTCATCAAGCATAGTCCTAGCCATCTCAACTAAAGTTCTATTCTTTCTTTCTACAACACCATTTTGTTGAGATATATATGGTGAAGAAAATTGATGATCTGTTCTATTTTCAGCACAAAAGTGATCAAAAGATTGTTTTTTAAATTCAGTTCCATTATCACTTCTAATTGCTTTTAAAGATCCTGGGTGATCAATTGATAATCTAAGAAATAAAGTTCTAAAGTGACTAAAAGCTTCATTCTTAGACGCCATAAAGTAAACCCAAGAGTATCTAGAATAATCATCAACAATCACAAGAACATATCATTTACCTCTAAAGGATTGAACACGTGAAGGTCCTATGGTGTCAAGGTGCAAAAGTTGACCCGGTTCAGTTGTCATGATCATTGTGAGAGGAGTATGTGAACATGCAACCATCTTAGCATGTCTACAAGAAGAGCACACAATTTCTTTGTCCCCTTTAAGCTTAGGCAGCCCACGTATGCGATCAAGAGCACTAACATGCGTTAGGTGATCAAAGCCTATGTGACCAAGTCTACGATGCCAAAAATATAGGTCCTTTGAATCATTAACAACTAGACACCTATGCTTAGAGGAAGACATATCAAAATCAGCTTTAAAAGCTCTTCCAAACCGAGACATGTTAAAAATAAGCTCACTATTTGAACCTACAACTTTGCAGCAGAATTTATAGAAAATAATTTCCAGATTTTCATCTAGCAATTGTGAAACAGAAAGCAAGTTGTATTTCAAATTTTTGACAAGTGCCACATCCTTCAAAGTGTAGTGATCATTTACTCTAACCGAACCCTTAGCAATTATAGGAGTTGAAGAATAATCGGCAAAAGTAACATTCTCTACACATGACACAAAAGAGAGGGAGGAGAACCAGTCTTTGTTACCGGTCATGTGGCGTGAGCAACCATAATCCACAATCCAAATGTTCTCCTTCCTGAAACGTGTAACCTACATAGAAGCATAATACGTCGATGACTCAATACTGGGGTTAGTCAAAAGGCATTTAGGAATCCAGTACTGAGTCACGCGACGTGCAGCAGGAAAAACACGCGAAAGCTGAGACAAAACAGCATGTTTATAAGTCAAAGTTTGAGATTTTTTATTCTTAACTACTGACCTATAAGGTGTCACTTGTGTAGCGCAAAAATCAGTAGCTTCGGAGGCAAAAACTGAAGGTCCGGAGGTAAACTTTGAATGTTTTTGACTCAAAACAGCAGGTTGTACATTCGGTTCAATATGTGCAGCAAATTTTGCATGAAAGTTATGAGATCTAGCAACCATTCTTTCCCTTTTCTTTTGTTTAGCTAGTCTATAACAAAAATCTATGACATGACCATCTCTACCATAGTAGGTACAATGAAATTTAACTTTGTGTTCATGCCTAGATGAGCAAACAACATTTTTATTTGAAACCGAATGAGACAATACTCCTGCAGATTTGAAAACCACTTCTTTTTTTATAGGAACTGTTTGAATCAAACCACTTCCTAATGACTTTACACTTTTAGGTGGATGTGCCTTAGCATGAGCATGAGAATCAAAACCTAAACCAGCTTTATCATTGCAAGACTTGGATGAATTCATCAGCAAGTTTAGGTTCTTATTCCCATTACAAAACCGATCAAATGTCTTATGCATGTTATCAAGTTTATTGGACAGATCAAGGCAATTTTCACATGAAGTTTTTCCTTTTAATTTGCAATTGAAACAATATTTAACTTCATGACAACGTAAAGCATTGTTCAATATAGAGATTTCATTCATAGCATCTTGCAGTTTCTTATCAAGATCATCACAACTAGAACAATGCAAATCAATTGTAGAACAAGAAGCATCTTTTAAGTTTCCAATATTAAGTGCAGCAAGTTGTTTGTTCTTTTCAATTTCAAGTTCAAGTTTATCAAGTGTGGAGGTATGTGCATTTCTTAGGGAGGACAATTGTTCATATATTAAGTCACATGAGGAACAAGAATCATCACTAGGAATCAAGGATTTCAAACGATTAATTTCAGATTCTAGTGACTCAATTTTAATAGCATTGTCCCTAAGATTTTTGTCCTTTTTCTTAACAATAACAGTGGCACGAGAAATAGCATCACACATTTCTTCGCAAGTAGGACATACCTCTTCATTGTTGCTGTTGTGTTCTGCCTCCTCCATACTTGATCTTGACTTGCTTGCCATGAAGCACAAGTTTGCCAAATCATCTTCATCACTTCCAATGTCCATGTCGCTTGAGCCAAGTTCCTGGAGTGCTGAGATAAAACTGTTCACCAGTTGGCGACCTGTAAAGCCCTTCTTTTTCTTCTTATCGTTTGTTGAGGAGTGCTTCGTTCTTGTTTTCTTTTCATCTCGGGAGGTAGGACCTGAAAGGTTAGGGCAATCTGAACGAAAATGTCCTGTATTACCACATTCGAAGCATCATTGAGGTCCGGAGCCTCCTCTCCTTCTAGTTCTCACATTTTGCAATGCTTTTGAGAACCTCGTAGAGAGAAGTGCTAGCTCCTCCTCTGGAAACTCCTCAATCTGTTCAAGGGTTAGAGAGGACAACAAAGCAAGTGTACCACAAGATGAAGATTGGCCGGAGCTAGGCATATCATGTTGAGAAACAAAAGCAATAGACTTGTTGGGGTTCTTACGTGATATTATGTCAATTTCATGAGTTTTTAGCTTGGAATATAGCACATCTAAAGTAAGTGTACTCATGATAGTAGATTCACGAATAGATGTGACTTTCATCTCCCAAATTGACATATCTAATGCAATTAGCAATTGTCTAGCATTTTCAGCATCTGAAAAATTTACATTCACGCTATGCAAGTTACTGAGAATTTTATTAAAGCGAGCAAAGAGGTCATCAATGGACTCACCGGGTTGCATCTCGAAGCACATGTATTCTTTCTTGAACATGTCCTGTCTTACCTCCTTTATCGTGTTGGATCCTTCGTGGTAGTCACAAAGTGCTTTCCACACATCGTATGCAGATCGGAGGAGCGCAACACGGTCGAAGTCGCTTTGAGTTAATCCTTGTATGATCAAGTTCCGAGCCTTGTTGTTGTTATCGACATCTCTCAGATTTGTAGCTGTAACTTGATCATTTGAGGGCACTTCGTAAGGCTTGTATACCTTCTCCTATATTGCAAAGCCTTGTGCCTGGATGAAAGCCTCCATGCGTGCCTTCAAACCTGAAAATCAATACCAGCAAACACACAAGGTTTGGCGGAGTACTTCTCCATGATGATTAGTCAAAAAACACGTGCAAATCACAAATATTAGAGCACCGTGGCTCTGATACCAATTGTAGATCGAAGAGCTCATGAAAAGATACCAGAGGGTGGGGTGTGAATGGTAGATTTAAAAATCATATGCAGCGGAAACAATTAAACCCCAACCCCTTCGGCAGAAAAAATGATCTGTTAAAGAAATCGTGTGTGAGACTAATATAAACATATTTGACCGTGACAAAAGTGATAGATATCAGAGATAATCAAGTCACGAAGACAACACAACAAGAATCACTCAAATCCGTCAAGAAAAACTAAAGTTATGATCAAAAGATCGAACAAAGGTCAATCTGTCCTACCCGAGAAAAACAGTTCTGGAACGCTGCAAAGAAACTCGTATAGATCATAGACAACAAATCTAATGACCGTGAAATTTTTAAAGATGATAGAGAATCAAGTTTTGAAGACAACCCAAAAATAATCACGTCAATTGGATCTATAAAACTCGAGTTATGATAAAACCACCGACGAAAGGCAGTGCTGTCCAGAAACTCGACGAGTAAAACTTGTCTGGAACAAGTCAGACGAACAAGGCACAAAAGTTCCTTCAAACTACGAATTTTATTCAATAGAACACAAGAGGAACAGCCCCAAAGTCGTGCACCACGAGCTCTGGGCTCCCTTGCTTATATAACCAGCTTGAAAGCCAACTCAACTCAAATAAGGAACCTAATCCTACTCTGTTCATGAATCATAACTTTCCATAACTGCTTAGGATTCTTCTATACGCAGATAGAAGCAATCTTAAGACTTACAAACACCTTAGGAACATATCCCACATTCCTAAACAACTCAAATTCGTGACCCACACGAAATCCTATCATAACCAACTCAAATCTTTCCATATTTGAGTCAAACCTGACTCAGTCGCAGCCTGAGTCGATAACCTAGTCGGTTGGACCTTTCCGAACAACTCTTTATGTCCACATCTCTTCATCATGTCTCAGAACCATGTAGCCACGTCCATGCACTCCTTGCACACGTGCAAACATCTTCCAATGACGTCCATGATACATTCACATGCATTATTCTTGATTCAATCATACTGCGCAACCTCCTGATCAGCTCAACCACAATTCCTCCTGAATTTGGTTGTTGGAATCTCACCTCCTCCCTGAGACTAGTACAATGGATCCCATCACCAGCCATGTCTTGAACTCAAGCAACACGTGCACATGAATAAACAACCAATCCATACGAGACCAAGTCCTCGACTTGACTCAAGTTAGTTCCGAACACAACACCTTACGTGAGAACTTCACATAAGCATGTTGCAAAACCACAGTAACACGATATCATCCATGTCAACCAAAAACGCACCAAAGACTTATCAAATGAATACTAAGCAATCTTTCCAGAGATGTAAAGCAAGTACGAAACATTGCAAATGAAAAACAGAAGCATTGTGGTCAAGTTCTGGATCTTGCCAGAGCAACCCGGACCTTGAGCTGGAGCTAACAAAAACTAGTCGGAGCTAGTAAACCCAAAAGACGGAGCTAGAAGAATCAACTCGGAGCTTAGAAAAAACACGCCGGAGCTATCCAAAACAAGCCAAACCTACCATCGGACCTTGCTGTAGCTCGGTGCTAGAGTCGGACCTTGATAAAAAGATGTTTTGGTGATATTCAAAACTTTTATCGTCAAAGCAAGTGTATTCACTACAAGACAATGTATTCAGCACACATAGGTCCTACACACATATCTTCAGTGGCTTTAATCTTCGCCGGATTTGTCTCTATGCCTTGGTGGTTTACCAGGAAGCCAAGAAGCTTTTCGGAGCTAACCCCGAAGACACACTTGTCAGGGTTTAGCTTCATGCGAGTGACTCGCAACTTGTCGAAGACAGCTTGCAAGGTGTCAAGAAGTGACTCCTTGTCCTTAATCTTGATGACGATGTCATCGACATACACTTCCACTACGTCTCTGATGAGTTCTCCAAAGGTTTTGTACATAGCACGTACAAATGTTGAAGCTGCATTCTTGAGACCGAATGGCATGGCAGTATAACAATACAATCCATCTACTGTGATGAAAGAAGTATGCTCTTCATCTTCCCTAGACATTCTGATTTGATGGTACCCAGAATATGCGTCCAGGAAACACAGTAATTCACACCCGGAGGTGGAATCCACTATCTGATCTATTCTAGTTAGTGAGAATGGATCTTTTGGACATGCCTTATTTAGTGTTGTGTAGTTGATACACATCCGAAGCTTCCCTCCGGCCTTGGGTACAACGACTGGGTTTGCCAGCCATTTTGGGTGGAAGACTTCTTGGATGAATCCAGCTTCGAGCAACTTCTGCACTTCTTGTCGTATGAAGTTCTGTCGCTCTACTGATTGCTTCCGAGGCTTCTGGTGTACAGACCGAGCATCGGGATAGATCTTCAGATTATGCTCGATCACTTCCCTAGGGATCCCAGGCATTTGTGACAGTTTCCAGGCAAACACGTCAACATTAGCCCGGAGGAAAGTGATGAGCGCGAGTTCCTATTTGTCATTCAGACCTTCCAATATACGGGTGGTCTGAGCGGCGTCGGAATCGATTTGGACGACTTTGATGGGAATGTCAGTGTCGCTGCTTGGTTGCACACGGGGTGCAGAGGTTGAGCCTCGATGACGAATGCTCGGGGGTTTCGGAGCTTGCTCCTTTCCGGATTCTTCTTCTTTCGATGTGGCAAGCGCGTGAAGTTCTTCCAGAGCTGTCACTCCGGCGGTGCGATCTCCACGGATCCAGAGGACACCAGCTGGTGTTGGCATTTTCAACACCAAGTAGCCATAATGAGCAGCAACCATGAAGTTGTATAAGGCTGGCCTGCCCAGAATGGCGTTGAAGGGTAAGTTGATCTGAGCAACGTCATAGACCAACTTCTTAGTGCGATAGTTCTCCTGAGTCCCAAAGGTTACGGGGAGAGTAATGGCACCACGTGGGCTTATGGCTCCTGGACCTACTCCAGAGAAAGGTCGGGAGGGGCGAAGGTCCAAAGGTCGGAGCTGAAGCTTGACGAAAGCTTTGAAGCTTATAAGATTCAGCCACGAACCTCCGTCTACCATCACGTGGTGGAGTTGTATGTTGTTGATGGTCAGAGATACCATCAAGGGGAGTTGACCTGCTCCGCTCATATTTCGAGGGCAGTCTGACGCGTCAAAAGTGATGACCGTATCCATCCACTTCTGGTGCGGCTCCGCCCTAGCGGTGGGATCCACCGAAGCCATGTCCCGCCCTGGCGGTGGGATCCACCGAAGCCATGTCCCACCGCATGGTCTTGAGGACACGGCGGGAGGTGATGTCCCATGAAGCACCAAAAATGGTGTTCATGGTTTTCCGACGTTCATTGTCGGAGACGTCGGAGTCGTCATGAACGGAGGTGTAAACAGCCTTCAAGACTTTTTTAGGGTCCTGAAAGCCTAACTCCTCTTCAGCTGGAGCTTCGTCGACTTTCTGTTTTCCTTCCCTTTGTCGAAAAGGAACTTTTTCTCGACACTTGTTGTAGCGCTCGGCAAGGTTTTGGACCTCTCGGTAGTCTTCCAAGTTGTGGCTGTTCGACTTATGAATAGGAAACCACATTTTGGAGTTGCCACCATCTTCAGATGAAGATCGAGGTTGTTTCTCAGGGCGTGGCCCCCGGCCACCCGGAGCTGCAGCAGCTGCAGCAGTAGGTGTGCCAGCCGACGGCTTTTTCTTGCCGTTGGACTTTTTATTCTTTTTGCCACTCCCGGAGGTAGTGGCTTCACCCTTGGAGGATTTTCTGTTATCCTCCGGAGGTGGTTTGCAGTGCATTTCACGGCCCTCCACAGCTTTAGCACACTTGTCTGCCAAGCTGAAGAGCTCCGTGACACTGGTGATCTCCTTGTTCGCCAGCTTCTCCAGCATATTCTTGTCTCGTATGCCTTGTCTAAATGCCACAATAACAAAGGCGCTAGAGATAGAAGGAATAGTGTTCCGTACCTGGGAGAACCTCTAGATGAAGGAATGCAAGGATTCTCCCCCCTTCCGCGTTACAGCAAAAAGGTCTAGTTCAGTGCCTGGTCGGGTGTATGAACTCCCGAAATTGGCAGTGAACTATTGGCTCAATTCCACCCAACTATTCATGGAGTTGGGCGGGAGGCTCATGAACCAGGACCTAGCGGTCCCAGTTAAAGACACGGGGAAGTAGTTGGCCATTACGACCTCGTTACCTCCGGCTGCAAGGATTGCAGTGGAGTAAATATGGAGAAACTCAGCGGGATTGACAGTCCTGTCAAATTTCTCCGGCAGGTGAGGCCAGAACTTTTGTGGTCGTCTGACCATGCGTAGGTGCATGGCCAGGGCAGAACAGCCTCCTCCTACAACCTCGGAAGCAGGACTATCTTGAGTCTCTCGCCTTTCGCGAGCGCGCTCGATATGGACGCGACCATCCTGCTGACGGTAATGGCGATCAAGCTCCACCTGGAGGTCATGAGTTGAAAGCCTGGTTACTGTATGGGTTCGTCGCGCCCCAGCACGCAGTGCCGTCACTTGCTGAGACGCAACACGCCTCCTATTCTGGGAAGCGTGCGGACCAAGTTTGCCCGACCAAGTTCGATGTTGCGATGGGGCCAGTCCCGAGGGGGGAGGACCTTGGTTGCTAATGTGATCGGCTACTGCTGCAACCAAATGTTCCACATCAGCCCTCCACTGCTCCATTGCCTCCTGGGATGCACCCAGAGGTGGTGGGCATTGGATGAGAGCACGTGCTGCATGGAGCGCGTGTTCAGGATTGTTGTTATTCACCGACGTCGTGACCGACGCAGATGCTCCGTCCCGTTGTACAGCTTGATTTGCTGGTGCAGACGGTGGCGGCGGAGGCATGCCTCCTGCTAGAGCCATGGCACCCGCTGGTTGTTGCAAGTTGGAGGGATTGCCTCCAGCAGGTTGTGCAGCGAGGTTGCCATTGGATGATCCATCAGCTGAGTTCACCATTCTTCAAATCTCGAGCAGGCCCCTACCTGGCGCGCCAACTGTCGGAGGGTTTTTCCGGCAATTCTCCCGATACTACCGTTGGTAGCACAAGGAGTTGTAGTTCGGTATTGGGTGCGCAGAGATTCCAAAGAATATGGAAAATAGACACAAGGATTTACGTGGTTCGGGCCGCCTGAGCGTAATACCCTACTCCATGAGATGTGTAGCTGTTGTATTGAGCGTCTAAGAGCTTTCAGTCATAGACTGTATGTGTGTCTCCGGGCCCCCCCTCGTGTATCTTCGATCAGTCCTTTTATAGTACAAGGACTAATCATTACACCGTTAGCCTGGCCTGACATGTGGCCCTGGCAGCTACTAATGTTTAATACATAATTAATGATATTAATTACTCTTAATAGCGTGGTAACGGGACTTGACAGTGCCGTTACCAGTATTAAGGGCCTGCTGATCGTGTGTCATTAATATGGTACTAATGACACTTAATCAGGTCTTGAAGTATTTGATTGCCCCTTTGAGGTCTGAGCCGTTGGGGGTTCACCAGCTTGATTGCCAAGGTTGAAGGTCTGGCGGTTTGGACACATGGCAGCTTCGGAGCTATTCGTCTAGGACAGGTAGGTCCGGTGCAGATGTACACGTGTCGATACTAGATCTTCCCTCAGTCGAAGGTTTGGTCCGGGGGTGCCGTACAAGTGTTTAACCTGGAGCTATCCCCATGTGTGGGGTATAGCTCCGGCTGTAGTTTACACGTGGCAGTACTGGAGCTAACCATAGATGGGAGGCATGCCCAGTCTCGTATGACAAGTGGGTCCTTTGCAGGTCATCAACTCGGTCAGGTGAAGTGTCTTTGGTATTTTTGTAGTCCCAAGGGGTATACGGTATGCAGGGTACCGACACCTGGGCTTTCAACAATGTGATGGATGATGACCGGGTTGATACCGGTTTGAAATCCCACTTCGATGATGAAGCTTTGAAGCTCCATCTCAAGAAATTTCAGCACGGGTCTATCACTGATGATGCTTTAGCTCCGCTAGCCGCTTTCCTGCCTCTAAACATGATTCCAGAGATCGGCAGGGAGCTCCGAAGGAAGATGCCGGCGCTAGATGACCTCGGTGAGGTGGAAAAGAGTAGGGTCTCCAGGGTTGTAATAACCGGAGCATCCGAGGAGGTGGTGGCCCCTACGCCGAGCCAAAAAGTTGATGACGTCGACAAGGGCCAGGGCAAGGAGCCAGCCAAATCTTCCAGCTGATGGGAGCTCCGTCAGGTCTGCTCCTTCTACAACTTCCCTTCTCCACGGCGAGGGAGATCTTCTGGGGCGACACCTCCTTAGGTGCAAGCGTCTTCGAGAGGCGCCGGTTCTTTACAGACGCTCTGGTTCCGGCGCCAGCTATGGGCTCCAGGTCCGGTATTCCTTCCTAGCCAAGTAAGACCTCAGCTGGGGCAACACCAACGACGACTGCAGTCTCCGGGCGACATTCCGGAGCTCCCTCCGTGTCAAACACAACAAGTTCTGGCTCTGAGCCTCCGATGAAGAAGTTCCGCACAGATTGGAGCGGTAGCTTCCCAAGATAAGGTTTGCTTTTACACCTTGATTTGACACTCTTATTTTTGTCATGTTTTGAATATTTCAATTTTTTTACTGCACAGCATTAGAGACGGGGTCTAAACCTCCAGCCTCTATTGCAATGACTGAAACAGTGCGGACAGAAACTCCAGCTTCAAACCCCATGCCTCCTCAAGTGGTGGCTGAGGTCACGGCTGCTCCGGCGCCAGCTATAGTGGATTTAGATTCAAAGTCATCATCAAAGACTCTTGTGGTAGCGCCGGACCACGTGGGAGACATGCATGAAGACGCTCTAGTAGCGGCATCACCAGCGACTGATGCTTTGGCATAGGACGCGGAGATGGTGGAAGCTCCGACAATAGGGCTGGAGGTAATTAAGGCTCTGGTCGCTGTGACAGAAGTTGCTGCTGAGCCGGTAGATGAACCGCAGGTGCCAAAGGCTCCAGCCCTTGAGCCAGAAGTCGTTGATGCCCCAGCAACCGAGTCGGTTGTACTTGATGTTCTGACCCTTGAGTCGGAAGTTGTTGAATCTCCGGCAGTTGAGCCGGAGGTAGCTGATATACCGGTGCCTGAGCTGATGATGGAAATGGCTTCGGGTGAAGCTCCAACGACCAACCCAGAAGTAACTACTCCGGAGGTGCCCACGCCTGAGGGAGAACACCATGAAGAGGCGGAGGCAGGCTCTTCACCCACAAAGCCAGCAATTGAAGTTCCCGCGTCAGGACCTTTGGCTTCGGCTCCAGAGGTAGAATTTCCTCCAGTGGGTTCTTCCTCTACTGCTGCCGAAGAGCTCCCGGAGGGCGGCCCCAGTGCCGTAGAAACTCAAGGAACCACGCTTGTGGCATGAGACCCTATTTTTGTTCTTGAAGACCCCTTGGAGCCAGCGGAGGTGACCCCGGCAGGTCCAGATCCTATCCCCTTGGCATCATCCATAGACAAAGCCTGCTAGAGCCTCTTACAAGTTCATCTCGCCTTCGATCACGAAAGTAAGGCCCTTGAAGATGAGCGCCGCACCTAGAGGCATTGGCAGAACAGGCTCCACTTCGAGACCAGGCTTGCACAAACAAGGCTTGCTGATCAGAGGGAGTGGGTGAAGAGGAAAACGGCTCAGATGGAATACTGGGGCAAACTGCCATAAGGCGCTCGACGCTAATTCTTAGGAGATCCTCGAGCAAGCCAAGGAAAGGTGTGGTGTTGTTGATGAGCGTCACCAAAACCTAAATGAATTAAACGAGGTCCTCCTGAAGCGTCGAGTCGACCTTGATGCAAGAGAAGAGAAGCCCCTGGAAGAGCAGGAGGATGTTTTGAAAAGGGAAGAAGAGCTCGGTCAGAAGCTGACTCTGGCTGAGCAAAATTTGGCAGATCGCTCTAAGAAGTTTGATATGTGGAGTAAGGAGGAGGAAGAAAAGTACTGGAAACTTGGGCAGGAGCTCTCGAAAAGAGAAGGTGGTGTTGCCACCAGAGAAGGGAAAGTAAGGGGAAGGGAGAAGGACCTGCCGGAACGGCGGAACCGCATCCACCTCCGGGAGATGGAGCTAGCTGACCATGAAAAGCAAGTAGCTGAGAGTATGCAACAACATGCCAAAGCGGTTGAGTGCCTCGTTCGGGAGAGTTCAGAGCTAGCAGCCGCCCGGAGGTCACTGGAGGAGCTGCGGAGCTCGAGGACAACCGAATCCCTGATGGTATGGGATTTCCTAGGACGTGCAGACAAAGCCCTTGTGCCTCTTAGCTTCAGGCCAGTATGCCAGGAGGACCCAGTGCAGGAGCTGGTCCAGATGCTGGTGGCGCATGGTTCTGCTAGCAGCAAACTCGACATAATGGGTGATGTCATCGCGGATCAGCTGGAGACAGAGGGGAAACCTCTAGCCAAAGACGTCGCCGAGTATGTGTTGCTGTGTTAAAAAAGCTGAGATCCTCAATTTTCTCTCGGTCCGCTCTTTGAAGGACTCATTGTCGAAGAGGAGGATGCCGCCAATGCTATGTCCAAGATGCTGCTAAGAAGTTTGCTTAGTTTTTCCGCAGGACTTAGATCCTCCAGTAGCTAGGACCTTTTCCTTTTGTCTTTTGCTGTAACCCTGATTTTGTAATCCAATACTTTGAATGAATGAAATCTACTGTTTCTACAATGAATTCCATTTTGTTGTCCTTGTTTTCAATACACTGTCCTTTATCTTGTTTGCCCCCTGATAGATGTATACAATTTGATTGCGACCATGTACCAAAAGGATTTGACGATGTGTTGATGACTTGGACACTTCGAACTTATAGCTTTTAGGTCCAAAGTTTTTTTACGACTTCTCTAGTGAGCTTTTGTAACGTCAACGGCGGGCCCCTTGGGGTTGTCGGATCTTGATAGGTCCGACGGCACCCACTATCAACGCGTAGAACGTCGACGGCGGGCCCCCTGGGGTTGTCGGAGCTTGATAGGTCCGACGGCACCCACTATCAATGCGTAGAACGTCGATGGTGGGCCCCTTGGGGTTGTCGGAGCTTGGTAGGTCTAACGACACCCACCATCGATCATAGACAACATTAGGTAGTAATGCCATCTTCACTTGAATTATACTTTATGTCAATGTTCGGCCCTCATGGAAGTTATCGGAGCTTGTTAGCTCTGGTGACGGCCACTTTCAACGTCTAAAAAAATCGACGGCGGGCCCCCTTGGAGTTTGTCGGAGCTTGATAGCCCCGGCATCATCCACCATTGCTGTGTTTTTCCTGTACTTTAAAGACAAGAAATAGAGTAAAACTCATCCTCTTGTGTATAAATTGTTTGTGACTTATTATTCTTATTGGAGTTTTAAATCCGAAGAAATTCTATATGATAACAAGCACATTGATGTAATCTCTCCAGATCCGCTTGTTGTTTTAATACTCACCCTACTCAGGCCTGTCGGGATGTAGGTAGAGTGGCGTACTTAGGGTGCAGGACGAGGCTAAGTTCGTAGCACACTCCCGACCTATGTTGGCTTGGCGTTCAGGAAAGTAGACTATGCAGCAATGTTAAGATCCAAAGAGACCAACAATATAACTTGTAACACATATAAATAACTGGGACTAAAACTTAAAATGAATTGCATAACTTCATTATAGACAAGAAGGATAAAAATAATAATTCAAAAGACTGAGCCTTGTACAAAAATAAATGCAGGTGGAGTCTGTTTTCGCACAATAATGTCTTTCATTATAGGTCTGGATTACAGGGGAGACAACGACACACTTAGGGTGCATGACCAGGCTAAGTGTGTTATACATCTTGTACTGGCCCAGGGAAGGTAGTTACACTTTTAGTGTTGTGACTGTATCAAGTGTTACTTGAACTTACCGAACACTCCCAGAGGGGTCTGGATGCTCTCCCAGAGGACCTACCTGATTCTGTATATTGACTCTATAACATACATTGTGTGTAATTACAGATTTACCTTCGTGATTCTAAGTATAAAAATTATGGAGGTGCTCGATGTTCCAAGAATTAGGAAGCTGAGTCCCATCCTCAGTTGCCAAGCGAACGCATCCAATACGAGATACTTTTATCACTCATAAGGGACCTTCCTAGCAGGGGAAAGTTTATTCATTCCTTCGCGAGTTAGTATTTTCTGTAGCACCAGATCGCCTTCCTCGAGCTGTCGGTTGTGCACATGCCTTTGATGATAGCGCCTGAGTGCTTGGCGATAGGGTGCATTCTGAACAACTGCTTGGCACCTTCCCTCATCGACGAGGTCAAGGTTTTCACGCCGGAGCTGATACTGCGTGGCTTCGTCGAAGGTTCAGACCCGAAGCAACCCCATGGTGATCTCTGGAGGAAGGATTGTTCAGCTCCGTACACCAAGAAGAAGGGTGTCTCTCTAGTTGATTGGTTAGTTGTAGTCCTGCTTGACCACAGTGCGGACAGAAGCTCTTCGATCCAGTGGGCTCCATGCTTTTTCAGACGCTCATATGTGCGTGTCTTGAGTCCTTTTAAAATTTCTGCATTTGCTCTCTCGGCTCGACCATTGCTTGCTGGGTGAGCTACTGATGCATAGATGACTTGAATGCCGAGGTCTTTGCAATATTCTTGCAATGCAACACTTGTAAATTGGGTTCCATTGTCAGTTATGACTTTGTTCGGAACTCCAAATCTGCATATTATGGACTTCAAGAACATGATTGCTGATTGCTTGTTGATTGTCACAACTGGAGTAGCTTCCGACCACGTGGTAAACTTGTCGATGGAGACATACAGGAACCTGTAACCTCCGAGAACTTTTGGGAATGGTCCCAAGATGTCGATACCCCACAC
The DNA here is from genome assembly GCA_036927565.1 of Tuctoria greenei. Lineage (NCBI taxonomy): Eukaryota > Viridiplantae > Streptophyta > Magnoliopsida > Poales > Poaceae > Tuctoria > Tuctoria greenei. The sequence goes on along the minus strand of JAYESD010000003.1, from coordinate 184,137,009 downwards.
AGCGAATGGCCATGTAGGGGGTATCATTTGCAGTGATTGATTCGGTGTGTGATTTTGTTTTGCGTGAAACTGGCACAATTCACATTTTTTCACGAACTCCACTGCGTCCTAGAGTGCTGTAGGCCAGTATAAGTCATGACGAAAGGCTTTACCAACCAACGTGCAGGAAGACGCCTGGTTACCACGCTCGCCTCCATGGATTTCCGTGAGGGGCTTGCAGGCTTCTTCCCTTGCAATGCATCGCATTAGGACGCCCAGGACGTAAAGACAGAACGCTGAAATCAGGAGATGAAGTAGATGTTGGTTGCCTAAATTCAGTATCCTAAGTTGGCGAAGCCTCATACATACTGATAGGAGGTTGAGTGTTGTCTCAATAAAGCGGATTTGACTTTAATACATCTCAGTGTACTTTCCTTATTGGTCTTACTCAGATACTTACTCGGGTTGTTACAATATGGACATAGTCATTTATTTTATTGCCCCCAAAAAGGGAAGGTGAGGGGCTTACTTAGAGACAGGTAGGTAGACTAGACCAAGAAGAAGAAGAGAAAGCGCAGCTATGCTAGGTTCCACCCATCTCGACCGATTGTCGCTTTGCTATCTTTTTCGAGTGTAGTGAGTCAAGTTGCTAGGTATGGCACCACGTCGGTAGAGATCCCCTTCTACCAACGTGTATCTTTTAGCCAATCTGGTGATCCAATCAGCGGATACACTGTCTTCAGGAAGGATGTTGTCTTTCAAGTAGCTCTGGATCTCCGAGATCCATGCATCAGAGCTAACTTGAGCTTCTGAGTCTTGTGTGCTGGGTTGCTCGGAGCTTCTGACAACACCTACGAGGCTTGGTGGATGCCATGGTAACAGGGCCACAGGGACCGCCAGCTTCGAGGTGCTGTTCTCGCCCCTGTCGCTCAGTTCGGCAGGCTGAGCTGTTGGTCTTGATAACCTTCGGATGAAGATTCCGGCGGGAGCCAGAACTCCGGTTGATGCCTTCGTCGAGAGTTCGTCGGCTTCAGCATTATGGAGACGCTGAACATGATAGAGATCTAGGACATTGAAGTCTTTCTGAAGCCTCTGGACTTCAAGGAGATAGGCGGCTAGCTGGGGGTTGTTGCAGCAACATTCACCTTTGACTTGTTTTATGATGAGTTGCGAATCACCCTTCACCAACAGCTCTTTGACACCGTAGGATAGTGCCACCTTGAGCCCGTAGATGAGAACTTCATACTCCGCCATGTTGCTGGTTGCCTTAAAGTCAAGGTTAACCATGTATTTGACCTTCTCCCCGGTCGGAGCGAGGAGAAGGATTCCTGCTCTAGTCCACTGCTTCTGCATGAAACTGTCGAAGTAGAGGGTCCAGTAAGGTTCGGTGAAGACTGGGACCTTGGGTTCCAGCTTCTGCTCACTAGGCCTCCCCAGGATTTGATGGAGATGGAGTCCACTCCGCTACGAAGTCATCCAAAGCCCGACTCTTGATTGCTTGTGATGAGATCATGCACATTATCATTGCACAAATAAACATGGAATAATGTTTATTTTATTGGTATCCTGGCTCAGGTGAATGGTCATGCTTATTTGATGGAGAATATAAAGATGGTGCACTATATTGTCCACCACATTGGCCTCCACCTTTCATGCACACAAGAGGACTTGATGGCGTTGCACATATGGACCCATACATGAGAGAAGATGAACTTGAGTTGAGGACGACTCCAATTCAAGAAGGGGAGGATGATGAGGACATCACTTCTATGGATATACACAACACTCCATTGAACATACAAGATGCGATCAATAGAATTTGCACACAAAAATTAATTTCAGAGGTGAGCTCGTTCTTATATGTTTCCTTATATATTTTTGAGAATAGATTCCTACCTTATAATTTAATTGTGATTAGGATAAATGTATTGATTCAAAGAGTAATTGGAGGAAGGTTTAGGGGCGTGGAAGACCAGAGGATACGTTCAAAGAAGATGGAAACCGACCCCAACTCAAAATCGTGTCCAACTCGGAGTCCAGGAGCAGTACGCACTAAAACGGACGCCCAGGACGCATACAAAGTCCGTTTTGGACGTTATACATATGCACGGAAAGGGGAGAGAATAACCTTTCCAATGGCGCTGGTCCCATGTCAAAATTGTTTCGGAGTCGACGGGAATCATCGAAACAACATCGAGTATAGAATCTGTCAGGGTGCTGCGCCACCGTATTGGGCCATTGGGCCTTGTATCAAGTCTAAGTCCATTATTTTTGTATCTTAGGATTAGGTAACGACCCCAAAACCCCCTTGGATGTCCTCCCACCTATATATACTTCATAGTAGCCACCATAAACAATTGGGTTTTGCTTAGATTAATAATATCGCTGTTCTACGGTTTGTGAAATCCCAACTTCGCGATTTCAGATCGTGTCTTCTACGTTCTTGCTTGTGTTTTCGGTTGCACTTGTAGAGATTAGCCTTCTTGGCTAGTTAAAACGTGTGCAGCATGGTTGATAATAAATGGAGCGGTGGTGTAGTGATTGCAGAGGTCTTTCGTGTTCTACTCGAGAGCCTCAGATCATCAACGTCGAGATCTCTATCACTTGACTTATCCATTTCGGGACTCATTTTCCTATCAATTGGTATCAGATTTCCAGGTTGCCTGTTAGGTAATTCATCTATCCTTTCGATTTGTTTGTTTTTCATACCTAGAGTCCACAAAAAAGCTACAAAAAACTTGTAGTTTAGTAGATCTATTCATCACTTTGTCCGAACCACCATTGAGCCTTTGCAACTCTGTTATTCAGTTTGGTTTTGTTGAGTTTGTGTCCGTGCTTGAGTCATATTGCTGGTTTAGAAGTGTTTTTAGTCTTAGTTTGAGTTTTGCATTGTGTTGATTCATCCTTTTGAATCACGTCATCACTTCAAGATTAGATTCATCTCTGTCCAGTTCAGTATTTTCATCATATGTCGCTCATATGAACTCGGATTTTTGTGTTCTTAAGCTTCCTTGAAACTTTAAGAAGTTCTCTATAACTTTTGTATTCATCAGTTTCCAAGAAAATAGAGTTATCGAGGTCGAAATTTCATTAGATCTGAATCTATTCTCGATCTAGAATTTCTGAACAATCTGTGTTTCGCGGGCAATATCTCCTACTGTTCTTGTCTAAAATAGTTCTTACATATATTGAAGTTAAAGAAGAGAGATATATCTACAATCTTGCTATTGTAAGTTTTTCCATTTGGATCCTCTAAGTATGCCTACTTGTCCTTGCACGATTGAGTAGAAAATCTGTGACAGATCCACGAGATATCTTTGATTGCTTTTCATTGTGTTCTTCTTTTGCAGCACATTCTGAAAAAATAGAAAAAAGAAAAAGGCAAGTGCAAAACAAGATACAAAAGCCACACAAAAAATGATAAAAAACAACAACAAAAAAAAACAGAAGTGCTTGCATTTTTTGTGTCATCTAGTTTTGTCTCGTATCTTGCTAGCTTGAACTACTAGGAACACAATTAGGCCAGCAACTTTGACAAGTATTTTGGAAACTTATTCAACTTTACTATCTGATTGCATTGTTGCTAATCCTTGCTACATATAAAGTGTCATCCAAACTACACTTTACTCTTGAGAAGAATTGATACACCTTTGCAATCATCCCACGCTTCATTGGTTTCTTCATATCGGTCACTGTTTGCCACATCCAGTGTCGGTAAGAACACTTGTAAGAGCGTGGTAAGACGCTTGAGAGTGTGTGATTCCACTTCCACATTGCCATTATCCTTTGTAGTTGATAGGGATAACATATTTTTTTGATGTCTTCTGCTTGCTACTAACAATGTTCGGTAAAAGCAAGAATCATGAATTATATGCTGAGATAATTGACATGATGAAGACGGCGATGGAGTTGCTCGCTAAGAATCAAACATGAACCAAGGTTTCACATGACATTCATACCATCTTGACAACTCCTTCCACACAAAGTAATTACATTCTCCCATCTCTTCCTTCTTATAATGGTTTTGGTTACGATGAATATATTGCTTGGGAAACAGAGTTGGATAAAAATTTTGGACAATGTCATATGTGTAAGAGGAAAAAGATTAGAAATGTTGCAAGTGCATTAGTAGATTGTGCATTAACTTGGTGGAACAATTTAAATGATTTAGAAAAACCTCGAACATGGAAGGATATGAAAATTTGTATGCGAGAAACTTTTATGAATGTATCTAATTGCAAAGATGAAGTGCATCAATTCGTGGAGAAAATTGTTGTTGTACCTCCTTTTGTGTATAACATTTTGTTGGACAATATAGAAAGTAATGTAGATGATGCAAAAGAGAACGAAGCTTCTGACAACACTTGTGAAATTTTATATGGATCACCTCACAATGCACTAGAAATCACTGCTGAAAATGGTAAGGCAAAACATTCTACAAATACAAAAGGTGAGAAGTTTTTGGATGTTCTGAATTTTTCCACCAATCATGCTATTTTTGAGGAGCAACTATTAGAATCGTTTATTTATGCACCATTATCACATGTTGATTTTCCTACTGATCGTTGCGCTAAGAAAGAGTTGTGTGCTGATAACTCTATTATACCTATGCGAAAACAAGTTAATGTACTAGATGATTGTGTTTTGGATTCACCTACTTGTGCTGAAATTCATAATTTGATCACCGCTACTCCTGAAAATGATGAGCTAAAATTGTTGTATTATCTAAATACTTTGGGTTATATTGAATTTTACACTCTTTGTGATCTAGATATTGTAGCGAAGAGAATTTTTTTCTCAATCTGAATTGCCTTTGTTAAGTAGAAATATTTTTCATGCTATAGGCAACTATGATGATTGTGGTGAATTTATGGTGCATAAAGTTTACATATGCTCAAATGAGAAATCTAATTGTTTGCTGCAACAACATGGTGAAATGAATGGATGCACTAATACTAATAATTCTTTGTCAAGTTTTTCTAGTATTTTTTTCTTGCAACACGGACAATATTTAATTGAGGAGCATTGTTCGCCGCGGTTGTGCAATATGGAAAACACTCATTCTACCCCCAAAGCAAGCCTCTTGGCTGGACATACGAGCAAGCCGAGGACGACTTGTCATAAAGAAGGGGATAATGATGAGATCATGCACATTATCATTGCAAAAATAAACGTGGCACAATGTTTATTTGTTTGGGATCCTCGCTCAAGTGAATGGTCATGCTTATTTGATGGAGAACATGGAGATGGTGCACTATATCGTCCACCACCTTGGCCTCCTCCTTTCATGCACACAAGAGGACTTGATGGCGTTGCACATATGGACCCATACATGAGAGAAGATGAACTTGGGTCGATGAAGACTCCTATTCAAGAAGGGAAGGATGATGAGGACATCACTCCTATGGATATACACAACACTCCATTGAACATACAAGATGCAATGAATAGAATTCGCACACAACAATTAATTTCAGAGGTGAGCTCGTTCTTATATGTTTCCTTAGATATTTTTGAGAATAGATTGATACCTAATAATTTAATTGTGATTAGGATAAATGAATTGATTAAAGGAGTAATTGGAGGAAGGTTTAGGGGCATGGAGGACCAGAGGATACGTTCAAAGAAGATGGAAACCAACCCCAACTCAAAATCGTGTCCAACTCGGAGTCCAGGAGCAGTACGCACTAAAACAGACGCCCAGGATGCATACGAAGTCCGTTTTGGACGTTCTACTTATGAATGGAGAGGGGAGAGGATAACCATTCCAATGGAGCTGGTCCCATATCAGAATCCTTTGGAGTCGACAGGAATCGTCGAAACAATATCGAGTATAGAATCTGTCAGGGTGCTGCACCACCGTATTGGGCCATTGGGCCTTGTATCAAGTCTAAGTCCATTATTTTCGTGTCTTACGGTTAGGTAACGACCCCAACACCCCCTTGGACGTCCTCCCACCTATATATAATTCATATTAGTCACCATAAACAATTGTGTTTTTCTTAGATTAATAATATCGCCGTTCTACAGTTTGTGAAACCCCAACATCGCGATTTCAGATCGTGTCTTCTACGTTCTTGCTTGTGTTCTCGGTTGCACTTGCAGGGATTAGCTTTCTTGGTGAGATCAATCGTGTGCACCACGGTTAATAACCAACGGAGCGGTAGTGTAGTGATTGCAGGGGTCTTTCGTGTTCTACTCGAGAGCCTCGAATCATCAACGTCGAGATCTCTATCAATCGACTTATCCATTACCTTTCGGAAGATCGGGCCTAAAACTTTACTCATCAATATGATGAGGTCATGCGCATTATCATTGCACAAAGAAACATGGCACAATGTTTATTTGTTTGGGATCCTTACTCAAGTGAATGGTCATGCTTATTTGATGGAGAACATGGAGATGATGCACTATATCGTCTACCACCTTGGCCTCCTCCTTCCATGCACACAAGAGGACTTGATGGCGTTGCATATATGGACCCATATATGAGAGAAGATGAACTTGAGTCAAGGACGACTCCAATTCTAGACGGGGAGGATGATGAGGACATCACTCCTATGGATATACAGAACACTCCATTGAACATACAAGATGCAATCAATAGAATTCGCACACAACAATTAATCTCAGAGGTGAGCTCGTTCTTATATGTTTCCTTATATATTTTTGAGAATAGATTGCTACCTAATAATTTAATTGTGATTAGGATAAATGGACTGATTCAAGGAGCAATTGAAGGAAGTTTTAGGGGCGTGGAGGACCAGAGGATACGTTCAAAGAAGATGGAAACCGACCCCGACTCAAAATCGTGTCCAACTCAGAGTCTAGGAGCAGCACGAACTAAAACGGACGCCCAGGGTGCATACGAAGTCCGTTTTGGACATTCTACATATGCACGGAAAGGGGAGAGAATAAACTTTCTAATGGCGCTGGTCCCATGCAAAATTCGTTCGGAGTCAACGGGAATCGTTGAAACAATATCGAGTATAGAATCTGCCAGGGTGCTGCGCCACCGTATTGGGCCATTGGGCCTTGTATCAAGTCTAAGTCCATTATTTTCGTGTCTTAGGGTTAGGTAACGACCCCAACACCCCCTTGGACGTCCTCCCACCTATATATACATCATATTAGCTGCCATAAACAATTGGGTTTTGCTTAGATTAATAATATCGCCGTTCTACGGTTTGTGAAACCCCAACTTCGCGATTTCAGATCGTGTCGTTCTTGCTTGTGTTCTCGGTTGCAATTGCAGGGATTAGCCTTCTTGGCGAGGTAAATCGTGTGCAGCACGGTTGATAACCAACGGAGCGGTGGTGTAGTGATTGCAGGTGTCTCTCGTGTTCTACTCGAGAGCCTCGGATCATCAACGTCGAGATCTCTATCAATCGACTTATCCATTACCTTTCGAAAGATTGGGCCTAAACCTTTACTCATTAATTACTCCTTAAATCAATCTATTTATCCTAATCACAATTAAATTATTAGGTAGCTATATATTCTCAAAAATATATAAGGAAACATATAAGCACGAGCTCACATATGAAATTAACTGTTGTGTGCAGATTCTATTGATTGCATCTTGTATGTTCAATGGAGTGTTGTGTATATCCATAGGAGTTATGTCCTCATCATGCTCCCCTTCTTGAATTGGAGTCGTCCTCGACTCAAATTCATCTTCTCTCATGTATGGGTCCATATGTGCAATGCCATCAAGTCCTCCTATGTGCATGAAAGGAGGAGGCCAAGGTGGTGGACGATATAGTGCACCATCTCCATGTTCTCCATCAAATAAGCATGACCATTCACTTGAGCCAGGATCCCAAACAAACAAATATTGTGCCATGTTTATTTGTGCAATGATAATGTGCATGATCTCATCAGCTTGTCGTAGCACAAATTCGAGATCGAACTCAGCAAACTCCGCTGCCCACTTTGCTATGTTCCCAGATGAATTAGGGTTATGCAATATAGCACGCAGTGCATAAGAAATTATCACTGATATCTTGTGGGCTTGAAAGTAGTCTCGAAGCTTCCTTGAGGCAATAAGAACTGCATAAAGCAGCTTATGCACCTCGATGTATCTAGTCTTGGTATCATGGAGTACTTCACTAATGAAGTACAATGGGCATTGGACGGTCCGAACCCTCTCAGAGTGGCCCAGGGCTTCCTCTCCATCAATCCAGACCGTCTCGGAGGGGTTCAGACCTTCTTGTTGAGCTTCCCGAGCCCTCCCAGAATGGTCCAAAACTTCTTATTGTTCGACCCGAACCTTACTGGAAGGGTCTGAATCGCCTTGGTCAGCCAGGTGAACCCCCTCTAGCGAGAGAGGTTGATCCCCTAGCATTCCGCTTTGAGGTTCCATGTCTGGGGACTAGGACCTAGCCTCACCTTCAGGTAGCTCCGGACCCTCCTGTAGTGGTCTAAGCTCCTGATCTTGATGTGGCTCCGGTCTTTCCGCGACCAGGACCATGCTTAGAACTTACGTAGTTGCAGAAATGTAAAGCAGTAAAGTCTCACCGGGGTTCGGAGCTACCAAGATTGGTAGGGTGGTGAGGAGCTGCTTCAACTCTTGAAATGCCTTTTTTGCTTCTTCAGACCAATGAAATGGTTCGGTCTTCCTGAATAGCTTGAAGAAGGGAAGTGCCCGCTCTTCTAGCCTTGAAATGAACCGGCTGAGCGCAGCTAGACATCCAGTTAGCTTCTGGACGCCTTTGATGCGGGCTGGAGGCCGCATGTATTCTATAGCCTTGATCTTCGCTGGGTTTGCTTCAATTCCTTGGTGAGTCACCAGGCCCTGCGTCGGGATAAATCTTCAGATTGTGCCCAATAACCTCCCTAGGGATCCCAAGCATTTGTGACGATTGCCGGGCAAACTTGTCAACATTAGACCGGAGGAAGGTGATGAGCGCGAGTTCCTATTTGTTGTTCCAACCTCCCAATATACGGGTGGTCTGAGCGGCATCAGAACCGATTTGGACGACTTTGATGGGAACGTCGGTTTCGCCGCTTGGTTGCACACGTGGTGCAGAGGTTGAGCCCTGATGACGAGTGCTTGGGGGTTAAGCAATGAGATCTTTGCCGGAGGTTCCTTCTTGCACCGTGGAAAGCGCATGGAGTTCCTCTAGCGCGGTGACACCTGCAGTGCGGTCTCTACGGACCCGGAGGACGCTTGAAGGTGTCGGAATGTTCAACACCAGATAGCCGTAGTGAGCTGTGGCCATGAATGTAGAGTTGAACATTGTTGATGGTCGGAGATACCATCAGTAGAGGTTGGCCAGCTCCGACCATGTTCTTGGGGTAGTCTGATGCATCAAAAGTGATTGGCATATCCATCCACTTCCGATGTGGTTCCGCCCTGGCAGCAGGAGCTACAACAGCCATTTCCTGCCGTATTGTCTTGAGGACGCGGCGAGAAGTGATGTCCCAGGACCCTCCGTAGATGGTGTTGTGGGTCTTCTGATGCGCATTGTCAGAGACGTCAGAGTCATCATCGACTGTGTTGTACACATCCTTTAGGACCTTCTTGTGGTCCTGGAAGCCTAGCTCTGTCTCAGTCGGAGCTTCGTCAACTTTTTGCTTTCCTTCCCACTGACGGAAAGGAGCTTCTTCTCGATGCTTGTTGTAGCGCTCGACAAGATTTTGGACCTCTCGGCAGTCCTACAGACTGTGCTGTTCGTCTTGTGGATTGGACACCACATCTTGGAACTACCGCCGTCTTCTGACGAAGGTTGAGGTCATTATTCGGGGCGTCGCTCCCGGCCACCAGGAGCTGCAGCCGCCGCAACAATAGGTGCATTGGACTATGACTTCTTCTTGCCATTTGACTTCTTATTATTTTTACCACCTCCAGAGGTAGTGTCTTCAGCTTTGGAGGACTTTTTGTTAGCCTCCGGAGCTGGCTTTGAGTGCATTTCCCGACCCTCTGCGGCCCGAGCGCATTTGTCAGCCAGGCTGGACTACTCCGTGATGCTGGTGACTTCTTTAGTCGCTAGCTTCTCTAACATTTTCTTGTTTTGGACGCCCTATCTGAATGTGATAATAACAGAAGCGTTTGAGATAGAAGGGATGGTATTGCGTACCTGAGAAAACCGCTGGATAAAGGATCGCAACGATTCCCCTGTTGTTTGCTTCATATCAAACAAGTCTAATTCAGTGTCAGGCTGGGTGTAAGAACTCTCGAAGTTGGCAGTGAATTGTTGGCATAGTTCTGCCCAACTATTGCTGGAGTCAGGTGGAAGACTCATAAACCAGGACCTAGCGGTTCCAGTCAGAGCCACTAGGAAGTAATTGGCCATCACGACCTCATTGCCTCCTGCTGCAAGTATAGCAGTGGAGTAGATTTGAAAGAATCCGGTGGGGTTGATAGTCCCATCGAATTTCTCCAGCAGATGAGGCCGGAATTTTTGTGGCCAACGGACCATGCGTAGGTGCATGGCCAAGGGAGAACAACCTCCCCCTACTCCCACTAGAGCAGGGTTGTCCTGATCTTCTCACCTCTCACGAGCACGCTCAATATGGACGCGGCCGTCCTGCTGTTGATAGATCGAGTTCTGTCCGCAGATCATGTGTCGAAAGTCTCGACATTGTATGGGTGCGACGTGCCCCAGAAGGCAGCGACGTCACCTGTTGAGATACAGCACGCCTTCGGTGCTATGACACGTGAGGGCCAAGTCTTCTAGACAAGGTCCTACGTTGAGCTGGTGCCTACCCCAAAGGGGGGTGGACCTTGGTTTCTGATGTCATCAGCTTCCGCTGCAACCAGATGTTGCACATCAGCGCGCTACTGCTCCAACGCACCCTGAGGTGCTCCGGGCACTGGTGGGCGCTCCAACAGAGTTCGTGCAACAATTAGCGCATTCTCAGGGTTGTTGTTTGCCAATGCTGTGATCGACAAAATTATTCCATCCTGCTGTCCAGCATTGTTCGTTGGAGCAGCTGGTGGTGGTGGTGGTATGACTCCTGCTGGGACAACGGCACCCACTGGTTGCTTCATGTCGGAAGGACTCCCTCCAACAGGTTGCACAACATTGTTGCTGTTGGATGATCCTGCCGTAGAGTTCACCAGCTCGTGATCTTAGGCGCCCCCACCTAGCGCGCCAAATTTCAAAGCGTACAAACGACACTTCACTCGGTACTACTAAAATGTAGCCTGTGGAGGTTCTTGTATCGGTTTGGGCGCGCGGAGATCTTAGACCAGATGATGACATATAGGATTTACGTGGTTCGGGCCGCCTGAGCGTAATACCCTACTCCACGGGGTGTGTGTTGTTGTATTGAGGATTTTCCTAGTGCTACCGTGGGTATGAGCTTGCCTGTTTTGTACCGAGCAGACATCCCTTTTATAGACCAAGGGGTGGCTGTTACATGGGTTGTCTGGCCTTACATGTGGCTGCCTAATACATGGTCTAAATGTGCTTAAGGTCCTTAATAGTGTGATAACTCGCTTTAATGGCAGCGTTACCAGAATTATGGGTCCTCTGATCGTGCACCATTAATATTGCATTAATGGCACATAATCAGACCTTGTAACTGTAGCGGTAACTGTCCCTTGAATGTCTGTGCTGTTGGAGATCCGTCTGTATTCACGTTGATTTCCTAGGTCTGGGGGCTCCACACGTGGTAGCTCTGGACCTTCCACTCGTGGGGAGATAGGTCCGGAGCTGCTATATACGTGGCGGCACCGGAGCTCCCCTATACTGGGGTTAGCTCCAGGGTCATTATCCACGTGTTAACCGCGGAGCTTCCCTATGTTGGGAGTTCAACTCTGGTCTTATATTACACATGGCAATCCCAGATTTGCCCATATGAGGGAGGCGGGTCCAGTGGCATGTGACACGTGGGGCCTGAGGAAGCCTTCAACTCTGACATGTGGAGCTCTCTTCCACTTCTTGCGGTATCATAGGGTACCCGATACGCAGGGCACCGACAGAGGGGGTGTTGAGGAGGCCGGGTGGGAGGGTGGCTCAGTGAGGGGGGAGGGGGGATGGGGTGCTCGATTGGAGGCTAGCATTGAGGGGAGCTCGACCGGTGTCCATGGAGGGGGCTCGGGTGAGGCTGGGTAAGAGGGGGCGGGGGCTCGATTGAGGTCGGGTGGAGGCCGCTGTGGAGGAGGGTGAGAGGGAGATGAGCTTACTTGGCGTGGAGGAGGGAGAGAGGGCGATGGCGAGTGCAGGCACGGCGGCGGGCGAGGGGCAAAGCTCAGCGTACCTGGACGGAAGGGAAGGAAACGGAGAGGGCGAAGCTCGGCGGCGAAGGCAATGAAGCTGAGCGGCAAACGGAATTTTGGCAGCCTGACTACGTCTAATTGATTTCACCCGAGTTAGATTTTTCCAACGAAGCCAAGCGCTATATATAGACGCCTATCTTCGCAGGCGGTTCTTAAGGAACAACCACATGAGAAGAGGACATCTCTCAGGCGATTCTTAATTACCAACTGCCTGTGAAGATAAAGACTTATCTCTGGCGGTTGGTAAGTAATACCCGCCTGAGATAATGACTTTCCTCAGGCGGTTTTTCTGAACCAACTGCTTGAAAAGATCTTTATGTAGGCTTAATTAATATTCTTGATTAAAATCAGGGGCCTTTTAAAAGCCCAAATTCCACTTTCTTGTAATATGCTTGAGTATTAAAGGTTGGTGTTTATATTTCCTACGCACTACTAACAATTCATCCCTAGCAGTGGTGCCAGAAATGTTTGTTGGTAGGTTTTAATTCTCAAGTGAACGTCCGCAAGCGCACGGAAACTATCGTTGTAGCATTTCCCCTTTAAAGAGTATTCCCAAAGGGTGTCATTTATATTTTCCCAAAGGAAGGCTAGGTAGAAGAAAAGCAATCATCAAGCGGAAAGGCTTAGGTTGGTCTAGGTAGGGTTCTAGCAAGGATGGGTTAAATGATAAGTTGGAGTAGTATGACACACACAAGAGCATTCTATCCTAAAGGGATATTGAGGTAATAGAGGAATTTGGCTAAGAGTTAGGTAGAGACTCCTCCTATGCTTCTAATGTACATATACATAACCTAAGTTAGTTACTAATGATGATGTTAATTATACATTCTCATGCTAAGTGGATTAACACATCGGGCACAGGTTTACCCCTAGCAACACTAGGCGACTCCCGCCAAGAGCCTGTGGCATAGCCGAATGTGGAGGATTACAAAGGAAAGATAGGGCTGTCACCACCTAGTGCCTACCTCTTCAATCCGTGGGTCTACGAGACATTCAACGCTACTCTCTATCCTAGCACCATGCTGTCATATTAAGTAATTACCTTAAGATCCTAGGCACAAGCCATCCTAAGGCAATGAACTAAATCATCGTTGAACCAATGTTAATTCATATCATAAATGATTCATGTTAACATAACATATCATAGCTAATTATACGATAGTGGAGGTTTATAGTGCACAATCAAAAATACTACTCCTACCACATACATGGAATCAACAATCAAACAAGAAACGCTTCATCCAAGTATGTGAACATATGAAGACTACATATAACATCTTTATTATGAATAATGTAACAAATAAAATAGGAATATTGGAGACATACCTTTCCCAATTGGGAAGAGACTCCTTCTACTCCTCTCCTACTTGGACTATGGACTAGAGACTCTCCTCTCTACAGCCTATACTCCTCTAAACCTATGGAGAGTAGTGGATACAAGAATGAATACTCAAGTGGTGTATGTTGAAGTGAGGGGTGAGGGGTTCTATTTATAGCTTGGAGAAGTCTCGGTTCCTGGCACTAAAAGTGTGGTAATCAGTCACCCATGAACAATTCAATCCGGGAGAAGCAACCACGTGAAGTTTGACTGAGAAAGGCGCTAGGATCTAGTCGACTGTCTAGGGGGGTCGACCGACCTGGTCCTAGCCCCCTTTGCGGTGTGCTTTCTCTAGGTGACTGACACGTGGGTCCCATTGACTGATATTGGTGCTACACGGTTGGATGGCCTCGAATACTTCTATTTGTGGGCCATTTGATCTATGTGGTGCCATGTGTTGTCGCTTGATTGGCTGGAATGATATTTTTTAGGGTCCACCCCTTGTTTCACTTCATTTATGCATAGAATCCCTGCATGCACTACTTTATCCAAGGACAAGTGGAAATCGGTTAAATAGAAAGCTATTGTGTGCAATAAATGACAATTCCTTCACATAATTGAGTTATATTGACGGGTGAAATTGGAGTATAACAGCCTTCAACAACTCCCCATGCTTATCCTTTGCTCGTCCCGAGCAAGGTCAAGACTTTAGGTTGGTAATCAGGAGTTGCTACTATGTTCTACTTTTCAAAAGTAACACATGCACAACAAAATACTCTACCTAGTTTTGCAAAAATTGGCTTGGTACTTCACCCATCTTAGGTTCTTATGGGGCTTATGCCATCTCCTATTCGTGGGTGGTTGAAAGATACAACAACAAATGGAGCTTACATATCCTAGAAATAAAGTTCCACTCAAATTTTGGAGAGTTCAATTTAGATTTTATGTATCTCAATTTGATTCTCTCAGGTCTCTCCTTTTTGTGTATTGAAAATATGTCCTCACCATGGCATTGTGTCTAAATTAATCCTACCTCTACATAAGGCTTGTATGTGGAGCTTGGTAGGGAATATAGTGGGCATATTTGCAACACATAATATTGCTAAGCCAAAAGAGCAAGCCTTAGGAGAAATCAATTTCAAAACAATTTGATTCAAGACTTGTGCATGTGTGATGGAATGGAGTGGATGTGGATATTTTGAGATGACTCCTTTTTGAGTGGACTCTCTTATTTTGAAGGAATGAAACATGGCTACTTTTTTTCTCATGCTTATGATGTAAGCATGCATTTTCTTTTTCTTTTTCTTATAGCCATGTCTTCTAGTCCCTTTTATGAAATGAATTTTGGAGAGAGTACTAAGCATGAATGATATGGAGTTTCTCTTTTTATTGTGGAATGGTGGCATGATGGAAATTTGCTTACTTCTAGTGTAGAAGTATAGCATGTGCAAGTGAAGTCTTGAATTCAAAAAGTAATGAAAGAAATTTCACATAGGTCTATACTAGTTTGACAAAACTCAATGTGAAAGCAAATAGCATATGCGTAAGATCTATCAATATAATGTATCATATGGCTTTGGTGGGTATTTCCAGTCAAATGAGGATAACTTAAATCTTTTTAGAATTTCTTCGGAAATCTAAGTTTCACTATCAAACTAGGAATAGCAGCCCTATCACTATATCATATCACACAACAACTTAGAACGGATTAAGCTTTTGCTACCCACAATTTCCAAATCAAGCCAAAAGAAATTCTAGCCAATGAGAGCAATATGTTGGAGAGTAGTAAGTTGTAAACTAGGGACTTAGGAAAATTAAAACAGAGCAACTATTCATCATTTCATCTATGTAAATTCCAATTCATTCTTTCTGCACATCTTTTATTTTATTTGGAAATTAAACCTATCCTATATTTTTCAAATGCAAGGTGGATGATGGGTAAGTGGAAAATAAATATGCAAAGGGTTGATACAATTTACCTCAAGTGGGGGTCCTTCCCCAAGCTTGTTGTTCACTCACCTCTGTGTCGAGGGTTGAACCCTTGATCACGGAAGTATGCCGCGAGATCGGCTTGTTGTTGTTGTTGTAGCATGGAGTTGAGGTTGATGAATTGAGTGTCCATGTGTTGTTGCCATTCTAGGTACCTTGGACATGCCCTTGGAGACTATTGTAGATGTCATCCATCCTTACTTCAAGCTCCTCCATACGTCTAGAGAGGTCCGTCATTCCTTGGCTATAGTCACGATGACTTCTAGCCGAAGTAGAATGACATCTTCTCATAGATTTTGGAGGCAAGCTGCTAGAGCATGAAGTGGATAGGGGTGTCTCCCATGTAGCACCTGGCCATCCATGCCAATACAGACCTTCGGTCTCATACGATGGAGGTTGAGTCCATCCGGGTGCATCACCCGTTGGGTTCTCTTCCTCTTCTTACTCATGGACCATGGAGGTTATTGGGGGCATGTCTACTCTCCTTGTACGGCTTCTAGTTACCCTGCCAGAGACATTACTTCCTTCGGCTTTCATGATGGGAAGTAGGTCAATGGTTAGCCTCCGGCATTTGTACAAATGATAGTCCTGGTTAGGTAATCGAATTTCATTGACAAAGCCGGGATAATAAAATATCAAAGAGCCATCTTGATCATGCTTAAGGGTATATCCTTGCACTAAATATTCTTCATCAATGAATTCTCTTTCATTTCCAATGTATTCAAATGAAGAATATTCTAGTGGTCCTACCCTAGTAGCAATACGGGTAATCAATGAGGTACATTCAATTGGCCCTACCCTTGGAATGTAGTTTAACCATTGTGTCATCATGACAATAACAGGAGCAACATTTATCTTTATAATCATGGCAAATAAAATTTTCAGCTTATCATCACGCACTATCCATACATCTCTTCTAGGGAACATAGTCATAGCCACCTATCTATGCATGAAGCGTAAAGTGGGGTTGTGCAAGTGGCTATTCCTAGGTGTACTACATCTGACCTCAACAGTTAAATCTTGCCAAAAACTTTGTTTGTTAAACTTAGGCAAATTGTCTAATTCTAGCAAACAACATTTATGGAAGCCTAGGATTTCACATAATTCTTTCCATATTATGTTGTTCTTTTTAAAATAATCGAAAAGGTAATACCATCAAATCCTATCTTGAGTGTGCAAAAGAATTGTATGGAGAGAAGGTGTGAACCTTTCTCCTCTATGTGAGCAAAAATTCCCCATCCTAGTGCACGCTAAATGGAAAAGAATTCGGAATTCATATGTATTTTGGAGACCAAATCCGAATCATAAGCTTTCGAATGAGAAAACTCATGATCTTGGAGGAGCTTGCGTGCTTGATCTTGAACTTCACTTTGGATGTCGAGGTCGTCGTCATGAAGAAGTTGGTGAGGGTTGCTCCTCTCACCCATGGGGGTGTCCTCTCCTACACTTCTCCTCCATGAAATTGGTGTAGCAATGGAAGAGTGGCGTGCACTTGAGTCTCCGCCATGGCTTGAGCTTGCAGCCTCCTTCCTCTATCCAAACAACCTTTTCGTTCCTTTCATGTCCACAACAAACAAGAACACAACAAGGCAAAAACTCGAAAAAGGTTATGTTAGTGAAAACAAAACCCCGGTGAATTCTCCCTTGAAGAACTTGAGAGCAAATTGCAAATGCAATCAAAAGCAAATATTTTTTGAGATGGATTTTGAGCGAGAGTGCTTCAATGAAGGGCAAGAAAAAAAATTTGAGCAAGAGTGACTTTGGGAATGTATAAAATGAGGTGAAGCGTGAAGAGAAGAGCCACTCACGACCACCATTTATAGTGTGCAATCCCCAACAATCACTAGAGAACATAATGTTGCCGTTGGAGGAGAGAGAGCCAAATTGGCTCTTTCCCCTAGACGGCGGAGTAGGGGGTCAGCTGACCTAACAGGTGGGCCCCCCTGTTCTACGTTTTGGCAGGTGGCTCCCCAACGGCTATGGAATCAGCACGTTGGTGAAATACCACTTTTGCAGCACAGAAAGATTTTTTTCCAAATAAATTTTCTTTTTCAAAACCGAACAATTTCTTTTTGTGAAAATAAAGAAATTAAAATGATAGTTGAGAATATAAGATTCTCAACTTGCTAAGAAAATCAAATATGCAGCAGAGAAAATCAAACTAAATGGGGAAAATCAAATGAAGAGAAAAGAAAAATCAAATAAAGGATAACTAACCATTTAACCTATTGGCTAGGTCTCACCAACGTCCGATGAGATGGACATTCCTCCTTCTTCATTTCTTGACATCCGGGCCTGGAGGGATGGGCTCGAAAGGTTTGTCTTGCTTCTTCTGCCATTCCTTCTTTGGTGGCTTGGTGGACTTGGGCCTTTGAGGAGGCCCGAACTTCTCCGTCTTCTTGGGATGTCGGCGTGGACGATAAGATGGGTTTTCCTCATAGATCAATTTCCTCATGAATGAGTGGGTCCACCTCTGGGGGTGTGATTTCAACCTCTTGAATGTGTTCAACACATGGCCCATACTTGATACGGATCATGGAGCATTGCTCCAACTTTGGGCAAAATTTAAACTTCTCCTCCTTGCCATTGATATGGAAGTGGATTTCTCTACCTCCCACATCTATGCGAGCCTTCGCGGTGTTTAGGAACTAGCGCCCAAGAATGAGCGACATATCCTTCTTGACCTCCATGTCAAGCACCACGAAATCCACAGGTATGAATCAGTTCCGGATTTTCATAGGGACATCTTCGGCAATACCCATCGGATAACGAACTGAAGAATCAGCCAGTTGGAGCTGCATTGGTGTTGGAGTAAGCTCCGTGAAGTTCAACTGGTCAAAAACCACTTGGGCGTCACACACACTTCCTCCAAGGTCACAAAGGGCCTTGTCAAAGTGGTGTGCCCCAATTGAGCATGAGATTGTAGGACATCCGGGATCCTTCAGCCAGTTGCCTCCTTGTATAGAAATCTTGTTGGCACTTTCCACGGGAGGTTCGGGTTGTTCTGGCATTTTTCCATTCTCCATTGGAGGAACAACAGCTGCCAGTTGAGCCAACTGAGTCTCCAACATCTTTTTGAATCTCAATTGATTCTTGAAGGCTGAGGATAGTCCTTCAATCTTAGCATTGATACTCTTTAGGGTCTTGTCATTGGCAGACAGCTTCTTGGATATAGCCTCTTTGATCTTCAGCTGGCCAATGGCAAGTTCTCTCAAGTTGGGCTAATTTCCATTGTTACCATTGTTGTTGTACCCTCCTTGAAAAAATAGGCATGGTTGGCCCCACCCTTGACCTCCTAGATGATAGCCATTGTTTTTTCCATTGTTGGCTACGTACAAGGCATCTTCACGGGGTTCTGGGCAGTCATAGCCCAAATGGCCCATGTTGCCACAGACTTCACAAGTGATGTGAGAGTCTAAGGCATAGGCATTGCCGCACACTTAACCATTGCCTTGTCCATCAGTTTTTTTTCAGAAGCAGATACAATTTAGCAGGAATCATGTCCACCTCCTTCAAGGTGTGCATGCCTCACTAACGGGTATGGAGACGCTCGTTGCTCCAACCCATGTTTGACACCATCTTCTTAATCAAATCTTTGGCTTTGGGCACCGTCAATGAGAAGAAGGCTACTCCAACAACAGCATCAATATGGTCACGAGCAGAAGGGATCAGCCTTTTGTAAAAGTTTTGGATTGCGTTCATCCGTTCTCCACTGGAAACACCATAAGCCAGACATCAATCCCATGGTGAGGACGGGTTAGGATATACTCCTGCAACCTTTCCCAAGCCTCGGGAATAGATTCATTGGCATCTTGCTTGAAGCTGAAAATTTGTCCACGTATGGCATTTGTCTTGCCCAACGGGAAAAACTTGGCAAGGAATGTCGTAGAACACTTCTCCCAAGTATCTAAAACACTTCGGTTCGCGTAGAACCACTGTTTTGCTCTCCCAAGAAGAGAGAATGGGAACAGCCTAAGACGGACATCATCAGGGGATACGTCCTTAATCTTAAAGGTGTTACAGATCTCAAGAAACTGTTGCAGGTGAGCACTTGCATCCTTGTTATCCTTCCAACAAAATGGGTTGTCTTGACCATAGTGATAAGACCAGTCTTGATTTCAAAGTTTACATCTCTCGCATTAACAGTGGGCCCAACAAGCACATTGTTAGCAGGGGAGCCGAAAACTCTCGAAGGGTCTTCTGGGCCATTGGTGTTTCGGTTGTTGGTGCATTTGTGCTAGCTTGCTTTGCCGCTCGAAGCTTTTGAGGAGTAACGACACGAGGTCGATCTCTCAGTAGGGATTCGGGATCTTCAACAAAGTTTTCCGGCAAGCGGAAACCAAACATATACTACTCTATTTTCACATAAAATGCGAAAACAAATAATGGTCATCCAACTAAAACCTACCAGGGTCCTATCCTATTCACTCAATCATGCAATACTTCCGCTGCCTTCCCAGGCAATGGTGCAAGAAATGCTTGTTGATATTTCCTACGCACTACTAACAATTCATCCCTAGCAGTGGTGCTATGAATGTTTTTTGGTAGGTTTTAGTTTTCAAGTGAACGTCCGCAAGATCATGGAAACTATCAATGTAACATTTCCCATTTAAAGAGTATTCCCAAAGGGTGTCATTTATATTTTTCCAAAGGAAGGCTAGGTGGAAGCAAAACAATCATCAAGAGGAAAGGCTTAGGTTGGTCTAGGTAGGGTTCTAGCAAGGATGGGTTAAATGATAAGTTGAGGTAGTGTGACACACACAAGAGCATTCTATCCTAAGGGGATAAATGAGGTAATAGAGGAATTTGGCTAAGAGTTAGATAGAGACTCCTCCTATGCTTCTAATGTACATATACATAACCTAAGTTAGTTACAAATGATCTTTATAATTACGAATTCTCATGCTAAGTGGATTAATACATCGGGCACGGGTTTACTCCTAGCAACACTAGGCGACTCCTGCCAAGAGCCTGCAGCACAGCCGAACATGGAGGGTTACAAGGACAGATAGGGCTGTCATCACCTACTGCCTACCTCTTCAATCTGTGGGTCTACGAGACATTCAACGCTACTCTCTATCCTAGCACCATGCTAGCATATTAAGTAATTACCTAGGATCCTAGGCACAAGCCATCCTAAGGCAATGAACTAAATCATCGTTGAACCAATGTTAATTCATAGCATAAGTTACTCATGTTAACATAACCATATCATAGCTAACTAGACTATAGTGGAGGTTTATAGTGTTTATGATAATGTAATGAACATGGTATAGCACAATCATAAATACTACTCGTACCACATACATGGAATCCACAATCAAACAAGAAACGCTTCATCCAAGTATATGAACATATGAAGACTGAAGATAACATGTTTATTATGAATAATGTCACAAATACAAATAGGAATATTGGAGACATACCTTTCCCGATTGGGAACCCTTCTACTCCTCTCCTACTTGGACTATGGACTAGAGACTCTCCTCTCTACAACATACACTCCTCTAAACCTATGGAGAGTAGTGGATACAAGTATGAATACTCAAGTGATGTATGTTGAAGTGAGGGGTGAGGGGTCCTATTTATAGCTTGGAGAAGGGTCGGTTCCTGCCACCAAAAGCGCACGAAACAGTCACCCATGACCACTTCAAGCCGAAAGAAGCCACCACATGGAGTTTGACCGAGAAGGGCGTCAGGAACTAGTCGGCCGACTAGGGGGTCGGCCGACATGGTCCTGGCCCGTTTTGCGGTGTGCTTTCTCCAAGTGACTGACAGGTGGGTCCCATTGACTAATATTGGTGCTACACTATTGGATGGCCTCAGATACTTCTGTTTGTGGGCCATTTGATCCACGTGGTGCCACATGTCGTCACTTGATTGCCTAGAATGATATTTTATAGGATCCACCCCCTTGTTTCACTTCATATTTGCATAGAATCCCTGCATACACTACTTTCTCCAAGGACAAGTAGAAATAGGTTAAATAGAAAGCTGTTGTATGCAAGAAATGATAATTCCTTCACAGAATTGAGTTATATTGACGAGTGAAATTAGTGTATAATAGCCGTCAACAGTTACCATTAAATTTTACTTTGGAAAACCTTTGAAATTCGTCAGAACATAAAAAACAAATAACAATGGTTATTTATCATTTTTCTATCTTGATGAATATAATGATTTTTTCATTCTGTTTTTTAATGGAACTTTGTAGTCATCATACCAACCTCTATGAATTTTTTCAGATTGTTTAAACTTTTTTGAATCAATGTGTTCAAAATTTGATTAATTCCTCATATGTATATGTATTTGATTAAAATGATGGATAATTTGAATTTTGACATGTTAGAATCCTTTAAAAAAATTAACAAAATTAATACATATATAAATAAGACAAATATATTCATACAAACCAATTTCAGTGAAGGATCCCTTTTTCTTTAGGAGATAAAGAAACATGAATAATATGTGAGTATAAATTAATTTGATATTTACCAAAATATTACAATGTTAGCTATACAAGTTTTAAAATATTTGATCTAGGTGGTAGAAATTTTTGAAAAATATAGAAGAAAGAATCATCAAATTTGAACACAATTTGCAGAATTTATACAGGTTTGAGTATTTATATTAGAATCTATATAGAAAAGAAGCAACGGAAAAGAAAACTGAAGAACAGGCTGGGGCCATTACCGCAGGCGGTTGTTTAGGAACAACGGCATGTGCAGCAGTTAAAAACCGCCTGAAAAAACATTTAATGAATCTAGACTTAATTAATATTCTTGTTTAGTATGAGGGGCCTTTTGAAAGTCCAAATTCAACTTTCTTGTAATATGATTTAATATTAAAGGTTTCCATTCAATTTCACTTCAAAAAGCATTTGAAATTGGTAAGAACATAAAAAACAAAAAACACTGGCTATTTGTCATTTTTCTATCTTGATGAATATAATGTTTTTTCATTTAGTTTTTCAATAGAACTTTTTAGTCATCAAACCAACCTCTATGAATTTTTCCAGATTTTTTTTAATTTTTTGAATCAATGCGTGTTCAAAATTTGATGAATGCCTTATATGTATATGAGCATTTGATTAGAATGATTGATAATTTGAATTTTGACATGTTGGAATGCTTTAAAAAAATTAACAAAATTCATACATCTATAAATAAGACAAATATGTTCATACAAACCAATTTCAGTGAAGGATCCCTTTTTTAAGAGATATAGAAATATGAACAATATGTGAGTATAAATTAATTTGATATTTACCAAAACATTACAATGTTAGCTACACAAGTTTTAAAATATTTGGTCCAAGTGGTACATATTAATTTTTGAAAAATATAGAAGAAAGGATCATCGAATTTGGACTCAATTTGCAGAATCTATATATGTTTGAGTATTTATATTGGAATCTAAATAAAAAAGAAGCAGGGGAAAAGAAAAATGAAGAATAGGCTCAGACCATTATCGCAAGCGGTTGTTTAGGAACAACCACCTATGCAGCAGCTAAAAACCGCATGAAAAAATCCGCCTGAACTTCATTAATTTTTTCCATAGGCAGTTTTTTCATTAAAACCCGCCTGTCAAAACGGACACCTATATAAAGGGCACCTCGGGCACCATAGAAAACCTAACCAGGTGATTTTCAATCGACGCCGCCCGGCTGCCAAAATTTTCCACCGTGCGCGGGCCAGTCCTGTATTCATTAGTTGATCAAGCTGCGAACAGAGAAAATGTTAGAAGAGACTTCTTCTTCACTGTCATGTTTTCAATTTGTTGTCCTGTTCTCAGTTTCGTTTTGTTGAGTTTGCATGTCTCCAGCCCCCCCCCCCCACCCCCAATTGAGATATGTAGTAGATTTGAAGGATTAAAGGTTGAAAGATGTAGTTGATTCTCCCCTTGAGCTCACCCATGAATTTTGTAGAAAAAGAAGTAGATTTAAATGATTAAAGGTTGAAGATGAAAACAAGAACATCACATGTTCGATGAAATGTTTCAGTGAAAAAAGACTAACTTCAAAAATCCAATATGGCCACTAGGAGCTGATAAAATTATGAAACAAATTTTCTTCGAACCCTTATGAATAGACCTACATGATACTAGTATTCACACATATGATACAGACTAGTTATGTCTCTTTAAATTCATTTTAAAGAAGACCTTTAGGAAATATTTATGGCTAAATTTTGTAAATCTTACAAAAATTCTGTTATTGAAGCATGAACCGTCGAGCGTGGATGTATAACATGTCAAAACCTGATCCTATGTGCATTCATAACGTTGCATATTTTATTGAAGCATCCAAGATACATGCGAAGTTGTAAAAGATAGATGACATATTATGTCCATGTATCGACTGCAAAAATAAGATTGTTTGGATAGATACTATAGTAATGCAACCTCATTTGGTGAAAAGATGTTTAAAAAAACTACACAATATGGACAAAGGATGGTGAGTTAGATACACATGAAGTGGATAAAGATGATGAGAGAGATTCAGATGATGATAATGTTCATATCGATGATGGTAGTGACAATCAAGATGGTGATGATGATGATGAGTTCGATTGTGAGGATATGTTGCGTCACATTGAACCATATGTATTGACTTTTATGGGAGCAATCAAAGGTTTAAGTAAAATTGATACATTGCAAAATGTGGCGACAGAACTTTTATAGGATGAATCAAACGATTGTGATGAAGAGTTTACTACATTGCGTGCAGTCCTAGAACTACTAAAGTTAAAAGCCACACAGGAATGGTCCGATTGTAGTTTCTATGATCTTTTAAATTTTTTGGTAGAAATTCTTTCAAATCCAAATAAACTGCCTAGAAGCAATTATAAAGCGAAGAAACTTCTTTGCCCGATGGCACTAGGTGTGACAAAAATACACGCTTGTGTGAACCATTGTATTCTGTATCTCAAAGAGCATGAGCTCGCAACTAGATGCCCCATCTGTGGTGTCAGTAGATACAAGAAGGACTACAATCACCAGTATGTTACCAACATGAAAGAGTCTCAGAAGAATAAGAAGTTTATTATTGGCCCTGAAGGTGATGATGACGATACTTCTGACAATGCAGACGAGAAGCCTAAGAGAAAAATTCCTGCCTTAGTGATGTGGTACATTCCAGTAATTAATCACTTGAAGCGTTTGTTCTCAAACCCTAGGGAGGCTGAACTTTGGCATTCCGAGCAGCTCAAGAAGAATGAAAAACATATTCTACACCCTGGTGATGTAACGCAGTGGAAAAATTTTGATATTCAGTATCTAGAACTTGCAAAGGAAATCATAAATATAAGGTTTGCCTTGGGTACAGACGGAATGAATCCGTTTGGTGAAAAAAGGAGCATACATAGCACATGGCCCATGGTCTTAACGATGTACAACTTACCAACATGGTTGTGTCACAAAAGGAAATATATATTGTTATCCATTCTTATCCAAGGTCCAAAACAACCCGACATCAAAATTGATGTCTTCTTGGAACCTTTAATGGAAGATATGGCGAAATTGTTGAATGAAGGGGTACGTACATGGGATGAGTACAATTGGGAGTATTTCACGCTAAGAGCAACGATATTTGTTACCGTGCAAGATTATCCAGGACTGTTTACATTATTGGGATAAATGAAAGGGAAGAAAGGTTGTGTAAGATGTGTGGATAGGACTGGATTTGTATACCTCACTTCATCTAGAAAGACGGTGTACATGAGACACCGGCGGTTCTTGGCATATTCACACAAGTATAGAAAGATGAAAGAACAATTTGATAACAAAATCAAAAAAGATACTACACCAAAACCTTACAGTGGAAAACTCGTGTTCGAAATGGTCAAGAACATTCATATTGCTTTCGGTATGGGCAAAAAATTTAAAGAAACAATGAGAAAAAAGTACATATTAATGTGATACAACTGATATGGCTTTCAAGAAACAATCAATTTATTTTAAGTATCTTCCGTATTGGAAGAATCTGGAATTTTGCCATAGTATTGATTTGATGCACGTTACAAGGAATGTATTTGACAGCCTCATTGGTACCTTGCTGAACATGTCGAGGAAAATAAAGGACGGATTAAATTCACGTATGAACCAAGTAAATCTTGATATGAGACCAGAGCTTAAACCAGTAGAAAAGGCGAACGAGAAGCATTACCTTCCCCCAGCCAACTGCAACTTGACACTACAAGAGAAAAGGAGAATGCTTGTGTGGGATTAAAGTACACACGAGTTTCTCATCCAATATCCGCAAACTAGTCTCGATGAAAGACTTTTCTTTATTCGGCTATAATTCTCATGACTGTCACAAGATGATGACAGTGTTCCTTGCAATTGCAATAAGGGTCATCAAACCTAAGCATATAAAAGTTGTCATCACACGTTTGTGTTACTTCTTCAATGCAGTATCACAAAAGGTGATAGCACGTGAAGATTTAAACTATTTCAAAACATACAACCTCGATACTATGTGCAAGCTTGAGATGTGTTTCTCACCATCCTTTTTTGATATGCATGTACACCTAGTCATACATCTTGTTGATAAGAGAAAAGCATTGAGGCCACTATATTTACATCATATGTTTCCGTTGGAGAGATATTTAGGAGTATTAAAATGTTATGTGTGGAACCGTGCTCACCTAAAGGGTTCAATTATGGAAGGATACACCACTAAAGAAGTGATTGAGGGTTGTGCTGATTACATCAAAGATGGAAAACCGATAGGTGTGCCTATACCAGTACATGAGGGTAGACTACGTGGGAGAGGCAATGTGGGTAAGAAAAATTTTATCTTTAAAGATTACAAGAATGTACACCGTGAATATTTTGGTTTACTACAACAGCTCACAATAGTATGAAAGAACACAGACGATGTTTCACTGAATGGTTAATGGACAAAAATATACAATACGAAAACTCTATAGAAGAGGCAACAATGAAGAAGTTAGCTTTTGGCCCATCTGCTTTGGTGACATCATGACAAGCATATGACATCAATGGTTACACATTTTACACTGAAGAAAAACACGGTAAGAGTGTTGCACAAAATACTGTGTTCGTATAGAGGCTTATGACCTACAAGGGCAGAAGACCACATACTTCGGGTTCATAGAGGAAATATGGGAACTCGATTATGGAAAAAGAATGGTAATACCCGTATTTAAGTGCCAATGGGTTAAACATCCCGATGGTGTGAAAGTGGACAACTATGGGCTAACACTGGTAGACTTAAACAAAGTGGGTTATAAAGATGACCCGTGGGTTCTCGCCGATCGTCTTGCACAAGTTTTTTATGTACAAGATCTAGAAACTGAGAAGATGCTCTTAGTTATTTTTGGAAAGCAAAATATTGTTCGGGTTGAGAATGTAGGAGATAATGAATAGGAATATAATCAGTATGAAGAGATGTACCTTTTCACCGAATCAAAAAATATCAAGCGTGTAGATAGAAACATTAAAAAGGATTTGAAACCTTATATGCGAGAGGGTGTAAATGCTGGAAAAAATATATGATATATATCATATATATTTGTATCCTCTGAAATCAACTTAGAACTATGCTCCATTTCAGTTTTAGATAGCATGTTTCGAACATTATTAAATTCATCTTCTGTAGAGAAGACTAATTTGGACAAGTGATCCTTTTCAGCTTGTTAACCATCATATTTATCACCTTCACCTGTTACATAAGTTATCCAATTGTATGTGTATATAAATTTCTTCTGGCCTATGATGATCAGACTTGTCTTCCAATAGCTTGGTTCGAAATAACATCTAGAAGCACAACTCTTGAAGCTCTTGTCAAGCTAATACCTTCACAACAAGCTCTTGTAGATTCAAGTAACACCCGTGACTCATCATTTGGATTGTTAAAATCTTCAACTGATGTCTGACAATACTCCCCATCCATTTGATGGCTTGTATAGATAGGAGTGGATCCACTTCAATATAAGTGGATTGAGGTGGATTGAGGATAAAATAAGTTTATTTTCCACTTCAAGCCAATTAGCTTGAGTACACCCAAACAAGCCCTGAAGGATTTCTTTCTCTTATCTCCATTTTAAAAACTTACGAAGATGCTACTTTATCAGTTCTAATGGATGAATATATTGACTAAAAATCAGTACCATCTCTCTTAGTGCTTCACACAAGCGACGAAGCGAACAACTTCAATAACAAATCTTGTTTTTACCCTGTTCATAGGAATTTGACCTTAATCTTTTAGGCATAGATTTATCAATAAGTGAAGCTTACTCATCAGACATGTTAATGACAGTTACAAGCGAAGGGTGTGTCGAAGCTAACGAAATATCAACGGGACTGAAGACAAAGAGATGCTGCATATGAGTGGCAATGTCCAGGTTAGACAGCATGAAGCTATGATGGCCGACTTCAACAATATGAAAACTGATGCCAAGGTTATTTTTTCATCAACCAAGGCATGTTGTGAGGGCATAGCACTTGTTGGGGCATCACGATTATGCTTGCCCCAACATGTGTTATGCCCTCACAACATGCCTTGTTGATGCAAACATAACCTTAGCATCACTTTTCAGGTAGTTGAAGGTTGCCATTATAGCTTCATGCTGTCTAACCTGGACATTGCCACTCATATGTAGAGTCTCTTTATCTTCAATCCAATTCAGATTTCGTTAGCTTCGGCACACCCTTTGCTTATATCTACCATTAACATGTGTGATAAGGAAGCTTCACTTATTGATAAATCTATGTTTGAAAAGATTAAGGCCGACTCCTATGAAAGGGTTAAAACAAGATTTGTGATTGAAGTTGTTTGTTTCCTCGCTTGTGTGAAGCACTAAGCGATAAGGTACTAATTTTTAGTCAATATATTCAGGCATTAAAACTGATAAAGGAGCATATTTCTAGGTTTTCAAATGGACAGGAGGGAAAGAAATCATTCAAATGGATGGAAAAATCCTTCCAAGAGATCTTCAGGCTTTTATAGAGGCTTTCAACAATCCAAATCATGAGTCACGGGTGTTACATGCATCCACAAGAGCTTGTTGTGCATGGACTAGCTTGACAAGAGCTATCAGCATCACATGCAGTTCTTGATTAACAAGCAGCCTGTGAAAACTATAACTTTGCCCAAACGGTTCTTTAATAAAACCGTCTGTGATGTTCGAACCAGTACATACGGTTCTTAAACAATGACCGTTCGTGAAAATCATGTATTTACCCAGGCCCTGGTTAATTAAAAGCCACCTGTGAAGTTTGTTAGAGTACAAACGTTTCTTAATTAATAGCCGCCCGAGAAAATCATTTATTTACCCAGACGGTTGTTTTTTAAAATCCGCCTGTGATTTCGTTCATCACAGGTGGTTATTGTATCATTCGTCATCAAAGTCGCATTTTTTTAGGGACTGCCTGTGTTTGAAAAATCGAGGCGCCTGTAAAAATGCTTTTTGTAGTAGTGGAACCTATGAGTGAGGCCCTGTTTGGAACCTCTAGAGCTAATAGTTAGCTGCTAAAAATTAGCTCTAGAGGTTCCAAACTCCTCAGCTAATAGAGCAGCTAATTATTAGCTATCCTCTCAGCTATCTATTATTTCATTAGCTGTTTCAACCTAGCTAATTCCAACTAATTATTGGCTAAAGTCTATTTTACCCCTGCCCTTATCTCTCCATCTCCTTCCAAACATAACCCTTCGTCCTCAAACCATAGCACGACTCTAACGCCAGCGCTTGTCGCGCCCGTCGCAGCCCCCGTCGCAGTCCTTTCGCAACCTCGTGGCAAGAGCGGTAAGCACCCACCGGTCCTGTAAGCATGCTGCCAGAGCGATAAGCACCCACACGAAGCCAACAATCCAGGGACTAAGCGCTCATGCACTTGCTGTCGCGCATGAAGTTTTTTTGGCCTGCCGCCGCGCATGCACCTGCTGCTGTTCGATTTGTTTTCCTGGCATGGAATTTTTATTGAATCTTCTCTACTGTTTGATTTCCAGGATTATGGTGTTCTCCGGAGACGATGAAGAGTACAACACAAATCCAACGCCGCCCTCCAATCGAGCTTCCAATTTAGGGGTAAAATAGCCAATTAGGGTCGAGAGACAAAATTAGCTCTAGTGGTTGCAATCTCCAGCTAATGATTACCTAGCTAATAATTAGCTAGCTCAATTCAGCTTATAGATTATTAGCTAGCTAACAATTAGATCTAGAGGTTTCAAACATAACCTGATTCTAAGACACCCCCCTCCTTGGTTCAAGATCGAAGAGGGATGGAGCAGATAAATGCCTTTCTAAAATCACCAACATACAAGGTGTTATCTTAATCATAACCCTATAGAGATAAACAGTTCAGATCCGTAAATCTATAACTATCTCATAAATTTATAGGTCTGAATAGGGTATCTTTATAAGTCTACGGTAAAAACAATACCGTGAATATGTGAGAATGTCCATGAGCGTAGAAAAAAAACGTTTTGGAGAGATGCAACGGGTCTAGGCGGAAACGAAAGCAGGACGGCTCGGCGGAACGTCGGGTGGCTGGGATGTGTGCTCAATTAAGCTGGGTATATAAGCAACAAGGTCAACTTCAGGCGGCGAGTAAGCATTGAGATTAAGTCATGAAGATGGCCGACCCAGCCAGGTCTATGCCTGCTGAACGACTTGCTGCTATCTGGGGTCTCTCCAAAAATGACTCGCGGAAGTCTCTCAAATTCATGCACTCACGTAAGTCCATAGACAACCCGGACGGAGGTACAGTAAAACGCGTCTCGCATAGCTGTGCAAATCACGACAACAGCTCCGGGCACGAACACACGCACACGCATCTTCTGGCTTGTGGAAGGAAGACTCCTGCATGGCTTCTGGAAATTATTTGCTCCGCCCAGCTATTTGGGTGGCAGAACCTGCCCGTGCATCTGGCAGGCAGCCCGGCTGAGTTGGAACTGACCATCCAGGCCTGACCGACGGTAGCCCAACAACCACCTCTGCGGGCTGAAAGCAAATCTTGTTGGTATCCTCCGGTATCGTGCACCGGGAAACCCCGTGTGGTCGACGTGGACAGGGCTAAAACCTCATCGTCGAATCCGCTGCAGGCGCACACTTTTTTTCATTGAAAATTCTTATGGTCAGCCCCCTGAAATCCGCGATCTGTTCAGTAAGCCGTCCAACATGCATTAAGATTCGTGCTCTTCTGCTTTATATTCTACGGATTCCCCAATCCTCCCGACACCTCTAAAGTCCAAACCCTACTCCCGCCGCCGGCGCTGGCGGAGGACGGCCGCGCGGCTGCGGTCGGCGAGCCCGGCGGCGGTCAGAGAGCGTGCAGCAGAGGCCGCACTGTGCAGCGGGGCGGAGTGATGTGGTGACGGCGGAGCGGTGGCGCCAACGCGGCTACCAGGCGGCGGCGGCGCCGACGGTGCGCCTGCGCACGATGGCGGCTGCGGTGGCGCGGATGCTCGGCGGAAGGTGGCACGGCTACTCAGCAGTCGTGGTGACAGCGGCCACCGCCAGAAAGAAGAGGCAAGTTTTTTTAAAATTGTTAATCCGTACTTGTAATCTGTAATTTGTAAATCTGTAATTTATAGGGCTATGTTAATTGTAGAATAGTCAAATAAAATAATTTTGTGATTGATTAACCTATAAAATTAAGGGGTAATAGTTAATTTGAAGATTAGTGTTTGATAACAACAATTAGATGATAATTATCTAGTGCTTGAAATTTTGTCAATTTTCAGTCGCCTGACAGATAGATAGACTCTTTTTTATAGTCTCACAAATAGATATAGTTGTAGTATTTGTTTATGTACAAACTTACTTACACCACAACACACACTAACACAAATGCACATATGATTAACCCTACAACTACACGGTGTTTTGGAACTGTTTCTATGAAAAGATCATCAAAACCATCAGAATCCAATGTGTGATAGGGATGTCACCCTTCCATTGTGGCTCTACATGTGAGAGACAGTAACAGAATCATTTTATAGGAACATGCTCCAAAAATAACATCGGATGCCCAATCCATAGATGAACCCCCGATAGGTAAATAGCCACCGTCCATCCTTACTGCTGAACCATAGACTCGATCTTCACTAATTTCCTTTTAAGGGAAGTAGACAACAACAATCTCACTATTGGTAAATTTTGGCGTATCTGTTGATTTTCGATGAAAAAATTGAGTAAAGAACACATGAGAGAAGCGCAGCCTCAACCGAAGAAACTGTCGACCGCCGCAGCAAAGAAAAGTCTTGGCTAGACACTAAGCATCAGTCACCTCTCCCCTTACTTGAAAAGAAGACAACAATGAGAATCGGCATTGTACCACGCACACCGTCACAAAAAAAATCTTAAATCTCATCAAACGCAGTGGCGCGTGCTGTTCAAGCATGATATACTCCAGTCCGACAATCTTCATGTTCAGCCTCTTGTCATGTTGAATATACAAAGGACGAAAATGTGGTGGATACATCCTCCACAAGCCCGCACCGTTGTCAAGCGCCTGCCCTTCATTGACCTCGGGAGCGGCCGCTGGACGGCATGCGCTGTGGGGGCAAGAAGTCAAGTGAAGTAATATGAGAAGCAAAGTGGTTGAACTAGGCACAATGATCTTGCTTGAAAGCATATAGAGATTTGTTGAGGCGACAGACGAAGTCCAGTTAAAATATATCAAGAAAAAGGTTGCTCACAGCAGACTGTGTCTGATAATGTACTATGCACGGAGACATTCTTCATTTCAAGTCGTTGAGCATGTCAATGACGAGATAGTTTTTGAGGCCTATTGTTGACTGCCATTATATACCAATTTCGACCATCAATATTTCTCAGTTATATGAGGGAATAAATATTTCTTACACATATAATAGTTAGAAATAACCTAGTTCCACATATACTTGGAGACACTACAGGAATCTCAATGATTTACGATGGCCAGGGCCGTCACAAATAAGCTATTTGCGACGGTTTTCCTTATTTGCGACGGTTTCCAGCCGTCACTCGTGTTTTGTCGCAATTAAGGTTATTTGCGACGGCTTGCGATGGTTGTCCCAAATTAGAGCCCGGGCCAGCAGATGGGCCCATCCTGGCAATTTGTGACGGCTAGTTGTGGCCGTCGCAATTAAGGACCTATTTGCGATGGCTTACCATCGTTGTCACAAATAACACAGGTTCTATTTGCGATGGTCCGGCCGTCTCAAATAATATAGTTAATTTGCGATGGCTACAAATCTTCTTTGTGATGGTACTGTATAAAAAGACATCGCAAATAAAGTTTTTTATTAAAAAAAATAGAAAATGTTGCTTGGCTCGATGGCCAGAAACATGATAGAGAAAAAAATATATAACATCAGCTGCACATAACAGCAGCAGCCTCCAAAACACAATATATAACGTCTCCATCACAACACAAAGAACACAAAACAATCCGCTAGCCCTTCTACTCAATTCTAGCTACCTCCGGAGCCGCCTGCGTCCTCGCCGCGCGTCTGTCCAGGCGCCAGTATAGACGACGATGGAGTTTGAGCCTTCGTCGCCGATCCCTGCAACACATAGAAGTTGTTTGACATATTGACTAGTTTGGAACTTCGTTTTTTGACTAGAATTGATCATATTGAACTACTTTCATTAATTTGAGTTAGATTTGCTATGTTTGATTCTTTAAGACTATGTAAGAATACAATATCTATGATGAATTAGATTTGCCTACATTTGATTAATTAAGACTAACTAAGAACATTTTTGATTACCTAAAAACTCGGAGAAGTGTGCACCGGCTGTGGTAGGTGCATTTCTGACAGTGGAATTGATGGTAGCAGTGGAGGTAGCTCGAGGTGCAACCCTTGGACTTCATAGCCTTGAAAGAAACTCTGTCATTGCAAATGTTATATGTTATTACATATTAATAAGAATGCAACGAATTTAAATTACTTTAACTTACCGTCATTGCCTGCCTCTGCATCTCCGTCGTCTGCCGCATCTGGTCCATGCAGGCTCGCTTGCAGGAGATGGTGGCCTCCATCGCCACCCTATGCACCTCCATCACCGCCCTCTGTGCCTCCATGCCCGACTGGTATTTCTCGCGGGTCTCCTGGACCTGATGGGCGAGAGTCTCTACCTGCGAGACATGGTGAGTTGGGCCCGTCGATGATGCCTGCTTGGAGCTGCCTCTCGTAGGTCTTGCCGCCCTCGAGTTGAGAACTCCGTCGAATATGGCGAGCCTATAACAAAGAATTAGTAATATGAAATTGAAATATCTTGAATATTTTGAATTGAAAACGATAAAATAACTTATGAACCCCCTTTCTGTTGGCTTTTCCTCCTCCGCTTGCATATGTAGCTTGAGGATCGATTGGTTCATTTTCCCAATCGAAACTTGCGCCGTGTATCCTCCTGGCCTCCTCCTCGTATCTAGTACAAAAAACAAGAAAATTGTGTAAGTTCAACAATCCATATAGTTATATTTAATATGAATGATTTCTAAACTTACCAACCGCTCGACAGCGGCCTGACTGCACCCCTGAGGCTGAGAAGGGTCCCTGTGACCTCTCTTCCAGACCTCAGAAGGGGTCGGCGGCACCCCCATATCGCGCTCCTAGCAATACGTTTTAGTCGAACAGTATATTATGAATATATAAACATAAGTTAGATACACTTACCATGCGTTTAGCTGAACGCAAGTGGTTATCTTGGCTGTGGTTGTGCTTCCTCTCAACCCCTCTGCACCCTCGAGCCCTCTGGGACTTAGCCTTAGACTCATCGCTAGCCCAGTGATGACAAAGGGCCCGGTATGCATCAGACCGATCCTGCAACCATCTCATGTGGCCCTGCGCATAGTTGTAGCTCGTTAAAAATACCATTGAAGAAATTACCAGAAAAAATATTTACTACACCCCACGTACCTGCTCCTACTCCTCCTCCGTCAGGTGCCTCTCGCTCTTCTATGTGTATCACGTGGTGGTTGTTCACCTTCAAGTGTCCACTGATAACTTGAATACGAGAGTTTGACAAAGCTTGCCGAACAGCCTTCGCAGCGTTGACGTGAAACACTTTCCTCGCAACCTCCAACATGCGAGGGTCATCCAGGTCCTCTAAAATATACCTTGCTTGTGATAAAGAATATATTGAAGAGATGTCATTAAAAGAGTTTAAGAGTTAAAACTTAGAAACTTTATTTAACATACTTACCATAGAATTGGCCCAACTGGCCTCCTGAACGTTGTCGTGCTCCTGGTGATGAGCACGTGAGTAGTCCTCCCACGAAGTAATAGGCACCCCGTCGATGACCACGGGATAGTGCAAACGCACTAAGGACCCGAGAACACCGTTCACCCGTCTGTGGTGTCTCTCACCGGTGAAAGATTTGTCGTACCAAGCACTGCAAGAAATTTATTGATTCATTACGTAAGTAACCAAAAGAAACTAGAATTGAACACTACGATTTTATTACCTGTCTCCGACAGAACGAGTCATGATCCTCTGTGAAGGGACCGCAGGAGGACTAACAAAGTGAGTCATCCTCATCCTCCGCGTTTGCTCGGGCACCACGTCTGGTGACCCAAAAGGCTCGTCAGCACCCAATCCAAAGGGATCAGGAACAGAAGGCTCGCCAGCCAAGGGCTGGCTGGCTGAGGGATGGCTCACCGAAGGGTAGCCAAGCTCAACTGGTGCCGTAGCCTCTAAGTCACTTGGTGAGGACTACAACATTCAAATGATTCATAAGTAAGTTAATTGTAAATTGAATTTGAAGAATTTGTCAAAGAATAGTGAAATTTACATGTGTGGGCTGCTGTGACGAAGCCCTAGAGCTGCTCAGAACGTGCCCCAACAGCTGAGAACGTCTACTCACGGTCGACAAGGCAACAGCGAAAGCGTCTTCAACTCTAGAGGGGAAGAACCCCATCGTCAGCACCACCTTCTTACCCTTCTTTGACGCCATCCTATTTTAATAAATAATCTGTAAATATGCAAATAAGAAATACAAAATTCATGTTACTAGCTTCAAGAAAACATTACTTGTAATCACTTTTGAAATTCATCAACATCATTATCATGTGCCTCACTCCTTAAGCCAGCCCAACGATCTTCCATCGTGACCTGTTCTAATTTCCGACGTAGGTTGTGTAGCTACCAACGGTAGTGCCCCTCGTTTCAAAAATGGAGAGTTCGCTTAAAGGGGGTGCTTCATACACATTGTACCGCATCGCCGAAGTATTGACATTGTGTTCTTCTGCAAAGTAGACACTTGAAAATATCCTACTTTCTTAAGTGCATATTCTTCAGCAATGCACCCTTCCACCCTTGCCCTGTTGACAACTATTGGTTTAGGATATTATAGCGCTCTTTCAATGTGATACATCCACCTGTATTGCACAAGACCACCAACTTTAGCTTCGAATGGAAGATGGATAAATAGATGTTGCATTGGATTGAAGAAACCCTATGGAAATATTTTTTCCATCTTACATAAAAGTATGGGTATCTCCTTCTCTAACTTATGCATCATCACTATCTTGATTTCTTTAGCACAAAGATGTCTATAGAAATAGCTGAGCTTGGATAAAACCTTTCACACCACATCATCTAGATAGCTCTGAAAAATAACAGATAAGAGTCTTTCCATGATAATGTGATAATTATGACTCTTCAACCCAGTGAGGTTTCCTGTGTTCACATTAACGGCTCGTTACTGGCTAGCTGTGTAACTACATAGGAATTTCAAAGTTTTAAACCATTTCTTGACTTCTTTCTTTTCTTTAGATCGAACACGAAAAGAAGCATGTGGCTTACCACCACTTTCAAAGATTACAAGAGTTGGACAGTGACAAATGTCTGCCAAATCTAGTCTAGCTTTTATATTGTCTTTCATTTTGCCATACATATCCATGCATGTGCTTATGATACTCTCGCTCATGTTACGCTCCTGGTGCATAACATCAATGTTGTGTATTAGAATCAACGACTTCCCATGCGGTAGCTCCCAAAGTCCACATATGAGTCCAATTGTGTTTCTCTTCAAAACCTACGAAATATCCAAGATGACCATCATCTGGCACCGGTTTGTCCAACATATTAGAAATTTCTGACTCGTTGAGATGTTTAGGTGGTCCTTTAGTGACAACGGTGTTCTTTCGAGAGACATGCTCTGTTGCCTAAATATGTGATTCGGAGGCAGCCAATGTCTGTGACAATCAAAGTAAGATATCTTGCCTCCATGAGTTAGTCGAAAGCAATCCGTATCTAAAGCACATGTCAGACACGTCAGACGATCGTGAGTGCTCCATCCGGAAAACATGTACTATGCTAGCAAATCATGAATGGACCACAAATAAGCAGCTCAAAGGTTGAATTTTTGCTTCTTGTAACTGTCGTACGCTTCGACTCCTGTCCACAACACTTTTAATTCTTTGATCAGTGATTTCAACATCACGTTGAGACGTGACCCAGGATGATCAGGTCCAGGTACAATGAGGTTGAGGAAAGTGAACTTGTTCTTCATACACAAAGCCGATCGGAGGTTGTACGGAATGACAAAGACGGGCTAACAGGAGTATGACATGGCATTTGTACTGAACGGTGAGAATCCGTCTGTCGCTAACTCGATGCATACATTTCTCGCATCACGAGAAAAATCTGGATCCAAACGGTCTAGCGCCTTTCATGCATCACCGTCGGACGGATGCGTCAAGAATTCTTTGTTCTCACGTTTACCTTCTCTGTGCCATCTCATGTGCCTTGTGGTTCTTTTGGAAAGAAACAACCGCTTCAACCGATGTGTCACAGGAAAGTAACGAAGCTGCTTATGTGCGACATCTGTCATCACATTATCGCCATCGTCATTAACAACTTCGACATACCTCGGTTTACCACATTTCAAGCACATATTCTCATTGGCGTGCTCTTTCCAGAATACCATGCAGTTGTCTGGGCACACATCAATTTTCTCATAGTTCATATCGAGACCAGATATTCGAAACTTTGACTGATACATATCTTGAGGCGCGTTGCGAGTTGTGGAAGGATATCGCAGATCAATTTCATGAGATCATTGTAGCAGTTGATAGAAAAAAGTACTTAGACTTAATTAACATAAATCTGGTCAAGAAAGCAAGGACGATCACATTCGTGTGTTCATGCAACGGCTGTTATGATTTCTTGAGCTCCACAAAGAACTCGTCTGCCTCCTTTGTAAGAGGACCCTCCACTTCCAGGGCTTCTAGCACCTCATCCATCCTTTCAACCCCCGTTATATCATCATCCACATCCACTTCTACTATGACTCGAGATTTAGTCTCGCTGTGGAAGGTCCACACCTAATAATGTGGTGAGAAACTGTTTCGACATAAGTGAAACAAAAGATCCAATCTACTCAAAAACTTGGTGTTCCGTCATGTTGTATATGGGCACCGCACCTTATATCCGTTGACAACAAAAATGCTCGATCCAAAATTTATATAACTTGATGCACCACTCATCCGAGTGACCACCAATTCTGCTCTTCCAGCAGGTATACATCCAAATGCGATCTTCACGCACGTTTGACTCTACAGTTTAAAGCCGAAGAAATTATCGTTAATGTATGCAGAATTTATCCTACTTTTGACAAGACACAAAACCTGAATCCGAACAAAATTTTGGCAGCATAACCTTGCTTGTTTTACACTGCACGCCCCAAAAATTGTGCAGTTCTTTAAGCATTGGAGTCAACTGTCCAACAACGACGGCGGAGGTGAGGAAAGAATGAAAGATGAGGAATGAATAGGAGATAACCACCCGTCGCGGCCTGCCATCAACGCGCGGGAGCTTGTCGTGTGTAACGATCTCCTATGGACAAACAACGTTTACCGTCGCCAATTATGGCTACGAGACTTTATTTGCGACTGTTACCGTTGCGGTTCGCTTTCGTGATGTATCGGAGCCACCGCGTATGCCGCTTGCCAGGGCGGCTGCCGCGTCTGCCACTCGCTGGGGGCTGCAACTCTTCAGGATAAGAGAGGAGGAAAGAATGAGAGAGAGAGACAGGGAAGTGGGGGTCCATCGAGGTTCGCCATCCACACGCGCAGGTGCTAGCTGTCTGCCTTGTTCGTCTTCGTGTCCGTTTGGATGCATACCTTAACTTCCAACTAAATGGGCCTTGTCGGGCCCTAAATGGATTGTGTCGGGTCAAACCGACCCTTATCCAATTTTTGTACATATAGTAACACTCAAGCAATCAAATTAAAAATTATATCATAATTTCAAAAACCAAGCAATTCAATTAAACGTAAACAATTTCAAACATAACAATTAACAAATTGTAATTTATAAATTAATAAACATAAATCTAAACATAAACATTTTTGTTCTAAACATAGACATAATTAAGCATTGACCTAAACATAAGCAATTAAATATAAAAATCATTAAAGAAGGCAATTGCATGTAAGTATTAACATGTAATTATATTAACAATTAAAATTTGAGATCTAATTCCATAATCAACAATTTAATAAACATGTAATTAACATAATTCAAATTTGTATTGCATAATCAACAATTAAATTGAATCTCTAAATTCAATTGCATTTCAAAATTGAATTGAATAATCAATAATTCTATTGCATTCAAAATTGAATTGCAAAATTGAATTGCATAATCCATGGAGGGAGGGGAGAGGGGTCGGCCATGGAGGGAGGAGGATTGGCCATGGAGTGAGGGGAGGGGGGGTCGGCCATGGAGGGGGGGGGGGTCGTCCATGGAGGGAGCGGGAGGGGCAGGGGAGCTCGGCCATGGAGGAAGGGGAGGGGGGTTCGGCCATGGAGGGAGGGGAGGGGAGGGGCGGACCATGGAGGGGATGGGAGGGGGGGTTAGCCATGGAGGGAGGGGAGGGGGGTCAACCATGGAGGGAGAGGAGGGGAGGAGCGACGGGCGGCGGGTGAGATGGCGACCTGTGCTCTGAGGGGCGGCAGCGTGCGCTCTGAGGGACAAAGTGAGTGGGGCCAAGGAAGGACTGGGGTATATCGCTTTAATTTGCGATGGCCCCTTTAAATGCGGCGGCCCTAGGGTTGGCCGTCGCAATTAAAGGTATTTGCGACAACTTCTTTTTCTGGCCGTTGCAAGTAACACCTATCTGCGACGGCTGGTGCATTTGTGACGGCTTTTGTGCTGGCCATTGCAAATTAACAACCTATTTGCGACTGCTATAGATATTTGCGATGGCTCAGTTCGGGCCGTCGCAAAAACATTGGTCGTCTCAAATGATCATGTTTCCTGTAGTGAGAGAATGGTGCATGCTGAAATTTTATATAGATTTGGAGTGAATTCAACAGAGAAATCCTAAAGAATACCTTCTCAGCCAATCAAACACCGACACGTGGCAGCATATGGATCAAATGGCCCATTTATAGAAGTATCCTAGAAGATCCATCGGTGTATCACCCATATCAGTCATTGGGACCCACTTGGAAGTCACCCCGGGGAAGCACACCACAGACGAAGACCTGACCAGGTAACCATGGTGCTTAGATAGTTAAGTAGCGTTGGATGTCTCGTAGACCCACAGTTTGTAGGGGTATGTGGCAGGTGGTGACAGCCCTATCCGTCCTTCGTAATCCCCCACGTTCGGCTACTCTGCAGGCTCATGGCAACCCAAAGGACAGTAGGAGTAGCTCCTTTTCTATCTTACCTCCAATAGGACATTCTTACCCTTTAGAGTAGTTTGCTTAGATGTGTGTCACACTGCCCCTATTATCATCTTACCTCTGTTCTAATAAAGACTTAGTACCTATACCTTGATCATAAGAATAGTGTTTACTTTACTTTAACACCTTCTTTGAGAAAAATATGATACCATTGGGAATACGCTTGGGTGAAATGCTACAACAGTATCTTCCATGCACTTGCGGATCTCATCTCTCACCGGAGATGATCCGTGGTCTTAAGAAATACGAACAAGCATTTTGGGCGCCGTTGTCGGGGAAGGCACATAAGTGAAGGATAGATATCACTTCTGATTAAGATATATGTACTAGTAGTTATTAGATAGGATTACCTTTGCTTTCTTACCTCTGTTGTGTGAAAACAGAGTAGTGTTTTGCTAGCCCATTCATTGGGAAAGCC
Organism: Tuctoria greenei; assembly: GCA_036927565.1. Classification (NCBI taxonomy): domain Eukaryota; kingdom Viridiplantae; phylum Streptophyta; class Magnoliopsida; order Poales; family Poaceae; genus Tuctoria; species Tuctoria greenei. The sequence goes on along the minus strand of JAYESD010000003.1, from coordinate 184,096,424 downwards.
AAAAGAGGACGCACGAGCTTAACTCCATTAGTACTTCAAGTCATTTCTCAACAAATTCTTCCTATTGGGCAACATCGTTGCCCACTACGGGAGGATTCTCCAGCTTTCAGTAGGATCCAAAGGCATGTATCAGCAAAGCTTGGGGGAGGCTCCAAGATTATATCATTGGTTTGCCTTCACCATGGGGGTGGATATTTGGTTCATCATCCAACACTCCTACAAAGGGTTGACTTTGTCGACCTGTGATCAAATTCATGCTGAAGATGGAGGAGACCTTTCTCATTCATCATTAGAAGGTTTGATTGAGAATATGGTCACAGTTCAAGGGGCAGATCCATGAATGCTTCAGTTATGTTGGCAAGGCATGTACACCATTGACAAGGTGGATGTGCTAGCCATAGAATCGGACCTCTACTGAAAAATGAAGAAGGTCAAGCCAATGGGGAAGTATTTGAATGATCCAAGTCATGGATATTTGAAAATCCATGTCAACATGGGACACTTGGGGGATTTATTTCCCAAGACTCATGGGGATCCTTCATTTCCAAACAAGAACTCCAAAGGCCACCACCAACAAGGAGGTCAAAAGTGGAATCAATATGATCAAGGAGGCTATGTGAACTTGAATTATAACAGATTCAACTTCAAATAGCCTACCATGATGTACCTTGTCCATGGACAAGGAGATTTCAATGACATGCTCATGAAGCATTTGGCCAAGGACAAACCACTTTGTCCACAATCACTTGTTGAACCCTACACTTCGACCAAACCCGTGCAACTTTGGGAAAAACAATATTGTGGATGAAGCGTTTCTTGTTTGATTGTGGAGTCCACATGTTGTTATGCTCAAGGAAGCCTCTTGATCCTAGATCAAGCATGGGTTTGAATCAAAAGAACTTCTTGAATGTAGAAGCGACATCCCCATAAGTGGACATCCTCATTTGCCTTCTTTAGGAATGAGGAGACTCTGTCATGTCATCCACAATGACATTCTAAGAAGACAGAAAAACCAGGGCCATCCAAATGGCCCAAATCCGCTAAGCTGCAAAAAAGAGAACGGCGGAAGAAGGACAAGACTCACCAAGTTCATGAAAGAATATCTTCAAAAGGGAAAAGTCGTCGCAACATCAACAAGTCTTCATCAAAGCGAATACGGGGTTGGCTTGCCAATAAGGGAAGTCATCCATGCCTTCACCTCTGGGCATGGACGACAATCATCAAGCTAAGCAGCACAAAGGTAAGTCATGCTCATCAGACTTCAAAAATTTGGTGAGTCCTTGCCAATAGGTTAATTGGTAGTTATCTCATATTTGTTTTTTAAATTGCATATTTAAATTCATCATCAACCCTTGCATTTGCGTTTAGCATGTTTGAATTTTCACTTGCATGTTGGAAAGTATAATCTCCAACCAACATAAAATTAAAATTTTGAATTAGGAAATAAAATTATTTGGCTATGAACTTTAAGCATAACCAGTTGAATTCATCTTTATAATCCAAACCAAAAATATTTCCCTTAAACCTCATTACATTTGCAAGTTGTTTCAAGTTGGGCAAAAGAATTTGACAAAGGGTTCAATTTGCTTTTGGCTAACGTAACTCGTTTTCGAGTTGTTTTGTTCGTTCTTGATTTTAGTGCAGCCAGGACAAAATCTATAAAGAGGTGGGAAAGCCTCATCAAACCCAACTCACCATCAGGAGAATTCAAGCGCATATCCCTCCACCGATCTCATTTCGAGTTCATGGTGGAGGAATGCTAAAAATCATGGACCGATGGAGGAGCAAGATGAAGCTCATTCAACTCCGACCTCAACTTGGCAAAAGACATCGAACATGAAGGCTACACCAAGATCCATGGTCGTGAGTTTCTCACACAACGAATTTTAACCCAAACTTCTTTTCAATTTAGGTATGAGTTTAAAATTTTCCGTCATTTGAAATTCATTAGGATTGAATGATTTTTTCTTCCATTGGCGAAGAAGGTTTACACCTCCTCATCATTCAATTGTTTTGCATCCTCTTGAGAGAAAGTGTTGGCATTGCTCTTTTTTATTATTTAAAAAGGAATTTCACCTTACTTAAGAATAAATTTAAACAAGTACCTATAATTTTACAAGCATTTTTTAAATTGACTTAGACATTCTCTGACCTAGGTTTAATAAATAATACTTATGAAATGACTCAATGGTTGAATTGGCATGTAGCAACCTAGGAATAGTGATGTCCATAATTTTGATTTGAACTCATTCATATAGGGATCACTAAATTTCAAATTCCTAGGCAAGAAATTAAAAATGTTCAGGATAATAAGAAAATTAATATTCTTGTTTGCAATAATCCACCTAGTAATTTTGTGCTCTTGTAAAAAGTAAAGATGGTTAGAAAAATCTAAAAGATGAAGGAATCAATAGAGTGTACATCTATCACTTGCATTGCTACGAGTAGGAGCTTTATAAAGTGTCCAAATTGATTAATTTATAAAGTTCCACTCCTATATCAATGAACAACACAATGTTTATGGATGCACTCTTTCGTTACCCTGCGTACCGGATACCTTTTAGAATTATGAAGAGTGCCAAGGAACTCCACCTATCTGAGTTGAAGACCTCCGAAGGCCCCACGTGTCATACGGAATCGGACCTGCCTCCCTTCTATGGTTAGTCCCAGTGCCACCACGTGTATCATAAAACTGGAGCTACAGTCCATACATGGGGAAGCTCCGGACTAGATACCTGTGTGGCACCCCCGGACCTAACCCCCTGCAGAGGGAAGCTCCAGTACCGACACGTGTTCAACAGCACCGGACCAACTAATCCAAGACGGTAAGCTCCGGAGCTGCCACGCGTCCAACCGCCGGACCTTCAACCTCAACAGGCAAACTGGTGGACCTCCAACGGCTCGGACCTTCAAGGGACATTAAAGACTTCAAGACCCGATTAAGTGTCATTAATGCTATCTTAATGACACACGATCAAATGACCCTTAATACTAGTAACGCCACCATTAAGGGGTGTTACTACGCTATTAAGGGGAATTAAGTACATTAACCATGTATTAGACATCAGTAACCAACAGGGCCACATGTCGGGCCAGGCTGATGGTGTAACGGCCAGTCCTTGTACTATAAAAAGGACTGGCCAAGCGATACACAGGGGGCCCGGCCGGGGACACACGCGGGAGAGACTTCCAGACACTCTGGTCTCTCACACTCAAGTGCTCGGACACTCAATACAACAACAACACACCCCGTGGAGTAGGGTAGTACGCTCAGGCGGCCCGAACCACGTAAATCCTCGTGTCAACTCGCCATCTTACACTGAATCTCCGCGTGCCCACAACCGAACTAAGAAACTCCGCGGTCTACTAACTATAGTGCTGGGAGAATTGCCGGAACAAAATTCCGACAGTTGGCGTGCCAGGTAGGGGCGCCTGAGATTCAAAGATGGTGAATTCTGCTGTCGGATTGTCCAACGGCAACCATGTTACGCAACCAGCTAGAGGCAATCCCTCCAACATGCAGTAGCTAGCAGGTACTGTGGCTCCAACAGGAGTCATGCCACCACCATCCGCTCCAGTGAATCAAGCTGGACAGCGAGATGGAGCATCCGCGTCGGTCACTGCGTCAGCGATCAACAACCCTGAACACGCGCTTAATGTTGCGCATGCTCTCCTCCAACGTCCACCGCCTCCAGGAGCACCGCAGAGTGCGATGGAGCAATGGAGAGCTGTTTTGGATCATCTGGTTGCAGCAGCAACCGATCGCATCAGCAAACGAGGTCCTCCTCCTCGGGGCGGGCCCCATCACAGCGTCGAACCTTGTCGTGTAGACTCGGTCCGCAAGCTTCGCAGCACGGGAGGCGTGCTACATCTCAACAGGCGACGTCGCAGCCTTTCGGGGCACGACATACTCACACGGTGACAAGGCTTTCGACTCATGACCTCCGGGCGGAGCTCAATCATCGTTATCAACAACAGGGCGACCGCGTCCACATCGAGCGTGCTCGCGAGAGGCGAGAGGCTCGGGACAGTCCTACTCCTGAGGGAGTAGGAGGAGGGTGTTCTGCCTTGGCCATGCACCTACGCATGGTCAGATGGCCGCATAAGTTCTGTCCTCACCTGCCGGAGAAATTTGACGGGACTGTCAATCCCGCCGAATTTCATCAAATCTACTCTAGTGCTATCCTTGCAGCTCGGGGAAATAAGGCCGTGATGGCTAATTATTTCCCTGTGTCTTTAACTGGGACCGCCAGGTCTTGGTTCATGAGCCTTCCGCATGACTCCATCAATAGTTGGGCGGAGTTGTGCCAACAGTTCACTGCCAATTTTGGGAGCTCATACACCCGACCAGGCACAGAACTAGACCTTTTTGCTATCAACCAAAAAGAGGGAGAGTCCTTGCGATCTTTCATCTAGAGGTTCTCCCAGTTACGAAATACCATTCCTTCTATCTCAAGCGCTTCTATTATTGTAGCATTCAGACAAGGCGTTCGAGATAAGAAGATGCTGGAGAAGCTGGCGACCAAGGAAGTCACCAACGTCACAGAACTCTTCAGCTTGGCAGACAAGTGTGCCAAGGCTGCGGAGGGCCGTGAAATGCACTCCCAATGACCTCCGGTGGCCAACAAAAAGTCCTCCAAGGGTGAAGCCACTACCTCTGGGAGTGGCAAGTAGAAGAAAAAGTCCAACGGCAAGTAGAAGCCATCGACCAGCACACCTACTGCTGCAGCAACTGCAACTCTCCCAAGAAATGACCCCGGCCGTTGTCTGAAGATGGTGGCAGCTCCACGATGTGGTGTCCCACACACAAGGCGGACAGCCACAACCTGGAAAACTGCCGATAGGTCCAGAACCTTGTCGACCGCTACAACAGGCATCAGGAGGAAGCTCCTTTCTGTCAAAGGGAAGGAAAACAAAAAGTCGACGAAGCTCCGGCTGAAGAGGAGTTAGGCTTTCAGGACCCTAAAAAGGTCTTGAAGGCTGTTTACACCTCTATTGACAATGACTCCGACGTCTTCAACAACAAGCGTCGGATGACCAGGAACACCATCTTTGGTTGTTTGTGGGACATCACTTCCCGTCGTGTCCTCAAGAGAATGCGACGGGACATGGCCTCTGTAGCTCCCACCACCAGGGCGGAGCCTCATCGGAAGTGGATGGATACTGCCATCACCTTTGATGCTTCGGACTGCCCTTGGAACATGATCGGAGCTGGCCAACTTCCACTGATGGTATCTCCGACCATCAATAACACCCATCTTCACCACATAATGGTGGACGGAGGTTCGGGGCTGAACCTCATAAGCTTCAAAGCCTTCGTCAAGCTTCATCTCCAACCTTCGGATCTTCGCCCCTCCCGACCTTTCTCAGGAGTAGGTCCGGGGGCCATAACTCCACTCGGTGCCATTACTCTCCCGGTGACCCTCAGAACTCAGGAGAATTACAGGACTGAGAAGTTGGTCTTCGATGTGGCGCGGATCAACTTACCATTCAATGCCATATTGGGCAGGCCAGCTTTGTACAAATTCATGGCTGCTACTTATTATGGCTACTTGGTGTTGAAGATGCCAACACCCTCAGGTGTTCTCCGGATCCGCGGGGATCGCACCGCCGGAGTTACAGCTCTGGAAGAACTCCACGTGCTTGCTACAACAGGAGGAATAATCTAGAAAGGAGCAAGCTTCGAAGCCCCCGAGCATTCGTTATCGAGGCTCAACCTCCGCACCTCGTGTGCAACCAAGCGGTGACACCGACATTCCTGTCAAAGTCGTCCAAATTGGTTCTGACGCTGCTCAGACCAATCGTATATCGGGAGGTCTGAATGACAAATAGGAACTCGCCTCATCACTTTCCTCCGGGCTAACGTCGATGTGTTTGCCTGGCAACCATCGCAAATGCCTGGGATCCCTAGGGAAGTGATTGAGCATGATCTGAAGATTTATCCCGACGCTCGGCCTGTACATCAGAAGCCTCGAAAGCAATCAATAGAGCGACAAAACTTCATACGTCAAGAAGTGAAGAAGTTGCTCGAAGCTAGATTCATCCGGGTAGTCTTCCACCCAAAATGGCTGGCAAACCCAGTCGTTGTACCTAAGGCCGGCGGGAAGCTTCGGATGTGTATCGACTACACTACACTGAATAAGGCATGCCCAAACGATCCATTTCCACTACCTAGAATAGATCAGATAGTGGACTCCACCTCCGGGTGTGAATTACTGTGTTTCCTAGAAGCATATTCTAGGTATCATGAAATAAGAATGTCTAGGGAAGATGAAGAGCATACCGCCTTCATCACAGTAGGGAAGATGAAGAGCATACTGCCTTCGGCCTCAAAAACGCTGCTTCAACGCTTGTGCGAACTATGTACAAAACGTTTGGAGAGCTCATCAGAGATGTAGTGGAAGTGTACTCCATGACATCATCGTTAAGATCAAGAACAAGGAGTCATTTCTTGACACCTTGCAAGCTGTCTTCGACAAGTTGCGGATCACATGCACAAAGATGAACCCAGACAAGTGTTTCTTTGGGGTTAGCTCCGGAAAGCTTCTTGGATTCTTGGTGAAAAACCGAGGAATAGAGGCGAATCCGACGAAATTAAATCTATTGAAGATATGCTGCCACCAGCTCGCATCAAGGTTGTCCAGAAGCTGACTGAATGTCTAGCTGCCCTCAGCCGGTTCATCTCAACACTGGCGGAACGGGCGCTACCCTTCTTCAAATTATTGAGGAAGTCCGGACCATTCCAATGGTCTGAAGAAGCAGAAAAGGCTTTCCAAGAGCTAAAGCAGCTCCTCACAACTCTACCAACTTTGGTCGCTCCAAACCCTAGTGAGCCACTTTTGCTTTACATTTCAGCAACTGACAAAGTTGTTAGCATGGTCCTGGTGGCAGAAAGACCAGAACCATCCCCAGTTCAGGAAACCAGACCCGGATCCTCGAGGTGAAAAGTCAGAGGATCAACCTCCTTCAAATGAAGGAGTTACTGTTGCTGAACAAGAAGATCCGAACCCCTCCGGGAAGGTTTGGAACTACCTGAAGGCGAGTCTAGTTCCCAGTTCCCAGACCCGGATCCTCGAGGTGAAAAGTCAGAGGATCAACCTCCTTCAAATGAAGGAGTTACTGTTGCTGAACAAGAAGATCCGAACCCCTCCGGGAAGGTGCGGGTAACTTCAGATGAAGATTCGGGTTCCTCTAGCAAGAACCTGGAGGTCCACGAAGAAGATCTGGACCCCTTCGGGAGGTTCCAGGTTGATGAGGAGGAAGCTCCAAGCCCCTCCAGGAGGGTCCGGACAGTCCAGCTCCCAGTGTACTTCATCAGCGAGGTACTCCATGATGCCAAGACTCGGTACTTCGAGGTGCATAAGCTTCTCTATGCAGTTCTTATTGCCTCTAGGAAGCTTTGTCACTACTTCCAAGCTCACAAGATTTCAGTGGTAACCTCTTATCCACTGCGTGCAATCTTGCATAACCCCAACTCTACTGGGAGCATTGCAAAGTGGGCAGTGGAATTGGCCGAGTTCGATCTTGAATTCGTCCCAAGACAAGCGATCAAAAGTCAAGCATTAGCAGACTTTGTGGCGGAATGACCCTCTCTCCATCAAATCCTGGGGGCCCCAGTGAGCAGAAGCCGAAACCCAAGGTTCCAATCTTCACTGAGCCTCACTGGACTCTCTACTACGACGGCTCCGTGCAGAAGTAGGGGGCCGGAGATGGAATCCTTCTCCTCGCTCCGACCGGGGAGAAGGTCAAATACATGGTTCACCTTGACTTCAAGGCGACCAACAACATGTCGGAGTATGAAGCACTAATCTATGGGCTCAAGGTGGCACTATCATATGGTGTCAAGCAGCTGTTGGTAAAGGGTGATTCCCAGCTCATAATAAAACAAGTCAAAGGTGAATGCTGCTGCAACAACCCTCAACTAGATGCATATCTTTTTGAAGTTCAGAAGCTTCAGAAGGATTTCGAAGTCCTGGATCTTTGCCATGTCCAGCATCTCAACAATGCAGAAGCTGATGAACTCTCGACAAAAGCTTCAACTGGAGCTCCGGTTCCCGACGGAACCTTCGTCCGGAGATTGTCAAAACCAACAGCTCAGCCTACCGAACTGAGCGAAGGGGGCGAGACCAGCACCTCGAAGCTGGCGGTCTCGATGACCCTGTTACCATGGCGTCCATCAAGGGTCCTAGGTGCTGCAGGAAGCTCCGAGCAACCCAGCATGCAAGACTCAGAAGCTCAAGTTAGCTCCGATGCATGGATCTCGGAGATCTGGAGCTACTTGAAAGACAAATTCCTTCCTGAAGACAATGTATCTGCTGACCGGATAGTCAGATTGGCTAAAAGATACACACTGGTAGAAGGGGATCTCTACCGGCGTGGTGCCAATGGCGTCCTAATGCTGTGCATTACAAGGGAAGAAGGTCGCGAGCTCCTCACGGAAATCCATGGAGGCAAGTGTGGGAACCACGCATCTTCCCGCACGTTGGTCTGTAAAGCCTTCCGATATGGTTTTTACTGGCCTACAACACTCTAGGATGCAACCAAACTAGTGAAGAAATGTGAAGCATGCCAGTTTCATGCGATGCAAATTCACACACCAGCTCAACCTCTACAAATGATACCTCCTACATGGCCATTCACGGTGTGGGGGATGGATATCTTGAAACCTTTCCCAAGAGCAGTCGGAGGTTACAAGTTCCTGTATGTCGCTGTCAAAAAGTTCACCATGTGGCCGGAAGCAACTCTAGTTGTGACAATAAACAAGCAATCAACTATCAATTTCTTGCAGTCCATGGTATGCAGATTTGGATTCCCAAACAAGATCATTACTGATAATGGGACCCAATCCACAAGCTCTGCATTCCATGGATATTTCGAAGACCTCGGCATTCAGGTCAGCTACGCTTCCATAGCTCACCCGGCAAGCAATGGCCAAGCTGAGAGAGCAAATGCAGAAATCCTAAAAGGACTCAAGACGCGCACATATGAGCACTCGAAAAAACATGGAGCCAACTGGATTGAAGAGCTTCCACCCACCTTGTGGGCAAACATGACAACTCCAAACAGGTCAACTAGAGAGATACCCTTCTTCCTGGTGTACGGAGCTGAAGCAATCCTTCCTCCGGAAATCACCTTGGGGTCACTCCGGGTCCGGACCTTTGACGAAGCCACGCGGGACCAGCTCAGGCATGAAGACCTTGACCTCGTTGAAGAGGAAAGGTGTCGAGCAGCTGTTCGAAATGCACGATACCGCCAAGCACTCCGACGCTATTACCAAAGGCATGTGCATAACCGACAGCTCGAGGAAGGGGATCTGGTGCTACGGAGAATACAAACTCGAGAAGGGTTAAACAAACTTTCCCCCAGCTGGGAAGGACCCTTTCGAGTGATCAAAGTATCCCGTCCCGGATGCGTTCGCTTGGCAACCGAGGATGGGACACCGTTCCCTAATCCTTGGAACATTGAGAACCTCCGTAAGTTCTACGCTTAATATCACGGAGGTGAGTCTGTAATTACATATGATGTATGTTATAGCGTCATTGTACAGAGTCGGGTAGCTCCTCCGGGAGGACAGCCGGACCTTTCCTGGAAGGTCCGCAAAGTTCAGGCAACAATTGACACAGTCCCAGAACTAAAAGTGTATCTAGTTACCTTGGGTCGAACAAGAAATGCCACACACTTAGCCTGGTTTCGTACCCTAAGAGTGTACTTGTTTCCCCTGTACCCCGAACATATAATGAAAGACATCATTATGTGAAAATAGACTCCACGTGCATTTATTTTGTACATGCTCATTCTTTTTTATTTTTCTCTTTCTTGTTTGTAACAAAGTTGTGCAATTCTCAAGAAACTTTTGTTGAATGGCCTACTCGCCTGAACACAAGCCAATCTAGGTCCGGAGTGTGCTATCGACTTAGCCTGGTCCTGCACCCTAAGTATGCCACTCTACCTACACCCCGGCAGGCCTGAGTAAGGTGAGTCCAGAAAACGATCAGACCTGGAGAAAACGAGCATATGCAGTTGATTGTATATAAAAATGCTGTCGACCTAAAAATTTCTTTCGGGAATAGTAAGCCACAAACAAGTTATAGATAAGGAATGGATTTTACGGTTTTCCTTGACTTCAAAGAGTAAGAAAAATACAAATCTCATGATGATGGTGAATGATGTCGGTACTATCAAAGCTCCGACATCCCGTAAGGTGGCCCGCCGTCGATGTTTCAAACATTGATAGTAGGCGTCACCGGAGCTGTGAAGTTCTGACAAAACCAGGGGGCCAACCGTCAATGTGAAGAAAAGATGATAGAAGGACACCCCAATGGGGTCTGCTGTCGACGATTTCAGACCTATACTCTACATGTTCGAAGTGCTCAAGTATTCAACAAAATGCTACATCCTTTTGGTACATGTTCACAATCAAATTGTGTACATCTACCAGGGGGCCAAGTGAGAAAAAGGATGAAGTAAAAAATGAAATTCATAAATTTCTTGGATTTCAATCATCTGAGGACAAGAGATTACAAAATTGGAGAAAAGAATAGAAGATACAAGTGGGAGCTACAAGGAGAAAGTCCTAAATCCTACAGAAAAACGAGGCAACCTTCTGGGCAACCTCCGACACGCTGGCCTTGGCGGCATCTCCCTCTCCGTCGATGGGACCTTCAAGCACCAGATCTAGTGGGAAGTGTGGATCCCAACTTGTGTAGAAAGTGAGCATGTATTCTGCGACATTCTGCACAAGGGATTTTCCCCCTGTTTCCAACTGATCCGCGATGACATCACCCATTTTGTTGAGTTTATTGCCTGTCAAGCTCAAGCCTTCAGCTCTTGGTCCAGCTCCAGCTCTAGATCGTCCGGACGCACGGGACTAAAGCCCAGCAATCTCAGCGCGTCATTGGCTTTGCCCAAGAAGTCCCATACTTGTTGGGACTCCACAGCCCTTGAGCCTCGCATCTCTTCCAAGGACCTCTTGGTCGCCGCAAGCTCCGAACCCTCCCCGGCAAGGCGCTTGACCTCTTTGGCGTGCTGCTGAATCCTCTCAGCAACTTGCCTTTCGAGGTTGGCAAGCTCCTCTTCTCGGACGTGGATCTTGTTCTGACGGTCAACCAGGTCTTTCTCCCGGCCTCGCACCTTCTTCTCCCTAGCAGCGACTTTGTTCTCCCTTTTGGTGAGGTCCTGTCCCCGCTGCCAGGCCTTATTCTCCTTGCTCTAGCAGAGCTCCCCCAGCTTCTTGGTGCGCTCTGCGAGGCTCTTGTCACCCAGATCCATCCTCTGAGCGAGCTCCTCCTCCCTCTTCACGAGGTCATCCCTCAGCTCCAGGAGTTTTTGCTTTTCATCTTCGAGCCTCCCGGCGCTTGACGAGGCTTTCGTGGATGGTAGTGAGCTGCTCCTGGCGATCGTTCGCTGCTTCATTAGCATCCACGGCCTGTTCGTGTATAGCCCTGGACTGGTTGTCGAAGGATCGCACCATGCTCTCCCTCTTGTCCAGCAGCTGGCCCCAGTACTCCATCCGGGCCTTCTCCCTCTTGACCCACTCCTTGTCATCGGTCAACCTTGTTTGCGCTAGCTTGGTCTCGAATTGGAGCCGGTTGCGCCACCTCCTATGGGTTTGGCGCTCCTCCTCGAGGGCCTTGCTGTTGTGGTAAAAGTCAAGCTGGACCTGACGAAGGCTGGAGCAGGCGTTGTCGATGGATAACAACAGGGGGATTGGCTCCGGACCTGCCGGGGTCCTATCCGCTTACTCCAGCGGGTTCTCCATAAAAAAGATTGGGTCCCACTCTACAAGAGTGGTCCCCTGAGCATCCGCGGCACTAGGGCCGCCCTCTGGGATAGCCTCGATCGCCGCCGAGGAAGGTCCGTGTAGGATCGAAGAGCACGTGAAAAGCTACCATAGGGTGGTGAATGTTAGATTTAAAAATTTTACGCAGCGGAAACAATTAAACCCCAACCCCTTCTGCAGAAAAACGATCTGTTAAAGAAATCATGTGTGAGACTAATCTAAACGTGTTTTATCGTGACAAAAGTGATAGATATCAGAGAGAATCAAGTCACAAAGACAAAACAACAAGAATCACTCAAATCCGTCGAGAAAAACTCAAGTTACGATCGAAAGATCGAACAAAGGTCAATCTGTCCTACCCGAGAAAAACAGTTCTGGAACGCTGCAAAGAAACTCGTGTAGATCAGAAATCACAAATCCAATGACCGTGAAATTTTTACAGATAATAGATAATCAAGTTGTGAAGACAACAAAAAATAAGCACGTCAATTGGATCTGTAAAACTCGAGTTATGATAAAACCACCGACAAAAGGTAGTGCTGTCCACAAACTCGACGAGTAAAACTTGTCTGGAACAAGTCGGATGAACAAGGCACAAAAGTTCCTTCAAACTATGAATTTTATTCAATAGAACACAATAGGAACAGCCCCCCAAGTCGTGCACCACGAGATCTGGGCTCCCTTGCTTATATAACCAGCTCGAAAGACAACTCAACTCAAATCAGGAACCTAATCTTACTCTGTTCACAAATCGTAACTTTCCATAACTGCTTAGGATTCTTCTATACGCCGATAGAAGCAATCTTAAGACTTCCAAACACCTTAGGAACGTATCCCAAATTCCTAAACAACTCAAATTCGTGACCCACACGAAATCCTTTCATAACCAACTCAAATCTTTCCATATTTGAGTCAAACCCGACTCAGCCGCAGCCTGAGTCCATAACCTAGTCGGTTGGACCTTTCCGATCAACTCTTTACGTCCACATCTCTTCATCACGTCTCGGAACCATGTAGACACGTCCATGCATTCCTTGCACACGTGCAAACATCTTCCAATGATGTCCACGATACCTTCATATGCATTGTTCTTGATTCAATCATGCTGCGCAACCTCCTAATCAGCTCAAACACAATTCCTCCTGAATTTTGTTATTGGAACCTCATCTCCACCCTGAGACTAGTCCAATGGATCCCATCACCAGCAACACCTGCACATGAATAAACAACCAATCCATACAAGCCCAAGTCCCCGACTTCACTCAAGTTAGTTCCGAACACAACACCTTACGTGAGAACCTCAAAACCACAGTAACACAATATCATCCATGTAAAAAAATGCACCAAAGACTTAGCAAATGAATACTAAGCAATTTTTCCAGAGATATAAAGCAAGTACGAAACATTGCAAATGAAAAACAGAAGCATTGCGGTCAAGTTCCGGACCTTGCCAGAGCAACCCGGGCCTTGAGTCGAAGCTAACAAAAGCTAGTAGAACCTAGCGCCGGAGCTAACCAGAACTAGTCGAACCTTAATAAAAAGGTGTTTTGGTGATATTCAAAACTTTTATCGTCAAAGCAAGTGTATTCACTACAAGCCAATGTATTCAGCACACATAGGTCTTACAATCTCCCCCTTGATGAATGCATTGGCAACACCATTTAAAATCCGAACATTGGCTTATTCACATAAAAGTTTTAAAGGCAATTTATCCCCTTTGTAAATCGAAAGTAAAATGAGAAGAAAATACAAAAGTTATCCCATATTATCTCTCCCCATTTATTATCTCTCCTTATGCACATATTCTCTTTCTCTTCATGTTTATTTCTCCCTTTTTGACAATGTATTCAGCAAGTCATGAGCATATAAACAAATTATCTCTCCCCCTTTGGTTGTTATGAGCATATTATAACATATACATATAAACAAAGCTCATCCAAGTCATACTATCAAGTACCTTAAATTATCACATCAATGAAATACATAAAGTAGTGTAAGCCATGATAGAGATCAAATGTAATTTTCAATTTGAGTAAGTCATGATCTCACAAACTTAACTATTTCAAAACCTGAAATCATGACACTAGTTGCTGCATTTTATTATTTTTCAAAGCATAAATTTAGATCATATGATATTTTCAAGAGATTATATGCGCATCTGCCTTATTCTAACCAACCAAGCCAAGCCTATGCCATTTGACAATCAGAAGCTTAAGGACATGGTTTTAGTCATACACAACTTCTTCCAAGTTCATATCTAAGTGCAATGATAAGCCATCTCAAAAGAAGAAGTGCGATGCATGCATATTCTCTTGATCTTTTCTCAATTTATATTTGTTCATAAAAACTCAACATGTGAGTGATTACTTGATTAATTCTTAATGATTAAAAGAACTTGTGAACATGTAACAAGTTCAAAATAGCAAGAAAGTTCGACCATGACCTGTTTTAGTGTAATTAATTATTCCAATTACTAGACATGGCAAAAACTACAAAATTTATAACACGAGTAACGTAGTAAGAACTTTTAGCATGTAAAAGGAATCACAAAGTCATATATGTATGAAATACTATGCTCATATTATTTTAATTTCAGATTCACACATAGACTTCCTAAGTTTCACAACTCCCCCTCAATTTAAGCCATGAGGATGCATAACCCCTATTTCACTACGAATGTAACAAAAACGAGTGAAATCCAAAGGTTTTTTAAAAATGTCAGCCAATTGTTGTTCGGTATCTACATGGTGAAGCACAATGTTACCTTTTCAACATTATCTCGAAGAAAGTGATACCTAATGTCAATGTGCTTAGTTCTAGAATGTTGCATGGGGTTTTTAGCAATGCAAATGGCATTAGTGTTATCACGGAACAGTGGAACACTATCTAGATCAACCCCATAGTCCTTAAGTGTTTGAACAATCCAAAGAATTTGTGAGCAAGCACTAGCAGCAGCTACATATTCAGATTCGGCTGTGAATTGTGCAACTGGGTTTTGTTTTCTAGAGGACCAAGCAACAAGAGAATTACCAAGAAAATGACAAGCACTGGAAGTACTTTTCCTATCAATCCTACAACCCCCAAAATCAGCATCCAAAAAAGCTTTCAAAGTAACGGTTGAGGAAGAAGGAAGAAAAATTCCAAATTCTTGAGTTCCATGTAAGTACCTAAGAATCCTTTTGACGGTTTGACGATGTGAAGCACGTGGGTAGGCTTGAAACCGTGCACAAAGACATACGCTGAATTGTATATCTGGGCTTGATGTCATGAGGTACAAAAGTGATCCGATCATGCTTCTATATTCTTTTTGATCCACGGGTTCACCATCTTCATCAAGTCCAAGTGTTGTTGCTGTTCCCATTGGTGTCCGAAGAGGCTTGCTTTTGTCCATGTTGAAGTGCCTTAGGAGATCTTTTGTATACTTCGTTTGATGCACAAAGGTACCCTCCTTAGTTTGCTTGATTTGCAGCCCCAAAAAGTAAGTGAGTGCACCCATCATACTCATTTCAAATTCGGAACTCATCATTGCTGAAAACTTGGACACAAGATCATGAGAAGAACAACCAAAAATAATATCATCCACATACACTTGAACGAATAATGAGTCATTGCCATGCTTAAGCACAAAAAGAGTTTTATCAACCTTGCCCATGGTAAACCCTTTTTCAAGTAAGAATGTTTTTAACCTATCATATCATGCTCTAGGGGCTTGTTTAAGACCGTACGAGGCTTTGGACAGTTTGTAAACATGATTAGGAAAATCTAGATTTTCAAAACCCGGTGGTTGTTTCACATAAACCTCCTCATCTATGTGGCCATTAAGAAAAGCACTTTTAACATCCATTTGATATAGCTTAAAACCAATAGATGTAGCAAAAGCTAACAAAATTCTTATGCCTTCTAATCTAGCAATAGGAGCAAAAGTTTCATTAAAATCTAGACCTTCAACTTGAGTGAAACCTTGAGCAACCATCCTAGCCTTATTCCTAACCCCAACCCCATCCTCACTTTGTTTATTTTTAAATACCCATTTAGTTCCAATTATAGTATGACCTTGAGGTGGAGGTACAAGTTTCCAAACATTATTTCTTTCAAAATTTTCTAACTCTTCTTGCATGGCAATAATCCAAGATTCATTAGTGAGTGCGTGTGATATATATTTGGGTTCAAAAGAAGCAACAAAAGAGGAATGAGCATAAGAGTTTGGATCGCAAAACCTGGACCGTGTGACTCGTTCGTGCAAGCTTCCAATCATCTGTCGTTGGGGATGATCTTTGTAAAACCATAGAGGAACAGATGTCTCACAAGCTTCTTCTTCTTCATGTTCATCTCAAATCGATGAGCTTGTGACTTGAGATGATTTGAATCAGCATTGATGGTTGTCGGTGCTGGTTGAGAATTAACATCTGGAGCTGAACCAAAGTCTTTAGCTGATGAATTTTCGGGCAGCAGCTCCAATTCTTCCTCATCTTCAACAAAAATGCCCCCCCCCCTGCGGATATGGATCTGGACCTGCAATTTTTTAGCTAGTACCTGGGCTAGCTTCATCGAAAGACACTTCACAAGTCTCCACAATTTTGTTAGTGTCAAGTAAAAGCACACGGTAGCCTCTAGTATGAGATGGATAACCAAGAAACATGCCATCAATGGATCTAGGTTTAAATTTATCAAGATTACCATGTTTCTTAACAAAGCATTTGCAACCAAAGCTAGATTGAACATCAGGATTTGAGCACACTCATGGTCAACATAACTTGCTTGACTTATTCCCATAGTTTCACAATTTTTGAAACTCAATTGCTATTTAAAACAGGGGCACCATTGAATTTCATTCAAATTCAAATTTGAATTTGAAATTCAATTGAAACTTGCTCCAAATCAAAATCCAATTGCAGAATCAAATTCTAGATATTTATCTGAGCCTCCCCACAAAAATCTAGAATTTTTGGACAAAATTTGGTAGGAGAATTGAAGTTACAGAGAAGAGGAGTAGATAAGAGGAGGTGGGGCCCACTGTCAGCCAAAGCACTCAAGTGAAACCCACGGGGGGTGCCCTGTCTCCAGCTCGCCCCGCCGTTCGACGCCGGCAGCACGCGACACCGCGATGCGCATGCATCCACCGAGCTGCTTGCCTGCTTGACGTCGTGGCGCGCTCCCCTCTCCCCTCAGTCCCTATAAATATCCCTTGGACGTCGCTGTTGGACACCATCCCAGTTCACGCCATTTTCGCCGCCTCTGTTCGACCAAGCTCTCGCCGATGATTGCAGCCGTTTCTTCCCGAGCTGTAAGTAGATAAAAGGCATGTCACAAACTCCTCTACGTATTCCATTTGGTCATTAATCGTGACATAGCTTCTGGTTGGCATATTTTGAAGTTTCCCAGTCGCTGCCGAGGAAGCCGCCGAGAACCTTCACTGTCTTGCTGTCGAACACCAGTTCCAGAAAATGTCCAGCCTCGATCCTTTAAGCAAAAAGGTTCGCAATCCTCTCTAGTTCATGCTCACAGAATCTAAGCTTATGACATGACGTGTAACTTGAATTTTTGTTCGAGAACCCATCGGTTTCTCAATAGAACAGCAAAGCTTCATGCTTAAATTTATTTCATTCTTACAATCATTCTTAAATCTGGTTAGCAGATAGTTTCTATGTGTTCTAAGGAAGCTCCATGCCCAAAAACCCTGAAAGTTATCAACCGAGCATCTTAGATTTCAAGTTTTCGAGGCCGCCGGTTGAAAAACCGCACTTCACCGTCGAACTCAGCCCTGCCGGCGATTTCACCCCAATATGACCACCAAATCATACTCCTGGTGCTTCCAGGAACCTTCCCGACCTTTTTCCGAGCCTATTGAGCCATTCCCGAGCATTTCCGACGAAGGCCGAAACCCAAGCTCCGCCGTCACCGTCGCGCCGCCGTCTCCGGCCATCGCTGGCGTGATTGGACACCACCATCGGCTTGCGCGATTGAGTTTAGGGTTGAGCGGTCACGGAGAGGCCAAACGAATGTCGACGCAGCTAAGTCCGTCGAAGCACCGCCGCGGTTCCGGCGAGGAGCGCCGTCGCGTCGCGAGGTAGACGAATGCCTATGGGCCCCACTTGTCAGCGCCTATTTGAATGCCCGGGATCAGCTGCGGCAATGGATCCGGTGCAGCTGCACGGTTGAACTCCATGGCCCCCAGTGTGGCCCAGATGCGATTGGCTCATTCATATGAAGTGGGACCGGACCCTTTTATTTGAAATTTCCAATAGGAAAATAAATCCAGATTCAATCCCAACTTAGAAAATCCATAACTTCCAGTAGAATTATCTAAAAATTCCCAAATAAATTTTTTTAGAACCAGCATGAAGAATAATGTCCAGTGGCGCACTTGTAATTGTATGAAAAGTCATATAAATGTCTTCATAATTCAGATAAGAAAAATTCTTAAAGAATTCATTCCTACAGTTCTATTATTTGGAAAATTCCCAATTTTGGTCAGAACCCTTTAGTTAATACATTTGATCTCCAGTAAAAGTTTCAAGCTCTTTGGACTTAAAATACTGGGTTGATGAATGTTTCAAACCTCTATGTAGTTATAAATTGAGAAAAATGGAAAAATCAATTTCCAGAAATTTACCCAAACTTGAAAAATCAATTTCTCCCTATAGGAAGCTCAGAAAATTGTGAAACAAATTTTCCTAGAACCAGTGAGACCCCCTCTACATGATACAACCCATGTAGCCATAATACATCTCCAAAAATTTCAACCAAAATTTAGAGAAGATTATTGCTTACCATAATTGTTAAGAATAACAAACATCCTTTATCATCTCCTGTTCTTTGCAAGAGACTTCTATATAATCTCTAGTATCCACCATAAAAATCCCAAAGTCAACTAATATAATTATCTTATTTTATCTTAATATACTCACCCCACCTTAAGCATATTAATTATTCACAAAATCATTTATACCTAGTATATGCATATCGTGTAGTAGCTGAAGTCGAGGAGCAGCCGGAAGCCTTGGAGGTCCAGCTGCTAGAAACTAACATAGACTCAAACCCGCATTCAGGCAAGCCCCGGTTTGAGTTTAAGTTCCATACAGTGTTTTGTAGTTTTATTCCACCTTACGTCTTCAGATGATTGTGCATTACGTTTAAGGTGTTTGACATCCACTTGCATGGTCCACAAATATTATGGAGTCTTGGGTAGGTCTACGGCCCGTTGAGTAGACACTGCTATGCTTATGCTCATAGGAATTCGGTAGAAGTCGAGTAGTTGGAATCTACTCGCGAGATAGGAATTTTATCACACGGGAGATTCTAGACTAAGAAAATGGTTTATGAATATGAAATTGAGACCGAGCAGTGGATAGGATGCAGTGAGACGTGGTCTCACGTGCGTAGCCCTGCTTGTGTCGATTGAGGACCGTTTTGTGTGCGGTCCCGCTGGACAAGCTTGAATTGTTTCGGCGACATACTGGAGGAATGGGCTCCAGTAAACTAACGTAGCTTGATACTGGTTTGTCGAGGCATTCCGTTCCATTTTATAGGTTGGGTTGAGGGCAGCAAGGTGTAAATCAGCTGGTGGGCACGTCAGAGTATGCCCCACGTAGTGACCTCCTGCTCGTGACGGATCGACCGGTTCGACATTCGAGTGTTTAGTGAAATGTGGCCATATACGACTAGTACTGAATTGTTATGTAGGTACTGTTGAAAGTACTCGCTGGCATTTCTGAAAGTGCGTATGTGTTGTGTTGTTCCGGGTATGTCCTGATTGGAATCACCGTCCCTCACGGTAACAGAGTACCACTTGTTCACTGCGTCGTGACGTAGTAAATACTAAAGAAGTTAGGAGAATATGATATATTGGTTTATAAATTGCTTGGACAACCTTGTTTGGCTTAGAGATAGTACAACTAAAAGTTTATAGTTTCCCCATACTTTACCTGTAATAGCATTATGTGCTTTGTGCACGTCATATCATCGGCAAAGTGTTTCTTCTTTGATTGTGGAGTTTATGATGTGCCGTGCCTGAGGAATGTCATGTGCTAAATAAAACATGACTATAAGGATCCACTTGTAGGCGAGTCCTTATGCTTTACTTACCTATGTTAGTATTCACCATTGCATATGTCTAGTGAGACATGTTAGTCTTGCTGAGCCTTATGCTCACGTTTGCAGTCAACGAGTTTTTACAACTTATACAACTGATGACGGGTTTAATGACGAGGTTGCACTCGCTCCAGGGTTTACAGCCGAGTGGGAACCCTGCACGCCGCCGTGAATTTTGTGTTGCTATTGCAAAGTATCCAAGGCATGGATGACTTTGCTTTTGCATAGCTAGTGCTGAGAGTGTAGCTATCATGTATAGTTCTCTTTCCTTCTGTTAGTACTTTTTAAACTTCCACTGTGCTTGTCAATAAAGACTTGGTATTGCAAATTTGTTCTCGTTCTATTCTTGTATATTGTTGGGTGTCGCATCGCACGACACCACCCAATGAGATCCTTGGAGGTCAGGACCCCGGTCCCCACATACATGGTATCAGAGCATCATTGGGAACAGTGTACTTGAAAAGAACATATTTTCAAAAAATTAGGATTTGAGTGAGGAATTAGCTATATGCCCTTATAAGGAGTATTATTAGTATAAGATATAAAGGTGATAAACTAACTTATATGTTATTAATTCTATAACAATGCTCTGACGTCAGGTAAGAGGTAAGGTACGCCACCATAAGCGGATCAATTGCGGTAAGCTCACCATGCGAGAGGTAGCATGGAAGTTTTCCGTGGCTTAGCTTGGAAATGTTAATAGGAATCTCTGAAGCTTTCTATGTTTCTGAGAACCTATGACACGCGGTACTCCAGCGTGCTTCAAAGTTAGTGGGAGCTCCCGTCGGGTGGTGTATAACCCGATAGTATGCCTCTCTAGAATCATTCATATTCTATGGGAGCATGCGAAACATGTATGCCCGAGCGTGTATAAGCCGGTTCGTACGAGAGTCTTTGCTGTACAGACGTATTTACAGCCATGTACCTCGAGATATGACCTCGCTCGAGGGCGACTCACACCGGAGTCGTATGCATTTATTTTCATATGTATTATTGTGACTGCCTATCATGTTTCCCCGTGCCGCCCATAGGTGTGAAGGTGTGAAAGGGGATTGTTTGTCTTTTGCAGCATGGACTACGGTAGCGACCCGTGTAGCACACGTTTGCGAGTGAACGATACTAGGACCACCTATAAAATGTATCCGGAAATACTGGTTAGAATTTTCTTTGCTGAGGCACGTAGTACCGTCGGTATCAACTTTGATACTTGACCACCCCCAACAACAACAAAATTTGATGCATTATATTTTGTAAAGTCCGACTATTAGGTACTGGTAGGTTTGGACTCCGCAAAGATAAAAATTTGATTCAACATGGGGTTAGCACCAAGATTCTTGATTTCCGGCCAAAGTTTGCTCAACTTCGTCAGGTTGTAATCTTGGTTAGTTAAAAATAAACATAGGGGTATGCTATGGATGGAAAGCTCTCGAAGTTCTCTACAACATTTCTGTTGACCATCAAGGCAGAAAAGCTTGATAATCTATTGAAATTTGGGGTATGCTTAAACTGCCCCAGATAACCCTACCGTTGTACCAGTCTCAGCAATTCTGCGATCACTCAATGTAGAAAAATCTTTTGCCTTATTGTGATATATATCTGAAAATGGGAGAAGCATATCTATAGTTTTGTTATGTAAAGTTCCTCTTGATTTAAATTGGTGGAAATTCAAATTTCGAGCTCAAAACGTGAACTGCAGGACTAATGTTGAACAACAGTCAGTTCATCTGTTAAGTTTAGATAGCTTTAGCTTTTGATCCAGAATAGTGACATGGTCATATATATATACCTTTCTGGAAAGCTTACCAAGTCCTCTATCAATTTTGTGTTGTACTCGTGGCCTAAATGAAAGTGCATCTAGGACTCCCTTGTGGGTTTTGGAAGATTTATGACAAGAAATTGGGATCCTAATCCTTTTGTTGAGATGAATGCAGGAAAATGATGAAAAATGAGCAAAGTACCAAAAAGAGGGAAATTGAGAAGGAAAATGAATTTGAGCTCAAGGAGAAGAAATTAGTAGTTTAGTATGTATGGAGTGTGTTAAGGAAACACACCCAAGAGCTCAATCTCATTTAATCACACACACACAATGCACAAAGCTATACAGGACCGGACTAGTCCGATATCAGCCGGACTAGTCCGATATCACATTCTGCACCAGATCGGACAAGTCCGGTCACCACCAGACTAGTCTGATATCTTTCTGTTCCACTTCGGACTAGTCCTCCCCAGTGCGGACTAGTCCTTATCAATGCACAAGTCACACAAAATCGGACCAGTCCGTTGTGACCTGGACTAGTCCGATATTCATTCTGATCCACTTCGGACAAGTCCGGTGTCCACACGGACTAGTCCGATATACACCCTGATCTAAATCGGACAAGTCCTCCAAGTGTGAACTTGTCATCCTAAACACTTAGGGTTTCATATGTCCGGACAAGTCCGATGACAATCGGACTAGTCCGAAGCTTTCCAGTAGCAAAATCGGACAAGTCCGTTTTGAACCGGACTAGTCCGAGATTCCTGGACACTTAGGGTTTGCTTCACACAGCACACCGGACTAGTCCGGTCACCACCACAGACTAGTCCGATCTTTCTGAACCCTAACGGTAACTTCTAGAAACTCCATATAAATAGAGGTGCACGGCCCACTTTCACCCTCTCTCGAACCCTAGCGCCGTCACACCTCCCAAGAGACTCAAAAACCATCTCTCTCCACGAAATTAAGTGCAAAATCAATCAATCCATTGAAGATCACTTCTAGATCATTGGAGAGGCACTTGGCACACGATTGAGCTCTTGGTTTGAATCTCTAACATACTCTTGCATCTCATTCTGTATATTTCGAAGTGTGTTATTGGTGGTCTTGAAACTTGTAATCAAGGGAGCTCTCAACTTGTGAGATCGCTCCTTCAACTTGGTGATTTACCCCTGTGTGGTTAGTGGAAGAGGATTGGCCTTCGTGGCGATCCGACGAGGGAAGGGTTGGTGAAGACCCGGTCCTTTTGTGGGCTCCTCAACGTGGATGTAGGCTGCCTTCGTGGTAACCGAACCACGGGATAAATATTGTGTCTTGTTCGTTTGTGTTCATCATTCTAGTTGATCAACATTATCTAGGGTTGATTCTTTTTGTTGAATTCAAGTTAATTAGTTGAACAAGGATCATACTAGCCATAAAACTTGACTTACAACTATTGAACTGTTGTTAAAGTTTATATTTCCGCTGCAAACGTCAACGAAACAATCAAATTGACTTAACTTGATCAACCTAGCCCGTGAAATCCGGACTAGTCCGCACATTACCGGACTAGTCCGATATATCTGTTTTTGACCTTTTTGTTGAAGTGCTACAGGAACCGAGAAAATTCAAGAAGGCCTATTCACCCCCCCCTCTAGGCCTACATTCAATTGGTATCAGAGCGGGTTCTTCAAGAAAGAGTGCAACCACTCGAAGAGATCATGTCGAACATGAAGGAAGTCCAGAAAATCAACAACCAGGAAGAAATGAACAATGACAAGCACCAAAAGCTTGAAAACTATCTCAAAGCCGTTCAAGACTTCGATGATGATGATGAGGAGACATTGGAGCTGAAAGCACTGCTCCGAAAGAAAGCACTTTCCAAAGGGAAAGCTAAAGTTGAAGAAAAGAAGAAGGGGAGTAGTCACACCGACTACTCCCGATATCCTTTTAATTATGACCGTTTAAATTCTAACAGCAGTCATTATCTATCTATTCCTCTCGGAAAAGCCCCACACTTCGATGGGAGTGATTACTCCATGTGGAGGCAAAATATGAAGATGCACTTGATTTCCCTTAACCCAAGTTTATGGCATATTGTGTGCACAGGAATAAACATCCCTGATGACGATGAAGAACTCACACCAAGTCAAGAGCAAGCCATCCACAGGAATGCCCAAGCCGCAGCCGTTATCACCTCATCTCTAAGTAGAGATGAATTCACAAAGGTGGACGGATTGGAGATTGCTAAAGAAATCTGGGACACACTACAGACAGCACATGAAGGTGACAGGCATGTGCGGGAGGCAAAGATTGAGATGATTGAAGGCGAACTGGGAAGGTTCGCGATTGAGGAAGATGAGTCTCCCCAAGACATGTACAATAGACTGAAGACTCTTGTGAACAAGGTTCGATCATATGGTAGCAAAAAGTGGAATGACCACGAGGTTGTAAAGCTCATCCTTAGAGCCTTTATGCCTCGCAACGTCACACTTTGCTCTATGATCCGAGAAAGTCCCGGGTACAAGAAAATGACTCCGGATGAACTGCTTGGCAAAATCATCAACTTTGAGATGATGGAGAAGCAAGCCAAGCACGTCAAAGAAATAGCCGACCTCACATCGGCCAAGAAGAAGGGAGTTGCCTTAAAGTCCTCACTCAAGCCTCTATCCAAAGAAGCAAAAGAAGCACAGCTTGAGGAGGACAGTGATGATGAAAGCAGCGAGCTGGACGAAGAAGATATGATTTTGTTCATGAAGAAGTTCAAAAGAATTATGAAGAAAAGACAAGGAACAAAATCGAGTGAAGGAAAATACAAGGAGAAGACAAAGCCGAAGATGAGGCGGGCATGCTATAATTGTGGTGAGTACAATCACTTTATAGTTGATTGCCCATATGAGGACAACAAGAAGAAGAGTAAAGAGTCCAAGCCTCAACCGAAGAAATTCTTCAAGAAGAAGAAACAAGCTGAACAAGCACACATCGGAAAATAGTGGGACTCAAACGATGAGTCCTCATCGTCCGATGAAGAAGAAATGGCTAGCATAGCCATTGAAAGCATGTCCAAGAAACCCACACTCTTCCCCACGCTCGGTGCAAAGAAAGCAAATGGAACTTGCCTCATGGCTAAGGAAGGTAAACGCAAGGTAAACATCAAAACTCCTTCCGTGCATTCTTACTCGAGTGATGATGATCTAGATAGTGATAATGAAGATATGCTAATTGGTTTAGATAGAAAAACTGCTGCTAAAATGAAATTCTTGCTTAACCAACTTGTTGAGAAGTAAGAGCTAATTGATCGTCAAGAAGACATGATTATCTCCCAAAAGGAGAAGCATGTCGAACTTGACAATCTACTAGCTCTTGAAAAGGAGAGAAACCACTCACTAGAGCTTAAGCTAGCTTCAAGCAAGAAAACTTGCTTGGAGTTAACCAACTCAAACATTGCAATCAAGGATCAACTTGATGACCTAATCAAGGTCAACAAGATCCTTGAAGTGCAGGTTGAGTCACTCAAGCTTAGTGAACCTTCCTCCTCTTCAACCCTACCTTCTCAACCCACTTCAACTAATATCGCTCATATTTGCAAATGTGATAAAATTAACACCAGGTTGAAGGAAAATTCTACCTCCACAAAGGACAAAAATCCTACCCAATGTGTAATATTTGACAAGGAGAGGATCAACTATGCACGTAGTGCATATTTGGTCCAAAGACCTCCAAATGTCAAGTACGGCATTGGTTACTCTCATGATGGAAAGCAAAGAGCTGGAAATCATAAAAATAACAAGGCAAGGATTACCTTTGTGAAGGGAGGACCCTCACAACCTGGTAACTCAAAAACTAAAAATCTGAACTCTCATGAAAACCGGACTAGTCCGGTTGTGGTCCGGACAAGTCCGGTCATCCGGACAAGTCCGGTCACACAGACTAGTCCGACCCATAATCAACAGCAACTCTTGTTTAAAACCTTTGATGCTTCTTATGTATTAATGAAAAATAATGTTGGTAAAGTGTATGCTCATTATGCTGGGCCACGCCATGGGAACACAAAATCCCATGTGTGGGTGCCCGAATGTATTGTTACTAACCTCCAAGGACCCAAGCAAGCTTGGGTACCTAAAACCAAGGCGTAATTTGTTTTTGCAGGCCTACTCCTCCGGTGGATCCAAATGGGTGCTAGACAGTGGATGCACCAACCACATGACCGGAGAAAGGAGGATGTTTGTGGAGTATGAAGTGAACCAGGACCCAAACGAAGGCATCTACTTTGGGGATAACAGTCAAGGAAGGGTCCTCGGTACCGGTAAAATAGCAATATCCTCTGAACATACTCTTTCGCATGTTTTACACGTTGAATCTTTAGATTATAACCTGCTGTCCATATCTCAGTTATGTGACAAAGGTTATAATTGCCTGTTTACTAACGAGGGTGTGACCGTCTCAAGGAGAAGTGATGGTTCCGTTGCATTCAAGGGTATGTTAAAGGGAAAGCTTTACCTTGTTGACTTCAACAAGGATAAAGCCGAACTCGACACATGCTTGATTGCAAAAACCAACATGGGTTGGCTGTGGCATAGACGGCTAGCACATGTTGGTATGAGGAACCTTCAAAAACTCCTCAAGGGCGATCACATCCGAGGTTTGAAAGATGTTGTGTTTGAGAAAGACAGGCCTTGTAGCGTGTGCCAAGCAGGAAAGCAAGTTGGAGCACAACATCCTGCGAAGAACATCATGACCACGACAAGACCGCTCGAACTACTTCATATGGACTTGTTTGGTCCAATTGCTTACATAAGCATCGGCGGTAACAAATACGGTTTAGTTATTATTGATGATTTTTCCCGGTTAACTTGGTTGTTCTTTTTGCATGACAAGTCAGAAACACAAGGAACACTCAAGAAATTCTTCAAGCGAGCGCAAAACGAGTTCTCACTATCAATCAAGAGTATTCGGAGCGACAACGGCACGGAGTTCAAGAACATACAAGTGGAGGAATACCTTGATGAGGAAGGAATCAAGCACGAATTCTCAGCACCATACTCTCCACAACAAAATGGAGTTGCCGAAAGGAAGAACCGAACGCTCATAGAGATGGCAAGAACAATGCTCGATGAATACAAGACTTCGGATCGATTTTGGGCGGAAGCAATCAACACCGCTTGCCATGCCACAAATCGACTCTACCTTCATCGACTACTAAAGAAGACTCCCTATGAGCTACTCACCGGTAACAAACCGAACATTTCATATTTTTGAGTTTTCGGTTCTCCTTGCTATATTTTGAACAAGAAGCCCAGGACTTCAAAGTTCGCTTCGAAGTCCGATGAAGGTTTCTTGCTTGGTTATGATTCGAACACTTACGCCTACCGTGTTTTCAACAAGGCCTCCGGACTTGTTGAAGTGGCACGTGATGTGGTGTTCGATGAAACTAATGGCTCCCAAAAGGAGCAAGTTGATCAATGTGAATTAGGTAAAGAGGAAGCCCCCTATCAAGCATTGAAGAGGATGGCTCTAGGCGAAGTACGACCACAAGAGTCATCGGCACAAATACAAGAGGAAAGTGAACCACGAGAGGAGATCAACAATCAAGGGGGAGCCTCGATACAAGATCAATCACAGGAATATGAACATGATCAACAAATCAACGAGGACAACAACTCAGGGGGAGAAGAAGATGAGCACCAACATACGACCCCCCAAGTGCCACACCCAAGAGTACACTAATGCATTCAAAGGGATCATCCAATCGACAACATCATCGGTGACATCCAAAAGGGAGCAACCACTAGATCTCGTATAGCAAATTTCTGTGAACATTACTCGTTTGTCTCCTTTTTGGAACCCCGCAGGACTGAGGATGCATTGAAGGATCCGGACTGGGTGGTGGCAATGCAAGAAGAGTTGAACAACTTCAAGAGAAACGAGGTTTGGGAACTTGTGGAAAGACCCAATGCAAACATAGTGGGCACCAAGTGGGTCTTCCGCAACAAGCAAGACGAACACGGAGTGGTGACAAGAAACAAGGCACGACTTGTGGCCAAAGGTTACTCACAAGTCGAAGGTTTGGATTTCGATGAGACTTTTGCTCCAGTAGCTAGGCTTGAATCAATTAGAATATTACTTGCATATGCTACTCACCATGATTTCAAGCTGTACCAAATGGACGTAAAAAGCGCCTTCCTCAACGGACCGATCAAGGAAGAGGTGTACGTGTAGCAACCACCCGGATTTGAAGACAAAGAGTTCCCCGACCACGTGTATAAACTGCGTAAGGCTCTCTATGGCCTCAAACAAGCTCCTAGAGCTTGGTATGAGTGTCTTAGAGATTTTTTAATTGATAATGTTTTTCAAATTGGCAAAGTAGACTATACATTATTCACAAAAAATCTGGACAATGATCTTTTTATTTGCCAAATCTATGTTGATGATATAATTTTTGGATCAACTAATCAATCTTTCTGTAAGGAGTTTAGTAAAATCATGACAGACAGATTTGAAATGTCAATGATGGGAGAATTGAAGTACTTCTTGGGATTCCAAGTGCGGCAACAAAGGGAAGGAACATTCATAAGCCAAACCAAGTACACACAGGACATCCTCAAGAAGTTTGGCATGGACAAGGCAAAGCCCATAAAGACTCCCATGGCAACGAATGGCCACTTGGATCTCAATGAAGATGGACCGAGCGTCGACCAAAAGGTATATCGCTCCATGATTGGATCCTTACTATACTTATGTGCATCTAGGCCAGATATTATGTTGAGTGTATGTTTGTGTGCAAGATTTCAAGCCAACCCTAAGGAATGTCATTTGACAGCCATCAAGAGAATCCTAAGATATTTAGTTCATACACCCAACCTTGGTCTTTGGTACCCAAAAGGCTCAAAATTCAATCTCATTGGGTATTCCGATGCAGACTATGCCGGGTGCAAAGTTGATAGAAAAAGCACTTCCGGCACCTGCCAATTCCTAGGAAGATCCTTAGTTTCTTGGTCATCCAAGAAACAGAATTCCATTGCATTATCCACAGCCGAAGATGAGTATGTTGCAGCCGGGAGTTGTTGTGCACAACTCCTTTGGATGCGACAAACTCTAAGGGATTACGGTTACAATATGAACCGTATTCCTCTCCTTTGTGATAATGAGAGTGCCATTAAAATAGCCCACAATCCAGTTGAACACTCTAGGACTAAACACATTGACATAAGACACCATTTCTTGAGAGACCATTCCATGAAAGGAGACATATCCATCTCTCATGTCCATACCCAAAAACCATTGGCCGACATATTCACCAAGCCACTTGATGAAAAACGTTTTTGCGAACTCCGAAATGAGCTAAATATTCTTGATTCTCGGAGTGTGGCTTGAAAATTTGCATACCTGTATGATTGCTTCAAAATATTGATTGAATTGTGAAAATCATCCCTCTTCATTTTTCTCTTGAAAAACTATGTCAATTATTAGATCTTGATGAATTTTTTATCATAGTATGATTGTTGTTTGCTTACTGGTCAAATTCATCAAGATTATTTAAATTGTTTTGCCTCTCTTCTCTCAATTATTGGACCTTCAAATATATATGAATGGGCTATGCAATTCTTTCCTGGTGACCACGGACAAGTCCGTGGTTTCCCGGACTAGTCCGCCCTTGCAGACTAGTCCGCAGTGTGCCGGTTAGGCCGGACTAGTCCGACAGACCACGGACTAGTCCGACTTAGGTCTCTGGAGGACTTCGGACTAGTCCGGTCATGTCCGGACTTGTCCGATTTTTCGTGTCCATAACCCTAGCCGCCACCAAACCCTAATTCCCTCACCCCACACTCGCCCCCAAGCTTTCTCTCTCTTGCGCTCGAGCTCCCAAAGCGAATCCTTGATTCCTCCGTCGAAAAGCCTCAATCTTGGGCGGAGATCAAGCTTGAAGACTCGGGGATTGAAGTTAGCGGACAAGTCCGGCCTCCAACCCCCAAAATCTCAAGCTTCCTTTGATTTCTTGGTAAATTTTATTCAAAACCCTAAGAAATCACAAATTTCTCTATTGCTTATCGTTTGGCCTAGCATTCTTCACTAGTTACATGTCTAGTTGATGTACTATGTGTATGCTAGACTAGTTTTACCTTAGGGATCAATTGTTGTCCAGTCTGTTAGGTTTTTGCGGATGAACACCGGACTAGTCCGGTCCAGGTACGGACAAGTCCGGTCCCCCGGACTAGTCCGTGCCTGTGCACCGGACAAGTCCGTTGTTTCTGAACCAAAACCTAATTCTTTAATTCCCTAATGCCTTCCATTGCCATCTTACCTCACCAATACCTTGTATAACTTGTCCTTTCTCTTGATCAATCATTCTCAGATCATGTTGAGCTCCGACAACGAAATCTCCGATTTCGAGGCCGAGTTGGACCACGAGGTGGCACCTCGGTCCTCGGCGGATTGGCAAGAAACGCCAAGAGAGACCCTCCGAGCCTGCTCCCTCACCTCCCCAGGTTCGGAGGAAGGTGTGTGCCAAGAAGCCCGCCTCAAAGGCTGCTACTCCTTCAAGTGGCCTTCGCCAAGCTAAAGGGAAGGGCAAGGGGGTTGCCACAGGGCCTGTTGGGCCCCTAAAGCTGCATACTCCCAGAGAAGGGGTCCGGGACCCCAATGAGGAAAGATTCAATGGCAAGGGCAGCGATGTGGCTATGAAGTTGAGAAGTGTTGATTGCTATGCAAGGCCCAAGCAAGCAGCTGATGGCAGGTTTTGGTCAGATTTCCATGCTGATTTCTACAAGCTGGTCTATTTGCCGATGAAGACCCGGTGGTGCGCAGTCAATGGATTGACTGGGCCCACCATGAGAAGAGGAAATGTGCAGCTTTTGATGAAGTGATAGCAGCTGCAGAGAGACATGGGCTGAAGGATCTGTTTGCCTTCAGATATAATTGGAATGATGAAGTGATTGCACAATTCTATGCAACGTGCCACTTCTCAAGCGAAGACGAAGAAAGTGTGACTTGGATGACTCATGGATCCAAGTATTCTATTACTCAGGAAGAGTTTGCCCGCCTGCTGCACCTTGACTCTGAAGGACATGACCACCTCATTATCCACAACATTGGGGTCATTGAGAGGGATGGAATGAAGTTCATGTATGAGCCCAACTCTAAGTATATTCCTCCCTCCACAAAGAATATGAAGCCTTTCTTTGTGGTCCTCAACAGAGTCCTCAGGAAGACCATTGCCCCCAAGGATGGGGATGCAGGGAGTGTGCAAGGCTACCTCCGGACCCTGATGAAGGTCATAAGCAAGAGGAGACAGTTTGATGTTGCAGACTATATTTGGAATGATATGGTCAATATCTCAAGTACCCCCAACCGATCCTGTGGCTATGCCCCTTACTTGATGTTTATGATTGAGAAGGTCACAGGGATCGAGTTTGTGAAGGATGTGGAGCACACTCCACTGAGGCCTCAGAAGCCTCAGCTAGTGAGTGTCCAGGCTGCTCCATCGCCGGCCTCAAGCCCCGAGGCACCGGCAAGGCAAGAAGAAGCTGCTAGTGCTCCTCCTCCCTCCAGAATAGCCCCTCAGAAAGGATCCGCCAGTGGGATCCTTAAGTACTTGGCTGCAATTTTCTCCTCATGCAAGAAAACTAAAGTGAAGCTTCACAAGCTAAATCAGAAGAGGAAGGAGAACATGAGATACGTAAAAGCAAATGTGAAGCAGCTGAGTGAGAAGCTGGAGATCAACCCAATTGTATCGCCAGTACTTTCTGAAGATTCTGATCCAGACATCACCGAGCTCAGCCCCTTGACTCCCTCCGAGCTTGCCTATATTGGCATTGGGGGCTCGAGCAGCTCCGCTCCTCC
Organism: Tuctoria greenei; assembly: GCA_036927565.1. Classification (NCBI taxonomy): domain Eukaryota; kingdom Viridiplantae; phylum Streptophyta; class Magnoliopsida; order Poales; family Poaceae; genus Tuctoria; species Tuctoria greenei. The sequence goes on along the minus strand of JAYESD010000003.1, from coordinate 184,064,979 downwards.
TCCTACCTCTCAACCTCGTCAAGCGGAAAGCGATGAAGACGATGAAGACGACGAGAGGACTGACAGCGAAAAGTGAAGCCCTAGGACCTTCCTCTCTCTCTTTTTGGTGTCTTGATGCCAAAGGGGGAGAGATTTAGGGGGAGTCTCTAGTCTTAGCTTTAGCTGCATAGGATGCGAGGAGAGAGCTCTCTCTGTTTTTTTTTAATTGTGATTGCATTTGCTTAACTCTATTTTCATATCATGTTTGGTCCTGTTATGAATTGCTCTATTAATTTGCAAGTGTGTGATGAAATCTGAGTTTTTGCCCCTGAAGTGCCATATTCACTTGATATTAGTTGATAAATGCAAATTCGATCATTCTTAATGCACTCATGCTCTTAGTATGCATCCCACCATAAAGAATGCACATATGAATAATTGTCTTGTTGCTTGATGTATTTTTGAGTCATATGTGCATACTTTATGAAAATCTCATTTTATACCTCATTTTGTGAAATCTCAATTGGTTGTCATCAATCACCAAAAAGGGGGAGAATGAAAGTGCATCTAGGACTCCCTTGTGGGTTTTGGATGATTTATGACAAGCAATTGGGATCCTAATCCTTTTGTTGAGATGAATGCAGGAAAATGATGAAAAATGAGCAAAGTACCAAAAAGAGGGAAATTGAGAAGGAAAATGAATTTGAGCTCAAGGAGAAGAAATTAGTAGTTTAGTATGTATGGAGTGTGTTAAGGAAACACACCCAAGAGCTCAATCTCATTTAATCACACACACACAATGCACAAAGCTATACAGGACCGGACTAGTCCGATATCAGCCGGACTAGTCCGATATCACATTCTGCACCAGATCGGACAAGTCCGGTCACCACCGGACTAGTCCGATATCTTTCTGTTCCACTTCGGACTAGTCCTCCCCAGTGCGGACTAGTCCTTATCAATGCACAAGTCACACAAAATCGGACCAGTCCGTTGTGACTCGGACTAGTCCGATATTCATTCTGATCCACTTCGGACAAGTCCGGTGTCCACACGGACTAGTCCGATATACACCCTGATCTAAATCGGACAAGTCCTCCAAGTGCGGACTTGTCATCCTAAACACTTAGGGTTTCATATGTCCGGACAAGTCCGATGACAATCGGACTAGTCCGAAGCTTTCCAGTAGCGAAATCGGACAAGTCCGTTTTGAACCGGACTAGTCCGAGATTCCTGGACACTTAGGGTTTGCTTCACACAGCACACCGGACTAGTCCGGTCACCACCACGGACTAGTCCGATCTTTCTGAACCCTAACGGTAACTTCTATAAACCCCATATAAATAGAGGTGCAAGGCCCACTTTCACCCTCTCTCGAACCCTAGCGCCGTCACACCTCCCAAGAGACTCAAAAACCATCTCTCTCCACGAAATTAAGTGCAAAATCAATCAATCCATTGAAGATCACTTCTAGATCATTGGAGAGGCACTTGGCACACGATTGAGCTCTTGGTTTGAATCTCTAACATACTCTTGCATCTCATTCTGTATATTTCGAAGTGTGTTATTGGTGGTCTTGAAAATTGTAATCAAGGGAGCTCTCAACTTGTGAGATCGCCCCTTCAACTTGGTGATTTACCCCTGTGTGGTTAGTGGAAGAGGATTGGCCTTCGTGGCGATCCGACGAGGGAAGGGTTGGTGAAGACCCGATCCTTTTGTGGGCTCCTCAACGTGGATGTAGGCTGCCTTCGTGGTAACCGAACCACGGGATAAATCTTGTGTCTTGTTCGTTTGTGTTCATCATTCTAGTTGATCAACATTATCTAGGGTTGATTCTTTTTGTTGAATTCAAGTTAATTAGTTGAACAAGGATCATACTAGCCATAAAACTTGACTTACAACTATTGAACTGTTGTTAAAGTTTATATTTCCGCTGCAAACGTCAACGAATTAATCAAATTGACTTAACTTGATCAACCTAGCCCGTGAAATCCGGACTAGTCCGCACATTACCGGACTAGTCCGATATATCTGTTTTTGACCTTTTTGTTGAAGTGCTACAGGAACCGAGAAAATTCAAGAAGGCCTATTCACCCCCCCCCCCCTCTAGGCCTACATTCACTAAATCTTGGTATAGCCATGTTATATTACTATGGTTGCAAACTTGGTTCTGGCGGATCAGAACTTGGAAGAGTGGCACATAGTTTCAAATTAACACACTATACCTAAGTAACAAATGTTTTATGGCCGAAATCTTTTTCCTCTGGATTGTTAACTTAATGTTATACAATGTTTATTTTGTCATTACCCCCATATGTGAAATGGTATACCTGTATAACTTGTGGAAATCACCACATATACAGGAGGGGTTCTGTCAAAATTTCCAGAAAATATGGGTCAACTTAAAACCTGTATAGATTCTATTTCCTAGCTCACCTGGAGCTGTATGAGTACAATCTCGAAAGTTTGGAAAGTGTACTACAACTTTTGTATTCAAACCAACCTCTGGTTCTGAGGTTTCCTGTATGAAAATTCTGAATTTATACAGGAAGGTCAGCTGGAACAGACAGTGATTGCAACTCCAGTTTTAAATTTTCTTAAACTGTTGAGAGTTGGAAACCTTCTCACTGCTCCAGTATCTTTTTCACATATGACTGATTCTATAGTATACTTACGAACCGGATGGGTGTTCACGAAGTGTACGCTTCTGAAGGGTTTTCCGGATTTGTTGATCGCAATGCTTCAACGGTTCGGGTATCGTGAAATACCAGACTATTGGGGCAAGGAGATCGATGATGGAGGGGTAACGAGATGCACCATTTATGTTGATGTGCCTGCTGCTACATTGAGTATTGGATGGGCCCCCTTTTCCATCCAAGTGCAAGGGATTCAATTGGAAGACACGTGGTGTTATGCCGCAAGTGTGGCCATCATGAGGTTTTGCAAACTTTATTACCATGCTATGGCTGGCACTCCATTCGAGCTCTTTCCGGTCGATGGTAGAGCCGGTGACGAGTGGGCAAGTCGGATGGTTGCAGCATATGGGCATACTGAAGAAGTAACCAACATGATTTTAGCCTCATATGCGGCATCAGCGTGTCAGGAGAGCCTTGATCAGCATGTTAGCCTAGGAAAATGATGAGTGACCTTAAGCAGGCCTTGATTCGAGGGGATCACTTTGAAGATGCCAACGACTCACTTAGGGCCACGGTTGCTCCCCTAAGTCGCCGTTTAAACTTAAGGGGGAAGCAGTGGCACCAGGCTGTTCAAGCTCGATCGGAGGCTCGCATGAAAACAAAACACGCAGAAAGCGCGTTGGAAATGAGTCAACTCGAGGTGCAACTGTTGGATGAACAGCTGAGTGAGGTGACTCAAGAAAGGGATCAATCTAGAGGGGAAACTCAGGATTGGAAGGCCAGTTGCAAAAATGCACAGAAGGAACTGGAAGACTTGAGGATGTTTCTTCTGCAGGCTGATGTGAAATCTTTAGTGGTCGTGACGTCATCAATGGTGGGTGGGGTAGCAACTCTTGCTCCCGCAACCACACCTGTGGCACCAATTTCGAATGACGAAGAAGAAAAAGAAGATCCTGAGGAACTCGAGTACGTCGAGTAGGATGTATTGGAGTGGGATGTGGCAGCACTTCTACCGTCACAGGGCAACATATATAGTTTAATAGTTGCTTGTGTTTTTTTTGTGACCATGTTTGCGTCATATTAAGAATAGTAGTGGGTATGTCTAAGCTGATAAGATGTGTATGACATCTCATGGGAACCAAGTATGGTAGAGATGTATTTCCATAGTGGGAGTCCATCATTTTGGAGTAAACTACTGTAGACTTGGTCATGAGATAATTTATCTTGTATAAAGTTTGTACTTTATCAATATATGTCAATGTTATGCACTTATTTCCTTATCGAAAAGTCGTGCTATTGAATGATAAAATGGATAAAGGAAAAGAAAACATGTGCTGATTTTAAGTCATTTGGATGCTGAATGGTGCGTACTTGCTCGACACCTGAAATGGGAGGATCTAGTCGTGGTCGTGAGGACGAATCTCCGACCTAGGAGACAGTTGCTACACTGCAGAAACAAGTTCCTCCACCACTACCTCTGTAACTTCCAAGGAGTCTAGCGAAGGTTCTCACCGCAGTGCTTGGCTCGCGCGATGAGCAAACGCAGTTACTATGGACTCTGGTCCAGCATTCGTCCCGTCAAGGAGGGCGACCAGATGCGGGTCCACGACAACCTTCTCCGAGTTCATACTCGGATTTCATGTCAATGCACCCGCCGGTCTTCATGGAGGCCAATGAACCATTGGAGGCGGACAACTGGCTCTGCTCCATTGAAGGGAAGTTCGGTTTGCTACGAGTGATCGAACATCAGAAGACCCTATTCGTGGCCCAACAATTACAATGGTCTGCTGGTGCATGGTGGGCAAATTACCTTGCCACATGACCAGTCGGCTATGCCGCGAGCTGGGAGGAGTTCCGGGAGGTGTTTCACGCCTATAACATACCTTCCGGTGTGATGAGAAGGAACCTTCAAGAGTTCATGGAGCTGACACAAGGAGGAAGGAGTGCTTACGCGTACTCCAAGATATTCAACCATTTGGCCCAATATGCTCAGGACCAAGTGAGTACTGAAGATCGGAAGCGGGAATGCTTCTATCGGGGTTTGAACCCCAAGATGAAGGACAAGCTTGCCTTGTTCAACAGCGGCAGCTTCAACAACATGGTCAATGCTGCAATCGTACAGGAGGATGCTACTAGGGAGCTGTTCTCTGACAAAAAGAAAAGGAGTGCTCTGCAGGGCAGCGGAGGAGGTACTCTTCAGAAATACCGCATGGTGTATCGATCACCATCCGGCCAGAGGTGGCAGCCGCCATCGCGACCACTGATGTTTCATGGTCGCCCATTCAATAACGCCGACTTCCGCCCACAACTACAATAGGGGATGATTCCGCATGCACCTCTACCTCCACCGCGTGCACCGGGATTCCGTCCTCCACTCCATATCGATCAGAACCCATACACGTGTTATACGTGTGGACGTACGGGGCACTTCACCAAGGACTGTGCACAGAGCGGAGGACAGTCATCGTACCAAGGGGCGAACCAGCCTCACAACCAGACAAAGAAGCCAGCCACCAGAACCGGCAACGTTCACCACCTCGCCATCGAGGACGTTCCAGAAGGCGCACTCGTACTCACGGGTACATTCTCTCTCATTGGTCATCCCGTAGTCATCCTTTTTGACTCGGGTGCTTCCCATAATTTTATTAGCAAGTCTTATGTCAATCAATACCAATTTCCTATCATTTCCACAAAAACCCCATATATGATTTGTTCTCTGGGAGGCAAAGTAGTAGCAGATAAGATGGTCCATAGGGTACCTCTTAATCTGGGTAGGAACATATACCCTATCTCTCTCATTATATTGGAGCATAAGAATTAGATGTTATCTTAGGAATGGCATGGTTGCAATACAACGGTACAATTATTGACATCATTCCTCGGAGAATATATCTAAATTCTCAAGTCCACTCTCCCCAAATTCTCACTCTTGAGAGTAATATCCACGTGCCTCCAGCTGCTGATAACACTGAAGCCTGTAAACTCGAAGATATTCCAGTAGTGTGTGAGTATCCGAGCATTTTTCCCAAAGATCTTCCTAGTATGCCACCAGAAAGAGATGTCAAGTTTAAGATTGAACTTGTACCGGGAACAGTGCCAATCTCGAGAAAGCCATATAAGATGGCACCTAAAGAACTTGCAGAACTGAAAGAGCAGCTGAAGGAACTTTTGGACAAGGGTTTCATTCGTCCAAGTTCATCACCTTGGGGCTGTTCTGAATTATTCGTGGAGAATAAGGATAAAACATTGAGACTATGTGTGGACTATCGTTCACTCAATGCTGTCACAATCAAGAACAAGATCCACTACCCCGTATCGATATTCTATTCGATCAGTTTGTAGATGCTCGGGTATTTTTGAAGATGGATCTTCGCTCTGGTTATCATCAAATCAGGATTCGACCAGAGGATATACCTAAGATAGCATTCTTGACGACGTATGGATTATATGAGCACCTTGTCATGTCCTTCGGATTAACCAACGCACCGGCCCATTTCATGTATCTCATGAATTCGGTATTCATGTCGGATTTGGACAAGTTTGTCGTGGTCTTCATCGACGACATCCTTGTATACTCAAAATCCAAAGAAGAACATGTGCAACATTTGCACATCGTGCTTAAGCGATTGCAGGACCACAAGTTGTACGCTAAGTTTAGCAAATGTGAGTTCTGGATCAACCAAGTGCCATTTCTAGGGCACATCATCTCTGCCTAAGGGATTGCAGTTGATCCAAGGAAGATTAAGCAAGTAATCAAATGGGAGTCTCCCAAGTCTGTACATGAAGTTCAAAGTTTCCTGGGTTTAGCTGGATATTACCGGAGGTTCATCCCAAGCTTTTCCAAGATAGCTAAACCAATGACGGAACTTCTAAAGAAAGAAAAGAGATATACCTGGACAAAGGAATGTGAGGAGGGTTTTCAAGCATTGGTTAGACACCTCACAACAACACCAGTATTAGCCCAACTAGACACAACAAGATCCTTTGATGTTTATTGTGATGCATCTCAGATTGGTCTGGGTTGTGTATTAATGCAAGACAGAAAGGTGATCGCTTATGGATCACGACAGCTTCGAAACCATGATCAACATTATCTGACTCATGATCTTGAACTCACTGCCGTGGTACTAGCATTAAAGATGTGGAGACACTATCTATGGGGCAACCTAGTCCATCTCTACACCGATCACAAAAGCTTGAAGTATATCTTCACCCAGAAAGAATTGAATATGCGACAACGCAGATGGTTGGAATTAATCAAAGACTATGAGATTTAGATCCACTACCATCCCGGAAAGGCAAATATAGTCGCAGATGCACTAAGTCACAAGTCCCATATCAATAACTTTTCTATCACCTTGGTAGAGGAAGAAGAACCAAGTCTCTACTTGGTTCTGTATGGGGCGCTCTACAACCTAGCCCTCATTCCAACCATAAGGGAGGAAATTATGGAGGCTCAGAAGGAGGACAAGGGCATATCTCATATTCATCAATGAATGAAGAAGGGAGAAATGAAATGTTTCCGAGGTGACGATGACGGCACCATCTGGTTCAAAGACTACATCATGGTACCCCGCAATGTGGCACTTCGGAAGAAAGTTTTGGACGAGGCTCATTTGTCCAAATATTCTATTCATCCGGGGAGTAAAAAATTGTACCAAGACTTGAAGAAGAAATTTTGGTGGACTCGGATGAAGAGGGAAATAGTGAAGTATGTATCCAAATGTGATACATGTCGACGAGTGAAAGCTGAGCATCTGAAAGCAGCCGGACAATTACAACCGTTAAGCATACCTACCTGGAAATGGGAGGACATCAGCATGGATTTCATTGTTGGATTACCTCTCACTTTTCGCAAACATGACTCGATTTGTGTGATAGTCGACCGACTCACCAAGTCGGCCCACTTTATTCCAGCCAATGTCAAGTATGTGGCACATCAATATGTAGAGCTATATATTGCCAGGATCTTATGCTCACACGGAGTACCCCGCACTATCATATCAGATCGTGGAACTTTGTTTGTTGCTCGATTTTGGGAGCAGCTCCACGCATCTCTGGGTACCAAATTGATTCGAAGCTCAGCTTACCATCCACAGACTGATGGTCAAATGGAACGAGTAAACCATGTACTAGAGGATATGATCTGTGCCTGTGCCATCCACCATGGTAAGAACTGGGATGATCATCTACCATTGGCGAAGTTTTCATACAACAATGGTTATCAGACTAGCATTCAAATGGCTACATATGAAGCTCTTAATGGTCGGAAGTGCTGCACACCGTTGAACTGGTGTGAATCCGGTGAACGAGTAACATATGGTATAGACTTGGTAAAGGAAGCCGAAGATCGAGCACGAGTTATTCAAGCCAACCTCAAAGCTGCTCAGTCTCGCCAGAAAAGCTATGCGGAAAAACGACATCGACCGCTTCATTTTGAAATCAAGGATCACGTTTATCTTCGTGTACCTCCAATGAAAGGGATTCATCGCTTCGGAGTAAAAGGGAAGCTAGCTCCACGTTTCATCAGACCATTTGCAATAAGTGAGCAATGCGGACCTGTAGCCTATCGGCTAGAGCTACCAGCATTGCTGTCAGGGGTCCACAATGTGTTCCACATTTCACAATTGAGAAAATGTCTCAAGGCCCCAGCAGAAGGCCGTATGGAGGATTTGGAAGCTCTCCAACCAGATCTTACTTACTTCGAACATCCAACCTAGATAATTGATGAGAAGACTCGTACCACAAGAAACCGCACCTTGCTACAAGATCTTGTGGGGAAACCACACTACTTATGAAGCAACATGGGAAAGCAAGGAATATCTTAAAGCCAATTATCCGGAATTGTTAACATCATATGTTCATTAGGTATTTTCCTTTTATCCTTCCTTTTGTAATCTCAGGACGAGATTCTTTCAAGGGGGGGGAATGTAAAATCCCACATTTTCCTTCATACGAGGTTCAGTTGTAAATTGGTTGTTAACCCTAATGGAGACCAATTATAGCCATGTTTATAACTTGATCACATCAAATCTTTTCTCATGCTTAAATTTATAAACATGAGAAATGAACTTCACCAATAAACTTAGATTAATTCTTTTGACCTCTCTTCAAAGTTTGGAATTATTTGAAGAAAGATTGCTAGGCCAATTTAATATGCAGTACCAAATTGATATTCAAATTAATATAAATTAAATATATACTACTGTTTATTTGGCCCTGTCAAAATTATTCAATTCAGAGGTCATAAATTTTTCTATGGTTTTCTAATATTCCAAATGGACTTCCTGCAAAGTTTCATAAATTTGAACTCCATTTGCTATTTTAATTGAGACGCTTAGCAAATTCAAACCATGTTTTGAATTCAAATTTTGAATTCTATTCAACTAGATTGAACATCAAGATTTGAACACACACGCATGGTCAGCATAACTTGCTTGACTTATTCCCATATTTTCACAATTTTTGGAACTCAATTGCTATTTAAAACAGTGGCACCATTGAATTTCATTCAAATTCAAATTTGAATTTGAAATTCAATTGAAACTTGCTCCAAATCAAAATCCAATTGCAGAATCAAATTCAGATATTTATTTGAGCCTCCCTATATAAATCTAGAATTTTTAGACAAAATTTGGTAGGAGAATTGAAGTTGCAGAGAAGAGGAGTAGATAAGAGGAGGTGGGGCCCACTATCAGCCAAAACACTCGAGTGAAACCCACGGGTGGTGCCCTGTCTCCAGCTCGCCCCGCCGTTTGACGCCGGCAGCACGCGACACCACAACGCGCATGCATCCACCGAGCTGCTTGCCTGCTTGACGCCGTGGCGCGCTCCCCTCTCCCCTCAGTCCCTATAAATACCCCTTGGTCGTCGCCGTTGGACACCATCCCTGTTCACGCCATTTTTGCCGCCCCTGTTCGACTGAGCTCTTGCCAACGATTGCAGCCGTTTCTTCCCGAGCTGTAAGTAGATAAAAAGTGTGTCACAAACTCCTCTACGTATTCCATTTGGTCATTGATCGTTACATAGCTTCTGCTTGGCATATTTTGAAGTTTCCTAGTCGCCGCCGAGGAAGCCGCCAAGAACCTTCACTGTCTCGCCGTCGAACACCAGTTCCATACCATCTCCAGCCTCAATCCTTTAAGCAAAAAGGTTCGCAATCCTCTCTAGTTCATGCTTACAGAAACTAAGCTTATGACATGAAGTGTAACTTGAGTTCTTGTTCGAGAACCGATTGGTTTCTCAATAGAACAGCAAAGCTTCGCACTTAAATTCATTGCATTCTTGCAATCATCCTTAAATCTGGTTAGTAGATAGTTTCTATGTGTCCTAAGGAAGCTCCATGCCCAAAAACCCTGAAAGTTATCAACCGAGCATCTTAGATTTCAAGTTTCCGAGACTACCGGTTGAAAAACCACACTTCGCCGTCGAACTCAGCCTTGCCGGCAATTTCAACACAATCTGACCCCCAAATCATACTACGGGTGCTTCCAGGAACCTACCCAACCTTTTTCTGAGCCTATTGAGCCATTCCCGAGCATTTCTGACGAAGGCCGAAACCCTAGCTCCGCAGTCACCATCGCGCCGCCGTCTCTCGCCATCGCCGGTGTGATTGGACACCACCATCGACTTGCGTGGTCGATTTTAGGGTTGAGCGGTCATGGCGAGGCCAAACGGAGGTCAATACACCTAAGTCCGGCGAAGCACCGCCGTGGTTCCGGCAAGGAGCGCCGTCGCGTCACGAGGTAGACGAAGGCCTATGGGCCCCACTTGTCGGCGCCTATCCGAACGCCCGGGATCAGCTGCGGCACTGGATCTGGTGCGGCTGCGAGGTTGAACTCCGTTGCCCCCGGTGTGGCCCAGATGCGATTGGCCCATTCAAATGAAGTGGGACCGGCCCCTTTTATTTGAACTTTCCAATAGGAAAATAAATCCAGATTCAATCCCAACTTAGAAAATCCATAACTTCCAGTAGAATTATCCAAAAATTCCCAAATAAATTTTGTTAGAGCAGAATGAAGAATACTGTCCATTGGTGAGCTTGGAATTGTATGAAAAGCCATAGAAATTTCTCCATAATTCAGATAAGCAAAATGTTTAAAGAATTCATTCCTACAGTTCTGTTCATTGGAAAATTACCAATTTTGGTCAGAACCCTTTAGTTAATACATTTGATCTCCAATAAAAGTTTCAAGCTCTTTGGACTTAAAATACTAGGTTGATCAATGTTTCAAACATCTATGTAGTTATAAATTGAGAAAAATGGAAAAATCAATTTCTAGAAATTTACCCAAACTTGAAAAATCAATTTCTCCCTGTAGGAAGCTCAGAAAACTGTGAAAAAAATTTTCCTATAACCAGTGAGACCCCCTCTACATGATACAACCCTTGGTAGCCATAATACATCTCCAAAAATTTCAACCAAAATTTAGGGAAGATTATTGCTTACCATAATTGTTAAGAATAACAAACATCCTTTATCATCTCCTGTTCTTTGCAAGAGACTTCTCTATAATCTCTAGTATCCACCATAAAAATCCCAAAGTCAATTAAGTTAATTATCTTATTTTATCTTAATATACTCACCCCACCTTAAGCATATTAATTATTCACAAAATCATTTATACCTAGTATATTCATATCGTGTAGTAGCTGAAGTCCAGGAGCTGCCGGAAGCCTTGGAGGTCCAGCTGCCAGAAACTAACATAGACTCAAACCCGCATTCGGGGCCCCGGTTTGCATTTAAGTTCCTTATAGTGTTTTGTAGTTTTATTTCACCTTACGTCTTCAGATGATTGTGCATTACGTTTAAGGTGTTTGACATCCACTTGCATGGCCCACAATCCTATGGAGTCTTGGGTAGGTCTACGACCCGTTGAGTAGACACTGCTATGCTTATGCTCATAGGAATTCGGTAGAAGTCGAGTAGTTGGAATCTACTCGCGAGATAGGAATTTTATCACAACCGAGATTCTGGACTAAGAAAATGTTTTATGAATATGAAATTGAGAATGAGTAGTGGATAGGATGCAGTGAGACATGGTCTAATGTGTGTAGCCCTGCTTGTGTCGATTGAGGACCGTTTCGTGTGCGGTCCTGCTGGACAAGCTTGAATTGTACTGGCGACATACTGGAGGAATGGGCTCCAGTAAACTAACGTAGCTTGATACTGGTTTGTCGAGGCATTCTGTTCCGTTTTATAGGTGTGGGTTGAGGGCAGCAAGGTGTAAATCATGTGGTGGGCACGTCAGAGTACGCCCCACGTAGTGACCTCCTGCTCGTGACGGATCGACCAGTTTGACATTCGAGTGTTTAGTGAAAGGTGACCATATACGACTAGTACTAAATTGTTATGTAGGTACTAATGAAAGTACTCACTGGCATTTCCAAAAGTGCGTATGTGTTGTGTTGTTCCGGGTATGTCCTGATTGCAGTCACCGTCCCTCGCGGTAATAGAGTACCACTTGTTCACTGCGTCGTGACGTAGTAAATACTAAAGAAGTCAGGAGAATATGATATATTGGTTTATAAATTGCTTGGACAACCTTGTTTGGCTTAGAGATAGTACAATTAAAAGTTTATAGTTTCCCCATACTTTACCTATAATAGCATTATGTGCTTTGTGCACGTCATATCATCAGCAAAGAGTTTCTTGTTTGATTGTGGAGTCTATGATGTGCCGTGTCTGAGGAATGTCATGTGCTAAATAAAACATGACTATAAGGATCCACTTGTAGGCAAGTCCTTATGCTTTACTTACCTATGTTAGTATTCACCATTGCATATGTCTAGTGAGACGGGTTAGTCTTGCTGAGCCTTATGCTCACGTTTGCAGTTAATTAGTTTTTGCAGATTGTACAACTGATGACGGGTTTAATGACGAGGCTGCACCCCCTCCAGGGTTTACAGCCGAGTGGGAACCCTGCACGGCGCCGTGAATTGTGTGTTTCTAGTGCATAGTATCCAAGGCATGGATGACATTGCTTTTGCATAGCTAGTGCTGAGAGTGTAGCTATGATGTATAGTTCTCTTTCCATCTGTTAGTACTTTTTAAACTTCCGCTGTGCCTGTCAATAAAGACTTGGTATTGTAAATTTGTTCTCGTTCTAATATTGTATACTGTTGGGTGTTGCATCGCACGACACCACCCAATGAGATCCTTGGAGGTCGGGACCCCGGTCCCCGCAGGTTCTGGGGTGGATTTCAAGTAGAATTCGGTGGAGGACGAGTAGGGGTCTTGGTGGGGTCCCATTGAGCTCTACTTAGGTTGGGCACGATGTTCTTGGGCCCAATTTTGGTAAATACCCAATAACTTGTCACGAAAGCAAAATAGAATCCGAGTTGGACTCTAAAGACCGGACTAGTCCGCATGGTGGCCGGACAAGTCTGTTTTAAAACATAGAGGATTTCAGTCAAGTCCGATGCTGAAGGACGGACAAGTCCGGGGCTAGCAAGAAAGTTGATCTGGACAGAAACCAACATCGAACTAGTCCGCTCAAAGGACGGATAAGTCCGGACAACATCAGAACCTCGATCGGACTAGTACGTGCATTGTGAAAAACAAGTCCGAGTCCTAAAGAACTTAATTGTCTGGACCGGAAGGGAGTACCAAACTAGTCTGGGGTGGCAATTGGATATGTCCATTCTCAGACAGAATTAAATTGTTGTTTAGTCTAGAAAGTCATTTTAATCTTTTTCCTTTTTATCTTTCTTAATGTTAAACTTGTATGAGGATGTATGCAATGCATGATGGAAGAAAATGAGGATGTTACAAACCTAACCCCCCTTAAATGAATCTCGGCCTTGAGATTCGACGTAGAAGGAAAGAGATAGGGAAAATCTCTCATGAGATCCTCTTCTCGCTCCCTTGTTGCTTCTAACTCTGTATGATGCTTCCATTGCACTTTGCAGCTTTTTCCTTGTGACCCTCTTCTTGGTTTCCAAAATTTTGACAGGTTGCTCAGCATAGGTCAAATCTTCCTCATGCTCCAATCATTCAATCAGTACTTGCTCTTCTGGTACCCTCAAACATTTATTTAGTTGAGAAACATGAAACACATCATGAACATCAAAAAGATGTGTTGGCATCTCCAACCTATACGCTACTTCTCCACGTTTGTCCAAAATCTTGAATGGTCAAATATAGCGAGGTGCCAACATGCCTTTGATGTTAAATCGCTTGTGACCTCGCATGGGTGACACTTTGAGATATACAAAGTCTCCCACTTCAAAAGCTAAGCTTCTTTGTCTATTATCCGCATAGCCTTTTTGTCTTGACTGAGCAGCTTTTAAGTTTTCGCAGATTGTTTGAACTTTCTTTTCAGCATCTTCTATTACATAAGGTCCAAATACTTGAGTTTCTTCTGTCTCATTCCAAAACAAGGGTGTTCTACACCTTCTCCCATACAATGCTTCATACAGTGACATTTTTAATCTTGCTTGATAACTGTTGTTGTAGGAGAATTCAGCATATGATAGACTTTTGTCTCAACTTCCTCCATACTTTAGCGCACAAGCTCTTAGTGTGTCTTCCAATATTTGATTTGTTCTCTCAGTTAGTCCGTCAGTTTGAGGGTGATATGCAAAACTGAAATTCAATTGAGTTCCTATCGATTCGCGCAGCTTTTGCCAGAACATTGAGGTAAATTGAGAACATCTTTCAGACACTATTTTCTTAGGTACTATGTGTAAACACACTATTATTACCATATACAATTCTACCAATTTTGCCACACTATAGGTAGTTTTGACAGGAATGAAATGCGCTGATTTCGTCAACCGAAATCTAAATTCTCTCCCTTCTTGGATCCTTTCTTTAATTTCCTTGATTTCCTCATCCTTGGTCTCACCTTCTTTTATCTCTTGATCCAATTTTGGGTTTACTCCCAATGCTCCCATCTCATTGGCGAATTTGAGATGTAATCGCTCAAACTCCTTGCATAGCTCGGATGGAAACTGCATAATGGTGAGCTGGTGGCTTGCTCCCTTTCGGCTCAAAGCATCAACCACTATGTTGGCTTTTCCTGGATGATAATTGATTCACACATCATAATCCTTAATGAATTCCAACCATTTTGTTGCCTAAAATTCAGATCCATTTGCATGAATATATACCCGAGACTCTTATGATCCGTATAAATCTCGCATCTATGGCCAAGAACGTAATGTCTCCAAATCTTCAATGCATGCACTACGACTACAAGTTCAGAATCATGTGTAGGATACTTCTGCTCCTGTTTCTTCAATTGCCTGGATGCATAAGCTAATACTCGGCCTTCATGAATCAATACACAACCAAGTCCTTGCCTTGAAGCATCACAATAGATACCAAAACTCTTGCTTACGTCTGGCAAAGTCAACACTAGTGTGGTTGTCAATCTCTTATTTAACTCCTCAAAGTTGTCTTGACAAGCTTGAGTCCATTCGAAGGGCTTCTCCTTCATTAACAGTTCAATCATGGGCTTCCCTATCTCGGGGGAGTCCTTGATGAACCGAAGGTAATATCGAGCCATTCCAAGAAAACTCCTCATTTCCTTCACATTTTGTGGCGGTTCCCACTTTAGCACATCTCGATCTTTTCCTGGGTCAACCGACACTCCTCCACTAGAGATGACATGGCCTAGGAATGATTTCTCCCTCAACCAGAATTGACACATGTTAAACTTGGCATACAACTGGTGCTCTCGCAATTTCTGCAACATCAGCCTTAAATGCTCTTCATGCTTCTCTTCAATTTTCGAGTACACCATAATATCATCTATGGACACAACCATGAACTTATCCAAATACTCCATGGAGACCTTATTCGTGAGATACATGAAGTATGCGGGTGCATTAATCAATTCAAATGACATGACCATATACTCATAGGATCCATACCATGTCTTGAAAGCCGTTTGGGGTATGTCTGATGGTCTAATCTTCATTTGGAAATATCCTGACCGAAGATCAATCTTATAGAATATCCTGACTCCATTCATTTGGTTGAACAGATCCTCTATGTGAGCCAACGTGTACTTATTCCTAATTGTCACCTCATTGAGGGACCGGTAATCCAAACATATTCTTTGGGATTCATCTTTCTTATCTACGAAAAGCATTGGGGCTCCCCATGGCGATGAGCTTGGGCATATAAAACCCTTCTCTAATTGCTCTTGAATCTGCTTCTTGAGCATCGATAATTCCTTAGGAGGCATCCTATATCGCCCCTTTGCTATAGGTGCAGTTATAGGTATTAAATCAATGACGAACTCGATGTCACGACCAGGTGGCATACATGGCAATTCCTTAGGAAACACTTCTGGGTACTCACGAACAACCAGAATTTCCTCCAAAGTTATTCCTTCTGCATGATTTACCATTGCCTTCTCGTTGTGGGTGAACTGCCTTGACTTCTATACTGACTCCTTCGCTTGTCAATTGCACTGTCCGAGTGGCACACTGAATCGCCCCATTATGCTTCGTTAGCCAATCCATTCCAAGTATGATGTCCACACCTTGTGAATTTAGGACTATAAGGTTGGCGAGGATATCTATCCCCCTTATGAAAATACTTACTTTTGGACATACTATTGTAGGATCGAAGAGCACGTGAAAAGCTACCAGAGGGGGGGAGGGGTGAATGGTAGATTAAAAAATCTTACGCAGCGGAAACAATTAAATCCCAACCCCTTCAGCAGAAAAATGATCTGTTAAATAAATCGTGTGTGAGACTAATCTAAACGTGTTTCACAATGACAAAAGTGATAGATGTCATAGAGAATCAAGTCACGAAGACGACACAACAAGAATCACTCAAATCTGTCAAGAGAAACTCAAGTTATGATCGAAAGATCGAACAAAGGTCAATCTGTCCTACCTGAGAAAAAAACAGTTCTGGAACGCTGCAAAGAAACTCGTGTAGATCAGAAACCACAAATCCAATGACCGTGAAATTTTGACAGATGATAGATAATCATTTTGTGAAGACAACCCAAAAAGAATCACATCAAATGGATCTGTAAAACTCGAGTTATGATAAAACCACCGATAAAAGGTAGTGCTGTGCAAAAACTCGACGAGTAAAACTTGTCTAGAACAAGTCGGATGAACAAGGCACAAACGTTCCTTCAAACTATGAATTTTATTGATCAAACCACAGTAGGAACAGCCCCAAAGTCGTGCACCATGAGTTCTGGCCTCCCTTTCTCATATAACCAGCCCTTAGGCCAACCCAATCTCAACTAAGACTCTAATCCTACTCAAATCACGAATCGAAACATTCCATAACTGCTTACGACTCTTATATACACAGATAGAAGCCCTACAAACACCTTAGGAACATATCCCACATTTCTAAAACAACTCAAATTCGTGACCCCCACGAAATCCAATCGTAACCAACTCAAGTCTTCTCATATTAGAGTCAAACACGACTCAGCCGTAGCTTGAGTCTATAACCTAGTCGGTTGGACCTTTCCGACCAATTCTTTACGTCCACATCTCTTCATCACGCCTCAGAACCATGTAGCCACGCCCATGCACTCCTTTCATACGTGCAAACATCTTCCAATGACGTCCACGATACCTTCATATGCATTGTTCTTGATTCATACATACTACGCGACCTCCCGATCAACTCAACCACAATTCCTCCCGAACTTGGTTGTTGAACCTCATCTTCTCCCTAAGACTAGTTCAGTGGATCCCGTCACCAGTCATGTCTTGAACTCAAGCAAAACCTGCACATGAATAAACAACCAATACTTTCGAGCAGAAGTCCTCGACCTGACTCTCGTTAGTTCTGAAACTACAACGTATTACGTGAGCACTTCACAAAAGTATGTTTCAAAGCATAGCAAAACGATATTAGCCATATCAACCAAAATGCACAAAAAACTTAGCAAATGAATACTAAGCAATCTTTCCAACAATGTAAAGCATGTTCAAAACATTTTATAGTAAAAGCAGGAACATTGCGATCAAGCTCCAAATCTTGCCAAAGCTAATTGGGGCTTGAGCCGGAGCTTACTAAAGCTAGTACAATCTAGCGCCGGAGCTTACCAAAGCTAGTACAACCTAGCGCCAGAGCTTGCCAAAGCTAGTCAGAACTAGTCAACCCAAAAGCTGAAGCTAGAAAAACATGTCAGAGCTAACCAACATAAGTCAAACCTATACAAACATATCGAAGCTTAACAACGACATGCCGGATCTATCAAAGACATGCCATAGCTAAAGACAAAGCTCATCGGAGCTACCCAAAAACATGTCGGACCTAGACAAACAAAGTCGGACCTGTTGTCGGACCTTGCAGAAGCTCGGAGCTAGGGTCGGACCTTGCTAAAAAGATGTTATGGAAGCATTCAAAACTTTTATTGTCAAAGCCAATGTATTCAGCACGCATAGGTCTCACAACTATATTTTTCCTCCCCTCCCCTCCAGGAGATTTAACCAACGAGGTATAGTTCAGGTAGGATATAAGCATGCTATGCTTTGAAACATACTTTGTTGAGATGAATGAATGAGAAACATACCAATCACAACATCTTCAGCTTGCTGAGCCTCTTTTGCAGATACATGGTTCACCTTGCCATGAGCGAAATTTTGTGGTCCTCAATTGCCTTGAGTTGCCCCTCCATTGGGCCTACCTTGGAGCATTGTTTATCTTTCCTTGACCTGATCTTTGGCATTGATTTGCAAAATGTCCCACTTGACCACAAGTAAAGCAAGTTTTTGCACCAGTGGCACAAAAGAAATTAGGGCGTGGCTGATTCTGAACATGGGCAGTCATACTTGGACGTGGTGTAGGTTCCATAGGTAAGCGATGTGATTGCATGGAACTGCATTGCTGCATTGGTTGTTGCGGTCATGGTGGATAAGCAGGGCGGTATGCAAGATCAGACAGGTTGTAATATGGTGCAGCAGGAGGTTCATAGAGAGGACTAATATTGCTTCCTTGTGGCTGTCGATGATATGCCATTTTTCTATTGTTGTCCTATTCCATCTCACGAACCTTGTTCTCAACCACAATGGCCTTGTCAACAAGCTTCTGGAAATTAGCATTATCATTGTTGAGCAACTGGACTTGAATTTCATTTATGAGACCCCTCATAAATAGGTATTGCTTCCTCCTGTTAGTATGATGTCCTCTGGAGCATACCGAGACAATTGAGTGAAATTGTTGAGATACTACTGATATTTCCTACGCACTACTAACAATTCATCCCTAGCAGTGGTGCTAGAAATGCTTGTTGGTAGGTTTTGATTCTTAAATGAACGTCCACAAGCGCACGAAAACTATCGATGTAGCATTTCCCCTTTAAAGAGTATTCCCAAAGGGTGTCCTTTATATTTCCCCAAAGGAAGGCTAGATGGAAGTAAAACAATCATCAAGTGGAAAGGCTTAGGTTGGTCTAGGTAGGGTTCTAGCAAGGATGGGTTAAATGATAAGTTGAGGTAGTGTAACACACACAAGAGCATTCTATCCTAAGGAGATAAAAAGGTAATAGAGGAACTAGGCTAAGAGTTAGGTAGATACTCCTCCTATGATTCTAATGTACATATACATAGCCTAACTTAGCTACTAATGATCATATTAATTATGAGTTTTAATGCTAAGTGGATTAACACATCGGGCACTGGTTTACCCCTAGAAACACTAGGCTACTACCGCCAAGAGCCTGTGGCATAGCCGAACATGGAGGATTACAAAGGACAGGTAGGGCCATCACCACCTACTGGCTACCTCTTCAATCCGTGGGTCTATGAGACATTCAACACTACTCTCTATCCTAGCACCATGCTAGCATATTAAGTAATTACATTAAGAGCCTAGGCACAAGCCATCCTAAGGCAATGAACTAAATCATCGTTGAACCAATGTTAATTCATAGCGTATGTTATTCATGTTAACATAATCATATCATAGCTAATTAGACTATAGTGGCGGTTTATAGTGTTTATGATAATGTAATGAGAATGGTATAGCACAATCATAAATATTATTCCTACCACATACATGGAAATCACAATCAAACAAGAAACGCTTCATCCAAGTATATGAACAAATGAAGACTAAAGATATCATCTTTATTATGAATAATGTCACAAATACAAAGAGGAATATGGGAGACATACCTTTCCCAATTGGGAAGAGACTCCTTCTACTCCTCTCCTACTTTGACTATGGACTAGAGACTCTCCTCTCTACATCCTATACTCCTCTTATCCTATGGAGAGTTGGATACAAAGGATGAATACTCAAGTGGTGTGTGTTGAAGTGAGGGGTTATGGATCTTATTCATAGCTTAAAGAACGATCGGTTCCCACCACCAAAAGCGCGTGAATCAGTGACCCATGACCTCTTCAAGCCGGGAGGAGCCAACTCATGGTGTTTGACCGCGTTTAGGGGCAAGAACAAGTCGGCCGACTAGGGGGGGTCGGCCGACCTGGTCTTGGCCCTGTTGGGGTTGTGCTTCCTCCAAGTCTCTGCCAGGTGGGTCCCATTCCTTTATATGGGTGCTAAACCGTTGGATGGGCTCGAATACTTCTGTTTGTGGGCCATTTAATTCATGTGGTGCCACGTGTCATTGCTTGATTGGCTGGAATGATATTTTATAGGATACATCCCCTTGTTTCACTTCATTTCTGCATAGAATCCCTGCATGCACTACTTCCTCCAAGGAGAAGTGGAAATAGGTTAAATAGAAAGGTGATGTTTGCAAGAAATGACAATTCCTTCACAAAATTGAGTTATATTGACGGGTGAAATTGGTGTATAACATCCATCAACAAACTCTCCCAAGCTTATCCTTTGCTCATCCCGAGCAAAGTCAATACTTTAGGTTGATGATCTGGAGTTGCTACTATGTTCTATTTTTCAAAAGTACCATGTGCACAACAAAATACTCTACCTAGTATTGGAAAAATTGGCATGGTACTTTACCCATCATATGTAATTATGGGGCTTATGCCATCTCCTATTCATGAGTGGTTGAAAGATAGAACAGCAAATTGAGCACACATATCCTAGAAATCAAGTTCCACTCAAATTCTAGAGAGTTCCATTTAGATTTTAAGTATCTCAATTTGATTCTCACAAGTCTCTCTTTTTTGTGTAGTGGAAGTATGTCCTCACCAAGGCATTGTGCCTAAATTCATCCTACCTCTACATAAGGCTTGTATGTGGAGCTTGGTAGGCAATATAGTAGGCATATCTGCAACACATAATATTGTTAAGTCAAAAGAGCAAACCTTAGGAGAAATCAATTCAAAACAATTTGATTCAAGACTTGTGCATGTGTGACGGAATGGAGTGGATTTGGATCTTGAGATGACTCCCTTTTGAGCGGACTCTCTTATTTTGCAAGGATGAAACTTGGCTACTTTTCTCTTCTTATTTTTTTCTCTCGTGCTTATGATGTAAGAATGCATTTTCTTTTCCTTTTTCTTTAACTTGTAGCAATGTCTTATACTCTCTTTTTATGCAATGAATTTTGGAGAGAGTACTAAGCATGAATTATATGGAGTTTCTCTTTTTATTGTGGAATGGTGGTATGATGGAAATTTGCTTACTTCTAGTGTAGGAGTATAGCATGTTCAAGTGAAGTCTTGAATTCAAAAAGTCATGAATGAAATCTCACATAGGTCTATACTAGTTTGACAAAGCTCAATGTGAAGACAAATAGCATACGCATAAGGTCTGTCATTATAATGTATCATATGGCTTTGGTGGGTATTTCCCATCAAATGAGGATAACTTGAATCTTTTTAGAAATTCTCCGAAAATCTAAGTTTCACTATCAAACTAGTAATAGAAGCCCTATCACTATATCATATCTCACAACAACTTAGAATGGATTAAGCTTTTGCTACCCACAATTTCTAATTCAAGGCGAAAGCAATTTTAGTCAATGAGAGCAACATGTTGGAGAGTAGTAAGTTAGAAACTAGGGACATAGGAAAATATAAAACAGAACAACTGTTCATCATTTCATCTATGTGAATTCCAAGTCATTCTTACCACACATCTTTTATTTTATTTGGAAAAAAACCTATGCTATATTTTTTAAATGCAAGGTGGATGATGGGTAAGTGGAAAATAAATATGCAGATGGGTTGTTACAGTTTTTCTCAATTGGGGGTCCTCCCCCAGGCTTGTTCTTCACTCACCTCCATGTCGAGGGTTGAACCCCTGATGATGGAAGTATGCCGCGAGATTAGCTTGTTGTTGTAGTGTGGAGTTGAGGTTGATGAATTAAGCTTCCATGTGTTGTTGCCAGTCTTGGGTACCTTGGGCATGCCATTGGAGAGTGTTGTAGATGTCACCCATCCTTACTTCAAGATCCTCCATACGTCAAGAGAGGTCCGTCATTCCTTGGCCATAGTCGCGATGACTTCTAGCCAAAGTGGAATGACATCTTCTCATAGATGTTGGAGGCAAGCTGCTAGAGCTTGAAGTGGATAGGGGTATCTCCCATGTAGCACCTGGCCATCCATGCCAAGACGGACCTTCGGTCTCATACGATGGAGGTTGAGTCCATCTAGTTGCATCACCCATTGGGTTCTCTTCCTCTTCGTACTCATGGACCGTGGAGGTTGTCGGGGGCATGGTTGCTCTCCTTGCACGCCTTCAAGTTACCATGCCAAAGACATTACTTCTTCTGGCTTCCTCGATGGGATGCAGGTCAATGGTTAGCCTCTGGCATTTGTACAAATGATAATACGGGTTAGGTAACCAAATTTCATTGACAAAGCTAGGATAATAAAATATCAAAGAGTCATCTTGATCATGCTTAAGGGTATGTCCTTGCATTAAATAGTCTTCATCAATTAATTCTATTTCATTTTCAATGTATTCAAATGAAGAATATTCAAGTGCTCCTACCCTAGCAGCAATACGGGTAATCAATGAAGTGCATTCAATTGGCCCCACCCTTGGAATGTAATCTAACCATTGTGTCATCATGGCAATAACTGGAGCAACTTTAGTCTTTTTAATCATAGAAAATAAAATTTTGAGCTCATCATCACGCACTATCCTTACATCTCCTCTAGGGAACATAGTCATAGCCACCTATCTATGTATGAAGCATAAAGTGGGGTTGTGCAAGTGACTATTCCTAGGTGCGCTACATCTGACTTCACTAGTTAAATCTTGCCAAAAACATTGTTTGTTAAACTTAGGCAAAATGTCTAAATCTAGCAAACAATGTTTATGAAAGCCTAGGATTTCACTTAATTCTTTCCATAGGATGTTGTATTCTTTTTGAAATAATGGAAAAGTAATACCATCAAATCCTATCTTGAGTGTTCAATGAAATTGTATGGAGAGAAGGTGTCAACCTTTCTCCCCTATGTGAGCAAAATTTTGCCATCCTAGTGCATACCAAATGGAAAAGAATTCGGAATCCATACCAATTTTGGAGATCAAATCCAGATCATAAGATTTGGTATGAGAAAACTCACGATCTTGGAGGAGCTTGTGTGCTTGATCTTCAACTTCACTTTGGATGTTGAGGTCGTCGTCGTGAAGAAGTTGGTGAGGGTTGCTTCTCTAACCCATGGGAGTGTCCTCTCCTACACTCCTCCTCTGTGAACTTGGTGTAGCAACGGAAGAGGGGCGTGCACTTGAGTCTCCGTCATGGCTTGAGCTTGCAGCCTCCTTCCTCCTTTCAAATCACCTTTTCATTCCTTTCATGGCCACAACAAACAAGAACACAACAAGGCAAAATCTCGAAAGAGGTGACTTTAGTGAAAACAAAACCCCGACGTATTTTCCCTTGAAGAACTTGAGAGCAAGTTGCAAATGCAAACAAAAGAAAATCTTTTTGGGTTGGATTTTGGGAAAGAGTGCCTTAATGAAGAGCAAGAAAAACAATTTGAGTAAGAGTGACTTTGGGGATGTATGAAACGAAGTGAGGTGTGAAGAGAAGAGCTTCTCACGGCCACCATTTATAGTGTGCAATCCCCAATGATCACTAGGGAACCAAATGTATCCGTTGGAGGAGAGAGAGCCAAAATGGCTTCTTCCACTAGTCGGCCGAGCAGGGGGGTCGGCCTTCCTGACAGGTGGCCCCCCCTGTTCTCCCTTTTGGCAGGTGGGTCCCCAATGGCTATGGAATCACCACGTTGGTGAAATACCACTATTGCAGCTCAGAAAAATTATTTTCCAAATAAAAATTCCCTTTTCAAAACCAAACAATTTTCTTTTTGTGAAAAATGAAGAAATAAAAATGATAGTTGAGAGACAAAGATTCTCAACTTGCTAAGAAAATGAAATATGCAGTGGGGAGAATCAAACTAAATGGGGAAATCCAAACAAAGAGAAAAGAAAAACAAAGAAAAGGATAACTACCGATTTAACCTATTGGCTAGGTCTCACTACCGTCCGATGAGATGGACATTTCTCCTTCTTCATTTCTTGACATCCGGGCCCGGAGGGATGGGCTCAAACGGCTTGTCTTGCTTCTTCGACCATACCTTCTTTGGTGGCTTGGTGGACTTGGGCCTTTGGGAAGGCTCGGACTCCTCCGTCTTTTGGGGGTGTCGGTGTGAACGGTAAGACGAGTTTTCTGTATAGATCAAATTCCTCATGAATGCAATGAGCGAGTCCAATTTTGGAGGTGTGATTTCGACGTCTTGAATGTGTTTAAAATTTGGCCCATACTTGATACGGATCATGGAGCAGTGCTCCAACTTTGGGCAAAAGTTAAACTTCTCCTCTGTGCCATTGATATGGAAGTGAATTTCTCCAGCTCCCACAACTGTGCGAGCCTTCGCGTTGCCTAGGAACGGGCACCTAAGAATGAGCAGCACATCCTTCTCGACCTCCATGTCGAGCACCACGGGTATGAAGCAATTACGAATTTTCACCAGGACATCTTTGGCAATACCCGTCGGATAACGGACTGAGGAATCAGCCAATTGGAGCTGCATTGCTGTTGGAGTAAGATTCGTGAAGTTCAGCTGGTCGGAAACCACCTTGGGCATCACACTCACACTTGCTCCAAGGTCACAAAGGGCCTAGTCAAAGTGGTGTGCCCCAATTGAGCATGAGATTGTAGGACATCCGGGGTCCATCATCCAGTTGTCTCCTTGTAGAGAAATCATGTTGGCACTTTCCATGGGAGGTTCGAGCTGTCCTGGCATCTTGCCATTCTCCGCTAGCGGAACAACAGCTGCCTGTTGAGCCAACTGAGTTTCCAACATCTTGTTCAACTCACTTGATTCTTGAAGGCTGAGGATAGTCCTTCAATCTTAGCATTAATACTCTCCAAGGTCTTGTCATTGGCCGACAACTTCTTAGATATAGCCTCATTGATCTACAGCTGGACAATGATAAGTTCTCTCAAGTTGGGTTGATTTCCATTGTTGCCATTGTTGTTGTACCCTCCTTGAAAGCATGGGTGTGGTTGGCCCCACCCTTGACCTCCTGAACGATACACATTGTTGTTTCCATTGTTGGCTAAATATAAGGAATCCTCATGGGTTTCTAGGCAGTCGTTGCCCAAATGGCCCATGTTGCCACACACTTCACATGTGATGTGAGAGTCTAAGGCATAGGCATTGCCGCATACTTGACCATTGCCTTGTCCGTCAATTTTCTTCATTAGGAGGTCCAATTAGGCAGTGATCATGTCCACCTCCTTCAAGGTGTGCATGCCTCGCTGGTGGGTATGGAGATGCTCATTGCTCCAACCATTGTTTGATACCATCTTCTCAATCAAATCTATGGCCTTGGGCACCGTCAATGAGAAGAAGGAACCTCTAGCAGCATCAACACGGGCACGGGCAGAAGGGATCAACCCGTTGTAGAAGTTTTGGATTATGAGCCAGTCATCTATCCCATGGTGGGTACAAAATAGGACGTACTCCTGAAGCCTTTCCCAAGCCTCGGGAATAGATTCCATGGCATCTTGCTGGAAGCTGGAAATTCTTCCGCGTATGGCATTGGTCTTGCCCAACGGGAAAAATTTGGCGAGGGATGCCGTAGAACATTTCTCCCAAGTGTCTACAGCACCTAGGTTCGCATAGAACCACTGTTTTGCTCTCCCAAGAAGAGAGGACGGGAACAACCTAAGATGGACAACATCATGAGATATGTCCTTTTATCTTAAAAGTGCTATAGATCTCAAGGAACTGTTGCAGGTGAGCACTTGCATCCTCGTTAGCCTTCCCACAAAAATGGGTTGGCTTGCACCATAGTGATTAGGCCAGTCTTGATTTTGAAGTTCACGTCTCCCGTGTTAAAAGGGGAAATGCTTGTTGGTAGGTTGTGATTCTTAAGTGAACGTCCGCAAGCGATGGAAACTATTAATGTAGCATTTCCCCTTTAAAGAGTATCCGCAAAGGGTGTCATTTATATTTTCCCAAAGGAAGACTAGATGGAAGTAAAACAATCATCAAGTGGAAAGGCTTAGGTTGGTCTAGGTCGGGTTCTAGCAAAGATGGGTTAAATGATAAGTTTGGTAGTGTGACACACACAACAGCATTCTATCCTAAGGGGATAAATGAGTTAATAGAGGAACTAGGCTAAGAGTTAGGTAGAGACTCCTCCTATGCTTCTAATGTACATATACATAGCCTAAGTTAGCTACTAATGTTCATATTAATTATGAATTCTCATGCTAAGTGGATTAACACATCGAGCACGGGTTTACCCCTAGCAACACTAGGCAACTCCCGCCAAGAGCCTGTGGCATAGCCGAACATGGAGGATTACAAAGGACAGATAGGGCTGCCGCCACCTACTGCCTACCTATTTAATCCATGGGTCTATGAGACATTCAACGCTACTCTCTATCCTAGAACCATGCTCGCATATTAAGTAATTACCTTACGAGCCTAGGCACAAACCATCCTAAGGCAATGAACTAAATCATCGTTGAACCAATGTTAATTCATAGCATAAGTGATTCATGTTAACATAATCATATCATAGCTAATTAGATTATAGTGGAGGTTTATAGTGTTTATGATGATGTAATAAGAATGGTATAGCACAATCTAAATACTATTCCTACCACATACATGGAATCTACAATCAAACAAGAAATGCTTTATCCAGGTATATGAACAAATGAATACTAAAGATATCATCTTTATTATGAAAAATGTCACAAATAAAAATAGGAATATGGGAGACATACATTTCCAAATTGGGAGAGACTCCTTCTACTCCTCTCCTACATGGACTATGGACTAGAAACTCTCCTCTCTACAGCCTATACTCCTCTAAACCTATGGAGAGTAGTGGATACAAAGGATGAATACTCAAGTGGTGTGTGTTGAAGTGAGGGGTCCTATTTATATCTTGGAGAAGGGTCGGTTCCCGCCTCCAAAAGCGAGTGAATCAGTCACCCATGACCTCTTCAAGCCGGGAGGAGCCAACTCATGGCGTTTGACCGCATTTGGGGGCAAGAACAAGTCGTCGACTAGGGGTGTCGGCCGACCAGGTCTTGGCCATGTTGGGGTTGTGCTTCCTCCAGGTCTCTATCTGGTGAGTCCCATTCCTTTATATGGGTGCTACACCGTTGGATGGCCTCAGATACCTCTGTTTGTGGGCCATTTGATCAATGTGGTGCCATGAGTCATCGCTTGATTGGCTGGAATACTATTTTATAGGATCCATCCCCTTTTTTTCACTTCATTCCTGCATAGAATCCCTGCATGCACTACTTTCTCCAAGGACAAGTGGAAATAGGTTAAATATAAAGGTGATGTGTGCAAGAAATGACAATTCTTTCACATAATTGAGTTATATTGACGAGCGAGATTGGTGTATAACAGCCGTCAACAGATACTCACTCACACTCATCCATCCTTCCCTGAGTTTTTCAAATTCTTGTCTTCTCAGTATCATGATTCCCTCAGGTACATAGTGAGAATGGAACTTCTCCTTAAATTCCTCCCAAGTGATTTTCTCTTGATTAGCATTGGCATTGCAAAGGACATCCCACAAATCTGCAGCAGCTCCAACCAACTGGTGTGAGGCGAAAAGGACCTTCTCTCTGTCACTTCACTGGACGATGGCAAATTTATTCTCAACAGATTTCAGCCAATCATCATCTTTCATAGAATCATTGGCTTGAGCAAAGTTCGGCAACCTGGTCCTCATGAACTCTCCCAAATGGTTGTGGGGTGGCGGGGGTGGTGGTGGTGGAGACATGTAGGGCTGGTTGTTGTACTTAGCTTGTAGTTGTCCCAAGGTTTGCATCATGGTCTGCATGAGCTTGTTTTGCATGGCTATGAGGCGCTCCATCTTACTGGCTTCTGATCCAAGGTTGACATTCTCAGGAACCTCGTTATTCTCATCCTCCCCATTGGCGTTCCTTTGGTTACGGATCCTCAGCATCTGTGGGTGAAAGAATAGTAGAGACAGAAGAATTTAGAATTTGAAAAGAAACGCCCCCAGCTATATGCATCAAGGTATATGTAACTAAACAACTATCTTATATGTGGACAAGCATCCCACAACTCTCTACTACGCGCAGATGTGGACAAAATGCTAAGCATCCCACAACTCGCACCAAGCACACAAGCACAACACAACCCATGAAATTTCAGCACAACACACTAAATATAACTATTACGATTTAAATGCCTTTCTAACTTTTAGACAAGAGGCCTAGACTTAATTTGTGTGAGCTGTGGTTGTTGTCCGTGAGGCGGTGAAGGTGGCGGCGGTGGCGAGTCAGACATGGGCGCATGCCAAGGTGAGTTGGCCATCCATTTAGGCGTTGGAGAGGTTGTTGCACCATTGACCTCCATGGTGGCACAAACTTCCTCTCGCAATTCCATGACGAACAATTTCTTATGGAGGTAGCGGATCACTTCCATGGCATCAACATAGCGATTTCCCAAATTCACTAATACTTCCTGAGATCTGTCAATGGCACGAGAACTGGTATGAGCTCGTTCTTGTGGTCTTAAGATTTCCCTTGTTCCATTCCTGCGATGTGGGTGCAGTGCAAAATTAGTACCTCCAATCCGCTCTCGATAGATGTGGCACAATCTAATGAGTACTTCCCAAGAAACATCATCAATAGCTTGCTCCCTGGTGGATATCCATGTGGGCGCAAAGTGTCAGGTGGTCACCTAATCTTTGGCAAGAATAGTAACTTGAGCCGTCCATTCTTCACGTTCATGGCAAGGAATCCTCTTAACGTAGTATTCCGGGTGCATTTTGCATAAATCATGGAAATCCTTCAATTGCTTAGCTGCAAATCCTCCATCAGTGCCGTCGGAAGGGAATTCTTGGGCGAAACAGAAAATTGGGCATTTTCCTCCTTTCTAGCTTCACTAGGTTGCGATGCACTCCTTTGGGCTTCAGGTACCTTCTCTGGGGCTGCGGGTTTCGTCCTCGTGGTTCCTCCTCCTCATGTGCCTCGTCGTCACCCTCCTAATGTGTATCACCTTCCTACTCCTTATCATCATAGAATTCCACCTCCTTAGGATCTTCCTCCTCCTCATCGTCATAGAATTCCACCTTGTCAGAATCTTCCTCCGTCGTGTTGGAGTGTTCATGCTCAACTTCCTTTGCGGGAGAACACACTTCTTCCTCTCTTGGGCTGGTTCCATTTGCGGCTCCTTGTGAGACCTAAGCTTGCTTCCAAGGGGTAGCAAATGAGCTCTCTTGCGGGCTGTCATTTTGGTGTGATCCATCTATAAGAAAACATGAGAATATTAGAGTAAAACGTAAATATCAATTCCGAAATTGCAGCAGCCATAAATTAAGATAAGAGGATGTGCATTCGCTCAAAAAGATGGAAAAGTGGCAAAAATTGTAGCAGCAGCAAAAGCACAATTTTTTCCCATATTATACAGCTAGTGGAATGCAAAATAGGCGAATTTTTGAATAGGAAAGAAGTCCTAAGTGATTTGAGGTGTCCATTCTACCTAGGCTTGCGTCCTACAGTCAAAGACGGCATTGATACCAATTTGTGACACCCGGTTCCAAAAATGAACTAACCGTAGTGCATATGTGTGCCAAGGATGTTTAACACACATACACAAGTGATTCACAAACAATATGAAGATTATAACCATGTATCGAATAATAATACTAATATTAGTACCTTATTACATACCAAAGAGTCTTGAATACAAGCTCTAATAAGACTAGAGTGGAAACACTAAACACTAATGACACTAACTCCACAGGCAAGCTTGACAGTAACACGCATGCCTAGAACTCCTCAAAGACCTCCGGGTGCTCCACACTATCGCCCGGGACTGATTTTGCTTGGGGAACAACATGGGTGAGCACATGTCGTAATCAGCAAGTGTGCGAAAGTATGACATGTAGCTTAAACAAGGAATTATAATTAAATGATTATTTGCATGAAAGTACATTCAAAATAGGTTAAAATGCAATAATATGATCGTTAGGTGAGGTCAATCCCTTCACAACCCAATTACAATTAATTTCATATCCAATACCATAATTCCAACATAAATAACAAGAACCATAAATAATATGCCATTTTCAACTCATACATGTCCATTCATTCAATATTACCATTTTCATATTCCAAACCCAATTACTGTAACAATATCAATTCCCCATTCAAGTCCAGCCAGTAAACCAGGTTCAAGCTCCATAACTCTAATCATGTGAGGGTCCAGGTCGCTCATAACCGGGAGCACGGCTATCATGATAGTTTTTTAACACTCTGCGGAGGTTGCACCGCTATACCCACAAGTTTGTAATTTAGTCACCATTCGATGACTATGGAACCTCTATCATGCCATCTCACACTTCCATTGGTGTGTTGCCAAGAGATCACAAAATAGCCTTTACAAAGTGATTACTAGCATATTCAGACCCCATTGAGGTTTTACCGGTGGTGATGTCTCTAACTGAGCACATCCATCAAAGGGCCCCCTATTGCGCCATTCGGATTCCAGGGTAGTCCCACCATCACTACAAACCCAACAGACTACCCCTTCCCTGAGCTTTTCTAATGGTCCAAACAGTACTGGCAATAGAGTAATTAGTCTGCTAAGCCGCACCCATACTTGGCCTTGTGGTGGGACTTTAAATCCTGGATGGCCGCTCCATGAACCGGTCCTTAGATCTAATGCAAGCAAAACCACCAAAATGGTCCAACCCATTCCGCGTAACCGACCTGCTTAGATTCCTAGGTTCCATGTTGCTAAAGGGTCATTATTATCAATTCTCATCATTCATGTGTTCAATAGTTCACAATTAAGCAATATTATTGTAACCCGAACCCAATTGAGTATAGCAAAGCAAAATTGGAAAATACCCTTCTCGACTCTCTACATTATTTTTAAGCGACAAGGGTGGTCATACAAGGCTAGTAAACTCCTATTAATGGGTTTTCGATCAATTTGACACAAGCATGCAGTTTTGCAAACTTAAAAACAGGATCAAAATGATCAAGGACACCTGCCATGCTCCTAATCTTGGTTCGGATCGGAAGCTTTGAAGTTCTGGTTCTGCAGGTCCTCGACTGCACTCTCTATAGTGATATCTTCTATTCCACACGACAAACATGCGAAACAAATATTTCAATCAAATAATGCTCATATATTACTCAAGATGAAATGATATCCATAGATGATGAAATAATGTGATAAAACATTTTACTAAGTTTATGTTAGTACTTACTATCTAGTTACAATTGAGTTTAACATGTTTGAACTTGTTTTGAATCAGTTTGGATCAAACTGGAATTAAATTCAGCAACTACAGATTACAGGGTCGGACTAGTCTGCACGCGGGACTAGACTAGTCCGCTCTGTCCAGAGACTGCGAACCAGGGTTTTTGTATTGCAAGATCAGGGCTTCAACTCACGTGGAAAATTGGTTGTAGAGGGTATACTGTGAGTTTAGAGATCTAAAGGTTGAAAATTGGATGCAACACTTGAATATTTGTTGAGGACTGTTATACACAAATTCTGTTATACACAAATTTTACCTGTCAATATAACTCAATTATGTGAAGGAAATATCATTTATTGCACATACCACCTTTCTATTTGACCTATTTCCACTTGTAGTTGGAGAAGTTGGTGCATGTAGGTATTTCATACAGAATTGAAGTGAAACAAGGGGATGGATCCTATAAAATATCATCCCAGCCAATCAAGCACCAACATGTGGCACCACATGGATCAAATGGCCCACAAACAGAAGTATTCAAGGCCATCCAATGGTGTAGCACCCATATCAAGGGATGGGACCCACTTGGTAGTGACCTGGAGAAGTCACACGCGAAACAGTGCAATGACCAATTGAGCCGACCACCCTAGTCGACCGACCCAGTCCTGGCGCCAAACTAGGTCAACTTCCATGTGTTGGGTCCCCCCCCCCCAGCTTGAAGAAGTCAGTGGTGGCTCATTCACGAGCTTTTGGTGGCGGGAATCAACCCTTCTCCACCTATAAATAGGACCCCTCACCCCTCGCTCAACACACACCACTTGAGCATCATTCTATTTTATACACTAGTTCTCTTAGTCCTTAGTGGAGTTAGGCTATAGAGAGGAGAGCCTCTAGTCCCATGTCCAAATTGGGAATGGTATGGCTCATGTATTTTTTCTTATATTTGTGACTTTATGCATAACAAAGATATTATGTTTAGTCTTCTTTTATTCATATACTTGGATGAAGCGTTTCTTGTTTGATTGTGGAGTCCATGTATGTGGTAGAAGTAGACTTTATGATTATGTCATATCACTCTTAATCTATCATAGTAAACACTACAAACCCCCACTATAGTCTAATAATTTATGATATGATCATGTTAATTTGAATAACTTATGCTATGTCTCAACATTGGCTCAACGATTTTTAAATTAGTCATTGCCCTAAGATGGCTCGTGTCATGACTCTTTATGAATTTATTTAATATGCTAGCATGGTGCTAGGATCGTTAAGTAACATTAGATGTCTTGTAGACCCACAGATTGAAGAGGTAGGCAGTAGGTGGTAACAGTCCTATCCGTCCTTTGTAATCCTCCACATTCGGCTATGCCACAGGCTCTTGGCGGGAGTCGTCCAAGTATTGCTTGGGCTAAACCTGTGCCCGATTTGTTGAACAACTTAGCATAAGGATTCACCATTAACATGCTCATTAGTATATAACCTAGGCTATGTATATGTGTATTAGAAGAATTGTAGGAGCAACTCCCCAACTCTTAGTCTAACCTCCATTAGGACCAATTTACCCGTTAGAATGGATTGCTTAGGTGTGTGTCACACTACCCATATTATCAACTTACCCCTATCCTGAAAATAATTAGTATCCCATAGCTGGATCATAAGAATATTGTCTACTTTACTCCATTGCCTTCCCTTGGGATAAATATGATACCCTTGGAAATACTCTTGGATAAAATGCTACACGACAGTTTCTGTGCGCTTGCGGACCTCATCTCTTACAAGCGATGATATGTGATGTTAAGAAACGTCAACAAGCATTTCTGGCACTGTTGCCGGGGATGATTTATTAATGTTTCTTAGTAGCTATCAACAAGCATTTCTGGCGCCATTGCCGAGGAAGGAAAAGGAAGTGAAGGATTGCTATCACTTGTGATTAAGCTATAGGTACTAATAGTTATTGGATAGGATTACCACTGTTTGTTTTTTCCTTTTGTGTGGAAACACGGTAGTGTTGGCTAACCCATCTTATGGGATGGCCTATGAGGACGCAAGTGCTCAACTAGATGATTTAAGGTGTACCTCAACAAATGTCCACAAGGCAACACCTTTGCCGTTTGCGAAAGAATTTCAGCTTCCAGTAGGAGCCAAAGTCATCAATACCCAAGCTTGGGGGAGGATCCAAGAGTTCTTCTTGGGGGTGGATAGTTCGCTCCTCATGCAACATTCATGTGTTGGTCTATCAATCCATGACCACCTTTGTGTTGGGGCTGAATGAGTCCTATTCTCATTCATCATGGATGCGAATTTGGTCTCTACTCGAGGGGTGGATTGAAGAGTGCTCTAGTTCCTTTAGCTTAGTATCCACACCACATATCAAGGTGGACATGCTAGCTACCGAACTACACCTATCATTGAAGTATCATGTTAGATCAAGTCAATGGAGAAGTATTTGGAATTATCCAAGCCATGGATACTCACCTAATTTGCGAAAATCCATGTCAAACATGGGTCACTTGGGGAATCATTTCCCTAAGACCCATGGAGATTCTTCCTTCCAAACACAACTCCAATGGCTATCACCAACAAGGAGGTCAAGGGTGGAATCAACATCACCCTTGCAATCTAGTAAGCTATGCGGATTTCAAGGGAGCTAAGTTCAACTAGCC
The DNA here is from genome assembly GCA_036927565.1 of Tuctoria greenei. Lineage (NCBI taxonomy): Eukaryota > Viridiplantae > Streptophyta > Magnoliopsida > Poales > Poaceae > Tuctoria > Tuctoria greenei. Next base: position 184,031,089 of record JAYESD010000003.1, on the reverse strand, counting down.
TACCTTGAAGTATATTGTCCATGGCCCAGCAAGAAATCAAGACAACATCCACATGAAGCCCTTGGCCAAGGACAATAGAATTAAAGAGCATTCAAGGTCCATAATGTCCCACAATTACTTGTTGGGATTCTTATACTTCGACCAAGCCCATGCAACCCAGGGCAAGTGACATTGTGGATGAAGCGTTTCTTGTTTGATTGTGGAGTCAACATGTTGTCATGCCCAAGGAATATTCTGATCCATGATCAAAGCATGGTTTAACCTTAAGGAATACCAAGAAGTTTGAAGTGGCACCCATAAGGAAGGACAAGCCTCACCATGCTCTTAAAAGAATATCTTCAAGAAGGAAAAGTCGCCACTACAGCAACAAGTCTTCATCAAGACGACAGAGAGGATAGGACCACCATATGGCTCCCATGTCCAACTCAAATGCCAAATGAGATTTGACATGTCAATCAATAGAAGTTGTCCACATCTTCAACTCCGGGATTGGACAACAAATCATCACACTAAGCAGGACAGAGGTAAGTCCCACTCATCGGACTTTAAAAATTTGGTGAGTCCTTGCCAATAGGTTAATTTGTAGTTATCCATATTTGAATTTCCCATCAATCTTTGCATTTGAATGTACCATGTTTGAATTTTCACAATTGCATGTTGGAAAATAATATTTCTGACCATCATAAAACTAAAATATTGAATTAGGAAATAAATTTATTTGGATATGAGCCTTGGGCGTAACCACTTGAATTCATCTTCCTAATTCAAACCAAAAATATTTCCCTTAATAATTTAATGCATTTGCATGTTGTTTCAAGTTGGGCAAAACAATTTGACAGCTGGTACAACATGATTTTGAGCTAACGTAACCGTTTTCGAGTTGTTTTGTTTGTTCCTGATTCAGCCATGACAAAATTTGTAAAAAAGGTTGGAAGGCCTCATCAGGCGCATATCCCTCCATCAATCTCATTTTGAGTTCATGGTGAAGGAATGCTCAAGGTGGTGGCCTCATGGAGGAGAAAGATGAAGCTCATTCGACTCCAACCTAAAAATGGCATTGAACATGAAGGCTACACCAAAATTCATGGTTGTGAGTTTGTCACACAACAACCTTCAACCTGGACTGCTCTTTATTTGAGGTAGAAGTTTAAAATTTTCCATCATTTGAATTGCATTAGGATTGAACGAATAGTTCCTTAGCTAGCATTTGCACTTTGTAAAATGGTGTGCATGCCAATCTAAGGGAACAAGAGCATTCTTCAATCCACCCCTTGAGTAGAGACCATATTCTCATCCATGATGAATGAGAATAGGACTCCTTCAGCTCCAGCATTAATGTGGTCATGGATTGGTGAGGCCAACCCATGACATGAGTGTTGGATGAAGAGCCAACTATCCAACCCATGATGGAGGAAAACCAAAAAGAACTCTTGGAGCCTCCCCCAAGCTTAGGGATGGATGACTTTGGTTCCTACTGGAAGATGTAATTCTTCCGCTAAAGGCAATGGTGTTGCCTAGTGGATATTTGTTGAGGTATAGCTTGAATTATACTGCAGTTGAACACTTGCATCCTCGTCGGCCAAAAATTTGGTTACCTAACCAGAAAATTCAATTGTACGAGTATCGTGAACTAACCATCCCTCTCTATCGTAAAGAGGAAGTTTGCAGCAGTAAAATAACTATGCAGGAATTCAAAAGATCCAATTGTTGGGATCCCTAAAGGATTGCATTTCAACATCTCTTGGCCAATGAGTAAATTAGGATGGTTGCTAACTATCAGAAAGTAAGATCGAAGGTCAATATTAACTATACGAGGCCGGATATTTGACATGGAAACCCTCTGTGAGCAATCAATGGGCTGCTACCAATATGTGAGATCATTATGCTCTCAACTATTCTAAGCACTCATTCAAGCTTAAGGGAATTGTTACCATCATTAAATGTATGTTATTCCTTTGTGGCTAAAAGTGTATGATGCACCTTAAGCAAGGAATGACAAGATCACATCCAATGTATATTGGGTGTAAGTTGTTCCTATGTGGCTAGAAGGTATTTTATACCTTAGCCAAGGAACAATGGATCACACTCAACACATGTTGAGTGCACTTGATCCCTTTATGGTAATGGGTATGTTGTACCTTAGCCAAAGAATAATGGATCGTACTCAACACATGTTGGGTACAAGTCACTCCTTTTTGGCTAAAGGTTATCTTTACCTTAGCCAAGGAATGACAGATCACATCCAACAAATGAGAGGTACAAGTTATCCCTTTATGGCAAGAAGGTATGATACACCTTAGCCATAGAATGACAGAACACACTCAAACATGTTGAGTGCATGTCATTCCTTTGTAGCTAAATGTTATAATTACCTTATCTAAGGAATAACAAGGTTCATCCAACCTATGGAAACCTTGAAGTGTGGATGAGCAACATCGACAACACTCTCCTCGACCACACTCAATGAAACCAATGGAAGGCAATCCAACTTCGACACCCAACCCTCCATTGCCAAAGCCATGCTGCAATGAGGTTAGGCCAACCTCATGGCCTACATCCGTCGTTAGGGTTTTAGCCCATATCGTGAACCTTGAACAAGAACAAGCTTGGGGGAGGACCCCCTACTTGAGGTAAATTTTATCATACCCTTGCATATTTATTTTCCATTCACCCATCATCCACGTTGCATATAAAAAACTTAAAAATAAGGAGAGTAGATTTGATTTCAAAATAAAATAAAAGACGTGCGGTAAGAATGATTTGAAATTCACATAGGTGAAATGATGAACAATTGCTCTGTTTTAATTTTCCTAAGTCCGTAGTTTACAACATACTAATCTCCAAAATATTGCTTTCATTAGCTAGAATTACTTTTGCCTTGATTCAGAAATTGTGGGTAGCAAAATCTTAATCCAATTCTAAGTTGTTGTGAGATATGATATAGTGATAGGGGTTCTACTCCATGTTTGAAAGTGAAACTTAGATTTCCGGTGAAAATCTAAAAAGATTTAAGTTACTCTCATTTGATTGGAAATACCTACCAAAGCCATACCATACATTACATTGATAGACCTTACTCATATGCTATTTGTCTTCACATTGAGCTATGCCAAACTAGTATAGACCTATGTGAGATTTAATTCATTACTTTTTGAATTCAAGACTTCACTTGCACATGTTGTACTTCTACACTAGAAGTAAGCAAATTCCCATCATACCACCATTCCACAATAAAAATAGAAACTCTATACCCTTCATGCTTAGTACTCTCTCCATGTTTATTGCAAAAAGGGAGTAGAAGACATGGCTACAAGAAAAACAAAAAAAGTTAAATGCATGCTTACATCATAAGCATGAGAAAAGAAAAGAGAAAACGAAAAGAATAAAAAAGAAAAGTAGCCATGTTTCATCACTGCAAAATAAGAAAGTCTACATAAATAAGAGTCATCTCAAACATTCACATCCACTTCCATTCACAAGTCTTCAGTCAAATGGTTTTGAGTTGATTTCTCCTAAGGATTTTTTTTTGACTTAGCAATATTATGTGTCGCAAATATGCCTACGTTATTCCATACCAGGCTCCACATACAAGCCTTATTTTGTGGTAGGATGAATTTAGGCAAAATGCCTTGGTGAGGAAATATTTCCACTACACATAAAGGAGAGGCTGAGAGAACCAAATTGAGGTACTTATAATCTAAATTGAACTCTCTAGAATTTGAGTGGAACTTGATTTCTAAGGTATGTGCTCCATCTGCTGTTCTATCTTTCAAACACCCATGAATAGGAGATGACATAAGCTCCATAATGACTTAAGATGGGTGAAGTACCATGCCAATTTTTGCAATACTAGGTAGAGTATATTGTTGTGCACATGGTACTTTTGAAAAGTAGAATATTGTAGCAACTCCTAATCATGAACCTAAAGTCTTGACTTTGCTCGTGATGAGCAAAGGATAAGCTTGGGGGAGTTTGTTGACAGCTGTTATATACCAATTTCACTTGTCAATATAACTCAATTATGTGAATGAAATATTATTTCTTGCACACACCACATTTCTATTTGACCTATTTCCACTTCTACTTGGAGAAATTGGTGCATGCAGGTATTTATATAGAATTGAAGTGAAACAAAGGGATGGATCCTATAAAATATCATCCCAACTAATCAAGTGCTGACATGTGGCACCAAATGGATCAACTGGCCACCAAACACAGGTATCCGAGGCCATAAGACGGTGTAGCACCCATATCAAGGGATGGGACCCACCTGGAAGTTACCTGGAGAAAGCACACACGAAACCGTGCAAAGACCAGGTCGGTCGTCCCCCCTAGTCGGCCGACCTGGTATTAGCGCCAAACTCGATCAGCTTCCACGTGTTGGCTCCCCCTGACTTAAAGAAGTCAATGATGACTGATTCGCGCGCTTTTGGTCGCGGGAACTGACCATTCTCCACCTATAAATAGGACGCCTCACCCCTCACTTCAACACACACCACTTGAGCATCATTCTATTTTATACACTAGTTCTCTTAGTCCGTAGTGGAGTTAGGCTATAGGGAGGAGAGCCTCTAGCCCAAAGTCCAAATTGGGAAAGGTATGGCTCATGTATCTTTTCTTATATTGGTGACTTTATGCATAATAAAGATATTATAATTAGTCTTCTTTTATTCATATACTTGGATGAAGCGTTTCTTGTTTGATTGTGGAGTCCATGTATGTGGTAGGAGTAGTCTTTATGATTATGTCATATCATTCTTAATCTATCATCATAAACACTACAAACCCCCACTATAGTATAGCTAGTTATGATATGATCATGTTAATATGAATAACTTATGCTATGTCTCAACATTGGTTCAACGATGTTTAGGTTAGTCATTGCCTTAAGATGCCTTGTGTCATGACTCTAAAGGTTATCTAATCTGGGCAATGTATACGTGTATTAGAAGCATTGTAGGAGCAACTCCCCAACTCATAGTTTAACTTCCATTAGGAGCCATTTACCCTTAGAATAGTTTGCTTAGGTGTGTGTCACACTACCCATATTATCAACTTACCCTTATCCTTATAATTGATTAGTTTCCCATGCTTGATCAAAAGAATAGTGTCTACTTTACTCTGTTGCCTTCCTTTGGGATAAATATGATACCCTTTGTAACACTCTTGGGTGAAATGCTACACGGTAGTTTCCGTGTGCTTGCGGACCTCATCTCTTACTAGAGATGATCTCTGACGTTAAGAAATGTCAAGACACATTTATGGCACCGTTGTCAGGGATGAATTTTCAATGTTTCTTAGTAGCTATCAACAATCATCACGCTAGGGTTGGTGATGGAGAGTTGATGATGATTTGGTCATGAAGATCATTGATGTCGAGAAGTTGATGAAGATCGTGCTTTCTTGATCCTCCCTCTTCTCCTCCTCCTCCTCCTTGTTGCGAGCTCCTCTTAATGGCGGCACATGGCAAGAACATGACAATGAGGGTTTTCTCAATGGGTTGGAGGGGTGAGGGTATTGGGTTTCTTATATAGGGGTGAGGTGCTAGGGTTTTGGGTTGGATTTGAAGTAGAATTTGGTGGAGGATGAGGAGGAGTGGTGGTGGGGTCCACTTCGGCTCTACTAAGGTTGGGCACGACGTTCTTGGGCCCAATTTCGATAAATACCCAATAACTTGTCGTGGAAGAAAAATAAAATCCGAGATGGACTGCGAAGACCAGACTAATCCGCAAGGAGGCTAGACAGGTCCGTTTTAGAACAAAGATGATTTTGGACAAGTCTGGTGTTGAAGGCTGGACAAGTCGAGGTTGGCAAGAAAATTGATCCTGACGGAAACCAACATTGGACTAGTCCGCTCAGAGGATGGACAAGTCTGGACAACATCAAAACCTCGATCGGACTAGTCCGTGCATTGTGTCGTACAAGTCCGGGCTCTAAAGAACTTAATTGTCTAGACAGGAAGGGAATGTCGAACTAGTCCAGAGTGGCGACAGGATAAGTCCGTTCTCAGACATAATTAAATTGTTGTTTAGCCTAAAAGTCATTTTAATTTTGTTCCTTTTTATATTGCTTAATGTTAAACATGTATGAGGATGTATGCAATGCATGATGGATGAAAATGAGGGTGTTACAGCATCTCACCCGGACGTCCTCCTGCTGAAATGACTTCAAAAATTGCTATATTTCGAATGTCAAAAAGGATAATGCCTTTTCCTCAATTGGATTCTCTTAAGTCAATAGAAGTGTTTGAGTCCTCACCTTGGCATAATTTTTCCACTTTTGTCCCTAAAACTAAGTATGGCTTTTTGTGGAGGCTGGTAGGGATAAAGAGTAGCACACTTGCAATTCATATATTGATAAGTCAAAAATGAGATTCATATGAGAAGACCATACAATAAAAACCAATGATTAAACAAATTCTTGCGAACATGATATGGGTGGTGGATGATGGTCAATGAATGTTGATGATAACTCCTATTTGATCACTCTCTTTTTGTGCAAGGATGAAGCATGGCTGCTAAATGGCTCTTTTTTTAGAGCTCTTATAGCCATGCCTTCTACTTCTTTTATGCATCTTTTTTAATAAGAGGAGATTTTGCAATAGATCTCCTGGGGTATCTTATGATGGTGGATGGATGAAAAATTATGGAATATCGTGGTGTGCACAAGAAATTTCTAATCAATGAATTTATGCAAGTAACTCAATCGGGTCAAGAGTTTGACAAAGTTCAATGAAAAATGCTAAGTGGCATATGCATGTATTTTTCGATAATCATATCATATGACCTTGGTGGGTATTTAATTTCCAATGAGAGAGGAAGGGATATCTTTAAGACTTCAAAATTATGCCATGTTCAAAAATCAAATTCAAGCAAGGATGTTTTTGTATATAGGTTCATTTTACTCACCATATCACACCAATCAAAAACTTAGATGACATGTTGTACTAAATTAATTATATGGGTCCAGAAACATGGTAGTGAAATCAAAATAAAAGGTGTAATAATCTCATATTTAAGCAATTTTGCATTCTTTATTTTAATTGAGTTGATCTTAAATTGATTTTGCATGAATGCTTCAAAATTTTCAACTCAATTTGCACTAAATTACCAAGAGCGGGGATAAGATATTCAAACAGATGTTGTGTAGCAAAACGGACCGGAAAGGGGCCACCAACAAGTCGGCCAAACCAGGGGGTCAGCCGACCTTTGGTTGGCTCCCCTGGTGCTCCACTTAGTCATGCCATCTCGCTTGTTTGTTTGCGACGTGTCCTCGGGTGACATGGTTGATCTATTCATCGCGAAATCGCTGAGGGACTCCTCCCCCACACATGTTCCTGTAAACTTTATTTGACACCAGATAGACTAAAAAGGAGAACTTTACCGGTGTTAGATTAACCGATAAGTTCACTTTATTAAATAAAAATTGGGGTGCTTACATTATTGAATTACAAATATTGAATGAAGACAAAATAAGCAAACTAAGGGGTAAGCACCCAAGGCCTAATGGGACGTCTACTCATAGTGCTTTGTAGATGCTGGACATCCTACGGCCTCGCATAAGCGCTTGACATTAGCACTTATGCCATGGTGGACACAATCAATCTTTTCCTTAAGGGCATTAATATCATCCTTTAATTCCGCCCTCTCGATCTGTACTTTGGCCACCGTGCATGCTAGCTTTTTGTTCTCCAAACAGAGATTTGATATTTCCTTAGCAAGTCGCGCCGTATCGGCAGGGGGAAATTTCTCATCACTGCTTTGATATTGGCCCAGGAGCCTTTTTTATAGCATGTGATGAGAGGTGACGCATGTGACGGCTGGTCGCCAAAAGACAACCGACACAGTCATGCCACAAGATCTTTGTACGGCATGGTTACGCATGAGGCTTCAAAGCAATTGCATACTCAAGTGACATATAGCAAAAATAAAAAATAAGTTTGTATCAAACGTTAAAGTTCAGTTTCATTTAGGAAAATACAAGTGTATGCCAATTACGATTTGAGCGTACTACATCGCTCATTCTAGACATACAGCAAAAGTAATAACAAGTGCAGCCCACAGATGTATCACACTAGCATCACACAATCAAGCCGGCGGCGACTCGGGCTCCCATTGTGCCACCGATCCCTCGGGTGGTGTTGCAATATAAGGAAAGCCCTCGTTAGCATCTAGCTCATAAGCATAAGACTCACCTGAAAAATAGGATCACCAAACCGGTAGGCTACTGAGCTTAGCAAGACTTACCTGATGAAAAATAAATTTCTAGACCTCTAACTAGTATGCCAGAGCCATATACCAATGGAAGGGGTATTTTTCATAAAAGCATCACTAGTTTGATCAATACCATCTTTTAGCCTCAAGTCAACAGTAAATATAAAATATAAATTTAATTAACTTTAATATCTAAACATACAAGAGTTGCAACAAATATGAAATTTAGAGAACATAACCATCAATTTTAGACATTATGCAAGTTGTAACTATCCGACGATGCAATGAAAAAGCAGACTCCTTTTTACCGCGAGGGAACAGCGATTCGAACCAATAGTTTTATTCAGCAGAACATAACCCGGAAAAACGACACATACGCACTACCGAAGTCACACGAGGTGCTTACATGAGTCGTATATGGCAACCTTTCCCGAGGTACCGCAATAGCGAAATCGGATCATGCTCTAGATTGTGGGTCCCTAGGCGAGTCGCCATTCGGGACACTGGCGTGCTAGCGGATTTACACCCAACCAGTCCCCTTTCGCCAGACACTGAGCGACAATATTAGGTGTTAGTTACCATAGTGAGCAAGTCGTTTTACTAGATCCCATAATGCTAGCATCCTTTCGGTACAAAATCTATACTTGTTCAAGGGGCCGACTACGATACATTCCTCAATCGACACAAGCAAGACTATGCATACCGCACCCAGTACCGCTGCCCTGCATGCTTGCTCGATCTCACATTTCATTAATAGATGATTAGTCCACATAAACCCTCATGCGGACACCATACCCCCATGAGTAGTCCCTACTTGCTCATTCCTAGTGGTAGAACATGGCGATTAGCATAGCATGGGTAGGCTCTAAATCCCATTCAAACCAAAGGCTTTATGGTCATGCAAGTGGGTTTCATCCCACCCCTAAACGTAATGCACATAAAATAATTAAAACATCTGAACAAATGAGATCATGTAAAAGGACTCAATTCAAGGATTATGAGAAAAATCGGGGCTCGCCTAGCTCTATGTTAGTGCTTAAGTTAATATTGGGCTCAGATTTCTCCTCCTCTTGAGTCGCCTCGTAGAGCTCCTCGATCCCTATGTTATGCCATGAATGCAAAAAAAAAAGTTAATTAACAACATTCACTACCAGGATTCCGGGTTATTGTGACGAAAAAAATCATTGCAATAGGTCGAAATTCGTCACGATAGGTTGTTGTCGCAACGAAATAGAACGTCAAGATAGTTTATCTGACTCGTGGCGATAACAGCCATGGCAATAGGTTATTGCGACGACTTGACATCCGTGGCAAATAGTATGGTATTGCGACGACTCCACGTTGGTGGCAAATAGTATGGTATTGCAACGGTTTAACGTATTGCGACGATGTAATGTATTGCGACCAAAATATCGGTGTTGCAACGATGTCACATTCGTGGCAAAAAGTATGGTACTGCAACGACTCCACGTTCGTTGCAAATAGTATGGTATTGTAACGGTTTAACGTATTGCGGCGATTTAACGTATTGCAATGAAAATAACGGTGTTGCAATGATGCCACATTCGTGGCAAAAAGTATGGTATTGCAACAACTCCACGTTCGTGGCAAATAGTATGGTATTGCAACTTTTTAACGTATTCCGACCATTTAACGTATTGCAATGAAAATAACGGTGTTGCAACAATGCCACATTCATGGCAAAAAGTATGGTATTGTGACGACTCCACGTTCGTGGCAAATAGTATGGTATTGCAATAGTTTAACGTATTGCAATGATTTAACGTATTGCAACGAAAATAATGGTGTTGCAACGATGCCACATTTGTGGCAAAAAGTATGGTATTGCGACGACTCCACGTTGGTGGCAAATAGTATGGTATTGCAACGGTTTAACGTATTGCGACGATTTAATGTATTGCAACAAATAGTATGTTATTTACGACGATTTCACATCTGTGGTGATAAGTACGGTATCGCGATGATTTCATACTCGTGGCGAATAGTATGGTATCGCGACATTTTCACATTTGCGGTGAATAGTACGGTGTTGCAACGATTTCACATCCGTAACGAATAGTACGGTATGGCAACGTTTTTACATTCGTGGCGAATAGTATGGTATTGCAACGATTTCACATCCGTGGCGAATAGTACGGTATCGTGACGATTTCACACGCGTGGCGAATAATATGGTATCGCGAAGTTTTCACATCCGCGGCGAATAGTACGAAAACGCGACGATTTCACACTCATGGCGAATAATATCATATCGCGACGTTTTCACATTCGTGGCGAATACTACGATGTTGCAATGATTTCACTTCTGTGGCGAATAGTACGGTATCGCGACGATTTCACACTCGTGGCGAATAATATGCTATCGCGATGATTTCACAGCCGTGGCCAATAATACGGTAATGCAACGATTTCACGTTCATGGCAAATAGTACGGTATTGCAACGATTTCAAAACCGTGACAACAGTATTGTATTGCAACGATTTCTGATGTGTGGCAATAGGTTCGTAATGCAACATATTCAAATTTGTTGCAACAGGGTCGTAATGCGACGTTCTCTGGGTGGTGGCAATAGCAGTCTAGTGCAACGCTTTTTTGGTCGTAGCCAAATGTTTGTAGTGCAACGTTTTATAATCTGTGGCAATAGCTAGCTTCCTATTGCAATAGTTTATTTTTGTCGCAATAATTTGTTAATGCCACATTTTATAATTAGAGGCACTAGAATCCTAATGAACCAGGTTTGAAAATTAGTGGCAACAGAATCAATTTATTCGCACACGATATGTCTGTCGACATAACAACAAACATCCAGCAATTGATGCGATGCTGAAGGACCCTTGTGTCGTTGCGAGACGATGTTATTTACAGTTTTTTTCAGGTTGCACCATTGTACCCATTAAAATAGCACCGTGACGAGTTGTAGTATTAGGAATAGTTTCTCGAACATCCAGCTTCGACTTGGTGCGAGCAGAAGCCTTTTGTGGAGTTGCTGCTAGCCGTTGTTGATTTTGCAAGCTCTCCATAATTCTGTGCATGTCTGCTAGCTCGTTTTCTTGCCATGCAGAATTGGCTACCATCTGATCATGTAAAGCCTGGACTTCCTGGTTGAGCTGTTCATTTGCCTGGACGAAGCCATCCATCTGGGAGGTCATTAATCATTTCTTCCTTCCAACTCTTGCACCTGAGAGCTGAGGTCTTCATTTCTATTTTGCAAGGATCGAACTTGCTGGCCGAGCTGGTCAGACATCTGGATACACAGTCTTTCAGAAATATTAGGTTTAGTCATATAACCACACCCCCGAAACTATGATCCTCAGGAACCGGTTGCAGATATATAAGTAAGCTGGAAGATGTTGTTTCTTTCCTCATCTGGGATTGGGACTCCCAGCTCAGCTTCCTTGACGTTGATTTGGGCACGTGCCTGGGTCTATATACAAAAAGAAAAGTCACATGTACATTGCAAATATTTATTTAAATGGGGACTGTTTGAAGTGTTTCTCACATGTACAGCTTCTGCCTGCTCGTTTGCCCATTGACCGTTCTTCACATGACTTGCCTCCCACAGTTCTATATCATCGGGTTCTTTTCTGGTCTCTGGGTCTCGCTACATCAAATACAAGTAAAATTTGATTGAATGATTGCAGTGCAAAGTAAAAGCATGATTTAGTTTTCATACCTTCTTGTAACTAAGTTGGGCGTAGGATTTCGAGCCAAGCAAGTGTTTTGTCTTTTGAGTACTTCGATTTCGTGAATTGGTTCTGCTTATTGACTGCAATTTTAAGAATTAATTTCACGAATGGGTGTTATCAAATAGTTTTTGTAGGATATGAAGGTATTAGAAAGCTAGCTGACCTTGAATCTCTCGGACCCAAAATAGTCCATAAGCGCCAACCAATCGGAATCAGCTACGTCAACAGGCTTGTTTTGTATACATTCCTCATCGGTCGAATACTTCTCATAGGTGGCATGCAATGTTGATCGCCACCCCTTGTAGCGCTCACCAGCAATCATCAATATTTTTCTTCTGGTATCATCTGTGTCCTTCAAGTCCAAGGCATTCTGTACATTGTATATCACACTGTTATAAACGTACAAGATGGAGGTCGCTAGAAAAAAAATACTTATGTGGGGTGTCACAACACTAACCAGAATGTATCTCACTATATCGCTCTTCGAAGTATCGCCAACCTCTGCCCACTTCCTTAAACCAGCGAGGGGTGCATTTTTTTTGTTGTAATAACCACATCATTGACAAAGTGCCGCTGAATAGGACGAACCGCAGCACCCAACCTATCGGACCACTGAATTTGTAGCTTCTGATTTTTATCATTCGTTCTATTTGCAGATGCTAGATAGCGCAATTTAGCAACCTTAAGTCCTTTAGCAACCCCTCTTCCAAACTTCTTTCCTTCTATTAGTGTCATTTAAACGGTAAACGTTTAAAGCAAATTAGCAACTGACCAGGCCTAGTATCATGTACAAATAGTGTGAAAGAAGAATAAGTCTGATGTTTTACCATCTTCAGGACGAGTGCGACAAATACGAGTGTGGGAACACTGTGTCGCAACAGCATTTTGCTCCATATTGGGCGATGCATCGACTTGTTGACTTCTTTGTTGCTGTTTGTACCCTACAATCAGGCATCAGGCAGTAGTCAGTGGCGCTAAAACACCCGTAGTACTGCAGGGGATTTTCAGTCCAGCTGCGAAGCAGGCAAGACAGTAGCTGGCAATGCTAGAGAAAGAGAGGGTTCACCGGGTGCTCATCCTCTGCAGTACTGCCGGTTCGGTCTGACCGACATTAGCAGGAGCGCGTCTCAAGGCGAATTGGTGGCAGGGCGAGTCATGGACGTCAGTGGTATTAGCAGGTAGAGGATGCAAGACAGATGAGGCGGGCAGCTTGCGACGTTTAACAAAGCTAGGGTTCGGTCTGGCAGTGCAGTGACCACATTTAAGTCAGTGGATCGATGTCCAGATCACATCAGTGATCTCACGTGACTTACGTTTTTACTGCAGGCGATGCAGTAAAGATCCAACGGTGTGATTCTGTTGGATCTTTACTGCATCACGTGCAGTAAAAACGTATAAGTCAGGTGATCTGCGTCCATTGATATCACCCCAGAGCAAGTCTCGAGGCTAGGAGGACAGTGTGGCGGATCTAGGAATTAAATTTAGGTGGATTGCATACTGATATTTTGCTCTGCATGTTAGCATCTCGCCCTAAAGTGCTACTAGAACGGAAACATGAATATAATCTTGCGTTAATTACCAGACATCAGCAACGCATTTGGCAGTGTAAAAAACAGAATTGAGATCATATAAGCAGCAATGAACCCTCATGTACATGCATCTCTAAACTATATGATGCTAACATTTCTTAGTGGACAGGGGTTAATGATATTGGACTATTTTTTCCAGGGTATGCCATGTCATATGGGGCATAGCATGTAGGTACGCCGTAATGGCCAGGGGTTTGCGGACGGCGGGGTCATCATGGCCTGCGAACGACGGGACGTGGAGATGGAGGGAGGCGCATCGGGGAGGACAGTGAAGTGACCACCAGCAGGGCGTGGGCGCCGGCCGGTGCCGGAGTGATCGGCGGTGACATGGGTTTGCGGGCGGCGGGGTCATCATGACACGCGAAGGATGGGACGTGGCGATGGTCGAGGGAGACACGTTTCTGAGGACACTGAAGTGAGCAGCAGTAGGGCGTGGTCGCCGGTGCCGGAGTGGCGGCGGCGAGAGAGCCCAGCGTGCGCGTGTAGGCATCAATATATCACACCATCACATATACTCACCAGCGGGGCGTGGGCGCCGGCCGGTGCCGGAGTGACCGGCGGCGATAGGGGTTTGCGGGCGGCAGGGTCATCATGACACGCAAAGGATGGGACGTGGCAATGGTGAAGGGAGACGCGTTGGGGAGGACATTGAAGTAAGCAGCAGCAGGGTGTGGTCACCGGTGCCGGAGTGGCCGGCGGCGAGAGAGCCCATCGTGCGTGTGTAGGCACCAATAAATCACGCCATCACATATACTGATTAACTGTTAACTAGGACTAGGAAACTACAATCGCAATGCTAAAATATTTAGTAGAGCCTGGTACATATTTATACTCAGAGTACCAGCATGGGATGATGAATCTCGGTGTTCCTGAGCATCAGGTGCTGCAATATTCTCTGCATACGATGCAAAGGAATTAACGTGTTATAAATATGTGTATTTTGATAGTAAACACATTTATAGTTATACCAGGTGCTTGTTGCCCATCACGATTAATTGTAGACGACATGACGGTCTGGTGTCTTGTTCCTAATGTAAAGAGTATATATAGTAAGTAACAGTGATAACGTCAGATTACATGAGGATGTCTATTTTAGATCGGGCGGTGTGGTTGCTATGAACTGAAAATGTTTGTTTTAAACGGAGGAATTAGAAATGAAGGAGTAGGAAAAAATCCGTACAATCCGAGAAAGAAAAACAAGAAAAACGTGTATGAACTATGGGAACTGAAAATCTTAGGAATACAAGTTTGGAACACAGGAATGAGAGTACAACGTTGGGAGTGATTGATAAGATAACCCTGGCGTCATTTACTTCTAAATCAAGAAATTACATAGTACATGCGGTTTTTAACAGTTATCTTTCCTGACATGGAAATGTACTAGAAATACACTACCATAAACAGTCGGAGCGACATTTATTTCGGGGCAGAGGTGTAGTGTATTTTATATATGGAAAAAAGTAGAATGCAATCAGATGCTAGGGTAAAATAAAAAGATGAATCGACTGTAGGATGCAGATCTAACGATTGAGGATAGTTGATTGCACGATTGCACCATTAATCAGATTTTATACTAGACATTCATGAAATATAAGAGCATATAAGGAGTTGGGACGACAACTAGGAATGAACTGGCTGCAGCTGTTGGGACGACAACTAAAGCGATAAGGAGGGAGTAGCTCTATAAAAAGACGGCATGGATCGTGTAGAACTTACGTAGCACAAAACTGGAGTCCGGGATGTTGCAGGGCGGGGTCGGCGACGAAGAGCTATGGTAGATCTCGTCAAACTTGGTCTCTCGATGTTGTACCCACAGTCACCACCACCACTCACACGGAAATTTCTTAGGAATGCAAGTTTGGAACACAACACTAAGAGGAGAGCATGTGTGCCGGGAACGGAAGCCACTGCGGGATTAGAGGGAGACACACATTTATATTCATCGTGGCTAGCTACAAATGGGCGGGACTGGAATTTTGGGCACACGGAGTGAAGTTTCAATTGTGAAAATCTCAATTGTGTGCGCCAAGAAGAACGAAAAATTTTTCGAGGGACCGCTACCTACCGTTCATCCTTGTTTTCATGGAGATGTAAAAGCAGTCATGTGGTAGTGGGACATTCCAAAAAAAAATACGAACAAAAATATGAATCGCCAAATGTATCATTGTGCTAATGCAAACAACATTCGAATACAGAGAACACCCAAGTCCACAAAAGGAGGACGGCAAATCCATGGTCTAGTAAAAGGTAAACAATCAGCATTTTATATATAACATTCATCGCAATGAAATGATAACATATACAGAGTATATAGTACTACTACAAAAAAACATTTTCCCCTGTGATGTCTAATCTTCAGGCCGTCGATCCAAAGCCGCCTGTGATACGAGTATCACAGGTACATACGATATATATATATCAACAATGTCATCGGATATTAGTGACAACGGATAAAGTACTTTTCATGCACCTGTTGCATCAGGCGATGGACTAGTTAGCAATTTAGATGACGTAATTTCTTAATCAAGTTAATTATGCATCATGTCTGTTGTTAGTTCTATTACTTGTAAGGATAATGTTTACTGGATTTCATTCATTCAGCCACAAGAAATATAGACGGTCCCATGTTACAAACATATAGGAGATGTTTTCGATAAAAGAAGTTTTTCGATACTGCATATATAGAACACATTGTTCATGAACATAAAGACATATTTCATTAACAAACAAGTAATAGGAAAACACGTAGTACACAGCAAGAACAAGATAAACTACACCTAATACTACTCTACTCAGAGATCATAAAATAGATAAACTACTCCTAATACTACTCTACTGGGAGAAAACCACGTCCTCCTCCTCCGCCGCTGCCACCTCCTCCGCCTCCGCCGCCGGTGCCGCCTCCTCCTCCTCCTCCTCCTCCACTGCCGCCGCTGCTGCCGCCTCCGCCTCCGCCTCCGCCGCCACTGCCGCCTCCTCCTGCTCCTCCTCCGCCGCTGCTGCCGCCTCCATAGCCGCATCCACCTCCGCCTCAAGAGACGCCTCCTGCTCCGCCTCCTCCACTGCCGCCGCTGCCCAAGCCGCCTCATACTCCTCAACCTCCGTCACAATCCGAAGCTTCCCGGCGATGCGGTGCTTAATCTTCAGGAGGCCCTCTACCCCAGCAACCTCCGCGATCGTCTTGTGGAGGGCATCGAGATGACCGGCCACAATCATCAACCCGTAACAGTAGTGGCCCGCGGTGTCCATGCTCGTGTGGAGGGGAAGGGTCCCAAGACCCAGACGGCGACACGAGCGATCTGTGTTGGAAAAGACCTTCCGCGCCACTGTGTTGAGCGCTAGTGTGCTATGAGCGGTGGCGGACTTGGCGTCGGTGGCCACCTTAAGGCATCGATCGACTTCATCGATGCAGTCGGTGAGGAGTCTGAGAGTCTGCTCAACCCAAGCAGGATGAGGAAGTGCAGACGCCGCGGCGGAGATGCGGGCGCCACCATCAGTTCCACCGGCATTGCCGGCGGCGATGGAAATGGAGAAGGAGGTTCGAAGGACGTCGATGTCCTAGAGCGCTTCGGCGTGGGGCTACACATTTGTGTGGCGACGGAGGTGCAGAGAAAGAGCAAGAGGTGGTCGACGGTGGCGGGGGGAGAAGTTTAGAGGCTAGGATCTAAGGAGTGGTGCGGCAGAGAAGCAAGAGGATGGTGAGCCTTTATAGCGGCTCGCCGTCTAAGCGGGCGTGTCGAGATGATCAGACGCTAGATGAAACCGCGCTTAATTATGAACCGGTCGGTGGACCCGGTTTCCTTGAAACCGCGGTTTGCATCCTCTCAGTCCCAACGGCTCGACGCGTCCCATTAGGAGTAAATTTACACGTGGGGAAAACAATTTTTTCATTATATAAAAAAAAATCCATCCGTACACGCCTAAGCCAACTTCGTGACCGTGCGTCCGTGCCAGGGGACGTCTTGCAGCGAACATGGGCCTAGTCCTACACGCATTATCGAGGTTTGAGGTATATATATATGCATGCATGTTAGTATTGTTAAACATGACCGAGGTGTTTTAATTCTAGCTATGTCTAACATGCACGGACCGCAAACATGATCAACCAATTACACTACGTAAGAAACCCAAATAGGAGACAACGATAGGCGACAGATCGAATGTCCATCGATCACAAAGTGATGCGAGACGCGCTTAAAGTCATTGTTTGTCTCCTTTAGCTTTGCAATTACAAATTGAGACGAGCTTCAAACCCTAAGGTCTTTTGTTTTTGTCCAATTTGCTCGGTTCACTTGTGACAGATTAACACATCACTAAACTTAGAGCACATCTACTTGATTGAAATCCAGAAATTATAACACACCAGTATTTATTGACACGAATGAACACATATATATTTCAAAACACAAGAAATATGTACAAGAACATAATTGAAGATAAACATGTACAAGAACTCCTAAAACTACAAAAGAAATATGTACAAGAACTCCTAAAACTACTATGCTGGCCCCGCCTCCTCCGCCCTCCCCCCCAACTTCTCAAACCACGACAAGTGGTCCTCCTCATCCTCGTCGTTGTCGTCGTCGTGGTCGCCGTCGTCGTCGCCGTCATCATCGTCATCGTCATCGTCGTCATCATCGTCATCGTAGTCGTCATCATCATCGTCGTCGTTGTCCTCTTCCTCCTCCTCCTCCTCCTCCTCCTCCTCCTCCTCCTCCTCCTCCTCCAATGATGATGCAGCAGGAGAGTGGGCCGGCTACTCCGGCTGAGCGGATTGCTCTGGCTGCACCTGTGGCTCAGGCTGCACCGGCGGTGGAACCCCGCCGCGATGGAAGTTCCTCTTCGTCGCCGCCACCAGGTCACTACAACCCTCGGCGCCGAGCTCCTGGGCCATCATCCCGAACAAGATGTCCAGGCGATCGGCCACACCCGTGAGGGCGTAGAGGTAGCGGCCGGTGGTATCCATTCCCGGAAACTCGGGAAGGGTACCAAGACCCAAGGCGTCCAAGGCTCGAGACGTACTGTTGTACGCCTCTCGCGCCATAATGAGGTGCTGGTCGTCGTTCACCCTCTCGGGGGAGTTGCAGCATATCCGCTTGCAGGGTGGCTGCCTCGGGGCCATGGCTGTGGTGGTTCATCGCCGCTGGGCTAGGAGGTGGAACGATGGAAGAAGAAGAAAGGAGTGCAAAAGTTTTGTACTTGTACATAACCGACGATGCACTATATGGTCTGTGCAGAGTAGACGAGGGAGCGATTCGTTTCCTGCGCATTGAACTCTTTGCAGACCTCATGCGATGCAATTAAACCACTGTGGAAGACGATCTTCAGAGATCCTTTCATCTCTCTTGTGGAACCGAATCCCCTGCAGTACTGCAGGTGCATTAGAGGTCACTGACATGTGGGCCCTATGCTCTGTGGGACCCACATGTCAGTGACTTCTAATGCACCTGCAGTACTGCCGGGGATTTCAGTATCCATGTGGAACGTCGCGCACGCGTCCCTGCACGACGGCTTCTTAACTTCTCCGCAGACCTCGTGCGGCGCGTCAGTTACTTGGCGCACTTGAAAGGCCAGCGGCGAGATCTCCGGGCCCGGCGAGCCCTGCCACGGCGGCGGCGCGCGCGCGCCCTCGGCGCGAGGAAGAAAGGGTCTGTGATGTTGGTTTTCTTGTTTCGTGATGTTGTTTTTCTTGTTTTGTAGTAGTATTATTTTATGTTAATGAACTCAATGTCATTGTTCCTCTGTGAAGACCTTTTACCGTAGCCGGTTTCTACCATAACAGTAACCGCCTGAGATAATTAGGTTATCACAGATGGTTCTTTACTTGTATCTAGCCGTCTTTGATAATTGTTTTTCACAAACATGCCTAGCTGTTGGTTAATAACCACCTATAACAAGGTATAACCTATGCAGTACTACTGCTGTTATTTCTAATTTCCAGGTAATCGCAGAACAAAAATCAATAATATCATCACAGAACAAAAGTCAACAATATTATCATCATAGAAGTCAATTTCACTAAAGCAATATACATATGTACAAGTTACAGATACAATTCATCTCAAAGTTTACAAGTTTTCACTAAAAACTGTTTCTATTGGCATAGTCGCAAAGTTCTGGCACATCAGCTGCTGCACCATCCTCATCAAAGAACTCCCCTCTTTTATGCAAAATTTTGTGACGAGTGAATTGACAGAGTTCAGCAGCAATCCTGTCGACTCCTCCACTAGGAATACTTCTACAAACTGGCCATTCTTCATTCAGATTCTTCGTGTGCTGCAATATAACACATAACAAGGTTTAGAATGTATTGGTTTGAACAATCTCAAAGTATAGATCAAAGTGAGAGTATACATGAATTTATTTGGTATTTTTGGAACAGTTGTACTATGAGCAATTGAATTTTGAACTTGGAATCAAAATATTAAAATAATGTTTCTGGTAATATTGAACAGCAGAGAATATAAGTATTAAACTATGCTAGTTACAATGAAAATGAAACACAAAAGTAAGAAAATAAGGTATCGACATTAAGGATAACATACATCGTCACGATTCACTCTATATACGCCGGCGGTCCGAAAATGCTCGCATACATAATACCCACATAATACACTCCCAGCAGGCTGCTTCGGACAAGCATAATACATTTTAATGTCAAATGCATTCATATTAGAAGGTCTCTCACCGCCAAGCCGTTCTGCGTAAAACCACCAAGCGCTGTAATACAAGAAATGTCATATAAAACTTGTCAACACATTCTAAATGTGCGTAAATTAAAATTATTGAATAAACGTACGATTTCAAAATGGAAAGGAAATCTTTGTAACGATCTGGTCAGAAATCGATCGAGTCCAAGACTGTTGCCATTCCCTGCATTGGCATGATGAAGATCATTATGTAGTAATTACTGCAAACATACAAACACACGTGTTAACAATTACCAATAATTACTATTTCAATGGCATGTGTCGAACTTACTCGAAGTGGTACGGAGCCTTTACGAGGTCCTTGCCGTCTCTGACAAAGTTAAACATCGCATGTCCTATGTAAGCTGCAACTTCTGTCCTTTTATCCTTCTTAAGTTTTGCGATTGCTTTTTCAAAATCTTTTTTTTTCATGTGTTTGAACAGTGTTGAGTCTTGATCCACTTGGACGTCGAATAGCACCTTTGCAATCCTAGTAGGGTCAAGGATACCTGTCTTGCGCTCCAACTTTTCATTATCCATGTATTGCATCCTATTGAAGAAGTCCAGAATTGTTATAATCTCATGAAATGCGTATGCGTGTAGTAAGAAAAGCAAATACAAAATATTAGAGCACTTACAAGCACCAGACGAGCAGCAGGTTGATTTCGAGCATGCCACGATGGAAAAGGGCATGCAACTCTTCAAATAAAATGACTCGTCTATCCACTCCAGTGCTCCAGAATGCTTCTTTTGGAATACGAAATGTGATGCAATTAAGACCATATTTTGTGCAAAAAAGGATGTACCACTCATGCATTCTTCTGAGCTGGACTGGTTGTTTGCTAAGTTGTACGGATGTCATGAACGCTTCCCATTTTTAAATTCAGGAGGAACATCCTCAAGCTTGTATATTGGAACTCTTGGTTTAACTAAAGCCGTCCGCCGATTATACATGACACCGTCTTCTTCCCACTCCTCGATATCTCCTAATGATGGCTCGTGAGAAGAACGAGATGCACTCGATATTATAATATTTTCCTTCATAGTTTCCAAATATTTTGACACTTCTGATGAAGGTTTCTTATTTTCGTATGAGGTAACTTTGATAGGCACTGATGATCGAGGAGTAGTTGTCAGAAGTTGGACACTGGCTTGTTGTTGAACCTGTTGTTCAACTGATTGCTCTTTACTCCCAGCAGTAGGCTCTAGTAATACTTCAAGCTGTTGCTCAACTAGTTTCTCTTTACTAGCAACAGCTTGCTCTGGTACTGCTTGAAGCTATTGTCCAACTTGTTGCTCTTGGACATCATCCTTGCTGAGACATAGGGGGAGTGGATCTTCCTGGACTGGGAGTGGACCTTCATGCACTTTCGCCTTAGAAGATGGGGTTTCAGTATTTGGAGATGCGACGGGGCTAGAAATTGGCTCATCGTCCAACACGATATCGCGTCGGTGCCAAAGGATTAATTGGTTGACTGCCTGCCCCAGAGTCGTGATCCCCTCAGGTGTGACGTGGTCTATTTCATAATCTTCATAATCATTATCAATGCTCTGAAGAACTTGCACCACAGCATAATACAACAAAAGTGGATTCCCGTTGAAGTCACGATCAGGCTTTGCCATAGCAGTGCAACCTATTTGGTTTTGTTCCCTGCACTGCCTATCGAGACAAGAAGACGACAAGATTTGTCGTTAGCAATATCATTGACTGGGAACTTATGGGTTGACCCTGAGCTTGGCACGGAACCAACGCTACTAGGGTAGGCAGTTGGAGATACTAATTGCTCCTTTTGCAGCGGAACCATCACTGTACTTGGTGCCACTAATTGTCCCGATTGTCTAAGTTGTTCCATTATTTATTGCATATTTTCTTTGACCTTTTGAGCAATCGTTTCATCAAGTGTTTTCTTAAACTTCTCACGTCTTCTATATGTGTATTTATCTTTAGGGAAACCATCTAGCCAAGACATTTGAGAAGAGATCGCTCGAACCCGTCCGCTGTGTTCGGGGTTTCCTAAGATAGCAGTAAGTTGGTCATTCTCCCTCTTCGGTTTCAAGGGACCCTTCTGTTGCTTTTCAATTACCTCGTTCATTTTATCCTATACTTCATTCAGAGAGTCGGGCTTTTCAAGTTTTCCCTCGCTGGTCAAACCTGACCAAGCAAAGACCCAGGGTTGAGTTCGCTCATCACACCCTTCTAATGGGTGAGGATTGCCCTTACTGGTAATTTCGTCTAATATCTTATTCCATTTCTAGAATTTGGGGGCTTATCCGGCAGACCCCAAGCGATGATGATATTTGTTCTTTTTTGCAAGCTCTGACCTAGTTGCACTTAGAGCTTTAGCATCAGGTGTGCTCTTTTGACAAACAAACTCTTGCCACTGAGCTTGTGTGATTTTTCCCATATTCCTCGGGCTAGGGACATTATCGGCCTTAACATAAGCATTCATTTCACTCTTCCAGCATCAAAACTTCTTGCCGCAAGAGACCAATGTTGCTTTCTTTACAGCTTCTTATGTGCCTTTCGGGAACTTGAATTGTTTCTTTATACTTTCCCACAACTCATTCTTGGTCTGCTCGGGTAATTTTCTCCAATTCTCGGTTGTGATTGGCACAACCTCCCTAACAAGAAAACCGCATGCATTACGGTACTTGGTAACTGAATCCAGTGGTTCTTGGGGAAGCCCACCTGTACCGACCCTTGTTATGTACATAATGCGGTCCAATGGACCCTTATTGGGACCTCGTTGGCCTCGTTTCCGCTTGAGTGAAGTTGAGGATTCATCCATTGGAGAACCTTCTACGGTTTTAGGAGCCGATGTCACCTCATTGTCTTTGCGATTAATCTAGGTAGAAAAATATTATAAGACTTCGTATACTTGACAACCAACATTAACTTGAATTGCTGAAGTTAAGATTCATGATCCATACCTCGTCGGCAGGATCATATTCAGGGTCTAGATCCACTGAAGTCTTTTTAATTTTATATTCGGAAAAGGATCCAATGGACTGTGATAGGAGCCTGAACTGCTGGAGTCACTAAACTCCATATTGTCTTCTTTATTGTTACTACCAGGACCAGTCTTCTTAGGGCTTTCCATGCTAGAACTAATAAGACAAAAAATCTAATAAATGGCATATTAACTCTACATGAAGTGTTGCATGAAGAAAAAGATGGTAGCATTCTAGGATTTGATAAGGCATTCTAGGGTTTAAGGCGACTGACCAAAATGTTCCTATACATTGCGAGGGTGACAAGCATGTTAAAGTTGCTCACCAACAATGGCAATTTAATCTTCTTATTCTAAATAGGCTAGCTTCATTCAGAGTGGCGACCACGTTCTTGAGGTTTACTAGGCGGCACCTTGCTCCAGACCTATAACTGATCAAGTAAGGGACAAAAAGCAAATCCTCCAGCCTTTTTCTAGTATCAAGAATCGCAAAGTGTGGCACTTGGATTTGGATGGTGAGGTGAGGCGAAGCGAGGTAGCTGCAGGTGAGAAGAGATAATATTTTTCAGCGATGAGGGCGTACCTGGAAGTGACTAGGGCAAACCTCGGCGGCGACGGCGAAGCTCAGCGGCCTACCTGGAAGTGACGAGGGCGAACACTTGGCTGCTGAGGGTATATATAAACTCCAATTTTCTCAGGCGGATTTTAAGTACCGATCGTCTGAAAAGATGGTTACCTCAGGCGGGTTTTACTTACCAACCGCTTGAGAAGATAAAATTATCTTAGGCAGTTGGTTAGTAACATCCGAGATAAACATCTTCTCAGGCGGTTATTAAGTACCAACCTTCTATGAAGATATTTACTTCTTCTTAATTAATATTCTTGATTAAATGTGGGTCCTTTAAAATGGCAAAATTCCACTTTCTTGTAATATTATTGATATGTAAAGGTTACCATTAAATTTCACTTCATAAATCATTTGAAATTGGTCAGAACATAAAAAAGATACAACAAATGCTATTTTTCATTTTTCTACCTTGATGAATATAATGCTTTTTTCATTTATTTTTTCACTGGACATTTTTACTCATCATACCAACCTCTATTAATTTTTTCAGATTTTTTTAAATTTTTTTGAATCAATGTGTGTTTGTAATTTGATGAATGCCTACATAAAGACCCCTCACCAACCTCCTGTGAAGACGTGTCAATGACTGTGCGCGACCTTTCTTTTCCCCGAGGTGCGACCTTTCAATGCGCGGTAAACCAAATGCTCCATCTTCCACTCTGCGCGGCCTTAAAGACACGCTATCGCCCGTTAGTTCTCCACAAGCGCGTCGCTCACTTTGAATCCTCTTCTTTTCTTCGTCTTCCTCCGCTCCGATGACCCAACACCACTATGGCTGACATTCCGCCGCCAAGCCCTCCGAAGGAGCCACCTTGCAAGAAACTATGTTGCAGCTCCCCCGAGAGGTTCAACACCCAGCAGCGCCTCCTCATGGCGCGAGAGGCGTACAACAATACGTCTCGCGCCATGAGTGCCTTGGGGCTGGGTACCCTTCCAGAGTATACTGGAATGGATACCATCGGCCACTACCTCTATGCCCTCACAGGGGTGGCTGATCATCTCGACATTCTGTTCATGACGATGGCCCAGGTTCTTGGCCCCGAGGGCCGCTGAATGCTGGTGGAGACGATGGCTAGCGACCTCGGGGTTGCACCGCCGGTGCAGCCGGTACAGCCGGTGCAATTGGCCCCTATTGCACCGGCGCCGGAGGATGAGGAGGAGGAAGAGAAGTAGGAGTAGGAGTAGGATTTAATTAGTTTTTCTTCGTTGTTTTTAGTTGCTTCTGTTTTGTAAATATTGTTAATGAATGAAATCTATCTTTGTTCATCTATGTGACTGAATATTACTTGTGTATCTTGTGTTCTTTTGTGAGATTCGTGGTTGAATATTGTTAATGAATGAGTATCTTGTGTGTTCTTCAACTGTGTGAATGAATGAATGTGTAGTGTGTTCATCGTGTTCCTCAGACTCGGTTATCATAAGTTAATTATCTTAGGCGGTTGGTAATTCTCAGAAGAAGATTATCTCAGGCGGTTGGTAACTAATACCCGACTGAGATAAACATCTTCTCGGAAGGTTATTAAGTACCAACCACCTGTAAAGATATTTACTTCTTCTTAATTAATATTCTTGATTAAATGTGGGTCCTTTAAAAAGGCAAAATTCCACTTTATTGTAATATTATTGATAAGTAATAAATCTTTTGAAATCGGTGAGAACATAAAAAAACATACAACAAATGATATTTTTAATTTTTCTATATTGATGAATATAATGCCTTTTTCATTTATTTTTTCAGTGGACATTTTTACTCATCATACCAACCTCTATGAATTTTTTCAGATTTTTTTTAAAATTTTTTGAATCAATGTGTGTTCATAATTTGATGAATGCCTCATATGTATATGAGCATTTAGTTAGAATGATGGATAATTTGAAGTTTGGCATGTTGGAATGCTTTTAAAAAAAATTAACAAATTTCATACATGTATAAATGATACAAATATGTTCATACAAACAAATTTGAGTGAATGATCTTTTTTTACGAGGTACACAAATGTGAATAATATGTGAGTATAAATTAATTTGATATTTACCAAAACATTACAATGTCATCTATACAAGTTTTAAAATTTTTTGTTCAGGTGGTAGATGTTAATTTTATACAAATGTAGAAGAAAGAATCATATAATTTGGACACAATTTGCAGAATCTAAACATGCTTGAGTATTTATATTGGAAACTAAATAAAAAAGAAGCAAGGGATAAGGAAACTGAAGAACAGTATCAGACATTATCTTAGACGGTTGGTAAGTAATACCCGCCTGAGATAAAAATCTTCTCGGAAGGTTATTAAGTACCAACCGCCTGTGAAGATATTTACTTGGGACGGAGGGAGTATAAGATGGTCACCTGCGCCATCGTCTTTTCCGTACAACCGTTCCAACATCCTCTTTTCTCTCCGCAAAACCTAGCCGCGGCTAGTATACAGCAAATGCTTTCGAGTTCGAGCAACCCTCTGCCACAGAGCCCGCCAAGGGACTCGGCCGCCGGTAAGCGGCCGCGGCTGGACCCCCCCTCACCGCCGCGCGTGAAGGATACCCTCCTGTTCAACATGGCCCGAGATGTATTTACGGATACATCTCACTCCATGGAACGCCTTGGGCTCGGTACCCTTCCACAAAGTACTGGAATGGACACCACGGGCCACTACGTCTTCGGCCTCTCGCACGTGGCCTCTCGTCTCGACTCCCTCTAGGAGACGATGGCGGCCGAGCTTGGCGTCGCGGGTCATCGCAACCTCATCTGGCGGCGGCCTTGAGACTAGGTCACCTTCCGCCGCCGGAGCCCGAGGCGCTAGAGGAGGGTTAGGAGCCCGGGGACCCACCCGAGGAGGAGGAGGTGGAGGCTGAGTAGAGTAGTATTTAGGTGTTTTCTTTTCATGTTTTTAGTTGTACTTTTTCGTTTCATGTTTTTAGTTGTAGTTTTCATTTCATGGTTTTAGTTGTAGTTTATCTTTTCTTGTGTTTGTAATATACTCCCTCCATCCAAAGCGACAAGTATTTTGGGACAGAGATACTCCCTCCATCGAAAGGGACAAGTAGTATTTTGGACGGAGGGAGTAATGTTTTTAAGTTAAATGTACTTGGTGTTCTTGTTCATGGATGTACTATCTGTGCAAAATTAGTTCGAATTTTCCGATCGCTAAACCCTCCTTGTCCCCAAACCGGTGGAGTTGCTAGGAGATCGCCCGCAGCGGTGCCCGCAAAGCGGTCGGTAAAGTAGTAGTAACAGGAAAATGCAACAGGCCAATAGCTAGGGCTGGAAAGAAAAAAGTGAAGACAATACGAGGAAGAAAATGTTTGAAAAAAGGAAGGACAACCGAAATGTTAAACAGGAAATCTTTTCACGGAAATCAATCCAGTCGTAATCCTCTCAAACATAGGCTCCCTTTGAAGGATAGGATTTGTAAAGGATTTTAAGTTTCCATAGGAAACATAACACAGGAGCTAGGACACTTTGGTAGTCATACTAAAAGAGCTGTTTATCCACCTCATCCACTTCCCACGCTGCCAGTAGAATCTCTTCGGCCGCGGGAAGGTGCCCCCCGAAGAGTTCGAGGACACCGAGGAGTGTCCGTCAGAAGAGTCGCCTGATGATGAGGAGGCCGGGGAGTTGGGGTGGACCGGCGGCGTATAGTCGAGGTAGTGATCCAGGTGGATGATGAGCTCCGTCATGAGGCCGCCAGGCCGGACCACTGCGGCATGGTTGAAAGGTTCTGCCGTCACTCCCAGTCCCGCCATCACTTCCTGCAAAGAAGGTGGCCATTTTGGCCCGAGGCAGGAGGCTTGGGTCTTTCATCCACCCAACGATCGTGCGCAGGTCAGCATGCTCCCGGTGGTAAGTGGAAGCATCGAAGTGATCAAAGCGGAAGACGTCACCCAGAACCTGTCTGATGCCCTCCGCAGACCAGACATGCAGAGGGAGGTTCTCGATGACAACCTGCACGTGGAAGAACTACCCGACGATCGGCACACTGATGCCAATGATCCATGTCCGGAAGTAGTGGTTATCATCCGACACGGAGATGATTGTCGTCTTGATGACGAGCTCCCGATAGTCATCATGGGTGAACCGCACCAGGAACTCACCATCCCCAAACGTGGACACGGTGAAAGCCCAATGTGGGATTTCAAGTTGGTGATGGATGGCCAGGGTGATCTCCATGGGCGTCGCCTCGCTGCGACCTCCTCTAGGTACCAGAACAGCTGCTTGGTGGCGCAAACGGATAAACTCTGTCGTCATGAGGCGGTTGTTGACCACCGTGCATTGCCCCTCACGAGGGCGGAGGGACGGTGAGCCTGCAGGTACCTGCTCACGTCTAACATGGTTGCGAGGCATGGCACTACGACAACAGAGGCAAAGGACTTCTCAGGCAACACATGGGAGCATGGATGGGAATCAGTCGGGAACTTGAGCCTGGAAGCAATAGGTGGGGGGGGGGTGGTTTAAGAAGGTGAGGATGAAGAGGCCAAACATCGGAAGCAGCGTCCCTTGAGGATCTCACGAAAATCCGGTGATAGGACCAGAACATTCGAGGCCTTCGGCTCTGTGCAAGCATCATGAATGCGCGAAGGCCCAACTTGAATATAAAGTGAATCAGCGCAGTTTCAGCCCACAAATAACAAGCGGCCCAGCTTTTTTGTCCTGCCTGCCTACCTGCCCGCGGCGGGAAATTTTTGTCACGCCAAATGAAGAAGGAAAATAAGAAATGAAAATAATATTTTATTACGGTACCCTTCGACCTGCAATGCCAGCCCCCTCTCCGCAACGCGCTTGTAGGAGCATCCGCCGGCCGCCATGATTGTAGGAGCATCCGCCGGCCGCCACGCTTGTAGGAGCATCCGCGAGCCGCCACGCTTGGTGGAGCATTGGCCAGCCGCCACGCTTGGAGGAGCATCCACCAGCCACCACACTTGGAGGAGCATTCGCCGGCCGCTACGCTTGGAGGAGCATCTGTCGGCCGCCACGCTTGTAGAAGCATCAGCCGACCGCCACTCTTGTAGGAGCATCCGCTGGCCGCCAAGCTTGGAGGACCAACCGCCGGCCGCCACACTTGGAGGAGCATCCGCCAGCCACCACTCTTGTAGGAGAATCCGCCGGCCGTAGCGCGTGGAGTAACAACAGCTAGGTACAATTGCTCACATAATATGTTCTTGTACATCTATCCTCTTATGAATAGGCTGATGGCTGATTGAATTGTAGGAAGCGATGTTAGAAGATAAGACATGGATGGGAAAAGACAGGCATACGAGGGAGTGGCAGGATGGAATGAAGTCATTTTAAAATTTTGCATTTTAGGGCACTCGTGAAGGAGGAACTATGCCTTGTCCTTGCACGAGATGTCGTAATATTTGCCACAAGACACGCAAGGGAGTTCATTTACATCTGCTTAGAAGTGGGATGTTATTGGATTATACTTGTTGGATACACCATGGAGAAATACAAGTTCAGGAAATATTGCTGAGGAATCAGAAGATAATGAGGAGATAATTTCTGATGATGGTGCTATGCAAAATATGTTGTCCAATCTACTTAGAGGCACTGATCATGGTGGTACTTCAGCAGATGTTGATGATCAAGAAAATGCTATAAACCAGCAGGAGCCAACTGGGGATGCAAAGAAATTCTATGACTTATTAACTGATGCCAAAAATGAGTTGTATCCAGGTTGTTCACAGCTAATCCAATTATCCTACATTGTCAGGTTCTACCAGATAAAGTGTTTAACTGGTATGAGCAAAGTAGCTTGTGAGATGTTACTTGAACTATTCTCATTTGCGCTTCCAAAGGGCCACTGCATTCCTAATACACTTGATAAACTTCAAAAGGTTGTTCGTGACCTCGAGCTGGACTACCAAAAGATCGATGCATGTGTCAATGACTGTGTGTTATTCCAGAAGGACTATTCTCTGCTGAATAGTTGTCCAAAATGTGGTGAATTAAGATGGAAAAATAGTACTGCTGGGGATGCAAGAGAGGCTTTACCTTGTGGAAAATCCAAGAAGCTTGTAGCATGCAAGGTTCTACGTTACTTCTCTCTTATTCCCCGTCTACAAATGTTTTATATGGGAGAATCAACGGCATAAAATATGCGCTGGTACAAAGAAGGTCGTGCTGACGATGGAATATTACGCCATCCCGCCGATTCAAAAGCATGGAAGCATTTTGATAGCATTCACCCAAATTTCTCATCTGATCCTCGCAACATAAGACTAGGGCTAGCATCTGATGGTTTCAATCCTTTTGGAGTAATGAATGTTTCAGAAGCAGTGTGTATGAAGCAGTCTTATTGGGTGATGTCAATGATAATTCCTGGGCCAAAGTCACCTGGAAACAACATTGATGTGTATCTGCAACCTTTGATTGATGAGCTACTGAAATTATGGTCTTATGGTGTTGAAACATATGACAGTTTAAAGAAAGAGACATTTGTCATGCGAGCTTCTTTATTGTGGACAATAAATGATTTTCCAGCATATGCAATGCTATGTTGACGGAGCACAAAAGGGAAGCTAGCATGTCCATACTGCCATATAAAAACTGACGCCTTCTGGTTGAAATATGGACGAAAGCATTGTTACATGGGTCATTGTCGTTTCCTACCTCAGGATCACAGATGGCGTCGAAACAAAGGTTCTTTCAACAACAAGGCAGAGAATAGAGAGGCTCCAACATCACTCTCTGGTGATGAAGTACTCCAACAATACGAGTGTTTATATCAAGTGAGTTTTGGACTGACGAATAATAAGAGAAAGCACACCGAGGAAAATAGATGGCATAATTGGAAGAAGAAAAGTATATTTTTCGACCTCCCTTATTGGAAGACATTGCTAGTAAGGCATAACTTGGATGTCATGCACATTGAGAAAAACATTTGTGATAGCATATTGGGGACATTGCTTGCTATGGATGGTAAAACAAAAGATAGTCTACAAGCTCATCTTGATATGAAGGATATGGGTATACGGCCAGATCAACATATGAAGTTCATAAAGAGCAAGTACACATTCCCACCAGCATTATATACTTTGGGCAAAGATGAGAAGACCACCTTGTGCAAGTTTTTGGGGAATGTGAAGGTGCCTGATGGTTATGCCTCAAACATCAAGAGATGTGTGGACATAAAAGCATGTAAGGTATCGGGTCTAAAAACTCATGACTGCCATATTATATTTCAGAAGCTCCTTCCTATTGCAATACGTAACATATTGCCTGAAAAGGTTTTTGCACCTTTAATTGAGTTTAGCACATTCTTTTCTGGAATTTGTTCTAAAGAATTGGCGGAACCAGATTTGGACAAGATGAGCAAACAAATTCCTGAAACAATTTGTAAGCTTGAGATGTTGTTTCCTCCCGCTTTCTTTGATATCATGGTACATCTTCCAACCCATCTTGCCGAAGAAGCACGGTTGGGTGGACCTGTTTCTT
Organism: Tuctoria greenei; assembly: GCA_036927565.1. Lineage (NCBI taxonomy): Eukaryota > Viridiplantae > Streptophyta > Magnoliopsida > Poales > Poaceae > Tuctoria > Tuctoria greenei. The sequence continues at coordinate 183,999,880 of JAYESD010000003.1, read as the reverse complement.
ACATAATGATGTATCCAATTGAGAGGTACCTTGGTACATTGTAGAGGTATGTACGTAACAAAGCTCACCCGGAGGGTTCTATAGCTGAGGGATATATTGCCGAAGAGTGTATGACTTTTTGTAGTCAGTTTTTGGATAACATCAGCACCAAGCGTAATAGGCCAGAACGTCATGAAGCTGCAGCTACAAATGAACCTTCTGTTGATAATTCTAACTTATTTACAAAAGTTGATAATTCTAAAAAAAGGGTATAAATGGGACCAACTTACTATGGTGGAACTACATAACATCATGCATTATCTTATTACTTACATTGAAGAGGCCGCTCCATGGATCAAGTAATAACGTGTAACTCAGATGTTGTATACTATATATATGGCATATTGTAGATGGCTAATTTAATTTTGTACCCTTTTCGGTGAGCATATTGAAGAGCTGAAAAAGATTCATTATCGTGATGTTGATAAACGCCATAGAGATGAGTTTGTTGATTGGTTTCAGAAACGAGTAAGTACATGCAAGTTTGCACTTTGATGAAATATTGAACAAATATGTGTTCTGAAATTGGTTTGCCGTCGATAACCCCTGTTATACTAATGTGTACAGATTAGACATTACACAAAGAAGGCAAAGCAACCGATTATCTGTATGCATTATCTAGAGGACCTGATCGTCGGGAACATTTCTTTAGTCGGTTATTCATCAATGGCTTCTTCTTTCGAACTGCAGATGTGGAAAAAGATTTACGGACCCAAAACAGTAGTATTGTTGTTCGGGGCACTGATCATGATTGGTTTGGAGTAATCAAGAAAATCATTGCCGTTGATTTTGAAAAAAAAAAATCAAGAGGTTTTGTTATTTCAGTGTGAATGGTTTGATCGGCCTTTTGGAACCAGTCAAAACCAAAGCAGCGGCTACAAAAAGGATCAATACGGCATGATAGATGTTGACACTACTCTATTTCGATTCCAGTATGAGCCTTACATTCTAGCCACCCAAGCAGAACAAGTTTTTTATGTTCCAAGTGTGAAGCATCCTAAATGGGCTACAGTTGTTAAAACGAAACCACGGAACCTTTTTGCCATGCCCCCTGGAGACAGTGAAAATAATGTGACTAAGACGATGGAGGCTGAGACATTTCATGATGATCTGCTTACTGATGATATCAATAATGAGGATACGATCGCATGGGCTAGGAATGACATTGAGGGAGCCAGCGGCGATGCTTCCACTCTTATAATGACAACGTCAGGTGATCGAATTGAGGTAGATGGAGTTGCATCAGAAAATGAAGACGACGACGACGACGATACATATACCAATGATGGTCATGTAGCTCCATTGTGGGGGGACGACAGCGAAGATGATGATTTTTAGTATAATTAAGTACGTGACATGTAGATCCACAATGAATTCATCTTTCCGAACCCGACATTTATTTTTCAGTTATTTATATTTGCTACCCGAAAAGTACCCGATACCCGATATTTCGGTCTTTTCAGTTCCGGTCTCGGTTTTATCAGTTTCAGTTTTTTGTTCTCGGTTTATTTTCCCACCCTTAATTTACGTAGTAGTAGCATATATATGGGATATACAGTATAAACTTTTTCCAAGGGAAGTCTTAGGTTTCGTGAAATCTATCTTTCAGATTTACGCAATTTTGATCTATTTTAACAATACAAGAATTGTACTTTTAGATTCACCATGAAAAATATTTCCATAATATACAATCTAGTACTACATGTTATTGAAGTTAATAAATTCCATATAAATCATTTGTCAAAGATAATTAGTTCGACCAAAACAGAAATAGAGTTGAGTTGGGGCAGAGGAAGTATTATATGTTGTTGTTTGCCGCATAAGGTTTCGTCCTTCGTTCAAGTCGTAGCCATTTGTACAGGCGGCTGATGCGACCGGGCGCACCGAGCTTACGTGCGTGCCAGTCACCGAGGCGCCTTAGACGCGCGCAACGCATGTGTTGAAATCACCTGCGGTACTGCAGGTGCAGTAACAGTCACTAACATGTGGATCCGGCTGGCCGTGGGGCCCACATGTCAGTGACTTTTACTACACCTGCAATATTGCAAAGGTTATGCATCCCTCATGCGCATCTTTGAATTCAATTGGAACCGCTCCACGTCCCATCACCGCTTTACCGTGAACCACTGCGGATGTTCTTAAAGGCAGGCCCGGCTCTGGGCCTAGGCGGGCGGAAATAAATTTTATGCGATCCTCGAGAACGGATCGAGGGGAAGGCTCATCGCCCATAGCGGTCGTGTAGCTTCCGTCCCCTTGATCTGTTGGCGATGAGCCTTCTCCTCATCCGTTCTCGAGTTCGCGGCGGCCACGGCGCCGCTTCTACCCTGCTTCTGGACTGAGGACGCTGATGATCTGCAACATACTTTTAAATCTGCACGTTGGTATTATCCCCCTCATATTTGTTGATGCGTTAATATCTGATGTTTTACATCGTTGAGTATGTTACGGATCATCATCGTTGTTAGTCCAGCACTGAGTCGTCAGGAGGCAAAAAGTAATAAACATCATTGATCAGCACTACGCCGAGGAGAACGCGAAAATTGTTTGCTGATTTGTGGAAACAGATCCTAATGCAATGACTGTGTTCCGTGACAATAAAGCTATAACGCCACGAACCAGTAATTCGTGGCAACAGATCCTAATGCAAAGATTGTGTTCAGTGGCAATAAAGATGTAACGCCACGAACCAGAGTATCGTGGCAACACATCCTAATGCAACGATTCTGTTTCGTTGCATTACGGTCCAAATGCAACTGTTTGCTGATCCGTGGCAACAGATCCTAATGCAACGACTGTGTTCCGTGGCAATAAAGCTGTAACGCCATGAACAAGTATTTCGTGGCAACCGATCCTAATGCAACGACTGTGTTCCGTGGCAATAAAGTTGTAACGCCATGAACCAGTAATTCGAGGCAACAGATCCTAATGCAACAATTGTGTTTCGTGGCAATAAAGTTGTAACGCCACGAACCAGAGTATCATGGCAACACATCCTAATGCAACGATTCTGTTTTGTTGCATTACAGTCCAAATGCAACTGTTTGCTGATTTGTGGCAACAAATCCTAATGCAACGACTGTGTTCCGTGGCAATAAAGCTGTAACGCCACTAACTAGTAATTCGTGTCAACAGATCTTAATGCAACGATTGTATTCCGTGGCAATAAAGCTGTAACGCCACGAACCAGTATTTTGTGGCAACACTTCCTAATGCAACGATTCTGTTTCGTTGCATTACGGTCCAAATGCAACTGGTTGCTGATTCATGGCAACAGATCCTAATGCAACGACTGTGTTTCGTGGCAATAAAGCTGTAATGCCACGAATCAGTATTTCGTGGCAACAGATCCTAATGCAAAGATTGTGTTCAGTGGCGATAAAGCTGTAACGCCACGAACCAGAATATCGTGGCAACACATCCTAATGCAAAGATTTTGTTTCGTTGCATTACGGTCCAAATGCAAATGTTTGCTGATTCGTGGCAACAGATCCTAATGCAACGACTGTGTTCTGTAGCAATAAAGCTGTAACACCACTAACCAGTAATTCGTGGCAACAGATACTAATGTAACGACTGTGTTCCGTGGCAATAAAGCTGTAACGCCACGAACCAGTATTTCGTGGCAACACAACCTAATGCAATGATTCTGTTTCGTTGCATTACGGTCCAAATGCAACTGTTTGCTGATTTGTGGCAACAGATCCTAATGCAACGACTGTGTTCCGTGGCAATAAAGGTGTAACGCCACGAACCAGTATTTCGTGGCAACAGATCCTAATGCAACGATTGTGTTCCATGGCAATAAAGCTGTAACGCCACGTACAAGAGTATCGTGGCAACACATCCTAATGCAACGATTCTGTTTCGTTGCATTACTGTCCAAATGCAATTGTTTGCTAATTCGTGGCAACAGATCGTAATGCAACAACTGTGTTCCGTAGCAATAAAGCTGTAACGCCACTAACCAGTAATTCATGGCAAAAGATCCCAATGCAACGACTGTGTTCCGTGGCAATAAAGCTGTAACGCCACTAACCAATATTTTGTGGCAACATATCCTTATGCAACGACTGTGTTTCGTGGCAATAAAACTGTAACGCCACGAACCAGTAATTCGTGGCAACATATCCTAATGCAACGACTGTTTTCTGTGGCAATAAAGCTGTAACGGCACGAACCAGTATTTCGTGGCAACAGATCCTAATGCAACGATTGTGATCCGTTGCATTAGCATCCTGACGCCACGAACTAGTGATTCATGGCAACATATCCTAATGCGACAATTGAGTTCCGTGGCGATAGTTCCTAGTGCTACGAACTAGTGAATCGTGGCAAAGAGCCAAGCTTACTGCAACGATTTAGTATTCGTTGCAGTACAATCGTTGCAATAGGGCGGAATCCTTGTAGTGATTGTCATGTATGCGTGACGTGATGGATTCATGAGGAAGATGTTATGTATAAAATGATCAAAAGAAGTATGATTAGGGAATCTATGGTTATCAAAGAGTATAATGAATTTAAGTATGCAAATTTTCTTAAGCACTATGAATACTAATTCCATATGAAGTTTTGCTAATATAGTTTTATGATGCATTATGCCAAAACTGAGATTAAACCATTTCGACAGGTGAAATGGTCATGAAAATTTTTCTACAAACTACTGACAGTATGAAAAAGACTCTGGTCAAGTTTGAGGTTAAACCATCTAAGTGTGGGCCCACAATAAAGATAATTAACTTCTATGTCTCATTATGCAATTTTATTAATTAACACAGTTCTAAAAGGGGGATGAAGCTGAAATTTTTTTGTTGGGATAGCCTTTATATATGGAGCATGCTGCCCAAATTTGGGGTCAACCCAAGCAACAGGGGGACCACAATTGAGATAATTGTGTTTAGATGAACTAAATCATCAATAAAATAATCTCGGCTTTCATGGCAGGAGGATTGTACAGAAGGGTAGGGTATGCTTTTTTTGACGCAAAAAATTTGTTTCACAATTTTTGGAGTCTTCTAATATTCTTTATAAATTTTTGAAATGGGGAAATTTCTGGAAAATTTGCTGGCCGAAAATTCAGAGGGGAAATACGTGGCTGGCTGACAGAATGGGCCCACTGCCCTTTCTTCTACCTCCAGACAGGGGCACGCACGGAGGGCCAGTGGAGCTCGCCGGAGCAGCTCGCCCCAGCCGTGGATGGCCTCCCCCTCGGCCGATTAGGGTGGCACTAGGGTTTTGAGGGGTGAGGAATCCATTGGTGTGAGCCGAGGACACCGGAAACAGGAGCAGCGGCGGCAGCGGGCGGAGGCCAAACTCCGGCGAGGTGTACTGAGGTGAGGACCACATGGAACAGCTCGATTTTTGGCTCTAAATCTTCACTGCGAGTTGAACATCATCCACGGCAATCAATCTTTTGACGGACAGGGACATAGGCTAAGGTGCTGCACGGCCTAGGGCTGTTTACAGTGTTGGAAAGAAAAACTTGACTTGCCGGGTCCAAAGTCCACCATTCGACCTAGGATTGCGCCAGAAGATGTGCAAGGACCTCTAGAAGCTAGAGATAGACCCCAAAGGAGGTTGATTGCGCGATGGTGGCGTATCGGACAGTTTTGCGACGAGTTCGCCAGTGAGGCAAAATGGGGAAAATTATCTGCTGCGAGCAGGGGTACACGAGGAGGGCAAAACGGAGGGCACAGAAGCTTCTCTGGGGGGTGGCGCACCTGTGGGCATGCTCGGAACAGCAAAATGGCAGCCAGAGCGGTTGACGACAGTGACGAATGGACGGCTAGAGTTTCGCTTCTGGTGTGCCGTGCAAGCGAGGCAGACAGTGTTGGAATAAATGGGCTAGGCCCAATAAATATTCAGAAATAATTCCTAATAAATCTTAAATACTCATTAGAGAAAAAGAGAGGGTGATGCTAAATCTTTAGTCTCACATGGGGAGTTGGAGGAAAGCAACCCATATATATAAGGGAGGTTGCTCTTCCACTCCTTGGGTGAGAGAGAAGAGGAGAAGAGAGGGGTGACCCACGCACGCTCCCCCTCCTCCTCGCTCGCCTCGCCACATACCGCGCCGCACCGCACATGCGGGCGCACAAGTGTTCACGTGAATTCAAGCATCGAGTCGAGCCTAGATTTTATATTTTGGGCTTTCGAGACAGAGTCCGAGTTGTTAGAAGATGGATGCGTCTACAACTACGGAGTCGTATAGGATGCGGGTCCTCCGGATCGCAACCGAATCACCTCCGCAGGACTCTATAAATATGGTTTGTGTGGCGGGTAGATCATCCCATAATTAGATCGTTTCCCACATTCACGTTCCTTGTGCCACCGCCTAGTCTACTCCATTCTGAGCACCGGCGTGCACTGGAAGAGCAAGTCTCCATGCACCGACGATTGGGAGAGCAGTTTTCCGGAACCGATCGCCCTTGCGATCCTACACCGGGAGAGGACGAATAAGGTTTTTGAGAAGCGCTTCACGTGACTGCTCACATTTTTCATCACATGTCGTCCAACGACGAGATCGGGCGCTGCGGCCCAACGTCGCCACCAACATCTACATCGGCTGTTCATCTCCAGATCTACATCGATTTATCTGGCTTCAAATGGGTATGCCATATTTCTTGTCCTGTTTTTCTGCCGGTGTTAATCACTGCTTTTTTCGCGTGCTTTTCGTAAATTGTCGAGTAAATTGCCACATATTTTCTAACAATCCAAAAACCTTATCGTCAATTTCCTGAGTTGAACATGATGACTTTAGCCGATGCACTAAGGCCGAAGAAATTTTATGGCGTGCACTTCAAGAGGTGGCAAGTTATGGCCATGATATGGCTCCGGCCACTTTAGATATTTTGGGTAACCGAGGGTAGGCCTCTATGTCATTTGTCTGTTGAAGAACAGACAAAGTTCGAAGAAGCCAATTCTGTTCTGAAAGGATGTATCTTAAGTGTTCTTTACGACAAACTCTATGATGTGTATCTGATAGTCACATATGGTAAGGAGCTATGGGGTGCACTTAATGCTAAGTATGGTGTAGGCGATGCAGACGATGAACTGTATATCATGGAGAATTTTCATGACTACAAGATGGTTAACAACCTTCCCGTAGTTGAGCAAGCTCATGAAATACAGTGCCTCGCAAGAGAGCTCAACCTCCTTAAATGTCTTTTACCCGACAAGTTTGTGGTTGGGTGCATTATTGCAAAGTTACCACCTTCATGAAGGAACTTCGCCACGACTCTCAAACACAAGAGACAGGAAATATGAGTTTAAAACCTGATAGCTACTCTTGGTGTTGAGGAGAAGCGTCGGGCTAAGTACGCTACTGAGAAAGGAGGTAAGGTTCAATCTAGCGCCAATGCTATTGGTGCAGAAACCCAATGTCAAGAACAAAGGGAACAACAAGTCTCAATTCAAGGTAAACAAAACTATTGCTTTCAAAAAGAAGAAGAAGTCAAACAAAGCCAATGATGGTTGCTGCTATATCTGTGGGGAGAAGGGACATATTTCCAAGGATTGTCCTAATAGGGCAGGCCGTAGAAGGAATAAGAATGTCAACATCGTGACATCTAGCAACACGAATAGGTACGGTAATTTTTTTACTATTATTTCTGTTTCTCAAACACCATCTTGGTAGTTTGATATGGGTGCTAATGTTCATGTATCTTCTGACATGTCTATGTTTACTTCTTACCAGTTCATTTAGGATTCCTCCATCCTACTGGGGAATGGGTCACATGCTTCTGTTCATGGTGTTGGCACGGTCGATCTGAAGTTCACTTCAAGAAAGATTGTCCAGCTGAAGAACGTGCATCATGTCCCTACTATGATCAAGACTCTTGTTAGCGGCACCCTTCTATGCAGAGATGGGTTTAAAGTACTTTTAGAGTCCAATAAAATATTTTTATCAAAACATGGACAATTTATCGGTAAAAGCTATGAATGCGAAGGCTTGTTCCGCTTTTCTCTTTCGGAGTTTAATAATAAATCAGTGAACCGTATTTGTGACGGTATCAATAATGATGCGAGTGTTTGGCATTGTCGTTTATTTCACGTTAATTTTGGTTTAATGAATCGTCTATCTAGTCTCAACTTAACTCGGGAATTCACCATTGCCAAAGGTTCTAAGTGCCATAGTTGTATACAATCAAAGCAACCTCGAAAGCCTCACAAGGCAACCGAGGAGAGAATCTTGTCACCATTAGAACTCATATATTCTGATCTATGCGAGATGAATTGTGTGTTGACAAAAAATGGTAAAAAATACTTTATGACATCAGTAGATGATTCTACTAGATTCTGCTATGTTTACTTGTTGCAATCTAATGATGAAGCTTTAGACTACTTTAGAATCTATAAATCTGAAGTAGAAACTCAATTAGAGATAACTATCAAATGTCTTAGGTCAATTGTGGTGGCGAGTATTTTCCCAGAATATTTGACAATTTTTGTGAGGAACATGGTATTATACATGAGAGGACGCCTCCCTAATAACCCCAATCAAATGACGTAGCCGAGTGGAAAAATCGACATTGTGTAACTTGGTGTATGCCATGTTAGACACATCCGGTTTATCTGAGGCATGGTGGGGGAGGCTCTATTGACTTCATGCCATATCCTAAATCGTGTTCCAAACAAGCATAAAGAGGAAACCTTATGAGGAGTGGGTTGGTGTTGACGTTTCTTACGTCACAGATCATCTCTCGGAAGATATGAGGTCCTCAAGCGCACGGAAACTGTCGTGTAGCATATCACCCAAGAGTATTCCCAAGGGTATCATATTTATCCCAAATGAAGGCAATTGAGTAAACTAAACACTGCTCTTATGATCAAGCTAAGGGACACTAATCCATTATCAAGACAGGGGTAAGTTGATAATATATGGGTAGTGTGACACACACATAAGCAATCTATTCTAAGGTGTAAATGAGTCCTAATGAAGGTTAGACTAAGAGTTGGGGAGTTGCTCCTACAATGCTCCTAATATACATATCCATAGCCTAGGTTAGATTCTAATGAGCATGTTAATGGTGAATACTTATGCTATGTCGTTCAACACATCGGGAACGGGTTTATCCCTAGCAACACTAGGCGACTCCCGCCAAGAGCATGTGGCATAGCCGAATGTGGAGGATTACAAAGGACAAATAGGGTTGTCACCACCTACTGCCTACCTCTTCAATCCGCGGGTATACAAGACATTCAACGGTACTTTCTATCCTAGCACCATGCTGGCGTATTAAGTAATTACCTTAAGAGCCCGGGTACAAGCCATCCTAAGGCAATGAACTAAATCATCGATGAACCAATGTCGATACATAGAACAAGTGATTCATATTAACATGATCATATCATAACTAATTAGACTATAGTGGGGGTTTGTAGTGTTTATGATGATAGATTAAGAGTGATATGGCATAATCATAAAGACTACTCCTACCACATACATGGAATCAACAATCAAACAAGAAACACTTCATCAAAGTATATGAATAATAGAAGACTAAAGATAATATCTTTATTATGCATAAAGTCACAAATATCAGAAAAGATACATGATCCATACCTTTCCCAACTTGGACTTGGTACTAGAGGCTCTCCTCTCTATAGCCTAACTCCATTAAGGACTAAGAGAACTAGTGTATACAATAGAATGATTCTCAAGTGGTGTGTGTTGATGTGAGGGGTGAGGGGTCCTATTTATAGCTTGGATAAGGGTTGGTTCCCGCCACCAAAACCACGCGAATCAGTCACCACTGACTTCTTCAAGCCATGAGGAGCCAACACGTAGAGTTTGATCGGGTTTGGCATCAATAAGGGGTCGGTCGACCTGGTCTTGGCTCCAAACGGCCAGTTCTTCCTCCATGTGACTGACAGGTGGGTCCCATTCCATGATATGGGTGCTACACCGTCAGATGGCCTCGGATACTTCTGTTTATGGGCCATTTGATCCATGTGTTGCCACATGGCGACACCTAATTGGCTGGGATGGTATTTTATAGGATCCATCCCCTTGTTTCACTTTAATTTTGTATAAAATACCTACATGCACTAATTTCTCACAGGACAAGGGGAAATAGGTCAAATAGAAAGGTGATGTGTGCAAGAAATGACATTTCCTTCACAAAATTGAGTTATATTGACGGATGAAATTAGTATATAATAGCCGTCAACAAACTCCCCCAAGCTTATCCTTTGCTCGTCCCGAGCGAAGTCAAGACTTTAGGTTGATGATCAGGAGTTTCTACAATGTTCTATTTTTCACAAGTACCATGTGTACAACAAAATACTCTACCTATTATTGCAAAAATTGGCACGGTACTTCATTCATCTTAAGTCATTATGAGGCTTATGCCATCTCCTATTCATCGGTGGTTGAAAGATAGAACAACAAATGGAGCACACATACCCTAGAAATCAAGTTTCACTCAAATTTCGGAGAGTCCAATTTAGATTTTAAGTACCTCAATTTGATTCTCTCAAGTATCTTCTTTATGTGTAGTGGAAATATTTCCTCACCAAGGTATTTTGCCTAAACTCATCCTACCACTAAACAAGGCTTATATGTGGATCTTGGTCGGGATTATAGTAGGCATATTTGCAAGTCAAAAAAGCAAGCCTTAGGAGAAATCAATTCAAAACTATTTGATTCAACACTTGTGCATGTGTGAGTGAATGGAGGTGGATGTGGATATTTGATATGACTCCTATGTATGTAGGGATGAAACAAGGCTACTTTTCCTTTTTCTTTTTATCTTTTTTTTCTTTTTTTCTCATGCTTGTGATGTAAGCATGCATTTTCTTTTTCTTTTTCTTTTAGCCATGTTTTCTACTCCCTTTTTATGCAATAAACGTGGAGAGGGTATAAGCAGGAAGGGTATGGAGTTTCTCTATTTATTGTGGAATGATGGTATGATGGGATTTTGCTTACTTCTAGCGTAGAAGTATAGCATGCACAAGTGAAGCCTTGAATTCAAAAAGTAATGAATGAAATCTCACATAGGTCTATACTAGTTTGACAAAGCTCAATGTGAAGACAAATAGCTTATGCATAAGGTCTATCAATGTAATGTATCATATGGCTTTGGTGGGTATTTCCAATCAAACGAGTATAACTTAAATCTTTTTAAAATTTTGCCGAAAATCTTAGTTTCACTTTCAAACTAGGAATGGCAGCCATATCACTATATCATATCTCACAACAACTTAGAATCGGATTAAGCTTTTGCTACCCACAATTTCTAAATCAAGGCAAAAGCTATTTTAGCCAATGAGAGCAATATTTTTGAAAAGTAGTAAGTTGTAAACTAGGGACTTAGAAAAATTAAAGCAGAGCAACTATTCATCATTTCATCTATGTGGATTCCAAGCCATTCTTACCGCACATCCTTTATTTTATTAACCTAACCTATACTAGATGCAAATGTGGTGGAAAGAAATAAATAAAATAATGGAATGTAAATGGGATGTGATACAAGTTACCTCAAGTGGGGGTCCTCCCCCAAGCTTGTTTTTGGTCAAGGTCCATAATAGGGGTTGAAACTCTAATGACGGATGTAGGCCATGAGGTTGGCCTAACCTTGTTGCAGCATGACTTTGACATTGGAGGGTTGAGTGTCGATGTTGGTTTGCCTTCCATGGGTTCCATGAGTGTGTTTGTGGAGGGTGTTGTCGATGTCGCTCATCCACACCTACTTTTCATGAAGGAATAACTTGTATCCCTCATTCATTGAGTGTGATCCGTCATGCCTTGGCTGAGGTAATGATACCCTTGAGCCACAAAGGAGTAACATGTACCCAACATGTGTTAAGTACGATCCGTTATTCATTGACTACGGTACAACATACCTATAACCGCAAGGGATGACGTGCACTCAACATGGGTTGAGTGTGATTCGTTGTTCCTTGGCTAGGGTATAATATTAATTTTGGACACATAGGAACAACTTGCACCCAAGATACATTGGATGTGATTTTGTCATTCATTGGTTAAGGTGCATCATACCTTTTAGCCACAAATGAATAACTTACACCCAATTATGGTGGCAATTCCCTTGAACTTGTGAGACCTATGTGTGCTGAATATATTGGCTATGACAATAAAAGTTTTGAATAGTACCAAAAGACATTTATCATCAAGGTCCGACTCTAGGTCCGAGCTCCAGCAAGGTCCGACGATAGGTCCGACCTTTTATGGGTAACTCTGGCAAGATCCGACGTAAGGTCTGACTTGCTTTGGCTAGGTCTGACTTCTTTGTCTAGATCCGACTAGCTTTGGTTAGCTCTGGCTCTAGGTCCAACTAGCTTTGGTAAGCTCCGGCGCTAGGTCCGACTAGTTTTGGTAAGCTCCAGCGCTAGGAACGACTAGCTTTGGTTAGCTCCGGTGCTAGGTCCCGCTAGCTTTGGTAAGTTCCAATGCTACATCCTATTAGTTTTGGTAAGCTCCAGTTAGCTTTGGCAAGGTTCGGAGCCTGATCGCAGTGGTTCTGCTTTTAACTTGCAACGTTTCAAACTTGATTTTTGGATTATGCAAAGTTTGCTTAGTATTATTTTACTAAGTTTTTGGAGTGTTTTGGTGGTTACAACTGATATCAATTTGTTGTGGTTTGCAACATGCTTATGTGAGGTGCTCACGTAAGGTGTTGTGGTTTCAGAACTAACGAGAGTCAAGTTGAGGACTTGTGCTTGAAAGTATCGGTTGTTTATTCATGTGCAGGTGTTTCTTGAGTTCAAGACATGGCTGGTGACAAGATCCATTGAACTAGTCTTAGGGAGAAGATGAGGTTCAACAACCAAGTTTGGGAGGAATTGTGGTTGAGTTGATCGGGAGGTCATGCAACATGTTTGGATCAGGAACATTGCAAATGAAGGTATTGTGGACGTCGTTGGAAGATGTTTGCACATGTTCAAGGAGTGCATGAACATGGCTACATGGTTCCGAGGCGTTTTGAAGAGATATGGATGTAAAGAATTGGTCGGAAAAGTCCAACCGACTAGGTTATGGACCCAGGATGCGGTTGAGTCGTGTTTGACTCAAATATGGAAAATTTTGAGTTGGTTATGATAGGTTTTCGTGTGGGTCACAAATTTTAGTTGTTTTAGGGATGTGGTATACGTTCGTAAGGTGTTTGGAAGTCTTAAGATTGCTTCTATCTGCGTATAAAAGAGTCTTGAGCAGTTATGGAAAGTTTCAATTCATGAATTGAGTAGGATTATAGTCCTATTTAGGTTTGGGTTGGCCTTCGGGTTGATTATATAAGCAAGGGAGGCCAGAACTCATGGTAGACGACTTTGGGGTTGTTTCTAAAATCTATCATGATAGCCATGCTCCCGGTTATGAGCACCTGGACAACTTCCATGATTAGAGGGAACTTGGTATTGGGATTGTGTTTGGGATGGTTATGGTTTGGTAATGGTTATGGCTGGTTATGGATTAATTTCTGGTATTGAATATGGTTATTGGCAAATGGTGGAATCTGGAATTATTGATGATGGTAATGTATTCAGACTGGTATTATGATATTACTTATGATTATGATGGGTTTATATCATATACATATAATATATTGCTTTTCAAATGTTTTAATGTACTTTTCAGCACTTAGCCATTATTATATTCGTCATTTGAATCAGCCACATGTCATACTTTCCACACTTGCTGAGTACGACATGTACTCACTCTTGCAACCCCCCCCCCCCCCCCCCCCCCAACAGTTGCAGGTCAGGATTGGGAGTTTAATGGCGGTAATGCGATGTTCTAGGCCGTCTCTACCGTCAGCTTGCCTGTGGTGTTGATTGGAGATGCACTATACCCTATTGCTTATGTTGCCTAGCTGTTTAGTTTACTTATTTAAGTTTATTTACATTGCATTAGTTGGACTTGTCATTAATATTCATTAGAGCTTGTATTCGAGGATATTATGGTTTGTGTAATAAAAGGGTTAATTAATCTTGTTTTATGGTAATTTGTTGTATACTCTTTTGTGAATGCACTCGTGTATGTGTGTTGAACATCCTGGGCACATATATGCGTTCACTTGGTTTATTTTCGGAACCAGGTGTCACATTCATCCAACAGTTGCACCTCGAGTTGACTCGCTTCCAACACGCTTTCCGCGTGTTGCGTTTTTATGCGAGCCTCCGATCAAGCATTAACAGCCCGGTGCCACTAATTCTCCCTTAAGTTCAGATGGCGATTTAGGGGAGCAACTGTGGCCCTAAGTGAGTCATTGGCCCCTTCAAACTGATCCCCTCGAATCAGAGCCTGCTTCAGGTCACTCATCATTTTTTCCAAGGCTATCATGCTGACCAAGGCTCTCTTGACACGCTGATGCTGCATATGATGCTAAGATCATCTTGGGTACTTCTTCAGTATGCCCATATGCTGCAACCATCCGACATGCCCACTCGTCACCGTCTCTACCGTCGACCGTAAGGAGCGCGAATGGAGTGTCAGCCATGGCACGGTAATGAAGTTTGCAAAACCTCATTATGGCAACACTTGTGGCATAACACCTCGTGTCTTCCAATTGAATACCTTGCACATGGATGGAGAAAGGAGCCCATCCAATATTAAATGGAGCAAAAGGCACATCGACATAAATGTTGCATCATGTCACACCTCAGTCATCGATCTCCTTGCCCCAATAGTCCGGTATTTCACGATATCCGAACCATTGAATCATTGCTATCAACAAATCCGAAAAACCCTTCAGAAGGGTACACTTCGTGAACACCCATTCGTTTGGTAAGTATACTATAGAATCGGCCATATGTGAAAAAGATACTGGAACAATGAGAAGGTTTCCAACTCCCAACAGTTTAAGAAAGTTTTTAAAACTGGAGTTGTAATCACAGTCTGTTCCAGCTGACCTTCCTGTATAAATTGAAAATTTTCATACAAGAAACTTCAGAACCAGATGGGGGCTTGAATACAAAAGTTGTAGTACACTTTAAGCCTTTCCAGATTGTACTCATACAGTCCCAGGTGAGCTACAAAATAGAATATATACAGGTTCAAAGTTGACCCAAATTTTCTGGAAATTTTGACAGAACCTCTCCTGTATATGTGGTGATTTCCACAATTTATACAGGTATATCATGACAATATATTGAGGTAATGACAAAATAAACATTTTATAACATCAAGGTAAAAATCCAGAGGTAAAAGATTTCGGCCATGAAACATTTGTTACATAGGTATAGTGCGCTAATTCAAAACCATGTGCCAACTGTTTCAAGTTCTGATCTGCAGAACCAAGTTTGCAACCATAGGAATTTAGCACAGCTACACCAAGATTTAGGCTATGAGTGCAACATAAAGTTGATAGAGGACTTGCTAGGCTTTCCAGAAATGTATATATACGAGCATGTCACTATTCTGGATCAAAAGCTAGAGCTATCTAAACTTAATAGATGAACCGACTGTTGTTGAAAAGCAGCCCTGCAATTTACTGTTTTAGGCTCAAAATTTGAATTGCCTCAAATTCGAATCAAGAGAAACTTTAAATAACAAAACTATAGATATGCTTCTACCCTTTTCATATATATATCACAGTAAGTCATAATATTTTTCTACAGTGAGTTATTGCAAAAATACAGAGACTGGTACAATGGTAGAGTCATCTGGGGTAGTTTAAGCATACCCCAAATTTCAACAGATTATCAAGCTTTTCTACCTTGATGGTCCACCGAAAAGATGTAGAGGTCTTCGAGAAATTTTCATCCATACAGCATACCCCTATGTTTATTCCTAATTACCTAAGATTACAATCTGGCGAAGTTGAGCAAACTTTGGCCAGAAAATCAAGAATCTTGGTGCTAACCCAATGTCGAATCGAAACTCATTTTGCGGAGTCCAAACCTACCAGCAATTGATAGTCAGACTTTCCAAAATATAATGCATCCATTTTTGTCATTTGGGGATGGCAAAGTATCAAAGTTGATACCGACGGTACTACGTGCCTCACCAAAGAAAATTCTAACCGGTATTTCCGGATACGTTTATAGGTGGCCCTAGTAGCGTTCACTCGCAAACGTGTTGTACACGGATCGCTACCATAGTCAATGGTGCAGAAGACAAACAATCCCCTTTCACACCTTCAGACCTCAAGGACGGCACGGGAAAACACGACAAGCAGTCACAATAATACATATGAAAGTAAATGCATACGACTCTGGTGTGAGTCGCCCTCGAGCGATGTCATGTCTCAAGGTACATGGCTGTAATACGTCTGTACAGCATAGACTCCGGCATGAACTGGCTTATACACGCTCGGGCATACATGTTTCGCATGCTCCCATAGAACATGAATGGTTCTAGAGATGCATCCTATTAGCTTATACACCACCCGACGGGGGCTCCCACTAACTTTGAAGCACGCTAGGTACCGCGTGTCATATGTTCTCAGAAACATAGAAAGCCTCAGAGACTACTATTAACATTTCCGTGCCGAGCCACGGAAAGACTTCCATGCTACCTCTCACATGGTGAGCTTACCGCAATTGATCCGCTTACGGTGGCGTACCTTACTTCTTACCTGACGTCAGAGCGTCGTTACACAATTAATAACATATAAGTTAGTTTACCACCTTTATATCTTGTACTAATAATACTCCTTATAAGGGCATATAACTAATTCCTCACTCAAATCCTAATTTTTGTAAATATGCTCTTTTCAAGTACACTATTCCCAATGATGCTCTGATACCATGTCTGTGGGGACCGGAGTCCCGATGTCCAGGGATCTTATTGGGTGGTGTCGTGCGATGCGGCACCTAACAACACACACGAAAAGAATGACCAAAATATGTAATGTTTTAATTTCATAATAAGAAAAGTTTACAAAAGAGTGTACAACAGAGGTACACACGCAGCGAAAAATACATACTCATAATCTCACATAACTAAGCAGGAGAGAAGACATCAATGCCCTAGGACGTTTCTCACTAGCAACATGAAGAACATTCAGCAGCGGCGTGGTTCACATGAGATTCGTCTCAACACCTCGAGGTCTCATGTACAACCTGAACAACAGAAATAAACCTATTACCTGCAAAAATCGTTAAAGCACAAACGTGACATAAGGCTCAGCAAGACTAACCCATCTCACTAGACATATGTAGGGGTAGAATGATGTTGCGACCAACAAGCCTAAGTGCTAAGATACCCTTTGAATGATGATCAAGCGATGGAATCAAGTACACACCAAAGATCTACAACGCCAAGAGTTTGAAGGCTTTGACACTAATCAACCACAAGAGCAAGGCAAGTGTCCTTGAAGCATATTTATCGTGTTTCTAAAAGAAAAGTTTTGCTTCCGAAACTGCATGCTTGTGTCAATTTGATGGGAATCCTATGATAGAAAGTTTACTAGACTTGTCTAACCACCCTTGTCACCTGGAATTTATGGTAGAGAGTCGGGAAGGGCTTTTTACCTTTTTGCTTTGCTTAATCAACTGGGATGGAAAGACAACACTACACACTTGATTATGCATTTATGAGATTATGATTAACAAGAACTGGTTAATATGATATGGTAGTTAGTGATCTAAGCAAGCCTCGTATGTGGATGGGTTGGATGTTATGGTGGTATGCTTGCTTTAGATCTAAGGATCGGTTCATGCGAGAATAAGCCAGGACTACAGTGCCACCACGAGGCCAAGTATGGGTGCGGCATAGCTGATTAATTAGGGCTTTGCCAGTTCTATTTGGACCATTAAGGATGCTCGGGGAAGGGGTATTCACATTGAGTTTGTTGATGATTGGTGGGACTACCGTGGGATCCGAATTGCTCAAGAGGGGGCCCTTGGTTGAAGATGTGCTTTGTGGGAGATATCGCCACCGGTGAAACCTCAGTAGGTTCTAAATAGGCTAGTAATTCCTTTGTAAAGGCTATTTTGTGATCTCTTGGCCATACACCAAAGGAAGTGTAATTGGCATAAGGGAGGTTCTTTAGTCGCCGACAGGTGATGAAATCGCAAACATGTGGGTAAAGCGGTACAAACTCTGCAGAGTCTAATAAATCTATCATGATATCCATGCTCCCGGTTATGGGCACCTGGACAACTTCCATGATTAGAGGGAACTTGGTATTGGGATTGTGTTTGGGATGGTTATGGTTTGGTAATGGTTATGGCTGGTTATGGATTAATTTCTGGTATTGAATATGGTTATTGGCAAATGGTGGAATCTGGAATTATTGATGATGGTAATGTATTCAGACTGGTATTATGATATTACTTATGATTATGATGGGTTTATATCATATACATATAATATATTGCTTTTCAAATGTTTTAATGTACTTTTCAGAACTTAGCCATTATTATATTCGTCATTTGAATCAGCCACATGTCATACTTTCCACACTTGCTGAGTACGACATGTACTCACTCTTGCAAACCCCCCCCCCCCCCCCCAACAGTTGCAGGTCAGGATTGGGAGTTTAATGGCGGTAATGCGAAGTTCCAGGCCGTCTCTACCGTCAGCTTGCCTGTGGTGTTGATTGGAGATGCACTATACCCTATTGCTTATGTTGCCTAGCTGTTTAGTTTACTTATTTAAGTTTATTTACATTGCATTAGTTGGACTTGTCATTAATATTCATTAGATCTTGTATTCGAGGATATTATGGTTTGTGTAATAAAATGGTTAATTAATCTTGTTTTATGGTAATTTGTTGTATACTCTTCTGTGAATGCACTCGTGTATGTGTGTTGAACATCATGGGCACATATATGTGTTCACTTGGTTTATTTTCGGAACCAGGTGTCACATTCATCCAATAGTTGCACCTCGAGTTGACTCGCTTCCAACGCGCTTTCCGCGTGTTGCGTTTTTATGCGAGCCTCCGATCAGGCATTAACAGCCCAGTGCCACTAATTCTCCCTTAAGTTCAGACGGCGATTTAGGGGAGCAACTGTGGCCCTAAGTGAGTCATTGGCCCCTTCAAAGTGATCCCCTCGAATCAGAGCCTGCTTCAGGTCACTCATCATTTTTTCCAAGGCTATCATGCTGACCAAGGCTCTCTTGACACGCTGATGCTGCATATGATGCTAAGATCATCTTGGGTACTTCTTCAGTATGCCCATATGCTGCAACCATCCGACGTGCCCACTCGTCACCGTCTCTACCGTCGACCGTAAGGAGCGTGAATGGAGTGTCAGCCATGGCACGGTAATGAAGTTTGCAAAACCTCATTATGGCAACACTTGTGGCATAACACCTCGTGTCTTCCAATTGAATCTCTTGCACATGGATGGAGAAAGGAGCCCATCCAATATTAAATGGAGCAAAAGGCGCATCGACATAAATGTTGCATCATGTCACACCTCAGTCATCGATCTCCTTGCCCCAATAGTCCGGTATTTCACGATATCCGAACCATTGAATCATTGCTATCAACAAATCCGGAAAACCCTTCAGAAGGGTACACTTCGTGAACACCCATTCGTTTGGTAAGTATACTATAGAATCGGCCATATGTGAAAAAGATACTGGAACAATGATAAGGTTTCCAACTCCCAACAGTTTAAGAAAATTTTTAAAACTGGAGTTGTAATCACAGTCTGTTCCAGCTGACCTTCCTGTATAAATTGAAAATTTTCATACAGGAAACTTCAGAACCAGATGGGGGCTTGAATACAAAAGTTGTAGTACACTTTACAGCCTTTCCAGATTGTACTCATACAGTCCCAGGTGAGCTACGAAAAATAATATATACAGATTCAAAGTTGACCCAAAATTTCTGGAAATTTTGACAGAACCTCTCCTGTATATGTGGTGATTTCCACAATTTATACAGGTATATCATGACAATATATTGAGGTAATGACAAAATAAACATTTTATAACATCAAGGTAACAATCCAGAGGTAAAAGATTTCGGCCATGAAACATTTGTTACATAGGTATAGTGCGCTAATTCAAAACCATGTGCCAACTGTTTCAAGTTCTGATCTGCAGAACCAAGTTTGCAACCATAGGAATTTAGCACAGCTACACCAAGATTTAGGCTATGAGTGCAACATAAAGTTGATAGAGGACTTGCTAGGCTTTCCAGAAATGTATATATACGAGCGTGTCACTATTCTGGATCAAAATCTAGAGCTATCTAAACTTAACAGATGAACCGACTGTTGTTGAAAAGCAGCCCTGCAATTTACTGTTTTAGGCTCAAAATTTGAATTGCCTCAAATTCGAATCAAGAGAAACTTTAAATAACAAAACTATAGATATGCTTCTACCCTTTTCATATATATATCACAGTAAGTCATAATATTTTTCTACAGTGAGTTATTGCAAAAATACAGAGACTGGTACAATGGTAGGGTCATCTGGAGTAGTTTAAGCATACCCCAAATTTCAACAGATTATCAAGCTTTTCTACCTTGATGGTCCACCGAAAAGATGTAGAGGTCTTCGAGAAATTTTCATCCATACAGCATACGCCTATGTTTATTCCTAATTACCTAAGATTACAATCTGGCGAAGTTGAGCAAACTTTGGCCAGAAAATCAAGAATCTTGGTGCTAACCCAATGTCGAATCAAAACTCATTTTGCGGAGTCCAAACCAACCAGCAATTGATAGTCAGACTTTCCAAAATATAATGCATCCATTTTTGTCATTTGGGATGGCAAAGTATCGAAGTTGATACCGACGGTACTACGTGCCTCACCAAAGAAAATTCTAACCGGTATTTCCGGATACGTTTATAGGTGGCCCTAGTAACGTTCACTCGCAAACATGTTGTACACGGGTCGCTACCATAGTCAATGGTGCAGAAGACAAACAATCCCCTTTCACACCTTCACACCTCAAGGGCGGCACGGGAAAACATGACAAGCAGTCACAATAATACATATGAAAGTAAATGCATACGACTCTGGTGTGAGTCGCCCTCGAGCGATGTCATGTCTCAAGGTACATGGTTGTAATACGTCTGTACAGCATAGACTCCGGCATGAACCGGCTTATACACGCTCGGGCATACATGTTTCGCATGCTCCCATAGAACATGAATGGTTCTAGAGATGCATCCTATTAGCTTATACACCACCCGACGGGGGCTCCCACTAACTTTGAAGCACGCTGGGTACCGCATGTCATATGTTCTCAGAAACATAGAAAGCCTCAGAGACTACTATTAACATTTCCGTGCCGGGCCACGGAAAGACTTCCATGCTACCTCTCGCATGGTGAGCTTACCGCAATTGATCCGCTTACGGTGGTGTACCTTACTTCTTACCTGACATCGGAGCATCGTTACAGAATTAATAATATATAAGTTAGTTTACCACGTTTATAACTTATACTAATAATACTCCTTATAAGGGCATATAACTAATTCCTCACTCAAATCCTAATTTTTGTAATATGCTCTTTTCAAGTACACTGTTCCCAATGATGCTCTGATACCATGTCTGTGGGGACCGGAGTCCCGACGTCCAGGGATCTTATTGGGTGGTGTCGTGCAATGCGGCACCTAACAGCACACACGAAAAGAATGACCAAAATATGTAATGTTTTAATTTCATAATAAGAAAAGTTTACAAAAGAGTGTACAACAGAGGTACACACGCAGCGAAAAATACATACTCATAATCTCACATAACTAAGCAGGAGAGAAGACGTCAATGCCCTAGGATGTTTCTCACTAGCAACATGAAGAACATTTAGCAGCGACGTGGTTCACATGAGATTCGTCTCAACACCTCGAGGTCTCATGTACAACCTGAACAACAGAAATAAACCTAATACCTGCAAAAATCGTTAAAGCACAAACGTGACATAAGGCTCAGCAAGACTAACCCATCTCACTAGACATATGTAGGGGTAGAATGATGTTGCGACCAACAAGCCTAAGTGCTAAGATACCCTTTGAATGGTGATCAAGCGATGGAATCAAGTACACACCCAAGATATTTGGTGAAATGCCTACAAGGTGAGCCTTGCCCTGAATTGCCTTGCTTGACGACACCGAAGTCCGTTCGTGGTGACCGCTAATGGTACTCACGTGTCGTCAAGCCGTACGTCCATTTTCCGCATTGATATCATTCCTATAGAAATCCCCAAGTTGACCTCCTTTGTCTTTTGTATCGCTTTGGCTTGTCCGTGCGTGCTCGTGATGCTCCACCATGAGCCGCATCGACGTCGTTGACCACATGACGTCGTCATGACACTCTGAGCTGTCATTGTGCCTTGGCATCGAGATGAAGGATGCTTGTGATGTGTGTGGTGCTGGAACACAAGCACGACTCGTCGGATGATGGTTGTCAAGCAAAATTAGGTTTTAGTCGATGGGAGGGTGATCGAGTCCTAGGTATACTCAAGGTTATCGATAAAATGCCTTCCAGGTCAAACCAAGGTGGTTGGTGATCACCGATGACCTATGGTTTAGTAATGCAAGAACGTTGCGACCGACAAGGAAAGCTATACCAAGGGGAACCATGGATAAGAGTGTCTTGTTCGTGTCGACGATGTTTCCTAACCATCCGCGGAATTGCTTAATTAGGCATGTCGTTTCATAGACGACTGGTTTGTCGAGTCGCTTGCCGAAGATCGAGTCAACATCACTAACCTTGTGACCCATAAGGTGGTGTTCGGGATTCCGCTCATCACCATGGACGAGTCTGGGTCGATGTGAACGTCGATGGGATGGTCTTCCCAAGAGGGCAAATCACATCTCTGCGACATAGTAATGCCTTATGTTTGAGTTCCAGGAGTTCACCGAGCTCATCTCGACAATCTTGCAAAGGACACTGCAATAGTGTCATGTAAGAACTTGGACGATGTTTGCGAAGATAGTCGTAGCGGCTGATTTACCTAAAGGTCCTTTGAACATGTCTCGGTACTCATGTTAGGTTATCAGTGCTTGTGATGACTCTTTGAGTCCAAGCAATGCCGATCTCACTTCTTTTCCAAGTGTCGCTAGGGTTTCACATCAATTCATCCTAATTCAGAACCCTACGACCACACTTGTCACTTAATTAGGTTTACTCCTTTATGAGTTGAAACAACTTCTTTGGTCGACTTCTGAGTCACGACCTCTTGTTGTACAGTTCACTCATATCTTGATGTCTCCATGTCCCACTTCATCCCTTGCACATCCTGACTTGAATCAGTTGAACACCCCTTCACCATTCAGTCTTATCAATCTTGAGTGGAATAACTCCAACTATTAAGTGAATAATTGCACTGCGTGCTTGCCACCTTTCGATTCACGTCCCGACACTACTATGACCACTTGACTTATCCAATGTTTCTCCACCCATCCGAGACATACCTAATCTTCCTAGTCAAGCCTCTTCTTCTTAAGGTTTTTACAACTCATCAAGTCCGTTATTAGATTACCTTAATTACTTATATGCATACCATGTCAATAGGAACATGATGATAGGTGATCAACGAGAAGCTTCTCTTGGAGGAGGATGCCGAGGAGTTCCAACTTCAAGATTCCATGGTGTATTCTCTAGAGGAAGACCAAGCCGTAACAACTGACATTGCTATAGAGTCGCAAACAAGGCAAGCCCCGGTTTGCATTTAAGAAATCTACCAATGTTTTCATTTAAACACACTATATGGATGAGATGTATTGTGCATTAGGTCTTGTGTAATGAAACCCACTTGTATGACCAGAATAATCCCAGAGAGTGGTTTGGGTAGATTAATACTCCATGTTTCGATATGCTATGCTTAATGTCTAGTTGGATGAAACGGTAGAAGTCGAGAGGTTGGAACCTTCTCGCGAGACTAGCACTTGGTTTACACTGGATTGGAATTTTGAGTTTAATTGTGATGATTCCCTTTAATAAATTGGAGACCGGGCAGGAGCATAGGATGCAACAGGACATGGTCCTGGCTGCGTAGTCCTGCCTGTGTCGATTAAGGCCCGTCTCATGCCTGGCCCCGTTGGACAAGTTTGAACTGTACCAGGTGCATACTGGCTATATGGAACCCAGGAAACCGATGTACCTTGAGAATTCTATGTTGGAACCTTTTCAATCGGCTTATGTTGTCAGCTATTAGTACAGTGGGAGGTAACTCACTCATGAACATCTCACAGCGGAGGTGCACCTTGAGGGGAGTTCACTGTTCGGGTCGATTGAACTGTTTCGATGTGGTTGAATCCGGGGAAAGGTGGTTGCGTGCGACATCAGTGGAGGGTGCCGTTGCAACTCCGAGTATGGGCGTATGTGTCATGCAGTCCGGGTGTCTACTAGTTGCAATCACCGTCGCTCGCGGTTATTTGAGCATACATGGACACTGAGTCTTGACGTAGTAAATACTGAAGAAGTTAAGAGAATATGATGTATTGAAATATAATTGTCTTGCAACCTTGTATGGCTTAGAGATAGTACAATTAAAATTTTATAGTTTCCCCATTCTTTACCTGTAATAGCATTATGTGCTTTGGGCATGTCACATCATCGGCAAAGTGTTTCTTGTTTGATTGTGGAGTCTATGATGTGTCATGCGTGAATAATGTCATGTGCTACTTAAAACTTGACTGTAAGGATCCACTTGTTGGTGTGTACTTTATGCTATTCCTTACCTATGCTTAGTATTCACCCCTGCATATGTCTAGTGAGACAGGTTAGTCTTGCTGATCCTTATGCTCACGTTTGCGCTTTAAAGATTTTTGCAGGTATTAGGTTTATTTCTGTTGTTCAGGTTGTACATGAGACCTCGAGGTGTCGAGATGAATCTCATATGAACCACGCCGCTGCTGAATGTTCTTCATGTTGCTAGTGAGAAGCGTCTTGGGGCATGGACGTCTTCTATCCTGCTTAGTTAAGTGATATTACGAGTATGTATTTCCTGCTGCGTGTGTACCTCTGTTGTACACTCTTTTGTAAACTCTTCTTATTATGAAATGAAAACTTTACATATTTTGGTCATTCTTTTCGTGTGTGCTATTAGGTGCCGTATCGCACAGCACCACCCAATGAGATCCTTGGACGTCGGGACGTCGGTCCCCACAGTTATTTGATTCTGGAGCATCGCATTCATTCATTGCATCAAAGTATGTTGCCAAGTATAGTTTGCCCATATCTCATATGAAGTATATGTTGTTGGTTAAATATCCTAGAGCAGAGATGAGGACGAATATAGTATGTCCAAAAGTAAGCCTTAGAGTAAGGGGGTAGACTTCTTTGCCAACCTTATTGTTTTGGATTCGCAAGGACTTGGCATAATACTTGGTATGGACTGGTTAAGGAAGCACAATGGTACAATGAAGTTGACAAATGAAGAAGGGGTCAACATAGAATTTGAAGCTTCTCAACACACACCAAAGCAAATGGAGATGAATCAAATGGATGGTGCAACAATAGAGGGGATCTTAGTGGTGTGTGAATTTTTGGATGTGTTTCTGGATGAGTTGCTAGGTATGCCACATGATTGTGACATCGAGTTTGTTATTGAGTTAATACATGGAACTGCACCTATAGCTAAGAGTCCATATATGATGCCTCCTACGGAGTTAGCGGAGCTCAAGAAGCATATTCAAGAGCAGCTAGATAAGGGTTTTATTCGCCCAAGCTATTCGCCTTTGGGAGCACCAGTGCTATTCGTGGATAAGAAGGATGTATCTATAAGGATGTGTGTGGATTACCGAGCTCTCAATGAGGTGACGATCAAGAACAAGTATACATTACCTCGTATAGAGGATTTGTTTAATCTAATGAAGGGTGCTTGTGTTTTCTCCAAGATTGACTTGAGGTCAGGTTACTTCCAAATGAAGATTAGACCGCCGGACATGCCCAAAACAACTTTCGGGACATGGTATGGATCCTATAAGTATACGGTCATGTCATTTGGATTGACTAATATGCCTGCATACGTCATGTATCTTATGAATAAGGTCTTCATGGAGTATTTGGATAAGTTTGTGGTAGTGTTCATTGATGACATCATGATCTACTTGCAAAGTGAAGAGGAACACGAAGAGCATCTAAGGTTGACGTTGCATAGATCGCGAGAGCACCAGTTGTATGCCAAGTTTAACAAGTGGCAATTCTGGTTATCGGAGATATCCTTCCTAGGCCATTTTATCTTTGGAGGAGGAGTGTCAGTTGACCCGAGAAAGGTTAGAGATGTGCTAAAGTGGAAACCGCTGTAGAATGTCAAGGAAATAAGGAGTTTTCTTGGAATGGTTGTATATTACCATCGATTCATCAAGGATTTGTGAAAAATAGCCAAGCCCATCACTGAGTTGTTCATGAAGGGAAAAGCATTCCAATGGACTCAAGCTTGTCAAGACAATTTTGAGGAGCTTAAGAAGAGGTTGACAACAACACCTGTGTTGGTTTATCCAGATGTGAGCAAAAGTTTTGATATCTATTGTGACGCATGAAGGCAAGGACTTGGATGTGTGCTCTTGCAAATGGGTCAAGTGGCAGCTTATGCATCAAGGCAGTTGAAGAAACATGAGCAGAATTATCCTACCCATGATCTCGACTTGCAGCCATAGTGCATGCTTTGAAGATATGGAGACATTACAATCTTTGTCAAAGGTGCGATATTTATATAGATTTACAAGAGCCTCAAGTACATATTCACACAAACGGACCTGAATTTGAGGCAACAAAGTTGGTTGGAGCTCATCAAGGATTATGATGTTGGGATGAATTACCATCCGGCGAAGGCTATTGTAGTGGCCGATGCTTTGAGTCGGAAAGGAGTAAGTCACCAACTCACGGTTCGAGAGTTACAATCCGAGCCATGAAGGAGTTTTAACGGTTGAATCTTGGATTTGTGAATGAGATGGGAATAATGGAGTTAAATCCGACCTTGGAGCAAGAAATTGGAGAAGGTTAGGCCAAGTACGTGGAAATTCAGGAAATTAAGGAAAGGACCCAGTAAGGGAGAGAATTCAGATTTGATGTGGATGATCATGGTACTCTATGGCTTGAGAAAAGAATTGTGGTGCTAAATGTGAAGCATATTTGGGAAACGATATTGAAGGAGGCACATGAATCACCTTACTACATCCATCCCGACTTTACATAGATGTTCAAGGACCTGAAGGCCAATTATTGGTGGGCTAGCATGAAAAAGGACATAGGTTAGTATGTTGCTTTGTGTGATGTGTGCCAACGAGTCAAAGCTGAACATCAATGGCCAGCTGGATTATTGCAGCCCTTGAAGATTCTGGAATGAATGTGGGATCAAATCGGTGTGGACTTCATAGTTGGATTACCTCGAACCCAATCCAGCTATGACTCAATATCGGTTATTATGGATCGATTGACCAAATCAGCTTATTTCATTCCTGTCAAGACCAAGTATACCGCTGCACAGTAAGCTGAGTTGTACATGGAGAAAAATGTATGCCGTCACAGAGTACCAAAGAAAATAGTCTCGGACCAAGACTCTCAATTCACCTCTAGGTTATGGCAGAAATTGCATGAAGCCATGGGTACAAGGCTAAATTTCGGCTCTGCATATCACCCTCAAACGGATGAACAAACTGAGAGGAAAAATCAAATATTCTAAGATATGTTGAGGGCTTGTACCTTGAAGCATGGAAGCATCTGGGAGAAGAGCTTGCAGTATGCAGGGTTTTCCTACAATAACAGTTACCATGACAGTTTGAAGATGTCGCTATATGAAGCACTATATGGAAGAAAGTGTAGGACACCCTTGTTTTGGAATGAGACAGGAGAGAACCAAGTGTTTGGACCAGATGTGTTGCAAGAGGCTGAAAAACAAGTTCAGATAATTTGCATGAATTTGAGGGCCGCTCAAACAAGACAAAAAAGTTATGTGGATAATAGGTGAATAAACTTATTCTTTAAAGTGGGAGACTTCCACTGCAAGGATTCTGATTTATCACAACAAAAAAAAACATCGCAATAGGTCACTGTTGCAACAAAAAAGTGTAGCGATAGTTTTTATGAATCGTCAAAATATGTTGCAACGAAAAACTTGACATCCGTGGCAAATAGTATGGTATTGCAATGATTTCACATCGGTGGCAAATAGTATGCTATTGCAACAATTTCATGTATTACGACGATTTAATGTATTGCAACCAATAGTATGGTATTGCAATGATTTTACAATCGTGGTAAATAGTATGGTATTGCAACGACTTCACATTCATGGAAAATAGTATGTTATTGCAATGATTTAGCGTATTGTGATGATTTAACGTATTGCAACGAATATCATTGTATTGCGACGATTTCACATCCATGGCAAATAGTATGGTATTGCAATGATTTCACATCGGTGGCCAATAATACACTATTGCAATGATTTAGCGTATTGTGACTATTTAACGTATTGCAATGAATAGTACGGTGTTGCAACGATTTCACAATCATGTCAAATAGTATGGTATTGCAACCATTTGACATTCATGGCAAATAGTATGTCATTGCAACAATTTAGCGTACTGCGACGATTTAATGTATTGCAACGAATAGCATGTTATTGTAACAATTTAACATTCATGGTAATAGTATGTGATTGCAATGATTTCGCGTCGGTGGCAAAAAATAGTATTGCAACGATTTATGCATATTGCGATGATTTAACATATTGCAATGAGTAGGAGGGTATTGCAGCGATTTCACATTCGTGGCAAATAGTATGGTATTACAACGATGTCACAGCCGTGGTAAATAGTATTGTACATCGACATTTTATCGTCCAAGGCAAATAGTATGTTATTGCAATGAGTTCACAAAGGTGGCGAATAGTATTGTATTGCAACGATTTCAGATCCGTGGGGAATAGTATGGTACTGCAACGATTTCACATCTGTGGCGATTAGTTTGGTATTGCAATAATTTCTTATATGTGGCAATAGGTTCATAATGCAACGTTTCCTGATCAGGGGCAATAGGTTTCTAATACAATGTTTCCTGGTCTGTGGCAATCGGTTCGTAATGCAGTATTTTCTGATCTATGGCACTACGGATGTAATGCAACGTTTAATGATTTGTGGCGATAGATGTGTAATGCAACATTTTCTCGTCTATGGCAATAATGTTGTAATGCAACGTCTTCTACGTGGTGGCAATAGCAATCTAGTGCAATGTTTTTTGAGTCGTGGCCAAATGTTTATACTGCAACGTTTTGTAATCTGTGGCAATAGCTTCCTATTGCAACAATTTATCATTCATGACAAGAAATTCGTAATGCCATGTTTTATAATTAGTGACAGTAGAATCCTAATGCACCAGGTTTGAAAATTAGTGGCAATAAAATCACGAGTTTATAAATAAACATCCATCATTTGATATTGCAACACGCATAACAACACTGAAGTATTACTAACGTGACGTGTTTGCATGTTAAAAGCTTGCCTAAGCTGACCAGGACTAATTGTTAGAATAGGTGGCTTTTGGAGGCCCTTTTGTTGGACCTTTTGTGGAGTAGTCTCCATCATTTTGCCCATTTCAGCCATCATTGAGAGGCGCATGTCCTCCATTTCGTGAGCTATCTGTTCATGATCAGCTGCTATCTGACCTTCTAAGTTCTGGACTTGAAGGTTTAACTATTCATTCTTCTTGTTTATGCAGTCCATCTGTGTGGTTAAGCTATCATTTATTCCTCCCAACTCCTGCACTTGGTGATTGAGGCCTGCATTTCTATCTTCTAAGTTTCGAACTTGGTCGTTGAGGTGTTCAGCCATCTGGATACCCATACGTTCACGTTCAGGACCAGTAGGGTTAGCCATATAACCACGCCCCCAAACCTGTGATCCCACACAACCGATTGAGGATCTATAACAACACTGGAAGATGTGGTTTCTCTCCTCATCTGGAATTTGGCCCCCGTGCTCAGCTTCCTTGTCGTCCACTTGGACACATGCCGGGCTCTATGTATGAAAATAAAAGTCATAGGTACATTGCAAATATTTATTTAATTAGGGATTGTTTAAAGTGTTACTCACATGTGCAGCCTCTGCCTGCTCGTTTGCCAAGTCACCATTCTTCAAATGGCTAGCCTCCCACAGTTGTATGTCATCAGGTTCTTCTCCGGTCTCTGGGTCTTGCTACATAAAATACAAGTAAAATTCAACATGTAGGTATACATATTGATTGTAGCGCAAAGTAAACGCGTCATTTATACCTTCTCGTAACTAAGTTGGGCGTAGGATTTGGAACCAAGCAAGTGATTTGTCTTTTGTCTTTTTTGATTTTGAGAATTGTTCGTGCTTATTGACTACAATAATTTTAAGAATTAATTCCATGAATAAATGTGAATCAAATAGTTTTTGTACGATGCGAAGCAATTCAAAAGTTAGCTGACCTTGAATCGCTCATACCCAAAATATTCTATTAGGTGCAACCACTCGGGAGTCGGTGCGCCAGTAGGCTTGTTTCGTATACGTTCTTCATCGTTCGAATAACTCTTATAGGTGGCATGCCAAGTCAAGCGCCACCCCTTGTAGTGCTCACCAACAGTTTTCAAAATTTTTCTTGCACTCTCTTGTGTGTCCCCCATGTCCCAGAAATTTTGTACATTGTATAACAAGCTGTTCTAAACATACAAGATGAAGGTTGCAAGAAAAAAATACTTATGTGGGGTGTGACCACACCAACCAGAATGTCTCGTACTATATCTCTCTTGTTATTATCGCCATACTCTGCCCACTTCCTTGCACCGCTGAGGGATGCATGTTTTTGGTAAACATAACCAGATCATCGACAAAGTGCCGCTGATTAATACCAACTACTGCACCCAACCTAGTGGAGAACTGAATTGGTAGCTTCACATGCTCCATTCTACTAACTTGGGATGCATAGCGTATTCTGGCAACCTTAAGTCCTTTAGCCACACTTCTTTCAAACTTATTTTCTCCTGTTACATTTATTCAAACGATAAATGATTAAAGCAAATTACCACCTGACCAAGTTTAGTATCATGTAAAAATAGTGTGAAAAGAAGAAAAGTCTGATGTTCGTACCATCTTCAGGATGAGTGCGGAAAATACGAGTGTGGGACGACCGCGCCCCTGCAGCATTTTGTTCTGTATTACTCCCTCCTAGTTTATCCTAATTGTCATATCATACCAACAAATGAATTAAAAATGAACTAGTTAGGACTGTCTAAACGTTAACTATTTTGATCGGGGGGGGGGGGGGTACATTGTTGACTTCTTTGTAGTTGTTCATGCCCTAAAATGAGCCATCAGGTACACATGTCAGTGGCGTTACTGCACTCATAGTACTGTAGAGGATTTTTAGTCCAGCAGCAAAGCAGGAAAGACTGAGGGGGCGGGCATGCAACTGGCAACGCAAGACTAGACAAAGATAGGGTTCGCCAGTTCTTTCTAACTTTCATCAGCCGGAGCGAGTATCGAAGAGAATTGGTTGCAGTGCAAGTAATGAACGCCAACGGTCACAGGTGGCGAATGCAAGACAGATAAGGCAGGCCATTTGCGAGATTGAAATCCTCTGTAGTACTGCACCTGCAGTAGCTGCCACTGACATGTGGGCCCATGAGACATCGGGTCCACTTGTTAGTGGAAGCTACTGCAGGTGCAGTACTGCATAGTCCCAACTTTCGATGCTTAACAAATCGAGGGCTCGGTCTGGCCGAGATTACCAGGAGCAACTCTCGAGGAGTATTGGTGGCAGGGTGACTAATGGCCAGGGATTTACGGGTGGCGGGGTCATCAATGCACACGAAGGATGGGACGTGGCGATGGGTGAGGGAGACGCGTCAAAGAGGACACTGAAGTGACCAGCAGTAGGGCGTGGGCGCCGGTGCTGGCCGGAGTGGCCGGCGGCGAGAGAGCACGATGTGGAGGCACAAAAAAGTCACGCCATCACACAGGCATATGAACTGTTCACTATAAAGACTAAGAAAGTAGAGTCACAAGGCATGCTAAAACAATTAGTAGAGCCTAGGAAACAATGCAAATGACCTTGATACCCATCATCAATACATTTAAAGGGCAGAACATAGTCTCTCAAAATGCTCCGAATTCAATGCCAAAGGAGTAAAAAACTAACACGCTCTGCCAAAACAAATGGCACGGTAGAGAGGAAGGTAGTAATGTGATGTGATATGGGTAGTTGGAAGCTACAGATAGAGTTGGAGTGGGATATTTGTTAAGCTCCAAAAGTAAAGTTACGCTGGGACGAAAGGAGTATTTCTAGTTTGTATATTTTTACCTGTTGTTGGTTCATGCATCGTAGTACCAGGGAGTGAAGAATATTGGGGTTCCTAAACATCGTGTGCTGCAATATTCTCTGCATACCATCCAAAGGAATTAACGTTTCTAATTTTTTTTTAATTTTGATAGTAAACACATTTATAGTTATACCAGGTGCTTGTTGGCCACCATGAATGCTCGTAGACGACATCACGATTTGATGTCTTGTTCCGAAAGTAAAGAGCATTGTAAGTAGTTATTCCAAATAACAGTGATAACGCCAGATTACATAACCGACGTAGATTTTGGATCAGACGGTGTGGTTTCTATAAACTGACAGTTTTTGTTTTGAACGGAGGAATTAGAAATGAAGGAATAGGAAAAAAACGTACGATCCGAGAAAGCCAAAAGAAATAAAAAAGTGTAAAAACCTTGGAAACTAAAAATCTTAGGAATAAAAATTTGTAAAACAGGAATGAGAGTACAACATTTGGAGTGGTTGATTACATAACCCGTGCGTCATTTACTTCTAAATCCAGAAATTACATACTACCTCCGGTTTTTAATATTTGTCATTCCCGGCCAGGAGTTGAACTAGAAATACACTACCGTAATAAGCTGTGGGAGCAACATTTATTACGAGACAGATGTAGTATATGCTATATATATATATATATCTATATATATATATAACTAAATTCGTGAAACATAAGATAATATTTCTTCTTTGTTAATTTATTTAATCTTTGTATATCAGCATGGATCATGTAGAACTTAACTAGCCCAAAACTGCATGGACCGTGTAGAACCTAGCCAATATATCTCTATAAAAAGACACCATGGATCATGTAGAACTTACCTACCACAAAACTGGAGTCCGACATGTCACAGAGAGGTGTCGGTGACGAAGAGGTTCGGTAGAGCCCGTAAAACTTGGTCGCTCGACGTTGTACCCACAAGTCACCACCACCAAGAGATTTGACGCGTCACTGCGAGATCCATGGGGAAAAAATTTGTAAAAATCATGGGAAATGAAAACATGGGAATTTCTTAGGAATACATGTTTGGAACATAGGACAGAGAGACAACACACTTGGAGCACTGCGAGATCACCGGAAGGGCAGGGCAACGGTGTGTCAGGAATGGAGGCCATTGTTTCCACTTATACTCATCGTGGCTGAAATAGGGTTACAATAGGCGGGACTGAAATTAGAGGCACAAGGAGTGAAAATTGAATTGTCAAAATCTCAATTGTGGCGCGCCAAGAAGAACGAAAAAAATTTCGCGGGCGTGGAGAATTTGACCCTAGCCATGCCCTTGTGCACGCATGCAATTGTGATTAATTACATGTACTGCCGCGTAGATTCTTACACATGGTGCATGTAGCTAGCGTGGTAGAATTCTTCGGACAACTTGGTCGCTTCTTAATTACAGAATGGCCTAGCCACTCGCTCTCTGTGCGACCGCTAGCTCCCCATCATCTTTGTTGCCATGCATGGAGATCAAAATATAAAAGCAGTCATGTGCTAGCTAGTGGGGCATTCCAAAAAATACGAACAAAAATATGAATCGCCAAATGTATGTGTGCTAATGCAAACGACATGCAGATCCAGAACACCCAAGTCCACGAAAGGACGATGGCAAATCCATGGTATAGTAAAAGGTAAACAATCAGCATTCTGTAACATTGATCACAATAAAATGATAACATATAGTATAAACTACTACTAAAAATACATTTTCTCATGCGCCACAAATTTTTGTCAATGTATGAGCTATAGAAAAAAGTAATCTCGTCAATTATGAAATTTTACCGGATTAGTGTTACCTAAGGTTACCTGAATTTTTACCGGATTTCAGTCTTTCAGAGACATGCAATATAAATAGTCCCTAGTTACAAACAAACAGGATATATTTTTTGATACTGCATAGGACACATTGTTCATGAACATAAAAGACATTTTTCATGAACATAGGGACAAGACATATATTAGAATCAAGAAAAAAACACACATAGAAAAAAAAGAGAAAAAACTACTACTAATTCTACTCTACTCGAAGGAGGACTTGCCCACCTCCTCAGCCACCGCCTCTGCATCCGCCAGCGGCACCATCACATCCGATGGTAGTGCCTCCACCTTCGCCTCTGACGCAACTGCCTGCGGCACCACCTCCAACACCAGACTGAACATCCGATCAACGGCGTTCACCAGTTGCTCGCAAAATTCCACCCTAGACTCCTCACCGATCGTCTCGTAGAGCAAGTCGAGACGAGCGACCACAAAGCCTAACCCGAAGATGTACTAGCCGGCGGAGTCCATGCTAGTGTGGTGGGGAAGGATCCCAAGTCCCATACGACGAAAGGAGCGAGATGTATTGTCAAATACATCCTGCACCATTGTGTCGAGCGCGCTTGCTTGCACGTTGGCGGCGAACAGGTCACCGGTAACCTGCTTAAGCTGGCCCTCGAGTTTGGCAATGTGGTCCTTGAAGAGGCAGACAGTCTTATCATAGTCGGCTAGAGGAGGTGCGGGCGCCGCGGGCAGAGACGGCGGCGGAGGAGGTGCGAGTGCTGCCTCCAGTTCCACTAGCATTGGTGGCCTAGAGCGCTTCGGTGCGAGGCTATCCATTTGTGCGGCAACGAAGGTGTGAGGAAAGACCGAGAGGTGGTCGACGGTGGTGCGGCGGAGAAGCAAGAGGCGGATTTTTTAGGCTAAGATCGATGGAGAGGTGCGGTAGAGAAGAAGAGGACAGTGTGCCTTTATGGGTCGTCGTCTAAGCGCGTGAGTAGATATGATCAACTACCTCGAAAACTATGCTTTTGAATCGACGGTTGAGTTACTCCAAACAGCGGTTTGCCTCCTCTCGGTTATCGCAACAGGTCGACACGTCCGATCGGCCAGTTGTTTAATTTGACACACGAAGGGCCCTGGGTATGCAATGGCCGGCCTGGCATACTTTGTAGGTCCGTCCCATGGTGTTCATCACATTTCGTGTGAAAGATTTCAATGAGGCGTGTGGCAATCGACCAAGAGTCCTATTTTTTTAAGGATCCGACTGTTGCCGACTGAGAGTCCATATCGAACCGATGGTAATTTTTGTGATCATATATGATGGTGGACATGAATATAATCCATGTGAAAGCGACTCGCAATCAAGCATGTTTGATCACGTGTTAAGGATTTTTTGGGCCCCCTTGTTGAGAATCATGTTATTTTGATGACATTGATGATCGAATGTGGCGTACGTGTTTTCACAAGTGTGTTCATTTGTTCCTAAAATCAGAACACGTAGCGGTTAGCACCTGCGGCTGTTGTTTCTTCAAAAAACGACACTACTACAAAAAGCATTTTCATTGGTGCCTCGATTTTTATAACACAAACAGTCTATGAAAAAATGCGATTATGATGACAAATGATACAATAATCGCCTGTGATGAACAAACATCACATGCGGATTTTAAAAAACAACCACCTAGGTAAATAAATGATTCTCAAGCGGATATTAATTAAGAACCACTTGTACTCTAACAAACTTCAGAGACGGTTTTTAATTGAACACCGCCTGGGTAAATACATGCTTTTCACGGGCGGTCATTGTTTAGGAACTGTACGCACTGGTTCAAACATCCCAAGTGGTTTTTATTGAAGAACCACATGGGCAAAATTATTGTTTTCATAGGCTGCTTGTTAATTAAGAACCACCTATGATGCTCATATCTCTTGTCAAGCTAATCCCTGCACAGCAAGCTCTTTTAGATGCATGTAACACCCGTGACTCATCATTTGGATTGTTGAAAGCCTCTATTGAAGTCTGACGATTTCTTGGAAGGATTTTCCCATCCATTTAAAATATTTCTTTCCCTCCTTTCCATTTGAAAACCTAGGAAGATGCTCCTTTATCAGTTTTAATGCCTGAATATATTGACTAAAAATTAGTACCTTCCCTCTTAGTGCTTCACACAAGCGAGGAAGCGAACAACTTCAATCACAAATCTTGTTTTTACCCTTTCATAAGAACTGACCTTAATCTTTCAAGCATAGATTTATCAATAAGTGAAGCTTCCTTATCACACATGTTAATGGCAGTAATAAGCGAAGGGTGTGTTGAAGCTAACGAAATCTGAATTGGACTGAAGATAAAGAGATCCTGCATATGAGTGGCAATGTCCAGATTAGACAACGTGTAGCTATGATGGCAACCATCAACAACATGAAAAGTGATGCTAAGGTTATGCTTGCATCGAACAAGGCATGTTGTGAGGGCATAACACTTGTTGGGGCAAGCATAACCACATGCCCCAACAAATGTTATGCACTCACAACATGCCTTGGTTGATGCAAGAATAACCTTGGCATCACTTTTCATGTTGTTGAAGGCTGCCATCATAGCTTCATGCTGTCTAACCCAGACATTGCCACTCATATACAACATCTCTTCATCTTCGGAACCGTTGAGATTTTGTTAGCTTCGACACACCCTTCGCTTGTAACTGCCATTAAAGTGTTTGATGAGGAAGCTTCACTTATTGATAAATCTATGTTTGAAAGGTCAAGGTAAATTCCTACGAAAAGGGTAAAAACTTGTGATTGAAGTTGTTCGCTTCGTCGCTTGTGTGAAGCATTAAGAGAGATGGTATTGATTTTTAATCAATATATTCAGCAACTGGAACTGATAAAGTCGCATCTTTGTAAGTTTTTAAAATGGAGAGAATAGAAAGAAATCCTTCAGGGCTTGTTTGGGTGTACTCAATCTAATTGGATTGAAGTGGATTGGATTGGAAAATGAACTAATTTTCTCATCAATCCACCTCGATCCACTTATATTGTCGTGGATCCACTCCTATCTAAAAAAGCCCTCCATTGAAGCTTTTAACAATCTAAATGATGAGTCTAAGGGATTAGCTTGACAGGAGCTTCAAGAGTTGTGCTTCTAGATGTTATTTGGAACCAAGCTGTTGGAAGGCAAGCCTGATCATCATAGGTCAAAAGAAATTTATATACACATGCGATTTGGTAACTTAAGGAACAAGTGAAGGTGATAAATATGATAGTCAACAAGCTGAAAAGGATCACTTGTCCAAATTAGTCTTCTCTAGGGAAGATGAATTTAATAATGTTCGAAACATGCTATCTAAAGTTGAAATGAAGTATAGTTCTAAGTTCATTTCAGAGGATACAACTATATAAAATATATATCATACATTTTTCCAGCATTTACATCTTCTCGCATATAGGGTTTCAAATCCTTTTTAATTTTTCTCTCTACGCGCTTGATGTTTTCTGGTTTGGTGAAAAGGTACATCTCTTCATATTGATTATATTTCTCTTCATTATCTCCCGAACATAATTTTGCTTTCCAGAAATAACTACATGCATCTTCTCAGTTTTTGAATCTTGTACATAAAAAACTTGTGCAAGACGATCGGCGAGAACCAACGGGTCATCTTTATAACCTACATTGTCTAAGTCTACCAGTGTCAGCCCGTAGTTGTCCACTTTCATACCATCAGGATGTTTGACCTATTGGCACTTAAATACGGGCATTACCATTCTTTCGCCATAATCGAGCTCCCATGTTTCCTCTATGAACCCGAAGTATGTGGTCTTCTGCCCTTGTGGATCATAAGCCTCTATACGAATACCACTATTTTGCGCAGCACTCTTACTGTCTTTTTCCTTAGTGTAAAATGTGTAACCATTGATATCATATGCTTGCCATGATGTCACCAAAGTAGATGGGCCAGAAGCTAACTTCTTCATTGTTGCCTCTTCTATAGAGTTTCCGTATCGTATATTTTTGTCCATTAACCATTTAGTGAAACATTTTATGTGCTCTTTCATGATCCAGACCTCTATGCGGTCTTTGTTTTCTTCACGAAGCTCAATTTGGTGTTCCTCGATGTACGACTCAGCTGTTGCGAGCTGTTGTAGTACACCGAAATATGCATGGTGTACATTCTTGAAATCTTGAACGATAAAAGTTTTCTTACCCACTTTGCCTCTCCCACATAGTCTACCCTCATGTACTGGTATAGGCACACCTATAAGTTTTCCATCTTTGATGTAATTAACGCAACCCTCAAACACTTCTTCTGTAGTGTATCCTTCCATAATTGAACCCTCTAGGTGAGCACAGTTCCGCACATAACCTTTTAATACTCCTAAATATCTCACCAACGGAGACATATGATGTAAATATATTGGCACAATGCGTTTATCTGATCAACAAGATGTATGATTTGGTGTCGTCGGTACTCGGCATATCGGGTACCCTCGCGCACAACCTAGAGCCGCCTAGGTACCTCGCCTCCCAACAGAGTCGGGGTCCTAGGGCGCCACGTGTTCAAGAGACCCGGACCCCTCAGTCTCAATGGGAGGTTCAGGATATCTGCAAGAAATCCAAAGGAGAAGCTCAGCACCCCCTTCGAAGACAAGCTCCCAGGTAACCAAGTGTCCAGTAGGTAAGGACCCCTCCTCCCGTGAGACAAGGCTCCAGAGCTGCCACATGGACAGAGACATCAGACGGGCCACCTCCCGAAATGTGGGCTCCGGCGCTGCCACATGTCCCGCATGGAGTGACCTAATCTCCACCGCGGAGGTGAGCTCCTGGCATCGACACGTGTCCAGGAGGACAAGGCCTAGCCATCCCCACAGAGGTGAGCTCTTGAGGCGCCACGTGGCCCGCAAGGCGGGACCTGGCCTCTGCCGCAGTGGTGAGCTCCTGAGCTAGCATGTGGTTCGCAAGGCGGGACCTGACCTCCCTGCAGAGGTGAGCTCCCGAGCTATCACATAGTCCAGCCACTTGCCCTGGACAGAGGGACGCGGGAGTTAAGATGACGGTGCATGTTGTCCGTGTCATGGATTGAAGATACGGGGCTTCCCCAGACGCATGGCACGGAACACACCTAATGTCAGGTACCGCTGTGACCAATCGCATCACAGTGAAGACGCCGCAAGCCTATCCCACTCCACCAAGTGGGTGGCTTACGACGATAGAGACAGTTGGATGGGACATCCTCTGCCAATGTCAGCAACGGTGCATGGGCAACTGACAACGCAGGCGGCAAGATAGCGAGTCTTGAAGACCACGGTCAGAGCAAGCTTACGGAAGAAGCCTTAGATCTTTAGGATAAGGACCCCACTTGTAAGGCGTCCGACCTTGTCTATAAAAGGCCCGAACCGCCACCATAACATAGGATCCCCCACATCGAACATCACACACACACACACATACCAGCAATACCACTCACCGTGGAGTAGGGTGTTACGCTCCTTGCGGCCCGAACCATGTAAAAACCACTGTCTCATACTTCCATCCGCTAGAACACTTGATGGAAGCCTAAGCCCCGCTGAACAAAGAACCTCCGTGGGCTACTCCTTAGCAGATTCGAGGGAAGTGTCGCTCTAACACTTTGACATTTGGCGCGCCAGGTAGGCTCCTTTTTCCTCAAAAAGTCGTAGTTCTTTCACCACCATGGTGTTCATCAGGCCCGTGGAAGACGGTTTCCGCGGCCAACGTCTGGTGACCAAATCCGTTGCTTGAGCGGCGCTCTCTGGTCCATCACGCTCCCGTGTAGGTACAACTCGCCAGGACGGCACATCGGGACAAAACCCAGCTCAGTCGGCCCCGTCGGCGCCACTCACTCCAAGCCCGTAGAGCGCCCTGGCAGCAGACAGGGCCCTTCTCCACCACCCATCGTCGTTGAACGCTTCCCAGGGAGCGGCTTAGCAGTGGGTCCAAGACAACGACCACTTCGTCGTCACAGCAATCAACTCCCCTAACAGGGGAAGGCGCCTCGTGTCACTATCACGAACGCCGTCCATTGATCGTCAGACCGCAAACTCTTGCTCCTCCAGGCCTACGAGCGTCGGCCGCCTCCCCACGGAGGACCTTAGGGATGAGCATGACTGTCACCAAGCTCAGATGGACGACCGAGTCATCATTGAGCGACAGCGAGAACGGCAACGCAACCTCAATGCCAAATATGGCCCTCAATGAGGCGTCCTCCGTCCAAGGTGAACGGCTGGTAAACCCACCGCCACCTAACCAGGAGCATGTCGGCTCAACAGCTCACCTACAGTACTCGATGCAGCAGGACATGCAGCAACAGTACATGGCGCAGCTGGTGCCATTGCAGCAACGCATGGCACAACCAGTGCCACAACCACAAGTTCCACAGGCGCCGCATGGTGTGCAGTAGAACCCTTTGGGGTATGCTACCCCGTATGCCTCTCCAACGAAACCCATTGGAGGCTCTTTGGCTCCGCATCTCCTCATCGCGACGTGGCCACGCAAATTCCGACCACATATGCCATAGAGGTTCGACGGGAGCATCAACTCGGCCAAGTTCTTGCAGATCTACATCATGACGCTCCTTGCTGTAGGGGCGGATGAGACCATCCTGGCAAACTACTTCCCAGTCGCCCTGACTGGATCAACCCGCCCGTGGCTGATGAACCTACCTAAGGGGTCTATAGCCTCTTGGGATGAGTTGTGCTGGCAGTTCACGGCCAACTTCGGCAGCTCCTACACTCGCCCCAGCATCGAGCCCGACCTCCACGCTGTGCGGCAACAACCCAAGGAGACATTGAGGTCATTCATTCAGTGTTTCTCCTAGGTAAGCAACTACATCCCCAACATCCCGAATGCCTCTGTCATAGTGGCATTACACTAGGGAGTTTGTGACTGTAAGATGCTCGAGAAGTTAGCCATGCACAACGTGCAAGACGTCTTCGAGCCCTTCTCCATCGCCGACCGGTGCGCCAGGGCAGCAGAAGGCCATGACTGGCACGCTCAGCCTGCCCCCGGGGCGCGCTGGGCCGACCATACCAGAGAAGGAGCCGCTACCCCTGGTAGCGCCAAAAAGAAGAACAAGAACCGGGGTAGCGGCCAGAACAAGCTGCTGCATGGGCCTACCATCACGACAGGCCGCGACCGGAGGTGGTAAACCCCTGCGCTCGGATAGGCGCCCATGTCAGCCAGCTGCCACTGGTGAAGGCGCCGAGCCCTGCCCGGTGCACAAAACTCGCAATGACAACGCGGGCGAGTGCCGGGTGATAAAGATATGCGTTGAATTCTACCAGGAGCGAGCGCAGTAGTGCCCAGATGGCGCCCCGTTCCGACAGCGGGAGGGCAAGCAGAAGGTCGACCCCAAGGTTGACGATGATGAGGAGATGGAGTACCAGAAGCAAGAGCAGGCCATCAAAGTGGTCCACCAAGATGAGTACTCCGACGCCAGTGCCGGCCATGAGTGTTGCAACACCCTCCACGTCATCTTTAGAGGGTCTTGGGATCCCGCGTCCCAGAATGCAGTCAGGACCCTTTGTTGTGCAGTGGCTTCGATAGCCTGTGTACCCACTCCGGCGCGGCACCACCGCTAGATGGAGACAACAATTAGCTTCGATGCCTCTGAGTGCCCCAAGAACATGGCTGGGGCAGGGGTTCTACCCCTTCTAGTCGCCCCCACCATAGCCAACGTCAAGCTCCAATACGTCTTGATAGGTTGCGGGGCCAGCCTCAACCTCCTCAGCCGTGCAGCCTTCGAGCAACTGCAGATCCCGGTGTCGAGCCCATTCTTCGGGGTGGGACCAAGGAGCATCATCCCATACGGCAACATCTATCTCTGGGTGACCTTCAGGACACCCGACAACTATAGGACGGAGAGCATCCTCTTCGACGTCGCTAATGTCAGCCTCCCCTTCAACGCCATCATTACCAGGCCAGACCTGTACCAATTCATGGTGCTAGCCCACTATGGCTACTTCACCCGGAAGATGCCAATCCCCTACAGTGTTCTCAAGATGCCCGGAGACTGCACCGCCGCGGTGTTAGCCTTGGTGCAGCTCCAAGCCCTCTTAGCAGACCTGACACCCACCCCGAGCAGCGCTGGATCAAGTTAGCCTCTGTCGGCCTTACGTCAGTGTGGAGCACCCGTTGCGCTCCGACTGTAGCCCTCTGGCTGCACCGACGTCCCCATCAAAGCTGTGAAGCTCAGTCCCAGCACTGCTCATACCACCAGCAAGACTAGCGGCAAGGGTAGGAAGTAGGGACGCTCGCTCATAGCCCCTCTGGTATCTGACGATAGCAAGGTTGCACCACAACCTTCACAACTGCATTAGAGCCTTGGGCACCGCAATTGTAAATAGTAAGATTAGTAGACAGTGTAAAGGTCTTCGTAGGGCTTAGGAACAGCACTAAGGACAACTGAGCACTGGGAGGGTTAGGTCCAGAGTCTGCAGTCAGCTTAGCCTGGTTCCAAACCCTAAGACTGTACGACCTGCCTCCCTCATCATCCGGAAGCAAGCCGTTGCCCTCTTTTGGAAAAGCTTGACTCCCC
This sequence comes from Tuctoria greenei, assembly GCA_036927565.1. NCBI lineage: Eukaryota > Viridiplantae > Streptophyta > Magnoliopsida > Poales > Poaceae > Tuctoria > Tuctoria greenei. The sequence goes on along the minus strand of JAYESD010000003.1, from coordinate 183,957,383 downwards.
CTACGAAGTCCGATAAAAAAAGAATCACTGTTTTACTTAATGCTTTCTTAAAAAAACATTGTTCATTTAATTACGCATTAATTTTATGATCATACCGTATTAGCCTTGTTTCTTGTATGTTATCCTCATATACACGGTTGTATGCTCTGTAAGTCACCGCAACTGAAGTTATGCAGTCCAGCTACAGGCTGGTTCACTTGAGGTACCTGCAGAGTGTGAGGGGTTCTTCCGGCTGCTCTCGTCATTAGGGTCCCATGGCGACAGAAGGCTTGCCAGGAAAGGTTTGTGCCGAGCAGGAGGCCCAGGGTGTGTAAATTGCTTATCCTGGTCCTACACTGTAAGCATACACACCCTGCCTCCCAGCGCTACAGCTGAGTACTTGAACCAGAAAGCTCACACTCTAAAGACGGCAGCAGCGGGACCACAGAGCACCAATGCATCAAATTACCCAAGCCTCGTGCGTCAGTCCAGGAATGTAAGACATGAAAGAGCTAAGGAGAGGAATAGGTATGACCAACGATCGAGACTAGTCCCCCCCTCTTTCTATGTGATGGACAAACCGCTAGAGAATCCAGATCCGGCACCCCAAAGGGGCCTGCCATCGACATCTCAATGATGATGGTAGACAACGCAGGAGCATCCAGCTATGGCACAACCAAGGGGACTGCCATCGACGTCTCAACGACGATGGTGGATGACGCTGGAGCACCCAGCTTGGGAACCTCGCAAGTGGCCCGCTGTCGACATCCCAGCACGTCAACGACAGCACCAAGCGCTGATAAGTGGGTAAACTCTCCACCCCCGCTCTTGTTGCTAACAAGGTTCTTTTGCGATAGCCTGTACACCAGGGGTCTGCCGTCGACGACTATAGACGATGGTCGACAACGCCGGAGGATCCAGCTTCGGCACCCTCCAAGGGGCCTGCCGTCATCGACTCCACGATGATGGTGGACGACGCCGGAGCATCAAGCTGTGGCACCTCCCAATGGGCTTGCCGTCGATGACTCTATGATGGTGGTGGGTGACGCCGGAGCACCAAGCTCCGACACCTCCCGAGGGGCCTGCCTTCAACGTCTCAACGACGATGGTGGGTGACGTTGGAACATACAGATCCAGCACTTCCTAAGGGGTCTGCCGTCGACATCCCAAAATGTCAACGTCAGCACCAAGCATGGATAAGTGAGTAAACTCTCCCGCCCTGCACTTGTTGCTAACAGGGTTCTCTTGAGATAGCCTGTACACCAGGGGCCTGCCGTCGACGACTCTACAATGATGGTGGACGACGGCGGAGCATCCAGCTCTGGCACCTCCCAAGGGGCCTGCTGTCAATGTCAACGACGGTGGTGGGTGATGCCGCTGCGTCCATCTACGGTGCCTCCCAATGGGCCTGCCATCGGCGTGTCCACGATGGTGGTGGGTGACGCCGGGGCATCCACCTCCAGCACCTACCAAGGGGCCTGCTGTCAACATCTCCACGACGGTAGTGGGCGACACCATAGCGTCCAGCTCTGGCGCTTCACAAGGGGCCTGCCGTCGACGTCCCAGAACATCAACGATAGCACCAAGCGCAGAGAACCTGTATACAATGGGCCTGCCATCGACGACTCTACGATGATGGTATATGACGCCGGAGCATCCAGCTCCAACACCCCCAAAGGGGCCTCCCGTCGACGTCTCAATGACGATTGTAGGCGATGCTAGAGCACCCAGCTCCAGCACCTCCCAAGGGGCCTGCCGTCAACGTCTCTACGACGATGGTGGACGACGCCAGAGCATCTAGCTCTCGCACCCCCAAGGGGCCTGCCATCGACATCTCAACAAAGATGGTGGGCGACGCTGGAGCACCCAACTCCTGCACCTCCCAAGGGGCTTGACGTCGACGTCTCCACAATGATGGTGGGCCACGCCGGGGCGTCCAGCTTCGGCACTTTGCAAGGGGCATGCCATCGACATCCCAGAATATCAACGACAGCACCAAGCACGAATAAGTGAGTAAACTCTCCTACCCCGCACTTGTTGCTAACAGGGTTCTCTTGTGATAGCTTGTACACCAGGGGCCTTCCGTCGATGACTCTACAACGATGGTGGACGACGTCGGATCATCCAGCTCCAACACCCCCAAGTGGCCTGTCGTCGACGTCTCAACGACGATTGTGGGCGACGCTGGAGCACCCAACTCTGGAACCTCCCAATGGGCCTGCCATTAACGTCTCCACGACGGTGGTGGGTGACACTGGAGCGTCCAGCTCTGGAACTTTGCATGGGGCCTGCCACCGACGTCCTAAAACATCAACAACAGCACCAAGCGCGGATAAGTGAGTAAACTCTCCTGCCGCGCACTTGTTTCTAATAGGGTTCTCTTGCGATAGCCTGTACACCAGGGGCCTGCCGTCGATGACTCTACAACGATGGTGGACGACGCCGAAGCTTCCAGCTCTGGCACCTCACAAGGGGCCTGCCGTTGACATCTCCACGATAGTGGTGGGCGACGCCGGAGCGTCCAACTCTGGCATTTGGTGGCGTTACGACACTCTAGCTACCCCGCTCTGCCGGGGGCACGTTGTGGACCTCCTGCAAATCAAATGGTAGATGTGTCCAACCAACTAACCACATCTACCAAGGGTCCTCTAAGGGGGTTCCATAGGTAGGATGTCAATGGGAAACATCTCAGCCATATCAATGGTGGAACCGTTGGTCCTTAAAAGCTAACGGGCTCGACAAAGGTTCTGCAAACCCTTATGCAACTAAAGATTCAGAGCAATCGTTGAGCAGCATAAAGACAAGCCAAGAAGCCAAACACATTATATTCATTAAGAATATTTACAAAGGGGCGAACCCCGGATACAAAGTCGTGCTGCTAGCCTCAGTCCCTGGCGACTTGCGCGAGGACATGTTTTGCAGCATTCTTGACCTCTGCCACTGCTGACTCCTCGCGCTCTTCAACAGGACCTTCAAAAACTGGCCATAGTGGCAGATCATGGTACCAGCTCCGGTAGCGCACCAGAACATGGGTTTCCACCGTCTCTGCCACTGCCCTACCTTCAGATTCCAAGCACTGAGCCAGCTGACGCTCCTGAAGATCGAGCTCCCGGGCACGGCTCTCCATAGAGCACTCCAGGGCTTGGATGTCGAGATCGCGCAGGAGAAGATCCTGACGCTCAGCTGAATGCTACGCCTGATCCCGCAACAAGTCCCTCTGCCAGAGCTCAAGATATTAAAGGCGGGAGTGCAGCCTGTCCCGATCAGCCTCAACCCAAGCCATCTTTGCCTGGGCTATCAACTCCTGCTAGGCTACTACAGCCTCCCTCTTGATAACGACGGATTCTTGGAGACTTAAGGACTCTCGGCCTTATTCAAGAGCACGAAGGCGGGCGTCAGACTCGTCATTGGCTACCTTGGCGTCGACTAGAATCTTTTGGGACAGGGCATCTGTGGCACCCACAAAGTGCTTCCTCACCTCCACCTCCTTGCTCTCCTTTAGATACTTCGCATTTTCCTTGGGGATCCTAGACCCTAGAAGATCCTCCCAGCCTCGGAGGCGCTCGCCCTCAGCACGCAGCTTCTCCCACTCCACAGCAAGAGCCTCATGCACACGGCGTAGATTGGATTGCACCTGAAGGATGCTGGACTTCGTCAAGTCTATAACATGGGATAGGCGTTCTGGCTGCACACGAAGTCAGGGAAGGCTGTCCGGTGATCATCTCAGGGACCTCTTCCTCCCGTAGGGGTGAAGGCGAGGCCACCAGTACCGGACATCTTTCCACTGGAGATTGAGCAGAAGTTGTGGTGCCAACTGAAGCAGCAACGCCACCATCGCTCAAGGAGTCGCCCGCTGATTTAGCAGCGGTGGAGGCCGGGCCTTCAGGCCCCGGAGCTGACTCCGACACTGACTCTGCCACGACGGCTAGAGGTGCCTCTGCCATGATGGTCGGAGGTGCCTCTGGCGCGACGGCTGGAGGTACCTCCCACGCGATAGCTGGAGATGCACCCGGAGATGCTTCACTACTCGCGCCGGCACACACGCCGGAGCAGCGCTCCCCTGGACAAGCTTGCCGGGGTGCCCCGCCGGCACAACCGTAGCCTCCAAAGCCGCCTTAGAAGCGCTTCTGGGCACTACCCCTGTCGGTGAGGGCCTCACAACAGCTTCTGTAGCACTGCAAATCAAGAACAAGCCCTGAATAATCAACAAAGGTAAGCGAGATAATAGAGCAAGTGTTGGTAAGAATGCCTTACCGACGTCCCCAAAAGCTGCAGCGAGCCTCCACTTTTGGCATAACAGTCGAGGTCATCCCAGCTAGGCCTCCACCAAAACCACCAGCAACACCGCCACCCTGTGTCGGTGTGCCTCCACCAACTCCAACGTAGCCACTGCTGGAGCCTCCCGAGCTGCCAAAGAAGTCGGATCGCGACCTTTTTGCTTGAGGCTCCATAAGTATGATGATGTCGGAGCCCCCTGTGGCACCCTGGACCGCTGGCGATGGAGATGCTAAATGGCGTGCGGACTGCCGATGTCGGTGGAGCCGCCGTTTGATGGACCGAGCCTCCCCTCGAAGAACTGCTGACGCCCAATACTGAAGAGGGGCGCGCTGGGGGACGTTGACTTGGAGCGAAGGACACCTGCGGTGGTGCCCTTGGTGACAACCTAGGGCGTTTCTCCTTCACGACCTCGACCCCTAGGGCCTTCCCCTTGCCCGTGTTGGGGACCGGTGCCTTCCCCTTCCCTGCGTCAGGGACCGGCGCCTTGCCTTTCCATCTGATGGTAGGTGCCTCCTCCGCCTTGGAACCTTCAGGGCCCAAAAAAGGTGTGGACTCCTCCGAAGAGTCGACGATGGCCAAGCCCCAACTCTCATCACCAACCTGACGATGCGCGAGACCGATGATGTCCGGGTTTGGAATCTCCTTCGGAACCTTCGTCCGATGGTCCCGATCCTTGCAATGCAGTGGGCAGGCCCGCGGGAAGTTGAAGACGTCATCTGACAGCAGGTCACCACACGCCTTGGACATTGCCTCGAGCACCTCTTTCAGGGTTGTCTCTGTGTCGTGACCCCAAACCAGTCGAGTGCCATCCTGTAGCCCAAAGTAGAGCCATGCAGGACGACAACGATGCTGAAGGGAGGCCAGGCGTCAACGGACGAAGTCGCTATCACCTTCAACTCCTATAGACCATGATCCGCCAGGAATTGGATCCTCTCCATCACAGGGGTGTAGTCTTCCTCCAACTCCGGTCGCTCCTCCCAGGTCTCCTAACTGATCATCGCCCATCCGGCGGGCATAATAAGGCGGTTGTGGGCGTTGACTTGTTAGATCACCCAACTCTTCCTCCAATAAGCTCACTTTGCCGAAGAGAGTGGTGTGATGTACTTGAAGGGGTTGTTGGCCCAATGCTGGAAGCAGTAACCGTCGAGGAAGTTGGATTTGATCTTCTTCCCAATCAGCCTCAGCACCAAGAACTGTCAGAACACTAGTACGCTCGGATACACCCCGATGAACATTTTACAGGAATGTGAGGACACCGCCGCCACAACCAGAGAGTTCGGTAACATGTGATAAAGCTGAAGCCCAAGGACTTCAAGGAGTGTAACCAGGGAAGAGGAAACAGGAGGGACGAACCCAAAGTATGCGTACGCGTGGAAGAAGATGATCTCCTTTTCCCCAAACTCTAGTGGCAAGGAGGCAGGACGGATAAGATCCCGTCGCTCCTTGTCCTCCCAGCCAAAAAGCCACCTCACGGGTGGGACATACTCCATCCGAGAAGGAGGAAGGGTTGAGTCCATTGGAGCAGGGGTCGAGAACCTCAAGGGGGGTAGACGCTCAAGGTGGAATACGAAGGCTCGATTGCTTGAGGCGTGCGGAAGGAAGGAACCTCCATTGTTCACAAAGTTACCCCTTTTAAGCACCCTATTGGCGTTTGGGCGCACCGTGCAAATTTGAGCGGGCTCTGAATCGAAGGCTCGAACCACGATGTCCATGACAAATGGGCCCAGGTCCCCCGTCAGGAAATCCGGCCCGGGCAGTTCTCCGCCTAAGAAGGCAAACCGACGGTTCCCATAAAGACGGAAGTGAAGCAGCAAAAGTGCAGCAGGCGCCTTGGGAACCATCGCGATAATGTCGCACCAAGCAAAGATCCTGTCGCCACGACCCCTCAACTAGAGAAGACGCGTGGTCACAGCAGCAGAGGCGCACATCTCTTCAACTGATCAAGAAAATTAAAAGGTCGCGTGGGAAAGCATGATAAGGGCTCCATCCTCGGGCTCGTCGGCTCCCCCCAAGAAGTACCCAGGGCCACTCTCAGTACCCGGCATACCAGGTACCCTCGCGCACAAGCTAGAGCTGTCTAGGTACCTCGCCTCCCATCAGAGGCAGGGTCCTAGGGCGCCACATGTTCAAGAGATCCGGACCCATCAGTCTTAGATAGGAGGTCCAGGATATCCGCAAGAAACCCAAAGGAGAAGCTCAACACCCACTGTAAAATCCCATTTAATTCTAAATATGAAATTCAGTTGTCAGTTAAATTCAAATTTAATTGGGTTCAAGATATGGTCATGTGCATAAACTTGAACCTATTCAATTCTTTCTTCTTCTCATGTTTAAAATTTTATTAACATGAGAAACATACTTCACCAACAATCTTAGAATAATTCAAATATCATCTCTGCAAAAATTTTGGAAAATTTGAATGAGGTTTGCTTGGGCAAATCAATTTATAGTACCTCATATACTCAAATAATCAAAATAGAATATAGCTACTGTATACACATGCCCTGTAAAAAATATTCAAATCTAAGGCTATAAATTTTTCTATGGTCTTATAAAGTTACAAATAAGCTTCTTGAAAAGATTCATGAATTTTGCAATCCATTTGCTATTTTATTTGAGACGCTCAACGAATATGAGTCAAGTTTAAATTCAAATTCAAAATCTCGTCCAAATTTACTTGAACATAAAGATCTGAACACACCATTATGTTCAGCGCGTTTTTCTTAACATATCCATGAAGTTTCATGATTTTTGGAGTTCATTTACTATTTTAAAATGAATTACTAAGTGGCCAGTGGCTGTAAGGCTGACTGGTGGGGCCCACCAGTCAGCAGCTCACGTGCAGCCGCATTCCAGCGCGCGCTGCGCGCGCCACCGCGACGGCACGCACCTGCACGACGGCATGAGCTGTTCCTCCTCCAGATCCCTACAAATATCACTCCCTGCTCCTCCTTATCACTCCCCCGGTTGATCTTTCTTCCTTCGTCACGCTGAGCCAACGCTCTGCTCCAATTCGCTCCCGTGCGCCGTTTCCGACCGCCGGCGCCGCGCGTCCATTGCCGGCCTACTGGAAGCCTCTCGTGCCAACCTTTCTACAGCAACGTGATGCGTCACCCTCTCCTCTATCGACCTGTGAAACTTCGGTGATGTTTCCTAAACCATCGACGGTGATTTTGCAGTTCCGCCGGTGGACCTCGGGAAGGACTCATCGTCACCTCTCTGTTCCACCGTCGCGCCCCCGACTCAGGCCACCTCAGCTCTCAACCACAATTGCAAAGTGGTGCGCCTGGACACGCTCTGCATGACGGTGAAAGCCGTTCCTCATTTACGTGAGTATTGAGCAACTTATCCAAGTTTTAATCTCGGCCGATGCATATGAGCTCATTAGGTTTCCATTTCAATTCAGTCTGCACACATAATTATTTTTCACATTTGCTTGAGGATAGTTTCTTAATTTCCTTGCACACCCTCTCGAACTAGAATCATAAAAAATGATCAACCCTAGCTCCAGAATTATGAGTTTTTCCTTCCGCCATTACGAAACCGCCCCTGTCGCCGTCGACGGTTGTTTGCCTGCCATTACACGAAGATTTCACCTCCCTATCACTTCCATCATGGTTCCATGATACTTCCCTAACTTTTTCCGAAGGTTTTAAGCCATGGGGCGACGGTTCCGACACGTCCGGAACCCTAGCTGCCGCCGCCGAGGCGCCGCCGTTTCCGGTCATCGGCAAGCTTCACTGACCCCACCATCGTGCTCAGCGCATGATTTTAGGGTTGGGTGCCCAAGACTAGGCGTGGCGGTGGCCAGGAAATTGGTTCCGGCAAGGCTCGCCGGAGCATGTCGCCGCTGTAGCCCCGCGCGCCGTCCGCGTCAAGATGTTGACGATGGCACCGCGGGCCCCGCGTGTCAGCGTCTGTTAGTCCCCCGTCGGATCAGGTGTGGCCACGAGATTTGTTGCGGCTACGCGGTTTTTATCTGTGGTTCCAGTGTGGTTTGAATGCCACTGGTCCATTTTAAAACTGTGGGGCCCACTGTTTAGATCAAATTTTCCCCTGAGAATTTAATTCCAGATTTGGCTCCATCTTAGAAAATCCATAACTCTCTGTAGATTGCTCCAAAAATCTTCAAACAAATTTTGTTAGAAAGCCCTTGGGCTCTAGTTTCTGTTAGAACCAAATAGGTTTTGTGAAACTTAATTTTAAATTCTGTAGAAAACAATATTCCAAAATACAAATACAAATTTTCCAGATGAACTTTCCACTGGAAAAATCCCCAAAATTCACCTAAAATACACTGTCTTATTCTTGATAACCAGAAGCAGTTTGGAAGCCATTGCACCTGTATAACCCTCTGTATAGTTCAATAACCTTTTTCAGTCATTGAATTATTACAGATGTTCAGTTGCTTTATCATGTCCCAAATTTGGACTGAACCCTCCTTTAGTCATACACTAGCCCCTATAAAAATTTAGGATTTAATTGATTCGTCTCCTGGTCCTAATTCAGTTGCCAACCAAATGCTAATTGAAAAGCTAAAATTTAGTTATAAAATAATTCCAGAAATTCTGGAATTTAATATCTCCTTGAAATTCAATATCTCCTTCACCAAGGCTTAGAAATTTATGAAAATAATTTTGCTAGAACCAGGACAATATCCTCTATCATGATTATCAACTGGTAGCTATGTTCAATCTACAGTTTCTTCTCTAAAATTCTTGGAAGTTTATTGCTTACCATAATTTTAGAGACAACAAACTACTTTGATCATCTCCTGTTCTTTGCAAGAGTATTCCTTGTAGTCCCTAACATCTACCATAAAAATCCCAAAGCCAAAAAAGATCATTCACTCACTATAACCATAGTTAGAAGCTTATGAACTATATATACATTATAATTTACTAGCATTCATATATGCATGTCATGTAGTGATCGATATTGCCGAGAAGTGTCGCTTGGAGGAGAAGGCCAGGGTGTCCACTTGAAGTACTTGGTGGAGTCTTCAGAGAAGGACCACTAACAATTGACATTTAATCGAGTCGCAAACTAAGGCAAGCCCCGGTTTGCATTTAAGAGCTTTTCAAAGTATTTTAGTTTTATTCATTTACGTCTTCAGTTGATATTGTGCATTACGTATAAGGTGTTTGATACTCCACTTGCATATCCACAATCCTATGGGATATTTGGAAAGGTTTACAGCTTGACGTGTAGAACTACCAATGCTAATGTTGTAGATATAACAGTAGAAGTCGAGTGGTTGGAATCTACTCGCGGGATAGGAATAACAATTTGTATGAGGGTGAAAGATGAAACAATGGCGTATGAAATGAGTACGAGATTGGGCAGGGGGAATAGGAGTCGACGAGATGGAGTCTCGGGCGCATAGTCCTGCCTGTGTCGCTTGAGGATCGTGCCGTATGCGGCACCATTGGGCAAGCTTGAACTGTACCGGTTGCATAATGGGATATGGGCCCAATAAGCTGATGTAACTCCAGACTGTAGTGTGGAGACTCCTCGGTTGTCCTTGAATGGAGATGCAAAGGCATAAAGGTGTAAATCTTCTAGCAGGCAACTTCAACGTGTCCGTGCGGGGGACCTTTTTGCTCCGGATGAAGAGGTTTGTCGACATTGGGGTCTTGGGTGAAAGGTGGCCATGTATAATGCGGGGAGGTGAGAACGTAGGTGTCTCCCACGCGGGTGTGCATGTTCTCCCACGCGGGTGTGCGTGTCGTGCAGTCCACGTGTGTCCTGATTGCAATCACTGTCCCTCGTGGTTATTTGAGTACCACTTGTCTGTCGCTGTCGTGACGTAGTAAATACTAAAGAAGCCAGAAGAATATGTTGTATTGAATTATAATTGCTTTGCAACCTTGTGTGACTTAGAGATAGCAAAATTAAAGTTTACAGTTTCCCCATACTTTAGCTGTAATAGCATTATGTGATTTGGGCATGTCATATCATCGGCAAAGCGTTTCTTGTTTGATCGTGGAGTCTATGATTTGCCGTGCTTGAAGAATGTCATTTGCTACTTAAAACATGATTATAAGGATCCACTTGTAGGCAAGTCTGTTTATGCTATTCCTTACCTATGCTTAGTATTCACCCCTACATATGTCTAGTGAGACGGGTTAGTCTTGCTGAGCCTTATGCTCACGTTTGCGCTTTAACGATTTTTGAAGGTATTAATTTTATTTCTGCGATTCAGGTTGTACATGAGATCTCGAAGTGTCGAGATAAATCTCATTTGAACCACGCCGCCGCTGAATGTTCTTTGTGTTGCTAGTGAGAAGCGTCCTAGGGCATGGACGTCTTCTCTCCTGCTTAATTAGGTGAGATTATGAGTATGTATTTTCCGCTGCGTGTGTACCCCTGTTGTACACTCTTCTGTAAAATCTTCTTATTATGAAATGAAAAATTTATATGTTTTGGTATCCTTTTCGTGTGTGCTGTTAGGTGCCACATCGCACGGCACCACCCAATGAGATCCTTGGACGTCGGGACCACGGTCCCCACACCCCCTTCAGAGATGAGCCCCTAGGTAACCACGTGTCCAGCATGTAAGGACCCCTCCTCCCTATGAGACAGGCCTCCAGAGCTCCCACGTGGACAGAGAAATCAGACAGGCCACCTCCCGAAATGGTGGGCTCTGGCGCTACCACGTGTCCCGCATGGCGGGACCTAATCTCCGCCGCGGAGGTGAGATCCTGGCACTGACACGTGTCCAGGAGGACGAGGCCTATCCATCCCTGCAGAGGTGAGCTCCCAAGCCACCACGTGGCCCGCAAGGCGGGACCTGACCTCCGCCGCAGAGGTGAGCTCCCGAGCTGCCACGTGGTTTGCAAGGCGCGACCTAACCTCCCCAGTAGAGGTGAGCTCTCGAGCTGTCACAAAGTCCAGCCACTTCCCTTGGACGGAGGGACGCGGGAGTTAAGCGGATGGTGCACCTTGTCCCTGTCAAGGATTGAAGATACGCGGCTTCCCGAGACACATGGCATGGCACACGCCTTATATCAGGTATCGCTGCGACCAATCACATCACAATGAAGATGTCGCAGGTCTATCCCACTCCGCCAAGTGGGTAGCCTACGATGATAGAGACATTTGGCCGGGACATCCCCTACCAATGTTAGCAACAACGCATGAGCTACTGATGCGCAAATGGCAAGACGGCAAGTCTTGAAGACCACAGTCAGAGAAAGCTTATGGAAGAAGCCTTAGATCTTTAGGATAAGATCACCCCGGGACCACCCATTGGGCCCCGGGACCCCAATTGTAAGGCATCTGACCTTATCTATAAAAGGCTCGGACCGCCACCATTACAGAGGATCCCCCACATCGAACATCACACACACACACATAACAGCAATACCACTCACCGTGGAGTAGGGTGTTACGCTCCATGCGGCCCGAACCACGTAAAAACCACAGTCTCATACTTCCATCTGCTGGAACACTTGATTGAGGCCCAAGCCTTGCCGAACAAAGAACCTTCGCGGGTTGCTCCTTGGCAGATCCGGGTGAATTGTCACTCTAACACTTCGACAGGTGTACTTGCATATCAAAAAAGGATGGTGGGAAACACATCTCAATCTTTTATATGCTATGGTTTGATGACCCTTATTGCAATGGCAAGGAACACTGTCATGATAATGTGACAGTCGTGGGAATTATAGCCGAAAAAAGACAAGTCTTTCATCGAGACTAGTCTGTGGATATTGGATGAGAAACTCGAGGGTACTTTGATCCCACGCAAGCATTCACAAATTGCCTTTTTCTCTTGTAGTGTCAAGTGGTAGCTGGCTAAGGGAAGGTAATGCTTCCCGTTCGCCTTTTCTACTGGATGAAGCTCTAGTCTCATATCAATATTTACTAGGTCCATACGAGAATTTGATCCGTCCTTTGTTTTCCTCGGTATGTTCGGCAAGGTCCCAATGATGCTGTCAAATACATTATTTGTATCGTGCATCAGATCAATACTATGGCAAAATTCCAGATTGTTCCAATACGGAAGATACTTGAAAAATTGATTGTTTCTTAAAAGTTATGTCAGTTTTATCACCCGAAGATGTACTTTTCTTTCTCTTTGTTCCTTTACATTTTTGCCCTTACCGAAAGCAATATGAATGTTCTTGACCATTTCGAACACGAGTTTTCCACTGTATGGTTTTGGTGCAATATCTTTTTCAATTTTGTTATCAAATTATTCTTTCATCTTCCTTTACTTGTGTGTATCTGCCAAGAACCGCTGATGTCTCATGTACACTGTCTTTCTAGATGAAGTGAGGTATAGAAATCCAATTCTATCCACACACCTTGCACAACCATTCTACCCTTTCATTTGTACCGATAATGTAAACAGTGCAGGATAATCATGCACGGTAACAAATATCATTGCTCTTAGTGTGAAATACTTCTGATTGTACTCATCCCATGTACATACCCATTCATTCCACAATTTTGCCATATCTTCCATTAAAGGTTCCAAGAACACATCAATTTCGATGCTGGGTTGTTTCATACCTTGGATAAGAACAGATAACAGATATTTTTCCTTTTGTGACACAACTACATCGGTAGGTTGTACATTGTTAATACCACTGGCCATGTGTTGTGTATGCTCCGTTTTCACCAAATGGATTCATTCTGTCTATACTCAAGGAAAAACTTACATTTCTGATTTTTTTTGCAAATTCTGGATATTGAATATCAAATTTTTCCACTGTGTTGCATAACCAGAGTGTCGAATATCTTTTTCATTCTTATTGCACTGCTCGGAATTCCAACGCATAAGTTCAGCCTCCCTAGGGTTTGAGAACAAATGCTTTAAGCGATCAATTAGTGGAAGGTACCACATCATCAAGGTAGGAATTTTTCTCTTATGCTTCCCGTCTACATCATCAGAAGTATCATCATCGTCAGATTTAGGGCCAATAATAAACTTCTTATTCTTCTTAGAGTTGTTCATGTGGGTAACATACTAGTGATTGTAGTCCTTCTTGTATCTACTGACACTATAGATGAGGCATCTAGTTGCGAGCTCATGCTCTTTGCGATACAAAATACAATGGTTTACACAAGTGTGTATTTTTGTCACACCTAGTGCCGTTGAGCAAAGAAGTTTCTTCGCTTTGTAAGTGCTTCTGGGCAGTTTATCTGGGATTGGAAGAATTTCTGCCAAAAGATTCAAAAGATCAGAGAGACTACAATCGGACCATCCATGTGTGGCTTTAAAATTTAGTAGTTCTAGGACTGCACACAATGTAGTAAACTCTTTGTCACAACTGTTTGATTCATATAAAAGCTCCGTTGCTGCATTCTACAATGTCTCCATTTTACATAAACCTTTACTTGCTCCCATATAAGTCAATACACATGGTTAAATGTGACGCGACATCTCCTCACAATCGAACTCATCATCATCATCACCATCTCTATTGTCACTACCATCGTCCATATGAACATTATCGTCATCAAAACCTCTCTCATCATATTTATCCACTTCATGTGTATCTAACTCACCATGCTCTGTCCATATTGTGTTGTTTTTTTAAACCTCTTTTCACACAATGAGATTGGGTTACTATAGTATCTATCTAAGCAATCTTATTTTCACAGTCGATACATGGACATAATATGTCATCTATCTTTTGCGACTTCGCATGTCTCTTGGATGCTTCAATAAAATTTGCAACGTTATGAATGTACATGCACTACAGGAATCCGAAATATTTTCGTCGGCCTAATACCCACGAAAATACGTACAAAACCGACAAAAATACACATTTTCGTGGGTCGGAGTCGTATTTTCGTGGGTACAGAGCCGTCGAAGGTACGATGTCGAAATTACATTTATTTTCGTCGGGCACCCACGAAATTACACACATCTTCGTCGGCCAGAAGGCACCCACGAAATTAAATATATTTTCGACGGTTACTTTAGAAGCCGTCGAAACCTGTATTTTCTTCGGCTTTATACAAAACCCATGAAAATAGTGTGGCAGTTTTTTCGTCGGTTTTTAAATTACACACGAAAATATTTTGGATATATTTTCGTCGGTTTTTACGTAGCACACGAAAATATTTTGCTTGTATTTTCGTCGGCCCGTTATTACCCACGAAAATAAGTGTTTCAGCATTGCCAAAATCAGACTGCATACAACCTGGTATACAGCCGAAATCAGTCCACACATATACAGTTTATTCATTCATTCACAACCAGTAAATACACAATTTCATACAAGCAAACTGACATCCATTTGACAAGCAAACTGACATCAAGTCATTATCATTCACAAACTAGTTCACATCCCTCTTGGTTCAAATTTGTTCACATTGCATAGTTTACATCCATATTGGTTCAAATTTGTCCACATTACATAATTCAAATCTACATTACATAATTGATAAAACAGTTATGCAGCTCTCGCAAGTCTCTGCATCAAAATCCAAATCAGGAGTACTAAGTTCATCTACCTGTTACAGAAAATAAACATATAGCTTATTAATAGTCTGAAACAATATAGCAAAGAACAGTAGCAATTCAATGAAAAAAAACAGTAGCAATTCATCCACCCTTGGATGCAGTAGCAAAGACAGTAGCAATTCAATGGAAAACTGATCATTCTAAAGTCTGAATTTCAAAAGGATGATAGTCTAAAAAACTAATCAGAAACAATTTAATGGAAAACAGTAGCAATTACTTATTACTGATATCAACTGAGCAAAAATAGTGAATTAGCTGATCAACTGCAATTACTTATTACTGATAGCCTTTATGTAGGCATCTCTGGCTGATGAGATTACTGATCAACTGCAATTTTTGTGCAGCATATTTTCATTTTTTTTCAGAGTTAGTAGTAAGCACTGCTGATGTGTTCTTATTCATTCAATCATTCACAGTGTTTTGCCAGTAGATGCACTGAAACATGAGGTTACTCCTTTGTTAGAAATTCACAGTGATTTGGTACTTGAACAAAATGTAAAACCAATTTCAAACTATGTCTAACCAGAGAAAATTTTTAGTAGCAGACATATTTGCCATTACCCACGAAAGCATAATGTGTTTCTTATGTGCAGCTTAATATTAAATTTCTTGAAATGAAGTCTAAAAGGTAATTGGTGACCGCACTTACATTGTGCTAGCTCCTACCACCGGGAGCCAACAAGTGATCGCTGCTACCACCGGGAGCCAACAAGTGATCGACGGAGTCGCCTCCTCCACCTTCTCCTGAAGACGGAGTGTGAATATTTTGTGCCCTTGACGATGATCCCTAACAATAAAAAAACATACATCTTATAATTATGCTAACGTTTTACAAAAAAATGAAAAAGATCATAATGTGTATTATATAACCTGTGTTCCAATAGGACAAGGTGGTGGAGGCATTTGCATCAAAGGAGACATCTGTAGTTATGGAGGCGGTGGTGGCGCTGGCATAGCGGCGACAGGCAGTCCAAGCTGAGAAAGATATCCCTAAAATATTTCCAAATTGTTTAGCATGACTATTCTCCAAATCGTTCACATGAATACTTGAACATGTACCTGCAACTGTTGATGCCATGTTGCCATGCCTGAGAAGTAGTTATTCATGCTGTCTGCGTTTTGTCTCATGCATGCCTGCACTTGATGCAACATGGATTCATCTCTGCGTGTACGTCGAGATGAACCCTCTCCACTCTGTGTTGATCGTGTCTGCGATAGTACCTCTTCGGTATTCAATATACCATTGAACATCGAATACCTACAAAAGTGATATTTCATAATTATAAGTTGACAGTTAAAAACTAATGAAGTATGAGAAAAAAAAGTTATATGAGAGGGACGATTTCACCTCCCATGATGCTTTCCTCCACCGAAGTTGTACAAAGCCACGACGTCAACATCCTCCTTTCTCCAATCATAACCATCTCCATGACGCCGGACCACCTCTTGAGCATATTTCGCCTACATCAAAAAATAGTTGTCAAATATACAATAATTTAATTACTTAATCAAGTACATGTACTAAACTATACAACATATCTAACTAGTATGACACACCAAGCTCTGAGTCGCTGCCGGAGTGCACAGTTGATCGTCAGTTGTGCCCCTATGCCCTCTTATATAAGAATCTACGAAAGAAGGTTCTTCGCCACTTTGAACAGCTTACAAAGATAATAGAAACATGAATGCACAAAGACACATAATATGAACAAATTCTACATGTACTAACTCACCATTCGTTTTGCAAGACGAATATGACCATCTCCACCGTAACGATGGAGAACATCATCACCAACCTCACGATTGCGCCTCTTTGAGTTAGATTTCTCTCGATACTCCCTCGACGCCCAATAAGCACATAAAGCATCATAAGAATCAGGGCACTTAACCATCCAAGGAATTTTTACCTGACGGTACTGATCCGCCTCTAGGTATATTTTTGAAGCCCCCATACTTTTCTTCATCATCTGTCCAAGCTTCTCCTTGTAGTACAAGCACACAGCCGTGATTCTCGCATTGTACATCATGTCATTCACAACTTTGCGCACTGCTGCATGAAAAACTTTGCGTGCTCGTGCGTTTAGGACGGCGTCATGATCTTCAGGCAAGCGATATAGTTCCAACAAAAACAACATTTCATCGATTAGAAACAATATTATCGAGATAAACGAGATGCAATCTAGAAAAATCATACCCAAAAGTCGTGCCAGACAGCTCCTGCCACATTTTCACGCACAGGATGTGGAGCAATCTTGTAGTGCTCCCAATTTAGAGTAGGTTTCTCTTCTCCTCTTATTGTTACAAGACCTGGATAATGGTGACGACATATGGCACCTAACACCGCATTAGGTTGCCTACGGTGTTTTTGGCCATTCCAATCCAAGTCATCCCATTGCCTGCAAGTCATTTTTGACAACATATTATATTTATTAACACTTTAATTTTGAACACCAATTCAATTATTAACAATACATGTACTAACCAGTCACCGACGGGAGTGATCCTCCATCTTTGCTCTGGCGGCAAAGCTAGTGGGAGAGAGTTTGTAGCCCGATACCTGAACGACGGTCCCAAATCTCCCGTATCTGTGTCATCCCCATCTCCATCCTCATCCTCCCCCCTCTGCTTCTTCCTGTTGTTGTGCTTCTTCCCGTTGTTGTGTTTCTTCCCGTTGTTGTTGCTGCCCCACAGAAACACTCCCCTCTTGATTTTCCTGACGCTCCTCCTGGATCTCCTCCTCCACCTAAAATTAAAATAATTAAGTTTCACATCATAATATATAGTTACATATATTAAAATTACAAAGACATACCTGTTCATGAGCTTCGCTCATGCATCTACTAAGTGCTTCTCGCCGGCTAGTATTGGGAGCACAACCCTGAAAAACAGACTGCTGACTACGAGAAGAGCCGGCAGACTGGCTCCCAGACTTGCTTGAGGCGCCAAAAAGCCCCTTAGCGATACTCTTCAAACGACGTGGCATCCTGTTGAGAAGAAAAACTGGTCAGAATTAAATACATAATGATACAACAAAAAGTAATAAAATGAAATAAAAATGCAAGATAAATTAATTACAGAATTAAAATTCATCATGATTTGATGTTTCTTCAGTAACGGGTCGCCGACGAACTTTCATCTTTTGTCCAACTTTTTTAGTGCTTCGTTGCGTTCTTTTAACACTTACTACCTCTTCCGCTTCATTGTCTTCAACATCACCACCTAATGTATCGAGACCTAAACCATCTTCAATATTAAAAGATGGCAGGACATCATCTTCTTGGTACACTTCTTCTTGTTCATCTCGATAACCAGCATCATCCAGCGCATATAATCGTTCTCATGGAGTAACTTTATAAACGACCCACCAAGCATTTAGCTTTGGACAAGGGTACGATAGATAGTAGACCAGCTCAACTTGGTGAGCAAGGACATAATTATCGCTTCCACGATGTCTTTCATCATGTTTCACCTCGATGATACCAAATTCATCTTCTCGTGTTCCCCTGTTACTATCAAACCAGTCGCAATGGAAGAAAGTAACTCTAAGGTCTTTGGAACCACTAAATTTGAACTCCACAATGTTTTGAATAATCCCATAGTAGTTAGTTTGTTGGCCTTGTGCATCACATGCTCTAGTTACGACCCCACTATTTGTTGTAGCTGCAAGGGGATGTTTTGCTTCAAATTGGGTCGAACGAAATCGGTACCCATTTACATCGTAACGACCAAAGCTCTTTGCTGTGATGGTTCTTTGAGAAAGTTGTCTTAGGACTTCATGAACGTTAGCATCAACCATGCACTAGCAATTTAAGAAAATATTAGTTATATTGACTTTATTTACTTCACAAAGATTAAAGTAACATATAAGAAGAGAATGTTACATGCTTATAAAACCAATTGACGAAGTTAGGCCCGCCATGCAAGCCATCACGACGCATTCTATCTAATTGATTGCTTGTGGGTTGACGCGTGGACTTCCAATGTTGTTTGTCGAACTTGCTACACAATGAAAGATACGGGTACATTAGAGCGTGTCTTATGAATATTGATAAAAAGAATGAGGTGTTGCCTTGTGGTAATTAGAGACTTGCACAAAATATTGTTCCATCTCTTCAATGTTTGTATACATGTATAACATACATGAATTTCGTTCTTCTTCTGAAACACATGCCTATTGCTGCCACCCACTGCTTTTCCCTTCCACCCAAAAGTACTCAGATTACCACAAGGACTTTCTTCATCTACGTGGTACCTTGTTGTAGGAGCATAGACATTGTGTTCCTCAGCAAAGAATGTACTTGGGAAGTATGCTACCTCTTTCAGAGCAAATGCTTCTGCAATACATCCTTCTACTCTTGCTTTATTCAAAACCGACGAAAACAAAGTTAGTTTTGTCGGTTTTCCCTGTAGGCCGCCGAATGTAATTTATTTTCATGTGCTTTTATGAAAAACCGACGAAAATTGGATTTCTTTCGTAGGCTCTAAAAGACCGACGAAAATATTATTAATTTCGTAGGTACCCACAAAAATGTGACCGGCCGACGAAAAAATTACGTTTTCCTGTAGTGATGGGATCGGGTCTTGGCATGTTATACATCCACACTCGACGGTCCATGCATCAATAATAGAATTTTTGTAAGATTTACAAAATTTGGCCATAAAAATTCGCTAAAGGTCTTCTTCAAAATGAATTTACAAAGATATAACCAACCTGTATCATATTAGTGAATACTGGTATATTGTATGTCTGTTCATAAGGGTTCCAAGAAAATTTTTTTCATAATTTTCTCGTCTTCATAGTGGCCATAATATAATTTTTTAAGTTAGGCCTATTCATTGAAACATTTCATCGAACACGTGATGTGCTTGTATTCTTTCTTTAACCTTTAATCCTTCAAATCTACTTCTTTTTTCTACAAAATTCATGGGTGAGCTCAAGGGGAGACTCAACTACATCTTTCAACCTTTAATCCTTCAAATCTACTACAAATCACAAGTGGAGGGGGGGGGCTGGAGGCATGCAAACTCAACAAAACGAAACAAAAAACAGGACAACAAATTGAAAACATGACAGTGAAGAAGAAGTCTCTTCAAATCTTTTCTCTGTTCAAAGCTTGATCAACTGATGAATACAGGACCGGCCCGCGCACGGAGGAAAATTTTGGCAGCCTAGTGGCGTTGATTGGAAATCTCCCAGGTTAGGTTTTCTGTGGTGCCCGAGGGGCCCTTTATATATGCGTCCGTTTTCACCGGCGGGTTTTAACGAAAAAAATGCTTGCGAAAAAATTAATTAAGTTCATGTGATTTTTTTCAAGCGGCTATTCCTAAACAGCCGCCTGCGATAATGGCCCGAGCCTGTTCTCCAATTTTCTTTTCTCTTGCTTCTTTTTGATTTAGATTCCAATATAAATACTCAAACATGTTTAGATTCTGGAAAATGAATCCAAATTCGATGATTCTTTCTTCTATATATTTCAAAAATTAATATCTACCACCTGAACCAAATATTTTAAAACTTGTATAGCTAACATTGTAATATATTGGTAAATATCAAATTAATTTGTACTCACATATTATTCGCATTTCTGTATCTTCAAAAAAAAGGGACCCTTCACTAAAATTAGTTTGTATGAACATATTTGTCTTATTTATACATGTATGAATTTCGTTAATTTTTTCAAAGCATTCCAACATATAAAAATTTAAATTATCTGCCATTCTGATCAAATGCTCATATACACATGAGTTCATCAAATTTTGAACACACATTGATTCAAAAAAATTTAAAAAATCTGAAAAAATTCATAGAGGTTGGTATGATGACTACAAAGTTCCATTAAAAAAATAAATGAAAAAATCATTATATTCATCAAGATATAAAAATGACAAATAGCCAGTGTTATTTGTTTTTTATGTTCTGACCGATTTCAAACGCTTTCTGAAGTGAAATTTAATGGAAACCTTTAATACTAAATCATATTACAATAATGCAGAATTTGTACCTTAAAAGGCCCCTCATTTTAAACAAGAATATTAATTAATCCTAGACTCAGTAATTGTTTTTTCAAGCGGTTTTTAACTGCTACACCAGCGGTTGTTCCTAAACAACCGCCTGTGATAATGGCCCAATCCTGTTCTTCCGTTTTCTTCTCCCTTGTTCTTTTTTATTTAGATTCCAATATAAGTACTCAAACATGTAGATTATGCAAATTGATTCCAAACTCGATGATTTTTTCTTCTATATTTTCAAAATTAATATCTACCACCTAAACCAAATATTTTATAACTTGTATAGCGAATATTGTAATGTTTTTGTAAATATCAAATTAATTTATACTCACACATTATTCACATTTCTGTATCTCCTAAAAAAAGGGATCCTTTACTGAAAATGGATTGTATGAACATATTTGTCTTATTTATACATGTATGGATTTTGTTAATTTTTTAAAGCATTAGAACATGTCAAAATTAAAATTACCTATCATTTTAATCAAATGCTCATATACATATGAGGCATCCATTAAATTTTGAACACACATTGATTAAATTAAAAAAAAATAAAAAAATTCATAGAGGTTGGTATGATAAGTACATTGTTCCATTGAAAAATTAAATGAAAAAACCATTATATTCATCAATATAGAAAAATGACAAATAGCTCGTGTTATTTGTTTTTTATGTTCTGACCAATTTCAAATGCATTCTGAAGTGAAATTAAATTGAAACCTTTAAAACTAAATAATATTACAAGAAAGTGGAATTTGGGCTTTTAAAAGGCCCCTCATTTGAAACAAGAATATTAGTAAAGTCTACATAAAGATCTTTTTAGGCGGTTGGTTCTGAAAAACCGTCTGAGAAAAGTCTTTATGTCAAGCGGGTATTAGTTACCAACCGCCTGAGATAATAGTACATCTTCACAGGCGGTTGGTAACTAATAACCGCCTGAGTGAAGTCCTTTTCTCAGGCGGTTGTTCCTTGAGAACCGCCTGCGAAGATAGGCATCTATATACGGTGCTCGACTTCGTTGGAAAAACCTAACCCAGGAAAAATCACTTATACGCCGTCAGGCTGCCGAAATTTCGTTTGTCGCCAAGTCTTTGCCGCCCTCGCCGAGCTTCGCCACCCTCGCCACTGAGCTTCGCCGCCATCGTCGTCGGGCTTCGTCGTCGCCGAGCTTCAATATCACCGTCAAGCATCACCCTCGCCGCTTCCTTCCCTTCCGTCCAGGTACGCCGGGCTTTGCCATCGCCCACCGCTGTGCTCGCACTCGCTGTCGCCCTCTCCCCCTCCTCCACGCCATGTAAGCTCATCTCCTTCTCGCCATCCTCCACAGCGGCCTCCACCCAACCTCACTTGAGCCCCCCCTCCCTCTTGACTGACCTCACCCGAGCCCCCTCCATGGACGCCGGCCGAGCTCCCCTCGACGCTGGTCTCCAAGTGAGCACCCCTCCCCCACCGAGCCACCCTCCCACCCGACCTCCTCAGTGCCCCATCCCTCCCCACCGACCGCCGTGGTGGACAACAACACGTCGGCGCTCGTTCTCCAACCCCACCAACATTTCCCTCCTTATCGGCGACCCAATTATGCTATGCAATGTTGTTTAATTGTTGATTGAATTGTGCAATGTGAATTGTTGTACATAACATTGAGCATAAATTGTAGGTTGTAATTGTTATTGTTTAATAGTTGATTTAATCAACGCGAATTGCAAATTGTAAATTGTTATTATTCAATTGTTGATATAATTGTTCTTGTCGGCCCTTTGATACAATTGGGTATCC
Source organism: Tuctoria greenei (assembly GCA_036927565.1). Classification (NCBI taxonomy): domain Eukaryota; kingdom Viridiplantae; phylum Streptophyta; class Magnoliopsida; order Poales; family Poaceae; genus Tuctoria; species Tuctoria greenei. The sequence goes on along the minus strand of JAYESD010000003.1, from coordinate 183,934,858 downwards.
GCATATTGAACCTTGTGAATATGCCATTCATGCAACCCTAGAATGCAGACTGAACATTGTGAATTATTTTATCTGCCACTTTCTCCATTATTAGTGTTAATATCTTCGTAAACCATTTAAAAATACAGTTTGGATGTCATATTGGTCCGCATATATTTCAACTTTTTGATATCCAGCTTCCCTTCATTGACCTGCTTGATTATAACCCCAATCATTTAAGAATTTTTAAATTTTTCTTAATCTGAACATGAATCTACTCAAAGCCTCTCTATCTCTGGTTGGCTCAGACCAGATCTTTTCCACCATTCATTGAAGTGAGACATATTTTTTGTCTTATTAGTTCTAGCATCGAAGTCCTAAGAAGACTGTTGATGGTAGTAACAATGAAGCAGGCAATATGGAGTTTAGTGACTTTGGCAGTTCAATCTCCTTTCACAGTCCATCAGATCCTTTTCTGAATTTAAAAATTAAAAAGACTTCAAAGGATCTCGACTCGAAATATGATCCTGCCGACGAGGTATGGATCACGAATCTTAACTTCAGCAGTTCAAGTTAATGTTGGTTCTCAAGTATATGAAGTATTATAATTCTTTTCTACCTAGATTAATTGCGAAGACAATGAGGTGACTTCGGCTCCTAAAACCACAGAAGGTTCTGCAATGGATGAATCCTCAGGTTCACTCGAGCAAAAACGAGGGCAATGAGGTTCCAATAAGGGTCCATTGAACCGCATCATGTACATAACAAGGGTTAGTCCAGGTGGGCTTCCCCAAGAACCACTGGGTTCAGGTACAAAGTACCGAAATGCATGCGGTTGTCTTGTTAGAGAGCTCGTGCCGATCACAACCGAGAATTGGAGAAAATTACCTGAGGAGGACAAGAATGAGTTGTGGGAGAGGATAAAGAAACAATTCAAGTTCCCAAAAGGCACATAAGAGGCTGTAAAGAAAGCGACATTGGTCTCTTGCAGCAAGAAGTTTTGTGGCTAGAAGGGTGAAATGAATGCTTATGTTAAGGACGATAAGGTACCTAGCCCGAGAAAGATGGGAAAAATCACACAAGCTAAGTGGCAAGAATTTGTTCGTAAAAAGACCACACCTGCTTCTAAAGCCCTAAGTGCAACTAGGTCAGAGCTTGTCAAAAAAAAAACAAATTCCATCATCGCTTGGGGTCTACTGAATATGCCCCCAAAGTTGAGAAATGGAATAATATATTAGAGGAAATTACTAGTTAGGTCAACCCTCACAATTTAGAAGGCTACGATGAGAGAACTCATCGGTGGGTCTTTGCTCTGTCAGGTTTGACCAGCAAGGGCAAACTTGAAAAGCCCTACTCTATGAACGAAGTGGAGCAAAAAATGAAAAAAAAAAGTAGTTGAAAACTAACAGATGGTTCTATTCAAGCTGAAGAGGGAGAATGACCAACTTACTGCTATCCTAGGAAACCCTGAATACAGTGGACGGGTTCCAGCAATCTCTTCTCTGATGTCTTGGCTAGATGGTTTCTCGAAAGATAAAGATACATATAGAAGACGTGAGAAGTTCAAGAAAACACATGATGAAACGATTTCTCAAAAGGTCAAGGAAAATGTGCAAATAATAATGGAAGAACTTAGACAATCGAGACAATTAGTGGCACCGAGTACAACAATGGTTCCTGTGCCAAAGGAGCATTTGGTATTTTGAACTGCCTACCCAAGCCGCGTAGGTTTTGTGCCAGGCTCAAGCTTAACCCATAAGTTCGCTGTCGATGATATTGTTAAGGATAGATCTTGTCGTCTTCTTGTCCCGATCGGCAGAGCAGGGAACAAAACCAAATAGGTTGCCACTGCTATGGCAAAGCCTGATCGTGACTTCAAGAACAATTAACTTTTGTTGTATTATGTTGCGGTGCAAGTTCTTTAGATCATTGATCATGATTATGAAGATTATGAAATATACCACATCACACATGAGGGGATCACGACATTGTGGTAGGCTATCAACCAAATAATCCTTTGGTATAGATGTGATATCGTCTTGGACGACGAGCCGATTTCAAGCCCCGTCGCATCTCAAAATACTGCAACCCCATCTTCAAAGGCGAAAGTCCAGGAAGATCCACTCCCAGTCCAAGAAGGTCCACTCCCGCTATGTCTCAGCAAGGATGATTGTAACCTTGCTAGTAAGGATATCCAAGAGCAACCTATTGAACAATAGCTTGATGCAGTACCAGAGCAAGCTGTTGTTAGTAAAGAGCAACCAGTTGAGCAACAACATGAAGTAGTACTAGAGCAAGCTGCTGGTAGTAAAGAGCAATCAGTTGAACAACAGGTTCAACAACAAGCTAATGTCCAACTTCCAACGACTACTCGGTTATCAGTGCCTATGAAAGTTAGCTCATACGAAAATAAGAAACCTTCTAAAGATGTGTCAAAATATTTGGAAAATATGAACAAAAATATTAGAAAATCGAGTGCATCTTGTTCTTCACATGAGCCAGCATTAGAAGATATTGAGGAGTGGGAAGAAGATGGTGTCATGTATAATCGGCGGATGACTTTAGTTAAACTATGAGTTCCAATAGACAAGCTTGAGGATGTTCCCCCTAAATATGCGAATGGGAAGCCGTTCATGACATTGGTACAACTTAGCATACAACCTGTCCCGCTCAAAAGAATGCATGAGTGGTACATTACTGCCAGCACAAAATATGAACTTTATTACGTCCCACTCCGTGTGCTGAAATAAGCATTCTAGAGCACTGGAGCGCAGAAATGAGCCCTTTTCTTTGAAGATCTACATGTCCTTTTCCATCGGGGCATGCTCGAAATCAACCTTCTACTCGTCTGGTGCTTGTAAGTGTCTCTAATATTTTGTATTTGCTTTTCTTACTACACGCATACACATTTCATGAGATTATAACAATTCTGGACTTCTTCAATATGATGCAATACATAAATAATAAAATAATGAAATGCAAGGCAGGTATCCTTGACCCTACACGGTTTGCAAAGACGCTATTCGACGTTAAGGTGGATCGAGACTTCGAACAGTACAAACACATGGGAAAAAAGAATTTGATAAATCAATCAAAAAACAAAAGAAGGATAAAAGTATCGAGGTTGCAGCTTATATAGGACATACCATGTTTAACTTTGTTAGAGATGGCAAGGACCTCGTAGAGGCTCCATACGACTTTGAGTAAGTTCAACACATGACATTGAAATAGAAATAATTGCTAATTGTTGACTTAACACGTGTGTTTGTATGTGTGCAGTAAACACTACATAATGATCTTCATCAAGCCAACGCGGGGTTTGGCAACAGTCTTGGACTCAACAGATTACCCACCAGATCATTACAAAGATTTTTTGTCCATTTTGAAATTGTACGTTTATTCGATACTTTTAATTTACACACATTTAGAATGTGTTGACAATTTTATATGACATTTCTTGTATTACAACGCTTGCTGATTTTACGCGGAACAGCTTGGCGGTCCGAGACCTCCTAATACGAATGCATTGGACATTAAAACATATTATCCTTGTCTGAAGCAGTCTATTGAGTGTGTGTTATGCAGATATTATGTATGCGAGCATCATTGGACCGCCAGCGAGTACAGAGTGAATCATGAGGATGTAAGTTATCCTTAATGTCGATATCTTATTTTCTTACTTTTCAGTTTCATTTTCATTGTAACTAGTGTATTTTAATACTTATATTCTCTGCTGTTCAATATTACCAGAAACATTATTTTCAAATTTTGATTCCAACTTCAAAATTCAATTACTCATAGTATGACTGCTCCAAAAATACCAAATAAATTCATGTATACTCGCTTTGATCTATACTTTGAGATTGTTCAAACCAACACATTCTAAACCTTGTTATGTGTTCCATTGCAGCACATGAAGAATGTGTACCAAAAATGCCGGTTTGTAAAAGTATGCCTGGTGGAGGAGTCGACAAGATTGCCAGTGAATTGTGTCAATTCATGCATCGCAAAATTTCGCACAAAAGAGGGGTGTTCTTTGATGAGGATAGTGTAATAGCTGATGTGCCAGAACTTTGCGACTATGACAATAGAAACAGTTTTTAGTGAAACTTGTAAACTATGAGATGACTTGTATGTGTAACTTGTACATATGTATGTTGTTTTAGTGAAATTGACTTCTGTGAGATGACTTCTTTGATTATATTGTTTACTAGTGTGATTATATTGTTGACTTCTTTGACTATACTGAATTGACCTAGAAATTAGAAATAACAGCAGATAGTACTGCATAGGGTATACTTTATCACAGGCGGTTCTTTACCTACTGCTAGACCTGCCTGTGAAATTATATTATGACAGGCGGCTAGACAAGGTAAAGAACAACCTGTGATAACTCAATTACCACATGCGGTTACTATTACAGTACAAACCGGCTGCGATAAATTGTCTCTACGGGCGGCTTGTCATAGGTAATGATTCGCCTGTGATAAAATGATTATCATAGGCGATTACATATACTATACGACCTGCCTGTGATAATGTTTCTTCATAGCGGCTAGTCTTAAGTAAAGAACCGCCCATGATAATGTTTTTTCACAGATGGCTAGTCGTAAGTAAAGAACTGCCTGTGATAACACCATTATCATAGGTAGTTTCACTTTCCGCCTGTGATATTGCAGATTATCACAGGCTCTTCATGTCAAGTGGTTTTAGAAATCACGTGTGATAATACGTTTGGAGCCGCCTGAGATGAGGCTTATTGTAGCAGTGCGAGTACAGCGAATGCAGGTTAGAAAATATACTATATACATGGCAGCATGCGATTGATTAATTTGATCAACCACGTACGTACTTAGAGCTGTGTTCTTATTAGATGGTAGTACACATTCTGTCCTCATACCCTCGAGGGAACATCCTTCCTGTCAAACATAGTTTGTTGTCTCTATTGATGATAGGATAATATTCTTCATTAGTGTGGTAGATAAACTGCCATTTAGGTTCAGAGTATACACATGCATGGTAGAGAATACGATAAATATGGAAATATATATAAATACATGGTAGAAAATATTCTATTCTTAAAATACATGTTTGGAGCGTAGCATGCACATGGACATCTAACATCCATGTGAAAGACCTCGATCATGTTTGATGACGTTACGTGTTTTCTCTTTTTGTCGAGAGATCGTCATGTTTGAGGCTCGTTGATCATGTTTGGGGTGTAGCATGCATGGACAACTAACATGGATGTGAAAGACAATGATCGATCATGTTAAAGACCTGGATGCATGTGAAATAACATGCATGCTTTTAAAAGCCCTCGCCTCGGCCCACGCCGCTGATCTAACCGATGATGGCATCATGCTGGCTGAAGGCAGCGCGTCGAGACGGCGGCTCCGAGGCGATGGCAAGGCAAAGGTCGGAGCGATGTCATGCAATGCCGACCTTTTGGCTCGCAGTTTGCAGCCTCACAGTGGAACATGGAGGTGGGGCACGACCCGTGGTGGTGCGCGTGGAGCTCGGGGCGGCGCCACCACCAGCCGACCGACCGGAATTGAAGAAGGGTGAAGTAAGTTTCTTACTTATTCAAATTATTAATATGTACTCCCTCCATCTCCCAAATTACTTGTCGCTCTTTAATTAATTAGTTCATTTTTAAACTAAAAAGAGTGACAAGTAATTTGGGATGGACGGGGTAGTTTTAATTCCGTAATTGTAAGGACTATGTTAATTATTAAGTACTTAACCTATAAAATTAATGGTTAATGATTAATTGCAAAATAAGTGACTAATGACACTAATTATTACCTTCTAATGACCTGTTGCCTAAACTTTTCTCAAATTTCGGACACATGAGAAATAGACTCTAGCTAATTTTTCCATCGCAAAAACTATTCCTTTTTTTGAACGATCATCAGAGAAACTACTAAAACAGTAACTTAAATGCCAACACAGTTGCGATGAAATCCTCTGCCCTGCAGTTATTACTGCAGCTGACATGTGGACCTGATAACGGTGGGGCACGCATATGAACGAACCCAAGATAGTGTTTCCTCAAGAAAATAAATTATGAGAGATTGAGCGCACAAGCAGAAAAGCTAGAACTTGAGCGCTACACCTGCGAATTCCATGCCGGGATGATCAAAGGCAGCCGATCCGCAAACCTTGTGGTCAGATCAGTAGTCACCAGAGAGCAGCTTGTGGCCGACCTCGAAGGAGACGAAGGCATCGATACAGGCATAGTTCATCTGCTCGATAGATAGGTTGTACGCGACCTAGTTGCTCATCCTCACCCGGTAAGGCTTCTCCATGCCAGCGCCCATTACGGTGCTCGCGATGTCCTTCAGCCCCACGTGGCAGAGGCACGAGCGATCCATCTCCTCTGCCGCGTGCTCGGCCAGGTATACCGTTTTGGACACCTTCAGCTGCCAGTCCTTCCAATATCGGTCGGTATCACCCTCCACGCCCACACCGACGAAGCAGTAGTCGGAATCACTGAGGAAATCATCCCTGCTCATCGGTGAGGTACTCAGTGTGGATGACCTAGAACATGAGGCAACGGCGGCCGATGCAGAGCCGTAGAATGGTGATAGGGTTCAGGTCAGCAGAGTAGTTGGGGCGCCACTTGACATCGAGCTCGCCAATGAGCTTGTGAAAGCGCTGATGGTGGACCTAGATGACCTCATCGAGCCAATCCTCCATGGCCTCGCTGGAGGATGACACGGTGGTGGTGATCACGTTGTCCTCGAACGTAACGTTGTACACCTGTGTCCCTGCCATTGGGTCCTCTCCTTGTCCCTACAGTTGCAATCTGTGGCGGTGTGGCACAACTTCTCTCTTGTACAAACCTTCCTCTACTTCTGGTTTGGATTTTAAAAACAAACGTGGATATATAACTGATGCAGTTACAATATGAATGGAGGAGTTTCCGAATTTTACAGGCCTGAGCCCCGAGTAAAGAAAGTAATGAAGATTTTTGAATCTGATATGCTCTTTCTATTTTGTTTCTTTAGAAAGATCTGTGTCGGCGCTCAGACATTATCATAAGCAAGGTGATGAGTAAGTTTAGGCCCGATCTTCCGGAAGGTATGTCGATTGGGGTTGAGAACTCGACGTTGATGATTCGCGACACTTGAGCGGTTCGAGTACCCCTGCAACCACTACACGACGGCTCCATTGGTTATCAACCATTCTGTACACGCTTGACCTCGCCAAGAAAGCTAATCCCTGCAAGTGCAACCGAGAACACTAGGAAGAACGTCGAAGACACGATCGGAAATTGCGAAGTTGGGGTCTCACAAACCGTAGAACGGCGATATTATTGATCTAATCAAAACCCACCGAATATGACCGGCAGCTGCAGTATTTATAGGCTAGGGTTCGACCAAAACACGATTAGACGCGTCCCTAATGGACTCTTACGGGATACAAGGCCCAAAGGCCCGATTCGGTGGCACAGCACCAGACAGAAATCTGGACTCGAATTGTTTCAACGATTTCCAATGACTCAGGAGGAAATTTGGGGTAAGCCCAGAACCATTGGAAATTTTATCTTCTCCTCTTTCCGGGCATACGTAGAACGTTGAAAACGGAGTCCGTATGCCTCCTCAGCGTCCATTTTAAGGTGGACTTCTCCTGGACTCGGAGTTGAACTTGAGTCCGAGTTGTAAACTGTTTTCATCAACTTGTGGACATCCCAGCTGGTTCTCCAGGATTCCAAGGCCTCTTTCCTCCAGTGGTTGATCTTCTCCATGATTCCTAACAACAATTAAATCATCACATAGCAATATATTCTCAAACTCACATGCAAAAGAAGTTAGGAACGAATTCACCTGCTGATTTATTAACCGTGCTCGTGCTCTTGTGATTGGTCCTTGCAGTTCAATGTGCGTCTCCACTGTTGTGATGTCGTAATCATCCTTCCCCTCTTGAATTCGAGTCGTCCTCGACTCAAGTTCATCTTCTTCTCCCAAGTACGGTCGCAAATCTGAAATGTTAAATGTAGGACTAACCCTAAAATCGGGAGGCAATTCAAGCTTATATGCATTATCATTAATCTTTTCAACGATCTTAAAAGGACCAGCAGCTCGTGGCATAAGTTTAGATTTTCTCAAGTCAGAAAATCACTCTTTTCTCAAATGTAACTACAATAAATCACCCGGCTCAAGTTTTACTTCTTTTCTACCTTTACTACCCACAATCCTATACTTCTCATTCATCATTTCAATATTTTTCTTTGTAGTTTCATGCATCTTAAGAATGAATTCAGATCGTTGTGTAGCATCCAAATTTATAGTTTTAGAATGAGGCAAAGGTAGTAAATCAATAGGAGCACGGGGATTGAAACCATACACTACCTGGAATGGACTTACCTTTGTTGTGGAGTGAACGGATCTGTTGTAAGCAAATTCTATATGTGGTAAACACTCCTACCACAACTTCAAATTTGTTTTCAAGACAGCTCGCAACATAGTGCATAAAGTACGATTAACTACCTCAGTTTGTCCATCTGTTTGTGTGCGACATGTAGTTGAAAACAGCAACTTTGTTCCCCATTTATACCACAAAGTTCTCCAAAAATGACTTAAAAATTTTGCATCACCATCAGAAACAATGGTATTTGGCACACCATGTAAACGAAGAATTTCCGTCATAAATAAATCAGCAATGTGTGAGGCATTATAATTCTGATGACAAGGTATAAAGCGTGCCATTTTGGAAAAACGATCAACAACTACAAAAATACTATCCCTCCCCCTCTTAGTCCTAGGCAATCCCAAAACAAAGTCCATGAAAATATCCTCCCAAGGTACACTAGGAACAGGAAGAGGCATATAAAGACCATGTGGGTTAAGGCGAGACTTAGCTTTGTTGCAAGTAGTGCATCGTGACACGTAGCACTGGACATCACGCCTCATCTTTGGCCAAAAGAAGTGTGTGGACAGCACGTCTTCAGTTTTCTTCACTCCAAAATGTCCCATCAAACCTCCTCCATGTGCTTCCCTCAAAAGTAATAGACGAATGGAGCTAGCTGGAACGCATAGCTTGTTAGCACAATAGAGGAGACCCTCTCGCAGCACATATTTATTCCAAGTTCTTCCTTCTCTACAATTTTCAAAAGCATATTTGAAGTCCAAATCAGTAGGATATAATGCTTTTATTGTTTCGAAACCAAAGATTTTATGATCAAGTTGGGACAGCATGGTATAACGCCTATATAATGCATCGGCAATGATATTTTCCTTCCCTTTCTTATGCTTAATGATGTATGGAAACGACTCTATGAACTCAATCCATTTAGCATGTCGTTTATTCAGATTGGTTTGACACTTAAGATACTTCAATGATTCATGATCGGAATGTATGACAAACTCCTTAGACCAAAGATAATGTTGCTAAGTCTGTAATACACGCACTAAGGCATACAATTCCTTATCATAAGTAGAATAATTCAGAGAAGGGACATGAAGTTTCTCACTAAAGAAAGCAACGGGTTTACCTCCTTGTATGAGAACGCCTCCAATACGAATGCTGCTTGCATCGCATTCTAGCTCAAAGGTCATGTCAAAATCAGGAAGTTGTAGCAATGGTGCTTGTGTAAGCTTCGATTTGAGAGCATCAAAAGCGTGTTGCTGCTGTTCGCCCCATCAAAATGGTACTCCCTTCTTCGTTAGATCATGTAGAGGTGCTGCAATGGTGCTGAAATCCCGCAAAAAGCGTTGATAAAAACCTGCAAGACCAAGAAATCTATTAACCTGTGTGACAGTTGTTGGGGCTGGCCAGCTGGTGATTGCTTCAACTTTTGCCTCATCCATCTCAATTCCTTGCGAGGAAACGACATAGCCAAGAAACGAGACTCGATTGTTGCAAAAGACGCACTTTTCGAGGTTACCAAACAAACGTGCATCTCTCAAAACAGTAAAAACAACACGTAAATGATCAAGATGTTCATCATATGACTTGCTGTAAATGAGGATATCATAGAAGTAAACCACCACAAATTGTCCAATGAAAGCACGTAAAACCTCATTCATTAATCGCATAAAGGTGCTGGGTGCATTAGTTAAACCAAATGGCATGACTAACCACTCATAAAGTCAAAACTTGGTTTTAAATGCAGTTTTCCATTCATCTCCTAGTGCCATTCTAATTTGGTGGTAACCACTACGCAAGTCAATTTTTGTGAAGATGATAGCACCACTCAATTCATCAAGCATGTCATCTAATCAAGGAATAGGATAACAATATCGAATGGTGATGTTATTAATCACTCGACAATCAACACACATGTGCCAACTACCATCTTTCTTAGGAACCAGAAGAACATGAACGGAACAAGGGCTAAGCTTTCACGAATGTACCCGTGGTCCAAAAGATCTTGGACTTGTCGCTGAATTTCCTTAGTTTCTTGTGGATTCGCCCTTTATGCTGCACGATATGGCAAACTTGCTCCTGGAATCAAATCGATCTTGTGTTCAATGCCTCTCATCAGCTGTAAACAGGGGGTATCTCGGAGGGAAACACATCCTCAAACTCCTGCAAAGGTTAGCAACAGCAGGGGGCAATGCAATAGACAATTCATGAAGTGAAAACATGGCTTCTTTGCAATCTAAAGCATAGCACATTCCCTTAGCATCAAATAAATCAGCAAGGTCAGATTTAGTTGCAAGCAACGATGGTGATTTTAACTTAATAACTGGCTGTTTTTCAGATTCTAATTTTGTTGTTTTGCCATAACGAATTTTACTCTTCTCAAAATGCACAATTTCAGCAGGAGCCATGGGCAGGAAAGTGATTTTCTTTCCCTTATGCATGAGAGTATATTTATTGGTTCTACCATGATGAATAGCATCTGTATCAAATTCCCAAGGGTGACCCAATAAAAGAGAACAAGCATCCATAGGAACAACATCAAAATCATAGTATGAACCAATTGAAAAATGTATTCTCGCTGTTTGTGTTACACGAACCTTACCGCTGTTGTTGAACCACTGAATGTGATACGGATGAGGGTGTGCCCTTGTTGTCAAACCAAGTTTCTTGATGACATCTGTGTTCACCAAGTTATTGCAGCTACCTCCATCAATTATAGTGTGTACACGGCAGTCCTTGACGATGAGAAACATGTGGAAGAGGTTTTGTCGTTGTAGTTTGTCGTCGGTCTCCACTTTGGAGCTCAAGGCACGCTGCACAATGATGCTTCTATAGTTCTTCGTCGCCGTTGTACCAAGTACCTCTTCTTCGGTGTGTTCGTCATTTGGATCTGTAAAGTCAATAGCAAGAGAATATTCGTCTTCAACATCCGAAGTACTACCATACCCGCCATCGTCACGTGCTATGTATGCTCGTTTGCTCGGGCAATCTCTCATCATATGACCAAGTCCCTGGCAGCGGTGACACTTAATGTCGGAAGTACGACCCGTAGAAGGAGTGGACGACGAAGGCTTGAATGATGTCGCCTTGCTGCCTTCCGGCACGCGAGAAGGTGGAGCAGCAGGTATAGTTCGTTGGCCGCCATTGGGTGGTGTAGTCGCTGCACGGGGGGTCGAAGATGGTGCTGTTTTGGATGGTGTAGTCGCTGCACGCGGTGTGAAGTTGCTCCTTGTGCGTTGTTGCTGTTGTTGTCGGCCCTTTTTCTGCCAGCATAGCAAGCTGAAACAATCCGTTAACAGTATCATATTCCTTGTAATCAACAATGTCCTGAATTTCACGCCTCAACCCCCCATAAAAACGAGCTATTTTATCATCTATGTCCTCTACTACCCCACAACGCAGCATACCCTTTTGTAACTCTTGATAATACTCCTCTACGGACATGTTACCTTGGTCTAAACGCTGCAATTTTTTGCGAAGGTCCTGCTGAAAAGATGGAGGAACAAATCGAACACGCATAGCTTCCTTTAATCTATCCCATGTTGGAGGATCAGTTCTAGTTTTAACAAGTTCATTCCACCATATGATAGCAAAGTCCTTAAACTCACTAGTGGCTTGGCGAACTCTATGTTGTTCAGGAACAAGATGGGAATTAAATTTTTGCTCCACTGTCATCTCCCAATCAAGATAAGCCTCAACATCATAAGCACCAGAAAAGGAGGGTATAGTAAATTTCACTTTAGCAAAAGGATCATTAGGAGGACGATTATAATTGTTATGATTATTACCTCCCACACCTCGACGATAAAGTGGCAGTCTTGGCTGATTATTGTGATCTTCCAGGTCATCATAAGCATTGTCTTCTTGCCTTCCAGCGAGTGGCAACCGAGCCTCAAAAGTATTCATCCGAAGAGCAAGGTCATAAAGTTGGCGAGTCAAGTTCGCCAATGACTCCTCCGTTGCTGCGTTGTATTTGGCGAACATATCTGTCATGGTCTTCATCATATCACATAACTCAGCATGTTGAACACATTCGTCATCATTGTCTTCTCCTGCCATTGTTAGTAGGAAACAAAAGACATCAAAAAATATGTTATCCCTATCAACTACAGTGACAATGTGAAAGGTAGAAGAAAACAATCTCTCTTGCTCAAGCGTCTTACCACGCTCTTACAAGTGTTCTTACCGACACAGCAAGTGGTGTGGACGGTGAGATGAACCAATGAAGCGTGGGGTTATTGCAAAGGTACTTGTTATGCTCAAGAGAAAGGTGGAGCTTGGATGGCACAATATGGTGGATAATAAGCAGAAAATCGTTAACAGCTAAACAAAGTTGAATAAGTATTCAATGTAGGAAACTTTTGCTGGTCAACCAAGTGCCCTAGGGCCGAGCACAACAAAAGGAAGTATCAAGGCAAAAGAAAGATAGAATGATATAGCCAACAAAACAGCACCAAGTGGTATAGGCCAATTTCTTTAATACGCGTGCTCTTCACTATTTTTTTTCTTTTTTTGTAATATTTTTTTGATATTTTTCTTTGCTCAGGATCACAAATATAGAAGCCCACAAATTTTCAGCTCAATTGGATGTAATATGCGGCCTATAGAAAATCAAGAAGATTCTTTAAAATTTGTGCTGAAACTTCGGAGGCCGGATAGCCTATCTTCTGAGGGGAATTTGGGCAATCTAATTTCGCCGAACGCGGCTACGCGTCGGAAAATCAAATTTGAAATTTTGCATAGATGAACTTGAAAAAAAATCGCCCGATTTCAAGTTCGTATGCGAAAGTTATGGCCGTTTTAAGGTAGGTTGTCCGAGTTACGTTTTTTGGATGTTGATTCTGACTCGGTTTGAGAACAGAACTCGCAATCGGATATGAAAATGATCGGGAATTTGCACAACAACTAATGGGGTGGTGTGTTATGATTCAAAGATGAGTGGCACAAAGGTTTGTCACCTAATCTAGGGCTGGCGATGCGGGAGTTCACGCAAGGCGGCTAGCTAGGGCAAACCGATGAACGTGGTGGATCGGTTTGTTATTTAGGGATTGTGGAATAGGTGTCGAACAGCAAGAAAACAAGGAAGAAACATGATAACTAGAACCCAAAACACAAAGCTAAACCAGCAACAAGACTCGACCACACAAATGCAAACTCAACAATGCAAACTGAAAAACGAAACTGTAGGCACTATAGTTTGGGAAGCGGTAAAAACAATCTAATTTTTTGTGGCTTTTATGTGGACTCTAGGTACGAAACAAAATCGATCTAATGGAAGGAAAACAAAGATACCTCACTGGCAAGCTGGAAATCTGATACCAATTGATGAGTAGGTTTAGGTCCGATCATCCGAAAGGTATGTCGATGGGGTGGAGAACTCGACATTCATGATCTGCGGCACTCGAGCGGTTCGAGTACCCCTGCAATCACTACACCACAGCTCCGTTGGTTATCAACCGTGCTGCACACGCTTGACCTCGCCAAGAAGGCTAATCCCTGCAAGTGCAACTGAGAACACAAGCAAGAAAGTCGAAGACACGATCTAAAATCGCGAAGTTGGGGTCTCACAAACCGTAGAACGGAGATATTATTGATCTAAGCAAAACCCACCGAATATGACTGGCGGATGCATTATTTATAGGCTAGGGTTCGACCAAAACACGATTAGACGCGTCCCTAATGGACTCTTACGGGATACAAGGCCCAAAGGCCCGATTCGGTGGCACTGCACCAGACAAAAATCTGGACTTGAATTGTTTCGACGATTTCTAATGACTCCGGAGGAATTTTGAGGTGGGCCCAGAACCATTGGAAACTTTATCTTCTCCTCTTTCCGTGAATATGTAGAACGTCGAAAATGGAGTCTGTATGCCTCCTTGGCATCCGTTTTAATGTGGACTGCTCCTGGACTCCGAGTTGAACTCGAGTTTGAGTTGTAAACTGCTTCCATCAACTTGTGGACGTCCCAGCTAGTTCTCCAGGTTCCCAAGGCCTCTTTCCTCCACTGGTTGATCTTATCCATTATTCCTAATAACAATTAAATCATCACATAGCAATCTATTCTCAAACTCACATGCAACTGAAGTTAGGAACGAATTCACCTGCTGATTTATTAACTGTGCTCGTGCTCTTGTGATTGGTCCTTGCAGTTCAATGTTCGTCTCCATGGTTGTGATGTCCTCATCAAAAGGAATAAAAGGTACAAAGTTAGAGTCATACAGAAACAGGTTGATGCGTTGAGCACCAAAAAGGAAAACGAAAGACACCTAAAACAGAACCAATGAAAAATAGGCATCCAAGACCCCTCAGGAGATCAAAGCGGGGGCTCCCGCAAAAGTCCAAGTACGGGTCGTCTCCTTTATCTCAAAAAGTAGTTGTTGTTCAGTCTTCTCCTTCCCATCGAAAAAACTCTTTCCATTTTTGAATTCTTATCGTTATGACCACAAGTTGCATTGTCTCAACTAAACACCACTTACAAGAACAACTTTTCTCAGGGGCGCACCTACTACGTATGTCGGCTGGTCCACGAGATACCCTGGGTCCATCCACCAGAGAGTAGCTAGTGTGAATGCATGTTGGAGAGGTCATCAAAATCGGGAACTGGCCAATGAAGATGGAAGTCAGCTGTCTCACGGTTCAAGGATCAAAATGCGCGCCATCCTGTTTATTCTTCCTTTTTTCGTATATTACTTTCCACCAATCTTCTAGCCCTCCTTTATTTGAAGTTGTACAGTTGGATTAGGATACGTGGCCGTCGTGAGGCGAGAGCCGTGTGTGCAACACCAGGCGGAACATCGTGGACAGACGTTGCTCCCCTCGTTGATGATCATGTGAATTTTGTGACATTGAGGATCAGATGTCCCGTACGTGTTTTCACAAGTGTGTTCATTTGTTCTTAAAATCAGAACACGTAGCAGCTAGCGCCTATGACTGTCATTTCTTCGAAATGACGAGTGAGATTATGGGTCATGCCTATTATTTGTTATCCTTTTGGGCAGGTCTGTATGGCGAAGACATGCAAGAGATGAATTGTCGAGGGGCAGACACTATGCTTTGGACGGCGATCAGGCTCCAAAAGGAATAGAGGGCTCCGATTGATGTTACTAGCACCTAGATCGAGCGGTGATCCGGGTGGTGCTGCGGACCAGAAGTGATGCACTGGAGAGAAGTGAAAAGCATTCCAAATAATGATCGTGAATGGAGTCGATGCTATTTTGCTATGCTGCTTCTAGGATCTGTGGTTTGTTTTGTTTAGCTTTGTTAATCTGGGCTAAATTTGATACTCCATAAACTGTTCTAGCGTGTTTTGTGATTTACTACGTACTTTTCTTAGGTTGATGTAGTAGGCTGTGACTGTTTGATTGCTCATTATGTTGGATCTATGTTGAGTTTCAACATAGAGAGTTGGCACAGGGTGTGGGGGAAGGTTCTCCTTGGTGATGTCACAGAACTAGGTCTAAGTCACTTTCTGGATCTCCAGCTCAGTAGAGTTGGAAGTGAAAATATATTCCATTCTAAAAAAATAAAAAAGATAAATAGTCCACTAGTTTATCATTAGAACAGCAATATTAGAACTATTTTTACGCACTAATGAACAGCAAAATAAAGTTTACTACCTTAAGATGATATGTTACAAACAAGACAAAAGAGAAACACAAACTAGAAACAAGAAAGGAAAAACAACACAACTAAAAACAACGAAAAAACCACTTCTTCTCCTCCTCCTCCTCCTCCTCCTCCTCCTCCTCCTCCTCCGCCTCCTTTTCCTTGTTGGGCTCCTGGCAGGACGAGGGCTCCTCCCGTGGCGGAGACGGCAAGCCAAGTTTTTTTAAAGTCGCTACCACCAGGTTGTTGTGGCCGGCGATGCCAAGCTCGATCGCCAGCATGTCCTAGAGGACGTCGAGGCGACCGGCCAAGTGCGTCATGGCGAAGACGTAGTGGCCCTTGCTCCCAATTCTAGTATGCTCTGGAAGGGGACCAAGGCCAAGGTCTCGCATGGAACATGATTTATTGTCAAATACATTGCGTGTTATCTTCTGGGGAGCACACTCCATGTCGTTCGGGGGGGGGGGGGGGGGGGCGGAGTCCGGTCGGGGACGCTTCCCCTTGGCATCCTTCGGCGGGCTTGGCAGCGGCATTTTCATGTCAGCTATGGTGTTCTTGGCGCGGTTTTAGAAAGAGAGGAAGAGTGGTTGTGCGGAGAAGACGATGGTATGCTCGGGTGATCTTATAGCATAGTAGCAGCCTGGGCGCGGTGTAGTGGTGATCGGACACGTAGCGGTTCGAATTGAATTCACAGATGCACATGCATTGTGCGCATTTAAGGCCCTTGGTAATAGGCTCGCACGTAAGCTCGGTGCGCCCGGTCGCATCAGCCGCCTGTACAATGGCTACTGCTTCAAGGACCAAACCTTATGCGGCAAACGGCTACATAATACTTCCTCCATCCCAGCTCAACTCTATTTCTTATTTTGGTCAAACATACCTTTGACCAATGATTTATATGGATTTCGTTAACTTAAATAACATGTAAATTGTATATTATGGAATTTTTTTTCATGGTGAATCGCTTGTGTGAAGTTGAGGGACTAAATTTACCCATTTGAAAGTCAAAACACCAAATTGAGTTTTGATTAAATATTTGAGGATGAAGTTGAGTATTGTGCCAATTCTAAACAAGCCAAGCTTGAGATTGCGAGCATGATGAGCTCAAGCTAAAAAAGCTCGAGTAAGCTGATTTATTATTGTCAGCTATGATATGTACATATGACTAACTAAACTATATAATTATATTAAAATTGTTTTATGGGACACCATTTTTATATATGATAGCAACAATAAATAATGTGTAACATTGTACGTCCACCTTCCTACTCCATTAGTTGTGAATCCTAAATTTATTAGATTCTATTGTATATACGTGAATTCTGGGCTTGACTTGAGATCGACTCGGTGTTTTATTAAACTAAAGCATAGAAAGACAAGCTCGCTCGAGTTCGACTCGTTGATAGCCCTAGATGCAATTAAAGATTTAATGCAATCGTGTAATCACGATTTTCATCCGTTGGATCTACATATTACGGTTATTACATATTTTCATTTAACCCCTTCCACCACGTCGATCGACGAAGCAATAATCGGGATCGCCGAGGAAATCTTCCAGCGCATCGGGCAAGTAGTCAGTGTGGATGACCTGGAAGATGAGGGAGCGGCGGCCGACGCAGAGCTTCAAAACAACGACGGGGTTCTGGTCGACGGAGTAGCTGGAGCGTCACTCAACATCGAGCCCGATGTCGAGCTTGTGAAGGCGCCAACGGTGGACGCAAAGGACCTCGTCGAGCCAATCATCCATGGCCTCGTCGGAGGATGTCATGGTGGTGGTGATCACAACATCCTCGAACGTCACATTGTACACTGAGTCCCTGCCATTGAGTCCACTTCTTGTCATCCCTACGGTTGTTGTCTACTACGTCGCGGCACAACTTCTCTCTTGTGCAAACCTTCGTCTACACCTCTAGTTTTTATTTTGGAAATGGATGTGGATGTATAATTGATGCAGTTAGGATATGAGTGGAGGAGATTCCAAATTTGACGGGCCCGAGCCCCAAGTAAAGAAAGTAATGAAGATTTTTGAATCTGATATACTTTCTATTTTTTAATTCTTATCGTTATGACCACAAGTTGCAATTTCTCGACCAAACACCACGTACAGCAACAACAAATTTTCTCAGAGGCGCCCCACTGGGTATGCAGGGTGGGCCACGACATACCCTGGGTCCAGCCATCAGAGAGTAGCTAAAGTGGATGCATGCTGGAGAGATCAGTGGAATCGGGAACTGGACAATTAAGATGGAAGTCAGCAGTCTTACAGTTCATGAATCAAAACATGCACCATCCCTTTTCTTCTTCATTTTTTCTATCCATGAACCATAAGACTGCTGAGTTCCATCTTCACCGGTACACATACGGTCCGGGTGTGCCGGTGTACCTTAACCCCCGTCGTGCGTCCGTGACCGGTGGTGGTTGGAAGACCCCTGCAGCTATGCTCCGATTACTGTCCTTCAACTCCATCATGGTTTGCGATTACGCAAGCAGTTCACCACCGGACAAATCAGCAAAGCCTTGGTGATGAGAAGCATGCAAGTCTCTTTATGAGAAACTGACTGCGGTGGCGGGCCCCGGCATGCATGTATGACGGGAAGGATGTTCCCCGAGTCTTTGAGGATAAAAGGTATACCATCGTCTAGGCAGCCAGACGGAGGTTCCCAACGAAGTTACACGAATCTATAAGAAGCTGCATAAATGGCTGCCTACACGAAGCTTCGTTCGAACCTCCAGCTGACTGCCTAGATGATGGTATACCTTTTATCCTCAAACACTCGAAGGAACATCATTCCTGCCAAACATGCATGCTGGAGGCCACCCCCACAGTCTGTTTCTCATTAAGAAACTTGCATGCCCCTCAACACCGAGGCTTTGCTGGCTTGCCTGATGGTGAACCGCATTTGTCATGAGAAACCTAGATGGAGTTGGAGGACAGGAATCAGAGCATACCAGCAAGGCTCCTCCCAACCACCACCGGACGGGGATGCACGACAGGGGTTAAGGTACACCAGCACACCCAGATTGTACGTGTACCCGGCCAGCTGTGCAGCATCCTTCGAACCTTCGGCTGACTGCCTAGATGATGTTATACCTTTTATACTCAAACCCTAGAGGGAACATCCTTCCTGCCAAAACATGCATGCCGAGGGATGCCCCCGTGGTCAGTTTCTCATCAAGAAACTTCCATGCCGCGCATCACCGAGGCTTTTGCTGGTTTGTCTAGTGGTGAACCGCCTGTATCATCGGAAACCTAGATGGAGTTGGAGGACAGGAATCTGAGCATACCTGCAAAGCTCTTCCCAACCACCACCGATTGGTGACGCACGACGGGGGTTAAGTTACACCGGGACACCCGGACCATACGTGTACCCGGCCAGCAGTGTAGCTTCCTTCAAACCTCTGACTCGATAGCTAGACGATGGTATACCTTTTATCCTCAAACCCTCGAGGCAACATCCTTCCTACCAAACATGCATGCCGAGGGTTGCCCCCGCAGTCAGTTTCTCATCAAGAAACTTGCATGTCGCTCATCACCGAGGCTTTGCTGGTTTGTCCGGTGGTGAACACCGCCTGCATCATCGGAAATGTAGATGGAGTTGAAGGATAGTAATCATAGCATACCTGCAAGGCTCTTCCCAACCACTACCGGGGATTCACGATGGGTGTTAAGGTACACTGACACACCCGGACCGTACGTGTACGCGGCCAGCCGTGTAGCTTCCTTCGAACCTCCGGCAGGCTGCCTAGACGATGGAATACCATTTATCCTCAAACCCTTGAGGAAACATCATTACGGAGGCTTTGCTGGTTTGTCTGGTGGTGAACCGCCGGGGTTGGAGGAAATGAATAGGTGCATACCTGCAAGGCTCTTCCCAACCACCATCGGTCGGGGACGCACAATGGGGGTTAAGGTACACCGGCACACCAGGATTGTACGTGTACCCGACCAGTCGTGTAGCTTCCTTTGAACCTCTGGCTGGCTGCCTAGACGATGGCATACCATTTATCCTCAAACCGTCAAGGGACCATCCTTCCTGCCAAACATGCATGCCGGGGGTCGCCCCCGCAGTCAGTTTCTCATCAAGAAATTTGCATGCCGCTCATCACCGAGGCTTTGCTAGTTTGACTGGTGGTGAACCATCGGCGTCATCGGAAACCTATATGGAGTTGCAGGACAAGAATTAGAGCATACCTGCAAGGCTCCTCCCAACCACCACTGGTCGGGAATGCACGATGGGGGTTAAGGCACACCGGCACACCCGAACCGTACATGTACCCGACCAGCCGTGTAGCTTCCTTCAAACCCCCGGTTGGATAGCTAGACGATGGTATACCTTTTATCCTCAAACCCTCGAGGCAACATCCTTCCTTCCAAACATGCATGCCGGGGGTTGCCCCCGCAATTAGTTTCTCATCAAGAAACTTGCATGCCTCTCATCACCGAGGCTTTGCTGGTTTGTCCGGTGGTGAACACCGCCTGCATCATCGGAAATGTAGATGGAGTTGGAGGACATGAATCAGAGCATACCTGCAAGTCTCTTCCCAACCACTACTGGGGATGCACGACGGGTGTTAAGGTACACCGACACACCCGGCCTGTACGTGTACCCGGCCAGTCGTGTAGCTTCCTTCGAACCTCCAGCTAGCTACCTAGACGATGGTATACAATTTATCCTCAAGCCCCTGAGGAAACATCCTTCCTGCCAAAATAGTCTTGCCGAGTGCCACCCCCAAAGTCAGTTTCTCATTAAGAAACTTGCATGCTGCTCATCACCGAGGCTTTGCTAGTTTGTCTGGCAGTGAACTGCCTGTGTCATCCAGTGAACCGCTTGTGTCGTCGAAAACCTAGATGGAGTTGGAGGACACGAATAGGAGCATACCTGCAGGGGTCTTCCAACCACCAACGGCCGAGGACGCAGGATGGGGGTTAAGGTACACCGGCACACCTGGAACGTACGTGTACTCGGCCAGCTGTGTAGCTTCCTTCGAACCTCCGGCTGGCTTCCTAGACGATGTATACCTTTCATCCTCAAACCCTCGAGGGAACATCCTTCCTGGCAAACATGCATGCCGAGGGCCGCCCCTGCAGTCAGTTTCTCATCAAGAAACATGCATGACGCTCATTATGGAGGCTTTGCTGGTTTGTCTGGTGGTGAACCGCCGGGGTTGGAGGACAGGAATCCGTGTATACCTGCAAGGCTCTTCCCAACCACCATCGGTCGGGGATGCACGATGGGGGTTAAGGTACACCGGCACACCCGAACTGTACGTGTACCCGACCAATCGTCTAGCTTCCTTTGAACCTCTGGCTGGCTGCCTAGACGATGGCATACCATTTATCCTCTAACAATCAAGGGAACATCCTTCTTGCCAAACATGCATGCTGAGGGCCGCCCCCGCTGTCAGTTTCTCATCAAGAAATTTGCATGCTGCTCATCACTAAGGCTTTGCAGGTTTGTCTGGTGGTGAACTACCGGGGTCATCGGAAACCTATAAGGAGTTGCAGGACGGTAATCAGAGCATACCTGCAAGGCTCTACCCAATCACCACCGGTCGGGAATGCACGATGGGGGTTAAGGCACACCGGCACACCCGAACCGTACATGTACCCCGCCAGCCGTGTAGCTTCCTTCAAACCCCCGGTTGGATAGCTAGACGATGGTGTACCTTTTATCCTCAAACCCTCGAGGAAACATCCTTCCCGCCAAACATGCATGCCGGGGGTTGCCCCCGCAGTCAGTTTCTCATCAAGAAACTTGCATGTCGCTCATCAATAAGGCTTTGCTGGTTTGTCCGGTGGTGAACACCGCCTGCATCATCGGAAATGTAGATGGAGTTGGAGGACTGGAATCAGAGCATACCTGCAAGGCTCTTCCCAACAACTACTAGGGATGCACGACGAGTGTTAAGGTACACCGACACACCCAGACCGTACGTGTACCTGGCCAGCTGTGTAGCTTCCTTCGAACCTCCGGCTGGCTGCCTAGACGATGGTATACAATTTATCCTCAAGCCCTGTGGAAACATCCTTTCTGCCAAAACAGGCTTGCCGGGTGCCACCCCCAAAGTCAGTTTCTCATTAAGAAACTTGCATGCTGCTCATCACCGAGGCTTTGCTGGTTTGTCTCGCAGTGAGCTGCCTGTGTCATCGAAAACCTAGATGGAGTCGGAGGACACAAATAGGAGCATACCTGCAGGGGTCTTCCAACCACTACCGGCCGAGGATGTAGGATGGGGGTTAAGGTACACCAGCACACCCGGACCGTACGTGTACTCGGCCAGCCGTGTAGCTTCCTTCGAACCTCCGGCTGGCTTCCTAGGCGATGTATACCTTTCACCCACAAACCCTCGAGGGATCATCCTTCCTGGCAAACATGCATGCCGAGGGCCGCCTCTACAGTCAGTTTCTCATCAAGAAACGTGCATGACGCTCATTATGGAGGCTTTGCTGGTTTGTCTGGTGGTGAACCGCTGGGGTTTGAGGACAGGAATCCGTGCATACCTGCAAGGCTCTTCCCAACCACCATCGGTCGGGGACGCACGATGGGGGTTAAGGTACACCGGCACACCCGGACAGTACGTGTACCTGACCAATCGTCTAGCTTCCTTTGAACTTCTGGCTGGCTGCCTAGACGATGGCATACCATTTATCCTCAAACTGTCAAGGGAACATCCTTCTTGCCAAACATGCATGCCGGGGGCCGCCCCCGCTGTCAGTTTCTCATCAAGAAATTTGCATGCTGCTCATCACTAAGGCTTTGCTGGATTGTCTAGTGGTGAACTACCGGGGTCATCGGAAACCTATATGGAGTTGCAGGACGAGAATCAGAGCATACCTGCAAGGCTCTTCCCAATCACCACCGGTCGGGAATGCACGATGGGGGTTAAGGCACACTGGCACACCCGAACCGTACGTGTACCCGGCCAGCCGTGTAGCTTCCTTCAAACCTCAGTCTAGCTTCCTAGACGATGGTATCCCTTTTATCCACAAGACCTCGAGAGAATATCCTTCCTGCCAAACATGCATGTCAGAGCCGCCCATGCAGTCTGTTTCTCATCAAGATACATGCATGCCGCTCATCGCCGAGGCTTTCCTGGTTTGTCTAGTGGTGAACCGCCTGCGTAATTGGAAACCTAGATGGAGTTGGAGGATAGGAATCAGAGCATACCTGTAGAGCTCTTCCAAAACACCACCAAGGACGCACGACGGGGGTTAAGGTACACCAGCACACCCGGACCGTACGTCTACCTGTCTAGCCGTGTAGCTTCATTCGAACCTCTGATTGGCTGCCTAGACGATAGTATAACATTTATCCTCAAACCCTCGAGGAAACATCCTTCCTTCCAAAACATGCATGCTGGGGGCCGCCCCCACAGTTAGTTTCTCATCATGAAACTTGCATGCTGCTCATCATCGAGGCTTTGCTGGTTTGTCTGTTGGTTTAGCGCCTGTGTCATTGGAAACCTAGATGGAGTTGGAGGACAAGAATCGGAGCATACCTGCAGGGGTCTTCAAACCACTACTGACCGAGGATGCAGGACGGGGGTTAAGGCACACCGCCAAACCCAAACCGTACATGTACCCGGCCAGCCGTGTAGCTTCCTTCAAACCCCCGGTTGGATAGCTAGATGATGGTATACCTTTTATCCTCAAACCCTCGAGGCAACATCCTTCCTGCCAAACATGCATGCCGGGGGTTGCCCCTGCAGTTAGTTTCTCATCAAGAAACTTGCATGCCTCTCATCACCGAGGCTTTGATGGTTTGTCTGGTGGTGAACACCGCCTGCATCATGGGAAATGTAGATGGAGTTGGAGGACATGAATCAGAGCATACCTGCAAGGCTCTTCCCAACCACTACTGGGGATGCACGACGGGTGTTAAGGTACACCGACACACTCGGACCGTACGTGTACCCGGCCAGCCGTGTAGCTTCCTTCGAACCTCTGGCTAGCTACCTAGACGATGGTATACAATTTATCCTCAAGCCCCTGAGGAAACATCCTTCCTGCCAAAATAGGCTTGCCGAGTGCCGCCCCCAAAGTCAGTTTCTCATTAAGAAACTTGCATGTTGCTCATCACCGAGGCTTTGCTGGTTTGTCTGGCAGTGAACTGCCTGTGTCATCCAGTGAACCGCTTGTGTCGTCGAAAACCTAGATAGAGTTGGAGGACACGAATAGGAGCATACCTGCAGGGGTCTTCCAACCACCAACGGCCGAGGACGCAGGATGGGGGTTAAGGTACACCGGCACACCTGGAACGTACGTGTACTCGGCCAGCTGTGTAGCTTCCTTCGAACCTCCGGCTGGCTTCCTAGACGATGTATACCTTTCATCCTCAAACCCTCGAGGGAACATCCTTCCTGGCAAACATGCATGCCGAGGGCCGCCCCTGCAGTCAGTTTCTCATCAAGAAACGTGCATGACGCTCATTATGGAGGCTTTGCTGGTTTGTCTGGTGGTGAACCGCCGGGGTTGGAGGACAGGAATCCGTGCATACCTGCAAGGCTCTTCCCAACCACCATCGGTCGGGGATGCACGATGGGGGTTAAGGTACACCGGCACACCCGAACTGTACGTGTACCCGACCAATCGTCTAGCTTCCTTTGAACCTCTGGCTGGCTGCCTAGACGATGGCATACCATTTATCCTCAAACAATCAAGGGAACATCCTTCTTGCCAAACATGCATGCTGAGGGCCGCCCCCGCTGTCAGTTTCTCATCAAGAAATTTGCATGCTGCTCATCACTAAGGCTTTGCAGGTTTGTCTGGTGGTGAACTACCGGGGTCATCGGAAACCTATATGGAGTTGCAGGACGGTAATCAGAGCATACCTGCAAGGCTCTACCCAATCACCACCGGTCGGGAATGCACGATGGGGGTTAAGGCACACCGGCACACCCGAACCGTACATGTACCCCGCCAGCCGTGTAGCTTCCTTCAAACCCCCGGTTGGATAGCTAGACGATGGTGTACCTTTTATCCTCAAACCCTCGAGGAAACATCCTTCCCGCCAAACATGCATGCCGGGGGTTGCCCCCGCAGTCAGTTTCTCATCAAGAAACTTGCATGTCGCTCATCACTAAGGCTTTGCTGGTTTGTCCGGTGGTGAACACCGCCTGCATCATCGGAAATGTAGATGGAGTTGGTGGACTGGAATCAGAGCATACCTGCAAGGCTCTTCCCAACAACTACTAGGGATGCACGACGAGTGTTAAGGTACACCGACACACCGAGACCGTACGTGTACCTGGCCAGCTGTGTAGCTTCCTTCGAACCTCCGGCTGGCTGCCTAGACGACGGTATACAATTTATCCTCAAGCCCTGTGGAAACATCCTTTCTGCCAAAACAGGCTTGCCGGGTGCCACCCCCAAAGTCAGTTTCTCATTAAGAAACTTGCATGCTGCTCATCACCGAGGCTTTGCTGGTTTGTCTCACAGTGAACTGCCTGTGTCATCGAAAACCTAGATGGAGTCAGAGGACACAAATAGGAGCATACCTGCAGGGGTCTTCCAACCACTACCGGCCGAGGATGTAGGATGGGGGTTAAGGTACACCGGCACACCCGGACCGTACGTGTACTCGGCCAGCCGTGTAGCTTCCTTCGAACCTCCGGCTGGCTTCCTAGGCGATGTATACCTTTCACCCACAAACCCTCGAGGGATCATCCTTCCTGGCAAACATGCATGCCGAGGGCCGCCTCTGCAGTCAGTTTCTCATCAAGAAACGTGCATGACGCTCATTATGGAGGCTTTGCTGGTTTGTCTGGTGGTGAACCGCTGGGGTTGGAGGACAGGAATCCGTGCATACCTGCAAGGCTCTTCCCAACCACCATCGGTCGGGGACGCACGATGGGGGTTAAGGTACACCGGCACACCCGGACAGTACGTGTACCTGACCAATCGTCTAGCTTCCTTTGAACCTCTGGCTGGCTGCCTAGACGATGGCATACCATTTATCCTCAAACTGTCAAGGGAACATCCTTCTTGCCAAACATGCATGCCGGGGGCCGCCCCCGCTGTCAGTTTCTCATCAAGAAATTTGCATGCTGCTCATCACTAAGGCTTTGCTGGATTGTCTAGTGGTGAACTACCGGGGTCATCAGAAACCTATATGGAGTTGCAGGACGGGAATCAGAGCATACCTGCAAGGCTCTTCCCAATCACCACCGGTCGGGAATGCACGATGGGGGTTAAGGCACACTGGCACACCCGAACCGTACGTGTACCTGGCCAGCCGTGTAGCTTCCTTCAAACCTCAGTCTAGCTTCCTAGACGATGGTATCCCTTTTATACACAAGACCTCGAGAGAATATCCTTCCTGCCAAACATGCATGTCAGAGCCGCCCATGCAGTCTGTTTCTCATCAAGATACATGCATGCCGCTCATCGCCGAGGCTTTCCTGGTTTGTCTAGTGGTGAACCGCCTGCGTAATTGGAAACCTAGATGGAGTTGGAGGATAGGAATCAGAGCATACCTGTAGAGCTCTTCCAAAACACCACCAAGGACGCACGACGGGGGTTAAGGTACACCAGCACACCCGGACCGTACGTCTACCTGTCTAGCCGTGTAGCTTCATTCGAACCTCTGATTGGCTGCCTAGACGATAGTATAACATTTATCCTCGATTGGCTGCCTAGACGATAGTATAACATTTATCCTCAAACCCTCGAGGAAACATCCTTCCTTCCAAAACATGCATGCTGGGGGCCGCCCCCACAGTTAGTTTCTCATCATGAAACTTGCATGCTGCTCATCATCGAGGCTTTGCTGGTTTGTCTGTTGGTTTAGCGCCTGTGTCATTGGAAACCTAGATGGAGTTGGAGGACAAGAATCGGAGCATACCTGCAGGGGTCTTCCAACCACTACTGACCGAGGATGCAGGACGGGGGTTAAGGCACACTGCCAAACCCAAACCGTACATGTACCCGGCCAGCCGTGTAGCTTCCTTCAAACCCCCGGTTGGATAGCTAGATGATGGTATACCTTTTATCCTCAAACCCTCGAGGCAACATCCTTCCTGCCAAACATGCATGCCGGGGGTTGCCCCTGCAGTTAGTTTCTCATCAAGAAACTTGCATGCCTCTCATCACCGAGGCTTTGATGGTTTGTCTGGTGGTGAACACCGCCTGCATCATGGGAAATGTAGATGGAGTTGGAGGACATGAATCAGAGCATACCTGCAAGGCTCTTCCCAACCACTACTGGGGATGCACGACGGGTGTTAAGTTACACCGACACACTCGGACCGTACGTGTACCCGGCCAGCCGTGTAGCTTCCTTCGAACCTCTGGCTAGCTACCTAGACGATGGTATACAATTTATCCTCAAGCCCCTGAGGAAACATCCTTCCTGCCAAAATAGGCTTGCCGAGTGCCGCCCCCAAAGTCAGTTTCTCATTAAGAAACTTGCATGCTGCTCATCACCGAGGCTTTGCTGGTTTGTCTGGCAGTGAACTGCCCGTGTCATCGAGTGAACCGCCTGTGTCATCGGAAACCTAGATGGAGTTGGAGGACACAAATAGGAGCATACCTGCAGGGGTCTTCCAACCACCACCGGCCGAGGACGCAGGATGGGGGTTAAGGTACACCAGCACACCTGGAACGTACGTGTACTCGGCCAGCCGTGTAGCTTCCTTCGAACATCCGGCTGGCTTCCTAGACCATGTATACCTTTCATCCTCAAACCCTCGAGGGAACATCCTTCCTGGCAAACATGCATGCCGAGGGCCGCCCCTGCAGTCAGTTTCTCATCAAGAAACGTGCATGACGCTCATTATGGAGGCTTTGCTGGTTTGTCTGGTGGTGAACCGCCGGGGTTGGAGGACAGGAATCCATGCATACCTGCAAGGCTCTTGCCAACCACCATCGGTCGGGGACGCACGATGGGGGTTAAGGTACACCGGCACACCCGGACTGTACGTGTACCCGACCAATCGTCTAGCTTCCTTTGAACCTCTGGCTGGCTGCCTAGACGATGGCATACCATTTATCCTCAAACCGTCAAGGGAACATCCTTCTTGCCAAATATGCATGCCGAGGGCCGCCCCCGCTGTAAGTTTCTCATCAAGAAATTTGCATGCCGCTCATCACTAAGGCTTTGCTGGTTTGTCTGGTGGTGAACTACCAGGGTCATCGGAAACCTATATGGAGTTGCAGGACGGTAATCAGAGCATACCTGCAAGGCTCTTCCCAATCACCACCGGTCGGGAATGCGCGATGGGGGTTAAGGCACACCGGCACACCCGAACCGTACATGTACCCGGCCAGCCGTGTAGCTTCCTTCAAACCCCCGGTTGGATAGCTAGACGATGGTGTACCTTTTATCCTCAAACCCTCGAGGAAACATCCTTCCCGCCAAACATGCATGCCGTGGGTGCCCCCGCAGTCAGTTTCTCATCAAGAAACTTGCATGCCGCTCATCACCAAGGCTTTGCTGGTTTGTCCGGTGGTGAACACCGCCTGCATCATCGGAAATGTAGATGGAGTTGGAGGACAGGAATCAGAGCATACCTGCAAGGCTCTTCCCAACCACTACTAGGGATGCACGACGAGTGTTAAGGTACACCGACACACTCGGACCGTACGTGTACCCGGCCAGCTGTGTAGCTTCCTTCGAACCTCCGGCTGGCTGCCTAGACGATGGAATACCATTTATCCTCAAGCCCCTGTGGAAACATCCTTCCTGCCAAAACAAGCTTGCCGGGTGCCACCCCCAAAGTCAGTTTCTCATTAAGAAACTTGCATGCTGCTCATCACCGAGGCTTTGCTGGTTTGTCTAGCGGTGAACTGCCTGTGTCATTGAAAACCTAGATGGAGTCGGAGGACACGAATAGGAGCATACCTGCAGGGGTCTTCCAACCACCACCGGCCGAGGATGTAGGATGGGGGTTAAGGTACACCGGCACACCCGGACCGTACGTGTACTCAGCCAGCCGTGTAGCTTCCTTCGAACCTCCCGCTGGCTTCCTAGGCGATGTATACCTTTCATCCACAAACCCTCGAGGGAACATCCTTCCTGGCAAACATGCATGCCGAGGGCCGCCCCTGCAGTCAGTTTCTCATCAAGAAACTTGCATGTCGCTCATCACTAAGGCTTTGCTGGTTTGTCCGGTGGTGAACACCGCCTGCATCATCGGAAATGTAGATGGAGTTGGAGGACTGGAATCAGAGCATACCTGCAAGGCTCTTCCCAACAACTACTAGGGATGCACGACGAGTGTTAAGGTACACCGACACACCCAGACTGTACGTGTACCTGGCCAGCTGTGTAGCTTCCTTCGAACCTCCGGCTGGCTGCCTAGACGATGGTATACAATTTATCCTCAAGCCCTGTGGAAACATCCTTTCTGCCAAAACAGGCTTGCCGGGTGCCACCCCCAAAGTCAGTTTCTCATTAAGAAACTTGCATGCTGCTCATCACCGAGGCTTTGCTGGTTTGTCTCGCAGTGAGCTGCCTGTGTCATCGAAAACCTAGATGGAGTCGGAGGACACAAATAGGAGCATACCTGCAGGGGTCTTCCAACCACTACCGGCCGAGGATGTAGGATGGGGGTTAAGGTACACCGGCACACCCGGACCGTACGTGTACTCGGCCAGCCGTGTAGCTTCCTTCGAACCTCCGGCTGGCTTCCTAGGCGATGTATACCTTTCACCCACAAACCCTCGAGGGATCATCCTTCCTGGCAAACATGCATGCCGAGGGCCGCCTCTACAGTCAGTTTCTCATCAAGAAACGTGCATGACGCTCATTATGGAGGCTTTGCTGGTTTGTCTGGTGGTGAACCGCTGGGGTTGGAGGACAGGAATCCGTGCATACCTGCAAGGCTCTTCCCAACCACCATCGGTCGGGGACGCACGATGGGGGTTAAGGTACACCGGCACACCCGGACAGTACGTGTACCTGACCAATCGTCTAGCTTCCTTTGAACCTCTGGCTGGCTGCCTAGACGATGGCATACCATTTATCCTCAAACTGTCAAGGGAACATCCTTCTTGCCAAACATGCATGCCGGGGGCCGCCCCCGCTGTCAGTTTCTCATCATGAAATTTGCATGCTGCTCATCACTAAGGCTTTGCTGGATTGTCTAGTGGTGAACTACCGGGGTCATCGGAAACCTATATGGAGTTGCAGGACGAGAATCAGAGCATACCTGCAAGGCTCTTCCCAATCACCACCGGTCGGGAATGCACGATGGGGGTTAAGGCACACCGGCACACCCGAACCGTACATGTACCCCGCCAGCCGTGTAGCTTCCTTCAAACCCCCGGTTGGATAGCTAGACGATGGTGTACCTTTTATCCTCAAACCCTCGAGGAAACATCCTTCCCGCCAAACATGCATGCCGGGGGTTGCCCCCGCAGTCAGTTTCTCATCAAGAAACTTGCATGTCGCTCATCACTAAGGCTTTGCTGGTTTGTCCGGTGGTGAACACCGCCTGCATCATCGGAAATGTAGATGGAGTTGGAGGACTGGAATCAGAGCATACCTGCAAGGCTCTTCCCAACAACTACTAGGGATGCACGACGAGTGTTAAGGTACACCGACACACCCAGACCGTACGTGTACCTGGCCAGCTGTGTAGCTTCCTTCGAACCTCCGGCTGGCTGCCTAGACGATGGTATACAATTTATCCTCAAGCCCTGTGGAAACATCCTTTCTGCCAAAACAGGCTTGCCGGGTGCCACCCCCAAAGTCAGTTTCTCATTAAGAAACTTGCATGCTGCTCATCACCGAGGCTTTGCTGGTTTGTCTCACAGTGAACTGCCTGTGTCATCGAAAACCTAGATGGAGTCAGAGGACACAAATAGGAGCATACCTGCAGGGGTCTTCCAACCACTACCGGCCGAGGATGTAGGATGGGGGTTAAGGTACACCGGCACACCCGGACCGTACGTGTACTCGGCCAGCCGTGTAGCTTCCTTCGAACCTCCGGCTGGCTTCCTAGGCGATGTATACCTTTCACCCACAAACCCTCGAGGGATCATCCTTCCTGGCAAACATGCATGCCGAGGGCCGCCTCTGCAGTCAGTTTCTCATCAAGAAACGTGCATGACGCTCATTATGGAGGCTTTGCTGGTTTGTCTGGTGGTGAACCGCTGGGGTTGGAGGACAGGAATCCGTGCATACCTGCAAGGCTCTTCCCAACCACCATCGGTCGGGGACGCACGATGGGGGTTAAGGTACACCGGCACACCCGGACAGTACGTGTACCTGACCAATCGTCTAGCTTCCTTTGAACCTCTGGCTGGCTGCCTAGACGATGGCATACCATTTATCCTCAAACTGTCAAGGGAACATCCTTCTTGCCAAACATGCATGCCGGGGGCCGCCCCCGCTGTCAGTTTCTCATCAAGAAATTTGCATGCTGCTCATCACTAAGGCTTTGCTGGATTGTCTAGTGGTGAACTACCGGGGTCATCGGAAACCTATATGGAGTTGCAGGACGGGAATCAGAGCATACCTGCAAGGCTCTTCCCAATCACCACCGGTCGGGAATGCACGATGGGGGTTAAGGCACACTGGCACACCCGAACCGTACGTGTACCTGGCCAGCCGTGTAGCTTCCTTCAAACCTCAGTCTAGCTTCCTAGACGATGGTATCCCTTTTATACACAAGACCTCGAGAGAATATCCTTCCTGCCAAACATGCATGTCAGAGCCGCCCATGCAGTCTGTTTCTCATCAAGATACATGCATGCCGCTCATCGCCGAGGCTTTCCTGGTTTGTCTAGTGGTGAACCGCCTGCGTAATTGGAAACCTAGATGGAGTTGGAGGATAGGAATCAGAGCATACCTGTAGAGCTCTTCCAAAACACCACCAAGGACGCACGACGGGGGTTAAGGTACACCAGCACACCCGGACCGTACGTCTACCTGTCTAGCCGTGTAGCTTCATTCGAACCTCTGATTGGCTGCCTAGACGATAGTATAACATTTATCCTCAAACCCTCGAGGAAACATCCTTCCTTCCAAAACATGCATGCTGGGGGCCGCCCCCACAGTTAGTTTCTCATCATGAAACTTGCATGCTGCTCATCATCGAGGCTTTGCTGGTTTGTCTGTTGGTTTAGCGCCTGTGTCATTGGAAACCTAGATGGAGTTGGAGGACAAGAATCGGAGCATACCTGCAGGGGTCTTCCAACCATTACTGACCGAGGATGCAGGACGGGGGTTAAGGCACACTGCCAAACCCAAACCGTACATGTACCCGGCCAGCCGTGTAGCTTCCTTCAAACCCCCGGTTGGATAGCTAGATGATGGTATACCTTTTATCCTCAAACCCTCGAGGCAACATCCTTCCTGCCAAACATGCATGCCGCGGGTTGCCCCTGCAGTTAGTTTCTCATCAAGAAACTTGCATGCCTCTCATCACCGAGGCTTTGATGGTTTGTCTGGTGGTGAACACCGCCTGCATCATGGGAAATGTAGATGGAGTTGGAGGACATGAATCAGAGCATACCTGCAAGGCTCTTCCCAACCACTACTGGGGATGCACGACGGGTGTTAAGTTACACCGACACACTCGGACCGTACGTGTACCCGGCCAGCCGTGTAGCTTCCTTCGAACCTCTGGCTAGCTACCTAGACGATGGTATACAATTTATCCTCAAGCCCCTGAGGAAACATCCGTCCTGCCAAAATAGGCTTGCCGAGTGCCGCCCCCAAAGTCAGTTTCTCATTAAGAAACTTGCATGCTGCTCATCACCGAGGCTTTGCTGGTTTGTCTGGCAGTGAACTGCCCGTGTCATCGAGTGAACCGCCTGTGTCATCGGAAACCTAGATGGAGTTGGAGGACACAAATAGGAGCATACCTGCAGGGGTCTTCCAACCACCACCGGCCGAGGACGCAGGATGGGGGTTAAGGTACACCAGCACACCTGGAACGTACGTGTACTCGGCCAGCCGTGTAGCTTCCTTCGAACATCCGGCTGGCTTCCTAGACCATGTATACCTTTCATCCTCAAACCCTCGAGGGAACATCCTTCCTGGCAAACATGCATGCCGAGGGCCGCCCCTGCAGTCAGTTTCTCATCAAGAAACGTGCATGACGCTCATTATGGAGGCTTTGCTGGTTTGTCTGGTGGTGAACCGCCGGGGTTGGAGGACAGGAATCCGTGCATACCTGCAAGGCTCTTGCCAACCACCATCGGTCGGGGACGCACGATGGGGGTTAAGGTACACCGGCACACCCGGACTGTACGTGTACCCGACCAATCGTCTAGCTTCCTTTGAACCTCTGGCTGGCTGCCTAGACGATGGCATACCATTTATCCTCAAACCGTCAAGGGAACATCCTTCTTGCCAAATATGCATGCCGAGGGCCGCCCCCGCTGTAAGTTTCTCATCAAGAAATTTGCATGCCGCTCATCACTAAGGCTTTGCTGGTTTGTCTGGTGGTGAACTACCAGGGTCATCGGAAACCTATATGGAGTTGCAGGACGGTAATCAGAGCATACCTGCAAGGCTCTTCCCAATCACCACCGGTCGGGAATGCACGATGGGGGTTAAGGCACACCGGCACACCCGAACCGTACATGTACCCGGCCAGCCGTGTAGCTTCCTTCAAACCCCCGGTTGGATAGCTAGACGATGGTGTACCTTTTATCCTCAAACCCTCGAGGAAACATCCTTCCCGCCAAACATGCATGCCGTGGGTGCCCCCGCAGTCAGTTTCTCATCAAGAAACTTGCATGCCGCTCATCACCAAGGCTTTGCTGGTTTGTCCGGTGGTGAACACCGCCTGCATCATCGGAAATGTAGATGGAGTTGGAGGACAGGAATCAGAGCATACCTGCAAGGCTCTTCCCAACCACTACTAGGGATGCACGACGAGTGTTAAGGTACACCGACACACTCGGACCGTACGTGTACCCGGCCAGCTGTGTAGCTTCCTTCGAACCTCCGGCTGGCTGCCTAGACGATGGAATACCATTTATCCTCAAGCCCCTGTGGAAACATCCTTCCTGCCAAAACAAGCTTGCCGGGTGCCACCCCCAAAGTCAGTTTCTCATTAAGAAACTTGCATGCTGCTCATCACCGAGGCTTTGCTGGTTTGTCTAGCGGTGAACTGCCTGTGTCATTGAAAACCTAGATGGAGTCGGAGGACACGAATAGGAGCATACCTGCAGGGGTCTTCCAACCACCACCGGCCGAGCATGTAGGATGGGGGTTAAGGTACACCGGCACACCCGGACCGTACGTGTACTCAGCCAGCCGTGTAGCTTCCTTCGAACCTCCCGCTGGCTTCCTAGGCGATGTATACCTTTCATCCACAAACCCTCGAGGGAACATCCTTCCTGGCAAACATGCATGCCGAGGGCCGCCCCTGCAGTCAGTTTCTCATCAAGAAACGTGCATGACGCTCATTATGGAGGCTTTGCTGGTTTGTCTGGTGGTGAACCGCTGGGGTTGGAGGACAGGAATCCATGCATACCTGCAAGGCTCTTCCCAACCACCATCGGTCGGGGACGCACGATGGGGGTTAAGGTACACCGGCACACTGGGACTGTACGTGTACCTGACCAATCGTCTAGCTTCCTTTGAACCTCTGGTTGGCTGCCTAGACGATGGCATACTATTTATCCTCAAACCGTCAAGGGAACATCCTTCTTGCCAAACATGCGTGCCGGGGGCCGCCCCCGCTGCCAGTTTCTCATCAAGAAATTTGCATGCTGCTCATCACTAAGGCTTTGCTGGTTTGTCTGCTGGTGAACTACCGGGGTCATCGGAAACCTATATGGAGTTGCAGGACAGGAATCAGAGCATACCTGCAAGGCTCTTCCCAATCACCACCGGTCGGGAATGCACGATGGGGGTTAAGGCACACTGGCACACCCGAACCGTACGTGTACCCGGCCAGCCGTGTAGCTTCCTTCAAACCTCAGTCTAGCTTCCTAGACGATGGTATCCCTTTTATCAACAAGACCTCGAGAGAACATCCTTCCTGCCAAACATGCATGTCAGAGCCGCCCCTGCAGTCTGTTTCTCATCAAGATACATGCATGCCGCTCATCACCGAGGCTTTCTTGGTTTGTCTAGTGGTGAACCGCCTGCGTAATTGGAAAGCTAGATAGAGTTGGAGGACAGGAATCAGAGCATACCTGCAGAGCTCTTCCCAAACACCACCAAGGACGCACGACGGGGGTTAAGGTACACCAGCTCACCCGGACCGTACGTCTACCTGTCTAGCTGTGTAGCTTCATTCGAACCTTTTATTGGCTGCCTAGACGATAGTATAACATTTATCCTCAAACCCTCGAGGAAACATCCTTCCTTCCAAAACATGCATGCTGGGGGCCGCCCCCACAGTTAGTTTCTCATCATGAAACTTGCATGCTGCTCATCATTGAGGCTTTGCTGGTTTTTCTGTTGGTTTAGCGCCTGTGCCATTGGAAACCTAGACGGAGTTGGAGGACAAGAATCGGAGCATACCTGCAGGGGTCTTCCAACCACTACTGGCCGAGGACGCAGGACGGGGGTTACGGTACACCAGCACAACCGAATCGTACGTGTACCCGGCCATCTCTGTAGCTTCCTTCGAACCTCTGGCTGGCTTCCTAGATGATGGTATACCTTTTATCCTCAAACCCTCGAGGGAACATCCTTTCTGGTAAACATGCATGCCGAGGGCCGCCCCCACAGTCAGCTTCTCATCAAGAAACTTGCATGCCGCTCATCACTGAGGCCTTGCTAGTTTGTCTGGTGGTAAACCACCATTGCTGGAGGATAGGAATCAGTGCATACATGCAAGGCTCTTCCCAACCACCATTGATCGTGGACGCACGTAGGGGGTTAAGGTACACTGGCACACCCAGACCGTACGTGTACCCGACCAGCCGTGTAGCTTCGTTTGAACCTATGGCTAGCTGCCTAGACGATGGCATACCTCTTATCCTCAAACCATCGAGGGAACAACCTTCCTGCCAAACATGCATGTCGGGGGCCATCCCCGCAATCATTTTCTCATCAAGAAACTTGCGTGCCGCTCAGCACCGAGGCTTTGCTGGTTTCTTTGGTGGTGAAACCACCTGCGTCATCGGAAACCTAGATGGAGTTGGAGCATAGGAATCGGAGCATATCTGCATGGCTCTTCCAAAGCACCACCGATCGGGGATGCACGACGAGGGTTAAGGTACACCGTCACACCCGGACCGTACGTGTACCAGGCCAGCCGTGTAGCTTCCTTCGAACCTTTGGCTGGCTGCCTAGATGATGGTATACCTTTATCCTTAAGCCCTCGAGGGAACATCCTTCGTGCCAAACATGCATGTCGGGGGCCACCCCTGCAGTTAGTTTGTCATCGAGAAACTTGCATGCCGCTCGTTACCGAGGCTTTGCTAGTTTGTCTGGTGGTGAACTGCCTACGTCATCAGAAATATAGATGGAGTTGGAGGACAAGAATCAGAGCATACCTGCAGAGCTCTTCCCAAACACCACCAAGGAGGCACGACGGGGGTTAAGGTACACCAGCACACCCGGACCGTACGTCTACCTGTCTAGCCATGTAGCTTCATTCGAACCTCTGATTGGTTGCATAGACGATAGTATACCTTTTATACTCTAACCCTTAAGGGAACATCCCTCTTGACAAAACATGCATGTCGAGGCCACCCCCGCAGTCAGTTTCTCATCAAGAAACTTGCATGCCACTCATAACCGAGGCTTTGCTGGGTTTGTCTGGTGGTGAACCACCTCAGTCATTGGAAACCTGGATGGACTTGGAGGACAGACATTGGAGCACACCTGCATGGCTGTTCCCAACCACTCCCAGGAACACACGACGCGGGTTAAGGTACACCGGCACACCCGGACCATACTTGTACCCGAACAACCCTTTAGCTTCCATCAAACCTGTGTCTGGCTGCCTTGACAATGGTATACCTTTTATTCTTAAACCCTCAAGGGAACATCCTTCCTTTCAAACAAGCATGCTGGGGGCTGCCCCCCATTCAGTTTCTAATAAAGAAACTTGCATGCCGCTCATCACCGAGGCTTTGCTAGTTTTGGAGTCGATGCCATGGCAGAAGAAAGCAGTAGCTTGCAGAGAAAGATTATTGTGGCCTTATGATACCATATAGAGAATGGTTACTAGACTATTCTGTATGGATAATGTTTGTTGTGTATTCATCAGGGAACACACATACACTTTATATAGGCTAGCTAGTGTGGTGTGAAACCAAAACTAAACCCTTTCACACTCAGAGATTCAAAGGATAGCGTTAATGACAAAACGTAGGATAATGCAGTCAAATAATGACTGATAACGTAGACCAACACAGTGAGCAATGATTTTTACATGTGTGCGTGCTTATCCTTGCTACTGTCTGGGTGTGAACTGCCAGCGTCTTCGGAAGCCTAGATGGAGTTGGAGGACAAGAATCAGAGCATACCTGCAAGTGTCTTCCCAACAACCATCGAGGATGCACGACGGGGGTTAAGGTGCACCGACACACGAGCCCGGACAGTACGTGTACCCCGCCAGCTGTGTAGCTAATTTGTTTTATATTTTATTCCCTAGGCTTAAAAGTTTGCTATTCGTCTTTGTTTGCCCTGTTTGCTCTTCCCCAGGCTTAAAAGTTTTATATTTGGCAGTATTTTTACATATGTAATATGACATAGGATATATCACTTGATAGTTTTGCAAAAAAAATGGAGAAATACGTATATCCCATGCAACTACGTAAATCCACCCCAATTAATTAGCTAGATATTTTTTAAGATGACAAAAATTATTATCTTTTTCTAATTAAGGTGGCCGGGGTAGATGATGTGGCATCATAGCTTATGTGGCATGCTAATGTGGATGTCCAACTCAGACTAAGGATGAAAGTGAAATGGTTGTGTGAAGTTGACTGACTAAATAATTGACCCATTTGAAAGTTCAAGGACCAAACTGGGTTTTGATTGAAAGTTTGAGGATGAAGTTGAGTATTGTGCCAATTCTAAACAAGCCAAGCTTGATCTTGCGAGCATGATGAGCTCAAGCTTAAAAAGCTCGAGTACGCTCATTTATTGTTGTCATCTATGATATGTATGTATGAGTAACTGAACTATATAATTCTTCTGAAATTTTTTTATGGGACACAATTTTTATATATGATAGAAACGTATGATCAACTCGGTGTTTTATCAAACTCAAGCTTAGAAAGACAAGCTGGCTCGAGGTCGACTTGTTGACAGCCCTATATGCAATTAATGTTTTGGTGCAATTGTGTAATCAACGATTTTCCACCGTTGGATCTACATCTTACAGTTATTACATCTTTTCATTGAACCCCTTCCACCACCACCACCCCTCCACCTGGTTGAGGGGGTTAAATAAAAAGATTCAGCGACTGTAATGTAGATCGATCCAACAGTTGAAGATGGTTGAGTGCACAATTGCACCAAAAATCTGATTACATTCTATTTGAACCTAACTTTAAAATAGGAAAAGATTTGACGCAGATTAATCCAGCCGTGATGTTTTTCTCTTCTTGTTTTGTGATGTTTTATTTTTTCCTATTTCGTGATGTTGTTTTAATTGTTTTGTACTTCCTCCATACCATATTACTTGTCATTGATAATTAGGACAAGCTTTCTAGTACAAA
Organism: Tuctoria greenei; assembly: GCA_036927565.1. Taxonomy (NCBI): domain Eukaryota; kingdom Viridiplantae; phylum Streptophyta; class Magnoliopsida; order Poales; family Poaceae; genus Tuctoria; species Tuctoria greenei. The sequence continues at coordinate 183,896,310 of JAYESD010000003.1, read as the reverse complement.
AATGAACTAAAAACTTGTTCTAACAACAAGTAATATAGGAAGGAGGGAGTAATGTTTTATGATAATAAACTCAATATTGTTCATATTTTCCATCTGTTATTTTGTTTCCAATCTGCATTTGAGTGAACTATCTGTTCTATCTGTATTCTCTGTTAATGAATGACGCTCCACACCGCCGGTGGCTTCTAAAGTGGCATGTACGATACTTTAACCGCTGGAGGTGCCAGGAGATTGCCCATAGCGGGGCCTACAAAGTGACTTGTAAGTAACAGGAAAATGCAACAGGTAGCGACAACTGGAAAGAAAAGTGGAGACAATGAACAGATAGAAAAGAAAAGAAAATACGAGAAAAATGTTTGAAAAAGATAGGTAGAACTCCAACGTACCAGTAACCATATGCCCCTATACGATGTGTCATCACTACCACTACTCCTATACACGGCCAACACTGCTCGAAGGGAATTGCTGCGAACTAGATGTGCTGATTAGTTTATTTTGTGTTTATTTGGGATTATCTAACCACTAGTTCTGTCGATTAGCAATGACTGAAATGAAAAGTGTAGACAATGAACAGACTAAATAGAAAAGAAAGAACGAGAAAATGTTAGAAAAAGGTAGGTAGTACATACAAATTAAGGTGAAAGAGCATGGAGAACCAAACTGTAAAATAGGAAATGTTTGGTGCGGATTGATGTCAAAAATAGTATTTTATCTCTATTGATGATATGATATTATTCTTCTGCTGATGTTGAAACTAGAGCGGTTACATTACTTCGCGCGTCCCATCATTGCATGCAAAGAGGTGTGAGTCCCATAGGCTATGGTTTTCATATGTCAACCACCCGTAATGCACTTGCAGTACTTTAGAGGATGTGAATCCACCAACGCCGGAAGCCGAACCATCACTGCGCAAGACCCCCATCATTACACGTGGAGAAGACGATGGCATGTGTCTTTATATAATGTCTCCATCGTCTTCTCAGAGCGTACTCCATAAAGACACACCACCATCATCTCCGCATGTACTCTAGCTTCCTCTTTGTCTCCACCTCGCACACCCTTATTGTTTCCCTTCGCAGCACGATGACGGCGAGGCCTATGGAGTTTCCGTTCAAGCACGATATTGCGGTCGGGATTGTGGAGTGCCTCGCCGCAAGCTCCCTGCAACCCTTGGACGACCTCTCCAGTTTGCGTGCCACCTGCAAGACAATGCATGCGGCGTGCCGCGATGGCACCGTGGGCAGGCACCTGGCGCTGGATTGGGTGACCCGGAGGATGTTGCGCGACCAGGTGCGCTCCAGATCCCTCGTAAAGAACCATTGTTGGCCACCCTCATGCGTGCTACATCACCGGGCTCAAGCTCGTCTTCGCGGTCAATCGCAAGATTATCGCCCGGGCAGCCGAGGCCGGCCACATAGAGGCAGCCAATGCCCTTGGCTTCCTCCGTTACAACACTGACCGCATGGCCCGCAATGCTGTTGAGTATATCTGGCAAGTCGAATGCGAGGTCAACATCGGTGCCAAAAGCGACCAGCTCTGTTGCCATCACAAGGCCCAACAATGAGTGCAAGCGGTGTCAGATTCAAGCCCTGGCTAAAATTTTAGTAATCCAACGTGGGCGAATCCACACCCTCCTCCGAGACCACCGATGGTGTCGTTGCCCAACAAGGAGGTTGACCCGTGCATGGCTTCCGGCTGCGGGAAGCATGGGTGGAGCGGCTGCATGGTCTTTGTGACACCCGGTTCCAAAAATGAACGCATATGTGTGCCCAGGACGTTCAATACACATACACAAAAGGATATACCGAAAATTACCAGAAGACAAGATTAATTAACCTTTTTTTTATACACAAACCAGATTATCCTCGAGTACAAGCACTAATGAATATTAATGACAGTTTCAACTAATGCAGCGGCAATAAACTAATTAAGCAACTAAGCAGCTAAGCGACTAGCAATAGGGTATAGCTCAGCTCCAACACTCCATAGGCAAAGCTTACGGTAGACACGACCTAGAACTTCGCATTATCATCGATAAACTCCCAATCCTAACCTGCAACTATTGGTGGGGGAATTGCAAGAGTGAGTATATGTCGTACTCAGCAAGTGTGGAAAGTATGACATGTAGCTGATTCAAATGATGAATATAATAAGGGCTAAGTGATGAAAAGTACATTAAAACATTTGAAAAGCAATATATATTATACGTATGTGAAATAAACCCATCATAAACCATATAGTTATCATAATACCAGTCCATTCTTCAATATCCATCATCCATATACCAGATTTCACCATTACCGATAACCATAATCAATATCAGAATTTAATCCATATCCAGCCATAACCATATTACCAACCATAACCAGTACCAAACCATCCCAATACCAAGTTTTCTCTAATCATGTGAGGGTCCAGGTTGCTATTGACCGGTAGAACGACTATCATGATAGTTTTTAGACACTCTGCAGAGGTTATACCACTTTACCCACGTGTTTGTGATTTCATCACCTTGCAGTGACTAGAACCTCTATTATGCCATCTCACACTTCCGTCGGTGTGTAGCCAAGAGATCACAAAGTAGCTTTTACAAAGGGATTTCTAGCCTATTTAGACCCCACTGAGGTTTCACCGGTGGCGATGGCTTTAACTGAGCACATCTTCAACCAAGGCCCCCTCTTGAGCCATTCGGATCCCACGGTAGTCCCACCAATCATGAACAAACCCAATCCGACTACCCCTTCCCCCAACACCCGTAATGGTCCAAATAGCACTCGCAAAGCCCTAATTAATCAGCTATGTCGCGCCCATACATGGCCTCATCGTGGCACTGTAAATCCTGGATGGTCACTCCACGAACCGGTCCTTAGATCTAAAGAAAGCAAACCATCATAACATCCAACCCATCCACATACCATGCTTGCCTAGATCACCCATTAACACATCATATTAACCAGTTCATGTCAATCATAATCTCATAAATGCATAATTAAATTAAGTGGTATAATGGTCCTCCCATCCCAATTAATTAAGAGAAGCAAAAAGGGTAAAAAGCCCATCCTGACTCTTTACCATGAATTCAAGGTTTCAAGGGCGGTCAACAAATCTAGTAAACTTCCTATCATAGGATTCCCATCAAATTGACACAATAATGTAGTTTGCAAACAAAACATTTACTTTAAAATAGGATCATTATGCTTCAAGGACACTTGCCTTGCTCTTGGGATTGGTTCGGGTCAAAGCCTTCAAACTCTTGGTGCTTAAGATCCTCCGCGACACTCTCTAGTGCAAATCCATCTAATCCACACAATAAACATACAAGACAAGAAACACAATCAAAGAGTGCACAACTATTACTCAATATGACATAATATACATGATCAATGCAAATGCAATGTGGAACTTGTTAATGAGTTGCTTTTAATGATCACTAACTAGTTCTAATATCTATTTACAAGTTTGAGCAGGTTTGGAATTGATTCGAGTCAATTTTAGAATTAATTCAACAGAAATTAACCAGGAAATTTGGACTAGTCCGCTAGGGACCAGACAAGTCCGCACTTCGCGGAACTGGCGAACTAGGGTTTTCTATATTGACGTGAATTTGGGTTAACGGGGTCGAATTTACATAAGGAAAATAGAATAGAAGGTATACCAGGTGTTTAGAACTCCAAAGAATCAAGTATCTTGGAGGCAACACTTGGATCTTGGCGATCTAGGGTTGATGGAGAACTTGATGGTGAATTGTTGACGAAGAAAGCAAAGTTGACAGAGATCTTGATCCTCTTTCATTTCCTTCTCTTCTTCTTCTTGCTCTAGATCTCCTTCTTCCTCCTCGGTGGCGGCTATCCGCATGGTAGGGTTTAGGTGTGGTGGAAAAGTGGCAAATAGATGTCAAACCAAGGGGTGGGGTTGTTTATATAGAGGTGGAGGCTAGGGTTAGATGGATTTCGAGTTTGAGATGAGTAGAGGCCGGTTTAGAGTCCCACCTTGGCTCTAAAAGAGTTAGGCACGACGTCCCTAGGCCCACTTAATGTAAAACCCAAGAAATAAGTCGTGAAACAAAATATCATCTCAGAGTCGCGATTTATCGGACAAGTCCGAAGAGGGTCGGACTAGTCCGAAGTTGGATAGAGGGAAATCGGACAAGTCCGGACTAGAAATCGGATAAGTCCGAACTTATCCAGAGGGGAAAATAAGACAAGTCTGACGAAAAATTGAACATGTCCGACTTTAGTGTAAGACCTATGTGTGCTGAATACATTGGCTTGTAGTGAATACACTTGGCTTTGATGATAAAAGTTTTTAATATCACCAAAACACCTTTTTATCAAGGTCCGACTCTAGCTCAGAGCTACAGCAAGGTCCGACGATAGGTCCGGCTTGCTTTGGGTAGCTCCGGTTACGTTTGATGCTAGGTCCGACTTCTTGGTAAGGTCCGACCAGCTTTGGTTAGCTCCGGTGAGCTTTATCTTTAGCTCCGGTATATATCTGATAGCTCCGGCATATATTTGCTAAGCTCCGACGTACTTTGTCTAGCTCCGGTTTTGGGTTGACTAGTTCCGACTAGTTTTGATAAGCTCCGGGTCTAGGATCTACTAGTTTTGGCAAGCTCCGGATCCAGGATCTACTAGTTTTGGTAAGCTCCGGCGCTAGGTTCTACTAGCTTTTGTTAGCTCCGGCTCAAGCTCCGGGTTGCTCTGGCAAGGTCCGGAACTTGACTGCAGTGTTTCTTGTTAGCTCCGGCTCAAGCTCCGGGTTGCTCTGGCAAGGTCCGGAACTTGACCGCAGTGCTTCTACTTTTTATTTGCAATGTTTTGTATTTGCTTTACAAGATTGGAAAGATTGCTTAGTATTCATTTGCTAAGTTTTTGGTGCGTTTTGGATGATACGGTTGATATCGTTTCTACTGTGGTTTTGCAACATGCTTATGTGAGGTTCTCACGTAAGGTGTTGTGTTCGGAACTAACGTGAGTCAAGTCGAGGACTTGGGCTCGTATAGATTGTTTGTTTGTTCATGTGCAGGTGTTGCTTGAGTTCAAGTCATGGCTGGTGACAGGATCCATTGGACTAGTCTCAGGGAGGAGATGAGGTTCCAACAACCAAGTTCAGGAGGAACTGTGGTTGAGCGGGTCAGGAGGTCGCGCAGGATGATTGAATCAAGGGCAGTGCATATGAAGGTTGAAGGAAGGTGTTCGCACGTATGCATGCGGTGCATGACGTGGCAATATGCTTCTAGAGACGGATTGTGGAAGGAAGATCTGATCGGAAGGATCGGATCGTATCGGTTGAAGACTTTGGCTGCGGCAGAGTCGGTTATGGCTCGGTATGGGAAGTATCGAGTTGGTTATGTTAGGATTTCGTGTGTATCACGAAATTGAGTTGTTTAGGAATGTGGGATACGTTCCTAAGGTGTTTGGAAGTCTTAATATTGCTTCTATCTGCGTATAGAAGAATCTTGAGCAGTTATGGTAAGTTCCAATTGTGATCGGATTAGGATTAGAGTCCTAGTTGTATTGGGATGGCCTAAGGGCTGGTTATATAAGCAAGGGAAGGCCAAAGCTCGTTAGAGATGACTTTGGGGGGCTGTTCCTCTTGTGTTCTATTGAATAAAATTCATAGTTTGAAGGAACTTTTGTGCCTTGTTCGTCCGACTTGTTCCAGACAAGTTTTATTCGTCGAGTTTCTGGACAGCACTACCTTTCGTCGGTGGTTTTAGCATAACTCGAGTTTTACTGATCCAATTGACGTGATTCTTTTTCGGCTGTCTTCACAACTTGATTGTATATCATCTGACAAAATTTCACGGTCATTGGATTTGTGGTTTCTGAGCTACACGAGTTTCTTTGCCACATTCCAGAAACTGTTTTTCTCGAGTAGGTCAGATTGACCAGTGTTTGATCTTTTGATCATAACTTGAGTTTTTCTCGACGGATTTTAGTAATTCCTTTTGTGTTGTCTTCGTGACTTGATTCTCTCTGATATATATCACTTTTGTCACGGTGAAACACGTTTAGATTAGTCTCATGCACGATTTCTTTAACAGATAGTTTTTCTGCCGGAAGGGTTTGGGGTTTTATTGTTTCCGCTGCGTAAGATTTTTAAATCTACCATTCACCCCCCCCTCTGGTAGCTTTTCACGTGCTCTTCGATCCTACAATTGGTATCAGAGCCACGGTGCTCTAATCTTTGTGATTTGCACGTGTTTTTGACTAATCTTCATGGAGAAGTACTCCGTCAAACCTTGTGTGTTTGCTGGTATTGATTTTCAGGTTTGGAAGGCACGCATGGAGGCTTTTATCCAGGCACAAGGCTTTGCAATATGGGAGAAGGTGTATAAGCCTTATGAAGTGCCACCCAATGATCAAGTCACGGCCACGAACCTCCGGGACGTCGACAACAACAACAAAGCCCGAAACTTGATCATCCAAGGACTCACTCAAAGCGACTTTGATCGTGTCGCGCACCTCCGATCAGCATACGATGTTTGGAGAGCTCTCTGTGATTATCATGAAGGCTCCAACACAATCAAGGAGGTAAAACAAGATATGTTCAAGAAAGAATATATGCGTTTTGAGATGCAACCAGGTGAGTCGATCGATGACCTCTTTGCTCGTTTCAATAAAATTATCAGCAACTTACGTAGTGTCAATGTAAATTTTTCTGATGCTGAGAATGCTAGACAACTTCTTAGTGCATTAGACATGACAATTTGGGAGATGAAAGTAACATCTATTCGTGAATCAACTGTCATGAGTTCTCTTACATTAGATGTACTTTATTCTAAACTAAAAACTCATGAAATTGACATCCTAGCACGTAAGAACCCAAACAAGTCTATTGCATTTGTCTCACAACGAGATATGTCTAGCTCCGGTCAATCATCATCCTGCAATACTCTTGCTTTGTTGTCCTCACTAACCCTGGAACAGATTGAAGAATTTCCAGAAGAGGAGTTGGCGCTCATCTCTACTAGATTCTCAAAAGCATTGCAAAATGTGAGAACTAGAAGGAGAGGAAGCTCCGGACCTCAACGTTGTTTTGAATGTGGTAAAACAGGACACTTTCGTACAGAATGCCCTAACCTTTCAGGTTCGACCACCCGGGAAGAAAAACAAAGCAAGGTCCGGACCTCCTCTGGAAATTCCAACAAGAAAAAGAAGGGTACCATAGGACGCAAGATGATCAACAACTTCATCACCGCACTTCAAGAGCTCAGTTCAAGTGACATTGATTTTGAAAGTGATGAAGAGAATGATGACTTGGCCAACTTATGCTTCATGGCGGGCAAAGCAAGATCAAGATCAAGTCAGGAGGAAGCAGAACACAACAGTGACGATGATGAGGTATGTTCTACCTGCAATGAAATGTGTGATGCTATTTCTCGTGCAACTATTATTGTCAAGAAAAAGGACAAAAAGCTTAGGGATAGTGCTGCTAAAATTGAATCACTAGAATCTGAAATTAACCGTTTAAAAACTTTGATTCCTAGTGATGATGCATGTCCCTCATGTGACTTAATCTATGAACAATTGTCCACATTAAGAAGTGCACACTCCTCCACTCTAGATAAACTTGATGAAGAAATTAAAAAGAACAAAGATCTTGCTGCACTTAATGATAAAAACTTGAAAGATGCTAGCTGTTCTACAATTGACTTGCATTGTTCTGCATGTGAAAATCTTGATAAGAAACTAAAAGATGCAATGAATGAAATTTCCATTCTGAACAATGTTTTACGATCTCATAAAGTTAAAAATTGTTCCAATTGCAAACTAAAAGGAAAAACTTCATGTGCAAACTGCCTAGACTTGTCTAAGAAACTTGATGACATGAATAGGACACTAGGTCGGTTTTGTAATGGGGATAAGAATCTAAACCTGCTGTTGAATTCTTCTAAGTCCTGCAATGATAAATCTGGTTTAGGTTTTGATTCTCATGCTCATGCTAAGGCACATCCACCTAAAATTGAAAAGTCATTAGGAAGTGGTTTGATTCAAACAGTTCCTAAACAAAAAGGAGTGGTTTTCAAATCTGCAGGAGTGCTTTCTAATTCTGTTTCTAATGTTGGATGCTCATCGAGACATGATTACAAAATTAAGTTTCATTGTACCTACTGTGGTAGAGATGGTCATGTCATAGATTTTTGTTATGGACTAGCTAAACAACAGAAAAGGGAAAGAATGTCTGCTAGATCTCATAACTTTCAAGCTAAACCGAAAATTAGTAACATGCAACCTGCTTTAGTGAGACAGAAATTTGAAAAGGTAGCTTCCGGACCTTCTGGTAAGAAATCCGCAAAAGCAGCTCCGATAGTTCCGATAGCTCCGAGAGCTCCCGGATCTTCTGTTGTTCCCTCCGGAGCTTCAGTTTTTGCCTCCGGACCTTCTACTTTTACCTCCGGAGCTACTGGTTTTCACTCTAAACAAGTAACAACTTCTAAATCAACTGTTAAGAAAAGAAAACCTCAATCTTTGACTCATAAACCTGCTGTTTTATCTCAGCATTCGCGTGTTTTTCCTGGTGCACGTCGCATGACTCAGTACTGGATTCCTAAATGCCTTTTGACTAACCCCAGTATTGAGTCATCGGCGTATTGTGCTTCTATGTAGGTTACACGCTTGAGGAAGGAGAATATTTGGATTGTGGATTCAGGTTGCTCACGCCACATGACCGGTAACAAAGATTGGTTCTCCTCCCTCACCTTTGTGTCACGTGTAGAGAATGTTACTTTTGCCGATAATTCTTCAACTCCTATAATTGCTAAGGGTTCGGTTAGAGTAAATGATCACTACACTTTGAAGGATGTGGCACTTGTCAAAAATCTGAAATATAACTTGCTTTCTGTCTCACAATTGCTAGATGAAAATCTAGAAATTATTTTCAATAAAAACTGCTGCAAAGTTGTAGATTCAAATAGTGAGCTTATTTTTAACATGTCTCGGTTTGGAAGAGTTTTTAAAGCTGATTTTGATATGTCTTCTTCTAAGCATAGGTGTCTAGTTGCTAATGATTCAAAGGACTTATATTTTTGGCATCGTAGACTTGGTCACGTAGGCTTTGATCACCTAACGCGTGTTAGTGCTCTTGATCGCATACGTGGGCTGCCTAAGCTTAAAGGGGACAAAGAAATTGTATGCTCTTCTTGTAGACATGCTAAGATGGTTGCAGGTTCACATACTCCTCTCACAATGATTATGACAACTGAACCATGTCAACTTTTGCATCTTGGCACCGTAGGACCTTCACGTGTTCAATCCTTCGGAGGTAAATGGTATGCTCTTGTTATTGTTGATGATTATTCTAGATATTCTTGGGTGTATTTTATGGCGTCTAAGAATGAAGTCTTTAGTCACTTTAGAACATTATTTCTTAGATTATCAATTGATCACCCAGGATCATTAAAAGCAATTAGAAGTGATAATGGAACTGAATTTAAAAATCAATTCTTTGATCACTTTTGTGCTGAAAATAGAATAGATCATCAATTTTCTTCACCATATGTACCTCAACAAAATGGTGTTGTAGAAAGAAAGAACAGAACCCTAGTTGAGATGGCTAGGACTATGCTTGATGAATATCAAACCCCTAGGAAATTTTGGGCTGATGCTTTAGCAACCGCTTGTTATGTCTCAAATCGTGTTTTCTTGCGTGCTAAGCTAGGTAAAACACCATATGAGCTCCGGTTTGGACATAGGCCTAGTGTTACACACTTTCGGGTCTTTGGTTGCAAATGCTTTGTTAAGAAACATGGAAATCTTGATAAATTTGAACCTAGATCCAATGATGGCATGTTTCTTGGTTATCCATCTCATACTATAGGCTACCGTGTGCTTTTACTTGACACTAACAAAATTGTGGAGACTTGTGAAGTGTCTTTTGATGAAGCTAGCCCAGGTACTAGCTCCGGTGTTGCAGGACCAGATTCATATTCTCAGAGGGAGGGTATTTTCGAAGATGAAGAAGAGCTGGTGATACTGCCTGGTAGTTCCGAAGTTGACACGTGTCCAGCTCCGGACATTGAACAAGCTCCGGCTGTCACCTCTGCTGGTCCTGATCGTCCACAAATCACAAGCTCATCAATCTACAATGAACCTAATGAAAAAGAAGCTTGTGAGACATCTGTTCCCCTACGTTTTTACAAAGATCATCCCCCACAACAGATGATTGGAAGCTTGCATGAATGAGTCACACGGTCCAGGTTTTGCGATCCAAACTCTCATGCTCATTCTGCTTTTGTGGCTTCTTTTGAACCCAAAGATATATCACACACACTCACTAATGAATCTTGGATTATTGCCATGCAAGAAGAGTTAGAAAATTTTGAAAGAAATAATGTTTGGAAACTTGTACCTCCACCTCAAGGCCACACTTTAATTGGAACTAAATGGGTATATAAAAATAAACAAAGTGAGGATGGGGTTGTGATTAGGAATAAGGCTAGGTTGGTTGCTCAAGGTTTCACTCAAGTTGAAGGTCTAGATTTTGATGAAACTTTTGCTCCTGTCGCTAGATTAGAAGCCATAAGAATTTTGTTAGCTTTCGCAGCATCTAAAGGTTTTAAGATATATCAAATGGATGTTAAAAGTGCTTTTCTTAATGGCTACATAGATGAGGAGGTTTATGTCAAACAACCACCAGGTTTTGAAAATCCAGATTTTCCTAATCATGTTTACAAACTGTCCAAAGCCTTATATGGTCTCAAACAAGCCCCTAGAGCATGGTATGATAGGTTAAAAACATTCTTACTTGAAAAGGGGTTTACAATGGGAAAGGTTGATAAAACTCCTTTTGTGCTTAATCATGGCAATGACTCATTATTCGTTCAAGTATATGTGGATGATATTATCTTTGGTTGTGCTTCTCATGATCTTGTGTCCAAGTTTTCAACAATGATGAGTTCCGAATTTGAAATGAGTATGATGGGTGAACTCACTTACTTTTTGGGGCTGCAAATCAAGCAAACCAAGGAGGGTACCTTTGTGCATCAAACAAAGTATACCAACGATCTCCTAAGGCGCTTCAACATGGACAAAAGCAAGCCTCTTCAGACACCAATGGGAACAGCAACAAGACTTGAACTTGATGAAGATGGTGAATCCGTGGATCAAAAAGAATATAGAAGTATGATCGGATCACTTTTGTACCTCACGGCATCAAGACCGGACATACAATTCAGCGTATGTCTTTGTGCACGGTTTCAAGCTTCCCCACGTGTTTCACATCGTCAAGCCGTCAAAAGGATTCTCAGGTACTTACATGGAACTCAAGAATTTGGCATTTTTCTTCCTTCTTCCTCAATCGTTTCTTTGAAAGCTTTTTCGGATGCTGATTTTGGGGGTTGTAGGATTGATAGGAAAAGTACTTCCGGTGCTTGTCATTTTCTTGGTAATTCTCTTGTTGCTTGGTCCTCTAGAAAACAAAGTTCAGTTGCACAATCCACAGCCGAATCAGAGTATGTAGCTGCTGCTAGTGCTTGTTCACAAATTCTTTGGATTGTTCAAACACTTAAGGACTATGGGGTTGATCTAGATAGTGTTCCACTGTTCTGTGATAACACTAGTGCTATTTGCATTGCTAAAAACCCCGTGCAACATTCTAGAACTAAGCACATTGACATTAGGTATCACTTTCTCCGTGATAATGTTGAAAAAGGAAACATTGTGCTTCACCATGTAGATACCGAACAACAATTGGCTGACATTTTTACAAAACCTTTGGATTTCACTCGTTTTTGCTACATTCGTAGTGAAATAGGGGTTATGCATCCTCATGGCTTAAATTGAGGGGGAGTTTTTGAAACTTAGGAAGTCTATGTGTGAATTTGAAATTAAAATAATATGAGCACATTATTTCATACATATATGACTTTGTGATTCCTTTTACATGCTGAAAGTTCTTACTACATTACTCATGTTATACTTTTTGTAGTTTTTGCAATGTCTAGTAATTGGAATAATTACCACACTAAATCTGGTCATGGTCGAACTTTCTTGCTGTTTTGAACTTGTTGCATGCTCACAAATGCTTTTAATCATTAAGAATTTATCAAGTAATCAACTCACATGTTGAGTTTTTATGAACAAATATAAATTGAGAAAAGATCAAGAGAATATGCATGCATCGCACTTCTTCTTTCGAGATGGCCTGTCATTGCACTTAGATATGAACTTGGAAGAAGTTGTGTATGACTAAAACCATGTCCTTAAGCTTCTCATTGTCAAATGACATAGGCTTGGCTTGGTTGGTTAGAATAAGGCGGATGCGCATATAATCTCTTGCAAATATCATATTATCTAAATTTATGCTTTGAAAAATAATAAGATGCAGCAACAAATGTCATGCTTTCAGGTTTTGAAATAGTTGAGTTTGTGAGATCATGACCTGCTAAAATTGAAAATCACACTTGCTTTCTAGCATGGCTTACACTACATTATGTATCTCATTGATGTGATAGTGTAAGTTACTTGATAGTATGACTTGGGTGAGCTTTGTTTATATGTATATGTTATAATATGCTCATAACAACTAAAGAAGGAGAGATAATTTGTTTATATCTCATAACAATTAAAATTTCTCTTTTACCTTGCTGAATACATTGTCAAAGGGGGAGAGATTAATCACACATTCAAAAAAAAGGAGAGATAATAAAGGGGGAGACATTTTCATTTTCAAAAGGGGGAGAGATTTTCATTTACGTTTGTTTTACAAAAGGGGAGAAATTGTTTTCAAAACTTTTATTTGAATAAGCCAATATTCGGAATTTTAAATGGTGTTGCCAATGCATTCATCAAGGGGGAGATTGTAAGACCTATGTGTGCTGAATACATTGGCTTGTAGTGAATACACTTGGCTTTGATGATAAAAGTTTTTAATATCACCAAAACACCTTTTTATCAAGGTCCGACTCTAGCTCAGAGCTACAGCAAGGTCCGACGATAGGTCCGGCTTGCTTTGGGTAGCTCCGGTTACGTTTGATGCTAGGTCCGACTTCTTGGTAAGGTCCGACCAGCTTTGGTTAGCTCCGGTGAGCTTTATCTTTAGCTCCGGTATATATCTGATAGCTCCGGCATATATTTGCTAAGCTCCGACGTACTTTGTCTAGCTCCGGTTTTGGGTTGACTAGTTCCGACTAGTTTTGATAAGCTCCGGGTCTAGGATCTACTAGTTTTGGCAAGCTCCGGATCCAGGATCTACTAGTTTTGGTAAGCTCCGGCGCTAGATTCTACTAGCTTTTGTTAGCTCCGGCTCAAGCTCCGGGTTGCTCTGGCAAGGTCCGGAACTTGACTGCAGTGTTTCTTGTTAGCTCCGACTCAAGCTCTGGGTTGCTCTGGCAAGGTCCGGAACTTGACCGCAGTGCTTCTACTTTTTATTTGCAATGTTTTGTATTTGCTTTACAAGATTGGAAAGATTGCTTAGTATTCATTTGCTAAGTTTTTGGTGCGTTTTGGATGATACGGTTGATATCGTTTCTACTGTGGTTTTGCAACATGCTTATGTGAGGTTCTCACGTAAGGTGTTGTGTTCGGAACTAACGTGAGTCAAGTCGAGGACTTGGGCTCGTATAGATTGTTTGTTTGTTCATGTGCAGGTGTTGCTTGAGTTCAAGTCATGGCTGGTGACAGGATCCATTGGACTAGTCTCAGGGAGGAGATGAGGTTCCAACAACCAAGTTCAGGAGGAACTGTGGTTGAGCGGGTCAGGAGGTCGCGCAGGATGATTGAATTAAGGGCAGTGCATATGAAGGTCGAAGGAAGGTGTTCGCACGTATGCATGCGGTGCATGACGTGGCAATATGCTTCTAGAGACGGATTGTGGAAGGAAGATCTGATCGGAAGGATCGGATCGTATCGGTTGAAGACTTTGGCTGCGGCAGAGTCGGTTATGGCTCGGTATGGGAAGTATCGAGTTGGTTATGTTAGGATTTCGTGTGTATCACGAAATTGAGTTGTTTAGGAATGTGGGATACGTTCCTAAGGTGTTTGGAAGTCTTAAGATTGCTTCTATCTGCGTATAGAAGAATCTTGAGCAGTTATGGTAAGTTCCAATTGTGATCGGATTAGGATTAGAGTCCTAGTTGTATTGGGATGGCCTAAGGGCTGGTTATATAAGCAAGGGAAGGCCAAAGCTCGTTAGAGATGACTTTGGGGGGCTGTTCCTCTTGTGTTCTATTGAATAAAATTCATAGTTTGAAGGAACTTTTGTGCCTTGTTCGTCCGACTTGTTCCAGACAAGTTTTATTCGTCGAGTTTCTGGACAGCACTACCTTTCGTCGGTGGTTTTAGCATAACTCGAGTTTTACTGATCCAATTGACGTGATTCTTTTTCGGCTGTCTTCACAACTTGATTGTATATCATCTGACAAAATTTCACGGTCATTGGATTTGTGGTTTCTGAGCTACACGAGTTTCTTTGCCACATTCCAGAAACTGTTTTTCTCGAGTAGGTCAGATTGACCAGTGTTTGATCTTTTGATCATAACTTGAGTTTTTCTCGACGGATTTTAGTAATTCCTTTTGTGTTGTCTTCGTGACTTGATTCTCTCTGATATATATCACTTTTGTCACGGTGAAACACGTTTAGATTAGTCTCATGCACGATTTCTTTAACAGATAGTTTTTCTGCCGGAAGGGTTTGGGGTTTTATTGTTTCCGCTGCGTAAGATTTTTAAATCTACCATTCACCCCCCCTCTGGTAGCTTTTCACGTGCTCTTCGATCCTACATTTAGTCAGAGGGAAAAACGGTCAAGTCCACAGGAACACCGGACTAGTCCAGACAAGTCTAGGTACTTAGCAAATTTTCAAGGATTCTTGGAACACCGGACTAGTCTGCACTGGGGCGGACAAGTCCGAAAATGTCCAGAGGGAAAAACAGACTAGTCCGCAGCAAAACGGACAAGTCCGTTTGAAGTCTGAGAGAAATCGGACTAGTCCGCACCAAAATCGGACTAGTCTGCACTTCCAAGAATTCTTAAGTGCGGTTTTGTTTCTAATTGATTTTAAACTTGTTTCTTTTTATGTTACTAAATTTTAAACATGTACTAGAATGTACGTAATGCATGATGGATGAAAATGAGGTGTTACAGTCTTCTGTAGTGAAGACTGTAGGATTAGACACGAGCATTTCACATTCTACCATGCGGTGTTATCAGCATGGACTATATACTTATAAGGTTGTGATGTTGTTTTTGTTGTTTCATGATGTCATTTTTCTTGTTTTATAATAATGTTTTATGTTGGTGAACTCAATGTTGTTCGTTTGTTCCATCTGTTATTTTGTATTCTATCTGTTTGTTTAGTGAACTATCTATTCTATTTGTATTCTCAATTAATGAACGACCCACGACACCGCCGATAGCCTTTAAAGTTGCTGGTACAGTACTTTGGCTGCTAGAGGTGCCATAGGAGATCGCCCGTAGCGGGGCCTGCAAAGCGGTTTGTAAAGTAGTATACAATACTTTTACGTAGTAACAGGAAAATGCAATAACTAGCAACGACTGGAAAGAAAAGTGAAGACAATGAACAGAGCGAAAAGAAAAGAAAGGATGATAAAAATGTTAGAAAAAGACAGGTAGTACGTATGAATTAAGGTGAAGGAGCGTGGAGAACCAAACTGTAAAACAGGAAATTTTTGGCGCAGATTACTCCAGTCTTAGGCTGTATTTGGGAACATAGTTTCTAATATCAAAGTTTTTGTAAACCACAGTTTTTAAGATGACATGAAAAAGTATTTCAATACTATAGTTTTGTAATACCGCAGTTTTGCAATACATAAGACTATTTGGGAGCAAAGTAGCAAACATCAAGAGGAAGCAAGCAGAGAAAAACTTTGGTTTTATATACCATAGTATAGACAAAACCATAGTTTTAAATACATAGTTTTTTAGTTGGTTGCCAAATACCATTCTGTAAAAAATACCATATAATCTCAAATACTAAAGTATTGCTCTAAAACTCCAAAAATACTATGTTCCCAAACAAAACCTTAATCCTGTCAAACATAGGATATTATCTCTATTGATGACATGATATTATTCTTGTGCTGATGTTGGAAACAGAGCGGTTCCATTACATTGTGTGTCCCATCAATGCATGAGAGAGGCGTGGGTCCATAGGCCGTGGTGCTCACATGTCAGCCACCCTTAATGCACCTGCAGTACTTCAGAGGATGTAAATCCGCAACCCACAGAAGCCGAACCACCACTGCACGCGACCCCCATCAGTATGCGCGGAGAAGACGATGGCGCGTGTCTTTATATAATGTCTCCATTGTCTTCTCCGTGCGTAATCTATAAGATACACCAACGTCTTCTCCGCATGTAATCTAGCTTCTACTTTGTCTTGTCGTGCGCACCCTCATTGGTTCCCATCAGAGCACGGTGATGCCAAAGCCTATGGAGTTGCCGTTCACGCACGATATTGCGCTCGTGATCTCGGGGAACCTCGGCCCAAGCTCCCTGCAACCCATGGACGACCCCTCCAGTCTGCATGCCACATGAAAGGCCATGCATGTGGCATGCCGAGATGGCACCGTGGGCAGGCGCCTAGCACTAGAGTGGGTGACCCAGAGGATGTGGCGCGACTCGGGGCGCTACAAAGCCCTCGTGGAGAACCTGGCTATCGTCAGAAACCCTCGCGTGTGCTACATCACCGGGCTCGAGCTCGTCTTCGCGGATGATCGCACGCAGCCAGGCGCCCAGTTTCTCACCCGGGCGGCCGAGCCCGATCACATGGAGGCGGCCTAGGTCCTTGGCCTCCTCCGCTACGACACCGACCGCGGGGCCCGCGATGCCTTCGAGTATATGCGGCAGGTCAAAGGCGTTGTCGATGTCAGTGAGAAAGCAGTCGGGTTCGGCGCCATCATGAGGACCAACAATGAGTGCAGGCAGTGTCGGATTCAAGCCCAGGCTTAAATCAGTAATCTAACAAGGGCGCATCTGCGCCCGCCTCCAAGAGTGCTGATGGTATTGCTGCCTGACAAGGAGGTTGACCCATGCATGGCTGTCGGATGCGGGATGCAAGGGTGGAGCAGCTGCAGGGTCTTTTGTAGTGAAGACTGTAAGATTAGGCATGAGCATGTCGCATTCTGTCGTGCAGTGTTATCCGGTATGGGCTATATATAAAATAGACTTATAAGGTTGTGATGTTGTTTTTCTTGTTTCATGATGTGGTTTTTCTACTTTTGTAGAAATATTTTTATGTTGATGAACTCAATGTTGTTCATCTGTTCCATCTGTTATTTTGTTTTCTATCTGTTTGTTTAGTGAACTATTTGTTCTATCTGTATTCTCTGTTAATGACCGACCCTCCACACTGCCGGTAGCCTTTAAAGTGGCCGGTACGGTACTTCAGCTGTTGGAGGTGCCAGAGGAGATCGCCCGTAGCGGGGACTGCAAAGCGGTCTGTGAAGTAGTATACAATACTAGTACGTAGTAACAGGAAAATGCAACAGGTAGTGACTACTGGAAAGAAAAGTGGAGACAATGAACAGAGAGAAAAGAAAAGAAAGGACGAGAAAATGTTAGAAAAAGATAGGTATAACTCCAATGTACCACTGGTCCTATGCCCTGTACGTGGTGTCATCATTACCTCTACTTATATACGCGGCCAGAAGTTTACCACTGCTTAAAGGGAAGTGTTACGGACTAATTTTGCCGATTAGTTTTGTTGTGTTTTTCGGGGATTATGTAACAGCTAGTTCTGTCGATTAGTTTGCTGCCGGCAATGGTAAATTAGTTTGTTGCCTGGAATGGTACCTTGAACACTAATGTTTGGTTCCGTCGACGTTTATATCTAGTATTCAATCCTTGTTTATATCATTTTGTTGCTGCAGTTAAAGAGATTTTATGCGTATGCTTTATTTTGATCAGAATACCACCCTAATTACTACATTAACTTACTTAGATAACAAATTGCCAGAGCCAAACACGCACTTGTAGATGGGCTCACGCATCATAGGGGTGAACACCAAGCGTCCCAGCAAAGTTTCGGCCCACGAATACAATGTGACTCATCGCAGTTTCACCCACAAATAACAGGCGACCCACGGCAGTGTTGGGTCTACTCTGATAGCTTCACGTACGCTTTGTCTAGGCTGTCTGCCCGCAGGACACTTCAATCCATAACGGCCCCTCTCCCAACTGTATGAAACGCGCTTCGATGAGCATCCGCCGGCCGCCACGCTCTTGGAGGAGCATCCCCCGCATGCCACGCTCTTGGAAGAGCATCCGCCGGCCACCGCGCGTGGAGGAGCATCCACCGGCCGCCGCATGTGGAGGAGCAACAACGCTAGGTACAATTGCTAACATAATGTTATTGTAGTTCTATCCTCTTACGGATACGTTGATTGAATTGTAGGAAGCGATGTCAGAAGATAAGACATGGATAGGAAAAGACATGTGTACGAAGGAGTGGCATGACGCAATAAAGTCATTTTTAAATTTTGCATTCCATGGCACTCGTGAAGAAGAAACTATGCCTTGTCCTTGCACGAAATGTCGTAATATTTGCCACAGGACAAGCAAGGAAGTTCATCTTGACTTGCTTCGTAATGGGATGTCATTGGATTATACTTTTCTGGTACACCATGGAGAAAAATGAGTTGAGAAAAATATTGTTGAGCAATCAACAAATAATGAGGAGATTGTTTCTAATTATGTTGTCTAGTCTACTTAGAGGCACTGATCACGGTGGTACATTAGCAGATGTTGATGATCCAGAAAATGCTATAAACCATCAGGAGCCAAATGGGTGTGCAAAGGCATTCCGTGACTTATTAAATGATGCCGAAAAGGTGTTGTATCTAGGTTGTTAGAAGGTGACCCAATTATCCATTATTGTCAAGTTGTAGTAGATAAAGTGTTTAACTGGTTTGAGCAAAAAAGCTTGTGAGTTGATCCTTGAACTATTCTCATATGTGCTTTAAGATGGTCACTGCGTTCCTAATACAGTTGATAAAGTTCAAAAGGTTGTTCGTGACCTCGAGTTGGGTTACCAAAAGATCGATGCATGTGTCAATGACTGTGTGTTATTCTGGAAGGACTATTCTTTACTGGATCGATGCCCAAAATGTGGTGAATTAGGATGAAAAAATAGTACTGGTGGGGATGCAAGAGAGGCTTTTCCTTCTGGACAAGCGAAGAAGCTTGTAGCACGCAAGGTTCTATGATACTTCCCTCTTATTACCTGTCTTCAAAGGTTTTATATGGCAGAATCAACGGCATCAAACATGCACTGGCACAAAGAAGAATGTATTGATGATGGAATATTACGCCATCCTGCAGATTCGAAAGCATGGAAGCATTTTGATAACATTCACTCAAATTTCTTATCTGATCCTTGCAAAATAAGACTTGGGCTAGCATCTAATGGTTTCAATCCTTTTGGGATAATGAATGTTTCTTACAGTACATTACTTGTGATTATAATCCCTTATAATTTACCACCTTTGTTGTGTATGAAGCAGCCTTATTGGTTGATGTCAATGATAATTCATGGGCCAATGTCACCTGGAAACAACAATGATGTGTATCTACAACCTTTGATTGATGAGCTACTAAAATTATGGTTTGATGGTGTTGAAACATACAACAGTTCAAAGAAAGAAACATTTCTCATGCGAGCTTCTATATTGTGGACAATAAATGATTTTCTAGCATATGAAATGCTATGTGGATGGAGCACAAAAGGTAAGATTGCATGCCCATATTTCCCTATAAACACTGATGCCATACGGTTGAAACATGGATGAAAGTATTGCTACACAGGTCATCATCGTTTCCTACCTTAGAATCACATGTGGCATCGAGACAAAGCTTCTTTCAACAACAAGATAAAGAATAGAGAGGCTCCAACATCACTCTCTGGTGATGAAGTACTCCTACAATACGAGAGTTTTGATCAAGTGAATTTTGGACGGATGAATAATAAGAGAAAACGCACTGAGAAAAATAGGTGGCATAGTTGCAAGAAGAAAATATATTTTTCCAGCTCTCGTATTGGATGAAATTGCTAATAAGGCATAACTTGGATGTCATGCACATTGAGAAAAACATTTGTGATAGCATCCTGGAGACATTGCTTAATATGTATGGTATAACAAAATATAGTCTACAAGCTCGTCTTGATTTGCAGACTATGGGTATATGGCCACAACAACATCCGGTGGCTATAAATGGGAAGTATGATTGTCCATCAGCATCATATACTTTGCATAAAGATGAGAAGACCAACTTGTGCAAGTTTTGGGGGGTGTGTAGATGCTCGATGGTTATGCCTCAAACATCAAGAGCTGTGTGAACATAAAAGCACAGAAGGTATCATGTCTAAAAACTCATCACTGCCATATTATATTTCAGAAGCTCCTTCCTATTGCAATACATGACATATTGCCTGAAAATATTGTTCCACCTATAATTGAGTTTAGCATATTCTTTTCTGGAATTTGTTCTATGGATTTGGCGGAACCAAATTTAGATAAGATGATCAAATAATTTCTCGAAACAATTTGTAAGCTTGAGATATTGCTTCCTCCCGCTTTCTTTGATATCATGGTGCATCTTCCAACCGATCTTGCCGATGAAGCTCGCTTGGGTGGACCTTTTTCTTATAGGTGGATGTATTCAATTGAGAGGTACCTTCGTACATTGAAGAGGTATGTACGTAACAGAGCTCACCCGAAGGGTTCTATAGCTGAGGGATATATTATGGAAGAGTGTATGACTTTTTGTAGTCAGTTTTTGGATAATATTAGCACAGAGTTTAATAGTCCAAAACATCATGAAGTTGCAGCTAGGAATGAACCTTCTGTCGAGTCTAGAAGTTGATAATTCTAAATCAAGGGTTTAAATGAGGCCAACTTACTATGGTGGAACTACATAACATCAGGCATTATATTATTTCTAATGTTGAAGAGGCCTCCATGGATCAAGTACGTATAATTCAGATGTTCTATACTATATTGGATCATGCTTATTGTAGCTGGCTAATTTAATTTTGTACCCTTTTCAGTGAGCATTTTGAAGAGCTCAAAAAGATTCATTCTCATGATGTTGAAAAATACCACAGTGATGAGTTTGTTTATTGGTTTCAGAAATGAGTAAGTACATGCAAGTTTTTACTTTGATGAAATGTAAAAGCCCTAAATACAAAGTACAAAGTCATATAGGAGAATGTAAAATTTGAATGGGAAAATTAATCAAATTTGAAACTTAAAAATCAAACCAATTCAAACTTCAATTAAAGGAATTCAAAAATTCAGATTTTGCTCCTGTTCAAACTTTGCCAAAATAAAAATCTAAGTTAACCATTAAATTCCAAATATTCTAAGTAGCCTCTCTGCTAAGTTTCAAAATTTTTGAAGCTCATTTGCTATATAATTCAGTGGCTCCATTGAATTCCATTCAAATTCAAGTTTGAATTTGAATTACACCTGGAACTTGTCCAAATTTGAAATCAAATTTCAGAATCATAATATCCATATTTGAATTGGCCTCTCCACAAAAATATGGAATTTTTGGACAAATCTAAGTAAGAGAATTAAGAGACCAGAGAAGATAGACTTAAGGGGGCTGTGGGACCCACTGGTCAGTGGGACTCCTACGGGAGTGCTCTGCACGCCGTTTTTTCGCCGCTGCTCCGCTCAACACCGCACGACATGCACCACACCAGCGAGCTGCTCGCCTTCCTGTGTCATGGTGTGCTCTCTACTCCTCCCCAAACTTTATCTTCACTCCTCTGGCCGAAGTGGATACACACCAAAGCGTTCTCCACTGTTTTTCCTCTCCCCCCGTTGCACCGCATCGCCACCGCGATCCTCGACGTGCCGGCCAAATGATGCAAGGGTTTGCAGTGCTCCCAACAGTAAGAGGTGGCTTAACCTTGTGCTCTTCCTTCCCATCCCCTCGCTTGCTTGATTCACTGCTTATCAGCGTGGTATTTTGAAGCTTTGTTGCCACCGTTAGGGTGAAGCCTGACGACCGTCTCTGCCTCCCCATTGCACCGACGCTACAGACCATCACTTGAGCTGCTCCCAGAGGCAAATAGGATCGCCAAGACACCACGTTTCTCACAATAAAAACCTTTCGCCGTTTCATCCCCTATCGAGCATGTGATTCAAGTTTTGCTTTCGGTCGTTGTTCATGAACTAGCTAGCTTCTCCATTCGATTCTCTTTCTACGTGCAACCATCCTTTAATTCATTCATGGGTGTCGATCCATACCTCTTAGTGCACCCCTCTGCCAAGAATCAAAAGAATTAATCGAGTGAAGGCCGAGCAATTCATGTTTTCCCCACCGCCGGGGAAAAAGCGTCAGTCCACCATCGAAGTCGACTTTGCCGGCCATTTCACAACTTTTTCACCTTCAAATCTTTTTCCTCATGCTCCCGGGAACATTCCCAGCTTTTCCCGAGGTACTTGCGCCATTTCCGAGCGATTCCGACCATCGCCAAAACCGTAGCTCCGCCGCCGCCATCGCGCACGGTGTTCCGGGCATCGCCGGAGTTCGGTGACCTCTCCATCGTGCTCAGCGCCTCAAATAATGCTTAGGCAGTGGGATTCGAGGTGAAGGGAGGCCGGGAAAGGCAGGACGATGAGCTCGCCGGCGCAGCGCCGCCGCTGCCGAGCGGCGCATCGCGAGATAGACGAAGACCCTAGGCCCCGCATGTCAGCGACGACTTCACCGCGCGGGATCAACTGTGGCCATGGATCAGGTGCGGCAACACGGGTTGACCCCGTGGCCCTCAGTGTGTCCCAGATCCGATTGGCCCATTTAAACAGAGTGGGGCCGGGTTGATTATTCAAATTTTCCTTTTGGAAATTAATTCCAGAATTTGGGCAAATTTTGAAAATCGATTTCTCCTAGCATATTTGCTCAAATCTCCCAATAAATTCTGGTAGACTCCTATTGATCAAAAATTTGCAGTGGAGCAATCTGTTGGACGTGAAATTACCATAATTTTCATAATTAATTCTTTTGAACTAATGGCTTGGGAAATTAATTACTCCTGTTCTGTTAATTGGAAAATTCCCAATTTTTGTCAGGACACTCCTAAAAATACCCTGGATCTCCAATAAAAATTTAAGGTTCATTGGACATAAATTAATGAGTTAATTGGTGTACCAATTCTCTATGTCCTATAAAAATGGAAAATGTCCAGAAACATTTCAACATTTTCCCCAAACTTGAAAAATCAGTTTCTCCATGTAGAAAGCTCAGAAAAATATGAAACAAATTTTCCCAGAAGCAGAGGAACCTCCTCTACCAAGATCATCCACTGTTGTCCATGACAAAGCCCCAAAATTACAGCCAAAATTCAGAGAAATATTTTAGTTGTTGGAATTTTAGAGACAGCATGCTTCCTTGAACATCTCCATGTTTTGGTCCAGATATTCCTCATAGAACCTAGTGTCCACTGTAAAAATCCCAAAGCCAATTAAAATCTTTTTCTTACTTGATCAGTGGTTATAAGATATTTTCTATAGTTTTATATCACTCATGTACTTTATATATTGCATATCTTATAGTGACCGTGATTGAGGAGCTGGAGCCATTGGAGAGTATTCTCCCAGAAGCTAACTATCCCTTTGACTCACAGCCAAGAAAGCCCCGGTTTGCATTTAAGTGCTATTTCAAAGTTTATATTTGTATCACTTATGTCTAGGATGAATTTTGTTGATTAGGGCTAAGGTGCTTGTTACTCCACTTGCATGACCCACAAATCCCATGGAGTATTGGGTAGGTATACAACCAAACAAGTAGAAAATGCCATGCTTATGTTTTCAGGAATCCGGTAGAAGTCGAGTAGTTGGAATCTACTCGTGAGATAGGATTTTATCACACGGGAAAGATTTGATCAAAGAATGGTTTATGAATATGAAATTGAGACCGAGCAGCGGGTAGGATGCAGCGAGACATGGTCTCACGTGCGTAGCTCTTCTTCCGTCGATTGAGGACCCATCCGTGTACGGCCCTGCAGGACAAGTTTGAACTGTATCTGGTGCATACTGGGCATATGGAACCCAGGAAACCGATGTAACTACATAACTTGGATTTCGAGGCATAGCTCACTGTCGAAACGGGTGGGTTAAGGGCAGCAAGGTGTAAATCGGCCGGTGGGCAAAGACACGCTCCGTGCGAGTACCTTGTGCCCGTGATGGTGGGTCCGGTTCGGCGTTTGAGTTTATAGTGGAAGGTTCCTTCGTATGACGTGGTAAGGAGCACGGCACGCTCCTTAGGCACGGGTGTACATGATGTTTTATATGGGTGTGTCCTAATTGAAATCACCGTACCTCGCGGTTATTTTAGTACCGCTTGTTCACTGCGCTGTGACATAGTAAATACTGAAGAAGCCAAGAGAATATTATGTATTGAATTATAATTGTTTTGAAACTTTGAGTGCTGTCAAATATGCTCACTAAAGTTACTTTATTAAACTTGTAAGCTGCTGTTAATAACTTGAAAATTAAGGATAAACATGTAGGCAAGTCATTTACTGCAAGATCTATGCCTATGTTAAATATCCCTACATATGGAGTTCTATGTTTAGGTGAGACGGTTAAGTCTTGCTGAGCCTTCGTGCTCCCGGTTGCTATATTAACTTGTTTGCAGGTGAGACGTATGAGGAAGGGCCCGAAGACGAGGCGATGCCCCCGTCGGGGTATACCGCCGAGTGGGAGTCCTGCACGCCGCCATAAATTTGTGTGTTGCTAGTGTGTAGCGTCCGTGGGCTGGACAGCTGTACATTTGCATAGCTAGGCTGAGAGTTTATCTATGAGTATTATCTTCTACTGTACATTAAGTACTGTAAAAGACTTCCGCTATTTATATAAATAAAACTTTGTATTTTGTTGTATTCTTTTCGTGTGTGTTGTTGGGTGCCGCATCACACAACACCACCCTCTGCGATTCCTGGAATGTGTGGACTCAGTCCCCACAGCCTAGTATCAGAGCCGCATTGGGAATAGCACACTCAAAAAGAGTCTATTTTGAAAACTTAAGAGTAGTTTAGTGAGGATTAGTTACTATGCCCACATAAGGTCTATTATAGTATTAGTTACTTAAGGTGGCAAGCTAACTTATATGTTATTATATTCTGTAATGACGCTCTGTCGTTAGGTGAGAGGTAAGGTACGCCACCGCAAGCAGATCAATTGTGGTAAGCTCACCATGCGAGAGGTAGCATGTGATTGTCTCCGTGGCTCGACACGGAAATGTTAATATGAATATCTGAAACTTTCCATATTTCTGAGAACATATGACATGCGGTACCCAACATGCTTCAAAGTTAGTGGCAGCCCCCGTCGGGTGAGACATAACCCGATGCGCCCCCTACTGGTGCATCACTATGCAAAGACGTGAGACCCCGTTGGGTGGTTGAAAACCTGGTCATGTACCTCATGATGTGGCTTAGCATGGGGAGGCCCGTACAGAATGATACGGGATGAATGTTTTTAGTTTCATAAATATTATTTTGAACTGTTCACCTGTGCGGGCTGTGCCGTAAGGCACCATATGTTTGATCTATCATTTGTGTGTAGCCGCAGGACACTAACCACGTTCTAAGTAGCTCGAGTAGAAAACGTTTGCGAGTGAACATCATTACTGCCACCGTTGAGACATATGCCAGAATACCGGCCTAGGATTTTCTTTGATGAGGGTGTAGTACCGGCATTGCATTCGAGCTTCATCAGAAACGTCGATGACGATATCCGTGCTGGTGTTGTGACTCGACAAAAAGCAAAAATTTCTAACTTAGGACTAAGTTTGAATTTGTAATCTCTGTTTTGGAGCGTGCTGGTCAGATTTACAATTAATCGTATGGTCACTGCGATAAGAGGGCATGTGGTTTGGGAACTTGAGGAAGTCATCCACAAGTTCCATTTTCAGCTCCAAGACATATTTCAAGATTTAAAACTTGAAAACTTCATTTGAACTTAAATTGCCCAGTTCCTGGTTCAAACTGCGAACTGGACAGAAAATAGACTAAGTTTGGAATTGCATAACTTCCAGTATCATTCACCCCTGTAGGTCTACAATACATGGTTGGAAAGTTTAGAGAGTCCTATAAAACTCCTATGTTCAACTCCAGATCAAAATCCCACTTTATGTTAACGAAAATTTCAAATTTCCAAACTCTGTTAAATCTGGACAGAGACTGGACAGTTTCCGTATCCTGTCACTGTCTTGATCATATCGCTTAGTAGAACCGACGAATGACATTATGTATTGCATTTATGTAATCCTGAGGATGTGTAAAACAATGTTGTAGTTGGTGATTTTTGCATATATTGATGTTTTGTGTCTGGAAAAATGTCGACAAAATCAGCCTTAAACAAAGGAGATGCTGTCAAAAATTTTCCAGAAAACTTTAAAATTCGAAAAATAATATATCCTTATAAAGGACAGATATGGAGGCAAATAAATACATTATGGAAATATATTTGAGTGTACTACAATTTTGTTGTTTAACTCAAGTCCTGAATGTGCTTCTAACTGGATGAAAAATTCGATTTCTCCAGACTGGTCAGAATGAACAGAAACTAAGACAGAATTCCAGTGTTATGTTTCATTTGGCATTTGAATTCGGATTCACTTTGATAATTAAATTTTCACATCCATGATCTGTTGATCAACAAAGTTTGTTGAATTTGAGGTTTTGACTCATTCAAGTACTTCTTTTTATAGATGACGGATGTGATGCTATTGCCGGACGGATGGGTGTTCTCCACGTGCGCAAACCGTCCGGGCTTCCCGATCATGTTGCGGGAGGTGCTCCAACAGTTTGGCTTCAATGATATGCCATGCTATTGGGGTCAAGAGACGGTCAACTGTGGTGTACTGTCATGTACCGTCCCGGTCGCATCCCGGCTAGTCCG
Source organism: Tuctoria greenei (assembly GCA_036927565.1). Classification (NCBI taxonomy): domain Eukaryota; kingdom Viridiplantae; phylum Streptophyta; class Magnoliopsida; order Poales; family Poaceae; genus Tuctoria; species Tuctoria greenei. The sequence goes on along the minus strand of JAYESD010000003.1, from coordinate 183,869,435 downwards.
TGTTTTTATGGATGGACTCCTTTTTGGGTCACTATCCAGGGAGCTCGTTTGGAGGACACGTGGGCCATTGCAGCGGGCGAAGCGCTTATGAAGCTTTGCGAGCCTCATCAAGATGCCATGGCCGGGACACAATTTGCTCTTCTCCCGGTCCGTGGTGCTGCTGATTTTGAGTGGCAACGTCGTATGGTTGCGGCCTATCAACCATATGGTGACACAACCTCGACAACACTTGGGACATATGCGGCTGCATCCAGTATGGTGGTTCTTGCACAAGGTGAAATCCTTCGTGAGCAGTTCGAAGCCTTGAGGCAAGCGATTGACCAGGGTGACACTTTTGCTTATATCAATGAGAACCTACGTTCGTTCCTAGCTCTGACGAATCACCGATTTAATCAATGTGAGGATCAGTTGCATCACACTCGCACTAGACTGCAGAAGGCTCGTGCTGAACTGCGTTAAACTCGCATGGAACTGCAGCAAGGTCGTGATGGACTGCAGGCGAGTCAGGTGGTGGTGCAGCAACAGCAAGAGCAGCTGTTGGTAGTCACCGAGGCACGAGATGAAGACATCGAAGAAGCTCAGAATTGGGAGTATGAGACAGACCAACTTCGTGATGACTTGATTGAGGCCAAAGCACACTTGTCGCACCCAGTCATGTTTCCACTGGCTCGTGACATACCGCTGAATATGGGTGAGAAAGTGCCTTCAGATTCTGAGGAGGAGGAAGATCCTGAGATACTCGAGTACACCAATGACGATGCATCGGAGTAGGATGGGGCATCACTACTGCCATCACGGGGCAACGTATAGTTAGTGGTTGCTCGTGTTTATTTTGTAGCCATGTTTGTGTCATATTATAAATAATAGTTGGTGTGTATGAGATGACAAGATGTGTATGACATCTCATGGAGACCAGGTATAGTTGAGATGCACTTCCATAGAGGGAGTCCTTCATTTTGGAGTTTACTACTGTAAACTTGGTCATGGGATAATATATCTTGTATAAAGTTTGTACTTTATCAATATATATGAATGTTATGCAATCATCACATTGTCAATACTCGCACTACTATTGTATAGAATGGATAAAGAAAACAAACATGTTGCTGATTTTTAAAACATGTGATGCTGAATTGTAACACCCACTATTTATAGAAAAAAAATTTGTAAAATGAATTTCTCATGAGATAAAAACATTTTCTTGGAAATAAATTCATATAAGGCAAGTTGCATCATGTTTGAATATTTGTGTGAATTTTTGAAAATTCAGTTTCGTTAGAAATTTGGTTTACAAATTCAAAGTATAAAAGAGAAGAAAAAGAAAACAGAAAAGAAAAAGAAAAGGGAAAAGAAAAAGGAAAACTGCTCCTGGGCTGAATTTTCCCGCTGGCCCATTTCCCTACCTCACTCCCGAGTCGGCCCGCGCCCTTTTCCCTCTCTCTCTCTCTGCCTCCCAGGCCTCGCGCGAAAGCCGCCCGCACCCCCTCTCTCCTCCCGCTGCCAGCCGGCCCCGCCTGTCGGACGCGCCTTCTTCCTCGCGCCCGCGCCGTAACGCACGCGCGTGTTTATACCCCACCGCCCACTCATTTCCCCCTCTTCGTTCCCGACCGTTTCTCCCTAATCAAGTGGCGCAACGTGCCCATGATGGCCACCGGCCGTTTCTACTCCGGACTCCCTATAAAAACCCGGCCAATCCCTCCCCAATTCCCTCACCCGACGTCGAAACCCTAGCTCCGACAAGACTCGGTAATGGCGCCACTATTCCCGACATTCCACCCAATATTTCTCCTCGGGAGTTCATCTAACATATTTCCCGTGTTGCTAGGAGCCCACCGGACATCACCGTTGGGGTGGAGCGCCACTGCGTCGCCGATTCCATTGGGCGCCGACGAGCTCCGCCGCTCTCCATCATCGCCTGCTAGCCTCCGACCAATTTCCGGCCTCGCGACAACCCTCGGTGAGACCCCCTTGCTTCCCTCTTCGTTTTGCGCTACTTATATACACCCAGTAGCCTCTGCGGCGTGGGTTTTGGCCGCCTCCGGCGAGCCAGCAGCCGCGCGCGCGACGCCGCTGCCGCGCACCGCCGCCCGACCCTAACCGGGGTGACGTGGCCCCCAATCGTCCCTCTGTTTTGAACCTACAGCTGAGATTAGAACACCCCGTACTCCTTCGGTACATTAAATATGGGCCATCCATTTTAAAACCAATGACCCACATTCAAATCACTTTTCCCGCCGCCTGTTTTGCGTCCAAGCCCCTGGAAACTTGCGGGCTACCCCCTGGGTTCTTCTGGAATTCAAGTCTAACCCCCATAAAGGTTAAACTAGCCCCTGGACTTTCTAGAAATTAGGAAAATACTCGTTAATTGAATAAAAAGTGTTTTTAAGCCCCTGGAGTATTATAAAATAGCAAATAAATTCTGGAAAATTGTAGAATAATCCCTGGACTTAATAAAAAATATTTTTAGCCACTGGAACAGTTCGGTTTTTACAGAAAAGCCCCTGTTAGTTCTAGAAATTAAATAAAAGTCCTTAATTTGTATAAAATAATTATAAAAACAGATTCAAATATGTTTTATTTTTTTCTGTATTATTTTTATTAATTCATTTAATTTTCTGAAATAGTCATAAAAATACTTTTTAAGTATATTTAGTTCTTAAATATGTTTTGCATATATAAGTAATTAATAAAAATAATGTAAAAATTGTAAAATTTACATTATTGATTATAAATATATTTTAAGCTGATTTTGAAGGATAAAAATTTCTATAAAATAATATTAGGGTTCTAATAAATATAAAAATGGTATAAAAATCTCTAAAAATATGTTTCACTCAATAAATTTCATTTAACTTTAAATTCTCATCAATTGATGTATGCCTATAATTTAAATCAACCCTAAAGTCACTTTTGCATAGGAATTTGTATTTATTTGAATTGTTTGCATTTATTATGTTCTTATTATATGTTATTTTTCGTGCATCGTCGTAATTTAGAGTCGGGGCCAGAACCCACTTTTAACCTTCAAGAGCAACAATTTCCCGACGACCCTGAGGCACAATTTGGAGGCATGTTCCTTGACCATCTTGCACCCTTTTTGTTAAGTTTTAGTTAGTTGCATGCTAAACTAAAATATGAATCCTATGTTATGCTTAATTGAAATATGATCTATTCATCTACAATATTTCATTTGATGAATTATGATACATGAATTGATAGCTATAATGGAATTTAGTAGATAGGAATCTGATAGCGAGTTTTGTAAGGATTGGTGCATGCATGCACAAGACCTTGGTTTGGGGTTTGACACATATCGGATTCTAAGGACCGGTTTATGGAAGAAGTTGCTAAGCCTTTTAGTATCACAACAAGAATTGTACATGGGACACTTGGTTTAGTAATTTGGTCTCTCCCGATGTAGCATAGGTAATTGATCGGGCGGGGAACGGGCTTTGCCTTGGGATCCGTATGGCTCAAGAGGGGGCTTCTCCTGGTGGAGGGAAAATAGACTCCAGGTGCCGGAGCGGTGAGACCTTAAAGTACCCATTGCAAGTCGGGATAACCATCGGAAACACCTCGTAGTGATCTCCTGCCCACACACCTACAGAAGTGTGTATTGTGGTTAGCTACCACGGGCACCAGGGAGGTTTACCTTAGTCCACCTGGCAACAGGGGACGAAATCACGAACTGTAGGTAAAGGATACACACCCTGCAGAGTTTTGTCATACTGTCTAGACAGCTGTGCTCACGGACACGAGCGGCTTGGAAACCAAATTCATAATTAGCACATGTTTACATAATGGATGGTTTGGGTTTGGTCTTACCTGGATTAATTTTGGGATTTTTGTTGGGATTTCACCTAGATGTAGGTGCTTAATAAACAATTAAGAGTAGGTTGTAACTGCTATAGTGCTTTACCTATTATTTGCCTTCCTTGTTGTGAACCACTCATGTCATTACTTCCCAACTTGCGAGTATCGTTGGTACTCAAACCTTTTAGTTGCATACTTTCCCCCCAGTCTACGAAGACGCTGAGGTGGAGAACCAGGACTTCTACGGACTTCCCCCGTGCAACGCCTATGTTGGAGCCCTTTGTTATGTTTTTCTGCTGCTTGTGTACTTTTATTCTAGACCTCGAAGGTCATTTATGTAATAAGGTGATGTACTCGAACATGGTACTTTATTTGGTATCTCACTTTCGTCTACACATGTATGAGTTGAACTGATCCTGGCATACATGTGGAAAGCATCTGGTTGTCTTCTTATTACCAGGTGTGACAAAGTGGTATGAGAGCTGTGTTGCCCGTAGGACGCAATCCTAGATAGAGAAGGACGATTTAAGGACTTTACTATTTTCAAATATTATTAATTGTAAAATTTATTTGTATTATTTACCTTGTACTTTTTTCACTTACTCCTTAATTTGTTTTATTACTGACACTCTTCTGTTTCAAAAAAATTTTAGATGGCTAACGTAAGGAGAACTGCTCGCATGTCCACTGGAGGCTATGTCCCTAACCGAAGGATTGCTGCCTGCCGTACCCCGCTCAACGATCATCGACGTGCGGTGATGATTCGTACTGATGGGAGAGCTACAGGACGACTCCGACGACGACTTCAAGCCATACTGCACGACGTCGGCTACACGCACGAGAGACTGGCACTCACCTACCACTCCATCGGGATGCAGCGTCCCTACCGGATCGAGTGGTCATGCAAGCTGTTTGTCTACTATGGGGATGAACTACTCAAGGTGCACCGTACTCCTGCCGCAAGGAGTTACTGACGTCATGCTGAGCAGGATGTCAGTTGGGAGGCCATCACCTTTTGGAGTCACACTTACCGCTACCAGCTCCGGAACTCGGTGCACGCCTACACTCCCCAGCGTCCCAGCAACACTGGCAACTTCGTCACCAGGTCTGTGGAGGGGACTTTGACCCTTCCACAGACTCACCGGACAGTTGATGACATGGAGAACCTCAGCATTCGCCTCCACAAGGCTCAGCAAGAAATTCTGGATGTCCGTTACCTTGCAGCACACTATGAAAGGCAAGTGAGGAGGTACCGTCGGATCATCGACGAGGACCCAGATGGGTATGCCTCAGACACCTCCACTTGGATCCCGGACTCTCCTGACCGCCATGACGGTCGTGGCGATACTAACTCGATGGACCAGTCTTCTGACGAGGAGCCAGATTCAGAGGAGCCTTCTATGCCACAGCAGCCAGCCAACTCTCCTCCACATGGCAACGAGTCTCATGGCAGCAACTTGGGATATGATGGAGATGATGATGAAGACCCGGACGATGAGGAGGATCCCAAGGAGCGAGAGTAGATTCCGACATGCCCTACGACTCAAGATTAAGACACTTACCCATGAGTTGTAATAAGAGTGATGTAGTAGTGATCTGTGTAATCTTGAGTTATATGATTTTGCTTTGAGAACTTGATTATCCATGTTTGAGTTTGCTTAATGAAATGACCTTTATTTCTCTTATTCTTTATTGATGCATATAGTGGGAAATCGTATAGAGTAGTTTCTCTCTCATCTTCTTATTCTATAACAATGCCCCAATCTCAGATGGCAGGAAGAGGAAGAGGACGTGGAGGTTGTGTGGCACCCAATCTAGACAATGAAGTCCCGCTACCACAATGGAATGGAAGGGGTGCCCGTGAAGCACCAGCTGCAAATCAAATGCAGCATATGATAGCCATGCAGCTATAAATGATGCAAAATTTAACACAAATTGTGAACAACATGCAACAGGCTCAGCAAGCACCACCACCCCCTCCTCCACCACCACCACCCCCACCTCCAAGGTTTTGCTTAAAAGACTTCATGAACACTCAACCTCCATGCTTTTCTATTTCGTGGAACCTATGGATGCAGACGACTGGATCAATATAATTGAAAGTAAACTAAGGATTGTCCAATGTGAAGGAAGGGAGAGAGTACTATTGGCATCACGCCAACTTCATGGACCTGAAGCTGATTGGTGGACCGCTTTCACTGCAGCCCATAACAACACAGCCAACATCACATGGGAAGAGTTCAGAGAAAACTTCCGCAATCATCACGTGCCTGAAGGAGAAATTCAAGCCAAGCGTCTGGAGTTCCTAGCACTGAAGCAAGGGAACATGAACATGTGGGGGTATTTGAAAATGTTTACCAACTATCTCGGTATGCCCCTGGTGATGTGGACACTGATGCTAAGAAACAATTCTGTTTTAAGGAGGGACTGGACAAAGAAATACAATTGATGATGTCTCTCCAGTGACTATGCTAGCTTCCAACATCTGGTGGACAAAGCTTTTAGGGTGGAAAGAAAGAAGAAGGAGTGCGAAGGAGAAGACCGCGAAAGGAAGATGATGATGGGGCAGTCTTCAAGCAACAATCGTCCTCGCTTCAACCCACAGCAATCGGGACACATGAGCCGTCCCATGGGCAATAATCAATGTCAGCGGTACATTAACAACTCTTCATTCAGACCTCAAGCGCAGTATGCTCGCCCACAGTATCAGCAGATGCAACCGCAACGTCCTCAAATGTATCAACAGCGTCCTATGACTTCAAATCCTCGACCAACTAGGCAACCACAGCAGAATCAACAAAGAAACAAGGCTCAAGACACCAGTACTCGGGGAGCTTGCTACATATGTGGTGACAAGGGACACTACTCCAACAACTGCCCGAAGAAGCCATCATAGCAGAACCAGTCCAGATGAAGGGTCAATCATGTTGTTTTGGAGGAAGCCCAAGACGCATCAGATGTGGTGATCGGTACGTTCCCTGTTGATTCCCATCCTTCTACAGTATTGTTTGACTCTGGTGCAATGCATTCATTCATAGCAAAAGAATTCATAAGAAGACATGGAATGACTGTTACATTAATAAATCAAGTATTAATAGTCAACTCTCCTCGAGGAGAGATGCTGACAAGGCAAGTATGCCCTAATGTAAGCATAAGCATTAGGGGGGTAGCATTCTTAGCAAACCTTATAGTGCTGGAGTCACAAGGAATAGACATTATTCTTGGAATGGATTGGTTAACCAAGTACAAAGGAGTGATCCACTGTGCCACAAGAACAGTATGCTTAACTCATACAGATGGCACAAACGTGGAGTTTCGTCTTGATTAACACCAGTTGAGAAAATACAACTCAATCAAGTTGAAGGAGTACAAGAGATCAAAGTTGTTTGTGACTTTCTGGATGTGTTTCCTGAGGAACTACCAGGTATGCCCCCTGACAAAGAAATTGAATTCATCATTGAATTAGTGCCTGGTACAACACCAATTTACAAGTGACCATACAGGATGGATGCTAAACAATTGGCGGAATTGAAGGATCATATCAATGAGTTGTTAGCAAAAGGATACATTCATCCTAGTTCCTCACCTTGGGGAGCTCCAGTGGTATTTGTGCCCAAGAAAGATGGCACACAGAGGTTGTGTGTGGATTATCGTGCACTCAATGCAGTAACTATCAAGAACAAGTATCCTTTACCAAGGATTGAGGATTTGACCAGTTGAGAGGTGCTTGTGTGTTCTCGAAGATTGATCTGCATTAAGGGTATCACCAATTAAAGATACGACCCTCGGACATACCCAAGACAGAATTTGTTTCGAGATATGGATTATATTAGTATATGGTCATGTCTTTTAGCTTGACTAACGCCCAAGCTTACTTCATGTACCTTATGAATAAGGTTTTTATGGATTATCTGGATAAGTTTGTCGTGGTGTTTATTGACGACATTTTGATATTCTCCAAAAGTGAAGAGGAACATGAGGAGCACCTAAGACTGGCCTTACAAAAACTTTGTGAACATAAGTTGTATGCAAAGCTAAGTAAATGTGAGTTCTGGTTGAGGAAGTGTCATTTATAGGACATGTCATATCACAAGGAGGAATAGTAGTAGACCCTAGTAAAGTGAAAAATGTTCTGAATTGGAAAACACCAGAAAATGTTGGGGAAATTAGGAGTTTCTTGGATATGGCTGGCTATTATCACCGGTTCATCGAAGGATTCTCAAAAGTATCTCGTTCGTTAACAAAGTTACTTGAGAAGGGAGCTGTATACAAGTGGACACCAGAATGTGAAGCCAGTTTTACAGAACTAAAGAAAAGGTTGACCACTACTCCAGTGTTGATTATGCTTGATATGCAGAAAGAATTTGCAGTCTACTGTGATGCATCCGGACAAGGACTGGGATGTGTATTAATGCAAGAGGGGCATGTAGTAGCTTATGCTTCACGTCAACTCAGAAAGCATGAAAGAAATTACCCTGCTCATGACTTGGAGTTAGCAGCTGTAGTGCATGCATTGAAATTATGAAGGCATTATCTGATAGGAAAAAGAACTGAAATTTATACGGACCACAACAGCTTGAAGTATATCTTCACCCAACCAGATCTAAATCTCAGACAACATCGATGGTTGGAACTTATCAATGACTTTGATGTCGGAATCAACTATCATCCTGGAAAAGCTAATGTGGTCGCAGATGCGCTAAGCAGATCGGCTCAATGCAATAGCTTGGCACTGCAAGGTCAACAACCGTAGTTATGTGAGGAATTCGCAAGGATAAACCTTAGTATCGCGACTAATACTGAGGTAGTATCTATGGAAGTAGATTTTACTTTGGAGAAAGATATACGTGAGGGGCAAAAGAATGATAAGTGGATTCAGAAGATTAAGCAACTAATGAAAGAAGGAAAAGCGCCAGACTTTAAAGAAGATGAACAGGGAACTTTATTGCTAGGGAAGAAAATATGTGTACCTAATATCAAGGAGATTCGAGAGATGATACTGAGAGAAGCCCATGATTCGTCATATTCTATTCATCCAGGAAGAACAAAGATGTATCGAGATCTAAAGGATCGATATTGGTGGTATGGGATGAAACGTGATGTGGCGGAGTATGTAGCTCTGTGTGACACATGTCAGAAGGTCAAAGCAGAACATCAAAGACCCGTAGGGTTACTTCAACCAATTAAAATTCCTGAATGGAAATGGGAAGAAATAAGTATGGATTTTATTGCGGGATTGCCAAGAACTCAGTCTCGATACGACTCTATATGGGTCATAGTGGATCGTTTGACCAAAGTGGCTCACTTTATCCCGGTAAAAGAAATCTATTATGGTTCAAGATTGGTAGAACTATATATGGCAAGAATTGTATGCCTTCATGGAGTACCGAAGAAAATAATATCGGATAGGGGTACTCAGTTCACTTCTAGATTTCGGCAAAAGTTGCATGAGTCTATGGATACCCGACTGAATTTCAGCTCGGCATATCATCCGCAAACTGACGGTCAACTAGAGCACACTAATCAAATTCTTGAAGATATGCTGAGAGCGTGTGTTTTGAAAAATAGTAGGAGTTGGGATAAGAACTTACCGTATGCCGAATTTTCTTATAACAACAGTTATCAAGCCAGTTTGAAGATGTCTCCGTTTGAAGCTTTGTATGGACGGAAGTGCAGAACACCATTGTTTTGGAATCAAACTGGGGAAAGCCAAGTATTTGGGCTTGAAGTGTTAAGAGAAGCTGAAAGACAAGTACAAGAAATCCGGAAGAATTTGAAGACGGCTCAGTCAAGGTAGAAGAGTTATGCTGATACTCGTCGTCGTGATTTATACTTTGAGATTGGTGATTTTGTGTATCTCAAGGTGTCACCCCGTGAGAGGATTGAAATGATTCAAAGTGAAGGGCAAGTTATCACCTCGATATATTAATCCTTTCAAGGTATTGGAGAAAAGAGGAGAAGTAGCCTTTCGGCTCGAGCTACCATCTCACTTATCAGATGTACATGACGTATTCCACATGTCACAATTGAAGAAATGCTTAAGAGTCCCTGAAGAACAATTGCCATTGGAAGCAGTAGACGTACAAGAGGACCTGACTTATGCAGAACAACCTGTTAAGATTCTCGAGATGACAGAATGAGTTATGAGGAATAAAGTTACTCGTATGTGCAAAGTTCAATGGAAACATCACTTAGAAGAAGATGCGACTTGGGAAAGAGAAGAAGACCTCAAGGCGGAGTTTCCCAGTCTATTCTCCTAGGACGTCCAAATCTCGAGGGCGATATTTCTTTTTAGGGGGTAGAATTGTAACACCCACTATTTATAGAAAAAAATTGTAAAATGAATTTCTCATGAGATAAAAACATTTTCTTGGGAATTAAATTCATATAAGGCAAGTTGCATCATGTTTGAATATTTGTATGAATTTTTGAAAATTCAAATTCATTAGAAATTTGGTTTACAAATTCAAAGTATAAAAGAGAAGAAAAAGAAAACCAAAAAGAAAATGAAAAGAGAAAAGAAAAAGGAAAACTGCTCCTGGGCTGAATTTTCCCGCTGGCCCATTTCCCTACCTCACTCTCGAGCCGGCCCCCACCCTTTTCCCTCTCTCTCTCTCTCCCTCTCTGCCGCCTGGGCCCCGCGCAACAGTCGCCCGCACCCCCTCTCTCCTCCCGCTGCCAGCGGCCCCGCCTGTCAGACGCGCCTTCTTCCTCATGCCCGCGCCGTAACGCACGCGCGCGTTTATGCCCCGCCGCCCACTCATTTCCCCCTCTTCATTCCCGGTCGTTTGTCCCTAATCAAGTGGTGCAACGTGCCCATAATGGCCGCCAGCCGTTTCTACTCCGGACCCCCTATAAAAACTCGACCAATCCCTCCCCAATTCCCTTACTCAACGTCGAAACCCTAGCTCCGACAAGACTCGGTAATGGCGCCACTGTTCCCGACATTCCACCCAATATTTCTTCCCCGTGTTGCTAGGAGCTTGCCGGACATCACCGTTGGGGTGGAGCGCCACTGCGTCTCCGATTCCATTGGGCGCCGACGAGCTCCGCCGCTCTCCATCGTCGCCGGCTAGCCTCCGACCAATTTCCGGCCTCGCAACAACCCTCGGTGAGACCCCCTTGCTTCCCTCTTCGTTTTGCGCTACTTAGATACACCCAGTAGACTCTGCGGTGTGGGTTGGGCCACCTTCGGCGAGCCTGCCGCCGCGCGCGCGACGCCGCCGTCGCGCACCACCGCCCGACCCTAACCGGGGTGACATGGCCCCCTGTCGTCACTCCATTTTAAACCTACGGCTGAAATTAGAACACTCGTACCCCTTTGGTACATTAAATCTGGGCCATCCATTTTAAAGCCAACGGCCCACATTCAAATCACTTTTCCCGCCGCCTATTTAGGGCCCACAAGCCCCTGGAAACTTGCGGGCTACCCCACTGGGTTCTTCTGGAATTCAAGTCTAACTCCTATAAATGTTAAACTAGCCCCTGGACTTTCTAAAAATTAGGAAAATACTGGTTAATTGAATAAAAAGTGTTTTTAAGCCCCTGGAGTATTATAAAATAGCAAATAAATTCTAGAAAATTGTAGAATAATCCCTGGACTTAATAAAAATTATTTTTAGCCACTGGAACAGTTCTATTTTTATAGAAAAGCCGCTGTTAGTTCTAGAAATTAAATAAAAATCCTTAATTTGTATAAAATGATTATAAAACAGATTTAATATGTTTTATTTATTTTCATTTCTGTATTATTTTTTAGTAATTCATTTAATTTGCTGAAATACTCATGAAAATACTTTTTAAGTATATTTAGTTCATAAAAATTGTTTTCCACATAGAAATAATTAATAAAAATAATGTAAAAATTGTAAAATTTGCATTATTGATTATAAATCTATTTTAATCTTATTTTGAAGGATACAAATTTCTAGAAAATAATATTAGGATTCTAATAAATATACAAATGGTATAAAAATATCTAAAAATATGTTTTACTCAATAAATTTCATTTAACTTTAAATTCTCATCAATTGATGTATGCCTATAATTTAAATCAATCCTAAAGTCACTTTTGCTTAGGAATTTGCATTTATTTGAATTGTTTGCATTTTATTATGTTCTTATTGTATGTTGTTATTTGTGAATCGTCGTAACTTAGAGTCGGGGCCAGAACCCACTTTTAACCTCCAAGAGCAACAATTTCCCGACGACACCGAGGCACAATTTGGAGGAAAGTTCCTTGACCATCTTGCACCCTTTTTGTTAAGTTTTAGTTAGTTGCATGCTAAACTAAAATATGAATCCTATGTTATGTTTTCCTAGATTTTCCACAATATTCCTTGTCAACATTGTTTGGGTGTTTTACTATTAAATTAGTTTACGCTTTGCCATGCTTAATTGAAATATGATTTATTCATCTACAATATTTCATTTGATGAATTATGATACATGAATTGATAGCTATAATGGAATTTAGTAGACAGGAATCAGATAGGGGGTTTTGTATGGATTGTTGCATGCGTGCACAAGACCTTGGTTTGGGGTTTGACACCTATCGGATTCTAAGGACCAGTTTATGGAAGAAGTTGCTAAGCCTTTTAGTATCACCACAGAATTGTACATGGGACAACTTGATTTAGTAATTTGGTCTCTCCTGATGTAGCATAGTTAATTGATCACGTGGGGAACGGGCTTTTCCTTGGGATCCGCATGGCTCAAGAGGGGGCTTCTCCTGGCAGAGGGAAAATAGACTCCAGGTGCCGGAGCGGTGAAACCTTAGAGTACCCATTACAAGTCGGGAGAACCATCGGAAACACCTCGTAGTGATCTCCTGGCCACACACCTACAGAAGTGTGTATTGTGGTTAGCTACCACGGGCATCAGGGAGGTTTACCTTAGTCCACCTGGCAACAGGGGCCGATATCACGAACTGTGGGTAAAGGATACACACTCTACATTGTTTTGTCAAATTGTCTAGACAATCGTGCTCACAGACACGAGCGGCTTGGAAACCAAATTCATAATTAGCACATGGTTACATAATGGATGGTTTGGGTTTGGTCTTACCTGGATTAATTTTGGGATTTTGGTTGGGATTTCACCTAGATGTAGGTGCTTAATAAACAATTAAGAGTAGTTTGTAATTGCTATAGTGCTTTACCTATTATTTGCCTTCCTTGTTGTGAACCACTCATGTCATAACTTCCTAACTTGTGAGTACCATTGGTACTCAAAATTGTTAGTTGCATACTCCCCCCCCCCCAGTCTACGAAGACGCTGAGCTGGAGAACCAGGACTTCTACGGAGATCCCGAAGAGATGTTCTAGGCTGGCGCTCCCCCTTGCAACGCCTGTGTTTAGCCCTTTGTTATGTTTTTCCGCTGCTTGTGTACTTTTATTCTAGACCTGGAAGGACATTAAGGTGATGTACTCGAACATGGTATATTATTTGGTATCTCACTTTCACCTACACATGTTTGAGTTGAACTGATCCTGGCATACATGTGGAAAGCATCTGGTTGTCTTCTTATTACCAGGTGTGACAAGAATGGTGCGTACACGCTCTATGCCCGAGATGGGAGGCTTGAGCCGGGGTCGTGAGGATGAATCTCTGACCCGGGAGCAAACCGCGACACCATAGCAAAAAATCCCTCCACCACCACCACCTAAACCTCTGAGGACGCTCGCGGAGATTCAAGCTGCAGTACTCGGCTCGCGCAACGAGCAAAACGAGTTACAGCGTATGTTGGTGCAGAATTCATCCCGTCAAGGGAGGCAACAAGACAATGGGCAACCACAACCCTAGCATAGTTCATATTCGACTTTTTGGCGACGCATCCACTGGTCTTCACAGAGGCCGAGGAGCCTCTAGAGGCAGACAACTTTATCCGCACCCTTGAGGCAATGTTCGGTCTGCTGCGATGCACCGAACAACAGAAGGCGTTGTTCACAGCGCAACAACTTCAGGGATCCGTTGGTGCTTGGTTGGCGAACTACATCGCATCACTACCGGCAGGTCATGCGGTCACATGGACCGAATTCCAGGAGGCATTCTACGCCTACCATATACCTCGTGGTATAATGAAGAGTTAAGCTTTAGGAGTTTTTTGAGCTGAAGCAAGGCGGGAGGACTACCCATGATTACTCCCACGCTTTCAACCATCTAGAGCAGTACGTGGCAGATTATGTTGGGACAGAGGACAGCAAGCGAGATATTTTCTTCCGGGGTTTGAACCCCAAGTTGAAAGTCCAACTCGAACAATGCAACCGCGGCACCTTCAATAACATCTTCAATGCCGCAATTGTACAGGAGAACGCTAAATGCGAGCTCGTTTCGGATAAGACGAAATGAAGCGCGCCTTCGAGCAGCAGCGGTGGTGGGCCACAGAAGTACCGTGTGGTGTATCGCTCACCATCTGGTCAGTGATGGCAGCCACCGGCATGACCGCAGCAATTCCATGGTCGTTCTTTCAACATGCCATGCTTCCGACCGTCATTTCCGCAACAGCATCAGCAGCAGCGAAGATGGTCCTGCATGCATAGCAACCTCCACCACGTGCACCGGGATTCCGTCCGCAGCTTGACGGGGACCAAAGGCACAATACACATGCTATACGTGTGGCCGTGTCGAGCATTTCACGAGGGACTGCCCCGAGCAGCGTCAGGGCAGCGGTCAAGCATCATATCAGGGTGCAGCTCAACCCTGCAACCAGCGCAAGAAACCAGCACCAAAAACCCGGCAACGTCCACCACATAGCCATCGAAGACGTGCCGGAAGGTGAACCCGTCCTCGCGGGTACGTTTTCTCTACTCCAAAATCCCGTAGTCATACTCTTTGACTCCGGTGCCACCCATAATTTTATTAGCCAATCATATGTTGTCAAGCATCAATACCTATCACTCCCACAGAAAGTCCATATTTGATTTGCTCTCTGGGTGGGAAAATAGCAGCAGACATGAAAGTCCATAAAGCACAACTTAAGATGGGTGGGAATATCTATCCGACTTCTCTAATTATTTTAGAGGGTCAAAATCTTGATGTCATCTTAGGAATGTCGTGGCTGCACCATCATGGTGCTATCTCGACATTGTTCCACATGTGGTCCATTTGAACTCTCCACTATATGAACCACACACTCTCAATCTAGACCGCCTTATCCAAGAAATTACAGCCACGTACAACACTGAAGCCACAAAGCCTTAGGACATTCGAGTGGTCCGTGAATATCCGGACGTGTTTCCCGACAACCTTCTGGGTATGCCACCAGTTAGGGATATCATGTTCAAGATTGAACTAATTCCGGGAACCACGCCTATTTCTCGAAGGCCGTACAATATGGTACGAAATGAGTTGGCAGAATTAAAGGAGCATTTGAAGGACCTGATAGACAAAGGTCTCATATGCCCAAGTTCATCACCTTGGGGCTGCTCCGCATTGTTTGTAAAGAAGAAGGATAAGACATTACATCTATGTGTGGACTATAGTCTGCTCAACGCCATGACGATCAAGAATAAGTATCCACTACCGCGCATCGATACCTTATTCGATCAATTAGTGGGTGCTAAAGTATTCTCGAAGATAAATCTTCGATCCAGATATCATCAAATAAAAATCCGTCCGGAGGATATACTGAAGACGGCATTCTCGACGAGATACGGGCTCTATGAATATCTCATCATGTCATTCGGACTTACCAATGCACTTGCTCACTTCATGTATTTGATGAATTCGGTGTTCATGCCAGAGTTGGACAAGTTTATCATGGTCTTCATTGATGAGATCCTGGTTTATTGTAAATCAGAGGAAGAACACGCCAAACACTTGCATATCTTGCTCCAACGATTGCGAGATCACAAGCTTTATGCCAAATTCAGCAATTGTGAGTTTTGGATCAGCCAAGTACCATTTCTTGGTCACATTATTTCAGCAGAGAGTATCGCTGTTGATCCAAGCAAAATTGTGCAAGTGCTGAAATGGAAGTCTCCAACGTCCGTACACGAAGTTTGCAGCTTCTTTGAGTTAGCAGGATGTTATCAGAGGTTCATTCCGAGCTTCTCAAAAATCGCTAAGCCAATGACATAGCTGCTGAAAAAAGGGGACTAAATATATTTGGAGCAAGGCATGTGAGGATGCATTTCAAGCATTGGTGAAACAACTCACAATAGTCCCAGTGTTAGCTCAGCTGGATACAACCAAATCTTTCAGTGTTTATTGTGATGCGTCTAGCATTGGTCTCGGCTGCGTGTTAATGCAAGAAGGCCGTGTGATTGCTTATGGATCACAGCAGGTCCGAAATCATGAGCAGCATTATCCAGCTCATGACCTTGAGCTCGCTGCTGTGGTGCTCGCTTTAAAAATGTGGAGGCATTATTTACATGGAAATTTAGTACACCTCTACACAGATCACAAGAGCCTGAAATATATTTTCACTCAGAAGGAGCTAAATATGCGACAGCGAAGATGGTTGGAATTGATCAAAGATTATGAGATTGAAATTCATTACCATCCCGGCTAGGCGAATGTGGTTGCCGATGCCCTGAGCCGCAAGTCTCACATCAATAATCTGTCCATTATCCCGATGGAAGAGGACAAGCCGAGTTTCTACTTGGTTCCATATGGAGTGTTATATAATCTTGCTCTCATTCCTACCATCTCGAGAAGATATTATGGAAGCTCAAAAGAAAGATGTGGATATATCGCACATTCGGAAAAGAATGAAGAATGGAGAAATGAAATGCTTTCGAAGTGATGAGGATGGTACTCTATGGTTCAAATACCGTATAGTGGTACCCCGGGACATAACACTTCGGAAGAAAATCTTGGACGAAGCTCACTTGTCCAAGTGTTCTATTCATTCGGGCAGCAACAAAATGTATCAAGATCTGAAAACCAGATGTTGATGGACACGGAAGAAAAGAGAAATTGCAAAGTACGTACCCGAGTGTGATACATGTCGGCGGGTGAAAGGCGACCATATGAGAAAGGCCGGACAGCTGCAACCATTAAAAGTCCAGGCATGGAAATGCGAGGATATTAGTATGGATTTGATCGTCGGTTTGCCTCTCACATTCCACAAGCATGATTCGATTTGGATGATAGTCGATCGACTAACCAAATCAACTTATTTTATTCCGGTACATACAAAGTACATTGCCAAGAAATATGCGGAGTTATATATTGCAAGAATCATGTGCTTGCACGGAGTTCCCTAGACGATTATTTCAGATCGCGGTGCGCTGTTTGTCACTCGTTTTTGGGAGCATCTGCACACATTACTGGGGACAAAACTGATCTGAAGCTCTGCATATCACCCACAGACAGATGGTCAAACTGAGCGGGTGAATCATGTTCTGGAAGATATGCTACGCGCTTGTGCCATCCACCATGGTAGAAATTGGGATGATCATTTACCGTTGGCAGAGTTCTCTTACAACAATGGCTATCAAGCTAGCATCAAGATGGTGCCATATGAAGCTCTCTACGGCCAGAAATGTCGCACACCACTCAACTGGTGTGAATCTGGCGAGCGAGTGATATAAGGTATTGATCTTGTAAATGAAGCCGAAAAACGAGTACGAGTGGTCCAGGCCAATCTCAAGACTGCTCAATCTCGTCAAAAAAGCTATGCGGATAAAAGACATTGACTCTTCACTTCGACATCGGAGACCACGTTTATCTCCGTGTCTCTCCGATGAAAGGGATTCATCATTTCGGAGTGAAGGGAAAACTTGCTCCACGCTTCATCAGTCCGTTCGCCGTCATTGAAAAATGCGGACCCGTGGCCTATCGCTTGGAGTTACCGGCGTCGCTTACTAGTGTTCATAATATATTCCATATTTCTCAGCTGCGGAAGTGCCTTAAATCCTCAGCTGAAATCCGCAACGAAGACATTAAAACTCTCCATCCGGATCTCACATATTCTGAGTGTTCGATCCGGATAATCGATGAAAAGACTCGCACCACCAGGAACCGGACTTTGTACTTCTACAAAGTCTTGTGGAGCGACCATACCGCTGAGGAAGCGACATGGGAAAGCGATGACTATCTCCGATCAAACTATTCGGATTTATTATCATCTTATATTCGGTAATCTTTTTACCTCCGTCTCTTTTATTTGTAATCTTGGGATGAGATTCTTTTTAGGGGGAGAAAAATGTAAAAGCACTAAATTCAAAGTACAAAGTCATATAGGAGAATGTAAAATTTGAATGGGAAAATGAAATCAAATTGGAAACTGAAAAATCAAACCAATTCAAACTTCAGTGAAAGGAATTAAAAAATTCAAATTTTGCTCCTGTTCAAACTTTTCCAAAATAAAAATCTGAGTTCACTATTAAATTCCAAATATTCAAAATAGCCTCTCTGCAAAGTTTCAAAATTTTTGAAGCTCATTTGCTATTTAATTCAGTGGCTCCATTGAATTCCATTCAAATTCAAATTTGAATTTGAATTTCAACTGAAACTTGTACAAATTTGAAATCCAATTTCAGAATCATTATCTCTGTATTTGAATTGGCCTCTCCACAAAAATCTGTAATTTTTGGACAAATCTAGGTTAGAGAATTAAGAGACCAGAGAAGATAGACTTAAGGGGGCTGTGGGACCCACTGGTCAGTGGGACTTCTGCGGGAGTACTCTGCACGCCGTTTTTTTCGCCGCTGCTCCGCTCGACACTGCACGGCATGCACCAAGCCAGCGAGCTGCTCGCCTGCCTTCATGATGGCGTGCTCTCTACTCCTCCCCAAGCATTATCTTCACTCCTCTGGCCGAAGTGGATACACATTGAAGCATTCTCCTCTGTTTTTCCTCTCCCGCCGTTGCACCGCATCGCCAACGCGATTCTCAATGTACCGGCCAAACAACGCAAGGGTTCGCAGTGCTCCCAATAGAAAAATGTGGCTTAATCTTGTGCTCTTCCTTCCCATCCCCTCGCTTGCTTGATTCACTGCTTAGCAGCATGGTATAATGAAGCTTCAACGCCGTCGTTTGGGTGAAGCCCGACGACCGTCTCTGCCTCCTCGTCGTGCCGACGCCACATACCATCTCTTGAGATGCTCCCATAAGCAAATAGGATCACCAAGACACCACGTTTCCCATGATAAAAACTTTTCGTCGTTTCATCCCCTATTGAGCATGTGATTCAAGTTTTGCTTTCGGCTGATGTTCATGAACTAGATAGCTTTTCCATTCGATTCGCTTTCTATGTGCAACCCTCCTTTAATTCGTTCATGGGTATTGATCCATACCTCTTAGCGCACCCCTCTGTCCAGAATCAACAGAATTAATCGAGTGAAGGCCAAGCAATTTAAGTTTTCCCCGCTGCCTTGGAAGAAGTGTCAGTTCACTCCTTTTCACCTTCAAATCGTCTTCCTCATGTTCCAAGGAACATTCCCAGCTTTTCCCCGAGGTGCTTGCGCAATTTCCGAGCGATTCCGACCATCGCCTGCGTTTGGTGACCTCTCCATCGTGCTCAGTGCCTCAAATAATTCTTAAGCGGTGGGATTCGAGGTGAAGGAAGGCCAGGAAAGGCAGGACAACAAGCTCGCCGGTGCAGCACCGCCGCGGCCGAGCGGCCAGTCGCGAGATAGATGAAGACCTTGGGCCCCGCTTGTCAGTGACGGCTTCACCGCGTAGGATCAACTGTAGCCATGGATCCGGTAGCGGCAATGCGGGTTAACCCCATGAGTCTCGGCGCGGACCAACTCTCATTTGCGCATTCAAATGGAGCGGGGTCGGGTTGATTATTCAAATTTTCCTTTTGGAAATTAATTCCAGAATTTGGGCAAACTTTGAAAATCGATTTCTCCTAGTATATTTTCTCAAATAATTCCTAATAAATTCTGGTAGACTTCTCTTGATCCAAACTTTGCAGTGGTGCAATGCTTTGGACATGAAAGTACAAATTTTCATAATTAATTCCTTTGAGCTAACGGCTTGGGAAATTAATTACTCTTGTTCTTTTAATTGGAAAATTCCCAATTTTGGTCAGGACACTCTTAAAAATACCGTGGATCCCCCGTAAAAATTTCAAGTTCATTGGAATTCGATTACTGGGTTAATTGGTGCACCAATTCTGTGTCCTATGAAAAATGGAAAATGTCCAGAAACATTTCAACATTTTCCCCAAACTTGAAAAATCAGTTTCTCCTTGTAGAAAGCTCAAAAAAATATGAAATTTTTTTCCCAAAACCGGAAGAACCTCCTCTACCAAGACCATACTCTGTTGTACATGGCAAAGCTCCAGAATTACAACCAAAATTCAGAGAAGGCTTTTATTGTTGGAATTTTAGAGACAACAAGCTTCCTTGAACATATCCAATTTTTGGTCCAGATCTTCCTCATAGAGCCTAGCGTCCACTGTAAAAATCCCAATTCTTATTAAAATCATTTTATTACTTGTTCAGTCATTATAACATCTTTTCTATAGTTTCTATATCAATGATGCAATTTATATATTGCATATCATATTGTGACCGAGATCGAGGAGGAGTCTGAGCCGTTGGAGAGTATTCTTCCAGAAGCTAACTATCCCTTTGACTCGCAGCCAGGCAAGCCCCGGTTTGCATTTAAGTGCTATTTCAAAGTTTATATTTGTATCACTTATGTCTAGGATGAATTTTGTGCATTAGGGCTAAGGTGCTTGTTACTCCACTTGCATGACCCATGAATCCCATGAAGTATTGGGTAGGTCTACAGCCCGACGAGTAGAAAATGCCATACTTATGTTTTCAGTAATTCGATAGAAGTCGAGTAGTTGGAACCTACTCGCAATATAGGATTTTATCACACAAGAAAGATTTGATCAAAGAATGCCTTATGAATATGAAATTGAGAGCGAGCAACGGGTAGGATGCAGTGAGACATGGTTCCACGTGCGTAGCCTTGCTTGTGTCGATTGAGGACCGATCTGTGTGCGGCCCTACTGGACATGTTTGAACTGTACCGGATGCATACTGGGCATATGGAACCCAGAAAACCGATGTAACTAGATAACTTGGATGTCAAGGCATAGCCCACTGTCGAAAGGGGTGGGTTGAGGTCAGCAAGGTGAAAATCGGCTGCCGGGCAAGGACATGCTCCGCGCGGGGACCTTTTGCCCGCGATGGTGGGACCGGTTTGGCATTTGAGTTTCTAGTGAAAGGTTGATGTGTATGACGTGCTGAGAAGCACGGCACGCTCCTTAGGCACGGGTGCACGTGACGTGTTATTTGGGTGTGTCCTGATTGCAACCACCGTCAATTGTGATGTAGTAAATACTGAAGAAGCCAGGAAAATATTATGTACTGAATTATAATTGCTTTGAAACTTTGAGTGTTGTAAAATATGCTCACTAAAGTTACTTTATTAAACTTTTAAGCTGCTGTTAATAACTTGAAAATTAAGGATCAACATGTAGGCGAGTCATTTACTTCAAGATCTATGCCTATGTTAAGTATCCCTGCATATAGAGTTCTATGTTTGGATGAGACGGTTAAGTGTTGCTGAGCCTTCATGCTCACGGTTGCTATATTAAGTTGTTTGCAGGTGAGACGTATGAGGAAGGGCCTGAAGACGAGGCAATGCCTCCGTCAGGGTATACCGCCGAGTTGGAGCCTAGCATGCCGCCGTAAATTTGTGTGTTGCTAGTGTGCAGCGTCCGCGGGCTGGACGACTGTAGTTTTGCATAGCTAGGCTGAGAGTTTAGCTATGAGTATTATCTTCCGATGTACATTAAGTTTTGTAAAATACTTTCACTGTTTATATAAATAAAACTTTGTATTTTGTCGTATTCTTTTTGTGTGTGCTGTTGGGTGCCGCATCGCCCGGCACCACCCTCTACAATTCCTAGAATGTGTGGACCCGATCCCCACGTGAAATATTGAACAAATATGTGTTCTGATGTTGGTTTATCGATGACCCGTTTTATAATAATGTGTACAAATTATGACATTACACGAAGAAGGCAAAGAAACCGATTATTTGTATGCATTATCTAGAGGACCTAATCGTCGGGCACATTTTTTAGTCGAACATTCATAAATGGCTTCTGCTTTCGAACTACAGAGGTGGAAAAAGTTTTACAGACGCAAAATTGTGGTGTTGTTGTTTAGGATGGTGATCATGAGTTGTTTGGAGTAATCAAGAAAATGATTTCTGCTGATTTTGAAAAAAAAAATCAAGAGGTTCTGTTATTTGAATGTGACTGGTTTGATCGGCCTTGTTCCGGTCAGAGTAAAAGCAGAGGCTACAAATGGATCAATACGGAATAATAGATGTTAACACTACTCTTTCTCAATTTAATTATGAGCCTTACATCCTAGTCACCCAAGGAGAACAAGTTTTTTACGTTCAAATTGTGAAGCAACCTAAATGGGATACATTTATTAAAAGGAAGCAACAAATCCTTTTTGCCATGCGCCCTGGAGACAGTGAAAATAATGTCACTGAGATGATGCGGCTGAGACATTTGATGATCGATGACTTACAGATATCAATATGCCACACATAAATGAGGATAGGACCGCATGGGCTACGAATGACATTAACGGAGCAACCATTTATGCTTCCAATCTTCAAATGAGAACATGTGATCAGTGTGAGGCACATGGAGTTCCATCGGAAAATGAAGATGACAACGACGGCAGCGACAACGATGATACATATATCAATGATGGTCTTGTAGCTCCATTATTGGGGGGGGGGGGGGGGGCAATAGCAAAGATGATGATTATTTATATAAGTACTATGTGAGCTAGCCGATATTGAATAATCCCACCTCTTTAGAAGATACCCAAATTTTGAAATGACGCTCGTGAAGAAATTCCCAATGCAACGAACTTGTGATTCATGGAAACAGATCCTGATGCAACGAGTGTATTCAGTGACGATAGATCCTAAGGCCACAAACTAGTACAATGGTGGCAACAGATCCTAATGCAACAATTGTGTTCCGTGGCGATATGTAACAATTGAACACACAAAATTATTCATCACAAAGATGAACACAGATAACACATTCATTCATTAACAAATATATTACAAAACGGAAGAAAAAAGTACAAGACACACGAAATAAAAACAACATCTAAACTAAAAAAACAAAAGAAAACCTAAATCCTACTCCTCCTCCCCCTCCTCCTCCTCTGGCTGTTCCACCGGTTGCTCCGACTGCTCTGCAGGTTGCTCCGGGGGGTCCGGATTCAGCGATGCAACCTCACGACTGAGGTTCCTCACCATCACCTCCACTATGATAATGCGGCCCTTGGAATTGAGCACCTCGGCCATCATCTCGAGCAGCCTCTAGAATCGGCCGAACAGCCTATCGAACAACATCTCGAGCAGCTCGTTGTTGAGCCTCTCGGGCGAGCTGCAACACTCTTTCTTGCAGGGTGGCTCCCTCGGTGGGCTTGGCGACGGAACATTGGCCATGGTGGGTTGTCTACGCAGAGAAGAGAGACGAAGAGAAAAGAGGAGAGAGTGATGATGCCTTAGTCTATGCGGAGAAGCAAAATGGAGACGCGCTTAGCAGCGAAGTGCGTTTCTTATACTAAAAGCACGTCTTCCCCCATGTCTCCTTTAGCTTCGTGATTTTCTCCATTTTATCTTCGGTCACTACTATTGATATCACACATCACTGAACATAGAGCACATTCACCTGATAACTAAATCATCCACTTGTCCGAAAAATAAACAAATCCTTCCTTATGATTCCTTAGGAACACGATGAACACACCACACACATCATTCGTTCACACAGTGGCCAACGTTTTGCAATGTATCGTGAGGCCAACGATTGTGTTTTGTGGCGGTAGATCCTAACGCCACAAACCTAGTACAATTGTGGCAACAAACCTAATGCAACGATCGTGTTCTGTGGTGATAGATCCTAACGCCACGAACTGGTAAATCTGTGAGAACCGGGTCCACACATTCCAGGAATCGCAGAGGGTGGTGTCGTGCGATGCGGCACCCAACAGAACACACGAAAAGAATACGACAAAATACAAAGTTTTATCTATAGAAACAACGGAAGTCTTTTACAATAGTTAATATACAGCGGAAGTCATACTCATAGCTAAACACTCAGCCTAGCTATGCAATTGTGCAGCCATCCAGGCCGGGGAAGCTACACACTAGCAACACACAACAATTCATGGTGGTGTGCAGGGCTCCCATTCAGCGGTATACCCCAACGGGGGCATCGTCTCATCTTCGGGACCTTCATCATACGTCTCACCTACAAACAACTTAATATAGCAACCGTGAGCATGAAGAGTCATCAAGACTTAAATGTGTCACCTAAGCATGGAACTCTACATGCAGGGATCCTTAACATAGGAATAGATATAGCAGTAAATGACTAGCCTACATGTTGATCCTTAATTTTCAAGTTATTAGCAGTGCCTTAATGGTTCACTAAAAGTAACTTTAGTGAACATATTCTACAACAATCATAGTTGCAAAACAATTATAATTCCATACATCGTATTCTCCTGTCTTTTGCAATATTTAGTACGTCACAATAAAGTGAACAAGCGGTACTCAAATAACCACGAGGGACAGTGATTGCAATTAGTAGACACCCGGATAACACGTCACATACAACCATTTCGGAAGTGGAGTGAATCACACTTCATAACTATGTTGTATGCAACAACCTTTCAACGAAAACCCAAATGTCGAACTGGTCCTTTCGTAACGGGCAGGATGTCCCCGTGCGGAGCGTGTCTGTGCCTGCCGGCATATTTAAACCTTGCTTCCCTCAACCCACTCCTATAAAACGGTAGGTAGAGCCTCGACACCCAGGTTAACTAACTACATTAGTTTCCTGGATTCCATATAGCCAGTACGCATCCGATACAGTTCAAACTTGTCCAGTAGGGCCGCACACAGATCGGTCCTCAATTGACACAAGCAGGGCTACGCACGTGAGACCATGTCTCGCTGCATCCTATCCGCTGCTCAGTCTTGAATTCACATTCATAAACCATTTTTTGATCAAATTCATCCCTTGTGATAAAATCCTATCTCACGAGTAGATTCCAACTACTCAACTTCTACCGGATTCCTCAAAACCTTAGCATGGCATATTCTACTCGTCAAGCTGAAGACCTACCCAATACTCCATGGGATTTGTGGGTCATGCATGTGGAGTAACAAGAACCTTAGCCATAATGCACAAAACTCACCTTAGACATAAGTAATACAGATAGAAACTTTGCAATAAAACTTAAATGCAAAGCGAGGCTTGCTTGGCTGCGAATCAGTATTGTTAGCTCATGGGATGATGCTGTCCAAGGCCTCCGGCTCCTCCTCGATCTCGGTCACTATATGATATGCAATAGATAAAGTACATGAGTGATAGTGAAACTATATAAAAAATTTTATAACCACTGATCAGGTGAGAAAATTATTTTAATTGGCTTTGAGATTTTTACAGTGGATACTAGGTTCTACGAGGAAGAACTGGACCAAGAATTGGATATGTTCAAGGAAGCTTGTTGTCTCTCAAATTCCAAAAATAAAAGCTTTCTCTGAAATTTGGTATGAAATCTGAAGCTTTGTCATGGCTAAAAGTGGATTATTATGGTACAGGACAACTTACTAGTTCTAGGAAAGTTTGTTTCATAATTTTCTGAGCTTCCTACAGGCAGAAATTGATTTTACAAGTTTGGGAAAATTCTAGAAATGTTTTTGTACATTTCTCAATTTTCAAACTACATAGACATTTGGAACACTGATTCACCCAGTAAATGAAGTCCAATGAACTTGAAATGTTTACTGGAGATCCACGGTACATTTCTCAATTTTCAAACTACATAGACATTTGGAAGTTAATGGTGAACTCAAATTTTCATTTCGTCAATGTTTGAACAGGAGCTATCTTTACATTTTTCAGTTCCTTCATATAGCATTTGAATTTATTGTTTCCCCCTTTTATTAGTTGAATTATTTTTCTTCTTGTTTTTTTTATTCCTCCTAGACAAAGATTTTGATTTTGAAATTAGGTCTTTTACATCCCTCCCCCCTTAAAAGATTCTCGTCCCGAGATTACAAATGAAAGAGATGGAGGTAAAAAGATTACCGGATATGAAATGATAGCAAGTCCGGATAATTGGATCGGAGATAGTCCTCACTTTCCCATGTTGCCTCCTCAGCTGTATGGTTACTCCACAAGACTTTGTAAAAGTGCAAAGTCCGGTTTTTTGTTGTGCGGGTCTTTTCATCAATAATCCGGATCGGATGCTCTGAATAAGTGAGATCCGGTTCGAGAGCTTCAAGGTCTTCGGTGCGGATTTCAGCCGGGTATTTAAGGCATTTCAGCGGTTGAGAGATTTGGAATACATTATGAATACCTGCAAGTGACGCCGGTAACTCCAAACGATAGGCCATGGGTCCGCATTTTTCACTAACTGCGAATGGACCGATGAATTGCAGAGGAAGCTTTCCCTTCACTCGAAAGCGATGAATCCCTTTCATTGGAGAGACACGGAGACAAATGTGATCTCCTATGTCAAAGTGGATAGGTCGACGTCTTTTATCCGCATAAATTTTCTGACGAGTAGCCTTGAGATTGGCTTGGATCATTCGCACCCGTTCCTCGGCTTCATTCACGAGATCAATGCCATATATCACTCGCTCGCCGAATTCACACCAGTTGAGTGGTGTGCAAAATTTACAGCCATAGAGGGCTTCATACGGCGCCATCTTGATGCTAGCTTGATAGCCATTGTTATATGAGAATTCCGCCAGCGGTAAATAATCATCCCAATTTTTACCGTGGTGGGTGGCACAAGCGCGTAGCATATCTTCAAGAACTTTATTCACCCGCTCAGTTTGACCGTCGGTCTGCGGGTGATATGCGGAGCTTTGTATCAGTTTTGTCCCTAATGACGCGTGCAGCTGCTCCCAGAAGCGAGCAACGAACAGCGCACCGAGATCTGAAATTATTGTTCGGGGAATCCCGTGCAAGCACATGACTCTTGCAATATACAACTCCGCATATTTCTTGGCAATGTACTTTGTATGTACAGGGATGAAATGAGCTGATTTGGTTAGTCGATCGACAATCACCCAATCCGAATCATTCTTGTGGAACGTGAGAGGTAATCCGACAATGAACTCCATACTAATGTCATCCCATTTCCACGCTGGAATATTTAATGGTTGCAGCTGTCCGGCTTTCCTCATGTGGTCAGCTTTCACCCGACGACATGTATCACACTCGGATACGCATTTCACAATTTCTCTTATTATCCGTGTCCACCAAAATCTGGTTTCTAGATCCTGATACATTTTATTGCTACCCAGATGAATATAGTACTTTGACAAGTGAGCTTCATCCAAGATTTTTTCCGAAGTTCCATGTCACGGGGTACCACGATACGGTCTTTGAACCACAGGGTACCATGTTCATCACTTCGGAAGCACTTCATTTCCCTATTCTTCATTCTCCTCCAAATGTGCAATATAGTCACGTCTTTTTTTGAGTTTCCATAATCTCCTCTCGTACGGTAGGAATGACAGCAAGATTATATAACGCTCCATATGGAACCAAGTATAAACTCGACTCGTCTGTGAGACCTATGTGTAATGAATACATTGGCTTGTGCTGAATACATTGGTTTTGATGATTAAAGTTTTGATACTACTAAAACACCCTTTTAACAAGGTCGTACGATAGGTCCGACCTGTTTTGGGTAGCTCCGACAAGGTCCGACGTAAGGTCCGACTTGCTGTGGCTAGGTCCGACTAGCTGTGGCAAGCTCTGGTGCTAGATCCTGCTAGTTTTAGTAAGCTCCAATATATGCTAGTTCTGCTAACTCTGGCAAGCTCCTATTGGTTGTATTTCGACTGACGTTGTTTTAGCTCCCGTTAGCTTTTGCAAGTTTCAAAACTTGATTTTATTGTTTCTCTGAATTGTTCTGAACTGATTTTATTGGGACACGAAGTTAGGTTGTTTAACGTGGAATACGTTCCTTCGTTTGTTAGGAAGTATTGAGATTGTTTCTATCTGCGAGTAGGAAGATCTTAAGCAGTTATGGTTAGTTGTGATTCGTGATCTGAGTAGGATTAGAGTCCTAGTTTGAGTTGAGTTGGCCTTCGGGCTGGTTATATAAGCAAGGGAGGCCAGAGATTGTGGTAGACGACTTTTGGGTTGTTCCTCTTGTGTTCTATTGAATAAAGATCGTAGTTTAAAGCAACTTTTGTGCCTTGTTCATCCGACTTGTTATCTACAAGTTTTTCTTGTCGAGTTTTCGAATAGCACCACCTTTCATCGGTGGTTTTATCATAACTCGAGTTTTACGGATCTGATTGACATGTTTATTTTTGAGTTGTATTCACAACTTCAGTATCTATCATCCGTAAAAATTTCATGTCCATTGGATTTCTGGTTTTGGATCTACACGAGTTTTTGTAGTATTGCAGAACTATTTTTTACTCGGTAGAACAAATTGACCTTTCTTCGATCTTTCGATCGTAACATGAGTTGTTCTCGACAAATTTTCATGATTCTTGTTGTTGTGTCTTCGTGACTTGATTATCTACAATATATACTACTTTTGTAACGGTTGAACACGTTTAGATTAGTCACACACACGATTTCTTTAACTGATCGTTTTTCTGCCGAGGGGTTTTTGTTGCTATCGCTGAAAAAGTTTAAATCTACCATTCATCCTCCCTCTGGTAGCTTTTCACGTGCTCTTCAATCATATAATTGGTATCAGAGCCACAATACTCTAATCTCTTTGATTTGCATGTGTTTTGACTAATTAGCATGGAGAAATACTCCGCCAAACCTTATGTGTTTAGTGGTATTGATTTTCAGGTTTGGAAGGCACTCATGGAGGCTTTCATCTAGGCGCAATATGAGAAAAGGTATACAAATCTTATTAAGTGCCACCAAACAATCAAGTTACGTCTACGAATCTATGAGACGTTGACAACAACAAAAAAGCCCGCAACTTGACCATCCAGGGACTCACTCAAAGTGACTTTGATCGTGTCGCGCACCTCCGATCAACATACTATGTTTGGAGAGCTCTTTGTGATTATCATGAAGGCTCCAACACAATAAGGAGGTAAAACAAGATATGTTCAAAAAGGAGTACATGCGCTTCGAGATGCAACCTGGTGAGTCAATCGATCAAGTTTTGGCCGATTTAATAAAATTCTCAGTAATCTACGTAGTGTCAACGTAAACTTTTTTTATGCTGAGAATGCTACGCAACTCCTTAGTGCATTAGACATGACAATATGGGAGATGAAAGTAACATCCATTCATGAATAAACTTTCATAAGTACTCTTACTTTTGATGTGCTTCACTCTAAGCTAAAAACTCATGAATTTGTCATTTTATCATGAAAGAATCTAAATAAGTCTATTGCATTCGTTTCACAACGAGATATGCCTAGATCCGGCCAATCATCATCTTGCAATACTCTTGTTTTGTTGTCTTCACCACCCCTGGAATAGATTGAAGAATTTCTAGAAGAGGAGCTAGCACTCATCTCTACTCGGTTCTTAGAAGCATTGTAAATTGTGAGAACTCGAAGGAGAGGAAGCTTCGAACCTCAACGATGCTTTGAATGTGGTAAGATAAGACACTTTTGTATAGAATGCCCTAAACTTTCAGGTCCTACTACCAATGAAGAGAAGCACAACAAGGTCAAGACCACCTCTGGAAACTCCAACAAGAAAAAGAAGGGATCCATAGGACGCAAGATGATAAACAGCTTCGTCACCGCACTTCAAGAGCTCAGTTCAAGTGATGTAGACATTGGAAGTGATGAAGATGACGACGATCTGCCAACTTATGCTTCATGGCGGGCAAAACAAGATCAAGATCAAGTTAGGAGAATGCAGAACACAACAGTGACGATGATGAGGTATGTTCTACCTGTAATGAAATAAGTGATGCAATTTCTCGTGCAAGTATTATTGTCAAGAAAAAGGATAAAAAGCATGGGGATAATGATGCTAAAATTGAATCACTAGAATCTGAAACTAAACGTTAAAAACTTTTATTCCTAATGATGATGCATGTCCCTCATGTGACTTAATCTATGAACAATTGTCCACATTAAGAAGTGCACACTCCTCCACTCTAGATAGACTTTATAAAGAAATTAAAAAGAACAAGAAGCTGTCTAATTTTAATGTTAAAAACTTAAAAGATGTTTCTTGTTCTACAGATGATCTGCATTGTTCTACATGTGACAATCTTGACAAGAAACTAAAAGATGCAATGTATGAAATCTCCATTCTGAACAATGCTTTATGTTCTCATGAAGTTAAATATTGTTCCAACTGCAAACTAAAAGGAAAAACTTCATGTCAAAACTGCCTAGTTTCATCTAAAGAACTTGACAATAAAAATAAGATACTAGAGCGGTTTTACAATGGGAACAAGAATCAAACTTGTTGTTAAATTTTTCTAAACCATGCAATGATAAACCTGGTTTAGGTTTTGATTCCCATGCTTACTCTAAAACACATCCACCTCACGTAGTAAGATAATTTGGAAGAGGTTTAATCAAAACTATCCGTAAACAAAAGGATGTAATCTTTAAATCTGCAACAGTGCTTTCTAATTCTGTTTCTAATACTGGATGATCATCTAGACATGATTACAAAATGAAATTTCATTGTACTTACTGTGATAAAGATGGTCATGTCGTAGATTTCAGTTATATACTATCTAAACAAATTAAAAAGGATAAAGTGTTTGCTAGATCTCATAACTTTCATGCTAAATCTGTTGTGCATGCTAAACCTCATATTAAAAACATGCAACCTGCTTTAGTGAGTAAGAAATTTGAAAAAGTAGCTTCCGGACCTTCTGGTAAGAAATCTGCAAAGGCAGCTCTGGTAGTTTCGATAGCTCAAAGAGCTCCCGGACCTTATGTGGTTCCCTTCGGAACTTCAGTCTTTACATCCGGAGCTTCAGCTTTCTCCTTTGGAACTACTGCTATTAACTCCGGAGCTACTTGTTTTTGTGCTAAACGTTTAACAACTTTTAAATCAATAGTTAAGAACAGAAAACCTCAACCCTTGACTCATAAATCTGCTATTTTCTCACAGTCTTCGCATGTTGTTCCCACTGGACGTTGCATGGCCCAGTACTAGATTCCCAAATGCTTATTGACTAACCCCAGTAATGAGTCAACGACGTATTGTCCTTCTGTGTAGGTTTCACGCTTGAGGAAGGAGAACATATGGATTGTGGATTGAGGATGCTCATGTCACATGACCGATAACAGAGAATGATTATCCTCCCTCTCTTTTGTGTCACGTGTAGAAAATGTTACTTTCACCGGTAATTCTTCGACTCCTTATATTGCTAAAGGATCGGTTACAGTAAATGATCACTACACTTTAAAAGATGTGGCACTTGTTAAAAATTAGAAATACAACTTGCTCTCTGTTTCTTTATTACTTGATGAAAATTTGGAAATAATTTTCTGTAAAAATTGCTGCAAAGTTGTAGATTCAAATTGTGAGCTTTTTTTTAACATGTCTCGTTTTGGAAGAGTTTTTAACGATGATTTTGATATGTCAACTTCTGAGCATAGGTGTCTAGTTGCCAATGATTCAAAAGATTTATTTTTCTGGCATCGTAGACTTGGTCACGCAGGCTTTGATCACCTCACTCTTGTTAGTGCTCTTGATCGCATAAGTGGTTTGCCTAAACTCAAAAGAGACAAAGATATTGTATGCTCTTTGTGTAGACATGCTAAGATGGTTGCAGGTTCGCATGCTCCTCTCTCAATGACTATGACAACTGAACCTGGCCAACTTTTGCACCTCGACACCATTGGTCCGGCACGTGTACAATCCTTTGGAGGTAAATGGTATGTGCTTGTAATTTTTTATGACTATTCCAGATACTCTTAGGTATATTTTTATGGCATCTAAGAATGAAGCTTTTACTTATTTTAGGACTTTATTTCTTAGACTATTAATTGATCACCCAGGATCATTAAAAGCAATTAGAGGTGATAATGGAACTAAATTTAAAAATCAATCGTTCGATCATTTTTGTAATGAACATGGAATAGAACATCAACTTTGATCACCATATGTTCCTCAACAAAACAGTGTAGTAGAAAGGGAAAATAGAACCTTAGTTGAGATGGCTAGGACCATGCTTGATGAATATCAAACTTCGAGAAAATTTTGGGTAGATGCAATTGCAACATCTTGTTATGTTTCAAACCATTTCTTCTTGCGTACTAAACTAGGTAAAGCACCTTATGAACTTCGGTTTGGACATAGGCCATGTGTTTCACACTTTAGACTTTTTGGTTGTAAATGCTTTTTTAAGAAACACGGAAATCTTGATAAATTTGAATCTACATCCGAAGATGGCATGTTTGATGGTTATCCATCTCACACTAGAGTTTACCGTGTGCTTTTATTGGAAACTAACAAAATTATATAGACCTCTGAAGTTTCTTTTGATGAAGCTAGCCCAGGTACTAGCACATGGTCCGATACATATCATCTGGGGAGGATATTTTTGAAGAAGAAGAAGAAGAGTCAGTGATATTGCCTGAGAGTTCCAAAGTTGACACGTGTCCAACTCCGAACTTTGAACAAGCTTCGATTACCATTTCAGCTGGTCCTGATCGTCCACAAGCCACAAGCTCATCAATCTGCGATGAACCTGATGAAGAAGAAGTTGTGAGACATCTGTTCCTCTACGGATTTACAAGAATCATCCCGCGCAACAGATAATTGGGAGCTTGCACGAACGAGTTACAAGATCCAGGTTTTCCGACCCCAATTCTCATGCTCTTTATGCTTTTGTTGCTGCTTTTGAACCCAAGAATATATCACATGCACTCACTAATGAATCTTGGATTATTGCCATGAAAGAAGAGTTAGAAAATTTTGATAGAAATAATGTTTGGAAACATGTACCTCCACCTCAATATCACACTTTAATTGGAACTAAATGGGTATTTAAAAATAAACAAAGTGGGGATGAGATTGTGATTAGGAATAAGGCTAGATTGGTTGCTCAAGGTTTCATACAAATTGAAGGTCTAGATTTTGATGAAACTTTTGCTCATGTTGCTAGATTAGAAGCCATAAGAATATTATTAGCCTTTGCCGCATCAAAAGGATTCAAGTTATATCAAATGGATGTAAAAAGTTAAGCAACCACCTGGTTTTGAAAATCTAGAATTTCCCAATCATGTTTTCAAACTAACTAAAGCCATGTATGGTCTAAAACAAAATACTAGAGCATGGTACGATAGGTTAAAAACTTTCTTAATTGAAAAATGTTTTACAATGGGCAAGGTCGATAAAACTCTTTTTGTGCTTAAGCATGTCAATGACTCATTATTCGTTCAAGTGTATGTGGATGATATTATCCTTGGTTGTGCTTCTGATGATCTTGTGTCCAAGTTTTCAGCGATGATGATTTCAGAATTTGAAATGAGTATGATGGGTGAACTCACTTACTTTTTGGGGCTGCAAATCAAGCAAACCAAGGAAGGTACCTTTGTGCATCAAACGAAGTATACAAGGGACTTCTCAAGCACTTCAACATGGACAAAAGCAAGCCTCTTCGGACACCAATGGGAACAACATCAACACTTGAACTTGCTGAAGATGGTGAACCCGTGGATCAAAAAGAATATAGAAGCATGATCGGATCACTTTTGTACTCACAGCATCAAGACCGTACATACAATTTAGTGTATGTCTTTGTGCACGGTTTCAAGCTTCCCCACGTGCTTCACATCGTCAAGCCGTCAAAAGGATTCTAGGGTACTTACATAGAACTCAAGAATTTGGTATTTTTCTTCCTTCTTTCTCAACCGTTACTTTGAAAGCTTTTTTGGATGATGATTTTGGGGGTTGTAGGATTGATAGGAAAAGTACTTTCAGTTCTTGTCATTTTCTTGGTAATTCATTTGTTGCTTGGTCCTCTAGAAAACAAAGTTCAGTTGCACAGTCCACAGCCCAATCTGAGTATATAGCTACTGCTAGTTCTTGTTCACAAATTCTTTGGATTGTTCAAACACTTAAGGACTATGGGGTTGATCTAGATAGTGTTCCACTATTTTGTGATAACACTAGTGCCATTTGCATTGCTAAAAACATTGTGCATCATTCTATAACTAAGCACATTGACATTAGGTATCACTTTCTCTGTGATAATGTTGAAAAAGGAAATGTTGTGCTTCACCATGTAGATACCGAACAATAATTGGTTGACATTTTACAAAACCTTTGGATTTCACTCATTTTTGTTTCATTCGTAGTGAAATAGGGGTTATGCATTTCCATGGCTTTAAATGAGGGGGAGTTTTGAAACTTGGGAAGTATATGTGCGAATCCAAAATTAAAATAATATGAGCATAATATTATATATATATATATATATATATATATATATATATATATATATATATATATATATATATATATATATATATATATATATATATGACTTCGTGATTCCTTTTTTCATGCCGAAAGCTTTTACAACATTACTCTTGTTATACATTTTGTAGTTTTTTCCATGACTAGTAATTGGAGTAATTACTTACACAAAATCTGGTCATGATCGAACTTTCTTGTTGTTTTGAACTTGTTGCATGCTCACGAGTGCTTTTAATCATAAAGAATTAATCAAGTAAGCAACTCACATGTTGAGTTTTTATGTTCAAAGAAAATAAGAAAAGATCAAGATAATATGCATGCATCACACTTCTTCTTTTGAGATGGCTTATCATTGCACTTATATATGAACTTGGAAGAAGTTGTGTATGACTAAAACCATGTCCTTAAGCTTCACATTGTCAAATGACATAGGCTTGGCTTGGTTGGTTAGAATAAGGCAGATGCACATATAATCTCTTGCAAATTTCATATGATCAAAATTTGTGCTTAAAAAATTTGTAGCAACAAGTGTCATGCTTTTAGGTCTTGAAATAGTTAAGTTTGTGAGATCATGACTTGCTTAAATTGAAACTTACAATTGATCCCTATCATGGTTTGCACTACTATATGTATCTCATTGAAGTAATAGTGTAAGTTACTTGATAGTATGACTTGGATGAGCTTTGTTTTATATGTATATGTTCTAAAGTGCTCATAAGAATTGAAATTTCTCTTTTGAACCTTGCTAAATACATTGTCAAAGGGGGATAAATTGATCACGCATTGCACACATACTTCTAAAGTGTTTTTCTTCTCAAGGGGAGAATTTTTGTTATTCTTCTTATTTTATTTCTAATTTACAAAGGGATAGAAATATTTCGGGGATAAATTGCAAAACTTTTCATATAATAATCCAAGGTTCGGATTTAAGTGGTGTTGCCAATGCATTCATCAAGGGGGAGATTGTGAGACCTATGTGTGCTAAATACATGGGCTTGTGCTGAATACATTGGTTTTGACGATAAAAGTTTTGAATACTACCAAAACACCTTTTTAACAAGGTTCGATGATAGGTCCGGCTTGTTTTGGGTAGCTCCAGCAAGGTCCGACATAAGGTCCAACTTGCTATGGCGAGGTCTGGCTAGCTTTGGTAAGCTCTGGCGATAGGTTTGACTAGCTTTGGTAAGCTCCAGTGCTAGGTCTTGCCAGTTTTGGTAAGCTCAGTGGATGCTAGTTCTGCTAACTTTGGGAAGCTCCTATTGGTTGTATTTCGACTGACGTTGTTTTAGCTCCTGTTAGCTTCTGCAAGTTTCTGAACTTGATTTTATTATTTCTCTGAATTGTTCCAAACTTGTTTTACATTCTAAAATGTTGCTTACTATTCATTTACTAAGTTTTTGTTGCATTTTGGCTGTTCTAAAAATATCCACTTTTAATGTTCTTTGCAACATGCTTATGTGACGTGCTCACGTAAGGTGTTATGGTTTCCAACTAATGAGAGTCACGTCAAAGACTTGTGCTCGGAAGTATCGGTTGTTTGTTCATGTGCAGGTGTTGCTTGAGTTCTAGACACGGCTAGTGACGGAATCCATTGAACTAGTCTCAGGGAGGAGACGGGGTTTCAATAATCAAGTTCGGGAGGAACTGTGGCTGAGCTGATCAGGAGGTCATGCAGGCTGATTGAATCAAGGGAAGTGCATATGAAGGAAGCTGGATGTCGAAGGAAGGTGTTCGCACGTATGCATGCGGTGCATGACGTGGCAACATGGTTCCGAAGACGGGTTATGGATGGAAATATCTGGTTGGAAGGATCGGATCTTATTGGATGAAGACTTCGACTTCGGCTGAGTCGGTTATGGATCAGATACGGAATGTATCGACTTGGTTGTGATAGTTTTCATGTGGGACACAAAGTTAGGTTGTTTTAGGAATGTGGAATACGTTCCTACATTTGTTAGGAGGTCTTGAGATTGTTTCTATCTACGAATAGGAAGATCTTGAGCGGTTATGGTTAGTTGAGATTCGTGATCAGAGTAGGATTAGAGTCCTAGTTTGAATTGAGTTGGCTTTCGGGCTGGTTATATAAGCAAGGGAGGCCAGAGCTCGTGGTGGACATCTTTTGGGCTGTTCCTCTTGAGTTCTATTGAATAAAGATCGTAGTTTAAAGGAACTTTTATGCCTTGTTTGTCCAACTTGTTGTCTACAAGTTTTTCTTGTCGAGTTTCTGCACAACACTACCTTTCTTTGGTGGTTTTATTATAACTCAAGTGTTACAGATCCGTTTACGTGTTTCTTTTTGAGTTGTTTTCAAAACATAATTATCTATCATCTGTGAAAATTTCATGGTCATTGAATTTGTGGTTTTGGATCTAAACGAGTTTCTTTGCAGTATTGCGGAACTGTTTTTTTACTCGGTAGAACAGATTGACCTTTGTTCGATCTTTCAATTGTAACTTGAGTTTTTCTCGACATATTTTCATGATTCTTGTTGTCGTGTCTTCGTGACTTGATTATCTACAATATCTACTACTTTTGTCATGGTTGAAGATGTTTAGATTGGTCACACACACGATTTATTTAACTGATCATTTTTCCGCCGAGGGGTTTTCGTTGCTTCCGCTGAAAAAGTTTAAATCTACCATTCACACCCCCCTCTGGTAGCTTTTCATGTGCTCTTTGATCCTACATCGTTCTTGTCCATTGGAGTGACAGACAAATTATTGATGTGAGACTTGCGGCTTAGCGCATCGGCAACCACATTCGCCTTTCCGGGATGGTAGTGGATCTCAATCTCATAATCTTTGATCAGCTCTAACCATCTTCGTTGTTGCATATTCAACTTCTTATGAGTGAAGATATATTTTAGGCTCTTGTGATTGGTGTGGAGGTGCACTAGATTTCCGAGTAAATAATGCCTTCACATTTTAAAGCGAGTACCATGGCAGCGAGCTCAAGGTCATGAGTTGAATAATGCTGCTCATGATTTCGGAGCTGTCGTGAGCCATATGCGATCACGCGGCTTTCTTGCTTTAACACGCAGCCGAGACCAATGGCAGACGCATCACAATAAACTTCAAAAGATTTGGTCGTATGCGGCTGAGCTAGTACTAGGGCTGTTTTGAGATGCTTCATTAATGCTTGAAATGCATCCTCACATGCCTTGCTCCAAATATATTTGGTCCCCTTTTTCGGCAGCTCTGTCATTGGTTTCGCGATTTTTGAGAAGCTCGGAATGAACCTCCAATAATATCCCGCTAACCCGAGGAAGCTGCGAACAATGAACGGACTTTGAAGACTCCCATTTCAGCACTTGCACAATTTTGCTTGGATCAACAGCGATACCCTCCGCTGAAAGAATGTGACCAAGAAATGGCACTTGGCAGATCCAAAACTCGCACTTGCTGAATTTTGCATAAAGCTTGTGATCTCGCAATCGTTGGAGCACGATATGCAAGTGTTTGGCGTGTTCTTCCTCCGATGTAGAATAAACCAGAATATCATTGATGAGACCACGACAAACTTGTCCAACTCCGGCATGAATACAGAAATCATGAGGTACATAAAGTGAGCCAGCACGTTGGTAAGTCCAAAAGACATGACAAGATATTCGTAGAGCATGTATCTTGTTGAGAATGTCGTCTTTGGTATATCCTCCGGTAGGATTTTTATTTGATGATATCCGGACCGAAGATCCATCTTCAAGAAAACCTTACCACCCACTAATTGTTCGAATAAAATAGCGATAGTGGATACTTCTTCTTGATCGTCACGGCATTGAGCGGACGATAGTCCACACATAGACGTAACGTATTGTCCTTCTTCACCACAAATAATGCGGAGCAGCCCCAAGGTGATGAACTTGGGCATATGCGACCTATGTCCAGCAGGTCCTTTAAATGCTCCTTTAATTCTGCCAACTCATTTGGTGCCATCTTGTACGGCCTTCGAGAAATAGGCGTGGTTCCCATAATAAGTTCAATATTGAACACGATGTCCCTATCTGGTGGCATATCTGGAAGGTTGTCAGGAAACACGTCCAGATACTCATGGACCACACAAATGTCCTCAAGCTTTGTGGTTTTCGTGTTGTATGTGGCTGGAATTTCTTGGATAAGGTGGTCTAGAATGAGAGTGTGTGGTTCATGTAGTGGAGAGTTTAAATGGACCACACGTGGAACGATGTCGAGAACAGAACCATGACAGTGTAGCCATGACATTACTAAAATGACATCAAGCTTCTGACTCTCTAATATAATTAGAGAAGTCGGATATAGGTTTCCACCCAACGGTAGTGGTGCTCTATAGACCATTCTATAAGCTGCTCCTTTCCCACCCACAGAGCAAATAAAATATGGACATTTTGTGGGAATGATGGGTAATTGATATTTGATGACATATGATTGGCTAATGAAATTATGGGTGGCACCCAAGTCAAATAAAATGACTACGGGGTTTTAGAGTAGAGAAAACGTACCCGCAAGGATGGGTTTGCCTTCCGTCACATCTTCGATAGATAGATGGTGGGCGTTGCAGGGTTTCGCTGCTGGTTTCTTGGGCTGGTTGCGGGGTTTAGCTGCACCCTGATATGGTGCTTGTCCGCTGCCCTGTCGCTGCTCGGGACAGTCCCTCGCAACATGCCCGACACGACCACACATATAGCACGTGTATTGTGTCAGTTTCCCTCCAAACTGCGGACGGAATCCTGGTGCACATGGTGGAAATGGATACGCGCGCGGGACCATCCTTTGCTGCTGCTGCTGTAGCTGTTGTTGCAATGGCGGTCGGAAACGCGGCGCGTTAAAAAAACGACCGTGGAACTGCTGCGATCAAGCCAGTGGCTGCCATCGCTGCCCGGATGGTGAGCGATACACCAAATGGTACTTCTGTGGACCACCACTGCTGCTCAATGGCGTGCTCCATTTCCTCTTATCAGAAACGAGCTCGCGCTGAGCGTCTTCTTGCACTATCGAGGCATTGACGATGTCGTTGAAGGTGCCGCGATTGTATTGTTTGAGCTGGACTTTCATCTTAGGGTTCAAACCCCGGAAGAAAGTATCTCGCTTCCTGTCCTCTATTCCCACATGATCTGGCGCGTATTGCGCCAAATGATTGAACGCGCGGGGGTATTCATTATCAGTCCTCCCGCCTTGCTTCAGTTCTAGAAATTCCTGAAGCTTCCTCATCATGATACCGGGAGGTATATGGTAGGCGTGGAACGTCTCCCAGAACTCAGTCCACATGACCGCATGACCAGCCGGTAGTGACGCGATGTAATTCGCCCACCAAGCTCTGGCGGATCCCTAAAGTTGTTGCGCTGCGAACAGCGCCTTCTGCTGTTTGGTGCATCGTAGCAAACCGAACTTCACCTCGAGAGTGCGGATAAAGTTGTCCACCTCCAGAGGCTCCTCGGCCTCCGTGAATACCAGTGGATGCGTTGCCAAGAAGTCCGAGTACGAACTCTGTTGGGGCTTGCGTTGCCCATTGTCTTGTCGTCCACCTTGATGGGACGAATTCTGCACCAACGTCTGCAGCAACTCGGTTCGCTCATCGCGCAAACCGAACATTGTGGCAAGAATATCCACGAGAGTCCTTGGAGGTTCAGGTGGTGGTGCCGGAGGAGCCTGTTGTTGCGGTGTCGTGGTTTGCTCCCAGGTCGGAGATTCATCCTCACGACCCCGGCTAGAGCCTCCCATATCGGGCGTAGAACATGTACACACCATTCTGCATCCACGTGATTTAAAAATCAGCAACATGTTTGTTTTTTCATACAGTCCGTACCATAGTAGTGTGAGCATTTACAATGTGATAAATGCATAACATTCACATATATTGATAAAGTACAAACTTCATACAAAATATATTATCTCATGACCAAGTTTACAATAGTGAACTCCAATTTGACGGAGTCCCATTACGGAAGTGCATCTCAACTATACTTGGTCTCCATGAGATGTCATACACACATTGTCACCCCATACACACTCACTACTATTTATAATATGATACAAACATGACTACAAAATAAACACAAGCAACCGTTAAATATACGTTACCTCGTGATGGCAGTAGTGCTGCCCCATCCTACTCTGATTCATCCTCGTCGGCGAACTCGTGTAACTCAGGATCTTCCTCCTCCTCAAGACACAGAAGCACACGCTCGCCCATGTTCAGCGACATGTCCTCAGCTGGTGGATACATGACTGGTTGCGACAAGTGTGCCTCAGCCTCCCACAAGTCCTCTCGATGTTGGCCTGCCTCGAATTCCCAAACCTGAGCTTCTTTGATGGCTTCATCTCGTTCCTTGGTGATCACCAACAGCTGCTTCATCTCGTTCCTTGGTGATCACCACAAGTCCTCCTGATGCGGCGCCACCATTTGACTTGCCTGCAATTCACCATGAGCTTGCTGCAGTTCCTTGCGAGTCTGCCTCAGTTCGGCGCGAGATTTCTGCAGCTTAGTGCGAGTGCGATGCAGCTGATTCTCTCATTGATTAAGCCGGTGATTTGTCAGAGCCACGAACGAATGTAGGTTCTCATTGATGTAATCAAGAGTGTCACCCCGTTCAATCGCTAGCCTCAAGGGTTCGACGTGCTGCTGAAGGATTGCACTTTGTGCAAGAACCACCATGCTGGATGCAGTGGCATACGTCCCTAGTGTTGTTGATGTCGTGTCACTGTCCGGTTGATAGGCCTCAACCTTACGACATTGCCACTCAAGACCAGCCGCACCACAGACCGGGAGAAGAGAAAATTGTGTCCCAGCCATGGCATCTTGATGAAGCTAGCAAAGCTTCATAAGCGCTCCGCCCGCTGCGACGGCCCACGTGTCCTCCAAACGAGCTCCCAGGATAGTGACCCAAAAAGGAGCCCATCCATAAAGATGTGGACTAGCCGGGACATCGACCAGGACAGTGCATGAAAGTATGCCTCTGTTGACCGTCTCTTGACCCCAATAGCATGGCATTTCGATGAAGCCAAACTGTTTGAGCACTTCCCATAGTATAATTGGAAAGCCCGGATGGTTAGCGCACGTGGAGAACATCCATCCGTCTGGCAACAGTAGCACCACATCCGCCATCTATAAAGAAATATTTGAGTGGGTCAAATACTCAATTTCAACGAATTTTGTTGAGAAACAGATCATGGATGTGATAATCGAATTATGAAAGTGAATTCAAATTGAAATGCTAAATGAAACATACACTGGAATTCTGTCTCAGTTTCTGTTCATTTAGACTAGTCTGGAGAAATTCGAAATTTTCATCCAGCTATAGGCACATTCTGGACTTGAGTTCAACTACAAAGTTGTAGTACACTAAAAGATCATTCCATAATATATTTATTCGCCTCCAGATCATTTCTGTATATGTGGATATGATTTTTGCAAGTTGACAGTGTTTCTGGAAATTTTTTGACAGCACCTCCATTGTTTAAGGCTGATTTTGTCCACATTTTTCCAGATACAAAATATCAAAATATGCAAAAATCATAAATTAGAACATTGTTGAATACATTTCAGTATTACATAAATGTATTACATTATGTCATTCGTCAATTTTACTAAGAGATATGATAAAGACGATGACATGCTACAGAAACTGTCCAGTCTCTGTCCAGATTTAACAGAGTTTGGAAATTTGAATTTTTTCCTTAGTTTACAGGGGGGTTCTGATATGGAGTTGAACATAAGAGATTTAGAGGACTCTCTAAAATTTTCAACCATGTATGGAAGACTTTCAGTGGTTATTCCTACAGAGAGTTATGCTATCTCAAATTAAGCATTTTGCTGCCACATTCTCAGTTTGAATCAGGAACCTGGTAGTTTAATTTCAATTGAAATTTTCCAGTTTTAAATCTTGAAATCTGCCTTGAAGCTGAAATGGAACTTATGGCTGACTTCCTCAAATTCCCAAACCACATGCCTGCTTATCGCAGCGACCACATGATTAATTGTCAATCTGACCAGCACGCTCCAAAACAGAGATTACAACTTCAAACTTAGTCCTATGTTGGAAATTTTTACTTCTTGTCGAGTCACACCTCCAGCACGGATATCGTCGTCGACGTGCCAGATGATGCTCGAATGCAATGCCGGTACTATGCCCTTACCAAAGAAAATCCTAAGCCGATATTCCGGCATACGTCTCAACGGTGGCACTAATAACGTTCACTCGCAAACATTTTCAACTCGAACTACATAAAACGTGGTTATTGTACCTATAACTACACAAAAATTACTGATCAATCATATGGCGCCGTATGGCACAGCCCGCACGGGCGATCATTTCAGGCAGTCACAATAATATATATGAAATTAAGAATATCTGTCCCGTATCAATCCATACGGGCCGCCTCGAGCTAAGCCACGTCTCGAGGTACATGACCGGGTTTTCTACCACCTGACGGGGTCCCACGTCTTTGCATAATGCTACACCAGTAGGAGGCGCGTCGGGCTATGTACCACCCGACGGGGACTCCCACTAATTTTGAAGCATGTTGGGGTACCGCGTGTCATATGTTCTCAGAAACATGGAGAGTTTCAGAGACTCATATTGACTTTCCGTGCTAAGCCACGGAAACAATCACATACTACCTCTCGCATGGTGAGGTTACTACAATTAGTCCGCTCTCGGTGGCATAACTTACCTCTTACCTGACGTCGGAGCATCGTTACATAATATAATAACACATAAATTAGCTTGCCACCTTAAGTAACTAATACTATAATAGACCATATGTGGGCATAATAACTAATCCTTACTCGAATACTTCTAAGTTTTCAAAATAGGCTCTTTTCGAGCGTGCTATTCCCAATGCGACTTCGATACCGGGCTGTGAGGACTGGGTCCACACATTCCAGGAATCACATATGGTGGTACCGTGCGATGCGGCACCCAATAGCACACATGAAAAGAATACGACAAAATACAAAGTTTTATTTATAAAAACCACGGAAGTCTTTTACAATAATTAATATATAGCGGAAGTCATACTCATAGCTAAACTCTCAGCCTAGCTATGCAAAAGTGCAGCCGCTCAGCCCGGAACGCTACACACTAGCAACACACAACAATTCACAGTGGCGTGTAGGGCTCCCATTCAGTGGTCCCGACCGGGGCATTGCCTCATCTTCGGGCCCTTCCTCATATGTCTCACCTGCAAACAACTTAATATAGCAACTGTGAGCAAGACTTAACCGTCTCATCTAAGCATGGAACTCTACATGCAGGGATTCTTAACATAGGAATAGATATAGCAGTAAATGACTCGCCTACATGTTGATCCTTAATTTTCAAGCTATTAGCAGCATCTTAAAGGTTCACTAAAAGTAACTTTAGTGAGCATATTCTACAGCAATCATTGTTGCAAAACAATTATAATTCCATACATCGTATTCTCCTGGCTTCTGCACTATTTACCATGTCACAACGCAAAGAACAAGCGGTACTCAAATAACCGTGAGGGACGGTGATTGCAATCAGTAGACACCCGGATAACATGATACATACACCCATTTCGGAAGTCGAGTGAATCACACTTCAATACTATGTTGTATGCAGCAACCTTTCAACGGAAACCCAAATGCTGAACCGGTCATTCCGTAACGGGCAGAAGGTCCCCGCGCGGAGCGTGTCTATGCTCGCCGGTAGATTTACACCTTCCTGTCCTCAACCCACTCCTATAAAATGGTAGGGTAAGCCTCGACACCCAGGTTAAACAATTACATCAGTTTCTTGGTTTCCATATAGCCAGTATGCATCCGGTACAGTTCAAACTTGTCCTGCAGGGTTGCACATGGATCTGTCCTCAATAAGCAGGGCTACGCACGTGAGACCACGTTTCGCTGCATCCTATCCACATCTTTGTCTTGAATTCATAATAATAAACCATTCTTTGATCAAATTTATCCTGTGTGATAAATCCTATCTCGCGAGTAGATTCCAACTACTCAGCTTCTATCGGATTCCTGAAAACCTTAGCATGGCATTTTCTACTCGTCAAGCTGTAGACCTACCCAATACTCCATGGGATTTGTGGGTCATGCAAGTGGAGTAACAAGCACCTTAGCCCTAATGCACAAAACTCACCTTAGACATAAGTGATACAAATAAAAACTTTGCAATAGAACTTAAATACAAACCGGGGCTTTCCTAGCTATGAGTTAGTATCAAAGATAGCTCCTGGGATGATACTATCCAATGCCTCCGGCTCCTCATCGATCTCGGTCACTTACGATATGCAATATATAAAGTACATCAGTGAAAGTGAAACTATATAAAAAATCTAATAACCACTAATCACATAAGAAAATGATTTTAATTGGCTTTGGGATTTTTACAGTGGATACTTGGTTCTATGAGGAAGAACTGGACCAAGAATACGAGATGTTCAAGGAAGCTTGTTGTCTCTAAAACTCCAACCAGTAAAAGCCTTATCTGAAATTTGGTATTAAATCTGGAACTTTTTCATGGCTAAAAGTGGATGATTATGGTAGAGGAGGTCTTACTGGTTCTAGGAAAATTTGTTTCATAATTTTCTGAGCTTCCTAGGGGGATAAATTGATTTTACAAGTTTGGGAAAATTCTGGACATGTTTTTGTACATTTCTCAATTTTAAAACTTCATAGGCATTTGGAACACTGATTCACCCAGTAAAAG
The DNA here is from genome assembly GCA_036927565.1 of Tuctoria greenei. Taxonomy (NCBI): domain Eukaryota; kingdom Viridiplantae; phylum Streptophyta; class Magnoliopsida; order Poales; family Poaceae; genus Tuctoria; species Tuctoria greenei. The sequence goes on along the minus strand of JAYESD010000003.1, from coordinate 183,824,583 downwards.
AAGTCCAATGAACTTGAATGTTTTACTGAAGATCCATGGTATTTTTAAGAGTGTTCTGACAAAAATTGGGAATTTTCCAATTAGCATGACAAAGTATATTAATTTCCCAAGCAGTTAGCTCAAAGGAATTAATTATGAACATTCTAGGACTTTCATGTCCAACAAATTACATCACAGCAAAACAGGGATCAAGATGAGTCTACCAGAATTTATTTTGAATTATTTGAGCATTTCCACTAGGAGTAATTGAATTTAGAAGTTTGCTCAAAATCTGGAATTATTCGAAAAAGAAAAAGATTTGAATTAATCATCCCGGGTCCACTTCATTTTAATGGGACAACCAGAAGAGAGCCACACCGAGGACCCCGGGGTCACCCGTGCATCCACACCCGATCCGGTGGCCATAGCAGATCCGAAGGGAGAAAAATTGAGGCTGAAACGTGCGGCCAGCCCAGGTCGTCTTCAACCTCGGCTCGGGGTGGCGCTCGGGCTGCCCGCAGCGGTGCTCTCTGTCGAGCTCGCCGACCCGGCCTTCCCAACCTTCTTTCTCTTTGAATCCCACTGCCTAACCATTATTTGAGGTGCTGAGCACGATGGGGAGGTCGTCGAACGGCGGCGAAGGCCAGAACCCAGTGCGCGACGGCGGCGGCGGAACTAGGGTTCTGATGATGGTCGGTACCGCTCGTCAATGGCGCAAACACTTTGGGAAAGAGCTGGGGAGGTTCCTGGGAGCATGAGAAAGTTGATAAAGAGGTGCAAACACCACATAACGGCCAGCCAACGCAAGCTCGATGGCGAGCAGCGATGCTTTTCAAAGGCGACGAGGAAAACTCGAAATACTTCATCGGTGGTCGATTATTTTCACTGAGGATTGGTTCAGGGGGTGTGCTAGGATGTATAGAGACTAATATCTAGCTGGCTCAAAGGATTTCTCCACATAGAACACGAAGTGCTCTCACGGCCTAATAAGAAGGGTAACCTTGTGCTGGAAGAGAATTGAGAAATACTCGCTCGATAGGGGTCGAAACGAAGAACGGTTTTTACCGTGAGAAAGATGGTGTCTCGGTGATCCTATTTTCTTTTGGGAGAAGCTCGTGACAAAGCTTGTAGCACCAGTGCGACGTGGAGGCAGAGGCGTCCACCTCGGTGGCTCAACGGCAACGTCCGTGAAATTGCAAAATACGGACGCATGAGCAGAGGAAATAATAGGGAATTGACAGGGGAAGGTGTAGCATCAAGCTGTGCTTCAGTTTGCTTCAAGGAACAAAAATAACCATTGGCTAGAATGGCCGGACTAAGTGAAGAAGAGGGAGGCGGTCACTAATGGCACCGGTGCTCTATTTTTGTGGAAGAGAAGCAAGAATCGTTTGGGAGAAACCATTGGCGTTTAAGAAGGGTGGAGAGGAGCTTTAGTCCTTGCAGCTGCCTGCCTGCATGAAATAAAATCGCGGTGGCGAGCCCTCCCGGCATTGAAGCGTGGGGACAGCAGAGAAACAGAGGACTTCGTCGGTTCAGGCAATTGGGAAGCTGACCAGTGGGTCCCATCTCGATTCACCCTGATCCCTTCTCTGTACAATGAATTTTACCACTTCCTTGTGTCCAAAATTCATGAAAATTTGTAGATAGGATCAATCAATTATCTAAGATTTGATTCTGAATTCAAAAACATGATTTGGCCAAGTTTCATCTGAAATTCAAATTCAAATTTGAATTTGAATGGAATTCAATGTACACATTAAATTGAATAGAGATTATGCTCCAAATTTTATGAAATTTGACCGGGATGCTATTTGGAATATTTGGAAGCTAATGGTGAACACAAATATTTATTTTGTCAATGTTTGAACGTGAGCTATCTTTACATTTTTGAATTCCTTCATATAGCATTTGAATTTATTTGTTTCCCCCTTTTATTAGTTGAATTATTTTTCTTCTTCTTGTTTTTATTCCTCCTAGCTGAAGTTTTTGATTTTGAAATCAAGGCTTTTATAGAACCATGTCAACAGATCCTATTGCAACGTTTGTGCTCCATGGCGATAGATAGTAACGCCACAAACTGGTGACTCGTGGCAACATATCCAAATGCAACGATTGTGTTCTATGGCGATAGATCCTAACGCCACCAGCTGGTGAATCGTGGCAAACGTTCCTAATGCAACGACTGTGTTCCATGGTGATAGATCCCAATGCCACAAAATGGTGAATCGTTGCAACGGATCCTAATGCAATGACTGTGTTCTTTGGCGATAGATCTTAACGCCATGAACTTGTGAATTGTGGCAACAGATCCTAATGCAATGACTGTGTTTCGTGGCAATAGATCCTAATACAAGAAATGTGTTCCATGGCGATAGATCCTAACACCAACGAACTGGTGAATCGTGGCAACAGATCCTAATGCAACGAATGTGTTCCATGGCGATAGATCCTAACACCCATGAACTGGTGAATCGTGGAAACAGATACTAATGAAATGATTTTGTTCCATGGTGATAGATCCTAACGCCACAACCTGGTGAATCATGGCAGAAGATCCTAATGCAACGAATGTGTTCCGTGGCGATAGATCCTAATGCCACGGACTAGTGAATCGTGGCAACAGATCCTAATGCAATGAATGCGTTCCCGTGCGATAGATCCTAACACCACAACATGGTGAATCGTGGCAACAGATCTTAATGCAACAATTGTGTTCCGTGGCGATAGATCCTACTGCCACGAACTAGTGAATTGTTGCAACAGATCCTAATTCAACGATTGTGTTCCATGGTGATAGATCCTAACGCCATGAAAGTGAATCATGGCAACAGATCCTAATTCAAAGATTGTGTTCCATAGCGATAGATCCTAACACCACGAACTAGTGAATCATGGCAACAAATCCGAATGCAACGATTGTGTTCTTTGGTGATAGATCCTAATGCCACGAATTGGTGAATTGTGGCAATAAATCCTAATGCAATGACTATGTTCCGTGGTGATAGATCCTAATGCTACGAACTGGTGAATCGTGGCAACATATCCTAATGCAATGATTGTGTTCTGTGTTAATAGATCCTAACGCCACAAACTAGTGAATCATGGCAACTAATCTTATTGCAACGACTGTGGCCTGTGGCGATAGATCCAAACGCCACGAACTGGTGAATCGTGGCACAAGATACTAATGCAATGTATGTTTTCCGTGGCGATAGATACTAATGTCACGAACTGGTGGATCGTGGCAATAGATCTTAATGCAATGACTATGTTCTGCGGCAATAGATCTTAACACCACAAAATGGTGAATCGTGGCAACATATCCTATTGCAACGAATGTCTTCCGTGCAGTGGTGATATATCCTAATGCTACGATCTGGTGAATCGTGGCAACAAAACCTAGTGCAACGTCTGTATTTTGTGGTGATGGATACTAACGCCACGAACTGGTGAATCATGGCAACAAATCCTAATGCAACGACTTTATTCCTGGGCGATAGATCCTAACACCACGAACTGGTGAATCGTGGCCATAGATCCTAATGCAACGAATGTGTTCCAAGGCGATAGATCCTAACACCCACGAACTGGTGAATCGTGGCAACAGACCCTAATGAAAAGAATGTGTTCCGTGGCAATAGATCCTAACGCCCACGAACTGGTGAATCGTGGCAACAGATCCTATTGCAACAATTGTGTTTTGTGGCGATATAACCTAACACCACGAACTGGTGAATTGTGGCAACATATCTTAATGCAATGATTGTGTTTCGTGGCAATAGATCCTAACGCCACAAACTGGTGAATCGTGACAACAGACCAAGCTTACTGCAATGATTTAGTGCTCGTTGCAGTACAATCGTTGTAACAGGGCAGGATCATTGTAGTGTTCGTATATCTCAAAGTATCACCTATGCGAGGTCATAAGCGATTTAATGTTGAAGGCAAGTTGGCACCTCGCTCTATTGGACCATTCAAGATTTTGGGCAAACATGGAGAAGTGGCGTATAAGTTGGAGATGCCAATGCATCTTTCTGATGTTCATGATGTGTTTCACGTTTCTCAGCTCGAGAAGTGCTTAAGGGTACCAGAAGAACAAGTGTCTATGGAAGAATTGGAATTGGAAGCAGATTTGACTTATGCTGAGCAACCGGCCAAAATCTTGGAAACCAAGGAGAGAGTCACAAGGAACAATGTGATTTGATGATGCAAGATACAATGGAAACATCATGCAGAATCAGAAGCAAGTTGGGAGCTGGAAGATGATCTCAAGAAAGAATTTCCCTATCTCTTTCCTTCTACGTCGAACCTCGAGGGCGAGATTCATTTTAAGGGGGGTAGGTTTGTAAAACTCTCATTTTCATCCTTCATGCATTGCATACATTCTCATACATGTTTAGCAGTAAGCAACACAAAAGGAATTAGTTTAAAATAAATTATAATCATGCAAGCAAATAAAAACTTGTTGTAGTGCGGACTTGTCCGGATTTGGACCCCGGACTAGTCTGTTTAACTCTCTATTGTTCTCCCTAGTTAGGGCGGACATGTGTGGTTTGGACCTCGGACTAGTCCGGTTTTGCTCTCTGTTGTCTTTCCGGACATTTCCGTTAATGCCACGGACTAGTCCGAAAATGTTGCTGATGCTTTCCTAAGTCATAGCCCGGACTTGTCCGGCCTAGCACCGGACTTGTCCTTTCAACTTTTTGTAACTTCGAAATAACTCTGAAAGGACTTTTCCAGCTTGACACCGGACTTATCTGTTCAACTTTCTGACTTCCCTTATTCTAGTCTGGAACTTGTTTCAAACTTGTTAAAATCCATTGTAACTAGTTGGTAAACATTAATAGCAACTCATTAACAAGTTTCACTTCATTATTGCATTATTAATGCATGGCATGGCATATTGAGTAACATATGAGCATTTATTGATTGTAATGTTTGTTTTGTATATTTGTTGCACGGAATACAAGGTCTTGCTCTAGAAGGTGCTGTCGATGACTTCCAACACAAGAACTTTGAATCTTCCGACCCTAATCAGTCGTAAGAGCAAGGCAAGTGTCCTTGATCATTTTGATCTTGTTTTTCAATATATTTTTTTTGCAAAATTGCCTTCTTGTGTCAAATTGATGGGAAACACAAGATAGGAGTTTACTAGTCTTGTTTGACCATCCTTGTCGCATGGGACATGTTACAGAGTGTTGGGAAGGGCATTTTACCTTTTTGCTTCGCTCTATTTATTGGGATGGGAAAACAACCAAATGGCTTAATTATGAATTATTAAACTTATGGATGATGAGAATTGATGAACATGATTAATCGTAACATGGGACTTGGGAGATCTAAGCAAGCATGGTTTGTGGATTGGGTTGAATCATATGGTTGTTTGCTTTCCTTGGATCTAAGGATCGGTTCATTCGAGAATAAGCCGGGACAACAGTGCCACCACAGGGCAAGTATGGTGCGGCTTAGTTGAATAATTTGGTGTATTGATAGCACCGTTCAGATCATCTAGAGGAGCGGGGGATGGGAGTCGGTTGGGTTTGCAGTAATGGCGGGACTGCCCTGGTATCTGAACGGCACAAGTGGGGGCCCTTGGTTGGTTGTGCTTAGTTGGAGGCATCACCACCGGTGAAACCTTAGTTGGTCTGAATATGCTGGTAGTCCCTTTGTAAAGGCTATTTTGTAATCTCTTGGCCATACACCTAAGAAAGTGTAATTGTCATAAGGGAGGTTTCTTTAGTCATCGATGGGTGACAAAATCACGAACTGGTGGCTAAACTGGTACAACCTCTGAAGAGTGTTAAAAACTATTATGATAGCTATGCTCCCAGTTATGTGCACCTGGACAACTTCCATTATTAGATTGGAACTTGAGGTTTGGTATGGTTACGGTTGGGTTATGGTAATGGTTATGGTTATAGTTTGTATTATGATAAATGAATATGGTTATTGATGAAAGTAAGAATCTTGTGTATGGATGGATAATGATGTTAGATTCATATTATGTTAATTATGTGGGATAAGATGGGATTATTTCACATAGACATTGTAGGATGCTTTTTTACATGTTTTAAATGTACTTTTAAGCAATTAGCAATTGTTCATTATCATTCCTTGTTTAAGCTACATGTCATTATTTCCCACACTTGCTGAGTACGACATGTGCTCACCCTTGCAATTCCCCCTATCAACAGTTTCAGGTGATGTTTGGGAGTATCCTGAGGATAAGCGGAGTACTAGGCTATGTGTTGCCGTTGACTTGCCTGTGGTGTTGCTTGGAGTCGCGCTATATCCCTATGCTCAGTTTGCTTAGTTGCTTAATTAGCTTATTTCCACTGCAGTTATAGTTTAATAATGATCATTAGAGTTGTAATTTGAGGATTATTTGAATATTATAATAAAAGTACTTATCTAATAATTTGTGTTGTGGTAATTATCTGTTTATCATTTGTGAATCACTTTTGTATGTGTGTTAAACATCTTGGGCACACATATGCATTACACTTGGTTCATTTTCAAAACTGGGTGTCACACTTGATCTATGCTCCACTGTAGGTGAGGCGGGAGCAGATGGAACGGTGTAAACAGTTGGCTTTTGAGGCTCGAGGCCTGTTTGAGTAACATCATTGACAAACTCAATTCCTGTCACTTTTTCAATCATGTACATGATATAGGGTGCATAGCCACAGAACCTGTTTGGAGTAATGGAGATGTTCACAATTTCATTGTAGATGTATTCTAAGACATTTAAGATCCTCCATTCTCTTGCTTATCACTTTCATCAAGGTCCTTAGAGTCCCTTGGATGGTTCCTGCATCTCCTTTCTTGGGAGCTATGGTCTTCCTCAAAATTCTATTCATGACTGCATAGAATAGCTTCAAATATTTGGTATTGGAGGCTTGTAAGGCATTGTTGTGTCGTAGAGGAATTCCAACTCATCCTTCTCCAAAGGCTTTAGATTGTGAATTGTGAGGTCATTGTCCAAGGAATTCTCAAGATGGAGTATCCTTGCAAACTCTTCATATATGAAACTATACATGGATCCATGTGTCATCCAAATCATCTTGTCCCCATCATCACGGGTGAAGTAGAGAGTAGAGTAGAATTGGTTAATGATTTCATTGTTCCAATTGAATGGAAAGGATAAAAGATCCTTCAAACCATGTCTCTCCAATGCCTCCAGGACCTCTTGATAAGCTTGGCACTTCTTGGATTGGAGGTAGGTGACATTGACCCATTCACTTTCAATCACCGGGTTCCTCATCTTCATGTAAACATGCTCATAATAGTCAGCAGGAAAATTGCTCCAGAATCTTGGATCAGCTAACTGTTTAGGCTGCTCATGGACTTCAATCTTCCTGTATCTGTCAGCCAGTTCACTTCCCTTTTCCTGTACAATCATCATCTAAAGGATGTCTATTGCGGTGAATAGGGGTTTTCATCTTCAACGGACCAATAGGCTCAATAGCCACTCCTTTGCCCTCGTTAATTCTTCTCCTAGGTACTGTTGAGCTGGCACCTGCAACATCCTTGCTTTGAGATTTCTTCACTACCACTCTCCTCTCTGTAGGAAGAGGATCGCAGGAAGGAGAGGAGTGAGCATTGTGGCCATGTCTCTTCCTCATGACTCTCTCTTTGGCTTTTTGTACACTTGCACGGCTACGCTCGGCTTCATAATCAAATGAGCGGAAGCTGATGACATCGTGCTTGGCCGGGGATTTTAAGGATTGATAATAATTGATAGAAGTATTTGTGGAAATAAGATTCAGAGGTTCAATTTGTCGGGCTACCGGACTTGTCTGCACCTGACACCAGAATGGTCCGAACTGACATATGAACCCTAACTCTCTATTTCAACAAATACAACTCGAATTGATGTACAACAAGTAGGAATATAGTAGGAATACATCTAGAAAGGTAATGTATGCCCTAGGAATCAAGAAAAATAAGCACGATTGGAGAAAAGGTGAGAACTATGGTCAAGAAAGAGTTTTACCGAAAAACAATGACTTGAATAGAAGTCGCGGAGTGAGGTCCAAATTAGTCTGGAGTGGGAAGCTTCATGCTGAGGAGAAGATTTCCAGTGGAGAAATCTTCGATTTTGCTGGCTAAATGCAAAAATCGCCTTGGGGGCTCAAGCTTGAGTAGAGAGAGAGAGAGAGAAAATGAAATTCTGATAGGTGGAAGAAGAAGTCTTGGCGGCGGGCTAGGGTTAATCCCGATAAATACGGACTAGTCCTGTTTATGACTAGACAAGTCCGGTAAGCCGGACCAGGGTCGGACTATTCTACAGCAATGGACTAGTCCAGTGCTGACGGTGGACAAGTCCGGGTCAGCTGGACAGATTAGAACTAGATACCAAGGTAATTTGGGGTTTGAAATAATAATGATCTATTGGACAAAATTTTACAAATATTCTTGATAAATGTGACCAGTAAGTAATCAACAGCCATACAATGGCCATAATTCACTAAGATTCACTAATTTAATTAGATTTCAAGAGAAAATCGAGATAAGGGGCAAATTATCGCAAAAATGAGTAAATTTTGAAATGACAACCAGGTATGAAGTGTTACAAGCAACATTTTGAAAGTCAGGTATATTTAGTTCCCTCCTTAGCTCACAAAATCTCTTTTCATCTAATGGCTTGGTAAAAATGTCTGCAAGTTGTTTTTTAGTCCTAACATGTGAGATAACTATGTCACCTTTAATGAATGATCTCTTAAGAAATGATGACGAATGTCTATGTTCTTAGTTCTTGAGTGTTCTACTGGGTTGTGTGTAATTTTTATGGCGCTTTCATTATCACATAGGAGTGGAATATGGCTCATATTGTAACCATAATCCCTTAGTGTTTGTCGCATCCAAAGTAGTTGTGCGCAACAACTACTGGCTGCATCTTACTCTGCTTCGGCTGTGGAAAGAGCAATGGAGTTTTGCTTTTTAGATGACCATGAAATTAAGGATGTGCCAAGAAATTGGCAAGTTCCTGATGTGCTCTTTCAATCGACTTTGCATTCCGCATAGCCGACATCAGTATATCCTATTAAGTTAAACTTGTATCCGTTGGGATACCAAAGGCCCAAGTTAGGTGTGTGCACAAGACATCTTAAAATTCTTTTTACAGCTATTAAATGGCACTCTTTAGGTGCGGCTTCAAACCTTGCACACATACAAATACTAAGCATGATATCTACCCTAGATGCACATAAATAAAGTAATAAACCAATCATAGACCGATATAATGTAACACCCCAACCACTATGGGCCTGGCAGTTGTTACTTCTGACAACTCTATAGGATCACAGACTAGCCCCACAAACCAACACTAGTCTTTTCTACGCATTTTGTCCTCACTCGTGTGCACTGGGGAAACTTCCTGGCCGGTCACCCATTAACAAATTGCTCCGGGCCAAGCACGCTTAACCTCTGTGTTCTTTGCAAATAAACTTCCAGAAAAGAAGGTATACCTTGGTGGTATGAGTATTCTATCAATGCTATTAAGCCCGGAGCCAGGATGTCACAATCCAGCCGGCCCCACTTCATTTAAATGGGGCAATCGCATCTGGGTCACCCCGAGGGCCATAGGGTTGACCCGCGCAGCCACATTTGATCCGTTGCCACAGCTGATCTGCGCGGTTGAAGGAGTTGTTGACATGTGGGGTCCGCATCCTTTCTTTAACCTCGCGACGCAAGGCGGCGATCCTCACTGGAACTACGGCCGCGCCCGCCAGGATTGCTGCGTAGACCTTCTCTTGACTCGGTATTCAACACCTAACCCTAAAATCAGATGCGCAACACACCGTTAAGGTCCAGAAGAGTCGGCGACGGTCGGAGATGAATGTACGACAGCAGCGGTGGAGCTAGGGTTTCGACGATGGTTAGAATCGCTCGGAAATGGCGCAAGCACCTCAGGGAAAAGCTGGTAATGTTCCTGGGAGCATGAGGAAGATGATTTCAAGGTGCAATAGGAGTGAAATGGTCGGCAAGGTTGACTTCGATGGTGGATCGACACTTTTTCCATGGCGGTGGGGAAAACACAAGAACTCGGCCGTTACTCGATAGTTCCTCTTGATTTTTGGTAGAGACGTGCATTATAAGGTATAGAATATAATCCTTAATTGGATTGAAGAATCATTGCACGTAGAAACAGAATTAAATCGATGACCTAGGAAGCTCAGAATGAACTAGTCGGCAAAACTCAAACCATTTGCTCGATACTGAAGGAAAGGAGGCACTGGTTTTACTGTGAGAAAGAGCTCGCGTTGGCGATGCATCTTGCTATTGAAGTCAAGGTGTAACGCGGCTTGTGGAGGGCTAGCAACGGTGACGCGGAGGCAGTAACCGGTGGTTTCACCGTGAACGTCCGCGACACTTCAAAATACGAGCTAAACGATGAGCCAATTGGTAGAGATGATAGAGCATAGCCTTGGCGCCATCTTTGTTGTTTGCATCAAAGAGAAAAGAGGCAAGACCAAGGTGCTCACCAGAGAGGAAAGGGAGGTGGTAGTGCTCTGTTTCACAGGAGGGATGAAAATGAGCAGCGCTGATGTCCTCGTCGATGGCGTGAGGAACGGGACCAAGGGAGGGATAAGGGGCACGTCGGGAGGCGCTCAAGCTGGCAAGCAGCTCGCTGGCGATTGCATGCCGTGCGGTGTCGAGCGGAGCAACAACGAAAAAACGGCGTGCAGAGCACTCCCGTAGAAGTCCCACTGACCAGTGGGTCCCACAGCCCCCTTAAGCCTATCTTTTGTGCCCCTTTAATCCTCCCACCAATATTGATCCGAAAATTCTAGATTTTTGTGGAAATGCCAATTTAAATATGGAGATTATGATTCTGAAATTGGATTTCAAATTTGTACAAGTTTCAAATGAAATTAAAATTCAAATTCAAATTTGAATGGAATTCAATGTACCCATTGAATTAAATAGAAATTGTGCCCCAAATTTTAGGAAAATTTACAGCGGTGCTATTTGGAATATTTGGAAGCTAATGGTGAACTCAAATTTTTATTTTGGCCAAAATTTGGACAGTAGCATGGTTTGAATTTTTGAATTCCCTCAATTGAAGTTTAAATTAGTTTGATTTCTCAGTTTCAAATTTGATTTTTTTTTCCATTCCAATTATTATTTCTCCTAGATGAACTTTGTACTTTAAATTTAGGTCTTTTACATTCCTCCCCCCTTAAAGAATCTTGTCCCAAGGTTATAAATAAAAGAGACGGAGATAAAAAGATTACCAGATATGAGATGATAATAAATCCGGATAATTTGATCGGAGATAATCCTCGCTTTCCCATGTTGGTTCCTGAGCGGTATGGTTGCTCCACAAGACTTCGTAGAAGTACAAAGTACGGTTTCTGGTGGTGCGAGTCTTTTCATCAATAATCCGGATCGGATACTCAGAATAAGTGAGATCCAGTTGGAGAGCCTCACTGTCTTCGGTGCGAATTTCAGCTGAGGATTTTAGGCACTTCCGCAGCTGAGAAATGTGGAATACATTATTAATACCATAAAGTGACGCCGGTAACTACAAACGACAGGCCACGGGTCTGCATTTTTCAATGACGGTGAACGGACCGATGAATCGTAGAGCAAGCTTTCCCTTCACTCCGAAACCATGAATCCCTTTCTTCGGAGAGACACGGAAATAAACATGGTCTCCAATGTCGAAGTTGAGAGGTCAACGTCTTTTATCCGCATAGCTTTTCTGACGAGATTGAGCAGCCTTGAGATTGGCTTGCATCACTCGCACTCGTTCTTCAGCTTCATTTACAAGATCAATCCTGTATATAATTCGCTCGTCGGACTCACACTAGTTGAGTGGTGTGCGACGATTTCCGGCCGTAGAGAGCTTCATACGGCGTCATCTTGATGCTAGCTTGATAGCCATTGTTATATGAGAACTCCACCAACGGTAAATGATCATCTGAATTTTTACCGTGGTGGATGGCACAAGCGCGTAGCATATCTTCCTAAACTTGATTCACCCGTTCAGTTTGACCATCAGTCTGCGGGTCATATGCGGAGCTTCGGATCAGTTTCGTCCCAATGATGCGTGCAGATGCTACCAAAAACGAGCGAAAAACAGCGCACTGCGATCTGAAATAATCATCCGGGGAATTTTGTGCAAGCACATGATTCTTGCAATATATAAATCCACATATTTCTTTGCAATATACTTTGTGTGTACCAGAAAAAAATGAGCTGATTTGGTTAGTCGATCGACTATCACCCAAATTGAATCATGCTTGTGGAATGTGAGAGGCAAACTGACGATGAAATCCATACTAATATCCTCTCATTTTCATGCCGGGATTTTTAATGGTTGTAGCTGTCCGGCCTTTCTCATGTGGTCGGCTTTCACCCGCCGACACGTATCACACTCGGATACGTACTTTGCAATTTCCCTTTTCATCCGTGTCCACCAAAATCTGGTTTTCAGATTTTGATACATTTTGTTGGTGGCCGAATGAATAAAATACTTGGACAAGTGGGCTTCGTCCAAGATTTTCTTCCGAAGTGTCAATTCACGGGGTACCACTATACGGTCTTTGAACCACAGGGTACCATGTTCATCACTACGGAAGCACTTCATTTCCCCATTCTTCATTCTCCTCCGAATGTGTGACATACCCACATCTTTCTTTTGAGCTTCCATAATCTCATCTCATATAGTAGGGATGAGAGCAAGATTATATAATGCTCCATATGGAACCATGTATAAACTCGGCTCTTCCTCTTCTATCGGTGTAATGGGCAGATTATTGACGTGAGACTTGCAGCTCAGCACATTGGCAACCACATTCGCGCTGGGATGGTAGTGGATTTCAATCTCATAATCTTTGATCAGCTCTAACCATCTTTGTTGTCGCATATTCAGCTCCTTCTGTGTGAAGATATATTTCAGGTTCTTGTGATTGGTGTAGAGGTGCACTAAATTTCCAAGTAAATAATGCCTCCACATTTTCAAAGCGAGTACCACGGCAGCGAGCTCAAGGTCATGAGTTGGATAATGCTGCTCATGATTTCGGAGCTGCCGTGGTCCATACGCGATCACACGGCCTTCTTGCATTAACACGCAGCCGAGACCAATGCAAGACGCATCACAATAAACGTCGGAAGATTTGGTCGTATCCGGCTGAGCTAACACTGGGGCTATTGTGAGATGTTCCACCAATGCTTGAAATGCATCCTCACATGCCTTGCTGCAATTATATTTGGTCCCCTTTTTCAGCAGCTCCGTCATCGGTTTAGCAATTTTTTAGAAGCTCAAAATGAACCTCCAATAATATCCTCCAAACACGAGGAAGCTGCAAACATCGTGTATTGACATTGGAGATTTCCATTTCAGCACATGCACAATTTTGGGATCAACAGTGATGCACTTCACTGAAATAATGTGACCAAGAAATGGTACTTGGCTGATCCAAAATTCACACTTGCTGAATTTTGCATAAAGCTTGTGATCTCGCAATCGTTGTAGAACTATATGCAAGTGTTTGGCGTGTTCTTCCTCAGATTTTGAATACACCAGAATGTCGTCGATGAAGACCATGACAAACTTGTCCAACTCTGGCATGAACACGCAATTCATCAAATACATGAAGTGAGCTGGCGCATTGGTAAGTCTGAACGACATGAAGAGATATTCATAGAGCATGTATCTCGTCGAGAATGCCGTCTTCAGTATATCCTTCGGCCGGATTTTGATTTGATGATATCCGGACCGAAGATCCATCTTCGAGATTACTTTAGCACCCAGTAATTGATCGAATAAGATATTGATGCGCGGCAGTGGACATTTGTTCTTAATCGTCACGACATTGAGTGGACGATAGTCCACACATAGACGTAATGTCTTATCCTTCTTCTTTACAAACAATGCGGAGCAGCCCCAAGGTGATGAACATGGGCGTATGAGACCTTTGTCCAGCGGGTCCTTCAAATGCTCCTTTAATTCCGCCAACTCATTTGGTGTCATCTTATACGGCCTTCGCGAAATAGGCGTGGTTCCAGGAATGAGTTGAATCTTGAACACGATATCCCTATCCAGTGGCATACCCGAAAGGTCGTCGCGAAACACGTCCCGATATTCATGGACCACTCGAATGTCCTCAAGCTTTGTGGATTCCGTGTTGTACGTGGCTGGAATTTCTTGGATAAAGCGGTCTTGAATGGAAGTGTGTGGTTCATATAGTGGAGAGTTCAAATGGACCACATGTAGACGGTGCAGCCACGACATTCCTAAGATGACATCAAGCTTTTGACCCTCTAAAATAATTAGAGAAGTCGGATAGATATTACCACCCATCTTAAGTTGTGCTTTATAGACTTTCATGTCCACTGCTATTTTCCCACCTGGAGAGCAGATCAAATATGGACTTTCCGTGGGAGTGATAGATAATTGATGCTTGATAACATATGATTGGCTTATGAAATTATGGGTGGCAGCGGAGTCAAATAATATGACTGCAGGATGAGCAAGTATAGAAAACGTACCCGCGAGGACGGGTTCGCCTTCCGGCACGTCTTCAATGGCTATGTGGTGGACGTTGCCGTGTTTTGGTGCTGGTTTCTTGGGCTGGTTGTGGGGTTGAGCTGCACCCTGATATGATGCTTGACCGCTGCCCTGATGCTGCTCGGGGAAGTTCCTCGCGAAATGCCCAACACGGCCACATGTATAGCACGTGTATTGTGTCGGGTTCCCACCAATCTGTGGACGGAATCCCGGTGCACGTGGTCGAGGTCGATACGCGCACGGGACCATCTTGCTGCTGCTGCTTCTGTTGAAATGGCGGTTGGAAACGCTGCGTGTTGAAAGAACGACAACGGAATTGCTGCGGTCGCGCCTGTGGCTGCGATCACTGACCGGATGGTGAGCGATACACCACACGGTACATCTGCGGGCCACCACCGCTGCTGCTCGATGGAGCGCTCCGTTTCCTCTAATCATAAAAGAGCTAGCGCTGAGCATCTTCCTGTACAATCGTGGCATTGTCGATGTTGTTGATGGTGCCGCGATTGCATTGTGCGAGTTTGAATGTGGCCTAGAGGGGGGGTTTATAGGCCTTTTTAATTTCCTGCACACTTAATAGAATCATCAAAACTTGGTCGGCCGGACTAGTCCGGTTGTGTGGGCGGACTTGTCCGGTGTGCTAAAAATATGTGTGTTGATCAGGTGTTATTTGGGAAACTAAATTTCTTTAGCAGCGGAAATGAGAACAACTAATATTTTTATTTGATATTAATATAAGAATGCAGGTAAAACTTATAATTGCCTTAGGTTGATGTTTTAGCACTCAAGTGATCTAATGAACAAAATTTTAATGAAATAAGGCGCAAGACACACGAATTTTTCCCGAGGTTCGATCTCACCACGAGATCTATGTCCTCGTTGAGGAAGCTCACACAGAGACGGGTCTCCAACCCTTTCCCTCTTCAAGTCACCATGAAGGCCGACTTGATTCCACTATCACGGGTAATCACCAAGTTTGTGGGGCAACCTCACACGTTGAGGGCTACCACGAGAATTACAATGAAAGAAGTGATCAAATACACTCAAAAGTATTACAATGCAGAGTATGAGTGTAGAAAGATCAAACCCCAAGAGCTCGCAATGCAAGAACGACGATCTCCCAATCCCGAATCCAAGTGTTCAATTGATTTCACTCTTTTTGCACTTTAGATGTGTGAGGAGATGTGTTTTGGGCTCTTGGGACGAAGTGACGGCGCTAGGGTTTGTTCTTTGATTAGTATTCGACGTGTGTTTCCAATAGGAAAGTTGTGGACTCTCTATTTATAGGGTTTCCAAAAGGTAGACGTTGAAAAACCCTAACACCGAACTACTCCGGTGCAAGTCCGGTGCTGTGTGAAGGTGACTCCAGAAAGTTCAACGGACTAGTCCGCGGACTAGTCCGATCTCCACGAATGGGAGACTCCAGAAAGTTCAGCAGAGTAGTCCGGTGGTACAATGGACTAGTTCGGTCCCTCAATATGAGAGACTCCAAAAACATCAACGGACTAGTCCGGTGGACGCACGGACTAGTCCGGTCTCCCAATAAGTGAGATTCTAGAAAGATGAACGGACTAGTCCGGTCCATGGTCGGACTAGTCCGGTGCTTTGTGAAAGTTAGGTTAAT
This sequence comes from Tuctoria greenei, assembly GCA_036927565.1. NCBI lineage: Eukaryota > Viridiplantae > Streptophyta > Magnoliopsida > Poales > Poaceae > Tuctoria > Tuctoria greenei. The sequence continues at coordinate 183,808,462 of JAYESD010000003.1, read as the reverse complement.
TATAATCCCTTACCCTCGCGCAAAGTTGTGAGCTCTTGGAGTGTGTCTTTCATACACTCCCTATATATTCAAAATCTAATTTAGTCTTCCAAGCTTCATCAAAGTATCTCTCTTTGAACACCACTTCATTTTTCACCTTTTTGTGTGCACCGAGCTGTTTCACTTGTTTGTCCTCCAATCATCTCAGTACTTTCATTAGGATCTCATATGTTTGTCATCAATTAGCCAAAACCCACAAGGGATATCCTAGATGCACATACAATCTCCCCCTTTTTGGTGATTGATGACAACCATTTGAGATATCACAATTGAGAATAAAATCTTGATTTTCATAAGGTGTGCACATATGAGAATAAAGATAAGTCCACAAAAAGCTTCTCACATATGCACACACCTTATGGGGGGTGCCTAAAAGGTGTGTGATCAACAAGGCGTGATGAAGTAAAGGTAATCAATAATGAGCATAGAGATAATCATTCAAGCAACAATAAGCATCACACTTAAGAGAATAAATAGTGCATTACAAGGTTTTAAAAATAAGTACATGTCCTTGATCACAAAAACATAAAGACACCAACTATAGATGGTCTCAAAATACTAGTCTCAATCTCTCCCCCTTTGGCATCAAGGCACCAAAAAGGGAAAAATTGAGGGGAATCACTCATCGCCACTCTCTTCTTCAGTCTCGATCCGGTCCTCATCTTCACCACCATCATCATCATTCAACGGAGCAGACTTTTCCTCAGAGTCCTCGAAGGCGGGCGGGGATCCCACCGGCTCAATCTCCAGCTTGTCACATATAGCTTTGATGTTGGCATTGACATATTGTTGATGCTTCTTCTGCCTAACTTCAATCTTGCGGCAGCAGGCAACGATAGAGGTGAGCATTTTGAGCACACCACCAGAGGGTTCATGGGCAGGTGCAGAGCTAGGAGGAGCAGCTAAAGATCTTGTGGCATTCACATCCCGAGTTTGTTTAGTCCTCCTCCCAGCTTTAGGGGAGGGAGGTGCATCAGGAGCCGAAGGTAGAGTGTACTCGGTGGGCTTTTGCGGTTTCAACCCCGTATGGTGAACATCCGTTACAAACTCAAGTCCAGTCACCTTCTCAATCATGTACATGATGTACGGGGCATACCCGCAAGATCTGTTTGGAGTGATTGTGATGTTCACAATGTGATTGTAGATGTATTCAAAGACATTGAACGGTCTCCTCCCACCAATGACCTTCATTAGGGTCCTCAAGGTTCCTTGAATAGTCCACGCATCTCCATCTTTCGGGGCTATTGTCTTCCTCAAAATTCTGTTGAGGACCACATAGAAGGGCTTCAAAAATTTGCTGTTGGGAGGCACATAGGGCATCCTTGTGTCATAGAGGAAATTGAGCTCATCCTTCTCCAAGGGTTGCAAATTGTGGATGACAAGATCATGATCTAGAGTATGTTCAAGGTGAAGAATTCTTGCAAACTCATCATAAGTAACACTATACTTGGAACCATGAGTCATCCAAGTGAGACTGTCTCCATCACCACGAGCAAAGTAGAGGGTAGAGTAGAATTGGGTGATGACCTCATTGTTCCAGTCATTCTCAAAAGAAAACAATTCCTTCGGTCTGTGCCTCTCCAGGGACTCAACCACCTCACGGAAGGCATGACATTTCTTCGACTGCATGTACCCAATGTTCATTTACTCTTCACAACGGGATTCTTCATCTTCATGTACACATGCTCGTAGTAGTCGGCATGGAAGTTGCTCCAAAATCTTGGGTCTGAACATTGCCGAGGTTGATCATACACATTAACCTGCCTGAAGCTGTCGGCAAGCTCACCCCCTTTTCCGGTGAAATCTTTACTCGAGCGCTGCCTGTTGCGGTGACTTGGGTTCTTCATCTTCAGGGGTCCAATGGGACCACTAGCAAGCCCCTTTCCTTTGTTGAGGGTCCTCTTTGGCCCTGAGGAGCTCTCGCCAGCTTTTCCTTGGGCCTTCTTAACAACCACCCTCCTTTTCTGGGGCAAGTTGTCGTCGGAGGGTGGAGAGTGCACATTTACATCATGTCTTTTCTTCATGTACCTCTCCTTGACTCCCTTCACTTTTTCGCATTCAACTTCTTCATCAACATGGATGGAGCTATCATCTGAGCTTGAAGACATCGTGCCTAACAAGGAGTTCATGATTTAGATGAGAATGAACTAAGAATGAAGGAGATGTGAGGATTCAAATGTCATATACTGGACTTGTCCGGTTTCAGAGTGCGGACTTGTTCGGTGTACCGGACTAGTCCGTATCTGGGAGCCGGACTAGTCCGGCAAGGCACAAGAACCCTAACAAAACTATGAATCACAACTTCTACCTAAGGATGCAAAGGGGCATGAAGGTGAAAGGAATACATCTCTGAAGCTAATGTACTTCCTTGGAAGCAAGAGAAATAAGCTAGAACTAGAAAACTTGAGAGTTTGATTTTTGGGAGAAATTTACCGAGACTAGAAGATTTGCGTTGAAGGAGCACGAATCTATCCGGATGAGTTTGGAGTGGAGTATCAACTCGTCGAGGGGAGGTTTTCCCACGGAGAAAACTTGGATTTTGAGGGCTCAACTCGAAAATCACTTTTGGGGGCTAGGGTTTGAGAGGTGAGGGTTCAACTCAAAGTGGAGGGAGGTTTGAAACGGTTTTGGGCCGGCCAGCTGCTTATATACGCGGCCGCCCGGACTAGTCCGGTCAGAGGATGGACTAGTCTGGTGCCCCTGGAAAATCTAGGAAAGAGAGACTATCCAGACTAGTCCGGTGGCAAACCTGACTAGTCCGGTGTCCCTGGAAAAACTGAGTATTTAGAGATAACCAATAGTGATCCAAGGACAAGTTTTGCAAATAATCTTGGTAATTATGACCAGAAAGTAATCAACAATAAAAAATGGTCATAACTTCCAAGATTTCTTCATTAAAATTAGTTTTCTTAGGAGAAAAAGAGGTGAGGGGTAGTTTTAGCAATAAAATGTAACATTTGAAGTTTCAACCAGGTGTGCAACGTTTCAAGCCACATTTCGAGAGTCAAGAACATTAAGTTCATTCCTAAGTTCACAAAAACTTTTCTCATCCAATGGTTTGGTAAAAATATCTGCAAGTTGTTTTTTAGTTCTAACATGTGAAATAGCAATGTCACCTTTTAACGAATGATCTCTAAGAAAATGATGACGGATATCTATGTGCTTAGTTCTTGAGCGCTCTACCGGGTTGTGTGCAATTTTTATAGCACTTTCATTGTCACATAGAAGTGGGATATGGTTAAGATTGTAGCCGTAGTCCCTAAGGGTTTGTCGCATCCAAAGTAGTTGTGCGCAACAGCTACCGGCTGCAATATATTATGCTTCTGCTGTGGAAAGGGCAATGGTGTTTTGCTTTTTAGATGACCATGATACCAGGGACCTACCAAGAAACTGACAAGTCCCTGATGTGCTCTTTCTATCGACTTTGCATCCTGCATAGTCGGCATCAGAATACCCTATCAAGTTAAATTTGGATCCTTTGGGATACCAAAGGCCCAAGTTGGGTGTGTGCACAAGGTACCTTAGGATTCTTTTTACCACAACTAAGTGACACTCTTTAGTTGCGGCTTGAAACATTGCACACAAGCAAACACTAAGCATAATATCTGGCCTAGATGCACATAAATAAAGTAAGGAGCCAATCATGGACAGATATACCTTTTGGTCCACATTTGGACCATCTTCATTGAGGTCGAGGTGTCCATTAGTGGCCATGGGTGTCTTGATGGGCTTGGCTTTGTCCATATTGAATTTCTTGAGAATGTCTTGTGTATATTTGGTTTGGCTTATAAATGTACCTTCTCTTAGTTGCTTCACTTGGAATCCCAAGAAGAACTTCAATTTGCCCATCATTGACATCTCGAACCTATCTGTCATAATTTTGCTAAATTCTTCACAGAAGGATTTGTTAGTGGATCCAAAGATAATGTCATCAACGTAAATTTGACATACAAATAAATGATCATCGCAATGTTTAGTGAAAAGTGTATAGTCAGCTTTACCAATTTTGAATCCATTCTGAATTAAAAAATCTCTAAGACACTCATACCAAGCTCGAGGAGCTTGTTTGAGGCCATAGAGAGCCTTACGCAGTTTGTAGACATGGTTGGGATACTTCTGGTCTTCGAATCCTCGTGGCTGCTCCACATAAACTTCCTCCTTTATTGGGCCGTTTAAGAAAGTGCTTTTGACATCCATTTGATACAGCTTAAAATTATGGTGAGTAGCATATGCCAATAAAATATGAATGGACTCAAGTCTAGCTACAGGAGCGAAAGTTTCATCGAAGTCCAAACCTTCGACCTGAGAATAACCTTTGGCCACCAATCTTGCCTTATTTCTTGTTACTACTCCATGTTCATCTTGCTTGTTCCGAAAGACCCATTTGGTTCCAACTATGTTCGCCTTTGGTCTCTCCACCAGCTCCCATACTTCATTTCTCTTGAAGTTGTTCAGCTCCTATAGCATTGCAATCACCCAGTCTGAATCCCTTAAGACTTCTTCTACCCTGTATGGTTCAAGAAAAGACAAAAAAGAATAGGATTCACAGAAATTTGCAACTCGAGATCTAGTAGTTACACCCTTAGCAATATCTCCAATAATATTGTTGACAGGGTGGTCTCTTTGCACGCTCTGGTGTACTCTTGGGTGTGGAGCTTGTGTAGTTGCTTGTTCTTCATTATCTTCATATGCATTGTCTCCCCCTAGATCATTGTTCCCATGATTGTCCTGATCTTCTTGATCGTCCTCCTCTTGATCTTGTGCAAGAGCTCCACCTTGATCATTGGCTCTGTGTTGAGATTCATCTTGTGCATTTGAGTCGAATGTTTGCTCTTGTGGTAAGATATCACCAAGTCCCATTTTCTTCAGTGCTTCATATGGAGCTTCCTCTTTATCTAGCACACACTTATCAACCTGCTCCACTTGTGAGCCGTTAGATTCAATGAACACTACGTCATGTGCTACTTGAACAAGGTCGGACACCTTGTTGAAGACACTATAGGCGTAGGCATTCGATTCATAACCGAGCAAGAATACTTCATCAGACTTCGAAGCGAACTTTGAGGCCCTCTGTTTCTTGTTCAGAATAAAACATTTGCAACCAAAAACTTTAAAATAAGAAAAATTAGGCTTTTTACCGGTAAGGAGCTCATATGGAGTTTTCTTCAGCAGTCGATGGATATACAGTCGATTCGTGGCATGGCAAGCGGTGTTCACCGCTTCTGCCCAAAATCGATCTGATGTCTTGTATTCATCCAACATAGTTCTCGCCGTTTCGATCAATGTTCTGTTCTTCCTTTTGGCCACTCCATTTTGTTGAGGGGAGTAGGGTGCCGAGAATTCATGCTTTATCCCTTCTTCATCGAGAACCTCCTCAACTTGGAGGTTCTTGAATTCTGTCCCATTGTCACTTCTGATGTTCTTTATGGTTGATGAGAATTCGTTCCGAGCTCTTTTCAAGAACTTCTTGAGGATCCCCTGAGTTTCTGATTTATCATACAAGAAAAATACCCAGGTAAATCTTGAAAAATCATCAACAATTACTAAACCGTATTTGTTACCGCCGATGCCGATGTACAAAACTGGACCAAAAAGATCCATGTGGAGAAGTTCCAGCGGTCTTGCAGTAGTCATCACATTCTTGGCAGGGTGTGGTGCTCCAACTTGTTTTCCTGCTTGACAAGCACTGCAAGGCCTGTATTTCTCAAAAACCACATCCTTAAGACCACGAATGTGACCACCTTTTAGAAGTTTCTGCAGATTTCTCATCCCAACATGGGCTAGCCGTCTATGCCACAGCCATCCCATGTTGGTCTTAGCAACCAAGCAAGTGTTGAGTTTGGCTTTATCTTTGTTGAAGTCAACTAGATCATGCTTGCCCTTCAACATTCCCTTGAATGCAAGCAAGCCATCGCTTCTTCTAAAAACAGTCACACCCTCATTAGTGAATAAATAGTTGTAACCTTTGTCGCATAGTTGGGATATTGACAAAAGGTTATAATCTAGAGAATCTACATGTAAAACATTTGATAAGGTATGTTGAGAGTATATTTCAATGTTACCGCTACCAAGGACCTTTCCTTGGCTGTTGTCTCCGAAGTATATGTCTTCACCTGGATCCTTGTTGTACTCGTACTCTACAAACATACCTCTCTCTTAGGTCATGTGATTTGTGCATCCGCTATCAAGTACCCATTTTGTTCCACCAGAGGAGTAAGCCTGCAAAAAGAATTATTCCTTGGTTTTAGGTACCCAACCTTGCTTGGGTCCTCTCAGGTTAGTCACAAGAGTCTTGGGCACCCACACACAAGTTTTCAAGTTCTTGTGGACTGGCCCTGTATATTTGGCAATGACTTTTCCATATTTGGCTTTCATAAGAACATAAGAAGCGTCAGATGTACGAAACAATATTTGTGGTTCAGATTCACGGGATTTTTCCGTAACAAAGACAATTCTATTTTCAGCATGATTAGAAGTAGACATGTTTTTGCTCTTACCAAAACCAAGCCCGTCTTTTACATTAGGAGGTCTAGTGACCATATATGCACTGCGTGCATATTTGATCTTCTCCTTATCAAAGATGCCGCTTGGAGGGGCATGCATATTATGAGAAGTTGAAGTATTAGAAATAATATTCTTCTTACTAGAGCAAGTGCAAGTTCCGATTGTTGTCAAACTTATATCTTTGGAGGAAGCGCTCTTGGAGGACGAGGAGTCGCTTTGCTTGAGCGACTCAACTTGCACCTCAAGGATCTTGTTAGCTTTTGACAAGTTAGCAAGTTCTTCCTTGATTGCAATATGCGAGTCTTCTAGCTTTGAGTAAGTTTCCTTACTTAAGGCTAGCTCAACTTCAAGCGACTCATTCTTCTCTCTTTCAAGATCGAGAAGCTTTTCAACTTCTTGATATCTCTTCCTTTCACGGATGAGCATATCTTCTTGTCGCTCAAGAAGTTCTTCCTTTTCAAAAATTTCGTTCGACAACATTTCCATTTTCTTTAGAGCAATTTTACTTAGTCCTCTAAACATTTCTTCATTATCACTTGGACTATCAAAGTCATCAATTGAGGAATTTAGCATAGGAGGGGTGAGCCGTACCTTTTTCTTGCCTTCCTTAGCCTAAGGCAAGTGTGGATGTTCATGTCCCATCCTCCAATGTTTGGAAAGAGTGTGGCCTTCATAGTAGGTTTCTTGATTACGATAGTGGCCATCTCTTCTTCTTCATCGGAGGAGGACTCGTCGTTTGAGTCCCACTCCTTGCCAATGTGAGCTTGATGGGTTTGTCTTCATTTTCTAAAATTTTTTCTTTTCTTGAGGTCTCGTTTCCTTCTTCTTTTTGTTTTCTTCACAAGGGCAGTCCACCATGAAGTGACCATACTCTCCGCAGTTGTAGCAAGTGCGTCAAGCCATGGATTTTCCTTTATCCTTGCTTTCGCCTTCATTTGAGTTGTTGCCGTGTCTTCTTTTCATCATTCGCTTGAACTTCTTGATAACGAGTACCATTTCTTCATCATCAAGATCGGTGCTCTCGTCACTTGTATGCCCATCGTCTTGATCTTCACAAGCTTCTTTGAGTTTGGGTCGGCATGTTGCTTTGAGAGCAACCTCTTTCTTTTTGGAGGAAGTGAGTTCGGACAAGTCTTTGACATATTGTGCCTCTTTCTCCATCATTTCATGATTTATGATCTTCCCCAACAACTCATCGAGAGTCATTTTGTGAAACCCGGGGCTTTCTCTAATCATTGAGCAAAGTGTGACATTTCTTGGCATGAAGGCTCTAATCATTCTCTTGACTACCTCATGATCCGTCCATTTCTTACTTCCATAGGAACGTATTTTGTTGATGAGTGCCTTCATGCGGTTGTACATGTCTTGAGGTGATTCTCCTTCTTCAATAGCAAATCTCCCCAACTCTCCTTCAAGCATTTCGATTTTAGCTTCACAAACCGATCTATTTCCTTCGTGATCTGTCTTGAGTGTATCCGAGATTTCCTTTGCACTTTCTAAGCCATCAATCTTGGTGAATTCCTCTCTGCTTAGTGATGATGTGATCACGGCGACGGCTTGTGCATTTCTGTGAATCTCTTGTTCTTGTTCTGGGGTGAGTTCTTCATCCGTTTCTGGGATGTCTATGCCAGTGCAAACAATGTGCCACAGACTAGGATTTAGGGATATTAGATGCATCTTCATGTTGTACTTCCACATTGTATAGTCGCTTCCGTCAAACTGTGGTGGTTTTCCCATAGGAATGGAAAGATAGTGATTGTTTGAATTGAGACGGTTGTAGTTGTAAGGGTATCAGAAGTAGTCGTGATGACCACTCCCTGTCGTCTTCTCTTCTTCTTTTCCCTTTTGTCCTAGCAGTTTCTTTCTCAGATGTGCTTTAATTGTCGCACTTCTTCATCATCGCGTGGGCTCTCATTTAGCACATCAAAAGTTTTAGTTTCTTGTTCTTCCTCATTAATGTTCATCTTCGAGATATCGTTGTTCTTCTCAGAGGCCATTGATCTCTCCGAGATGTGAGTCTCGTTGGTGGAGAACCTTGCTCTGATACCAATTGAATGTGGCCTAGAGGTGGGGTTTATAGGCCTTTTGAATTTCCTGCACACTTAATAGAATCGTCAAACTTAGTTGGCCGGACTAGTCCGGTCGTGTGGGCGGACTTGTCCGGTGTGCTAAAAATATGTGTGTTGATCAGGTGTTATTTGGGAAACTAAATTTCTTTAGCAAAGGAAATGAGAACAACTGATATTTTTATTTGAGATTAATATAAGAATGCAGGTAAAACTTATAATTGCCTCAGGTTGATGTTTTAGCACTCAAGTGATCTAATGAACAAAATTTAAATGAAATAAGGTGCAAGAGACACGAATTTTTCCCAAGGTTCGATCTCACCACGAGATCTACGTCCTCGTTGAGGAAGCTCACACAGAGCCGGGTCTCCAACCCTTTCCCTTTTCAAGTCACCATGAAGGCCGACTTGATTTCACTATCACGGGTAATCACAAAGCTTGTGGGGCAACCTCACGTGTTGAGGGCTCCCACGAGAATTACAACGAAAGAAGTGATCAAATACACTCAAAAGTATTACAATGCAGAGTATGAGTGTAGAAAGATCAAACCCCAAGATCTCGCAATGCATGAACGACGATCTCCCAATCCAGAATCCAAGTGTTCAATTGATTTCACTCTTTTTGCACTTTAGATGTGTGGGAAGATGTGTTTTGGGCTCTTGGGACGAAGTGACAGCGCTAGGGTTTGTTCTTTGATCAGTATTCGACGTGTGTTTCCAATAGGAAAGCTGTGGACTCTCTATTTATAGGGTTTCCAAAAGGTAGCCGTTGAAAAACCCTAACACCAGACTAGTCCGGTGCAAGTCCGGAATTGTTCGGTCTCAGTGCATTTTGAAGTACAGAAAGTTTGCCGGACTAGTCCGGTCCAAGCTCGGACTAGTTCGGTGCTGTGTGAAGGTGACTCCAGAAAGTTCAACAGACTCCGCAGACTAATCCGATCTCCACGAATGGGAGACTCCAGAAAGTTCAACGGACTATTCCGGTGGTACAACGGACTAGTCCGGTCCCTCAATATGAGAGACTCCAGAAACATCAACGGACTAGTCCGGTGGACGCACGGACTAGTCCGGTCTCCCAATAAGTGAGATTCCAGAAAGATGAACGGACTAGTCCGGTCCATGATCGGACTAGTCTGATGCTTTGTGAAACTTAGGTTAATTTTAATCCCTTACCCTTGCGCAAAGTTGTAAGCTCTTGGAGTGTGTCATTCATACACTCCCTATACATTCAAAATCTAATTTATTCTTCCAAGCTTCATCAAAGTATCTCTCTTTGAACACCACTTCATTTTTCACCTTTTTGTGCGCACCGAGCTGTTTCACTTGTTTGTCCTGCAATCATCTCAGTAGTATCATTAGGACCTCATATGTTTGTCATCAATTAGCCAAAACCCACAAGGGACATCCTAGATACACTTACAGAGTTGGACCTTCATCTAGGGATTAAGGCCCCGGAAGAATATATCTCGCTTCCTATCTTCCGTCCCCACATACCCTGTTGCATACTGCGCCAAGTTATTGAATGCACGGGAGTATTCGCTGGCACTCCTCCTGCCTTGCTTCAGCTCCAAAAATTCTTGAAGCTTCCTCTTCATTATACCAAGAGGTATATGGTAGGCGCGGAATGCCTCCCGGAATTCAGTCCGTGCGACCGCATGACCAGCCGGCAGTGACGCGATGATGTTCGCCCACCAAGCATCGGCGGATCCTTGAAGATGTTGCGCTGCAAATAGAGCCTTCTGCTGTTCGCTGCATCGCAGTAAACCGAACATTGTCTCGTGCGTACGGATAAAGTTGTCCACCTCCATAGGCTGCTCGGCCTCCATGAAGACCGGTGGCTGCATCACCAAAAAGTTCGAATATGAACTCTGTTGGGGCTGGCATTGCCCATTGTATTGTCGCCCCCCTTGACGGGATGGATTTTGCACCAACATACGCAGTAACTCGGTTTGCTCATCGCACGAGCCGAGTACTGCAATCAAAATCTCCGCGAGCGTCCTCGGAGGTTCAGGTGGTGGTGGTGGTGGAACTTGTTTCTGCGGTGTCGTGGTTTGCTCCCGGGTCAGAGATTCATCCTCACGACCCCGTCTTGAGCCTCCCATTTCGGGTGTAAAACGTGTACGCACCATTCTACATCCACATGAATTGAAATCAGAAACATGTTTGTTTGCCTCATCCATTCTATACCATAGTATTGCGAGTATTGACAATGTGATAAGTGTGTAACATTCACATATATTGATAAAGTACACACTTTATACAAGATATATTATCTCATGACCAAGTTTACAGTAGTGAACTCCAAAATGATGGACTCCCACCTCGGAAGTGCATCTCAATTATACTTGGCCTCCATGAGTCGTCATGCACACCTTGTCATCTCCTACACACCCACTACTATTTATAATATGATACAAACATGGCTACAAAATAAACACGAGCAACCACTAAATATACGTTGCCCCGCAATGGCAGTAGTGGTGCCCCATCCTAATACGATGCATCTTCCTCGATGTACTCGAGTATCTCAGGATCTTCTTCCTCCTCAGAACTTGAAGGCACCTGCTCACCCATGTTCAGCGGCATTTCATGAGCCGGTGGAAACATCACTGGGTGCAGCAAGTGTGCTTCGGCCTCAATCAAGTCATCCCGAAGTTGGTCCGCCTCGAACTCCCAATCTTGAGCTTCCTCGATGGCTTCATCTCCTGCCTCGGGAGCAACCAACAGCTGCTCTTGCTGTTGCTGGACCACCAATTGACTCGCCTGCAGTCCATCACGAGCTTTCTGCAGTTCTTTGCGAGTTTGCCTCAGTTCGGCGCGAGCTTTTCGCAGTCTAGTGCGAGTGTGATGCAGCTGAACCTCGCATTGATTCAGCCGGTGATTCGTCAAAGTCAGGGATGAACGTAGGTTCTCATTGATATAATCAAGAGTGTCACACCATTCAATTGCTTGCCTCAAGGCTTCGAACTGATCCCGAAGAATTTCACCTTGTGTAAGAACCACCATGCTGGATGCATCGGCATACGTCCCAAGTGTTGTCGAGTTTGTGTCGCCACATGGTTGATAGGTCGCAACCATACGATGTTGCCACTCAAAACCAGCAGCACCACAGACCAGGAGAAGAGCAAATTGTGTCCCAGCCGTGGCATCTATAAAGCTCGCAAAGCTTCATAAGCGCTTCGCCTGCTGCAATGGCTCACGTGTCTTCCAAACGAGCTCCCTGGATAGAGACCAAAACAGGAGCCCATCTATAAAAACGCGGACTCGCCGGGATGTCGACCAGGACGGTACATGATAGTAGGCCTCTGTCAATAACCTCTTCAACCCAGTAGCATGGCATCTCAATTAAGCCAAACTATTGGAACACTTCCCGCAGCATGATCGGGAAGGCCGGACAGCTAGCGCACGTGGAAAATTCCAATCCGTCCGGCAACAGCATCACACCCGTCATCTCTAAAAGAAGTACTTGAAGGAGTCAAATACTCAAATTCAACAAACTTTGTTGATAAACAGATCATGGAGGTGAAAATTGAATTATGAAAGTGAATCAAAATTCAAATGCCAAATGAAACATAACACTGGAATTTTGTCTCAGTCTCTGTTTATTCTGACCAGTCTGGAGAAATACGAAATTTTCATCCAGTTAGAGGCACATTCAGGACTTGAGTTCCACTACAAAGTTGTAGTATACTCAAGGATATTTCCAGAATGTATTTATTTGCCTCCATAGCTTTTATATATAGGGAGATATGATTTTTCCAAGTTCACAGTTTTCTGGAAATTTTTTGACAGCATCTCCTTTGTTTAAGGCTGATTTTGTCCACATTTTTCCAGATACAAAACATCAATATATGCAAACATCATAAATTACAACATTATTGCATACATCCTCAGGATTACAGAAATGAATTACATGAAGTCATTCGTTGATTCAATTAAGAGATATGATCAAGACAGTTACAGAGCACAAAAACTGTCCAGTCTCTGTCCAGATTTAACAGAGTTTGGAAATTTGAATTTTTCTTTAGTTTACAGGGGGATTCTGATCTAGAGTTTAACATAAGAGTTTTAGAGGACTCTCTAAAATTTCCAACCATGTATGTTATACCTACAGGGGTGAAATATAGAGGAAGTTGTGCTATCCCAAACTTAGTCAATTTTCTGTCCAGTTCACAGTTTGAACCAGGAACCGGGCAATTTAAGTTCAAATGAAGTTTTCAAGTTTTAAATCTTGAATTCTGTCTTGGAGCTGAAGATGAAACTTGTGGATGACTTCCTCAAGTTCCCAAACCACATGGACACTTATCCAAGCGACCAAACGATCAATTGTAAATCTGACCAGCACGCTCCAAAACAGAGATTACAAATTCAAACTTAGTCCTAAGTTGGAAATTTTTACTTGTTGTCGAGTCACGCAACCAGCACGAATATTGTCCTCGACATGTCTGGTGAAACTCGAATGCAATGCTGGTACTACGCCCTCGCCAAAGAAAATCCTAAGCCGGTATTCCGGCATACGTCTCAACGGTGGCAGTAATGACGTTCAGTCGCAAACATTTCTACACGAGCTACTTATAACGTGGTTAGTGTCCTGGGGCTACACACAAATGATAGATCAAACATATGGTGCCATACACCCGCACGAGCGAACAATTCACAATAATATATATGAAAGTAAAAACATTCGTCCCGTATCATTCTGTACGGACTGCCCCGAGCTAAGCCACATCTCGAGGTACATGACCGGGTTTTCTACCACCCGACGAGGTCCCACGTCTTCTCATAGTGCTGCACCAGTAGGGGGCACATCGGGTTATGTCCTACCTGACGGGGGCTCCCACTAACTTTGAAGCACATTGGGGTACCGCATGTCATATGTTTTCAGAAACATGGAAAGTTTCAGAGACTCATATTAACATTCCCGTGCCAAGCCACTAAAACAATCACATGCCACCTCTCGCATGGTGAGCTTACCGCAATTGATCCATTTGCGGTGGCATACCTTACCTCTTACCTGACATCGGAGCATCGTTATATAATATAATAACAGATAAGTTAGCTTGCCACCTTATGTAACTAATACTATAATATACCTTATGTGAGCATAGTACTAATCCTCACTCGACTACTCTTAAGTTTTCAAACTAGGCTCTTTTTGAGCGTGCTATTCCCAATGCGGCTCTGATACCAGGATGTGAGGACTGGGTCCACACATTCCAAGAATCGCAAAGGGTGGTGTCGTGCAATGCGGCACCCAGCACACGCAAAAAGAATATGACAAAATACAAAGTTTTATTCATATAAATAGCGGAAGCCTTTTACAATACTTAATATACAGCAAAAGATAATACTCATAGCTAAACTCTCAGCCTAGCTATGCAAAAGTGCAGTCGTCCAGCCCGGGGACGCTACACACTAGCAGCACACATAAATCACGGCGGCATGCAGGGCTCCCACTCGGCGGTATACCCCGACGGGGGCATCGCCTCGTCTTCGGGCACTCCCCCATAAGTCTCACTTGCAAACAACTTAATATAGAAACCGTGAGCACGAAGGCTCAGCAATACTTAACCGTCTCACCTAAACATAGAATTCTAGATGCAGGGACATTTAACATAGGCATAGATATTGCAGTAAATGACTCGCCTACATGTTGATCCTTAATTTTCAAGTTATGAACAGCAGCTTACATGTTTAATAAAAGTAAGTTTAGTGATCATATTTGACAGCAATCAAAGTTTCAAAAGAATTATAATTCAATACATCATATTCACTTGGCTTCTTCAGTATTTACTACGTCACAGTGCAGTGAACAAGGGGTACTCAAATAACCGCGAGGGACGGTGATTGCAATCAGGAGACACCCGTATAACATGTCACGTACACCCGCGCCTAAAGAGCATGCCGTGCTCCTCACCACGTCATACGAAGCAACCTCTCACTAGAAACGCAAATGTCGAACCGAACCCACCATCGCGGGCACAAGGTCCCTACATGGAGCGTGTCTTTGCCCGCCGGCCGATTTACACCTTGCTGCCCTCAACCCACCCCTAATGACAGTGGGCTATGCCTTGACATCCAAGTTATCAAGTTACATCGGTTTTATGGGTCCCATATGCGCAGTATGCATCCGGTACAGTTCAAACTTGTCCAGCAGGGCCGCACACGGATCGGTTCTCAATCGACACAAGTAGGGCTACGCACGTGAGACAACATCTCACTGCATCCTACCCGCTGTTTGGTCTCAATTTCATATTCATAAACCATTCTTCGATGAAATCTTTCTCGTGTGATAAAATCCTATCTCGCAAGTAGATTCCAACTACTCGACTTCTACCGGATTCCTACAAACTTAAGCATGGAATTTTCTACTCACCGGGGTGTAGAGCTACACAATACTCCATGGGCTTTGTGGGTCATGCAAGTGGAGTTTCAATCACCTTAGCGCTAATGCATAAAATTCATCCTAGACATAAGTGATACAAATATAAACTTTGAAATAGCACTTAAATGCAAATCAGGTTTTTCCTGGCTGCGAGCCAGAGGGATAGTTAGCTTCTGGAAGAATGCTTTCCAAGGGCTCCGGGTCCAACTTGATCTCGGTCACTATATGATATGCAATATATAAAGTACATGAGTGATATAGAAACTATAGAAAAGATCTTATAATTACTGATCAGGTATGTATTTGATTTTAATTGGCTTTGGGATTTTTACAGTGGATACTAGGTTCTATGAGGAAGATCTGGACAAATAAATGGAGATGTTCAAGGAAGCTTGTTGTCTCTATAATTCCAACAAGTAAAAGTTTTCTCTGATTTTTTGTTGTAATTCTAGAGCTTTGTCATGGATAACAGTGGATGATCTTGGTAGAGAAGGTTCTTTTGGTTCTGGGAAAATTTGTTTCACATTTTTCTGAGCTTTCTATAGGGAGGAATTGATTTTACAAGTTTGGGAAAATGTTGAAAATGTTTCTGGACATTTTCCATTTTTCAACTGACATAGGCGATTTGAACAATGTTTGGTCCAGTAAATGAACTCCAATGAACTTGAAATTTTTACAGGAGATCAAGTCTATTTTTCAGAGCGTTCTGACCACAACTGGGAATTTTCCAATTAACAGAACTGGAGTAATTAATTTCCTAAGCAGTTTGCTCAAAGGAATTAATTATGAAAATTCTGGAACTTTTATGTCCAACAATTTGCACCACTGCAAAGTTTTGAACATGTTGAGTCTAACAGAATTTATTGGGATATTAGAGCAAGTATGCTAGGAGAAATTGATTTTCAAAGTGTCCAAATCCTGGAATTAATTTCCAAAAGGAAAATTTGAATAATCCAGCCCGCCCCAACTTCATTTAAATGGGCCAATCGCATTTGGGCCAGACCGAGGGCCACGGGGTTAACCCGCACAGCCACATTTGATCTGATGCCACAACTGATCTGCGCGGTTGAATGAGTCACAAACATGCGGGGCCCGCATCCTTTCTTCAACCTCGCGACGCGAGGCGGCGCTCCTCGCCAGAACCGTGGCGGCGCTCGCCGGGATTGCTGCATAGACCTTCTCTCGACTCGGTCTTGGCCACCTAACCCTAAAATCGGACGCGCAACACGCTGGTGAGGTCCAGACGAGTCAGCGACGGGCGGAGCTGTGCGTACGATGGCGGCGGCGGGGCTAGGGTTTTTCCGATGGTCGGAATCGCTCGGAAATGGCGCAAACACCTCCGAGAAAATCTGGGAATGTTCTTGGGAGTATGAGGAAGACGATTTGAATGTGCAAAAGGAGTGAAATGGTCGTCAAGGTCGACTTCGACGGTGGACCGACACTTTTTCCATGGCGGTGGGGAAAAACACAAGAACTCGGCCGTTACTCGATAGTTCCTCTTGATTCTTGGTAGAGACGTGTGTTAGAAGGTATGGAATATAATCCTAAATTGGATTGAAGAATCATTGCACATAGAAACAGAATTAAATCGATGACCTAGGAACCTCATAATGAACTAGTGTCGGTAAAACCCATGTCATTTGTTCGATCCTGAGGGAAAGGAGGCACGAGTTTTACCGTGAGAAAGAGCTTGCATTGGCGATCCTTCTTGCTATTGAAGTCGAGGTGTAATGCGACTTGTGGAGGGCTGGCGACGGTGACACAGAGGCAATTTTCGGCGGCTTCACCATGAACATCCATGACACTTCAAAATACAGACAAAACAATGAGCCAATTGGTGGAGATGATAGAGCATAGCCTTGGCGCCATCTTTGCTGTTTGCATCGAAGAGAAAAGAGGCAAGACCAACGTGCTCACCAAGGAGGAAAGGGAGGCGGCAGAGCTCTTTTTCACGGGAGGGATGAAAATGAGCGGCGCTGCTGTCCTCGTCGATGGCGTGAGGAAAGGAACCAAGTGAGGGATAAGGGGCATGCCGGGATGCGCTCAAGCTGGCAAGCAGCTCTCTGGTGATTGCATGCCGTGCGGTTTCAAGCCGAGCAACGATGGAAAAACGGTATGCAGAGCACTCCCGTAGAAGTCCCACTAACCAGTGGGTCCCACAACCCCCTTAACCCTATCTTCTCAGCTCCTTTAATTCCCCACCAATATTCATCCAAAAGTTATAGATTTTTTTGGAGTGGCCAATTTAAATATGGAGATTATGATTCTGAAATTGGATTTCAATGGTGGACAAGTTTCAAATGAAATTTAAATTCAAATTTGAATTTGAATGGAATTCAATGTACCCATTGAGTTAAATAGAAATTCTGCCCCAAATTTTATGAAAGTTTACAGGGGTGCTATTTGGAATATTTGGAATCTAATGGTGAAATCAAATTTTTATTTTGGCCAAATTTGAACATTAGCATGGTTTGAATTTTCGAATCCCCACAATTGAAGTTTAAATTAGTTTCATTTCTCAGTTTCCAATTTGATTTCTTTTCCCCATTCAAATTTTAATTTCTCGTATATGAACATTGTACTTTGAATTTAGGGCTTTTACATATACCTTTTGGTCCACATTTGGACTATCTTTGTTGAGATCGAGATGTCCATTGGTTGCCATGGGGGTCTTGATGGCCTTGGCTTTGTCTATATTGAACTTCTTGAGGATGTCCTGCGTGTACTTGGTTTGGCTTATGAAGGTGTCTTCTCTTAATTGCTTCACTTGGAATCCCAAGAAGAACTTTAATTCGCCCAACATCGACATCTCGAATTTGTAAGTCATAATTTTGCAAAATTCTTCACAAAAAGATTTATTAGTAGAACGAAAAATAATATCATCAACATAAATTTGGCATACAAATAGATGATCATCAAAATGTTTTGTAAACAAAGTATAATCAGCTTTTCCAATTTTAAAACCATTTTGAGTTAGAAAATCTCAAAGGCACTCATACCAAGCTAGCCATAGAGAGCCTTTACACACTTTATGCACATGGTTAGGTCACTCTTCATCTTCAAATTCCGGTGGCTGCTCCACATACACTTCCTCCTTAATGGGACCATTGAGGAAAAATCTTTTGACGTCCATTCGATACAGCTTAAAATTATGGTTAGTAGCATATGCCAATAAAATACGAATGGACTCAAGTCTAGCTACTGGAGTGAAAGTTTCGTCGAAGTACAAACCTTCGACCTGTGAGTAACCTTTTGCTACAAGTCGTGCCTTATTTCTTGTTACCACTCCATGTTCATATTGCTTGTTCTGAAGGACCCATTTGGTTCCTACAATGTTCACCTTTGGTCTTTCTACAAGCTCCCATACTTCATTTCTCTTGAAGTTGTTCGCCTCTTCTTGCATTGCAATCACCCAGTCTGGATCCTTTAGTGCTTCTTCTACTATGTATGGTTCCAGAAAAGAGACAAAAGAGTATTATTCACCAAAATTAACTATGCGAGATCTAGTGGTTACTCCCTTAGCAACGTATCCAATGATGTTGTTGACGGGATGATCTCTTTGTATACTCTGATGTACTATTGGGTGAGGGACTTGTGAAGTTTCTTGCATTTCATTTTCTTCATTATCAATGACTCCCCCTACATCATTGCTTTCATGATTATATTGATCTTCCTGACCTTGATCTTGAGCATGAGCTCCCCCTTGATCATTGCTTTCCTGTTGAGGTTCACCTTGAGCACTTGAGTTTTGTGGTTGCTCTTGAGGTCGAATATCACCAAGTGTCATCCTCCTCAATGCTTGGCATGGCGCTTCTTCTTGATCTAGTACACACTTATCAATTTGCTCCACTTGGGAGCCGTTAGTTTCATTGAACACTACGTCACGTGCTATTTCAACAATGCTAGAGACTTTGTTGAAAACACGATAGGCGTAGGTGTTCGAATCATAACCAAGCAAGAACCCTTCATCAGATTTTGAAGTGAACTTCGAACTCCTCGGTTTCTTGTTCTAGATAAAACATTTACTACCAAAAACTCTAAAATATGAAACATTTGTTCTGTTACCGGTGAGGATCTCATTTGGCATTTTCTTTAGAAGTCTGTGAAGATATAGCCGAATTGTGGCGTGACAAGCGGTGTTTACCGCTTCGGACCAAAACCAGCCTGAAGTCTTGTATTCATCCAGCATTGTCCTCGCCATCTCGATGAGTGTCTCGTTCTTCCTTTCAGCCACCCCAGTTTGTTGAGGGGGGTAGGGTGCTGAAAACTCATGTTTTGTTCATTCTTCATCTATGTACTCATCAACTTGAGTATTATTGAACTCCATTGCATTGCCACTTCTTATGTTCTAGACGGATGAGGAGAATTCATTTTGCACTCTTTTCAAAAAAAATTTGAGGATCCCCTGGGTTTCTAATTCATCATACAATAAAATCACATAGGGAAAACTAGAAAAGTCATCAACCATTACTAATCCATATTTGTTATCGCCGTTGCTTATATAAGAAATTGGACCGAAGAGGTCCATGTAAAGAAGTTCTAGCGGTCTTGAGGTAGTCATCACCTTCTTGGCGGGGTGTGGTGCTCCAAATTGTTTTCCAACCTGGCATGCACTACACAACTTGTCTTTCTTAAAAACAACATCTTTTAAACCTCGCATTTGACCACCTTTTAGAAGTTTCTGCAGATTCCTCATCACAACATGGGCTAGCCGTCCATGCCATAGCCATCCCACATTAGTTTTTGCAACCAAGCAAGTGCTGAGATCAACTTTATCTTTGTTGAAGTGAACTAGATAAAGATTTCCCTTCAACATTCCCTTGAATGCAATCGAGTCATTGCTTCTTCTAAAAACAGTCACACTGTCATTAGTGAACTAACAATTATAACCTTTGTCGCATAGCTGAGATATGGACAAAAGATTATAATCTAAAGAATCGACATGTAAAACATTTGAAACAGTGTGTTGAGAAGAAATTTCAATTTTACCACTACCAAGAACCTTTCCTTGTGTGAGACCTATGTGTGCTGAATACATTGGCTTTGACAATAAAAGTTTTGAATGCTGCCATAAGATCTTTTTAGCAAGGTCCGACTCTAGCTCCTAGCTTCAACAAGGTTCGACAATAGGTCCGACTTACTTTGTCTAGGTCTGACATGTTTTTGGGTAGCTCCAGTGAGCTTTGTCTATAGCTCCGACATGTCTTTGATAGCTCCGACCTGTCGTTGTTAAGCTTTGATATGTTTTGATAGGTCCGACTTATGTTGATTAGCTCTGACATGTTTTCTAGCTCCGACTTTTGGGTTGACTAGTTCTGACTAGCTTTAGCAAGCTTTGGTGCTAGGTTGTACTAGCTTTGGTAAGCTCCGGCTCAAGCTCCGGTTAGCTTTGGCAAGGTCCGGTGCTTGATCGCAGTGTTTCTGCTTTTATCGTGTAATGTTTCAAACTTGCTTTACACTTATGGAAAGGTTGCTTAGTATTATTTTACTAAGTCTTTGATGTGTTTTGGTGGTTAAGACTGATATCATTTTGCTATGGTTTGCAACATTGTTATGTGAGTTGCTCACGTAAGATGTTGTAGTTTCGGAACTAACGAGAGTCAAGTTGAGGACTTGTGCTCGAAAGTTTTGGTTGTTTATTCATGTGCAGGTGTTGCTTGAGTTCAAGACATGGCTGGTGACGGGATCCATTGAACTAGTCATAGGGAGAAGATGAGGTTCAACAACCATGTTCGGGAGGAATTGTGGTTGAGTTGATCGGCAGGTTGCGCACCATGTATGAATCAAGAACAATGCATATGAAGGTATCGTGAACGTCGTTGGATGATGTTTGCACATATGCAAGGAGTGCACGGACGTGGCTACATGGTTCCACGGCGTGATGAAGATATGTGGATGTAAAGAATTGGTCGGAAAGGTCCAACCGACTAGGTTATGGACTCAAGCTGCGACTGAGTCGTGTTTAACTCAAATATGGATAGTTTTGAGATGGTTATGATAGGGTTTCGTGTGGGTCATGAATTTGAGTTGTTTTAGGAATGTGGGATACGTTCCTAAGGTGTTTTGAAGTCTTAAGATTTCTTCTATCTGCGTATAAAAGAGTCTTAAGCAGTTATGGAAAAATTCGATTTGTGATTTGAGTAGGATTAGAGTCCTAGTTGAGATTGGGTTGGCCTAAGGGCTGGTTATATAAGAAAGGGAGGCCAGAGCTCGTGGTGCACGACTTTGGGGCTGTACCTCTTGTGTTCTATTGAATAAAATTCATAGTTAAAAGGAACTATTGTGCCTTGTTCGCCCGACTTGTTTCAGACAAGTTTTTCTTATCGAGTTTTCTGCACAGCACTACCTTTGCTTTGGTGGTTTTGTCATAACTCGAGTTTTACAGATCCAATTGACGTGATTCTTTTTGGGTTGCCTTCACAACTTGATTATTTATCATCTGTCAAAATTTCACGGTCATTGGATTTGTTGTTTTTGATCTACACGAGTTTCTTTGCAGCGTTCCAGAACTGTTTTTCTCGTGTAGGACAGATTGACCTTTGTTTGATCTTTCAATTGTAACTTGAGTTTATCTCAACGGATTGAAGAGATTCTTGTTGTGTCGTCTTATTGACTTGATTCTCTCTCATATCTATCACTTTTTGTCACAATGAAACACATTTATATTAGTCTCACACACGATTTCTTTAACAGATCGTTTTTCTGTCGAATGGGTTGGGATTTAATTGTTTCTGCTATGTAAGATTTTTTTCTACCATTCACCCCCTCTGGTAGCTTTTGACGTGCTCTTCGATCCTACAATTGGTATTAGAGCCACAGTGCTCTAATCTTTGTGATTTGCATGTGTTTTGACTAATCATGATGGAGAAATACTCCGCAAAACCTTGTGTCTTTAGTGGTATTGGTTTTCAGGTTTGGAAGGCACGTATGGAAGCCTTCATCCAGGGTCAAGGCTTCACAGTATTGGAGAAGTTATACAAGCCTTACGAAGTGCCGTCAAACGATCAAGTTACAGCTACAAATCTGAGATATGTCGACAACAACAACAAGGCTTGGAACTTGATCATACAAGGATTAACTCAAAACGACGTCGACCTTGTTGCACACCTCCGAGCTGCATATGATGTGTGGAAAGCACTTCGTGACTATCACGAAGGATCCAACACGATTAAGGAGGTAAGGCAAAACATGTGCAAGAAAGAATACATGCACTTCGACATGCAACCCGATTGAGGAGTTTCCAGAGGAGGAGCTATTACTCCTCTCTACTAGGTTCTCGAAAGCATTGCAAAATGTGAGAAATAGAAGGAGAGGAAGCTCCGTACCTCAATGATGTTTTGAATGTGGTAAGACAGGACATTTTCATTCAGATTGCCCTAACCTTTCAGGTCCTACTTCCCGAGAAGAAAAGCAAACAAGGACGAAGCACTCCTCTGCAAAAGATACGAAGAAAAAGAAGGGTTTTACATGACGTCAATTGGTGAGCAGTTTTATCTCCGCACTTCAAGAACTTGGCTCAAGCGATGTGAACATTGGAAGTGACGAACAAGAAGATGATTTGGCAAACTTGTGCTTCATGGCGGGCAAGTCAAGATCAAGTATGGAGGAGGCTGAACACAACAGCGATAATGAAGAGGTATGTCCTACTTGCGAAGAACTTTGTGATGCTATTTCTCGTGCCACTGTTATAGTTAAGAAAAGGACAAAAATCTTAGGGACAATGCTGTTAAAATTGAGTCACTAGAATATGATGATTCCTAGTGATGATTCTTGTTCCTCATGTGATTTAATATATGAACAAATGTCCTCATTTAGAAGTGCACACACCTCAACACTTGATAAACTTGAGTCAGAAATTGAAAAGAACAGAGAGCTTGCTGCACTTAATGATAAAAACTTGAAAGATGCTAGCTGTTGTACAATTGATTTGCATTATTCTACTTGTCATGATCTTGATAAGAAACTACAAGATGCTATGAATGAAATTTATATATTGAACAATGATTTACGTTCTCATGAAGTTAAATATTGTTCTAATTGTATATTAAAAGGAAAATCTTCATGTGAAAATTGCCTTGATCTGTCCAATAAACATGATGACATGCATAGGACATTAGATCAGTTTTGTAATGGAAATAAGAACCTAAACTTGCTGCTGAATTCTTCCAAGTCTTGCAATGATAAAACTGGTTTAGGTTTTGATTCTCATGCTCGAGCTAGGGCACATCATCCTAAAATTGTAAGAACGTTAGGAAGTGGTTTGGTTCAAACAGTTCCTAAACAAAAAGAAGTGGTTTTCAAATCTGTAGGAGTGTTGTCTCATTCGGTGTCAAATAAAAATGTTGTTTTCTCATCTAGACATGAACACAAAGTTAAATGTCATTGTACCTACTATGGTAGAGATGGTCATGTCATAGATTTTTGTTATATACTAGCTAAACAACAGAAAAAGGAAAGAATAATTACTAGATCTCATAACTTTCATGCAAAATTTGTTGCACTTGCTAAACCGAATGATAGGAACATGCAATCTACTGTAATGAGTCGAAAACATGCATAGTTTGCTCCCAAACCTACTTTTTTTCATGCTACACATGTAACATCTCATAGCACAACAGTTGGGTACAAAAATCCTCAAGCTTTAGCTCATAAACCTGTTGTTTTATCTCAACTTTCACGTGTTATTGTTGCTGGACATCGTGTGACTCAGTACTGGATTCCTAAATGCCTTTTGACTAACCCCAGTATTGTGTCATTGACGTATTGTGCTTCTATGTAGATTACACGCTTGAGAAAGGATAACTTTTGGATTGTGGGTTCAGGTTGCTCATGCCACATGACCGGTAACAAAGAATGGTTCTCCTCCCTCTCTTTTGTGTCACGTGTAGAGAATGTTACCTTTGCCGATAATTCTTCAACTCCTATAATTGCTAAGGTTCTGGTTAGAGTAAATAATCACTACACTTTGAAGGATGTGGCACTTGTTAAGAACTTATAATACAACCTGTTTTCTGTTTCACAACTGCTAGATGAAAATCCGGAATTTATTTTCACTAAAAATTGCTGCAAAGTTGTAAATTCAAACAGTGAGCTTATTTTTAACATGTCACGGTTTGGAAGAGTTTTTAAAGCTGATTTTGATATGTCTTCATCTAAGCATTGGTGTCTAGTTGCTAATGATTCCAAAGATTTATATTTTTGGCATCGTAGACTTGGTCACGTAGGCTTTGATCATCTCACGCGTGTTAGTGCTCTTGATCGCATACGTGGGCTGCCTAAGCTTAAAGGGGACAAGAAATTGTGTGCTCTTCTTGTAGACATGCTAAGATGGTTGCAGGTTCACATACTCCTCTCACAATGATCATGACAACTGAACCGGGTCAACTTTTGCACCTTCACACCGTAGGACCTTCAGGTGTTCAATCATTCAGAGGGAAATGGTATGTTCTTGTGATTGTTGATGATTATTCTATATACTCTTGTGTTTACTTTATGACATCTAAGAATAAAGCTTTTAGTCACTTTACAACTTTATTTCTTAGATTATCAATAGATCACCCAGTATCTTTAAAAGCAATTAGAAGTGATAACGGAACCGAATTTAAAAATCAATCTTTTGATCACTTTTGTGTTGAAAATTGAATAGATCATCAATTTTCTTCACCATATGTACCTCAACAAAACAGTGTTGTAGAAACAAAGAACGAAACCTTAGTTGAGATGACTAGGACTATGCTTGATGAATATCAAACTCCTAGAAAATTTTGGGCTGATGCGATTGCAACCGCCTGTTATGCCTCAAATCGTGTTTCTTGCACGCTAAGCTAGGTAAAACACCATATGAGCTCTGATTTGGACATATGCCTAGTGTTACACACTTTCGGGTCTTTGGTTGCAAATGTTTTGTTAAGAAACATGGTTATCTTGATAAATTTTAACCTAGATCCATTAATGGCATGTTTCTTGGTTATCCATCTCATACTAGAGGCTACCGTGTGCTTTTACTTGACACTAACAACATTGTGGATACTTGTGAGGTGTCTTTTTATGAAGCTAGCACAAGTACTAGCTCAAACATTGCTGGTCCGTATCCATATCCGCAGGGGGAGAGCATTTTCGTTAAAGATGAGGAACAAGTGGTGTTGCTGCCCAAAAATTCAGGATCTAATGACATTGTTCCAGCTCTTGATTTTGATTCACAGCCAGCACCGATGACCACCATTGCTAGTCCAGATCTTCCTAAAGTCACAAGCTCATCGATTTGTGATGAACATGAAGAAGAAGAGGCTTGTGAAGTGTCCACTCCCCTCCGGGTTCTCAAAAGTCATCCTCCGCAATAAATGATTGGAAGCTTGTATGAACGAGGCACACGGTCCAGGTTTTGCGATCCAAACTCTCATGCTAATTCTGCTTTTGTTGCTTCTTTTGAACCCAAAGATATATCACGCACACTCACAAATGAATATTGGATTATTGCCATGCAAGAAGAGTAAGAAAATTTTGAAAGAAATAATGTTTGGAAACTTGCACCTCCACCTCAAGGTCACACTTTAATTGGAACTAAAATGGCGTTTAAAAATAAACAAAGTGAGGATGGGGTTGTGGTTAGGAATAAGGCTAGGTTGGTTGCTCAAGGTTTCACTCAAGTTGAAGGTCTAGATTTTGATGAAACTTTTGCTCCTGTTGCTAGATTAGAAGCCATAAGAATTTTGTTAGTTTTTCTGCATCTAAAGGTTTTAATCTATATCAAATGGATTTTAAAAGTGCTTTTCATAATGGCTACATAGATGAGGAGGTCTATGTCAAACAACCACCGGGTTTTGAAAATCCAGATATTCCTAATCATGTTTACAAAATGTCCAAAGCCTTGTACAGTCTCAAACAAGCCGCTAGAGCATGGTATGATAGGTTAGAAACATTCTTAATTGAAAAGGGTTTTACCATGGGCAAGGTTGATAAAACTCTTTTTGTGCTTAAGCATGGCAATGACTCATTATTTGTTCAAGTGTATGTGGATGATATTATCCTTGGTTATGCTTCTCATGATCTTGTGTACAAGTTTTCAGCTATGATGAGTTCAGAATTTGACATGAGTATGATGGGAGAACTCACATACTTTTTGGGGCTGCAAATCAAGCAAACCACGGAGGGTACCTTTGTGCATCAAACGAAGTATACAAAAGACCTCCTAAGGCGCTTCAACATGGACAAAAGCAAGCCTCTTCGGACACCACTGGGAACAGCAACAACACTTGAACTTGATGAAGATGGTGAACCAGTGGATCAAAAAGAATATAGAAGCATGATCGGATCACTTTTGTATCTCACGACATCGAGACCGGACATACAATTCAGCGTATGTCTTTGTGCACAGTTTCAAGCCTCTCCACGTGCTTCACATCGTCGAGCCCTCGAAAAGATTCTCAGGTACTTACATGGAACTCAAGAATTTGGCATTTTTCTTCCTTCTTCGTCAACCATTACTTTGAAAGCTTTTTTAGATGCTGATTTTGGGGGTTGTAGGATTGATAGGAAAAGTACTTCTGGTGCTTGTCATTTTCTTGGTAATTCACTTGTTGCTTGGTCCTCTAGAAAACAAAATTCAGTTGCACAATCCACAGCTGAATCTGAATATGATGTAGCTGCTGCTAGTGCTTGCTCACAAATTCATTGGATTGTTCAAACACTTAAGGACTATGGGGTCCATCTACATAGTGTTTCACTGTTTTGTGATAACACTAGTGCCATCTGCATTGCTAAAAACCCCGTGCAACATTCTAGAACTAAGCACATTGACATTAGGTATCACTTTCTTCGTGATAATGTTGAAAAAGGAAACATTGCTCTTCAACATGTAGATATCGAACAACAATTGGCTCATATTTTTAGAAAACCTTGGGATTTCACTCGTTTTTGTTTCATTCGTAGTGAAATAGGGGTTATGCATCCTCATGGCTTAAATTGAGGGGGAGTTTTGAAACTTGAGAAGTCCATGTGTGAATCTGAAATTAAAATAATATAAGTATAGTATTTCATACATATATGACTTTGTGATTCCTTTTACATGCTGAAAGTTCTTACTACATTACTCGTGTTATACATTTTGTAGTTTTTTCCATGTCTAGTAATTGGAATAATTACTTATACTAAAGCTGGTCATTGTCGAACTTTCTTGCTGTTTTGAACTTGTTGCATGCTCACAAGTGCCTTTAATCATAAAGAATTAATCTAGTAATCAACTATTCACATGTTGAGCTTTTATGATCAAATGAAAATGAGAAAAGATCAAGAGATTATGCATGCATTGCACTTCTTCTTTTGAGATGGCTTATCATTGCACTTAGATATGAACTTAGAAGAAGTTGTGTATGACTAAAACATTGTACTTAAGCTTTTGATCGTCAAATGACATAGGCTTGGCTTGGTTGGTTAGAATAAGGCAGATGCACATATAATCTCTTGCAAATATCATATGATCAAAATTTGTGCTTAAAAAATAATAAAATGCGGCAACAAGTGTCATGCTTTCAGGTCTTGAAATAGTTAAGTTTGTGAGATCATGACTTGCTTAAATTGAAATTACATTTGATCTCTAGCATGGCTTACACTACTTTATGTATCTCATTGTTGTGATAGTGTAAGTTACTTGATAGTATGACTTGGATGAGCTTTGTCTTATATGTATATGTTATAATATGCTCATAACAATTAAAATTTTTTTTTCAACCTTGCAGAATACATTGTCAAAGGGGGAGAGATAATATGGTGAATTTTTAAAGATAAGTATGCAAGGGGGGGAATTGATTACACATTGCACATATTCACAATTGTTTTGGCACGATTCATCTCACGGGGAGAATTTCTTTTTCTCATTTTATTTCTGTTTTACGAAGGGGGAGAAACTGTTTTCAAAACTTTTAATGTGAATAAGCCAATGTTCGGATCTTAAGTGGTGTTGCCAATGCATTCATCAAGGGAGAGATTGTGAGACCTACGTGTGCTGAATACATTGGCTTTGACAATAAAAGTTTTGAATGCAGCTATAACATCTTTTTAGCAAGGTCCGACTCTAGCTCCGAACTTCTGCAAGGTCCGACAAAAGGTCCGACTTACTTTGTCTTGGTTCGACATGTTTTTTGGTAGCTCCGGTGGGCTTTGTCTTTAGCTCCGGCATGTCTTTGATAGCTCCGGCCTGTCGTTGTTAAGCTCCGATATGTTTTGATAGGTCCGACTTATGTTGGTTAGCTCCGACGTGTTTTTCTAGCTCCGGCTTTTGGGTTGACTAGTTCCGACTAGCTTTGGCAAGCTCCGGCGCTAGGTTGTACTAGCTTTGGTAAGCTCCGACGCTAGGTTGTACTAGCTTTGGTAAGCTCTGGCTCAAACTCCGGTTAGCTTTGGCAAGGTCTGGTGCTTGATCGCAGTGTTTCTGCTTTTATCTTGCAATGTTTCGAACTTGCTTTACACTTATGGAAAGGTTGCTTAGTATTCTTTTACTATGTTTTTGGTGTGTTTTGGTGGTTAAGACTGAGAGTCAAGTCGAGGACTTGTGCTTGAAAGTATTGGTTGTTTATTCATGTGCAAGTGTTGCTTGAGTTCAAGACATGGCTGGTGACGGGATCCATTGAACTAGTCTTGGGGAGAAGATGAGGTTCAACAACCAAGTTTAGGAGGAATTGTGGTTGAGTTGATAGGGAGGTAGCGCACCATGTTTGAATCAAGAACAATGCATATGAAGGTATCGCGGACGTTGTTGGAAGATGTTTGCACGTATGAAAGGAGTGCATGAACGTGGCTACATGGTTCGGAGGCGTGATGAAGAGATGTGGACATAATGAATTGGTCGGAAAGGTCCAACCGACTAGGTTATGGACTCAAGCAGCGTCTAAGTCGTGTTTAACTCAAATATGGAATGTTTTGAGTTGGTTATGATAGGATTTCGTAAGGGTCACGAATTTGAGTTGTTTTAGGAATGTGGGATACGTTCCTAAGGTGTTTGGAAGTCTTAAGATTTCTTCTATCTTCATATAGAAGAGTCCTAAGCAGTTATGGAAAGTTTCGAATCGCGATTTGAATAGGATTAGAGTCCTAGTTGAGATTGGGTTGGCCTAAGGGCTGGTTATATAAGCAAGGGAGGCCAGAGCTCGTGGTGCAGGACTTTGGGGCTATTCCTTTTGTGTTCTTTTGAATAAAATTTGTAGTTAAAAGGAACTTCTGTGCCCTGTTCGTCCGACTAGTTTCAGACATGTTTTTCTCGTCGAGTTTCTGCACAACACTACTTTTCTTCGGTGGTTTTTTCATAACTCGAGTTTTACAGATCCAATTGATGTGATTCTTTTTGGGATGTCTTCACAACTTGATTATCTATCATCTTTCAAATTTCAAGGTCATTGGATTTGTGGTTTTTGATCTACATGAGTTTCTTGGCAGCGTTCCAAAATTGTTTTTCTCTGGTAGGATAGATTGACCTTTGTTTGATCTTTCAATCGTAACTTGAGTTTCTCTTGACGAATTTGAGTGATTCTTGTTGTGTCATCTTCTTGAATTGATTCTCTCTGATATCTATCACTTTTGTTACGGTGAAACACATTTCGATTAGTGTCACACACAATTTTTTTAACAGATCGTTTTTCTGCCGAAGGGGTTGGGATTTAGTTGTTTCCGCTGCGTAAGATTTTTTCTACCATTCACCCCCCCCTCTGGTAGCTTTTCACGCGCTCTTCGATCCTACACCTTGGCTGTTGTCTCCACAGTATATTCCATCACTTGGATCTGCGTTGTGCTCATACACCATGAACATACTCCTCTCTCTAGTCACGTGATTCGTGCCTCTCTGTCCATCAACCATTTTGATCCACCGGAGGAGTAGGCCTGCAAAACGAGTTATTTCTTGGTTTTAGGTACCCAAGATTGCTTGAGTCCTCGCAGGTTAGTCACAAGAGTCTTGGGCACCCACACACAAGTTTTTCAGTTCTTGTGGTGTGGCTCTGCATATTTAGAACTACATGTCCAAGTTTATTTTTCATGAGAACATAGGAAGCATCAAAAGTACAAAACAGTATATGCAATTCAGATTCATGCGATGTTTCCTTAACAAAAGTAATTTGCTTCTTAACCTGAACATTAGTTGACATGTTTTTATTTTTAGTAAACCCAAGACCATCTTTGACGTTAGGAGGTCTAGTGACCATATACGCACTACGTGCATATTTAATCTTTTCCTTGTCAAATATGCCACTTTGGAGTGGATGTTTAGCGCGTACAACAGAATAATCATCTTTAACTATATTTTTTTACTAGAGCATGTGCAAGTTACAGTTGTTGTCGAATTTACACCTTTGTAAGGTGAGCTCTTGGAGGAGGAGGAGTCACTTTGTTTGAGTGACTCATCTTGCACTTCAAGGATTTTGCTATCATTTCACAAACTAGCGTTTCATCCTTGATTGCAATGTGTGAGTCTTCTAGATTTGAGTAAGTTTTCTTACTCAAGGCTAGCTCATGCTCAAGTGACTTGCTCTACTCCTTCTCAAGGTCAAGGAGTTTCTAAACCTCTTGATATCTCTTCCTTTTGCGGATCAACATATCTTCTTGTCGATTGACAAGGTTCTTCTTATCAAAAATTTCATCCAACAACATTTTTATTTTCTTTAAAGCAGTTTTACCTAAGCCTTTAAAGATTTCCTCATTTTTACTTGAGCTATCAAAATCATCAATTGAGGAATTAAGCGAGGCAGGTGTATGTCGAACCTTTTTCTTGGGTTCCCTAGCCATGAGGAAAGTATGATTATGAGTCTCCCGTCCTCCACTGTTCGGGAAGAGCGTAGACTTCTTGGTAGGCTTCTTGATGGCAATGGTAGCCATCTCCTCTTCTTCATCGGAAGATGTCTCGTTATTTGATTTCCACTCATTGCCAATGTGCGCTTGGTGAGCTTGCCTCCTTTTCATGAAGGTCTTCTTCTCTTGTGGCTTCTTTTCCTTCTTCTTCTTATTTTCTTCATATGTGTAGTCAACCATGAAGTGACCGTACTCGAGACAGTTATAGCAGGTACTTCGTGTTTTGGATTTTCCTTTCTCTTTGCTCTTCCTATCACTTAAGTTGTTGCCCTTCCTTCTTCTCATCATGCTCTTGAATTTCTTGATGAAGAGCACCATCTATTCATCATCCATATTTGTGCTCACATCACTTGTGTCCTCATGGTCTTCTGCTTCACGACCTTCCTTTCCTTTAGGCTTCCAAGTTGCTTTGAGGGCAGCGTCCTTCTTCTTGGAGGAAGTAAGTTCAGCTAAGTCTTTGACATATTGGGCCTCCTTCTCCATCATCTCATGGTTGATACTCATTCCTAATAGTTCATCCGGAGTCATTTTGTGAAACCTCAGGCTTTCACGAGTCATGGAGCACAACATGACATTCCTTGGCATAAATGCTCTTATCATCCTTTTGACCACCTCATGGTCAGTCCACTTCTTGCTTCCATAGGCACATATCTTGTTGATAAGTGCCTTCATTCGGTTGTACATGTCTTGAGGTGATTCACCCTCCTCAATTGCAAACCTCCCTAATTCTCCTTCAAGCATTTCAATTTCTGCTTCACGAACTAAGCGAATTCATTCATGTGCGGTCCTAAGTGTATCTCATATCTCCTTGGCACTTTCCAGTCCATCAATCTTGGTGAACTCTTCTCGGCTCAAGGATGAAGTGATTACTGCAACGGCTTGAGCGTTGCAGTGAATTTCTTGCTCTTGTTCCAGAGTGAGTTCATCGTCGATATTCATAATATCTTTACATGTACCCACAACATGCCAATGACTGTGATTCAAGGAGATTAAATGCATTTTAATATTATACTTCCACATGGTATCATCATTTCTATCGAACTGAGGAGGTTTTCCCATGGGAATTGAAAGATAATGATTGTTAGATTTAGACGATTATAATTATAAAGATATCGGGAGTAGTCATGTTGATCACTTCCCATGATCTTCTCATCTTCTTCATTGCCCTTTTTTCTTAGGAGTTTCTTCCTTAGAAGCGCCTTGAGTTGACGCACTTCTTCATCATTGTGTTTATTTTCCATAGTACATCAAATGCCTTTGTGTCTTGTTCTTATTTAGTGTTGGGCACCTTCGGGATCTCGTTGTTCTTGTCAGAGGACATTGATCTCTCTAAGCGGTGAGTCTCGTAGATGGAGAACCTGCTCTAATACCAATTGAATAGGGCCTAGAGGGGGTGAATTGGCTTTGAAAGTTTTCCTGCACACTTAATGTAGGATCGAAGAGCACATGAAAAGCTACTAGAGGGGGGGGGGGTGAATGGTAGATTTAAAAATCTTACGCAGCAGAAACAATTAAATCCCAACCCCTTCGGCAAAAAAACGATCTGTTAAAGAAATCATATGTGAGACTAATCTAAACGTGTTTCACTATGACAATAGTGATATATATCATAGAGAATCAAGTCACGAAGACAGCACAACAAAAATCACTCAAATCCGTCAAGAGAAACTCAAGTTACGATCGAAAGATCGAACAAAGGTCAATCTGTCCTACCCGAGAAAAAAATAGATCTGTTATACCGCAAAGTAACTCATGTAGATCAAAAACCACAAATCCAATGACCGTGAAATTTTTACAGATGATAGATAATCAAGTTTTGAAGACAACACAAAAGGAATCACATCAATTGGATCTGTAAAACTCGAGTTATGATAAAACCACGAAAATAAGGTATTGTTGTGCAGAAAACTCAACGAGAAAAACTTGTCTGGAACAAGTCGGACGAACAAGGCACAAAAGTTCCTTTCAACTACAAATTTTATTCAATAGAACACAGGAGGAACAGCCCAAAGTCGTCTCCCACGAGCTCTGGCCTCCCTTGCTTATATAACCAGCCCTTAGGCCAACCCAATCTCAACTTGGACTCTAATCCTACTCAAATCACGAATCGAAACTTTCCATAACTGCTTAGGACTCTTCTATACGCAAATAGAAGCAATCTTAAGACTTCCAAACACCTTAGGACGTATCCCACATTCCTAAAACAACTCAAATTCGTGACCCACACGAAATCCTATCATAGCCAACTCAAATCTTTCCATATTTGAGTCAAACACAACTTAGCTGCAGGCTGAGTCCATAACCTAGTCGGTTGGACCTTTCCTACCAATTCTTTACGTCCACATCTCTTTCTCACGCCTCGGAACCAGGTAGACACGTCCATGCACTCCTTTCATATGTGCAAACATCTTCCAGCGATGTCCACGATACCTTCATATGCATTGTTCTTGATTCAAACATGTTGCGCAACCTCCCGATAAACTAAACCACAATTCCTCCCAAACTTGGTTGTTGAACCTCATCTTCTCCCTAAGACTAGTTGAATTGATCCCATCACCAGCCATTTCTTGAACTCAAGCAACACCTGCACATGAATAAACAACCAATACTTTCGAGCACAAGTCCTCGACTTGACTCACGTAAGTTCCGAAACTACAACATCTTATGTGAGCACCTCACATAAGCATGTCGCAAAACCATAGTAAAACGATATCAGCCATATCAACCAAAACGGACCAAAAACTTAGCAAATGAATACTAAGCAATCTTTCCAACAATGTAGAGCAAGTTCGAAACATTTCATAGTAAAAACAGGACCACTGCGATCAGGCTCTGAACCTTGGCAAAGCTAATCGGAGCTTGAACCGAAGCTAACCAAAGCTTGCCAGACCTAGCGCCGGTGCTAACCAAAGCTAGTCGAACCTAGACAAAGAAGTCGGACCTTACGTCAGACTATGCCAGAGCTAACCAAAACAATCCGTACCCATCGTCGGTCCTAGATGATAAAAGTGATTTGGTAGTATTCAAAACTTTTATTGCTACAACCAATGTATTCAGCACACATTGATCTTACACTCTCTCCCTTGATGAATGCATTGCCAACACCACTTAAAATCCGAACATTGGCTTATTTACATGAAAAGTTTTGAAAACAATTTATCCCCCTTTGTAAAACAGAAATACAATGAGAAGGGAAAAAATTCTTCCCCTTAGAAGAATCATGCCAAAACAATTGTGAATATGTGAAATGTGTAATCAATTTCTCCCGCTTGCATACTTATTATCTCTCCCCCTTTGACAATGTATTCAACAAGGTTTATAAGACAAATTTTAATTGTTATAAGCATATTATAACATAAACATATAAAACAAAGCCCATCCTAGTCATACTATCAAGTGACTTACACTATCACATCAATGAGATAAATAAAGTAGTGTAAGCCTTGCTAGAGATCAAATGTAATTTTCAATTTAAACAAGTCATGATCTCACAAACTTAACTATTTCAAAACCTGAAAGCATGACACTTGTTGCTGCATTTTATTATTTTTCAAAGCACAAATTTAGATCATATGATATTTGCAAGAGATTCTATGCGCATCTGCCTTATTCTAACCAACCAAGCCAAGCCTGTGTCATTTGACAATCAGAAGCTTAAGGACATGGTTTTAGTCATACACAACTTCTTCCAAGTTCATATCTAAGTGCAATGATAAGCCATCTGATAAGAAGAAGTGCGATGCATGCATATTCTCTTGATCTTCTTTGATTTCTATTTGTTCATAAAAGCTCAACATGTGAGTTGATTACTTGATTAATTCTTAATGATTAAAAGCTCTTGTGAGCATGCAACAAGTTCAAAGCAGCAAGAAAGTTCGACCATGACCAGATTTAGTGTAAGTAATTATTCCAATTACTAGACATGGCAAAAACTACAAAATGTATAACACGAGTAATGTAGTAAGAACTTTCAGCATGTAAAAGGAATCATAAAGTCATATATGTATGAAATACTATGCTCATATTATTTTAATTTCAGATTCACACATAGACTTCTCAAGTTTCAAAACTCCCCCTCAATTTGAGCCATGAGGATGCATAACCCCTATTTCACTACGAATGAAACAAAAACGAGTGAAATCCAAAGGTTTTGTAAAAATGTCAGCCAATTGTTGTTCGATATCTACCTGGTGAAGGACAATGTTTCCTTTTTCAACATTATCACGGAGAACGTGATACCTAATGCCAATGTGCTTAGTTCTAGAATGTTGCATGGGGTTTTTAGCAATGCAAATGGAACTAGTGTTATCACAAAACAGTGGAACACTATGTAGATCAACCCCATAGTCCTTAAGTGTTTGAACAATCCAAAGAATTTGTGAGCAAGCACTAGAAGCAGCTACATATTCAGATTCAGCCGTGGATTGTGCAATTAAGTTTTGTTTTCTAGAGAACCAAGCAACAAGTGAATTACCAATAAAATGAGAAGCACGAGAAGTAATTTTCCAGTCAATCCTACAACCCCCAAAATCAGCATCTAAAAAAGCTTTCAAAGTAACGGTTGAGAAAGAAGGAAGAAAAATACCAAATTCTTGAGTTCCATGTAAGTACTAGAGAATCCTTTTGACGGCTTGACAATGTGAAGCACGTGGGGAGGCTTGAAACCGTGCACAAAGACATACGCTGAATTGTATGTCCGGTCTTGATGCCATGAGGTACAAAAGTGATCCGATCATGCTTCTATATTCATTTTAATCCACGGGTTCACCATCTTCATCAAGTTCAAGTGTTGTTGCTGTTTCCATCGATGTCCGAAGAGGCTTACGTTTATCCATGTTGAAGCGCCTTAGGAGGTCTTTTGTATACTTCATTTGATGCACAAAGGTACCCTCCTTGATTTGCTTGATTTGCAGCCGCAAAAAGTACGTGAGTTCTCCCATCATACTCATCTAAAATTCTGAACTCATCATAGCTGAAAACTTGGACACAAGATCATGAGAAGCACAACCAAAGATAATATCATCCACATACACTTGAACGAATAATGAGTCATTGCAATGCTTAAGCACAAAAACAATTTTATCAACCTTGACCATGGTAAACCCCTTTTCAAGTAAGAATGTTTTTAACCTATCATATTATGCTCTAGGGGCTTGTTTGAGACCGTACAAGGCTTTGGACAATTTTGAACATGATTAGGAAAATCTGGATTTTCAAAACCCGGTGGTTGTTTGACATAAACCTCCTCATCTATGTAGCTATTAAGAAAAGCACTTTTAACATCCATTTGATAAAGCCTAAAACCTTTAGATGCAACACAAGCTAACAAAATTCTTATGGTCTCTAATCTAGCAACAGGAGCAAAAGTTTCATCAAAATCTAGATCTTCAACTTGAGTGAAACCTTAAGCAACCAACCTAGCCTTATTCCTAACCACAACCCCATCCTCACTTTGTTCATTTCTAAACACCCATTTAGTTCCAAATAAAGTGTGACCATGAGGTGGAGGTACAAGTTTCCAAACATTGTTTCTTTCATAATTTTCTAACTCTTCTTGCATGGCAATAATCCAAGATTCATCAGTGAGTGCGTGTGATATATCTTTGGGTTCAAAAAAGCAACTAACACAGAATGAGCATGAGAGTTTGAATTGCAAAACCTGGACCATGTGACTCGTTCGTGCAAGCTTCCAATAATTTGTTGTGGAGGATGAATTTTGAGAACCCGGAGGGGAGTGGACGCTTCACAAGCTTCTTCTTCTTCATGTTCATCACAAATCGATGAGCTTGTGACTTGAGGAGGATCTGTACCAGCAATGGTAGTTGTCGGTGCTGGCTGTGAATCAAAATCAGGAGCTGGAATAATGTCATTAGCTGCTGAATTTTCGGCCAGTAGCACCACTTCTTTCTCATCTTCAATGAAAATGCTCTCCCCCTGCGGATATGGATCCGGAACTGCAATGTTTGATCTAGTACCTGTGCTAGCTTCATCAAAAGACACCTCACAAGTCTTTATAACTTTGTTAGTGTCAAGTAAAAGCAAACGGTAGCTTCTAGTACAAGATGGATAACCAAGAAACATGCCATCAATGGATCTAGGTTCAAATTTATAAAGATTACCATGTTTCATAACAAAGTATTTACAACCAAAGACCTGAAAGTGCGTAACACTAGGACTATGTCCAAATCGGAGCTCATATGGTGTTTTACCTAGCTTAGCGCGCAAGAAAACACGATATGAGACATAACAGGCAGTTGCAATCGCATCAGCCCAAAATTTCCTAGGAGTTTGATATTCATCAAGCATAGTCCTAGCCATCTCAACTAAGGTTCTGTTCTTTCTTTCTACAACACCGTTTTGTTGAGGTACATAAGGTGAAGAAAATTGATGATCTATTCCATTTTCAGCACAAAAGTAATCAAAAGATTGATTTTTAAATTCGATTCCGTTATCACTTCTAATTAATTTTAAAGATCCTGGGTAATCAATTGATAATCTAAGAAATAAAGTTCTAAAGTGACTAAAATCTTCATTCTTCGATGCCATAAAATAAACCCAAGAGTATCTAGAATAATCATCAACAATCACAAGAACATACCATTTATCTACGAAGGATTGAACACGTGAAGGTCCTACGGTGTCAAGGTGCAAAAGTTGACCCGGTTCAGTTGTCATGATCATCGTGAGAGGAGTATGTGAACCGGTCATGTGGCGTGAGCAACCTGAATTCGCAATCCAAAAGTTCTCCTTCCTCAAGCGTGTAACCTACATAGAAGCACAATACGTCGTTGACTCAATACTGGGGTTAGTCAAAAGGCATTTAGGAATCCAATACTAAGTCACACGACATCCAGCGGAAATAACACGCGTAAGCTGAGACAAAACAGCAGGTTTATGAGCCAAAGTTTGAGGATTTTTGTACGCAACTACTGACTTATCCGATGTTACATGTGTGGAAAGAAACACAGTAAGTTTGGGAGCAAACTTTGCATGTTTTCGACTCATTACAGCAGGTTGCATGTTCCTATCATTCGGTTTAACATGTGAAGCAAATTTTGCATGAAAGTTATGAGATCTAGCAATCATTCTTTCTTTTTTCTGTTATTTAGCTAGTCTATAACAAAAATCTATGTCATGACCATTTCTACCACAGTAGGTACAATGAAATTTAACTTTGTGTTCATGTCTAGATGAGCAAACAACTTTTTTATTTGATACCGAATGAGACAACACTCCTGCAGATTTGAAAACCACTTATTTTTGTTTAGGAACTGTTTCAATCCAACCACTTCCTAATGTTCTTACAATTTTAGGTGGATGTGCCCTAGCATGAGCATGAGAATCAAAACCTAAGCAAGTTTTATCATTACAAGACTTGGAAGAATTCAACAACAAGTTTAGGTTCTTATTCCCATTACAAAACCGATCTAAAGTCCTATGCATGTCATCAAGTTTATTGGACAGATCAAGGCAGTTTTCACATGAATTTTTGCCTTTTAATTTGCAATTAGAAAATTTTTTAACTTCATGAGCACGTAAAGCATTGTTCAATATAGAAATTTCATTCATAGCATCTTGTAGTTTCTTATCAAGATCATCACAAGTAGAACAATGCAAATCAATTGTAGAACAGCTAGCATTTTTCATGTTGTCATCATTAAGTGCAACAAGCTCTCTATTCTTTTCAATTTCTAACTCAAGTTTATCAAGTGTGGAGTTGTGCGCACTTCTTAATGATGACAGTTGTTCATATATTAAATCACATGAGGGACATGCATCATCACTAGGAATCAAAGTTTTTAAACGATTGATTTCAGATTCTAGTGATTCAATTTTAGTAGCACTATCCCTAAGTTTTTTGTCTTTTTTCTTAACTATAATAGTGGCACGAGAGACAACATCACACATTTGTTCACAAGTAGGACATACCTCTTCATTGTCGTTGTTGTGTTCTACCTCCTCCATACTTGATCTTGACTTGCCCTCCATGGAGCACAAGTTTGCCAAATCATCTTCATTTTCATCACTTCCAATGTCCATGTCGCTTGAGCCAAGTTCCTGGAGTGTGGAGATAAAACTTTTTACCAGTTGGCGACCTGTAAAACCCTTCTTCTTCATCTTCTTATCATTTGTTGAGGAGTGCTTCGTCCTTGATTGCTTTTCATACTGGGAAGTAGGACCTTAAAGGTTAGGACAATCTATACGAAAGTGTCCTGTCTTACCACATACGAAGCATCGTTGAGGTCCGGAGCTTCCTCTCCTTCTAGTTCTCACATTTTGCAATGCTTTTGAGAACCTAGTAAAGAGAAGTGCTAGCTCCTCCTCTAGAAACTCCTCAATCTGTTCAAGGGTTAGAGAGGACAACAAAGCAAGTGTACCACAAGATGAAGATTGACCGGAGCTAGGCATGTCACGTCGTGAAACAAAAGCAATAGACTTGTTGGGGTTCTTACATGATATTATGTCAATTTTATGAGTTTTTAACTTGGAATATAGCACATCTAAAGTAAGTGTACTCATGAAAGTAGATTCACGAATGGATGTAACTTTCATCTCCCAAATTGACATGCATAATGCACTTAACAATTGCCTAGCATTTTTAGCATCTAAAAAATTAACATTGACGCTACGCAAGTTGCTGAGAATTTTATTAAAGCGAGCAAAGAGATCATCAATTGACTCAGCGGGTTGCACCTCGAAGCGCATGCATTCTTTAATGAAGATGTCTTGCCTTACCTCCTTGATCGTGTTGGATCCTTCGTGGTAGTCACAAAGTGCTTTCCACACATCGTATGCAGATCGGAGGTGTGCAACACGGCCAAAGTCGCTTTGAGTTAATACTTGTATGATCAAGTTCCGAGCCTTGTTGTTGTTGTCGACATCTCTTAGATTTGTAGCTGTAACTTGATGATTTGACAGCACTTCGTAAGGCTTGTATACCTTCTCCCATGTTGCGAAGTCTTGAGCCTGGATGAAGGCTTCCATACGTGCCTTCCAAACCCTGGATGAAGGCTTCCATACGTGCCTTCCAAACCTAAAAATCAATACCACTAAACACACAACATTTGGCGGAGTATTTCTCCATGATGATTAGTCAAAAACACGTACAAATCATAAAGATTAGAGCACCGTGGCTCTGATACCAATTGTAGGATCGAAGAGCACGTGTAAAGCTACTATAGGGGGTGAATGGTAGATTTCAAAATCTTACGCAGCGGAAACAATTAAAACCCAACCCCTTCGACAGAAAAACGATATGTTAAAGAAATCATGTGTGAGACTAATATAAACTGTTTCACCATAAAAAAAGTGATAGATATCATAGAGGATCAAGTAACGAAGACAACATAACAAAAAAACTCTCACATCCGTCGAGAGAAACTCATGTTACGATCAAAAGATCGAACAAAGGTCAATCTGCCCTACCCAAGAAAAAAAATCTGTAATACTGCAAAGAAACTCATGTAGATAAAAAACCACAAATCCAATGACTGTGAAATTTCAACAGATGATAGATAATCAAGTTTTGATGACAACCCAAAAGGAATCACTTCAATTGGGTCTGTAAAACACGAGTTATGATAAAAGTACCGAAGAAAGGTAGTGATGTGCAGAAAACTCAATGAGAAAAACTTGTTCTGGAACAAGTCAGACGAACAAGGCACAAAAGTTCCTTTCAACTACGTATTTTATTCAATAGAACACAATAGGAACAGCCCAAAGTCGTCTCCCACGAGCTCTGGCCTCCCTTTCTTATATAACCAGCCCTTAGGCCAACCCAATCTCAACTAGGACTCTAATCCTACTCAAATCACGAATCGAAAAATTCCATAACTGCTTAGGACTCTTCTATACGCAGGTACAAGCAATCTTAAGACTTCCAAACACCTTAGGAACGTATCCCACATTCCTAAAACAACTCAAATACGTGACCCACACGATATCCTATCATAACCAACTCAAAGCTTTCAATATTTGAGTCAAACACAACTCAGCCGCAGCCTGAGTCCATAACCTAGTCGGTTGGACCTTTCCGACCAATTCTTTACGTCCACATATCTTTATCACGCCTCAGAACCATGTAGCCACGTCCATGCACTCCTTGCATACGTGCAAACATCTTCCAACAATGTCCACGATACCTTCATATGCATTGTTCTTGATTCACAAATGTTGCGCAACCTCCCGATCAACTCAACCACAATTCCTCCCGAACTTGGTTGTTGAACCTCATCTTCTCCCCAAGACTAGTTCAATGGATCCCGTCACCAGCCATGTCTTGAACTCAAGCAACACTTGCACATGAATAAACAACCAATACTTTCGAGCACAAGTCCTTGACTTGACTCATGTTAGTTCTGAAACTACAACATATTACGTGAGTACCTCACATAAGCCTGTTGCAAAACCACAGTAAAATGATATCAGCCATATCAACCAAAACACACCAAAAACATAGCAAATGAATACTAACAATATTTCCAACAATGTAAAGCTAGTTTGAAACATTTCATAGTAAAAGCAGGACCACTGCGATCAAGCTCTGAACCTTGCCAAAGCTAACTGGAGCTTGATCCAGAGCATACCAAAGCTAGCCGGACCTAGCGCCGGAGCTAACCAAAGCTAGTCAGAACTAGATAAAGAAGTCAGACCTTACGTCGGCTATGCCAGAGCTAACCAAAACAAGACGTACCTATTGTCAGACCTAGATGATAAAAGTGTTATCATAGTATTCAAAATCTTTATCGCCACAGCCAATGTATTCAGCACACATAGGTCTCTGTCAGTACCCTGCGTATCGTATACCCCTTGGTACTGCAAAAAGACCAAAGGAACATCACCTATCTGAGTTGAAGACCTACAAAGGCCCCACGTGTCATATGGGACCGAACCTGCCTCCCTTCTATGGTTAGCCCCGGTGCTGCCACGTGTATACTGCAACTGGAGCTACATCTTGCACATGGGAAAGCTCCGGGCTAAACACCTGCGCGGCACCCCCGGACCTAACCCCCGACAGAGGGAAGCTCCGGTACTGACATGTTTACAACTGCAACGGACCTACCCGTCCCAGACGGTAAGCTCCGTAGCTGCCACGTGTCCAACCGCAGGACCTTCAACTTCAACGAGCAGACAGGAGGACCCCCAACGGCTCGAACATTCAAGTGGCAATCAAAGACTTCAATACTCGATTATGTTTCATTAATACCATATTAATGACACACAATCGGAGGGCCCTTCATACTAGTAATGGCACTATCGAGGCCCGTTACCACACTATTAAGGGCAATTAACCTCATTAATTGTGTATTAAGCATCAGTAACCTCCAGGGCCACATGTCGGGCCAGGCTAGTGATGTAACAACCAATCCTTGTACTATAAAAGGACTGGTCGAGCAATACACAGGGGACTCTCTAGACTCTTGGACACTCTTAGACATAGCTCTGACACACGTTCACAAGTGCTCAGACACTGAATACAACAACCACACACCCCGTGGAGTAGGATATTATGCTTAGGCGGCCTGAACCATGTAAATCCTTATGTCAATTTGCCATCGTGTTCTGAATCTCTGCGCGCCCATTACCGAACTACAAACTCCATGGGCTACTAACGGTAGTACCAGGAGAATTGCCGGAACCAGACTCCGACAGTTGGTGCGCCTGGTAGGGGCGCCTGAGATTCAAGGATGGTGAACTCTGCTGCTGGATTGTCCAACGACAACCCTGCTGTGCAATCTGCTGGAGGCAATCCCTCCAACATGCAGCAGCCAGCAGGTGCTATGGCTCCTGCAGGAGTCATGCCACCGCCGCCATCATCTGGACCGACAAATCAAGCTGGACAGCGAGATGGGGTGTCTGCATTGGTCACGGCATCAGCGAACAACAATCCTTACCATGTGCTCCATGCTGCGCGTGCTCTCCTCCAACGTCCACCGCCTCCAGAAGCATCCCAGGGTGGAATGGAGCAGTGGAGGGCTGATGTGGAACACATGGTTGCAGCAGCAGCCGATCGCATCAGCCACCAAGGTCCTCCCCTTTGGGGCGGGCTCCATCGCAGCATCGGATCATGTCGGGCAGACTTGGTCCTCACGGTTCCCAACACAGGAGGTCTGCTGCATCACAACAAGCGACGTCGCTGCCTTCCGGGGCGTGATGCAATCATACGGTAACCAGGATTTCAACTCTCGGCCTCCGGGCGTAGCTTGATCCCCTTTACGGCCAAGAAGACGGCCGCGCCCACATCGAGCGTGCTCGCGAGAGGCGAGAGGCTCGGGACAGTCCTACTCCCGAGGGAGTAGGATGAGGCTGTTCAGCCCTGGCCATGCACCTACGCATGGTCAGATGGCCACAAAAGTTCCGGCCTCACCTGCCAGAGAAATTCGACGGGACTGTCAATCCCGCTGAGTTTCTCCAAATTTACTCCACCGCAATCCTTGCAGCTGGAGGCAATGAGGCCATAATGGACAATTATTTCCCAGTGTCTTTGACTGCGACCACCAGTTCCTG
Organism: Tuctoria greenei; assembly: GCA_036927565.1. Classification (NCBI taxonomy): domain Eukaryota; kingdom Viridiplantae; phylum Streptophyta; class Magnoliopsida; order Poales; family Poaceae; genus Tuctoria; species Tuctoria greenei. Next base: position 183,765,131 of record JAYESD010000003.1, on the reverse strand, counting down.
ATTCATGCGCCTCCCGCCCTGCTCCATCAACAGTTGGGCGGAACTGTGCCAACAGTTCACCGCCAACTTCGAGAGTTCATACACTCGACCAGGCATCGAACTGGACCTTTTTGCTATCAAGCAGAAGGGGGGAGAGCCCTTGCGATCCGTCATCTAGAGGTTCTCCCAGGTACGAAACACTATTCTTTCTATCTCAAGCGCCTCTATTATTGTGGCATTTAGACAGGGCGTACGAGACAAGAAGATGTAGGAGAAACTGGCGACCAAGGAGGTCACCAGCGTCACAGAACTCTTCAGCTTGGCAGACAAGTGCGCCAAAGCAGCAGAGGGCCGTGAAATGCACTCCCAACCACCTCCGGAGGACAACAAAAAGTCCTCCAAGAGTGAAGCCACTACCTCCGGGAGTGGCAAGAAGAAGAAAAAGTCCAACGGCAAGAAAAAGCCGTCTGCCGGCATGCCTACTGCTGCAGCTATCGCAGCTCCGGGTGGCCGGGGGCCATGCCCCAAAAAACGACCTCGGCCATCGTCTGAAGACAGAGGCAGCTCCAAGATGTGGTGTCCTATACACAAGACGAACAGCCACAACTTGGAAGGCTGCCGAGTGGTCCAGAACCTTGCTAAGCGCTACAACAAGCGCCGAGAAGAAGTTCCTTTCCGTCAAAGGGAAGGAAAACAGAAAGTCGACGAAGCTCCAGCTGAAGAGGAGTTAGTCTTTCAGGACCCAAAAAGGTGCTGAAGGCTTTTTACACCTCCATCGATGATGACTCCGATGTCTCTGACAACGAACGTCGGAAAACCATGAACACCATCTTTGGTGGTTCGTGGGACATCACCTCCTGCTGTGTCCTCAAGACAATGCGGCGGGACATGTCCTCAGTAGCTCCCATCGCCAGGGCGGAGCCGCACCGGAAGTAGATGGACACTACCATCACTTTCGACGCTTCAGACTGCCCTCGGAACATGATTGGAGCTAGCCAACTTCCACTGATGGTATCTCCTACCATCAACAACATCCACTCCACCATGTAATGGTGGACGAAGATTCGGGGCTGAACCTCATAAGTTTCGAAGCTTTCGTCAAGCTTCAGCTCCGACCTTCGGATCTTCGCCCCTCCCGACCTTTCTCCGGACTAGGTCCGGGAGCCATAACCCCACTCGGTGCCATAACTCTCCCGGTGACCTTCGGGACCCGGGAGAATTACCGCACTGAGAAGTTGGTCTTCGACGTGGCGCAGATCAACTTACCCTTCAACGCCATCTTGGGAAGGCCAGTCTTGTACAAGTTCATGGATGCTGCTCATTATGGCTACTTGATGTTGAAGATGCCAACACCAGCCGGTGTTCTCCAGATCCGTGGAGATCGCACCGCCGGAGTGACTGCTCTAGAAGAACCCCCTGAGCATTCGTCATAGAGGCTCAACCTCCGCACCTCGTGTGCAACCAAGCGGTGACACCGACATTCCCGTCAAAGTCGTCCAAATCGATTTCAACACTGCTCAGACCACCCGTATATCGGGAGGTCTGAATAACAAATAGGAATCCGTGCTTGTCACTTTCCTCTGGGCTAATGTTGACGTTTTTGCCTGGCAACCATCACAAATGCCTAGGATCCCTAGGGAAGTGACAGAGCACAATCTGAAGATCTATCCCGACGCTCGGCCTGTACATCTGATGCCTCGGAAGCAATCAGTAGAGCGATAAAACTTCATACGTCATGAAGTGAAGAAGTTGCATGAAGCTGGATTCATCTGAGAAGTCTTCCACCCAAAATGGCTGGCAAACCCAGTCATTGAACCCAAGGCTGGCGGGAAGCTTCGAATGTGAATCGACTACACTACACTGAATAAGGCATGTCCAAAAGATCCATTCCCACTACCTAGAATAGATCAGATAGTGGATTCCACCTCCGGGTGTGAATTACTGTGTTTCCTAGATGCATATTCTGGGTATTATCAAATCAAAATGTCTAGGGAAGATGAAGAGCATACTTCCTTCATCACAGTAGATGGATTATATTGTTATACTGCCACGCCATTCGATCTCAAAAACGTTGCTTCAACATTTGTACGAGCTATGTACAAAACTTTTGGAGATCTTATTAGAGATGTAGTGGAAGTGTATGTCGATGACATCGTCATCAAAATCAAGAACAAGGAGTCATTCCTTGACACCTTGCAAGTTGTCTTCGACAAGTTGCGAGTCACGCGCACGAAGCTGAACCTTGACAAGTGTGTCTTTGGGGTTAGCTCCGGAAAGCTTCTTGGATTCCTGGTGAACCACCAAGGAATAGAAGAAAATCCGGCGAAGATAAAAGCTATTGAAGACATGCGGAACGAGCGCTACCCTTCTTCAAGACTGGCGGAACGAGCACTACCCTTCTTCAAGGACGTCCAGAAGTTGACTGGATGTCTAGCTGCCCTCAGTCGATTCATATCAAGACTGGCGGAACGAGCGCTACCCTTCTTCAAGTTATTGAGGAAGTCCGGACAATTTCAATGGTCTAAAGAAGCAGAAAAGGCTTTCTAGGAGCTGAAGCAGCTCCTCACGACTCTACCAACCTTGGTAGCTCCAAATCCTGATGAGCCACTTCTGCTTTACATTTCAGCAACTGACGAAGTTGTCAGCATGGTCCTGGTTGCAGAAAGACCAGAACCACCTCCAGTTCAGGAGTCCAGACCCCTCTGGGAGGGTCCGGAGCTACCTGAAGATGAGTCTGGTTCCTAGCTCCCAGACCCTGATCCTCAAGGCAAGACGCCGGAGAATCCATCTCCTTCAAATGAAGGAGTCACTACTACTGGACAAGAAGATTTGGACCCTTCCGGGAAGGTCCGGGTCATATCAGAAGAAGCTCCGAGTTCCTCCAGCCAGAACTCGGAGGTCCCCGAAGAAGGTCCGGACCCCTTCGGGAGGGTCTGGATTGATGAGGAGGAAGCTACCGGCCCCTTCAGGAGGGTTCGGACAGTCCAACGCCCAGTGTACTTCATCAGTGAAGTACTCCATGACACAAAGAATCGGTACCTGGAGGTGCATAAGCTGCTTTACGCAGTTCTTATTGCATCTAGGAAGCTCCAACACTACTACCAAGCTCACAAGATTTCAGTGGTAACTTCTTACCCACTGCGTGCAATCTTGCATAATCCCAACTCTACTGGGAACATTGCAAAGTGGGCAGCGGAACTGGCCAAGTTTGACTTTGAATTCGTCCCAAGACAAGCGATCAAGAGTCAAGCACTGGTGGACTTTGTGGCGGAATGGACCCCCTCTCCATCAAATCTTGGGGGCCCCAGTGAGCAGAAGCTGGAACCTAAATTTCCGGTCTTCACCGAGCCTCAATGGACTCTCTACTTCGATGGCTCGGTGCAAAAGCAGGGGGTTGGAGCTGGAGTCCTTCTCCTCGCTCCGACCGAGGAGAAGGTCAAATACATGGTTCACCTTGACTTCAGGGTGACCAACAATATGGCGGAGTATGAAGCACTAATCTATGGGCTCAAGGTGGCACTATCATATAGTGTCAAGCAGCTGTTGGTAAAGGGTGATTCGCAGCTCGTCATAAAGCAAGTCAAAGGTGAATGCTGCTGCAACAACCCTCAACTAGCTGCATATGTACTTGAAGTCTAGAAGCTTTAGAAAGACTTCGACGTTCTGGATCTTTGCCATGTCCAGCGTCTCAACAACGCTGAAGCCGACAAACTCTCGACGAAAGCTTCAACTGGAGCTCCGGCTCTCGACGGAACCTTCATTCGGAGATTGTCAAGACCTACAGCTCAGCCTGACGAACTGAGCGAATGGGGCGAGACCAGCACCTCAAAGCTGGCGGTCCCGATGGCCCTCATGGCGTCCATCAAGGGTCGTAGGTGATGCAAGAAGCTCCGAGCAACCCAACACGCAAGACTCAAATCCTCAAGTTTGTTCTAATGCATGGATCTCAGAGATCCAAAGCTACTTGAAAGACAATTTCCTTCTTGAATATAATGTATTTGATGACCGGATAGTCAGATTGGCTAAAAGATACACACTAGTAGAAGGGGATCTCTACCGGCGTGGTGCCAACGGCGTCCTAATGCGGTGCATTACGAGGGAAGAAGGTTGTGAGCTCCTCATAGAAATCCATAGAGGTGGGTGTTGAAACCATGCGTCTTCCCGCATGCTAGTCGATAAAGCCTTCCGGCATGGTTTCTACTCGCCTACAGCGCTCCAAGATGCAACTGAGCTAGTGAAGAAATGTGAAACATGCCACTTCCATGAAAAGCAAATTCACACACCAACTCAGCCTCTACAAATGACACCTCCTACATGGCCTTTCGCTGTGTGGGGGATGGATATCATGGGACCATTCCCAAGAGCTGTTGGAGGTTACAAGTTCTTGTACGTTGCCATTGACAAGTTCACCAAATGGTCGGAAGCAAACTCCAGTTGTGACAATAAACAAGCAATCAGCTATCAACTTCTTGCGGTCCATCATATACAGATTTGTAGTCCCAAACAAGATCATAACTGATAACGGGACCCAATTAACAAGCTCTGCATTCCAAGGATATTGCGAAGACCTCGGCATTCAGGTCAGCTACGCCTCTGTAGCTCACCCGACAAGTAATGGCCAAGCTGAGAGAGCAAATGCAAAAATCCTAAAAGGACTCAAGACGCGCAGATATGACCGTCTGAAAAAACATGGAGCCAACTGGATTGAAGGTCTTCTGCCCAAACCGTGGGCGAACAGGATGACTCCAAATCGGTCAACTGGAGAGACACCCTTCTCCCTGGTGTACAGAGCTGAAGCAGTACTTCCTCCAGAAGTCACCTTGGGGTCACCACAGGTCCAAACCTACGACGATGCCACGCAGGACCAGCTCCGGCGTGAAGACCTTGACCTCCTTGAAGAAGCAAGGTGCCAAGCAGCTGTTCGGAATGCCTGATACCGCCAAGCTCTTCGGCGCTATCACCAACGGCATGTTCACAGCCGACAGCTCAAGGAAGGAGATCTAGTGCTACGGAGAATACGAACTCGAGAAAGGTTAAAAAACTATCCCCCAGCTGGGAAGGACCCTTCCGAGTGATCAAAGTATCACGTTCCGGATGCGTTCGCTTGGAAACCAAGGATGGGACACCGCTCCCTAATCCTTGGAACATTGAGCACCTCTGTAAGTTCTACGCTTAATATCACGGAGGTCAGTCTGTAGTTACATGTGATGTATGTTATAGAGTCATTGTTCAAAGTCGGGTAGCTCCTTCGGGAGAACAGCCGGACCTTCCCCGGAAGGTCCGCAAAGTTCAGGCAACACTTGTCACAGTCTCAGAAGTAAAAGTGTAGCTAGCTACCTTGGGACAAACGAGAAATGAAACACACTTTGCCTGGTTCCGTACCCTAAGAGTGTACTTGTTTCCCCTGTACCCTGTACCTATAATGAAAGACATCATTGTGAATACAGACTCTACGTGCATTTATTTTGTACAGGCTCAATATTTTTTCTCTTTCTTGTCCATAACAAAGTTGTGCAATTCTTAAGAAACTTTAGCTCGACCAATTAAAGTATAATTCAAGTTGCATTGTCAATTCTTCCGGGTTTAAACATTGTTAATGGTCTACTCGTCTGAATGCCGCCAAGCCAATCTAGGTCCAGAGTGTGCTATCGACATAGCCTGGTCATGCACCCTAAGTATGCCACTCTACCTACACCCCAGCAGGCCGAAGTAAGGGGAGTCTAGAAACGATCGGACCTGGAGAAAACAAGACAGTGCACTTGATTGTTTTTAGAATGGCGTTCGACCTAAAAATTTCTTTCGAGAATAGTAAGCCGCAAACAAACTATAGATAGGAAATGGATTTTACTATTTTCTTGACTTCAGTGTGCAGGAAAAATAAAGATCTCATGATGATGGTGGAAGAAACCGGAGCTATCAAAGCTTTGACACCCCCTAAGGTGGTCTACTGTCGATGTTTCAAACATTGATAATAGACATCGTCGGAGCTACAAAGTTCTGGCAAATCCAGGGGGCCAGCCGTAAACGTGAAGAAAAGATGGTGGGAAGACTCCCTACTGGGGTCTGCTGTCGATGCACCACGTGTTGACAGTGGTCACTGCCGGAGCTACCAAGCTCCGACAAACCTAGAGTACTAACCGTAAATGCTCTACGCGTTGACAAGGGTCACTACTGGAGCTACTAAGCTCCGACAACCTCTGGGGGCCCCTACTATCGGTGACTTCGTACCTACAAACTACATGTTCGAAGCGTGCAAGTCTTTAACAAAATGCTACATCCTCTTGGTACATGTCCACAATCAAATTGTGTACATCTACCAGGGGGCCAAGTGGGGCAAAGGTGTTGAAGACAAAAATTGAAATTCATAAAAAAAAAATTTCATTCATCTGGAGATAAGAGATTACAAAATTGGAGAAAAAGAAGAGAGGATACAAGCGGGAGCTACAAAAAGAGAGTCCTAGACCCTATGGAAGAACATGGCGACCTTCCGGGCAACCTCCGACACGCTGGATTTGGTGGCTTCTCCCTCTCCGTCGATGGGGCCTTCATGCACCGAATCCAGTGGGAAGTTAGGGTCCCGACCTGTGTAGCACGTCAGCATGAACTCTGCGACGTTCTTCGCCAAGGATTGTCCCTCGTTTTTCAGCTGGTCCGCAATGACATCGCCCATCTTGGTGAGCTTTTTGCCCAGTGAGCTCAATGCTTGCAACGCCTGGTCCAGCTCCAGCTCCGGATCATCCGGACGCACGGGACTAAAACCCATCAGCGTCAACGCGTCGTTGGCTTTGCCCAAGAAGTCCCAAACTTGTTGGGACTCTGCAGTCCTCGAGCCTCGCATCTCTTCAAGAGATCTTCTGGTCGTCGCAAGCTCCGAATTCTCCCGGGCAAGGCGCTCAACCTCTTCGGCGTTTTGCTGAATCTTTTCAGCAACCTACCTTTCGAGTTTAGTGAGCTCCTCCTCCCGAAGGTGGATCTTGTTCCGGCGGTCGACCAGGTCCTTCTCCCAGCCCTGCACTTTCTTCTCCCCGGCAGCAATTTCATCCTCCCTCTTGTGGAGGTCATGTCCCCGCTGCTAGACCTTCTTCTCCTCCTTCTTGTAGCGCTCCTCCAGCTTCTTGGTGCGCTCCGCGAGACTCTTGTCACCCAGAGTCAGCCTCTGAGTGAGCTCCTCCTCCCTCTTCATGAGGTCATCCCGCAGCTCCAGGAGTTTTTGCTCTTCATCCTTGAGCTTTTTCTCCTGCTCCTCAAGAGCCTCCCGACGCTTGACGAGGCTGTCGTGGATGGTGCTGAGCCTCTCTTCACGATCATTTGCTGGATTATTAGTAGCTACGACCTGTTCATGGATGGCCCAAGACTGGTTGTTGAGGGATCGCACCATGCTTTCCCTCTCGTCCAGCAGCTGGCCCCAGTACTCCATCCGGGCTTTCTCCTTCTTTACCCACTCCCTGCCGTCAGCCAGCCTAGTTTGCGCCAGCTTGGTCTCGAATTGGAGCCGGTTGCGCCACCTCCTAAGGGTTTGGCGCTCCTCCTCGAGGGCCTTGTTGTCGTGGAAGAAGCCCAACTGCACTTGACGAAGGCTGGAGCAGGCGTTGTCGATAGACAACAAAAGAGGGATCGGCTCCAGATCTGCCGAGGTCCTCTCCGCTGGTTCCAGCGGGTTCTCCATTACAAAAATTGGATCCCACTCTACAAGAGCGGTCCCCTGAGCTTCCACGGTGCTAGGGCCGCACTCCAGGATAACCTCAACCGCCGCCGAGGAAGATGCTGCAGCAGAAGTTCCTACCTCCGGAGTCGGCTCCGAAGGTCCTGCCGCCTGGTCATCAGCAACTGGTCCCTTAGGCGGGGGACCGACAGCCTCCTCTTGGCACCCTGGCTCAGCCGCAGGCATCTCCGGGACCACCACCTCCGGGGCAGGCGTTGAAGATTCGGCCGGAGCCGAAGCTACTTCCAGCTTCGACGCTGGCGCCTCCTCCACCGCCGGCTCAGGCGCTGGCGCTTTGACCATTGCAGGATGATTTTTACATATTTTGAATTTACTCTTCAACAATTAGCAATTTATTATTATTCCTTATTTAAGCTACATGCCATATTTTCCCACACTTGCTGAGTACAACATGTGCTCACCCTTGCAATTCCCCCACCAATAGTTTTAGGTTATGTTTGGGAGTACCATGAGGATAATGCGGAGTACTAGGTTGTGTGCTACCATGGACTTGCCTGTGGTGTGGAGCCATGTTGCCTTGCTATGCTAAGCTTTTTCCGCTGCAATAATAATATTTTGAGCTTTGTAATTCAAGAATCATTGAATAATTGTATTAAAGGATATATTTGTTAGTTATGATGTGGTAATTTTGTGTGTATCGCTTGTGAAGCACTCGTGTATGTGTGATGAACATCCTGGGCACACATATTTGTTCAATTGGTTCATTTTCGGAACCGGGTGTCACACAATACCTTCATATGCATTGTTTTTGACCCAAACATATTACGTGACCTCATGATCAACTCAAGCACAATTCCTCGCGAACATGGTTGTTGAACCTCATCTTCCCCCTAAGACTAGTTCAATGGATCACCATCACCAGCCATATCTTGACCTCAAGCAACACCTGCACATGAATAAACAAGCAACTTTTCCCGAGCACAAGTCCGCGACTTGAATTAAATTAGTTGGATAACCACAACACCTTATGTGATCACCTAACATAAGCATTTTGCAAACATAAAAAGATATAGTCCACCATGATCAGCCAAAACACATCAAAAACTTAGTAAAAGAATACTAAGCAAACCTTCCCATAAGTTTAAAGTAAGTTTGAAACATTGCAACTTAAAAACATGTAAGACCCTCATTTTCATCCATCATGCAGTGCATACATTCTTATACATGTTTCACATTAAGCAACACAAAAAGAATAAGTTTAAAATAAATTATAATTATGCAAGCAAATAAAAACCTATTGTTGTGTGAACTTGTCCGGATTTGTATCCCGGACTATTCCGTCTAACTCTTTGTTGTTCTCCCTGGGTAGGGCGGACTTGTCCGGTTTGGACCCCGGACTAGGTCGGTTTTGCTCTCTGTTGTCTTTGCGGACTTCTTTGTTAATGCTATGGACTAATCCCAAATGTTTCAGATGTTTTCCTAACTCATACCCCGGACTTATCTGGCCTAGCACCGGACTTGTCCGTTCAACTTTCTGTAACTTCGAAATAACTCCGAACGGACTTGTCTGGCTTGACATCGAACTTATCCGTTCAACTTTCTGACTTCCAATGGACAAGTTCGGCCCATAGCGGACTTGTCCGATGTGCCCGACTCGGATTTAGTTTTTCCTCGACGATATGTTATTGGGTATTTTCCTTAATTGGGCCCAGGAACGTCGTGTCTAGCCCCTATGGAGCCCATTTGGGACCCCACCCCGGCCTCCACCACCTAAAACTCGAAATTCATCAAACCCTACCACCTCAACCACTATATAAACACCACACCACTCCCAACCTTTAGTCTCTTTGTCAAGTTGAGACAAAAACCCAAACCCTAGTTCATGTGCCGCCATCAAGAGAAGATCCAGCAGCAAGGAGAAGGAGGATCAAGCAAGCGCGATCTTCGTCAACTTCTCAGAATCAACATTCTTCATCGCCAATTCTCCATTAACTCTTCATCACTAAACCCTAATCGTCAAGATTCATGTTTCACACCAAATTCTCCATCCTTGGATCTCTAAATTTCCCACGTGAGTTTCCTCAAATTTCTGTTGTCCAGTAAACCCTAGTTGTGGTTTTTTGGAGAGGGCGGACTAGTATGGCCCCCTGAACAAACTAGTCCGGTCTTGCTGTCTATTTTGTGCTGAATTAATTCCATCTTGACTCAAATCAATTTGAAATTTGTACAAACTTGTTAAAAACCATTGTAACTAGTTAGTAAACATTAATAGCTACTCATTAGCAAGTTTTACATCACAATTGCATGAATCATGCATTTCATGGCATATTGAGTAATATATGAGCTTTTATTGATTCTAAAGTTTGTTTTGTATGGTTGTTGTGCGGAATAGAAGGTATTGCTCTAGAGGGTGCTGTCAAGGACCTCCAGCATCAGAACTTTGAAGCTTTTGATCCTAACCAATCTCAAGAGCAAGGAAAGTGTCCTTGATAATTTTGATCTTGTTTTTTAATGTTTTATGTACAAAACTGCATGCTTGTGTCAAATTGATGGGAAAACCCAAGATAGGTGTTTACTAGTCTTGTTTGACCATCCTTGTCGCTTGGAATATATTGTAGAGAGTCGGGTAGGGTATTTTATCTTTTTGCTTCGCTCTAATTAAATGGGATGGGGAAATAACCAAATGGCTTATTTATGAACTAGTAAACTTATGGATGATGAGAATTGATGAACATGGATAATTGGTAACATGGGACTTGGGAGATCTAGGCAAGCATGGTTTGTGGACAGGGTTGGATTATGGTGGTTTGCTTGCTTTGGATCTAAGGACCGGTTCATGCGAGAATAAGCCAGGAACACAGTGCCACCACCAGGCCAAGTATGGGTGCGGCATAGCAAATTAATTAGGTGTATTGCCAGCATTGTTCGGATCATTTGGGGGAGAGGGCAATGGGAGTCAGTTGAATTTGCAATAGTGGCGGGATTGCCCTGGGATCCTCGGCACAAGAGGGGGCCCTTGGTTCGATGTGGTCAGTCGGTGGCATCACCACCGATGAAACCTCAGTGGGTCTGAATATGATGGTAATCCCTTTGTAAAGGCTATTTTGTGATCTCTTGGCCATACACCTAAGGAAGTGTAATTGGCATAAGGGAGGTTTCTTTAGTCGCCGACGGGTGACGAAATCACGAACTTGTGGGTAAAGCGGTACAACCTCTGCAGAGTGTTAAAAACTATCATGATAGTCGTGCTCCCGGTTATGAGCACCTAGACAACTTCCATGATTAGAGTGAAACTCGGTAATTGGGATGGTTATGGTTTTGTTTTCGTTATGATTATGGATTGCATGGTGATAATTGGACATTGTTAATGATGATGTTAAGAACATGGAATTTGGATGGATAATGAATGTTGGATATGTGTTATGATAATTATTTGGGATATAATGGAATCAATTCACATAGACATTTTAGGATGCTTTTACATGTTTTAAATGTACTTTTTAGCAAATAGTCCATATTTATTATCAATTCCTTGTTTAAGCTACATGTCATTATTTTCCAACACTTGCTAAGTACGACACGTTCTCACCCTTGCAATTCCCCCACCAACAGTTTCCGGCGATGTTTGGGAGTATCCTGAGGATAAGGCGGAGTACTAGGTTGTGTGCTGTCATCGACTTGTCTATGGATTGCTTGGAGCCGTGCTATATCCCTTTGCTTTGTTTGCTTAGTTGCTTAGATTAATGACTAGATTATTTCTGCTGCATTAGTTAAGAACTATTAATAATGATCATTAGAGTTTGTAATTCAAAGATTATTTGAATATTGTAATAACAATACCTTCTTAATTAATTTGTGATGTGGAAATTTTCTGTATATCATTTGTGATGCACTTGTGTATGTGTGATCAACGTTCTGGGCACACATATGTGTTCACATGGTTCGTTTCCGGAACCAGGTATCACAAATTGGTATCAGAGCCACAGGTTGACCGTAGGATGTAGCCTAGATAGAATGGACATTTTAGAGCACATAGGAACACTCAAGATGCATTGTGGGTTGTTGGTGTGTTAAATGTTATGTAATGGTTGCTTGTGTGTTTGTGTGCTTAGTTGAGGATTGTGTGATGCTTTGGCGTTTGCCACATCCATATAGGCTAGTATAGATAGTTGCTAAGTTTCATATCCCTTGATGCATATAGTTGGGGGATGTTTGCTAAATTCTTCTATCTCTTGCTCTTTCCTCAGATGCCAAGGACTCGCAACCAAAGGGATGCCAATGAGAATGAGGAGAACAACGGAGCACCTGAGAACAACAACAATGGACCTGGACTTGAGGCTGTCAACCTTCAACAGTTGTTGGCTATGTAGGATCAGCTTATACACACGGTGATACAAACTTTGGGACAACTGCAGGCCAATAATCAAAATTAGCCCCATATGCCTCTGCCACCACCCCCACCACCTCATAACAGGTTGGGAGAGTTTCTGAGGACTAGGCCACCCACCTTTGCTCAAGTCAATGATCCTATAGAAGCTGATGATTGGCTGAAATCCGTGGAGAAGAAGATTGCTATCGTCCAGTGCAATGATAGGGAGAAGGTCCTTTTTGCTTCCCATCGGCTAGTTAGAGCAGCTGCGGATTGGTGGGACTCGATATGTAATGCCCATGCTAATCAGGAGAGGATCACTTGGGCTAAATTCAAGGAGAGCTTCCATTCTCATTTTGTGTCTGAAGGTGTTATAATCTTGAAGAGGCGAGACTTTGAGAACCTAAGGCAAGGAAGGTCGAGTGTGAGGGAGTATCTCAATAAATTCAATCAACTCTCAAGGTACGCTCCAGAGGATGTCAGCCAGGACAGCCGCAAGCAATATTTGTTTATGAAGGGCCTAAACAATGAGATTCAAGTACAATTGCTCAATTGTAACTATGCAAATTTCCAGAAGCTTTTGGACAAAGCTATTGTGGTTGAGAACAAGGTTCGCGAGATGGAGCAATATAACAAGAAGAAGGTGCCATATCAAGGACAGCCCCAAGGAAGCAATGTTTGCCCCAGCTCTACACCACCAAATGCACCATACTACAACCCCTCTGCTCCTGCATATTGCGCTGCTATTCCATGGCGCCCAGCTCAGCCAATGCAACAATGCCCCGCTATGCAAGTGCCTCGCCCTCCAATGCCTCATGTGCCCCGTGCCAATTTTCCTCCTAATGCCCAAACAGAAGCTCGCCCTAACAATTCTGGTGCAACAAGTTCATGCTATACTTGTGGTAAGTTAGGACACTTTGCATCTCAATGTCCTAAGTGAAGCCTTGGTCAAGGGAACAATGCTCCAAGACAGAACCCAAGACCAAGTGGAGGAGCGCCACAAGGCAACCGTGGACCGCAAAATTTTGTTCGTGGCAAGGTGAACAATGTATCTACGGAGGAAGCCCAACAAGCAAATGTTGTGGTGACTGGTATGTTTCTCGCAAACTCCAACCCGATGACTATGTTATTTAATCATGGAGCATCACATTCATTCATTGTATAAAAGTATGTTGCCAAGTTTAGTTTGCCGATATCTCATATGGAGTATACCTTATTGTTTTGGATTCACAAGGACTGGACATAATACTTTGTATGGACTGGTTAAGGAAGCACAATGGGATAATTCAATGTGCCACAAAAATGGTGAAGTTGACAAATGAAGAAGGGGTCAACACAGAATTTAAAGCATCTCAACACACACCAAAGCAAGTGGAGCTGAATTAAATGAACGGTGAAGCATAGAGGAGATCCCAGTGGTGTGTGAATTTGTACATGTGTTCCAGGATGAGTTTCCACGTATGCCACCTGATTGTGATATTGAATTTGTTATCGATTTGATGCCTGAAACTGCACCTATAGCTAAGAGGCCAATTTATTCAGCATATAGATCTCACAAAGAGTGATCAAATGGGAGTCATGACCACCACTCATCATCCATCAACTACCATCCATAATAAGTGCACAAGATTTTCCTTAGTCATTGGTTTTTATTGCATGGTCTTCTCATATGGATCTTGTTTTTGACTTAGTAATATATGAATTGCATGTTTGTTACTCTTTATCCCCACCAAGATCCACAAAAAGATATATTTAGTTGTAGGGGCAAAAGTGGCAAAATTATGCCAAGGTGAGAATTCAAACACTTTGAGTGAATTGATAGAATTCAATTGAGAGGGAAAGACATTATCCTTTTGACATTCAAAATATATCAATTTTTGAAGTTATTTCAGCAGAAGGAAGTTCGAGTAAGATGCACTCAACCTTTCCACCTCTCAAACGCCCAAGATGATGTTGTAGCCACACCAAAAAAAAGGGTCCATGAACAAAGGTATGAATTAAAATACTCTGGATACTTTTCTCATATTAAAGAAATATTTTAACATTTAGTTCTTCCTACCTTCACTCGAGGATGAGCAAAGGACGAAGTGTGGGGGAGTTTGTTGACGGTCCTTAAATGCAAAATTTGACCGTCAACTCACCGCATAAAGATTATAAAATTGAGAACACAACATAGTGATAGGAGTTAATACTAACAAATTCCACAAGTGTTAGTATTTGGTTGCACGCAGGTGAATTAAGCCCCAAAATACTCAAGAATGCAGGGACCAATCAACAAAGTCACATCTCTATCAATTGGGCGATGCCACATGGAATCACATGGATCCATGGACCCTTTCCCGGGCGTACTCGAGGGAATCCAACGGCAATTTACGCGAGGGAAGACCATGGGCCCACCTACCAGTGACCTGGAGGAAGCACAACTCGATGGGCGCTAGGATCAGCTCGGCCGAAACAGGGGTTTGACCAACTCCTTCCTGGCACCAAACTCAGTCAGCCACCATGTGTTTGCCACGTGTCGACTCCCTGTAGTGCCCTGAAGCCGATGGAGACTGATTCGCATGCAAAAGATGGCGGGAACCACCTCTACTCCATGTATAGGTTGGGGGAGAAGCTTCACTTCTAAACACACCAAAAGTTTGAAAATAGTAGTCTACTCATAAGATTTGGAGCTGCCCATGTTGCCAGCCTAGTGGAAGGAGGCTTAGGCTTGTCAAGTCCCTCTTCCACACTTATGCCTCTATGGAAGTTCTGCCGGAATCGAGTAAGAAACTTTTGTGAGTTTAACAGATTTAATTCATTATAGGTTTAGGATCGAAGAGCACGTGGAAAGCTATCAGATGGGAGGGTGAATTGTAGATTAAAACATTTCAGCAGAAGCAACGAAAACACCTCTCGGCACAAAACCGATCTGTTGAAGAAACCACGTGTGCGACTAATCTAAAGGTGATCAATTGTAACTAAACAAGTATATATTATGTAGAATCAAGTCACAAATACATCACAACAAGAATAAAAAAAATCCGTTGAGAGAAACTCAAGTTACGATTAAAAGAAAGAACAAAGGTCAATCTGTCCTACCCGAGAAAAACAGTTCTGGTACACTGCAAAGAAACTCGTGTAGATCAGAAACCACAAATACAATGCCCGTGAAATTTTCACAGACAATAGAAAATCAAGTTCTGAAGACAACCCAATAAGAATCACGTCAATCGGATCTGTAAAACTCGAGTTATGATAAAACCACTGAAGAAAGGTAGTGCTGCGCAGAAACTTGACGAGAAAGACATGACGAAAATAAGTCGGACGAACAAGGCACAAAAGTTTCTTCAAACTACAAAGTTTACTGATCAAAACACAAGAGAAACAGCCCCAAAGTAGTCTCCATGAGCTCTGGCCTCCCTTGTCTATATAAGCCCTTAGGCCAACCCAAAACTAACGAGGACTCTAATTCTACTCAATTCACGAATCGAAACTTTCCATAACTTCTCAAGACTCACCTTAGGAACGTATCCCACATTACTAAAAGAACTCAAATTTGTGACCCACATGAAATCCTATCATAACCAACTCAAAACTTTCCATATTTGAGTCAAACACGTCTCAGGCGCAGCCTTAATCCATAACCTAGTTGGTTGGACCTTTCCGACCAATTCTTTATGTCAACATCTCTTCATCACGACTAAAAACCATGTAGCCACGTCCATGCACTCCTTGCACACGTGCAAACATCTTCCAACGATGTCCATGATACCTTCATATGCAATGTTCTTGATCCAAACATGCTGCGTGACCTCCCGATCAACTCAACCACAATTCCTCCCGAACTTAGTTGTTCAACCTCATATTGTTCCTAAGACTAGTTCAATGGATCCTCTCACTGGCCATGTCTTGAACTCAAGCAACACCTGCACATGAATAAACAACCAATACTTCTGAGGACAAGTCCATGACTTGACTCCCGTTAGTTCCAAAAACACAACACCTTACGTGAGCACCTCACATAAGCATGTTGCAAATCATAGCTGTCGGAGTCTGGTTTCAGCAATTCTCCTGGTACTACCATTGGCAACCCGCGGAGTTTTTAGTTCGATTAGGGTGTGCGAAGATTCAGAGAAAGATGGCGATTTGACATGAGGATTTACGTGGTTCGGGCCACCTGAGCGTAATACCCTACTCCATGGGTATAGTACAAGGACTGGCCGTTACATCATTAGCCTGGCCTGACATGTGGCCCTAGCGGTTACTGATGCTTAATACACTGTTAATGTACTTAATTCCCCTTAACAGCGTGGTAACGCGCCTTAATAGTGGCGTTACTGGTATTAAGGGTCAACCGATCGTGTGTCATTAAGATAGCATTAATGACGCATAATTAGGTCTTGATGTCTTTAATGTCCCTTGAAGGTCCTAGCCGTTGGAGGTCCATCAATCTGCCTGTTGAGGTTGAAGGTCCGGCGGTTGGATGCGTGGAGCTCCGGATCTTACCGTCTTTGACGAGTAGGTCTGGTGCTATTGTACACGTGTCGGTATCAGAGCTTCCCTCTGTCGGGGGTTAGGTCTGGGGGTGCCACACAGGTATCTAGTCGGAGCATTCCCATGTAGGGATTGTAGCTCCAGTTTTATGATACACGTGGCGGCACTGGGACTAACCATAGAAGGGAGGCAGGTCCGGTTCTGAGTGACACGTGGGGCCTTCGGAGGTCTTCAACTCAGATAAGTGGAGCTCCTTTGCACTTTTTGCAGTTCCAAGGGGTATCTGGTACGTAGGGTACCGACAGTGGCCCCCTGGGCCCACCTCTGGGAGAGACCTTTTGGGTTAAGTCATTCTGCCGGAGGTGGGTCCATCTTTTGATTTTTGAGCCATGTCTTCAAAGGTTTTTGGATGTGCCTTTGAGGTGGTGGTCCGCATTTAAACCATCGCCGCATGGCATCTTCAGGATGAGGAAGGTGAGATCTGCGTGCGCCGATCTCACGCAATTGAAGGTTGTCGGTTCCCAATACGAAAACTGTATCGGCTCCGCGCGCCCTGTCAGGCCGCCGCCCTCGGGTTTCCCATCTCTCATCATGAAAACTGCTCGCCTAGGGTAAGGACCTCGACTTGGTCGTCTGGGTGGCCCCGGGCCCCGTTGTCATTGGCAGGGTTATATTTTTGAACGGTATCCTTGGTCCTTTTGCAGTTTCCATCCAAGCGTTGCGGGGGCTTACTTAAGAAGGAAAGCGCACACGGTTTGGGGATTCTTTACGCCTTCATTTTAACTCGCGCTCGAATCCTCCAAACTTTCGCTTGCTTTTTCTCTCTCGCCCTGCCGTGCTGCGATGGAGTTGGGTCTCCGCAAGAGCTGTCTCACGACAGATGAGGATTTGAAGAAGGTCCGGACCTACATGGGGTGGTCTAGCGACTCCTTCAACCACCTGGTCCGCGCCAACGAGCTTCCCTTCAAGAAGAAGCACGACAGCGACATGGTGTACTTTTCTGCGTACGCCATGGTGGGACTGATCCCACCATTCTCAAAGTTCCTCTTGATGCTGTTAGACTTCTATGGTCTGTAGTTGTACCACCTTGGCCCCCACTCCATTCTTCTTGTGTCAACATTCATCCACTTCTGCGAGATGTGGGTGGGTATTCCCCCTGCGTCGAGCTTTTCCGTACGTTCTTCACCATCCACACCACCGACAAGAGTAATGAGGATTTGTGCTTCTACTATTTTGTGAAGCGCAAGAAATGCCCCTACAAGTACTTGAGGTCGTTCCCCTCCGGCAAGTGGGATGACTGGAAGAAGGATTGGATTGTCATCACGGAAGAGGAGCACGAGAAGCTGGAGCTGCCCGAACTCTTCCCAATGTCGACACTAATGCCTGGAGTGAAGTTTCGGTGCTGTCAGAGTCCTTCAACCCTGCTTTGACCAGGATCCGCCAATGTGCGGAAGGAGGGATGACCCCCCAGGCGGTCTTCTGCATCTTCCTGGTCAACAGGTGGGCTCCACTGAAGAAGAGGGAGAAGCTCAACTGGGCCCTCAACAGTGTGATGGACGATGACCGGATTGAAACCGGTCTGAAGTCCAAATTGGAAGGCGCTGCTTTCGAGCTTCATCTCAGGAAGTTCATGCATGGCATCGATGTTGAGGGTGACGACTTAACTCCGTCTGCGGCTTTCCTCCCTCTAAACATGAAGGCAGAGTTCAGCAGGGATCTCTGGTGGAAGATGCTGGTGCTTGATGACCTCGATGAAGTTGAGAGGCGTCCGACCACTAGGTTGGCGATCCTCGGAGCTTCCGAGGGTGGCCCTGCTTCCACCCCGAGATAGAGAGTTGAAGTCATTGGCAAGGGAAAAGAGTTGGTCGAGCCCTCCGACCGAAAGAGGAAGTTGAAGCACTCTGACGGGAGGCCCGTCACACCCGCTCCTTCCACGACAGCTCCTTCTCCCCAATGGTGGAGGTCTTCGACGGCAACACCAACTCCGGCATTGGCGTCTCCCTGGAACGCCAGCTCTGCCCAAGTGACTTCGGCGCCGGAGCCAGCTAAGGACTCTAGGTCCGAGGGTCCTTCTCAGTCGAGGAAGGCCCCAACCAAGACGTCGCTGACGACGGCAGTAAGCTCCAAAGAGCCTTCCGTAGCTACTACCCCAGTTGCGACTGGGTCGGGCTTTGAGCGTCCGGTGAAAAGGTTCCGCGCTAGCTGGAGCGAAAGCCTCCAAAGATAAATTTTCTTTTTTTACCTCAGTTGATTGTTTTTGTTGTAATCATATTTTGAGTTTCTTCATCCTTCATCCATAGAGTATCCAAAAAAGGGGTTGAAGCTCCGGTTCCTGTGACAGCAGCTGATGTTGTGCAGGCGGAGGCTCCAACTCCAGTTCCAGCGCCGCCCCAGGTGGTGGCTGAGGTCTCGGCAGCTCCGGCGCCAGCTGTCGAGGTTCTGGACCTCGACTCATCTCCCGATGCTCCCATGGTAGCGCCGGACCATGTTAATGAAGATGTATCAGCGGCACCAACCCCGGAGGTTAAAGCTCCAACTTTGGATGCTGTGATGACGGACGCTCCGGCCTCAGAGCCGGAGGTAGCTGCAGTTCCGGCTTTAGGGCCGGATGTTATTGAAGCCCCGACGGTGGAGCTGGTGGTTGATAAAGTTCCGGCGCCTAAGCCGGTTGTCGTGGAGGTGTCGGCACCCGAACCGGTGGAGGTCGAAGCACTGGCGCCTGAACCAGCAGTGGAGGAGGCACCAGCACCAGAGTCGGAAGTAGCCTCAGCTCTGGCCGAGCCTTCAATGCCTACTCCGAAGGTGGTAGTTCTGGAGGTACCTGTACCTGAGCACGGGTGCCAAGATGAAGCGATCGGTCCTCTGCTTGAGGGATCAGTTGCTGATGATCTGGTGGCGGGACCTTCGGAGTCGACTCCGGGGGTAGAAGCTCCCGTTGATGGACCTTCCTCGGCGGCGGTCGAGGCTATCCTGGAGGGCGGCCCTAGTGCCGCAGAAGCTCAAGGGACTGCTCTTGTAGAGTGGGACCAAACTTTTGTTATGGAGAACCCGCTGGAGTCAGCAGAGAGGACCCCAGCAGGTTCGGGGCCGATCCCCTGTCGTTATCCATCGACAACGCCTACTCCAGCCTTCGTTAGGTCCAGCATGCTTTTTATCACGACAGCAAGGCCCTCAAGGAGGAGCGCCAAACCCTTAGGAGGTGGCGCAACCGGCTCCAATTCGAGACCAAGCTGGCGCAAACAAGGCTGGCCGATGACAAGGAGTGGGTCAAGAGGGAGAAGGACCAAATGGAGTACTAGGGCCAGCTGCTGGACGAGAGGGAAAGCATGGTGCGATCCCTCGACAACCAGTCCCGGGCTATACACGAACAAGTCGTGGCTGCTAATGAAGCAGCGAATGATCACCAGGAGAAGCTCAGTACCATCCACGAAAGCCTCGTCAAGCGCCGAGAGGCTCTTGAGGAGCGAGAGAAAAAGCACGAAGATGAAGAGCAAAAGCTCCTGGAGCTAAGGGATGACCTCGTGAAGAGGGAGGAGGAGCTCGCCCAAAGGCTGGCTTTCGGTGACAAGAGCCTTGCAGAGCGCACCAAGAAGCTGAGGAGCTCTGCGAGAGCGAAGAGAAGAAGGCCTGGCGGCGGGGACAGGACCTTACCAAAAGGGAGAACGAAGTTGCTGCTAGGGAAAAGAAGCTACGGGGCTGAGAGAGAGACCTGGTTGACCGCCAGAACAAGATCCACGTCCGGGAAGAGGATCTTGCCAACCTCGAAGGGCAAGTTGCTGAAAGGATTTAGCAGCATGACAAAGAGGTCGAGGGCCTTGCCCAGGAGGGTTTGGAGCTTGCAGAAACCAAGAGGTCCTTGGAAGAGATGTGAGGCTCAGTCCCAACAAGTATGGGACTTCTTGGGCAAAGCCAATGACGGGCTGACACCGCTAGGCTTTAGTCCCGTGTGTCTGGACGATCCGGAGCCGAAGTTGGACCATGCGCTGAAGGCGTTGGGCTCGGCTGGCAACAAACTCAACAAGATGGGCGATGTCATCGCAGATCAGTTGGAAACTGAAGGAAAATCTCTTGTGCAGAACATCGCATAATACATGCTAACGTGCTACACAAGTTGGGATCCTCATTTCCCACTAGATCCGGTGCTTGAAGGGCCCATTGATGGAAAGGGAGATGCCGCCAAGACCAGCGTGTCGGAGGTTGTCCACAAGGTCACCTCGTTCTTCCGTAGGATTTAGGACTCTCTCCTTGTAGCTCCCACTTGTATCTTCTCTTCTTTTCTCCAATTTTGTAATCCCTTGTCTTCAAATGAATGAAATCTAAGAAATTTATGAATTTCATTTTTTTGTCTTCAACCTTTGTCTCACTTGGCCCCCTGGTAGATGTACACAATTTGATTGTGAACATGTACCAAAAGGATGTAGCATTTTGTTGAAGACTTGCGTGCTTTGAAATTGTAGAGTGTAGGTCCGAAGTTGTCGACAGCAGGGGCCCCCTGAGGTTGTCATAGATTTGTAGCCCCGACAGCGTCCACGGTCAACACATAGAGCGTCGACAGTTGTCCATCTGGGGTTGTCGGAGCTTAGTAGCTCCGGCAGCGACCACTGTCAACACGTAGAGCATCGACAGTAGACCCCGTTAGGGTGTCCTTCTACCCTCTTTTCTTCACGTTAACAGTTGGCTCCCTGGATTTGTCGTAACTTGATAGCTCCGGTGACACCTACTATCAATGTTTAAAACATCGACAACGGGCCACCTTAGGGGACTTCGAAGCTTTGATAGCTCCAGCATCATCCACCATCATCATGAGATTTTTATTTTTCCTGCATACTGAAGTCAAGAAAAACAGTAAATTCCATTTCTTTTCTATAACTCATTTGCGGCTTACTATTCATGAAAGAAACTTTTAGGTCGACAACAATTCTATATACAATCAAGTGCATTTTCTTATTTTCTCCAGGTCCGATCGTTTTCTGGACTCACCATACTTAGGCCTACCGGGGTGTAGGTAGAGTGGCGTACTTAGGGTGCAGGACCAGACTAAATCGATAGCACACTCTGGACCTAGATTGGCTTGGCGTTCAGGCGAGTAAGCCATTCAACAATGTCAAGATCTGAAAGAATTAACAATGCACCTTGAATTATATATGAATTGTTTGATCTAATGTTTCTTGAGAATCGCACAACTTTGTTATAGACAATAAAGAGGAAAATAAAAAAGAATGAGCCTGTACAAAATAAATGCATGTGGAGTCTGTTTTCACATAATGATGTCTTTCATTATAGGTCCGGGGTACACGGGAAACAAGTACTCTCTTAGGGTATGGAACCAGGCTAAGTGTGTTGCATTTCTTGTTAGACACAAGGTAACTAGCTAACTTTTAGTTCTGTGACTGTGTCAAGTGTTGCTTGAACTTTGCGGACCTTTCGGGAAAGGTCCGGCTGTTCTCCTAGAGGAGCTACCTGACTCTGTACAATGACGCTATAACATACATCATATGTAATTACAGACTGACCTCCGTGATATTAAGTGTAGAACTTACAGAGGTGCTCAATGTTCCAAGGATTAGGGAGCGGTGTCCCATCCTCGGGTGCCAAGCAAACGCATCCGGGACGGGATACTTTGATCACTCGAAATGGTCCTTCCCAGCTGGGGGAAAGTTTGTATAACCCTTCTCGAGTTTGTATTCTCCATAGCACCAGATCGCCTTCCTCGAGCTGTTGTTTATGCACATGCCTTTGGTGATAGCACCGGAGCACTTGGCGGTATCGTGCATTTGGAACAGGTGCTCGGCACCTTCCCTCTTCAACGAGGTCAAGGTCTTCACGCCGGAACTGGTCCTGCATGGCTTCGTCGAAGGTCCAGACCCAGAGTGACCCCTAGGTGATTTCCAGAGGCAGGACTGCTTCAGCTCCGTACACCAGGAAAAAGGGTGTCTCTCAAGTTGACCAGTTTGGAGTCGTCCTGTTTGCCCACAAGGTGGGCGGAAGCTCTTCAATCCAATTGGCTCCATGTTTTTACATGCGCTCATATGTGCGCGTCTTGAGTCCTTTTAGGATTTCTGCATTCGCTCTCTCAGCTTGGCCATTGCTTGCCGGGTGAGCTACGGAAGCGTAGCTGACTTGAATGCCGAGGTCTTTGCAATATCCTTGGAATGCAGAACTTGTGAATTGGGTCCCATTGTCAGTTATGATCTTGTTTGGGACTCCAAATCCGCATACTATGGACTACAAGAAATTGATAGCTGATTGCTTGTTTATTGTCACAACTGGAGTTGCTTCCGGCCACTTGGTGAACTTGTCGATGGCGACATACAAGAACTTGTAACCTCCGACGGCTCTTGGGAAAGGTCCGAAGATATCCATACCCTACACGGCGAATGGCCATGTCGGAGGTATCATTTGTAGGGGTTGAGCTGGTGTGTGAATTTTCTTCGCATGAAACTGGCATGCTTCACATTTCTTCACTACCTCGGTTGCATCCTGGAGTGCTGTAGGCCAGTAAAAACCATGCCGGAAGGCTTTACCGACCAACATGCGGGAAGACGCGTGGTTCCCACACTCGCCTCCATGGATTTCTGCGAGGAGCTCGCTGCCTTCTTCCCTTGTAATGCACCGCATTAGGACGCCGTTGGCACCACGCCGGTAGAGATCCCCTTCTACCAGTGTGTATCTTTTAGCCAATCTGACTATCTGGTCAGCACATACATTTGTCTTCAGGAAGGATGTTGTCTTTCAAGTAGCTCCGGATCTTTGAGATCCATGCATTGGAGCTAACTTGAGCTTCTGAGTCTTGCGTGCTGGGTTGCTCGGAGCTTCCTGCAGCACCTACGACCCTTGATGGATGCCATGGTAACAGGGCCATCGGGACTGCCAGCTTCGAGGTGCTAGTCTCGCCCCCTTCACCCAGTTCGACAAGCTGATCTGTTGGTCTTGACAATCTCCGAACGAAGGTTCCGTCGGGAACCGGAGCTCTGCTTGAAGCTTTCTTCGAGAGTTCGTCGGCTTCAGCATTGTTGAGATGCTGGACATGGCAAAGATCCAGGACTTCGAAATCCTTCTGAAGCTTCTGGACTTTAAGAAGATAAGCAGCTAGTTGAGGGTTTGTTGCAGTAGCATTCACCTTTGACTTGTTTTGTAATGAGCTGCGAATCACCCTTTTACCAATAGCTTCTTGACACCATAAGATAGTGCCACCTTGAGCCCATAGATTAGTGCTTCATACTCCACCATGTTGTTGGTCACCTTGAAGTCAAGGTGAACCATGTATTTGACCTTCTCCCCGGTCGGAGCGAGGAGAAGGATTCCAGCTTCGGCCCCCTACTTCTGCACGGAGCCGTCGAAGTATAGAGTCCAGTGAGGCTCAGTGAAGACCGAAACCTTGGGTTCCTACTATTGCTCACTGGGGCCCCCAGGATTTATTGGAGAGGGGGTCCATTCTGCCACAAAGTCTGCCAATGCTTGACTCTTGATCGCCTGTCTTAGGACGAATTCAAGATTGAACTTGGCCAATTCCGCTGTCCACTTTGCAATGTTCCCAGTAGAGTTGGGGTTATGCAAGATTGCACGCAGTGGATAAGAGGTTACCACTGAAATGGTGTGAGAAGTAGTGATGAAGCTTCCTAGAGGCAATAAGAACTGCATATAGCAGCTTATGCACCTCTAAGTACCGTGTCTTGGCGTCATGAAGTACTTCACTGATGAAGTATATTGGGCACTGGACTGTCCGGACCCTGCCGGAGGGGCCCGAAGCTTCCTCCTCATCAACCCAGACCCTCCCGGAGGGGCCCGAACCTTCTTCGGGGACCTCCGGGTTCTCACTAGAGGAACCCGAAGCCTCTTCTGAAATGACCCGTACCTTCCCGGAAGGGTCCAGATCTTCTTGTTAAGCAATAGTAACTCCTTCATTTGAAGGAGGTCGATCCTCGGGCGTCTCACCTCGAGGATCCGGGTCTGGGGGCTGGGACACAGACTCGCCTTCAGGTAATTCTGAACCTTCCCAGAGGGGTCTAGATTCCTGAACTGGGGATGGTTCTGGTCTTTCCGCAACCAGGACCATGCTGGCAACTTCGTCAGTTGCTGAAATGTAAATCAGAAGTGGCTCACCAGGATTCGGAGCTACCAAAGTTGGTAGAGTGGTGAGGAGCTGTTTCAGCTCTTGGAATGCCTTTTCTGCTTCTTCAAATCATTGATATGGTCTGGACTTCCTCAATAATTTGGAGAAGGGTAGCGCCCGTTCCACCAGTCTTGAGATGAACCGGCTGAGGGCAGCTAGACATCCAGCCAGCTTCTGGACATCCTTGATGCAAGCTGGTGGCCGCATGTCTTCAATAGCTTTAATCTTCACCGGATTCGCCTCTATTCCTCGGTGGTTCACCAAGAATACAAAAATCTTTCTGGAGCTAAGCCCGAAGACACACTTGTCTAGGTTCAGCTTTGTGCGTGTGATTCGCAACTTGTCGAAGACAGCTTGCAAGGTGTCAAGAAATGACTCCTTGTTCTTGATCTTGACGACGATGTCATCGACGTACACTTCCACTTCATCTCTGATGATCTCTCCAAACGTTTTGTACATAGCTTGCACAAACGTTGAAGCAGCGTTTTTGAGAACGAATGGCATGGTAGTGTAACAGTACAATCCATCTACTGTGATGAAGGCGGTATGCTCTTCATCTTCCTTATACATTCTGATTTGATGATACCCAGGATATGCGTCTAGGAAACACAGTAATTCACACCTTGAGGTGGAATCCACTATCTGATCTATTCTAGGTAGTGGAAATGGATCCTTTGGGCATGCCTTATTTAGTGTTGTGTAGTCGATAAACATCCAAAGCTTCCCGTCGGCCTTAGGTACAACGACTGGGTTTGCAAGCCATTTTGGGTGGAAGACTTCCAGGATGAACCCAGCTTCGAGCAACTGCTTCACTTCTTGACGTATGAAGTTTTGTCGCTCAATTGATTGCTTCCGAGGCATCTGATGTACTGGCCGAGCGTCCGAATAAATCTTCAGATTGTGCTCAATCACTTACCTAGGGATCCCAGGCATTTGTGACGGTTGCCAAGAAAACACATCGACATTAGCCTGGAGGAAAGTGATGAGCGCGAGTTCCCATTTGTTGTTCAGACCTCCCGATGTATGAGTTGTCTGAGCAGCGTCGGATCCAATTTGGACGACTTTGATGGGAATGTCGGTGTCTCCGCTTGGTTGCACACGAGGTGTGGAGGTTGAGCCTCGATGACGAATGCTCGGGGGCTTCGGAACTTGCTCCTTTCCGGATTATTCCTCCAGCCTGTAGCATGCGCGTGGAGTTCTTCCAGAGCAGTAACTCCTACAGTGCGATCTCCGCGAATCCGGAGAACGCCTGAGGGTGTTGGCATCTTCAACACCAAGTAGCCATAATGAGCAGCAGCCATGAATTTGCACAAAGCTGGACTGCCCAATATGGTGTTGAATGGTAAGTTAATCTGCGCCACGTCGAAGACCAACTTCTTGGTCCTGTAATTCTCCCGAGTTCCGAAGGTCACCGGGAGAGTAATGGCACCAAGTGGAGTTATGGCTCTCGGACCTACTCCGGAGAATGGTCGAGAAGGGCGAAGACACGAAGGTCGGAGCTGAAGCTTGACGAAGGTTTTGAAGCTTATGAGGTTCAGCCCCGAACCTCCGTCCATAATTATGTGGTTGAGTTGGATGTTATTGATGGTCGGAGATACCATCAATGGAAGTTGGCCAGCTTCGATCATGTTCCGAGGGCAGTCCGAAGCATTGAATGTGATGGCAGTGTCCATCCACTTCCGATGAGGCTACGCCCTGGCAGTGGGAGCTACAGAGGCCATGTCCAGCCGCATTGTCTTGAGGACACGGCGAGAAGTGATGTCCCACGAACCACCAAAGATGGTGTTCATGGTCTTCCGATGCTCGTTGTCGGACACGTCAGAGTCATCATAAACGGAGGTGTAAACAACCTTCAAGAACTTTTTGGGGTCCTGAAAGCCTAACTCCTCTTCAACCGGAGCTTTGTCGACTTTTTGTTTTCCTTCACTTTGATGGAAAGGAGCTTCTTCCCGGCGCTTGTTGTAGCGCACGGCGAGGTTTTGGACCTCTCAGCTGTTTTCCAGGTTGTGGTTGTCCGTCTTGTGTATGGGACACCACATCTTGGAGCTGCCACCATCTTCAGATGACGGTCGAGGTCGTTTCTCATGGCGTGGCCCCCGGCCACCCGGAGCTGCGGCAGCAGCGGCAGTAGGTGTGCCGGCCGACGGCTTCTTTTTGCCGTTGGACTTTTTCTTTTTCTTGCCACTCCTGGAGGTAGCGGCTTCACCCTTGGAGGATTTTTTGTTGGTCTCCGGAGGTGGTTGGGAGTGCGTTTTACGGCCCTCTGCATCCTTGGTGCACTTGTCTACCAAGCTGAAGAGTTCCGTGACGCTGGTAACTTCCTTGGTCGCCAGCTTCTCCAACATTTTCTTGTCTCGACCGCCCTGTCTGAATGCTACAATAACAGAAGCGCTTGAGATAGAAGGAATGGTATTTCGTACCTGGGAGAACCTCTGGATGAAAAATCGCAAGGACTCTCCCCCTTTTTGCTTGACAGCAAAAAGATCCAGTTTTGTGCCTGGTCGGGTGTATGAGCTCCCGATATTGGCGGTGAACTGTTGGTACAACTCCGCCCAACTGTTGATGGAGTCAGGCGGAAGGCTCCTAAACCAAGACCTGGCGGACCCAGATAAAGCCACAGGAAAATAATTGGCCATCACAGCCTCATTTCCCCCAGCTGCAAGGATAGCGGTGGAGTAGATTTGAACAAATTCAATGGGGTTAACAGTCCCGTCAAATTTCTCCGGCAGGTGAGGCCAGAACTTCTGCGGCCATCTGACCATGCGTAAATGCATGGCCAAGGCAGAACAACCTCCTCCTACTACCTCAAGAGTGGGACTATCCCGAGCATCTCGCCTCTCATGAGCACGCTCGATGTGGACGCGGCCGTCCTCTTGTCGGTAATGACGATCGAGCTTCGTCCGGAGGTCATGAGTCGAAAGCCTCGTTATTGTGTGAGTACGTCGTTCCCCAGAGGACAGCGACGTCGCCTATTGAGATGCAGCACGCCTCCTGTGTTGTGAAGCATGCGGACCAAGTCTACCTGACAGGGATCAACGGTGCGATGGGGCCCGGCCCAAGGGGGGAGGACCTTGATTGCTGATGCAATTGGCTGCTGTTGCAACCAAATGATCCACATCAGCTCTCCACTGTTCCATCGCACCCTGCGGTGCTCCTGGAGGCGGTGGGCGTTGGAGAAGAGCACACGCAGCATTAAGCGCGTGCTCGGGGTTGTCGTTCGCCGATGCAGTGATCGACGCGGACGCCTTATCTCGCTGTCCAGCTTGATTCACTGGAGCAGACGGTGGCGGTGGTGGCATGACTCCTGCTGGAGCCACAGTACATGTTGGCTGCTGCATGTTGGAGGGATTACCTCCAGCAGGTTGCACAACATGGTTACCGTTGGATGATCCAAAAGCAGAATTCACCATCTTTGAATCTCAGGCGCTGCCCCTACCTGGCGCGCCAACTGTCAGAGTCTAGCTTCGGCAATTCTCCCGGTACTACCGTTGGCAGCCCGTGGAGTTCTTTAGTTCGTTTAGGGCGCGCGGAGATTCAGAGAAAGATGGCGATTTGACACGAGGATTTAATTGGTTCGGGCCGCCGGAGTGTAATACCCTACTCCACGGGTGTGTGTTGTTGTTGTATTTAGTGCCTGAGCTCTTGTGTGTGAGAGACCAGAGTGTCTGGAAGAGTCTAGAGTCTGGAATTGTCTCCCCCATGTATCGCTCGGCCAATCCATTTATAGTACAAGGACTAGTCGTTACATCATCAGCCTGGCCCAACATGTAGCCCTGGCTGTTACTGATGCTTAATACACAGTAAATGTACTTAAGTCCCCTTAATAGCGTGGTAACACGCCTTAATGGTGGCGTTACCAGTATTAAGGGTCATCCGATCGTGTTTCATTAAGATAGTATTAATGACACATAATCAGGTCTTGAAGTCTTTAATGACCCTTGAAGGTCTGAGCCGTTGGAGGTCCATCAATCTGCCTGTTGAGGTTGAAGGTCCGGCGGTTGGACCCGTGGCAGCACCGGAGCTTACCGTCTTGCACGAGTAGGTCCGGTGCTGTTGTACATGTGTCGGTACCAGAGCTTCCCTCTGTCGGGGGTTAGGTCCAGGGGTGCCACACAGGTATCTAGCCGGAGCATTCCCATGTAGGGATTGTAGCTCCGGTTGTATAATACATGTGGCGGCACTGGGACTAACCATAAAAAGGAGGTAGGTCCGGTTCCGAGTGACTCGTGGGGCCTTCGGAGGTCTTCAACTCAGATAGGTGGAGCTCCTTTGCACTTTTTGCAGTTCCAAGTGGTATCCGGTACGTAGGGTACCGACAATAGCAAAATAATATCAGTCATAACCACCAAAACACACAAAAACTTAGTAAAAAAATACTAAGCAAACTTTCCATAATCCAAATAACAAGTTCAAAATATTGCAGGTTAAAAGGAGAACCACCATGATCAAGCTCCTAACCTTGCCAAATCTAACCGGACCTTGAACTGGAGCTTACCAAAGCTAGCAGGACCTAGCGTTGGAGCTTACCAAAGCTAGTCGGACCTAGCACCAGAGCTTACCAAAGCTAGTCGTACCTAGCGTTGGAGCTTACCAAAGCTAGTGGGACCTAGCACTGGAGCTAACCAAAGCTAGTCGGACCTAGCGTCGGACCTTGCCGGAGCTACCCAAGACAAGCCGGACCTATCGTCGGACCTTGCTGGCGCTCGGACCTAGAGACGTACCTTGGTGAGAAAGGTATTTTGGTAGAATACAAAACTTTTATCGCCATAGCCAATGTACAGCACACATAGGTCTCACAATCTCCCTCTTGATGAATGCATCGGCAACACCAGTTAAAATCCAAACATTGGCATGAAAAGATTTGAAAACAATTCCTTTTTGAAAATCAAATGAGATAGAAATAAATTTCACCCCTATACATATTTCTCCCCCTTGCATACTTCTCTCCCATTGACAATGTATTCAGCAAGGTACAAGAGAGAAATTCTAATTTTTTATGAGCACATTATAACGTATACATATAAAAGAAAGCTCATCCAAGTCATACTATCAAGTAACTTACACTATCACAACATTGAGATACATAAAGTAGTGTAAGCCAATGTAGAGATCAAATGTAATTTTCAATTTAAGCAAGTCATGATCTCACAAACTTAACTATTTCAAATCCCGAAACCATGAAACTTGTTGCTACATTTTATTATTTTTCAAAGCACAAATTTAGATCATATGATATTTGCAAGAGATTATATGTGCATCTGTCTTATTCCAACCAACCGAGCAAAGCCTATGTCATTTGACAATCAGAAGTCTAAGGACATGGTTTTAGTCATACACAACTTCTTCCAAGTTCATATCTAAGTGCAATGATAAGACATCTCAAAAGAAGAAGTGCGATGCATGCATATTCTCTTGATCTTTTCTCATTTCTTCGTTTGAGCATAAAACTCAACATGTTAGTTGCTTACTTGATTAATTCTTTTAAAAGCACTTGTGAGCATGTAACAGGTTCAAAACAACAAGAAAGTTCGATCATGACCAGATTTAGTGTAAGTGATTATTCCAATTACTAGTCATTGCAAAGACTACAAAATGTATAACACGAGTAATTTAGTAAGAACTTGTGCATGCAAAAGGAATTACAAAGTCATATATGTATGAAATATTATGATCATATTATTTTTAAATTCAGATCCCAAATTTGAAAGCTCCCCCTCAATTTAAGCCATGTGGATGCATAACCCCGATTTCACTATGAATGTAACAAAAACGAGTAAAATCCAAAGGTTTTGTGAAAAATGTCAGCCGATTGTTGTTTGGTATCTACATGGTGAAGCACAATGTTTCCTTTTTCAACATTATCATGGAGAATGTATACATTATATCAATGTGATTAGTTCTAGAATGTTGCATGGGGTTTTTAGTAATGCAAATAGCACTAGTGTTATCACAAAATAATGGAACACTTTCTAGATCAACCTTATAGTCCTTATGTGCTTGAACAATTCAAAGAAATTGTGAGCAAGCACTAACAGCAGCTACATATTCAGATTCGGCTATGGATTGTGCAACTAAGTTTTGTTTTCCAGAGGACCAAGCAACAAGTGAATTAACAAGAAAATGACAAGCACTGGAAGTACTTTTCCTATCAATCCTACAACCCCAAAAATCAGCATCTGAAAAAGCTTTCATAGTAACGGTTGAGGAAGAAGGAAGAAAAATGCCAAATTCTTTAGTTCCATGTAAGTACCTGAGAATTCTTTTGATGGCTTGACGATGTGAAGCACGTGTGGAAGCTGGAAACCGTGGACAAAGACATGCGCCAAATTCTATGTCCGGTCTTAATGACGTGAGGTACAAAAGTGATCCGATCATTCTTCTATATTATTTTTGATCCACGGGTTCACCATCTTCATCAAGTTCAAGGGTCGTTGCTGTTCCCATTGATGTACGAAGAGGCTTGCTTTTGTCCATGTTGTAGCGCTTAAGAAGGTCTCTTGTATATTTCATTTGTTGCACAAAGGTTCCCTCCTTAGTTTGCTTGATCTGGAGCTCCAGAAAGTACGTGAGTTCTCCCATCATACTCATCTCAAATTTTGAACTCATCATTGCTGAAAACTTGGACTCAAGATCATGAGAAGCACAACCAAACATAATATCATCCACATACACTTGAATGAATAATGAGTCATTGCCATGATTAAGCACAAAAAAAGTTTTATCAACCTTGCCCATGGTAAACCCTTTTCACGTAAGAATGTTTTTAACCTATCATACCATGCTCTAGGAGCTTGTTTTAGACCATACAGTGCTTTAGTCAGTTTGAAAACATGATTAGGAAAATTTGGATTTTCAAAACTAGGTTGTTGCTTAACATAAACCTCCTCATCTATGTAGCCATTAAGAAAAGCACTTTTTACATCCATTTGATATAACTTGAAACCTTTAGATGCAGCAAAAGCTAACAAAATTATTATGGCTTCTAATCCAGCAACAGGAGCCAAAGGATCATCAAAATCTATACCTTCAATTTGGGTGAAACCTTGAGCAACCAATCTAGCCTTATTCCTAATGACAACCCCATCATCACTTTTTTTATATTTAAACACCCATTTAGGTCCAATTAAAGTGTGATCTTGAGGTGGAGGTATAAGTTTCCAATAATTATTTGTTTCAAAAATTTCTACCTCTTATTGCTTGGCAATAATCCAAGATTCATATGTGAGTGCATGTGATATATCATTGGGTTCAAAAGAAGCAACAAATGAAGAACGAGCGTGAGAGTTTGGATTGCATAACCTGGACCGTGTGACTCGTTCGTGCAAGCTTCCAATTATCTGTTGCGGGGGATGATTCTTGTAAATCCGTAGTGGAACAAATGTCTCACAAGCTTCTTCTTCATCAGGTTCATTGCAGATTGATGAGCTTGTGGCTTGTGGATGACCAAGACCAGCAAAGATGGTAGTCGGAGCTTGTTCAAAGTTCAGAGCTGGACCCATGTTAGCTTCGGAACTATCAGGCAATATCACCGACTCTTCTTCTTATTCTTCGAAAATACCCTCCCCCTGAGGATATGGATCCGAACCTGCAATGTTTGAGCTAGTACCTAGGCTAGCTTCATCAAAAGACACCTAACAATCATTTACCTCTGAAGGATTGAACACATGAAGGTCCTATGGTGTCAAGGTGCAAAAGTTGACCCGGTTTAGTTGTCATGATCATTGTGAGAAGAGTATGTGAACCTGCAACCATCTTAGCATGTCTATAAGAAGAGAACACAATTTCTTTGTCCCCTTTAAGCTTAGGCAGCCCAAGTATGCGATCAAGAGCACTAACACGCGTTAGATGATCAAAGCCTACGTGACCAAGTCTACAATGCCAAAAATATAAGTCATTTGAATCATTAGCAACTAGACGCCTATGCTTAGAGGAAGACATATCAAGATCAGCTTTAAAAACTCTTCCAATCCAAGAAATGTTAAAAATAAGCTCACTATTTGAATTTACAACTTTGCAGCAATTTTTAGTGAAAATAATTTCCAGATTTTCATCTAGTAGTTGTGAAACAGAAAGCAAGTTGTATTTCAAATTTTTAAAATTGCCACATCCTTCAAAGTGTAGTGATCATTTACTCTAATTGAACCCTTAGCAATTATAATAGTTGAAGAATTATCGGTAAAAGTAACATTCTCTACACGTGACACAAAAGAGAGGGAGGAGAACCATTTTTTGTTACCGGCCATGTGGCATGAGCAACCTGAATCCACAATCCAAATGTTCTCCTTCTTCAAACATGTAAATTATACAGAAGCACAATACATTGATGACTCAATACTTGGGTTAGTCAATAGGCATTTTGGAATCCAGTACTGGGTCACACGATGTGCAACAGGAAAAATACATGAAAGCTGATATAAAACAATAGGTTTATGAATCAAAGTTTAAGATTTTTTATTCTTAACTACTGACCTATGAGGTGTTACTTGTGTAGCAAGAAAATCAGTAGCTCCGAAAGCAAATATATAATGTCCAGAGATAAAAAATGAAGCTTCGGGGGTAAAGTTTGAATGTTTTTTTACTCATAACAGTAGGTTGCATGTTCCTGACATTCGGTCTAGTATGTGAAGAAAATTTTGCATGAGAGTTATAAGATCTATCTTGCATTCTTTCCTTTTTATGGTGTTTAGCTAGTCTATAATTAAAATCTACGACATGACCATCTCTACCACAATAGGTACAATGAAATTTAATTTTGTGTTCATGTCTAGATGAGCATGCAACATGCTTATTAGATCCCGAATGTGACAACACTCCTTCAGATTTAAAAACCACTTCTTTTTGTTTAGGAACTGTTTTAATCAAACCACTTCCTAATGACTTTATAATTTTGGGTGGATGTGCTTTAGCATGAGCATGTGAATCAAAACCTAAACAATTTTTATCATTGCAAGATTTAGAAGAATTTAAAATCAAGTTTAGATTCTTATTCCCATTATAAAAACCGCTCTAGTGTCCTATTCATATGATCAAGTTTCTTAGACAAGTCTAGGAACTTTTGACGTGAAGTTTCTCCTTTAAGTTTGCAATTAGAACAATATTTACCTTCACGTGAACGTAAAGCATTGTTCAAAACAGAAATCTCATTCATAGCATCTTGGAATTTCTTATCAAGATTATCACAACTAGAACAATGCAAATCAATTGAAGAACAAGAAGCATCTTTTATGTTCCCAATATTAAGTGCAACAAGCTTTTGGTTCTTTTCAATTTCAAGTTCAAGTTTATCAAGTGTGGAGATATGTGCACTTCTTAGGGAAGACAATTGTTCATATATTAAGTCACATGAGGAACGAGAATCATCTCTAGGAATCAAGGATCTCAAACGATTAATTTTAGATTCTAGTGACTCAATTTTAACAGCATTATCCCTAAGCTTTTGTCCTTTTTCTTAACAATATCAGTGGCACGAGAAATAGCATCACACATTTCTTCGCAAGTATTACATACCTCTTCATTGTTGCTGTTGTGTTCTGCCTCCTCCATACTTGATCTTAACTTGCCTACCATGAAGCACAAGTTAGCCAAATCATCTTCATCTGCGTCACTTCCAACATGTCGCTTGATCCAAGTTCCTGGAGTGCGGAGATAAAACTGTTCACCAGTTGGTGACCTGTAAAGCCCTTCTTCTTCTTCTTATCGTTTGTTGAGCAGTGCTTCGTCCTTGATTGTTTTTCTTCTCGGGAAGTAGGACCTGAAAGGTTAGGACAATTTGCACGAAAGTTTTTGTCTTACCACATTCGAGGCAACGTTGAGGTCCAGGGCTTCCTCTCCTTCTAGTTCTCTCATTTTACAATGCTTTTGAGAACCTAGTATAGAGAAGTGCTAGATCCTCCTCTGGAAACTCTTCAATCTGTTCAAGGATTAGAGATGACAACAAAGCAATTGTACCACAAGATGAAGATTGACCGGAGCTAGGCATGTCACGTTGAGAAACAAAACCAAGAGACTTGTTGGGTTCGTACATGATATTATGTCAACTTCATGAGTTTTTAACTTGGAATATAGCACATCTAATGTAAGTGTACTCATGAAAGTAGATTCACGAATAGATGTGACTTTCATCTCCCAAATTGACATGTCTAATGCACTTAGTAATTGCCTAGCATTTTCAGCATCTGAAAAATTAACATTAACGCTACACAAGTTGCTAAGAATTTTGTTAAAATGAGCAAAAAGGTCATCAATGGACTCACTGGGTTTCATCTCGAAGTGCATGTATTCTTTCTTGAACATATCATTCTTTACCTTCTTGATCGTGTTGTATGATTTCTGGTAGTCACAAAGTGCTCTCCACACATCGTACGCCGATCGGAGGTGTGCAACACGGTCGAAGTCGCTCTGAGTTAGTCCTTGGATTATCAAGTTGTAGGCTTTGTTGTTGTTGTCAACATCTCATGAGTTTGTTAGCCATGACTTGATCGTTCGGCGGGCCGTCGTAGGGCTTGTAGAATTTTTCCCATATCAGGAAACCTTGCACCTGGATAAAAGCTTCCATGCGTGCCTTCCAAACCTGAAAATCAATACCAACAAACACACAAGGTTTTGCCGAATGTTTCTCTATGAGGATTAGTCAAAAACACGTGCGAATAAGAATATTAGAGCACCATGGATCTGATACCAATTTTAGGATCGAAGTGCATGTGTAAAGCTACCAGAGGGGGGTGAATGGTAGATTAAAACTTTTCAGCGGACGCAACGAAAACACCCCTCTGCAAAAAGCTGATCTATTAAAGAAACCATGTGTGAGACTAATCTAAAGGTTATCAATTGTAACTAAACAAGTATATATTGTCGACAATCAATTCACGAATATGTCACAACAATAATCATGAAAATCCATCAAGAGAACCTCAGGTTACGATTGAATGATCGAACAAAAGTTCAATCTGTCCTACTCGAGAAAAACAGTTCTAGAACACTGCAAAGAAACTCGTATAGATCAGAAACCACAAATCCAATGACCGTGAAATTTGAACAGGTGATAGAATATCAAGTTGTGCAGACAACCCAAATAGAATCACGTCAATCGGATCTGTAAAACTCAAGTTATGATAAAACCACTGAAGAAAGATAGTGTTGTGCAGAAACTTGATGAGAAAGACTTGACAAAAACAAGTCGGACGAACAAGGCACAAACGTTTCTTCAAACTAAGAATTTTATTGATCAAAAAACAAGACAAACAACTCCAAAGTCATCTCGATGAGCTCTGGACTCCTTTGCTTATAGAACCAGCCTTTAGGCCAACCCAAAACTAACGAGGGCTCAAATACTACTCAATTCACAAATCGAAACTTTCCATAACTGCTCAAGACTCTTCTATACACAGATAGAAGCAATCTTAAGACATCCAAACACCTTAAGAACGTATCCCATATTCCTAAAACAACTCAAATTTGTGACCCACACAAAATCCTATCATAACCAACTGAAAACTTTCCATATTTGAGTCAAACACGACTCAGCCGCTGCCTGAGTCCATAACCTAGTCGGTTGGACCTTTCTGACCAATTATTTACATCCACATCTCTTCATCACACCTCGGAACCATGTAGCCACGTCCATGCACTCCTTACACATGTGCAAACATATTCCAACGACGTCCACGATACCTTCATATGCAATGTTCTTGATCCAAACATGTTGCATGACCTCCCGATCAACTCAACCACAATTCCTCCCGAACTTGGTTGTTGAACCCCATCTTCTCCCTAAGACTAGTTCAATGAATATTGTCACCAACCATGCCTTGAACTCAAGCAACACCTGCACATGAATAAACAACCAATACTTCCGAGCCAAAGTCCTCGACTTGACTCTCGTTAGTTCCAAAACTACGACACCTTACGTGAGCACCTTACATAAGCATGTTGCAAACCATAGTAAAAAAATATCAGTCATAACCACCAAAACATAGTAAAAGAACACTAAGCAAACATTCCATAATCCAAAATAGAAGTTCAAAACATTGCAAGTTAAAAGCAGAACCACTACGATCCAGCTCCGAACCTTGCCAAAGCTAATCGGACCTTGAACTGGAGCTTACCAAAGCTAGCAGGACCTAGCGCCGGAACTTACCAAAGCTAGTCGGACCTAGCGCTGGAGCTTACCAAAGCTAGTCGGACCTAGTGCCAGAGCTTACCAAAGCTAGTCAGACCTAGCGCCGGAGCTAACCAATTCTAGTCGGACCTAGTGTCGAACATTGTCGGAGCTAACCAAAACAAGCCGGACCAATCGCCAGACCTTGCTGGAGCTCGGACCTAGAGTCGAACCTTGATGATAAAGGTGTTTTGGTAGAATTCAAAACTTTTATCTCCATAGCCAATGTATTCGGCACATATAGGTCTCACAAGAGGCTGTAGTCATAGCTTCGCATTCAACACGATTATAGTTGTTAATTCGAACTTAGGTTAGAACTCATCGGTGTATATATCATAGACCCACGGATTAAAGAGGTAGGCAGTAGGTGGTGACAACCCTATCTACGCTTATTAATCCTCCATGTTCGGCTATGCCATAGGCTCGTGGTGGGAATCATCTTGGTTTTGTCGCGGGTAAACACATGCTCGAAGCAAGTATCTATTGTGGACTACTGTCACCTAGAATCCAAACCATTGAATTCCTCTCAAATACTTACCTACCAAACAAAGTGTGTGTCCTTGGGAGAATAAGCTAGAAGATCTCACACACGTTCCTTGGATTCGATACCCTTGGTAATACTCTTTAAGGGGAAGTGCTACAACGAAATTTGAATGTGGCCTAGAGGTGGGTGAATAGGCGTTAAAAACATTTCCTGCAACACTTAACCGAAATCGTCAAATACAGGAGAGCTGGACTAGTTTAGTATAGAGTGCGGACTACTCTGGTGTGCTTGGTGTATCTAAAAAAGGAATAATTGTTTTATGAATCTTTCTCAAACGTTATGGAAACAAAATGTAGTAAACTATCCTAACAACTTCATGAAGTAATTAGGATGAGTAATTAGCACGTGAATACAAAATTAATACAAGTTGCAAGTTTGATTGACCCTATGCCCTAGATAATGATGATTGCAAAAATGAAGAACTAGAACACAAGAGACAAAGATTTATACCGAGGTTTGATCTTACAAAAGAGATTTACTCCTCATTGAGGGGCCCACACAGAGCCAGGTCTCAATCAACCCTATAGCTCTTCAAGTCGCCACAGAGGCAGACATGAGTTACACCATCAAGGTGTAATCACCGAGTCAATGGGGCAACCTCATATGTGGAGGGCTCCCACAAAAATTACAGCGGGAAAAAATGAATCAAATACACTCAAAATATTTACAGTAGATGCAAGAGTTTATGAGAGATCAAACCCCAAGAGCTCAACAATGCGTAGAAGACGATCTCCATTTCCCAAATCTTGATTCCCAAAAGATTTAACTTTTTAGGGCTTTAGATGTGTGGGGAGAAGTGTTGCTGTGCTCTTAGGATGTATGACAGCGCTGGGGTTCTTGGTTATCTGTTGTAGGGTCGTGGATCACTTATTTATAGACTTTCCAAAATAGTTACTGCTAGGGATCCAGTTGGCCAGACTAGTCCGCTTAGGGGACCGGACTAGTCCAGTGTGCTCTGAAAAACTTGTGTGAATTGTGCATGAATGTGGCCTATGGGGGGGGGGGGGGGGGGGTGAATAGGCCTTTTTGGACTTTTGTCGGAACCTGCAACACTCAGCAACTTGATCAAATATCGATAAATCGGACTAGTCCGGTAGTGTGCGGACTAGTCCGGTGCGTGCGGACTAGATCGATCAAGTTTGATCGATGATCTTGATCCAAGTACTCTATGCAGCCGAAATTAAGATGTAACTAGAGTATATTGCTTTAATTAGACTGAAGATAGCACTAGGTAACCTTAGTTTCAAGTTTTGACATAAGTTGACTATGATAAATTAAACCCTAGATGCAATGAACAATAAGCGCAAAGTGAAGACAAAAGATCTTTATCCGGTGGTTCGGTTCCCACAAAGGCAACCTACATCCATGTTGAGGAGCCCACATAAGGACTGGATCTTCGCCAACCCTACCGTCGTCGAATCGCCACAGAGGCCGATTCTCTTCAACTAATCACAAAGGGCAAATCAATAAGTTCAAGGGGCCTTCTCACAAGTTGAGGGCTCCACAATATTTACAACTGAATACACCACTAACACACTCGAATTATATGCAATAAAGAACAAGAGTGTGCGAGAGAATAAAACCCAAGAGCTCAAAACATGAAGAATCGTGTCTCTCCTTTGATTTAAAGTTAATCCTCAAGGATTTGATCTTTCTTGCGTTGGATTGTGTGGAGAGACATGTTTTATAGGCTCTTGGAGGTTGTGACGGCACTGGGGGTTGAGAGGGTTTGATAAGGGGCCGGGCACCTCTATTTATACTAGGGTTTCCAAAGGTTACCGTTAGCGTTTTCAAAGTCCGGCCATGTCCGTGGTGGACTTCGGACTTATTCGGTGTGCGGCGTGTGGGAAATGCTAAGTGTCCTAAATTATCGGACTTGTCTGGCCAGGGACGAACTAGTCCGTTTTTGTCTCTGGAGATGTTCGGACTATTTCGACACATATAGGACTAGTCCGGTTTTGGTGAAACCCTTGGCGAGTTTGAGGACAAGTCCGCACTTGGAGGACTTGTCCGATTTTAGTCAGAAGGTTTTCGGACTAGTCCGTGCATATATCGAACTTGTCCGATTTAGGTCAGAAAGATACCGGACTAGTCCGTGGTGATATTAGACTTGTCTGACTTCGTCAAATAGTGAAGTGCTGAGGACTAGTCCGCACTGGGGAGGACAAGTCCGATCTTAGTCAGAAAGATGTCGCACTAGTCCGGTCTGTGTAAACTGGACAGTGTATGTAGACAAGTCCGCACTGGGAGGACTTGTCCGATTTTGAGTAGAGAGATATTGGACTAGTCCGGGGTATATCAGACTAGTCTCGACCTGTATGAATTTGTGCAGTGAGAGTGACTAAAATTATCTTGAGCTCTTGGGGTGTGTTTCTCCAACACACTCCATACACAAAGGGTAACATTATCATTTCTTGAGATCCTTTCAACTTGATTTCTCACTCTCCCTTTTTTTTGCGCTTTCATCATGATTTTATTAATACCAGTGCTCATATCAACAATTTAGTTATGATCTCATTTGCTTGTCATAAATAAACAAAAACCCACAAGGGATGCCTAGATGCACTTTCAATCACCCCCTTTTTGGTGATTGATGACAACCAATTGAGATTTCACAAATATGACTAAAAATTCAGAATTTTCATAAAGTGTGCACATATGAGTTTGGAAAAAATTAAGCAATGAAGACATGAGTCATATGTGCACTCTTTATGGTGGGATGCAACAGTACATGTGTGTGAACAATAGGCATCAAGGCACCAAAAAGAAGAAGAGGAGGGATCTAGAGACTCATTCCTTGCCGTCGGTCCTCTCATCGTCTTCATCTTCAGGTTGAGGAGGAGGAGGAACAAATCCACTCGAAGTGCCCCCGATGCCAAAATAGGCAAGCTTGGAGGGAGAGAGAGGTGGCAGCTCAGAGAAGTCAGAGGATGAATCATCAGAGATAACGGGAGATCCAATAGGCTCGCTCTCCAACTTCTGGCAAATATGCTTGACATTTTCCTTGATGTATCTCATATCATCCTTCCTTGCCTTGTTCAACTTATGGATTTTCACTTCGGCTTTCTTGCACGAGCCAAAGATAGCGGCAAAGTATTTCAAGATTCCACTAGGAGACCCTTTTTGAGGAGGGGCCCTAGTGGTTGGAGCAGTCCTTGTATCTCCTTGAGCTCTCCTCAGAGCCTCCTCACTGGACACTGGAGATGGAGCAGCTGGGAGAGTAGTTTGGGTAGGCTTCTCAGGCCTCAGGGGAGTGTGCTCCACATCCTTCACGAACTCGATCCCTGTGACTTTCTCAATCATAAACATCAAGTAAGGTGCACAACCATAAGATTTGTCCGGTGTACAGGAGATGTTCACCATGTCATTCCAAATATAGTGAAAAACATCAAACTTCCTGCTTCTGCTTATCACCTTCATCAGTGTCCTTAAGTAGCCTTGGACACTTCCTGCATCTCTATATTTCGGAGCTA
Source organism: Tuctoria greenei (assembly GCA_036927565.1). NCBI lineage: Eukaryota > Viridiplantae > Streptophyta > Magnoliopsida > Poales > Poaceae > Tuctoria > Tuctoria greenei. Next base: position 183,724,357 of record JAYESD010000003.1, on the reverse strand, counting down.
CGGTCTTTCTCAGCACCTTGTTGAGAACCATGAAGAAGGGCTTCATGTTCTTGGTTGATGGAAGGTTGTACTTCAGGCTAGTATCGTAAAGGAACTAAATCTTATCCTTCCCCAAGACACCAATGTTGTGTATGGTTAGCTCACTGTTGCCAGTGTCTTCTAGGTGAAGCAATCTTGCAAACTCATCATAAGTAATGGTGTACTTGGATCCATGTGTCATCGAAGTCACCCTCTCCTCTTCATCACTAGCAAAGTAGATGGTGGCATAAAACTGAGCAATAATTTCATCATTCCAGTTGTACCTAAAGGAAAACAGATCCTTCAGTCCATGCCTTGCTGCAGCCTCCACCACTTCATCAAAAGCACCACAGCTCTTCCTTTCAAAATGATTCTAGTCAATCCAGTGGTTGCGGACAACTGGAGTCTTCATTGCGAGGTACACAGAGCTATAGTGGTCTGCGTGAAAGTTGCTCTAAAATCTGGCATCGGTTGCCTTTTTGGATCTGCTGTAGCAATCCACCATTCTGAACTTGGAAGCCGTATCGCTTCCCTAGCCATTGAACTTCTCTTCGGAGGGATCCCTGTTCCCCTGCTTCGGAGCTGCCATCTTTAGAGGGACAATTGGGCCCGAGGCAATTCCTTTCCCCTTGACTTTAGCTTGGCGAGGAGCCACCGAGTTGGAGCCAGGTGCATCCTTAGATTTGGATGCAGGCTTCTTGGCTAGAACTTTGGGTCGCGCCTGAGGTGGAGAAGGTGCTGGCTCGAAGGCACGCTCTTGCCTCTTGTTGGCGCGAGACTCCAAAGCTCGCGGCAAAAAATCTTATTCCATCTCATCTTCAAAGTCAGAGATGTTCTCATTCGACATTTTCCTGACAAAGAGATTATGCAAGGAATGGATGAGTGTTGATGGCAAGGGTATGTATTTAGTAGTTGGAATTTAGGGTTGAGTTCAGTTAAAAATCCGACTTGTCCAGTGCTTAATGCGGACTAGTCCGAAGGATCGGACTTGTCCATACAGAGACCGGACTAGTCCGATGTTCAACACCTCAAACCCTAACTATGAAACAAATGGTGTTGCTCAATGCAAAACTAGTTCAAGATAGATGTAATACAACAATGAGGCTTGGATTAACTGGAAGGAACTGAGCTATTTGATTCAAAATGAAGGAAATCGAAGTTTCTAGGGTTTGGCAAGAAATTTACCAAAATTCTTCGATTCTCGACGAAGGAGCAGTTCTGGGTGCGGACAAGTCCGTGGTCTTCAATCCCCTTGCAATAGAGATCGTTTTCCATGAAAAGTTGAAACGGTTTGGTGGAGAACTTTCCAAATCGCTTTGGGGGCGCTCGAGTGAAGAGAGAGAGGATGTGAGGTGAGCTGTGAGGGTGAGGAAGATTAGGTTTTTGCGGCGCCTAGGGTTATGGAGTCAAAAAATCGGACTAGTTCGTGGTCGGTCGGACTAGTCCGGACTACCAGACACTCTGCGGACTAGTCTACAGTGTGCTGTCATGAGTACATCTCTCCTTTGCATACAATGCAAGGACTGATCACTAGAGCACGTGCGTGACAATTGGATCTCCAGGTAGGTTCTAGCCTTGTCAATTGTTTTTTCAGAACTTACGCTTGTTTCCATGCATGTTTTATTGATTAGGAACAATGGAGAGGACCAGCAAAGGCTTGGGGGAGTCCAAGGAGTCAATTAGAAGAAGATAGGACATGCACACCAAGGAGGAGCCCAAGTCCAACTCAACTTCGACTCCACTTCGGGTTCCAGAAGCTGCCTTCACCAAAATTGACATCCCGGACACATACGGAGTCAGATTTGGACATTCTATACATGGTTGGAACTGTGATTTCATAAAGCTTCCAATGGAACCAGCCCCACCTCAATATTCCTTTTAGTTGATAGGAATCAGCAAAACAAGTGGGCGTCCAGAATCTGTTCGGTGCTGCGACACTGTCCTTTGAGCTGATGGCCCATGTATCATGTGGAAGCCCATTAGGGTTGCGTCCAGGGGTCTTGCACGCCCCTAAACTTCTACTTGTACAGCAGCCGTCACCACAGTAGTGTTGGGTTTTGCTTATATACAATCTGTCATTGAACAGTGTCACCGATCATCGGTTGTGAGACCCCAATTTCGTGATCAATTCAGTTTTGATTGCAACTTCTCTGTTCTTGCTTGTGTTCTTGATTGTGCTTGCAGGGATAAGTCTTCGTGGCTAGGTCATTCGTGTGACACGAGTGATAACAAACGGAGCAGTGGTGTAGTGATTGTGGGGCTTCGTTCGTTCGGAGCCTTGGATTATCAACGTCGAGATCTCCATCCAATCAAGTTTACCATACCTCTCAGAAGATCGCGACTCATCCTCCTATCAATTGGTATCAGATTTCCAGGTTCACCGTGAGGTATACTAGTGTGCCCTTTAGATTTATTTTGTCTCATTCCTATCGTCCACAAAAAGGCACAAAAAAATTTACTTTCCCTGACCTACAACCACCGCTCAGCCTTTTGCACAATTTAGTTTCGTAGTCCATAATTCTGAGTTCGTGTCCTAGGTTGAGTCTGGTTGCTGGTTTAGATTTGTTTTGGTTCAATTTTGTTTCTTCCATCCGCTGACATCTACAAAAAAACCAATCTACAAAAAAATTCCATCAGCCGATTCGTTTATGTTGCATTTCCACCACCGCCAAAACCTGATTCGGGGTATCCTCCTTAAAATGGGCATAACTTTTCGCTCGTAACTCCAATTGAGGCACATTTTTTTCCTGGGAAGGTCTCAAAAAAATCCATATACGATACACCGGCTATGCCGGTAACGACGTTTTCAAAAAAATTAAAAAAATTAAGAAGGCCCTCGTTTCGAACTCCAAAGTTCTAGGACCAGTTTTTCCAATCGCTCCTGAATTTGTACCGATCACATCTTTCATCGGTTTGAGCTAATACTTGGTGTTGTTTCTATTCTTGTGCCCCTAGTTGAGAAAAAATATCAAAAAAATAAAGAGAAAAAAAATGATTTCTACTAGTGCTTAAAGACAAACAGGTGGCTAAGGGGTTTTCTAGTTGTGTTCTTTCTGTGTGAGTACTGGATACTTGCTGATATAGCCCTTGTTGTTCACCATCATTCATTCTTGCCCTTGCTTGTTGCCACAATTGTACTAATACATTCTTAGGCTAGCAACTAGGTGAAATTCTTTGGACACTTATTCAGCATTTCTATGTGTTACTAACTTGTGTGCCACATACATATACTGCATTTGAGCCTTCCAAGCTCCACCTTCTCTCGAGCAGAACAGGTAACCTCTGCAATCACGACCACTCTCTGCTTGCTTTCACACCGGTCACCGTTGGCCACCTGCAGTGCTGGTAAGAAACTTGTAAGAGAGGGGTAAGACGCATCTTACTGATCGATTTTCCACTTCCACTTCGGAGAGCGTAGTAATAGGGTTCTTCACGATCTTTTTGTCTTTTTTCTGTTTTGTACTAACAATGATAGGAAAGAAGCCTATGGATAATACCTCTGGTTCTACACCTTCGGATCATGATGAGTGTGTGTCTTAATGTGGCCTAGAGGGGGGGGGGTGAATAGGCCTTTTTGAATTTTGGTCGGAACCTTCAACACTTAACAAACTAATCAAATCACGAGATATCTGACTAGTCCTCTAGAGTGCGAACTATTCTGGTGCGTGCGGACTAAATTGATCAAGTTTGATCAATGATCTCAATACAAACACAGTACGCAGCGGAATATAGTATGTAACTTGCGAGTATTGAGTCAACGCAACCAAGTATAATGCAAACCAATTCTTGTTTCAAAGTTTTAACGTTGGTTATGCAAGATTGACAAAACCCTAGAATAGAATGTGAAAATTAAGAACAAGTTTGACACACGATTTATCCCGTGGTTCGGTTCCCATAGAGGCAACCTATATCCATGTTGAGGATCCCACGAAAGGACCGGATCTTCACTGACCCTAACCTCATCGAATCGCCACGAAGGCCAATTCTTCTTCCACTATCACAAAGGGGGCAAATCACCAAGTTCAAGGGGCCTTCTCACAAGATGAGGGCTCCCCAAGATTAAAATTTAAACACCACCAAGAACACACTCGTAGGATCAATAATGAAACCACAGGAGTGTGTTAGAAATCAAACCCAAGAGCTCAAATGTGTGGAGTCATATCTCTCCTTTGATCCAAAGTGCATCCTCAAGGGATCGATCTTTCTTGCATTGGATTTCGTGGAGAGATATGTTTTGTAGGCTCTTGGAGAGTTTGACGGCGCAGGAGGTCGAGAGAGGTGATAGTTGGGCCGTGCACATCTATTTATATTAGGGTTTTCAAAAGTTACCATTAGGGTTTCGAGGGTCCAGACTAGTCCGTGGTGGAGTCCACACTAGTCCGGTGTGCGGCGTGCAGGAAATCCTAAGTGTCTAGAAATATCCGACTTGTCCGATTTTAGTCAGAAAGGTTTTTGGACTTGTCCGTGTTAATATCTACTTGTCCGATGTGGTGATGCCCTTAGTGAATATAGGACAAGTCCGCACTTTGAGGACTTGTCCGATTTTAGTCAGAGCCATTATCGGACTAGTCCGGACTTTTTCAGACTAGTCCTGTGCGGACAAGTCCGCATTGGCTGGACTTGTCCGAACCTGTAAAGAGAAGATATCAAACTAGTCCGGTGTGTATCGGACTAGTCCGTTTTTCCTGTGAAATGTGAAGTGTGTGAGGATTTTTTATGTTAGAGATCTTGGGATGTGTCACACCAACACACTCCCTATACAATGATGTATTCTATTCAGCTCTCTCTTTTGCCGAATTGATCCCCACTCTCCATTCTTTTTGGCACTTCTCTCATTCTTTCATTAAAACCTGCGCTCATATCAATAATATGGTTAGGATTTCATTTGTTTGTCATAAATCAACAAAAACCCACAAAGGATGCCTAGATGCACTTCTAGTGTCCCATATGGAACTAAGGGACATGATGCGGGCAATGATCGAAGCTTTCAACAATTACCAGACCACTACAACAACCACCTTTCAGAGGCTCCATACAAGTGTTGCTGGTCTGACCACACGGTTGGACGAGATGGAGACTCGTCTTCCCCAACAAGCTACACCCTCTGTCCTCTTGATGCTGATGCACATGCGCACTACGACACAGAGGATGACTTCAATAACGATGAGATTGATGCACAGCAGCGCCGTCGCCCTCGATGAAATCGTCAAGGTATGGGAGGTAGACCTCGTCCTCATGCTCCTGAACAAGATAATGATCCTTACGCTAGAATTAAGTTTTCTATTCCACCATTTTATGGATCTTATGATGCTGAGACATACTTTGATTGGGAGATGACGGCAGAACAAAAATTTAGCTCTCATCTTGTTCCTGAGCGACATAGAGTTAGACAAGCCACTAGTGAGTTTAAAGATTTTGCTATAATTTGGTGGAATGAACTTGTCAATACACATAATGCACCACAGATATGGGCTGCGTTAAAAGAAGAGATGATTGCTAGGTTTGTTCCTCCTTCATATAGACGTGATATTCTTAAGAAATTGCAACGCTTTGATTAGGGTTACATGACTATCTAAGAGTACTACCAAGAGTTGCAGAAAGGTATGCTTCGTTGTGGGGTAGTTGAGGATCAGGAAGACCAAATTGTTAGGTTTTATGGGGGCTTGCGGCGTGAGATCCAGGACATAGTTTACTACAAGGAATATCATTCTATTCATTGTTTATTTCAACTTGCTATGTTAGCAGAAAAAGAAGTGCAGGGTCGCCAACAGTAGCTGCGGAACAACACCTTCACGCCACGATAGCTTTTGGTGCCATCCAAAGCAGCGTCCTCCTCGAGTGTACGTGCTTCTACACCACCCTCCACCGGTGTTGTACACAGCAGAACCACACCTTCTACATCACAGGGGCAAGATAACAGCATGTCCCAGATGCCTCCATGTGTCGCAGCAAAGGCGGCTGCACCCAACACTTCGACAAGTCGCACCTCCAACATCAAGTGTCACTGCTGCCAGGGACTTGGCCATATGCAACGAGATTGCCCCAGCAAATGGTCGATCATTGCCGCTGCTGATGGTGGGTATGTTAGTGCTTCTGATATTGAAGATGAAAATATTATTGCAACTAACATTTCAGGTTCGGATGATGGTGCTGAGGAGGTTCTTGGTACATCTGCGACGAACAACTATAGGACTTTCATTGTTCAGCGAGCTTTGAGTGCCACGATTCGAGAGGACGACAACCGCCAACGTCACAACCTTGTCAACATGTTTCTCGTCGTCAAGGACTGCCGTGTACATACCATCATTGATGGTGGTAGCTGCAACAATTTGGTGAATATTGAGGTGGTTAAGAAGCTTGGCTTGACCACACGGGACCATCCCCACCCTTATCACATTCAATGTTTTAACAACAATGGTAAGGTAAAGGTAACACAAACAGCAAGGATACATTTTTCCATTGGTTCTTATCATGATTTTGCTGATTTTGATGTGGTACCGATGGATGCTTGCTCTCTTTTGTTGGGACGTCCTTGGGAGTTTGATACTGATGCTATTCACCATGGTCCATCTAATAAGTATACTCTCATGCATAAGGGCAAGAAAATTTTGTTGCTTCCTATGAGTCCCACTGAAATTGTGCAATTTGAGCAGGAGAAAAAGAATAATGCTAAGCAAAAGGGTGTTTTCAATTCTGAAATTCAGCAACCTATTAAGTTGAAAATTCCTATTTTGCTTGACACTAAATCTGATCTTGATGATTTATATGCCTCTAATGGATCTTGCTATGCTTTAGTGTGCAAACATGCTTTATATTCCATTGAGGATACATCCATTGTCTTGCCACCTGCTGTTGCTAACCTTTTGCAAGAATATATGGATGTTTTTCCATCAGAGATACCCCCGGGATTACCACCTGTGCGAGGCATTGAGCACAAGATTGATTTGATTCTAGTGGCGAGCTTGCCAAACTGTGCCGCCTACAAGACCAACCCCAGCGAGACTAAGGAAATTCAGCAACAAGTCCAAGATCTTCTGGACCGCGGGTACATTTGTGAGAGCCTTAGTCCTTGTTTTTTTCCTGTTCTTTTTGTTCTGAAAAAAAGATGGCACTTGGCGCATGTGTGTTGATTGTAGAGCCATCAATAACATTACCAATCGTTATCGCTATCCTATTCCTAGATTGGATGACATGCTTGACGAGTTGAGTGGTTCTGTTATTTTCTGCAAGATTGATTTACATAGTGGGTGTCATCAGATTCGTATGGCTTTAGGTGATGAATGGAAAACTGCTTTTAAAACTAAATTCAGACTTTATGAATGGTTAGTCATGCCATTTGGTTTAGCTAATGCACCCAGCACTTTCATGAGGTTGATGAATGAGGTTTTACGTGCTTTCATTGGTAAATTTGTGAAGGTTTACTTTGATTATATCCTTATTTACAGCAAGTCATATGATGAGCATCTTGAACGTTTGGGTGCTGTTTTTAATGTCTTGCGTGATGCACGTTTATTTAGTAACCTTGAGAAGTGCACCTTATGCACCGATCGTGTGTCTTTTCTTGGTTATGTTGTTACTTCGCAGGGCGTTGAGGTGGACGAGGCAAAGATTGTTGCCATCACGAGCTGGCCACTTCCGACTACGGTCACACAGGTTCGGAGTTTTCTTGGTCTCGGAGGTTTCTACCAGCGTTTCGTGCGGGATTTCAGCACCATTGTGGCACCTCTCCACGAGTTGACAAAGCATGGAGTGTCATTTCGATGGGGACCAGCACAAAAACAAGCTTTTGATGTTCTCAAGTTGAAGCTCACACAAGCACCATTGCTGCAACTTCCTGATTTTGAGAAGACCTTCGAGCTTGAATGTGACGCGAGCGGCATTGGCACTGGAGGAGTGCTAATTCAAGGAGGTAAACCTGTTTCCTTCTTTAGTGAAAAATTGCATGGGTCTTTGCAGAATTATTCTACATATGACAAAGAACATTATGCGTTAGTGCGTGTCTTGCAAACTTGGCAACATTACCTATGGTCTAAAGAATTTGTCATACATTCAAATGATGAGTCTTTGAAGTATCTTAAAGGATAAGCTAATCTGAACAAACGTCATGCTAAATGGATTGAGTTCATAGAATCATTTCTTTACATCATTAAACATAAGAAAGGGAAAGACAATGTGATTGCCGATGCTTTATCTAGACGTTATACCATGCTGTCCCAACTTTCTAATAAAATCTTTGGTTTGGAAACCATAAAGAGGTTATATGCTACTGATTTGGACATCAAAGATGCCTTTTAAAATTGTAGAGAGGGAAGAATGTGGCAAAAATTCCTGCTGCGTCAAGGCCTTATCTACCGTGCTAACAAGTTGCGTGTTCCGGCTAGCTCTGTTCGTCTTTTGTTGTTGCAGGAAGCGCATGGAGGTGATTTGATGGTACATTTTGGTGTTAAAAAGACAGAGGATGTGCTGGCCGCTCACTTGTTTTGGCCACGAATGTGGTGTGATGTGGAGCGCTACGTTTCCCGCTGCAGGACATGCAACAAAGCTAAGTCTCGACTTAACCCACATGGTCTTTATATGCCTCTTCCTGTTCTTAGTGCACTTTGGGAGGATATTTCGATGGACTTTGTTTTAGGATTGCCTATAACAAAGAGGGGGAGGGATATTGTCATTGTGGTTGTTGATCGTTTCTCTAAAATGGCTCATTTTATACCCTACCACAAGACCGATAATGCTTCACATGTTGCTGATTTGTTCTTTAATGAGATTGTGCGTTTGCATGGTGTTCCCAATACTATTGTTTCTGATAGGGATGCTATGTTTTTTGAGTCACTTTTGGAGAACTTAATGGTATAAATTGGGAACAAAGTTGCTGTTTTCTACTACTTGTCATCCATAAACTGATGGGCAAACGGAGGTAGTTAATCGTATCTTATCTACTCTGTTGCAGGCTGTTTTGAAAGACAATTTGAGGTTGTGGGAGGAGTGTTTGCCACATATTGAGTTTTCTTATAACAGGTCTATTCACTCCACAACCAAGTTAAGTCCATTTATGGTAGTATATGGTTTCAATCCTCGTGCTCCAATTGATTTGCTACCTTTACCACATACTAAAATTGTGAACTTAGATGCTACACAACATTCTGAATTTATTCTTAAGTTGCATCAAACTACTAGGTTACAAATTGAAAAAATGAATGAAAAGTATCGCATTCCTGCTAGTGAAGGCAGGAAGGAGGTAAAATTGGAACCCAGTGATTTGGTTTGGGTTCATTTGAAAAAGATAGGTTCCCGGATTTGAGAAAGTCCAAACTCATGCCATGTGCTGCTGGATCTCTTAAGTTTCATGAGAAAATAAATGACAATGCATATAAACTTGAGTTGCCTCTCGAGTTTGGGGTTAGTCCCACATTTAACATTTCAGATTTGAAATCATACTTGGGTGAGGAAGATGATCTTAAGTCGAGGGCGACTTCAATTCTAGAGGGTGAGGATGATGAGGACATCACTCCTTTGCATACAATGCAAGGACCAATCACTTGAGCACGTGCGCAACAATTGGATCTCCAGGTACCTTCTAGCCTTGTCAATTGTTTTTCAGAACTTACGCTTGTTTCCATGCATGTTTTATTGATTAGGAAAACGGAGAGGACCAGAAAGGGCTTGGGGGAGTCCAAGGAGTCAAGGAGAAGAAGATAGGACGTGCACACCAAGGAGGAGCCCAAGTCCAACTCGACTTCGACTCCACCTAGGGTTCCAGGAGCTGCCTTAACCAAAATTGACGTCCCGGACACATACGAAGTCGGATTTGGATCTTCTATATATGGTTGGAACCGTGATTTTATAAAGCTTCCAATGGAAGCAGCCCCACCTCAAAATTCCTTCTAAGTTGATGGGAATCAGCGAAACAAGTGGGCATCCAGAATCTGTCTGGTGCTGCGCCACCGTCCTTTGGGTAGCTGGCCCGTGTATCGTGTGGAAGCCCATTAGGGTTGCATCCATGAGTCTTGCACGCCCCTAAACTCCTATTTATACAGCAGCCGTCACCACATTAGGGTTTGGTTTTGCTTAGATACAATCTGTCATTGAACAGTATCGCCGATCATCGGTTGTGAGACCCTAATTTCATGATCAATTCAGTTTTGATTGCAACTTCTCTGTTCTAGCTTGTGTTCTTGATTGCGCTTGCAGGGATAAGCCTTCGTGGAGAGATCATTTGTGTGACATGGGTGATAACGAACGGAGCAGTGGTGTAGTGATTGCGTGGTTTCGTTCGTTCGGAGCCTTGGATCATCAACGTCGCGATCTCCACCCAATCAACTTTACTATACCTCTCGGAAGATCGCGGCACATCCTCCTATCATGCGGACTAGTTGGGTAACCACAGACTAGTTCATAGTCACCAGAATAGATATAATTAACCCATTCGTATATATTCGAAGGTTCTTACTAAGAAAAAAGGGGGCAAAACACACAATGATCTTGTTGAATATGATCAGTAAACATACAACATTCAAGCTATGACCATAATTCACCAAGATCAAGTAATTGAAATAGTTTTTTGGAGATAATTGACAGAGATGATTTTCACATCACAATCAATGGATTTTGAAGATGCCATACATGTAGGCAAGTTTTCAAGCCACATTCCAAGCATCAAGGATATTTAGTTCATTTTAGAGCTCGCAAAAATGTTTTTCATCAAGTGGCTTGTGAAATATGTCAGCTAGTTGTTTTTCGGTATTGACATGGGAAATAGCTATGTCTCCTTTCATTGAGTGGTCTATCAAAAAATGATGCCGGATGTCTATATGTTTTGTCCTAAAGTGCTCAACGGGGTTGTGGGCAATCTTGATAGCACTCTCATTATCACAAAGGAGTGGAATACGCCTCATATTGTAACCGTATTCCCTTAGAGATTGTCGCATCTAAAGGAGTTGTGCACAACAACTCCCGGCTACAACATACTCCACTTCGGTCGTGGATAAGGCAATGGAGTTTTGTTTCTTTGAGGACCAAGAAACTAGGGATCTTCCTAAGAATTGGCAAGTACCGGAGGTACTTTTTCTATCTACTTTGCATCCGGCATAATCTGCATCGGAGTATCCAATGATAAAGAATTTGGAACCTTTAGGATACCAAAGGCCTAGGTTGGGTGTATGAACTAAATATCGCAAGATTCTCTTGACGGCTGTCAAGTGACACTCCTTAGGATTGGCTTGAAATCTTTCACACAAGCACACACTAAACATAATATCAGGCCTAGATGCACATAAGTAAAGTAGGGATCCAATCATGGAGTGATATACCTTTTGATCCACGCTTGGTCCGTCTTCATTGAGATCCAAGTGCCCATTTGATGCCATGGGAGTTTTTATAGGCTTCGCCTTGTCCATTCCAAACTTCTTGAGTATGTCTTGAGTATACTTGGTTTGGCTTATGAACGTCCCTTCTTTTTGTTGCCTCACTTGGAATCCCATGAAGTATTTTAGCTCTACCATCATAGACATCTCGAACCTATCTATCATAATCATACTAAATTCTTCACAAAAGGATTTATTAGTTGAACCAAAAATAATATCATCAACATAAATTTGAGAAATAAAGAGATCATTGTCAAAATGCTTTTTTAACAATGTATAATCATCTTTGCCAATTTTAAAACCATTTTCAATTAAGAAATCTCTATAACACTCATACCAACTCTAGGAGCTTGTTTGAGACTGTAGAGAGCCTTACGCGGTTTGAACACATGGTCGGGGAACTATTGGTCTTCAAATACGGGGGGGTTGCTCCACGTACACCTCCTCCTTGATTGGTCCGTTGAGGAAGGCACTTTTCACGTCCATTTGATAGAGCTTGAAATCATGGTGAGTAGCATATGCAAGTAATATTCTAATTGATTCAAGCCTTGCTACGGGAGTAAAGGTTTCGTCGAAATCCAAACCTTCGACTTGTGAATACCCTTTGGCCACAAGTTGCGCCTTGTTCCTTGTCACCACCCCATGTTCGTTGTGTTTGTTGCAGAAGACCCATTTTGTGCCGACTACGTTGGACTTGGGTCTTTCGACGAGTTCCCACACCTCGTTTCGTTTTAACTTGTTGAGTTCTTCTTGCATCGCTACCACCCAATTCGGATCTTTCAATGCATCCTCAATCCTGCTCAGTTCCAAAAAGGATACAAAAGAGTAATGCTCACAAAATTTAGCTATGCGAGATCTAGTGATTACTCCCTTTTGGAAGTCACCGATTATGTTGTCGATTGAGTGATCTCTTTGGACGCATTGGTGTACTCTTGGGTGTGGCACTTGCGGTCTTGTATCTTCGAGATCATCTTTTTCTCCCCTGGATGGTTACCTTTATTGGTGTGTTGGTCATCTTCGTCTTCTTGAGGTTGATCTTGTGTGGAAGCTCCCCCTTCATCATTTTCCTCCTCTTGTGGTTCATCTTCTTCATTTGCATTTGGAGGTGGCACTTGTGGTCGTACATCGCCCAAAGCCATTATTCTCAATGCGTGACATTGAGCTTCTTCTCTATCTAGCACATGCTGATCAACTTGCTCTTCTTGAGAGCCGTTAGTTTCATCAAACACTACGTCAGGTGCTACTTCAACAAGTACGGAGACCTTGTTGAAGACACGATAGGCGTAGGAGTTCGAATCATGTCCAAGCAGGAAACCTTCATTGGACTTTGAAGCAAACTTTCAAGTCCTAAGCTTCTTGTTCAAGATATAACAATTGGAACCGAAAAGTCAAAAATAGGATATATTAGGCTTGTTAACGGTGAGTAGTTCATATGATGTCTTCTTGAGTAGGCGATGAAGATAGAGTCGGTTTATGGCGTGACAAGCGGTGTTTACTGCTTTCGCCCAAAACTGATCTGAAGTCTTGTACTCATCAAGCGTTGTCCTTGCCATCTCTATGAGAGTTTGGTTCTTCCTTTCGGCTACTCCATTTTGTTGAGGAGAGTACGATGCTGAAAACTCATGTTTTATGCCTTCTTCATCTAGGTACTCCTCAACTTAGGTGTTCTTGAATTTCGTGCCATTGTCACTTCGTATATTCTTGAACTTCAATGAGAACTCATTTTGGGCACGCTTAAAGAACTTCTTGAGGGTTCCTTGTGTTTCTGTGTTATCATGCAAAATGAAAACCCACGTGAAGCGCGAAAAATCATCAACAATTACTAAGCCATATTTGTTACTACCGATGCTTATGTAATCGATTGGACCAAATATGTCCATGTGAAGGACCTCGAGCGGTCTTGTCGTTGTCATGACGTTCTTTGTGGGATAAGGTGCTCAAACTTGCTTCCTGGCTTGGCACGCGTTACAAGGCCTGTCTTCCTCACAAACAACATCCTTCAAACCTCGGATGTGATCGCCCTTGAGGAGTTATTGAAGATTCATCATACCAACGTGTGCTAGCCGTCTATGCCACAACAAACCCATGTTGGTATTTACAATCAAGCATGTGTCAAGTTCGGTTTTATCTTTGTTGAAGTTAACAACATAAAGCTTTCCCTTCAACACACCCTTGAATGCAATCGAGTCGTCACTCCTTATAGACGCGGTCACACCCTCATTAGTAAACAAGCAATTATAACCCTTGTCACATAATTGAGATACAGGCAGAAGGTTATAATCTAAGTAGTTAACATGCAAAACATGAGAAAGCGTGTGTTGAGATGATATTGCAATTTTACCGGTACCGAGCACCCTTCCTTGACTATTGTCTCCAAAATAGATGCCCTCGCTTGGATCTTCATTTACTTCATACTCAACGAACATCCGTCTTTCTCCGGTCATGTGGTTGGTGCATCCACTATCTAGCACCCATTTTTCTCCACCAGTGGAGTAGACCCGCAAAAAGAAATTATGCCTTGGTTTTAGGTACCCGAGCTTGCTTGGGTCTTTTGAGGTTAGTTACAAGTGATTTGGGCACCCACACATGGGACTTGGTGTTCCCATGGCATGCCCCAACATATTTGGCATACACTTTACCAAAGTTGCTTTTCATAAGAACATAAGATGCATCAAAGGTTCTAAATAAAAGTTGTTGCTCATATGAATTAGCATGTTTCGACTTGTCAACATTATTAGCCTTTCTAGCTTGAGGGGAGTTTCCCTTGATAAAGACAATGCGCTCCTTGTTATTCTTATGACTTCTAGCATTTTAATTTTCACCATAAGAATACTCAATGCCATATTTGACATTAGGAGGTCTTGTGGTCAAGTATGCACTGCGTGCATACTTGATCTTCTCCTTGTGAAATATGCCACTACGGGAAGGATGCTTGTCCTTTGCCAAGTTCGACTTATCCTTCAAGTTAGTTTCAATTTTATCACATGTCCAAGAAGTAGACGTTTCAGATTTTAGGTGTTGCGAAGGTGAGCTTGAAGAGGATGAAGGGTCACTTCACTTGAGTGACTCAAGTTGTACTTCAAGGATCTTGTTAACTTTGATCAAGTTAGCAAGTTCATCCTTGATAATTACATTTGAGTCGCTTAACTTTAAGCAAGCTTCCTTGCTTAAAGCTAATTCAAGCTCTAGTGACTTGCTTCGCTCTTTTTCAAGTTCAAGGAGTTTTTTTATCTTAAGATACTCCCCCTTTTCAAAGATGATCATATCATCTTGGCGATTAACAAGCTCCTCCTTATCAATAAGTTTATCCATTAAGAATTTCATTTTTGTGACAGTTTTCTTATCTAGGTCAACAAGCATATCTTCATTATCACTATTGGCATCACTATCGCTAGAGTAAGAATGCGAGGAGGAAGATTTGGATGTTACCTTTCTTTTACCTTCCTTCGCCATGAGAGATGTGTCGTTGTTCTTCCTTGCGCCAATAGTTGGGAAGAGGGTGGATTTCTTCGTTGTCTTCTTGATGGCTATGCTAGCCATCTCCTCTTCCTCTCCGGATGAGGACTCATAATTTGAGTCCCACTCCTTTCCTAGATGCGCTTGTCCAATTATCTTTTTCTTCTTGAAGGTCTTCTTGGGTTGAGGCTTTGCTTCCTTGGTCTTCTTCTTGTTTTCATCATAAGGGCAATCAACTATAAAGTGGTCATATTCACCACAGTTATACCATGCTCGCCTCCACTTTGGTCTTGATTTATCTTTGTATTTTCCTTCATTTTGTTTACCCCCTTGTCTTCTTTTCATCATCCTTTTGGATTTCTCCATGAAGAGGATCATGTATTCTTCATCTATGTTGCTGCTCTCATCATCACTATCTTCTTCTTCTTCTTGAGTCTCTCGAGCTTCTTTTGTCAAGGGCTTGCAAGTGGACTTCAAAGCGGCCCCCTTCTTCTTTGCCGAGGTGAGGTCGGCAATTTCCTTGACATGTTTTGCTTTCTTCTCCATTATCTCGAAATTTATGATCTTCCCAAGCAATTCGTCCGGGGTCATTTTCTTGTGCCCGAGGTTTTCTCTAATCATCAAGTCCAAGGTAACATTGCGAGGCATGAAAGCTCTAAGAATGAGCTTCACCACTTCGTGATGATTCCACTTCTTTCTTCCATATGATCAAACCTTCTTGATGAGAGTCTTCAACCGGTTATTCATGTCTTGCGGTGACTCATCTTCTTCTATGGCGACTCTTCCCAATTCACCTTCGATCATTTCGATTTTAGCTTCTCGCACATGATGATCACCTTCATGTGTAGTTTGTATTGTGTACCATATCTCTTTTGAAATCTCGAGTGTATCCACTTTGGTGAACTTATCTATGCTCAATGAAGATTTGATGACCGCTGGAGCTTGGGCATTTCAATGAATTGCTTGCTCTTGACATGGTGTGAGCTCTTCATTTTCTTCCAGGATATCAATTCCTGTACACACTATATGCCACAAGCTGGGGTTAAGTGAGATTAAATGCATTTTCATATTTTTCCTCCACGTTTAATAATCATTGCCATCAAAGTGTGGGGCTTTTCACAGAGGATTTACAAGTAGTGGTTGTTGTTAGAATTCAAGCGATCATAATTAAAAACATATCGGGAGTAGTCGGTGTGACTACTCCCCTTCTTCTACTTTTCATCTTCGATCTTCATCTTTCCTTTGGAGAGAGCTTTCTTCCTTAGAAGTGCCTTGAGTTCGAGCATCACACATCATCATCCTCGAAATCCTGAATGGCGTCTAGGAGCTTCTTTAATTTCTGAGCCTTTTCAACTTCAAACTTCTCTTGGTTGAGGCTCTTGTGCACATCCTTCATGTACGACATTTTCACTTCAAGCGATTAGTCTCTTTTGAAGAACCTTGCTCTGATACCAATTGAATGTGGCCTAGAGGGGGGGGTGAATAGGCCTTTTTGAACTTTTGTCCGAACCTGCAACACTCAACAACTTGACCAAATACCGATAAATCGGACTAGTTCGATAGTGTACGGACTAGTCCGGTGCGTGCGGACTAGATCGATCAAGTTTGATCGATGATCTCGATCCAAGTACTCTACACAGCAGAAATTAAGATGTAACTAGAGTATGCTACTTTAATTAGACTAAATATAGCACAAGGTATGACTATGATCAATTAAACCCTAGATGCAATGACCAAGAAGAACAAAGTGAAGACACAAGATCTTTATCCCATGGTTCGGTTCCCACAAAGGCAACCTACATCCACGCTGAGGAGCCCACGAAAGGATCGGGTCTTCACAAAACATACCCTCGTCGAATCGCCACGGAGGCCAATTCTCTTCCACTAATCACAAAGGGCAAATCACCAAGTTCAAGGGGCCTTCGCAGAAGTTGAGGCCTCCCCAAGATTTACAACTGAATACACCACTAACACACTCGAATTATATGCACTAAAGAACAAGAGTGTGCGAGAGAATCCAACCCAAGAGATCAAAACGTGAAGAATCGTGTCTCTCTTTTGATCTAAAGTTAATCCTCAAGGATTTGATCTTTCTTCCGTTGGATTTTGTGGAGAGACGTGTTTTCTAGGCTCTTGGAGGGTGTGACGGCATAGGGGGTCGAGAGGGTTTTATTAGGGGCCGTGCACCTCTATTTGTACTAGGGTTTCCAAAGGTTACCGTTAGGGTTTTCAGTGTTTGGACTAGTCCGTGGTGGACTCCGGACTAGTCCGTTGTGCGGCGTGTGGGAAACCCTAAGTGTCCCGAATTATCAGACTTGTCCGGCCAGGGGCGGACTAGTCCGTTTTTTTCTCTGAAGATGTTCGGACTTGTCCGGTTTTGGTGAAACCCTTGGTGAAATTGAGGACAAGTCTGCACTTGGAGGACTTGTCCGATTTTTGTCAGAAGGTTTTCGGACTAATCTGTGCATATATTGGACTTGTCTGATTTATGTCAAAAAGATATCGGACTAGTCTGTGGTGATATCGGACTTGTCTGACCTCGTGCAAATAGTGAAGTGCTGAGGACTAGTCCGCACTGGGGAGGACTAGTCCGATTATAGCTAGAAAGATTTCGGACTAGTCTGGTCTGTGTAAACTAGAATGTGTGTGCAGACAAGTCTGCATTGGGAGCACTTGTCCGATTTTTAACAGAGAGATATCAGACTAGTCCGGGATATATCGGCCTAGTCCGGACCTGTATGAATTTGTGCAGTGAGAGTGATTAAAATTACCTTGAGCTCTTGGGGTGTGTTCAACACACTCCATACACAAAGAGTATCATAATCATTTCTTGAGCTCCTTTCATCTTGATTTCTCACTCTCCCTTCTTTTTGCGCTTTCTTCATGATTTCAAAACCTGCGCTCATCTCAACAATTTAGTTAGGATCTCATTTGCTTGTCATAAATCAACCAAAACCCACAAGGGATGCCTAGATGCACTTTTAGTGCAGCATACCTAAAACCCTAATTTGCGTGAGATGATCCAGACTTGTCCGCAATGGAATAGAACGTTATACAAACTAGTCCGTGATGGGTCAAGAGACCCAATCGGACAAGTGCACAACTGGACGTACTTGTTCGGTGCAAGGTAATATGTGTTGTATTGACAAAACATCAAAAAGTCAACGGACTTGTCCGGTTGGGAACAGTAAGTTGATTGGACTACTCTGGTTCAGTTTTTGACTTGTCCATGTGAGAACAGAAAGTGTAGCGGACTAGTCCACTTGTGAATGGACATGTCTGGTGCTTCAGTGAAATGCTTAATTGTTGATTTTATCCCTTACCCTCTACGCAAAGTTATGAGCTCTTGGGATGCGTCTCTCACACACATCCTATACATTAACATCTACTTTGCGCTTCCATTTTTCACTTGGGCTTTTCCTTTCTCAATCCTCACATTTCACCTTTTTGTGCACCATTAGTTCTTTTCTTCATATACCTGCTTTCATCTCAACAAATTCCATTAGTATCTCATTTGTTTGTCATGAATCGTCCAAAACCCACCAGGGAATGCATATATGCACTTTCAATCTTCCCCTTTTTGGTGATTGATGACAACCAATTGAGATCTCATAATTAAGAGTAAAAATTGATTTTCATACAGTGTGCATATATGAGAATGACATATGAAAAAGAAATAATTCTCACATATATTCACTCTTTATGGTGGGGTGCCTATTGAGTGTGAGTGAGCAAATGTTGTGATGTGCATAATTGAAAATACAACAATTATAGTAAAAAACCATCACAAGAACATCATAATGAGCATCACACATCCATATAAGAAAAATATGCATCATCCAAATAGATATTACAATTGTTCAGAACTTAAAACATAAAATATACATGTCCATGATCACTAGACCCTAAGGCTCTAAGTAGACTACTAGTCTCATTCTCTCCCCCTTTGGCATCAAGGCACAAAAAAGGGAAAAATTGTGGGAGGATACTCTTCGTCACTTCCTCTCTCACTCTTAGTCCTGTCCTCATCTTGTCTTCAGATTCATGATCGCTCTGCGGAGGAGGAATGGAGACACCCGCAAGTCCAAAAGGGGCCAATTTCTGTTCTGTGAGAGGTGCCATCTCTGAGTAGTTCTCTTCGGAGTCTTCGGATATTTGAGGCGATCGCACTGGCTCAATCTCCAATTTCTCACATAAAGCTTTGATGTTTGCCTTCATGTACCTCTGGTGTCTCTTCCTTGCCAAGATTTCCTTGTGTCGCTCAAATTCCACTTTGCGGCAAGATGCAAAGATGGAGGAAAGCAACTTTACAACTTCACTAGAGGACTCTTTGAAAGGTGGAGGAGCAGAGGTAGCAGTTGGAGCCCTAGCGCCTTCATTTGCTTGCTTTGATCTTTGTTCCCTTGAAGGTGAGGCAGGTGCATTCGGAACAGTGTAGGTTGTGGGCTTCTGAGGCTTGAGACCAGCATGCTCAACATCCTTGACAAACTCAAGGCCGGTTACCTTCTCAATCATGGACATGATGTATGGCTCATAGCCACATGACCTATTGGGAGTGATTGAAATGTTCACTATGTCATTGTAAATATACTCAAAGACATTGAAGGTCCTTTTCTTGCTTATCACTTTCATCAAGGTCCTTAGAGTTCCTTGAACTGTCCTGCATCTCAATCTTTTGGAACAATAGTTACCTCAAAATTCTGTTAAGCACCACAAAGAATGGCTTCAAGTATTTTGTAGTAGGTGGCTTGTAGGGCATTCTTGTTTCATAGAGGAAAGCTAGCTCATCCTTCTCCATAGGCTTCAAGTTGTGAATCACAAGCTCATTTTCCAAAGTGTCTTCAAGATGGAGTATCCTGGCAAACTCCTCATAGGTGACATTGTATCTGGATCCATGCATCCTCTGAGTGAGTCCTTCCTCGTCATCACCTGAGAAGTAGAGAGTGGAATAGAATTGGGTGATGACCTCATTGTTCCAATTGTATCGAAAAGAGAGAAGATCTTTCAGCCCATGTCTCTCCGAAGCCTCTAGGACTTCATGATAGGCTTGGCAGTTATTTGATCGCAAATATGTCACATCCACCCACAGACTCGCAACAACCGGATTTCTCATCTTCAAGTACACATGCTCATAATAGTCTAAATGGAAGTGACTCTAGAACCTTGGGTCAGCCGCTTGCTTTGGCTGCTCATAGACTTTGACCTTCCTGGGCTTGTTAGTCAAATCATTTACTTTGCCCGAGAAATCATTTTCATAGGGATACCTATTGTGCTGCAAAGGTGCCTTCATCTTTAGTGGACCAATGGGTCCACTCGCAAGTCCTTTTCCCTTGCTAGTGCTTCTCCTTCGTGCCGTTGAGTTGGCACCAGCACCATCACAACAGGAATCGGGCAAAAGGTTGTTAGCCATATAGGCGTCGGTAACCTAAAGAAATCGACACTATTAGTACGTCAGTTTACCGACGTTCATAGCCGATGACTCAGGTTTGACGTTTTTACCTGTTTTGGACGTTGGGGCCGACACCTTTTGATGAGAAGGATTAGGCCCGATCTTTCGAAAGGTAAGTCGATTGGGGTGGAGAACTCGACGTTGATGATCCGCGGCACTCGAGCGGTTCAAGTACCCCTGCAATTACTACACCACGGCTCCGTTGGTTATCAACCGTGCTGCACACGCTTGACCTCGCCAAGAAGGCTAATCCCTGCAAGTGCAACCGAGAACACGAGCAAGAACGTCGAAGACACGATCTAAAATCGTGAAGTAGGGGTCTCACAAACCGTAGAACGGCGATATTATTGATCTAAGCAAAACCCACCGAATATGACCGGCGGTGCAGTATTATAGGCTAGGTTTCGACCAAAACACGATTAGACGCGTCCCTAATGGACTCTTACGGGATACAAGGCCCAAAGGCCCGATTCGGTGGCGCAACACTGGACAGATATCTGGACTCAAATTGTTTTGACGATTCCCAATGACTCCAAAGGAATTTCTAGGTGGGACTAGAACCATTGGTAATTTTATCTTCTCCTGTTTCCGTGCATATGTAGAATTTCAAAAACGGAGTCCGTATGCCTCCTAGGCGTCCGTTTTAAGGTGTACTTCTCCTGGACTCCGAGTTGAACTCGAGCCCGAGTTGTAAACTGTTTCCATCAACTTGTGGACGTCCCAGCTGGTACTCCACGCTCCCAAGGCCTCTTTGCTTCACTTTTTGATCTTCTCCATTATTCCTAATAACAATTAAATCATCACATAGCAATCTATTCTCAAACTCACAAGCAAAAGAAGTTAGGAACGAATTCACCTGCTGATTTATTTACCGTGCTCGTGCTCTGGTGATTGGTCCTTGCAGTTCAATGTGCGTCTCTGCTGTTGTGATATCCTCATCATCCTCCACTCTTGAATTGGAGTCCTCCTTGACTCAAGTTCATCTTCTTCTCCCAAGTACGGTCGCAAATCTGAAATGTTAAATGTAGGACTAACCCCAAAATTGGGAGGCAATTCAAGCTTATATGCATTATCATTAATCTTTTCAACAATCTTAGAAGGACCAGCAGCTCGTGGCATAAGTTTAGATTTTCTCAAGTCGGGAAATCGCTCTTTTCTTAAATGTAACCACACCAAATCACCCGGTTCAAGTTTTACTTCTTTTCTACCTTTACTACCTGCAATCCTATACTTCTCGTTCATCATTTCAATATTTTTCTTTGTAGTTTCATGCATCTTAAGAATGAATTTAGATCGTTGTGTAGCATCCAAATTTACAGTTTCAGAAGGAGGCAAAGGTAGTAAATTATTAGGAGCACGGAGATTGACCATACACTACCTGGAATGGACTTACCTTTGTCGTAGAGTGAACGGATCTGTTGTAAGCAAATTCTATATG
Source organism: Tuctoria greenei (assembly GCA_036927565.1). Taxonomy (NCBI): domain Eukaryota; kingdom Viridiplantae; phylum Streptophyta; class Magnoliopsida; order Poales; family Poaceae; genus Tuctoria; species Tuctoria greenei. The sequence continues at coordinate 183,702,636 of JAYESD010000003.1, read as the reverse complement.
TGGTAAACACTCCTCCCACAACTTCAAATTTGTTTTCAAGACGGCCTGCAACATAGTGGATAAAGTACGATTAACTACCTCGGTTTGTCCATCCGTTTCTGAGTGACATGTAGTTGAAAACAGCAACTTGGTTCCCAATTTATACCACAAAGTTCTCCAAAAATGACTTAAAATTTTTGCATCACGATCAGAAACAATGGTATTTGGCACACCATGTAAACGAACAATTTCCGTCATAAATAAATCAGCAATGTGTGAGGCATTATCATTCTTATGACAAGGTATAAAGTGTGCCATTTTGGAAAAACGGTCAAGAACTACAAAAATACTATCCCTCCCCCTCTTAGTCTAGTCAATCCCAAAACAAAGTCCATAGAAATATACTCCCAAGGTACACTAGGAACAAGAAGAGGCATATAAAGACCATGTGGGTTAAGGCGAGACTTAGCTTTGTTGCAAGTAATGCATCGTGGCACGTAGCGCTCGACATCACGCCTCATCTTTGGCCAAAAGAAGTTTGTGGACAGCACATCTTCAGTTATCTTCACTCCAAAATGTCCCATCAAACCTCCTCCATGTGCTTCCTGCAAAAGTAATAGACGAACGGAGCTAGCTGGAATGCATAGCTTGTTAGCACGATAAAGGAGACCCTCTCGTAGCACATATTTATTCCAAGTTCTTCCTTCTCTACAATTTTCGAAAGCATCTTTGAAGTCCAAATCAGTAGGATATAATGCTTTTATTGTTTCCAAACCAAAGATTTTATTATCAAGTTGGGACAGCATGGTATAACGCCTAGATAATGCATCGGCAATGATATTTTCCTTCCCTTTCTTATGCTTAATGATGTATGGAAACGACTCTATGAACTCAATCCATTTAGCATGTCGTGTATTCAGATTGGTTTGACACTTAAGATACTTCAATGATTCATGATCGGAATGTATGACAAACTCCTTAGACCAAAGATAATGTTGCCATGTTTGTAATACACGCACGAAGGCATACAATTCCTTATCATAAGTAGAATAATCCAGAGAAGGACCATGAAGTTTTTCACTAAAGAAAGCAACGGGTTTACCTCCTTGTATGAGAACGCCTCCAATACCAATGCTGCTTGCATGTCATTCTAGCTCAAAGGTCTTTTCAAAATCAGGAAGTTGTAGCAATGGTGCTTGTGTAAGCTTCGATTTGAGAGTATCAAAAGCATGTTGCTGCTGTTCGCCCCATCTAAATGGCACTCCCATCTTCATTAGCTCATGTAGAGGTGCTGCAATGGTGCTGAAATCCAGCACAAAGCACCGATAAAAACCTGCAAGACCAAGAAAATTACGAACCAGTGTGACAGTTATTGGGGCTGGCCAGCTGGTGATTGCTTCAATTTTTGCCTCATCCATCTCAATTCCCTGCGAGGAAACGACATAGCCAAGAAACGAGACTCGATTGGTGCAAAAGACGCACTTTTCGAGGTTACCAAACAAACGTGTATCTCTCAAAACAGTAAAAACAGCACGTAAATGATCAAGATATTAATCATATGACTTGCTGTAAATGAGGATATCATCGAAGTAAACCACCACAAATTGTCCAATGAAAGAACGTAAAACCTCGTTCATTAATCGCATAAAGGTGCTGTGTTCATTAGTTAAACCAAAAGGCATGACTAACCACTCATAAAGTCCAAACTTGGTTTTAAATGCAGTTTTCCATTCATCTCCTAGTGCCATTCTAATTTGGTGATAACCACTACGCAAGTCAATTTTTGTGAAGATGATAGCACCACTCAATTCATCAAGCATGTCATCTAATCGAGGAATAGGATAACGATATCGAATGGTGATGTTATTAGTCGCTCGACAATCAACACACATGCGCCAACTACCATCTTTCTTAGGAACCAAAAGAACTGGAACAGAACAAGGGCTAAGGCTTTCACGAATGTACCCGCGGTCCAAAAGATCTTGGACATGTCACTGAATTTCCTTAGTTTCTTGTGGATTTGCCCTATATGCTGCACGATTTGGCAAACTTGCTCCTGGAATAAAATCGATCTTGTGTTCAATGCCTCTCATCGGTGGTAAACCAGGGGGTATCTCAGAGGGAAACACATCCTCAAACTCGTGTAAAAGGTTAGCAACAGCGGGGGGCAATGCAATAGACAATTCATGAAGTGAAAACATGGCTTCTTTGCAAACTAAAGCATAGCACATCCCCTTAGCATCGAATAAATCAGCAAGTTCAGATTTAGTTGCAAGCAACGATGGTGATTTTAACTTAATAACTTGCTGTTTTTCAGATTCTAATTTTGTTGCTTTGCCATCATGAAGTTTACTCTTCTCAAAATGCACAATTTCAGCAGGAGTCATGGGGAGCAAAGTGATTTTCTTTCCCTTATGCATGAGAGTATATTTATTGGTTCTACCATGATGAATTGCATCTGTATCAAATTCCCAAGGGCGACCCAATAAAAGAGAATAAGCATCCATAGGAACAACAGCAAAATCAGCAAAATCATGGTATGAACCAATTGAAAAATGTATTCTTGCTGTTTGTGTTACCCAAAACTTAACGCTGTTGTTGAACCATTAAATGTGTTACGGATGAGGGTGTGCTCTTGTTATCAAACCGAGTTTCTTGACGACGTCCGTGTTCACCAAGTTACTGCAGCTACCTTCGTCAATTATAGTGTGTACACGGCAGTCCTTGACGACGAGAAACATGTGGAAGAGGTTGTTTCGTTGTAGCTTGTCGGCGGTCTCCACTTTGGAGCTCAAGGCACGCTGCACAATGATGCTCCTATAGTGCTCCGTCGCCGCTGCACCAAGTACCTCTTCTTCGGTGTGTTCGACATTTGGATCTGTACAGTCAGTAGCAAGAGAATATTCATCTTCAATATCTGAAGTACTATCATACCCGCCATCATCGCGTGCTATGTATGCTCATTTGCTCGGGCAATCTCTCATCATACGACCATGTCCCTGGCAGCGGTGACACTTAATGTCGGAAGTACGACCCGTAGAAGGAGTGGATGACGAAGGCTTGAATGATGTCGCCTTGCTGCCTTCTGGCACGTGAGAAGGTGGAGCAGCAGGTATAGTTCTTTGGCCTCCATTGGATGGTGTAGTCGCTGCATGGTTGGTCGAAGATGGTGCTGTTTTGGATGGTGTAGTCGCTGCACACGGCGTGAAGTTGCTCCTCGTGCGTTGTTGCTGTTGTTGTCGGTCCTGCAATTCTTTTTAAGCCAACATAGCAAGCTGAAACAATCTGTTAACAATATCATATTCTTTGTAATCAACAGTGTCCTGAATTTCACGCCTCAACCCCCCATAAAAATGAGCTATTTTATTATCCATGTCCTCTACTACCCCACAACGCAGCATACCCTTTTGTAACTCTTGATAATACTCCTCTACAGACATGTTACCTTGGTCTAAGCGCTGCAATTTTTTGCGAAGGTCCCGCAGAAAAGATGGGGGAACAAATTGAACACGCATGGCTTCCTTTAATCTATCTCATGTTGGAGGATCAGTTCTAGTTTTAACAAGTTCATTCCACCATATCATAGCAAAATCCTTAAACTCACTAGTGGCTTGACGAACTCTATGTTGTTCAGGAAGAAGATGGGAATTAAGTTTTTGCTCTACTGTCACCTCCCAATCAAGATAAGCCTCAGCATCTTAAGCACCAGAAAAAGAGGGTATAGTAAATTTCACTTTAGCAAAAGGATCATTAGGAGGACGATTATAATTGTTATGATTATTACCTCCCATACCTCGACGATAAAGTGGCAGTCTTGGCTGATTATTGTGATCTTCCAGTTCATCATAAGCATTGTCTTCTTGTCTTCCAGCGAGAGGCAACCGAGCCTCAAATGTATTCATCCGAAGAGCAAGGTCATCAAGTTGGCGAGTCAAGTTCGCCAATGACTCCTCCGTGGTCTTCATCATATCACGTAACTCAGCATGTTGAACACATTCGTCATCACTGTCTTCTCCAGCCATTGTTAGTAGGAAACAAAAGACAACAAAAAATATGTTATCCCTATCAACTACGGTGGCAATGTGAAAGGTGGAAGAACAATCTATCTCGCTCAAGCGTCTTACCACGCTCTTAAAAGTGTTCTTACCGACACAGCAGGTGGTGTGGACAGTGAGATAAACAAATGAAGCGTGGGGTGATTGCAAAGGTACCTGTTATGCTCAAGAGAAAGGTGGAGCTTGGATGGCACAATATGGTGGCTAATAAGCAGGAAATCGTTAACAGGTAAACAAAGTTGAATAAGTATTCAATGCGGGAAATTGTTGCTGGTCAACCAAGTGCTCTAGGGCCTAGCACAACACAAGGAAGTAGCAAGGCAAAAGGAAGGCAGAATGATATAACCAACAATCACAACACAAGTAGTATAGGCCAATTGCTTTAATATGCGTGCTCTTCACTATTTTTTCCTTTTTGTAATATTTTTTTGATATTTTTTATTTACTTGGGAGCACAAATGTATGAAGCACACAAATTTGCAGTTCAATTGGATGTAATATGCGGCCTATAAAAAATCAAGAAAATTCTTTAAAATTCGTGCTGAAACTTCGGAGGCCGGATAATCTATCTTCTGAGGAGAATTTGGGCAATCTAATTTTGTCGAACACATCTATGCGGCAGAACATCGGATGCGAAATTTCTTGTAGATGATTTTAAAAAAAATCGCCCGATTTTGAGTTCGTATGCGAAAGTTATTACCGTTTTAAGCTAGGTTGTCCGAGTTATGTTTTTTTTTGGATGTTGATTCGAACTCAGTTTGAGAACAGAACTCGCAATTGGATATGAAAACTGTCGGGAATTTGCACAGAAACTAATGGGGTGGTGTGTGATGATTCAAGGATGAGTGGCACAAAGGTTTGTCACGTAATTTAGGGATGGCGATGCGGGAGTTCACGCAAGGCGGCTAGCTAGGGCAAACCGATGAACGTGGTGGATCGGTTTGTTATTTCGGGATTGTGGAATAGGTGTCGAACAGAAAGAAAACAAGGACGAAATACAATAACTAGGACCCAAAACACAAAGCTAAACTAGCAACAAGACTCGACCACACGAATGCAAACTCAACAATGCAAACTGAAAAACGAAACTGCAGGCACTATAGTCTTGGAAGCGGTAAAAATGATCTAATTTTTTTTTGTGGCTTTTCTGTGGACTTTAGGTACGAAAAAAATCGATCTAATGGAAGGAAAACAAGATACCTCACGGACAACCTAGAAATCTGATACCAATTGATGAGTAGGATTAGGCCCGATCTTCCGAAAGGTATGTCGATTGGGGTGGAGAACTCGACATTGATGATCTGCGGCACTCGAGCGGTTCGAGTACCCCTGCAATCACTACACCACGGATCCATTGGTTATCAACCGTGCCGCACACGCTTTACCTCGCCAAGAAGGCTAATCCCTGCAAGTGCAACCGAGAACACGAGCAAGAACGTCAAAGACACGATCTGAAATCGCGAAGTTGGGGTCTCACAAACCGTAGAACGGCGATATTATTGATCTAAGCAAAACCCACCAAATATGACTGGCGGTGCAGTATTTATAGGCTAGGTTTCGACCAAAACACGATTAGACACGTCCCTAATGGACTATTACGGGATACAAGGCCCAAAGGCCCGATTCGGTGGCGAAGCACCGGACAGATATCTAGACTCAAATTGTTTCAACGATCCCAATGACTCCGGGGGAATTTTGAGGTGGGACCAGAATCATTGGAAATTTTATCTTCTCCTATTTCCGTAAATATGTAGAACGTCAAAAATGGAGTCTGTATGCCTCCTAGGTGTCCGTTTTAAGGCGGAGTGCTCCTGGACTCCGAGTTGAACTTGAGTCTGAGTTGTAAACTGTTTCCATCAACTTGTGGACATCCCAGCTGGTTCTCCATGCTCCCAAGGCCACTTCCCTTCACTTGTTGATCTTATCCATTATTACTAATAACAATTAAATCATCACATAGCAATCTATTCTCAAACTCACATGCAAAAAAGTTAGGAACGAATTCACCTGCTGATTTATTAACCATGCTCGTGCTCTATTGATTGGTCCTTGGAGTTCAATGTGCGTCTCCGCTGTTGTGATGTCATCATCACCTTTAATGGTTAAAACCGTAGGTTTCGGGTGCTGACGCATTTAAAAGCCATAGGCATCGGTTGCACGCCCGACGGCTTTGATGCGCTTAAGAGCGTCGTCTTGGGTCCATGGCGGTGGCACCCATCGCGACCTGCAACCGGGCTCATGTTAACAACGTTGGTTTCCCCGGTAGCAGCGACGACATTATTATAGCAGTTGGTTTATAAATCTCAGCCGACGGCTATAATGTTTTGTACGTCGGTTCCAGAGCCCCGACCGACATATTTAATTAAAGGCATCGGCCAGTCGACGCTCATAATTTTATGACCGTCGGGAATTAGAAACCTACGCCCTTAGTTAAATAAATACGACGGCCTTTTCCAAAACTGACAGTCGTTTGGCCATTTCTTGTAATGCATCCTTGCTTGATTGCTTCTTCACTGTCACCTTCCTCTTTCTTGGGGGCATAGAGTAAGGAGAATTATTTGCATCATGGTCATGGCGCTTCTTGCTTCTCAGTTCTTTTGACCGGGCCACCCTCTCACGATCACGCTCGGCCTCAATGTCAAACATACTATCATCCGATGTGGACGACATCGTTCCTATCATAGAGAGTACAAGGTGTGGTAAGAAGGAGAATTAGACTTTGTGGAGACAAGAATTTAGAGGTTCAAACGGTCAAGGGGCCGGACTTGTCCGATTTCAGGGTGTGGACTTGTCCAGTTCACCGGACTTGTCCGCACATAGTATCAGGCTAGTCTGATGTGACGTATGAACCCTAACTTCTGATTTCAACAAATCTAACCAAGACTCATGCAAAAAGGTAGGAGGACAATAGGAATACATACAACAAGGCAATGTATACCATATGAATCATAAGAGTAAGCAGGAACTGAGGAAAGATGAGAACTAGGGTTAGGGATTGATTTCTACTGAAAATTGAAGATTTGAGGGCGGAGGAGCGGAGCAAGTTTCGGATTAGTCCGGTAGGGGAATGCTTCGCGTCAGGAGGAAGATTCTCATGGAAGGACCTTATATTTTGGTGGCTCAAAGTGGAAATTGCCTTATGAGTTCGAGTTTGAGGAAAGATAGTATAAAGGCGACTGTTAGGAGGAAGAAGAGGGGTCTTGGTGGCTGGCTAGGGTTAAGCCCGACAGTAACGGACTAGTACGCAAAGGATCGGACTAGTCCGGTACAACGGACCAGAGCTGGACTAATCGCTGGCAACGGACTAGTCCGATGCCGACCACAGACTTGTCCGGGTCAACTAGAAGAATTGAATTAGAACAAAGTGATTTTTTGGGAATAAAATCCAATAGTGATATAAAGGACATCATTTCAAAAATAATCATCATGAGTATGACCAGTAAGCAATCAACAATCATACAATTGCCATAATTCAGCAAGATTCAATAATTAAAATAGTTTTTGAGAGAAAATCGAGATAAGAGATGAATTTTTGCAAAAGAAGTAAACTTTGAAGAGTCAATTAGGTATGCAGTGTTTCAAGCAACATCTCGAGAATCAAGAATATTTAGTTCATTTTTAAGCTCGCAAAATCTCTTTTCATCTAGTGGTTTGGTGAATATGTCTGCTAATTGTTTTTCGGTTCTGACATGTGAAATTACTATGTCACCTTTCAGTGAATGGTCTCTTAGAAAATTATGACGTATATCTATGTGTTCGTTTCTTAAGTGCTCTACTGGATTGTGTGCAATTTTTATGGCACTTACATTATCACATAGGAGTGGAATACGGTTCAGATTGTAACCGTAATCCTTTAGAGTTTGTCGCATCTAAAGCAGTTGTGCGCAACAACAGCCGGCTACGATATACTCCGGTTCTGTTGTGGAAAGGGCAATGGAATTTTGCTTCTTAGCGGACCATGAAAATAAGGCTCTGCCAAGAAATTGGCATGTTCCCGAGGTGCTTTTTCTATCGACTTTATGGTCTGCATAGTCGGCATCGGAATATCCTATGAGGTTGAACTTGGATCCTTTATTTAGGATACCAAAGGCCCAAGTTGGGTGTGTGAACAAGGTATCTTAAGATTATTTTTACAGCTATTAAATGACACTATTTAGGTGTGGCTTGAAACCTTGCACACATACAGACACTAAGCATCATGTCGGGCCTAGATGCAAATAAATAAAGTAGCGGGCCTATCGTAGATCGATAAACCTTTTGATCCACATTTGGACAGTCTTTGTTGAGATCGAGATGTCCATTAGTTGCCTTGGGAGTCTTGATGGGCTTGGCGTTGTCCATATTGAACTTTTTGGGGATATCCTATGTGTACTTGGTTTGGCAGATAAAAATGCATTCTTTCAATTGCTTCACTTGGAATCCCAAAAAGAACTTTAATTCGCCCATCATTAACATGTTGAATCGGTCTGTCAAAATTTTACTGAATTTCTCACAAAAAGATTCATTAGTAGATCCGAAAATAATGTCATCAACATAAATCTGACATACGAATAGATGACCATCAAAATTATTTCTGAACAATGTATAATCAGTTTTTCCTACTTTAAAACCATTTTGAGTGAGAAAATCCCTAAGGCACTCATACCAAGCTCGGGGATCTTGTTTGAGCCATAGAGATCGTTACGCAGTTTGTACACATGGTTGCGGTATTATTGATCTTCAAGACCTGGTTGCTGCTCCAGAACAGCTATTCCTTTATAGGACTGCTGAGAAATGCACTTTTGATGTCCATTTCATACAACTTAAAATTATGGTGAGTAGCAAAGGCTAATAAAATTTGAATGGACTCAAGTCTAGCTACGGGAGCAAAGGTTTCATTGAAATCCAAACCTCCAAATTGTGAGTAACCTTTGGCCACAATTCGTGCTTTGTTTCTCGTTACTACTCCGTGTTCATCTTGCTTGTTTCGAAAGACCCATTTGGTGCCCAGGATGTTAGCTTTTGGTCTTTCCACAAGCTCCCAAACTTAATTTCTTTTGAAGTTGTTCAGCTTCTCTTGCATGGCGGTCACCCAATCCGGATCATTTAATTCTTCATCAACCCTGTATGGTTCCAGAAACGAGAAAAATAAGTAATGTTCACAAAAATTAGCAATACGAGATCTAGTAGTTACTCCCTTTGTAATATCTCTAATGATGTTGTCGACGGTATGATCTCTTTGTATACTCTGATGTACTCTTGGGCGAGGGAATTGTGAGGTCATCTGCTCTTCATCATCTTCATTTTCAATGTCTCCCCCTAGATCACTGCTTCCATGATTATATTGATCATCACGATCCTACTAATGTTGATCAGGTGTAGAAGCTCCCCCTTGATCATCGCTCTCTGGTTGAGGTACATCTTGAGGACTTGAGTCTGGTGATTGCTCTTAATGTCGAAAATCACCCAGTGTCATCTTCCTTAATGCTTGATGTGGGGCTTCTTCTCTATTTAGCACACACTTATCAACTTTATCCCCATAGGAGCCATTAGTCTCATCGAACACTATAGCACGTGCCACTTCAACAATGCCAGAGACTTTGTTGAAAACACGATAGGCGTAGGCGTTCAAATCATAACCGAGCAAGAACCCTTCATCAGATTTCGAAGCGAACTTCAAAGTCCTAGGTTTCTTGTTCAAAATATAAAATTCATTCTCAAACACTCTAGAATATGAAACATTCGGATTGTTACCCATTAGGAGCTCATATGGTGTCTTCTTGAGAACTCGATGAAGAATAACCGGTTCGTGGCCTGACAAGTGGTGTTTATCGCTTCTGCCCAAAACCGATCCCAAGTCTGGTACTCATATAGCATTGTTCTCGCCATCTCAATGAGTGCCCTATTCTTTCTTCCGGCCACCACATTTTGGTGAGGAGAGTATAGTGCCGATAATTCATGTTTTATTCCTTCTTGATCGAGGTACTCCTCAACTTGAGTATTTTTTAATTCCATTTCGTTACCGCTCTAATGTTCTTGACGGTTGAGGAGAATTCATTTTGTTCACTCTTTAGGAACTTCTTTAGGATTCCTTGGGTCTCTGATTTATCATACAAGAAAAATATCCAGGTAAATCTAGAAAAATCATCAACAATAACCAAGCCAAATTTTTACGGCCGATGCTTATATAAGCAATTGGACCTAAAAGATTCATATGTAGGAGTTCCAGCTGTCTTGATGTAGGCATCATGTTCTTTGCGGGGTGTGGTGCTCCAACTTGTTTTCCGGTTTGGCATGTGCTACTCGGCTTGTCTTTCTCAAACAGAACATCTTTCAAACCTCGGATGTGATCACCCTTTAAAAGTTTCTGCAGATTTCTCATCCCAACATGGGCTAGCCATCTATGCCACAACCATCCCATGTTAGTTTTTGCAACCAAGTAAGTGTTGAGTCCCGCTTTATTTTTGTTGAAATCAACAAGATAAAGTTTTCCCTTCAACATTCCCTTGAATGCAATTGAGTTATCACATCTTCTAAAGACTGTTGTCGATACCCTGCATACTAGGTATCCCTTCATACCAAAATAAGACACATTGAGTTCCACCGTCCAGTATCTTGGACTTTCAAAGGCAACACATGTCCCACAGTGTCGTACCTGCCTTCCTCCATAGGGTGGCTCCAGTGCTGCCATGTGTCCCAGGGCTCCAAACCTGCCTCCCCGACAGGAGAAGCTCCAGAGCTGCCACGTGTTACACCCATGGACCTAAGACTGCAACGGGAAGACAGCGGGATCTCCAATGGTGCAAACATTCAAGGGCTATCAATTGGCCATTACAAGACCTAGTTAACGCTTCATTAATGCTACAATTAGAGGACTATCAAGACCAACAACGCTTTTATTAAGATAGGTTATCATGTTATTAACCACCCTTAACACCATAGATCATATATAGGGCAGTTTATTACAGCCGATGCCACCTGTCGGGCCAGGCACATACTGTAACAGCCAGACTTTGGCATATAAAAGGGTTGCACTACACATGAGAGAGGAGGCCAATCAGATCCAAGCATTCTCATCTCAAGCACAGGCTTACATACACTCATACAATACACAAATACCCCGTGATGTAGGGTATTACGCTCAGGCTGTGCGAACCACGTAAAACTCTCCGTATTCACCTCTTGTTCTTGATCTTGGTTAGCGCCCCATCCAAATACGAACCTCCGAGGACTACTTCTTAGTAGTACTAGGGGAAGTGTCTTAGTCTACACTTTGACATTTGACATGCCAGTTAGGGGCGCAGTTTCAAGATCTTTAAGATGGTGAACTCCGATGCCGCTTCATCGAACGGACCGGCTGTACAGCCTGTTGGGGGGAATCCCTCCAGTATGCAACAGCCGACCAACGTTGTTGTCTCGGTGGGCGTCGTACCACCACCACCACCTGCTCCAACAGTCGACGCTGGATAGTATGATGGAGAATTCATGTTGTTCACAACATCGATGAACATCCCCGAGAACACGCTGAACGCAGTGCGGACTCTACTACAACGTCCTCCAGCGCCAGGAGCTCCTTCGGCCGCACTGGAACAATGGCGCCCTGATGTTTATCATTCGGTTGCAGCCACAACCAATGCGATCAACAACCAAGGTATGCGCCATGCTGGGCAGGCACCTTCTCGTAACAAGACATTGTCTGGTAGACTTGGTCCTCCGGCATCGTAGCTCAGGAGACGTGCGCCCTCTTGGCAAGTGATGTCACTGCCCTCCGAGGCTCCTCGTACTCACACGATGACGAGGCTCCCGACTCAGTACCTCCGGTCGGAGCTCGACCACCACTACATGAGGCAGGACGGTTGTGTCAACATCGAGTGTGCTCGTGAGAGGCGAGTTGCTAGAGAAAACCCTTCTCCACTCAGAGTTGGTGGCTGCTATTCAGCTCTTGCCATGCATCTCCGCATGGTCGAGTCGCCACATAAGTTCTAGCCTCACCTGCCAAAGAAATACGATGGGACAGTCAGTTCTGTTGAGTTTCATTAGATCTACTCCACTGCCATCCTCGCAGCTGGAGGCAATGATGCTGTCATGGCCAATTACTTCCCTATGGCTTTTAACTGGGACTGCAGGGTCTTGGTTTATGAGCCTACCCCCTGATTGCATCTACAGTTGAGGGGGAACTCTATCGCCAGTTCACCGGAAATTTTAGGAGCTCCTACACCTAGCTTGGCACTTAGCTGGACCTCTTCACCGTACAGCAGAAGTCGGGAGAGTCACTATGATCATTCATCCATCGATTCTCTTAGGTACGAAACACCATCCATTCTATCTCCAACACTTCTGTCGTCATTGCATTCTGACAGGGGGTTGAACACCAGAAGATGCTAGAGAAGCTGGCAACCAAGAATGCCAGCAGTGTCACAGAACTCTTCAGCTTGGCTAAAAATGCACCTGAGCTACGGAGGGTCATGAGGTGCATGCCAAACCAGCTGCAGAGGCTGGTCAATCCACATCAAAAGCTGGAGCTACTGCCAACAGTAATGGCAAAAAGAAGAAAAAGCCAGATGGCAAGAAGAAGTGTAACACCCTCATTTCATGCCTAATGCATTGCATAAGTTCATATACATGTTTAACATTAATACACATAAAAAGGAATGAGTTTAAAGTGAATTAGGAGCAAAACCACACTCAAAAGATCTTACGAGTGCGGACTAGTCCATTTTTGGTGCAGACTAGCCCGATTTCTCTCTAATCTTCTTTGGTCTTGTCCTTTTTTTTGTTGCAGACTAGTCTAGTTTATTCTCTGTACAATTTTCGAACTTGTCCGGTCCATAGCAGACTAGTCCGGTATTCCAATTATTTGACATTTCCTCAAGTCCCTAGACTCGTTCGGACTTGTCCATTTTCCCTCTGACTAAAATCAAACTTGTCCGGTTTTGGCGAGACTTGTCTGTTTTTCCTCTGACTAAGTTCGGACTTGTTCAATGTCTATTACGAACTCGTCCGATATCTCTCTAACTAACATTAGACTAGTCCGGCCTCTTGCGGACTTGTCCGATAATCGTGATTTTGAGTTGATCTTTCGTTCCACGACGTGTTTTTTGGTTTTACCTTAAGTGGGCCTAAGGACGTCAAGTCTAACTCTTTTTGGAACCCATGTGGGACCCCACACTGGCATACACCCTCCCCAAACTCGAAATCCATCAAACCCTAGCCCTCCACCCCTATATAAACAACCCCACCCCTTGACTTTACATCTTTTTTCCTCAATTGAAAGACTACAAACCCTAGTTTGTGGATGGCCGCCATCAAGAGGGAGAAGGAGATCCCGAGAAAGAATAAGAAGAGGAGGAAACGAAAGAGGATCAAGATCTCCATCAAGTTTTCGTTCTTCATCAACCCTAGATTATCAAGATCCAAGTGTTGTCTCCAAAAACTTTGATTCATTGGAGTTCTAAACACCTGTTATACCTTCTACTTCCTCTTTCTCACATGGATTCAACCCCGTTTCTCCAAATTCACGTCGATCTGGAAAACCCTAGTTTATTGTTTCTGCGAAGGGCGGACTAGTCTGGCCCTACAGTGGACTTGTCCGATTTTTCTTACTTTTTTCTGCTGAACTAAATCTAATTTGGTTTGAAACAATTCCAAATTTGTCCAAACTTGTTAAAAACTATTAGAACTAGTTAGTAAACATTATCAACCATCCATTAACTAGTTTTGCTTTGCATTTGCATTAATCATGCATGTCATGTTATATTGAGTAATATATGTGCACTCATTGATTGTATTCTTTTCTTGTATGTTTATTGCATGGTTTAGATAGATTTGCTCTGGAGAGTACATCGGAGGACCTCCAGCACCAGGAGTTTGAAGCTTTTGATCCTAATCACACCCAAGAGCATGGCAAGTGTCCTATTTCGATAATAAATGTTTTGTTTTCAAGACTGCGTGCTTGTGTCAATTTGATGGGAATCCTTTGATAGGAAGTTTACTAGCTTTGTTGAACCACCCTTGTCACCTAGATACATGGTAGAGAGTTGAAAAGGGCTTTTTACCTTTCTGCTTCGCTTAATTAATTGGGATGGGAAAGCAACTCTATCATTTCATTATGCATTATCGAGATTATGATTAATATGAATTGGTTAATGTGATGTGGTAATGGTTAATGCCAATACCAAGAAGTACTTTAGCTCCCGCATCATAGACATCTCAAACCTGTCTGTCATAATTTTACTAAACTCCTCACAAAAAGATTTGTTAGTTGAACCAAAGATTATATCATCAACATAGATTTGATAAACAAAGAGATCATCGTCAAAGTTCTTTGTGAATAATGTATAATCTACTTTACCGATCTTAAAGTCATTTTCAATGAAGAAATCTCTAAGACACTAATACCAAGCTCTAGGAGCTTGTTTGAGGCTGTAGAGAGCCTTACACAATTTAAATGCGTGGTCGGGGAACTCTTCATCTTCAAACCCGGTGGGTTGCTCCACATACACCTCCTCCTTGATTGGTCCGCTGAGGAAGGCGCTTTTCACATCCATTTGATAGAGCTTGAAATCATGGTGAGTAGCATATGCAAGTAATATTCTAATGGACTCAAGTCTAGCTACGGGAGCAAAGGTTTCATCGAAATCCAAACCTTCTACTTGTGAATACCCTTTGCACACAAGTCGTGCCTTGTTCCTCGTCACCACCCCGTGTTCGTCTTGTTTGTTGCGGAAGACCCATTTGGTGCCGACGACATTAGATTTGGGTCTTTCGACTAGTTCCCACATCTCGTTCCTTTTGAAATGTTGAGTTCTTCTTGCATGGCCACTACCCAATCTGGATCCTTCAATGCATCCTCATCCCTGCGTGGTTCCAAAAAGGACACAAACGAGTAATGCTCACAAAAATTAGCTATGCGAGATCTAGTAGTTACTCCCTTTTGGATGTCACCGATGATGTTGTCGATTGGGTGATCCATTTGGACGCATTGGTGTACTCTTGGGTGTGGTACTTGCTGTCTTGAATCTTCATGATCATCTTCTTCTCCACTTAAATGGTTACCCTCATTGACTTGTTGATCATTTTCACTTTCTTGAGGTTGATCTTGTATGGAAGCTCCCCCTTGATCATTGGTTTCCTCTTGTGGTTCATTTTCCTCATGCATATGTAGAAGTGGCTCTTGTGGTCGTACTTCGCCTAACACCATTCTTCTCAATGCTTGACAGGGAGCTTCTTCTTTATCTAGCACACATGGATCAACTTGCTCCTTTTGGGAGCCATTAGTTTCATCGAACACTACATCACGTGCTACTTCAACAAGTCCGGAGGTCTTGTTGTAGACATGATAGGCGTAAGTATTCGAATCATAACCAAGCAAGAAATCTTCATCAGACTTCGAAGCAAACTTTGAAGTCATAGGCTTCTTGTTAATATTAAATATTAGGCTTGTTACCGGTGAGTAGCTCATAGGATGTCTTCCTGAGTAGTCGATGAAGATAAAGTCGATTTATGGCGTGGCAAGCGGTGTTGACTGCTTCCGCCCAAAATCGATCCGAGGTCTTGTACTCATCGAGCATTGTTCTTGCCATCTCTATGAGGGTTCGGTTCTTTCTTTCGGCGACACCGTTTTGTTGGGGGTGGGGGGGTACGGAGCTGAAAACTCGTGCTTTATGCCTTCTTCATCTAGGTACTCCTCCACTTGTGTGTTCTTGAACTCCATGCCGTTGTTGCTTCGAATGTTCTTGATTGTCAACGAGAATTCATTTTGAGATCGATTGAAGAACTTCTTGAGTATTCCTTGTGTTTCTGACTTATCATGTAAAAAGAAAACCCAAGTGAAGCGAGAAAAATCATCAACAACTACTAAACCATATTTGTTACTGCCGATGCATATGTAAGCAATTGGACCAAATAAGTCCATATGGAGTAGCTCGAGCGGTCTTGTTGTAGTCGTGACGTTCATAGCGGGATGAGGTGCTCCAACTTGCTTCTCGGCTTGGCACGCGCTACAAGGTCTGTCTTTCTCAAAAACAACATCCTTCAAACCTCGGATGTGATTGCCCTTGAGGAGTTTTTGAAGATTCCTCATACCAACATGCGCTAGCCGTCTATGCCACAGCCAACCCATGTTGGTCTTTGCAATCAAGCATGTGTCAAGTTTGGCTTTATCCTTGTTGAAGTCAACAAGATAAAGCTTTCCCTTTAACATACCCTTGAAGGCAATGGAACCATCACTCCTAGAGACGATCACACCCTCGTTAGTGAACAAGAAATTATAACCTTTGTCACATAATTGAGATATGAACAACAGATTATAATCTAAGGAACCAACATGTAATACATGAGAAAGAGTGTGTTGTGGTGATATGGCAATTTTACCGGTACCGAGCACCTTTCTTTGACTATTGTCTCCAAAATAGATGCCCTACCTTGGATCCTCATTTGCTTCATATTCAACGAACATCCTTCTTTTTCTGATCATATGGTTAGTGCAGCCACTGTCTATCACCCATTTGGATCCATCGAAGGAATAGGCCTGCAAAAACAAATTATTCTTTGGTTTTAGGTACCTAAGCTTGCTTGGGTCCTTTTAGGTTAGTCACAAGGGATTTGGGCACCCACACATGAGACTTGGTGTTCCAATGGCGTGGCCCAACATAACAAGCATAAATTTTTCAATAATTACTTCTCATTGAGTCATAAGATGCATCAAAAGTTCTGAATAGGAACTTTTGTTGTTTATACACAGGACTAGTCTGGGAGGCCGAACTTGTCTGGAGGACCGGACTTGTCCGGATCCCGACTGGACTAGTCCGGTGATAATGCGTGTTGTATTCATTAATTTTTGATTTACCAGTTTGAAAGAGTCTTCCCTTTACAAATACATTTCTATCCTTGTTATTCTTATGGCTTCTAGCATGTTGCTTTTCACCATAAGACTAACCAATGCCATATTTGACATTTGGAGGTCTTGTGACCAAGTATGCACTACGTGCATATTTGATCTTCTTGTCAAATATGCCATTTTATGCAAGATGCTTGTTCTTGGTAGAGGTTGACTTGTCTTTCAAACTGGTGTCAACTTTACCATATGCACAAGTAGAAGCAACTTCAGTTCTAACGGTTTGAGAAGGTGAACTTGAAGAGGATGAAGGGTCACCTTGCGTGAGTGACTTAACTTGCACTTCAAGGATCTTGTTAACCTTGATTACGTTAGCAATTTCTTCCTTGACTGTAGAATTTACGTTAGCACTTCAAGGATCTTCTTGTAAGCATGAAAGGAGGAGGCCAAGGTGGTGGACGACATAGTGCACCATCTTGATCTTGTCCATCAAATAAGAGTGCACATTCACTTGAGCCAGGATCCCAAACAAATAAACATTGTGTCATGTTTGTAGGTGCAATAATAATATGTATGATCTCATCATTCTCCCCTTCTTTATGACAAGCCGTCCTCGGCTTGCTCGTATGTCCAGCAAAAAGTCTTGCTTTGGGGTAGAGTTTAGGCCCGAGTGAGCACTGTCCATATTGCACAACCGCGGTGAAAAATGTTTTGTTGTCCCTGCTGCAAGGAAAAAATACTAGAAAAATTTTACAATATATTATTAGCGTTAGTACATTCATTTACTTGACCATGTTGTTGCAGCACAAAAGGAGCTTCCTCATTTGAACATATGTAAACTTTATGCACCATAAACATACCACTATGTTCATATTTGCCTATAGCATAAAAAAAATTTCTACTTAACAAAGGCAATTGAGACTGAGAAAATATTATCTTCTCTACGATATCTAGATCACAAAGAGTGTCAAATTCAATATAGCCCAAAGTATTTAGAGAAGATAACAATTTCAGCTCATCCCTTTCACATGTAGTTGGGATCAAATGCTTAATTTCAGCACAAGTGAGTAATAAAGTATCAAATTCATTTGGTTGTTCTAGGATAGGTACAATATAATTATCAGCACACAACTCATTTTTGTTGTAAGAATCAGTAGGAAAATCAACTAATGGTAAATGTGTATTATGAAAAGGTTCATCTTGTTGCTGCTCATCGATAGTATGATTGGTAGCAAAACTCAGCACATCTGAAAATGTCATACCTTGGTTAGCTGTATAGCATTGTCCATTAACACTACTCTCATTTTCAGCAAGAAATTCAAATGCATTATGAGTTGATTCATCAAAAAATTCAGAAGAGTTGTTCAACACCTCACTCTCATTTGCATCTACATTTATTTGTTCATGTTCCTGCAAAAGGTTAGGCAAAGGAGGAGGTGCAACAAGAAAATTCTTCTCAAGTTCATGTATTTCATCTTTGCAATTAGATACATTAGCAAAAGTTTCTCGCATAAGAATTTTCATATCTTTCCATGTTCGAGGTTTTTCTATGTCGCTTAAGTTGTCCCACCAAGTTAATGCACAATCAACTAACGCACTAGAAATATTTCTAATCTTTCTCCTCTCACACATATGTAATTTTCCAAAAATTTTATCCAACTCTATTTCCCAAGCAATATATTCATCGTAACCAAAACCATCATAAGAAGGAAGAGATGGGAGAATGTAATTACTTCTTGTGGAAGGTGTTGTAAAGGTGGTCTGAATGTCATGTGAATCCTTGGTTGATGTTTGATTTTTACTGAGCATCTCCATCGTCGTCTTCATCATGTCCATCATCTCAGCATATAATGCATGATTCTTGCTTTTACCTGACATTGTTAGTAGCAAACAAAAGACAACACAAAAAATATGTTATCCCTATCAACTACAAAGGATAATGACAAAGTGGAAGTGGAATCACACACTCTCAAGCGTCTTACCACGCTCTTACAAGTGTTCTTACCGACACTGCAGGTGGCAAACGGTGGACGGTATGAAGAAACCAATGAAGCGTGGGATGATTGCAAAGGTGTATCGATTCTGCTCAAGATTAAGGTGTAGCTTGGATGGAACTTTCTATGTAGCAAGGATTAACAACAATGAAATCAGATAGTAAATTTGAATAAGTGTCCAAAGTATTTGTCAAAGTTGCTGGCCTAAATGTGTTCCTAGTAGTTCAAGCTAGCAAGACATGAGACAAAACTAGATGACACAAAGAATGCAAGCACTTCTGTTTTTTTGTTGTTTTTTTCCTCTTTTTTTGTGCGGCTTTTGTTTCTTGTTTTGCACTTGCCTTTTTCTTTTTTCTTCCTTTTTTTTCAGAATGTGCTGCAAGGGAAGAACACAATGAAAATCAATCCAAGATATCTCGTGTGCCTATTGCAGATTTTCTGCTCAATCTTCCAAGGACAAATAGGCACACTTATGGGCTCTAAATTGGAAAACTTAGAACAGCAAGATTGTAGATATATCTCTCCTCTTTAATTTCAATATATGGAAGACCTATTTTGGAAAAGAACAATAGGAGATACTGCCCCCGAAATACAGACTGTTCAGAATTTTTAGGTCAATAACAGATTCGGATCTAATGCAATTTAGACATCGATAACTATATTTTCTGGGAAACAGATGAATGTTAAAGTTATAGAGCACTTCTTAAGATTTCCATAAAGTACAAGAACACCAAAATCCGAGTTCGTATGTGCGAGATATGATGAAAATACCAAACTGGATAGAGGTGAATCTAATCTGGACGTGATGACGTGATTCAAAAGGATGAATCACACAATGCAAAACTCAAACTAAGACCAAAAACACTTTGTAAACCAGCAATATGACTCAACAACGGACACAAACTCAACAAAACCAAACTGAATAACAAAGTTGCAAAGGCTCAATGTGGTTTGGACAAAGTAATGAACAGATCTACTAAACTACATGTTTTTTGTGGCTTTTTTTGTGGACTCTAGGTATGAAAAACAAAACTAATGTAATGGATAGATGAATTACCTAACGGGCAACCTGGAAATCTGATACCAATTGATAGGAAAATAGGTCCCGATCTTCTGAAAGGTAATGGGTAAGTCGATTGATGGAGATCTCGACGTTGATGATCCGAGGCTCTCGAGTAGAACACGAACAGCCCCTGCAATCACTAAACCATCGCTCCGTTGGTTATCAACCATGCTTCACACGATTGACCTCGCCAAGAAGGCTAATCCCTGCAAGTGCAACCGAGAACACAAGCAAGAACAAGGTAGACACGATCTGAAATCGCGAAGTTGGGGTCTCACAAACCGA
Organism: Tuctoria greenei; assembly: GCA_036927565.1. Taxonomy (NCBI): domain Eukaryota; kingdom Viridiplantae; phylum Streptophyta; class Magnoliopsida; order Poales; family Poaceae; genus Tuctoria; species Tuctoria greenei. The sequence continues at coordinate 183,682,446 of JAYESD010000003.1, read as the reverse complement.
AGAACGGCGATATTATTGATCTAAGCAAAACCCAATTGTTCATGGCGGCTACTATGGAGTATATATAGGTGGGAGGACGTCCAAGTGGGTGTTGGGGTCGTGACCTAACCCTAACACAGAAAAATAATAGACTTAGACTTGATACAAGGCCCAATTGCCCAATACGATGGCGCAGCACCGTGACAGATTCTGTACTTGATTTTGTTTCGACGATTACCGTCGACTCCGAAGGAATTTTGATATGGGACCGGCGCCATTGGAAATTTAATCCTCTCCCCTTTCCGTGCATATGTAGAACGTCCAAAACGGAGTTCGTATGCGTCCTGGGCGTCCGTTTAGTGCGTACTGCCCCTGGACTCCGAGTTGGATACGATTTGGAGTTTGGTTCGGTTTCCATCTTCTTTGAACGAATTATCTGGTCTTCCACGTCCCTAATACTTCCTCCAAGTACTCCTTGAACCTCTCCATGGATCCTAATCACAAATAAATCATTAAGTAGCAATCTATGCTCAAAAACATATAAGGAAATATATAAGAACGAGTTCACCTCTGAAATTAATTGTGGTGTATGAACTCTATTGATTGCATCTTGTATGTTCAATGGAGTGTTGTTTGTATCCATAGAAGTGATGTCCTCATCATCCTCCCCTTCTTGAATTGGAGTCGTCCTCGACTCAAGTTCATCTTCTCTAATGTGTTGGTCCAAATGTGCAACGCCATCAAATCTTTTTGTATGCATGAATGGAGGAGGCCAAGGTGGTGGACGACATAGTGTGCCATCTTGATCTTGTACATCAATTAAGAGTGCACATTCACTTGAGCCAGGATCCCAAACAAATAAACATTGTGTCATGTTTGTAGGTGCAATAATAATATGCATGATCTCATCATGGTTCTTGTCTTCCTCAACCTTCTCTTAGTTGTTGCTCTTCTGTACGTCTTTCATGTCCGACATGATCTCTTCGAGCGATTAGTCTCCTTCTTGAAGAACCTGCTCTGATACCAATTGAATGTGGCCTAGAGGGGGGTGAATAGGCCTTTTTGAATTTTGTCGGAACCTGCAACACTAAACAACCAGATCAAAACTCGAGATATCGGACAAGTCCGGTCAAGTGCGGACTAGTCCGGTGTGTACCGACTAGGTTAATCAAGTTTGATCGATTAATTTGATTCTACGATGTATGCAGCAGAAATATACAGGTAATTGAAGTGTTACACGATTATGAACTAGGGTATACCACAAGTCAATCTTATGTTTAATGTTTCAATGTAAAGTAGGCAAGATTGATTGAAACCCTAGTTTGATATGATGTATAAGAATGATGAACACAAAGTAAGAACACAAGATACTTATAACATGGTTCGATTCCCACAGAGGCAACCTACATCCACGTTGAGGAGTCTACAAAAGGACCGTGTCTTCTCCAACCCTACCCTCGTCGGATCGCCATGAAGGCCAATACTCTTCACTTATCACAAAGGTAAATAACCAAGTTCAAGGGGCCTTCTCACGCGTTGAGGTATCCCCTAGATTACAACAAGAACTCCACCAAGAACACACTCGAAAGATTACAATAAAAATCACAGGAGTGTGTTAGGGAATCAAACCAAGAGCTCAAGAGTGATGAATCGTGTCTCTCCAATGTTCCAAAGTGTATCCTAAGGGATTGATCTTTGTGGCTTTTGATTTCGTGGAGAGATGTGTTTTTGAGGCTCTTGGGAGGTGTGACGGTGCAGGGGTTCGAGAGGATTTAAAGTTGGGCCATGCACATCTATTTATATGGGGTTTCTAAAAGTGATTGTTAGGGTTTAGAAAGATCGGACTAGTCTGTGGTGGACACCGGACTAGTCTGATGTGCTGTGTGTAGCAAACCCTAAGTGTCTCGAAATATCGGACTAGTCTGGCTAGGAGCGGACTTGTCCGATTTCGCTTCTGGAAATCTTCGGACTAGTCCGATGGATATCAGACTTGTTCGGAAAAGTGAAATCATAAGTGAATTGGGTGACAATTCCGCACTTGGAGGACTAGTCCGATTTAGGTCAGAGGGTTTTCGGACTAGTCCGTGCCAATATCGGACTTGTCCAATTTACATCAGAATGATATCGGACAATTACATTGTGTGATCGGACTTGTCCGATTTTGTGCGGCTTGTGAAGTGTTTTGAGGACTAGTCCGCACTGGGGAGGACTAGTACGATTCTAGTCAGAGAGATACCGGACTAGTCCGTGGTGATATCGGACTTGTCCGATCTTGTGCAAAGAGATATCAGACTAGTCCGGTGTCAATCGGACTAGTTTGGTCCTGTATAAATTTATGCAATGTGTGTGTTTATTTGTGTTTGAGCTCTTGGGGTGTGTTTCATTAACACACCCCATACACAATGATCTACTACACTTGTTCCTTGAGCTCTTTTCCACATTGCTCCTCATTCTCTCTTCTTTTTGGCACTTTGCTTATTTTCCCATTAAAACCTGTGCTCATCTCAACAGAGTGGTTATGATCTCATTTTCTTGTCATAAATCATCCAAAACCCAAAAGGGATTCCTAGATGCACTTTCAGGATGCTATGGTTGTTTCGCTTGCTTTAGATCTAAGGACCGGTTCGTGCGAGAATATGCCAGGACAACAGTGCTACCACGAGGCCAGGTATGGGTGCGGCGTAGCTGATTAATTAGGGTATTGCTAGTATTGCATGGATCATTTGGCACAATGGGGAAAGGGAGTTGGATTGGGTTTCGATTTGAGGCGGGACTCCCTGGGATCCGAACGGCACAAGAGGGGGCCCTTGGTTGAAGATGTGCTCAGTTGGAGACATCGCCACTGGTGAAACCTCTGTGCGTTCGTACATGCTAGTAGTCCCTTTGTAAAGGCTATTTTGTGATCTCTTGGCCACACCTAAGAAAGTGTGAGACGACATAATAGAAGTTCCATAGTCATCGAAAGGTGATGAAATCACAAACACCTGGGTAAAGTGGTACAACCTCTGCAGTGTGTTTTAAAAACTATCATGATAGTCGTGCTCCCGGTTATGAGCACCTGGACAACTTCCATGATTAGAGGGAAACCTGAGATTGGGATGGTTTGGTACTGGTTATGGGATGGTATTATGGTTTATGGCAATGGATATGGTTAATGGTAATGAGGAATCTGGTATATTGATGATGATAATGAAATATGGACTGGTATTATGGTAACTACGTGGTTTATGATGGGTTTACTTCACATACGTATAATATATTGCTTTTCAAATGTTTTAACTTACTTTTCAGCACTTTTCCTTTATTGTATTCATCATTTGAATTATCTACATGTCATACTTTCCACACTTGTCGAGTACAACATGTACTCACCCTTGCAATTCCCCCACCAACAGTTTCAGGTCAGGATCGGGAGTATAACGGTGATAATGTGGAGTTCTAAGTTGTGTCTGCCTTCAGCTTGCCCGTAGTGTTGATTGGAGTTGCGCTACCCCTTATGCCTATTTGCTTAGATGCATAGTTGCTTATTTAGTTTATTTCTACTGCATTGGTTCAAACTTGTCATTAATATTCATTAGAGCTTGTATCGAGGATATTCTGAATTCTGTAATAATGTGCTTAATTAATCTTGTTATGTGGTAATTTTCTTTATATCCTTTTGTGGATGCACTCGTGTATGTGTGTTGAACGTCCTGGGCACACATATGCGTTCACTTGGTTCATTTTTGGGACCAGGTGTCGCAAGAAGTCACTTGTCGACACACCTACTGCTACTGCTACCGCAACACTAGTGGTCGAAGGGCCATACCCTGAAAAGTGACTTCGACCATCATCTGAAGATGGCAATGGTGAAAAGATGTGGTGTTTGATTCATAAATCTACAAGCCACAATCTTGATGACTGCCGTGAGGTCAAGAGGCTTGCTAAACGCAACACCAATCGTCAAGACGAGACCCCTTTCGGTTAGCAAGAAGGGAAGCCAAAAGTCGAAGAAGCTCCTTCTGATCAGGAGCTAGGCTTCCAAAACGCCAAGAAGGCATTAAAGGCGGTCTAGAATACCGTCGATGATGACACTGGCATGTTCAACAATTAGCATTGGAAGACTCTCCATATGATGTATGGAGGGTCCTGGGACATCACGTCGCGGCACATTTTGAAGACTATGCATTGGGAGATGTCTGCCATTGCTCCTACTGCCAAGGCCGAACCTCATCGGTAGTGGATGGATACATCCATCACCTTTGGTGCTTTGGATTGTCCGAAAAACATGGTGGGAGCTGGACAATTGCCCCTGATGGTCTCCTCGACTATCAACAATATCCAACTCTATCATGTCCTGATGGATGGAGGCGCGGCGCTCAACCTCCTCAGCTTCATAGCCTTTGTGAATCTCCAACTCAGCCTCTCAAACCTCAGACCCTGACACCCATTCTCTAGAGTAGGTTCGAGATCCATCATGCCTCTCGGGTCAGTTACTCTACCGGTGACTTTTGGGACTCGAGACAACTATAGGTCCGAGAAGCTGGTGTTTGATGAGGCACACATAAATCTCCCCTTCAACGCGATCCTAGGCAGGCCAGCCCTATATAGGTTTATGGTTGTGGTCCACTATGGCTACCTCATGTTGAAGATGCCAACTCTGTCAGGTGTCCTCCGGATCCGAGGGGACCGCACTACTGGGATTCACTACAGGAATTGGGAAAAGAAATGTCGTCCCTATAGCCGTCGGTAAGATACTGTAACCGACGATGATACTCTAAATCCGTCGGCCTACCGATGGTCATAGCAGTCGACTCTTGTTCGACGTTCTTAAGGCCTTATAGCCGTCGATCCCGACGACTTTAGACACTTGAAGCTGTCAGGCACCAGAACCTTACGACTCTAGTTTGAAAACAAATTATGACCGTCGGCCTGGCGAAACCGATGGCCATAATGTCGTAAAGGCATCAACCCACGGTTCCAAACATATTTATTGGGTTTAAAAGCATCGGCCCCCCGAGCAATCCGACGACCATAAAGAGGACACACGTCCACCTTGGGGGCCATATAAACGTCAGTCTGGGAGCAAAACCGACGGCCATATGGCAGTTATGACCGTCGGCTCGGCCCACACCAATGGCCTTACTGACTTTTTTTAAAAAAAAAAATGTGACTACGTTTGCTCCCTCCACGGGTGGGGAGCCTCTCAGCCATACAGGCAACATTCCAGCAGCTTATATACAGCATTCAACAAGTCCAACACATATATACAACATTCAACACAAGTCCAACACAGTACCAAATAAAACGACAATGCAAACACATTGCATACAGGCCATAGTCATAAGCAAAACACAATAAAACAACGAGTTCACATAGTCATACAACAACTAACTTCAATATAACAACGAGTTCACATATCCTTACTCCAAGGGACCATTGTGAAAATTAATCCGCTTCCATGTCATTGTTCGAAGCTCCACCACTTGCACCCCTGGCATTCAAATCGAGGAAATCATCACAACCATGAGGCGTTACATTACTAGAACCCTACGAGAAACAAATAAAAGTTAATCTTGCATTATTACTTACAATTCATATGTCTCAATATTTTTGAAATTTGCAAATGCCCAACTCACATGTGTAATTAACTTAAATGTATTACCAACTATGTAATTGAATAAGTCGCTAAGTATTATTCAAATTAAGCTATGTTTTCATTAGAGCCAATGATTTAGTAATCATACTGCTGCGGCGCCTGGAGGTGTTGATGGTTGACTATGCCCCGAAGCGAAGGGCAACGATGGGAGAACACCTGGATAAGGTTGCAATCCAGGGGCCAATGTTGACATGAATCCTTGAGATTGTGGAGGATAGGCTTGGCCACTCTAGGAACCCTGAGACAAATATGATTACTATTTCGTACTATAAGTCGAGTTAATAAGAAATGCAGATATAGCTGTGAAGAAGGGCCAACATGTTGGCGGGGCTGCATCGGACGAGGCATACCGGACTGCGATCCAAAGCCACCTTGATGGAAGAACTGCATAAAGTAAAAATATTCAGTTATTCACTTTAACACAAATATGGTAATAAGTATACCAACTTAAGTAAAACAGCAGTTTACCTGCGACATCGTCTTGAACTGAGACTGTTGTGGCATATTGAACTGAGTTCCAGTGTTGCCTTGACCCAAGAACTATGTTAGACCTATGTGTGCTGAATACATTGGCTTGTAGTGAATACACTTGGATTTGATGATAAAAGTTTTTAATATCACCATAACACCTTCTTATAAAGGACCGACTCAAGCTATGAGCTACAACAAGGTCCGACGGTAGGTCCGACTTGTTTTGGGTAGCTCCAGCTACGTTAGATGCTAGGTCCGACTTCTTGGTAAGGTCCGACCAGCTTTGGTTAGCTCCGATGAGCTTTATCTCTAGCTCCGGCATGTCTTTGTTAGCTCCGGCATTTCTTTGTTAGCTTCGGCATGTCTTTGATAGCTCCGACATATATTTGATAGCTCCGGCATGCTTTTGCTAAGCTCCGATGTACTTTGTCTAGCTCCGGTTTTGGGATGACTAGTTCTTACTAGTTTTTGGTAAGCCCCGGTGCTAGGATCTACTAGTTTTGGTAGGATCCGACAGGTGCTTCATTGTACTAGTAAGCTCCGAGTCAAGCTCTGGCTTGCTGTGGGATGGTCAGGAACTTGACCGCAATACTTCTGCTTTTCATTTGCAATGTTTCGTACTTTCTTTACATTGTTGGAAAGATTGCTTAGTATTCATTTGCTAAGTTTTTGGTGCGTTTTGGTTATTATGGATGATATCGTGTTACAGTGGTTTTGCAACATGCTTACGTGAGGTTCTCACGTAAGGTGTTGTGTTCGGAACTGACGTAGTCAAGTCGAGGACTTGTGCTCATATGAATTGGTTGTTTATTCATGTGCAGGTGTTGCTTGAGTTCAAGACATGGCTGGTGACGGGATCCATTGGACTAGTCTCAGGGAGGAGATGAGGTTCCAACAACCAAATTCTGGAGGAATTGTGGTTCAGCTGATCAGGAGGTTGCGCAGCATGTTTGGATCAAGAACAATGCATATGAAGGTATCATGGATGTAACTGGAAGATGTTTGCACGTGTGCAAGGAGTTCATGGACGTGGCTACATGGTTCCTAGACGTGATGAAGAGATGTGGACGTAAAGAATTGGTCGGAAAGATCCAACCGACTAGGTTATGGACTCTGGCTACGGCTGAGTCGGGTTTGACTCAAATATGGAAAGATTTGAGTTGGTTATGATAGGATTTCGTGTGGGTCACGAATTTGAGTTGTTTAGAAATGTGGGATACATTCCTAAGGTGTTTGGAAGTCTTATTATTGCTTCTATCTGCGTATATAAGAATCTTGAGCAGTTATGGAAAGTTACGATTCGTGATCTGAGTAGGATTGGAGTCCTAGTTGGTATTGGGTTGGCCTAAGGGCTGATTATATAAGCAAGGGAGCCCAGAGCTCGTGGAGCACGACTTTGGGGCTGTTCCTCTTGTGTTCTATTGAATAAAATTCGTATTTTGAAGGAACTTTTGTGCCTTGTTCGTCCGACTTATTCCAGAAAAGTTTTACTCGTCGAGTTTCTGGACAGCACTACCTTTCATCGGTGGTTTTATCATAACTCAAGTTTAACAGATCCAATTGACGCGATTCTCTTTGGGTTGTCTTCACAACTTGATTTTCTATCATCTGTCAAAATTTCATGGTCATTGGATTTGTGGTCTATGATCTACACGAGTTTCTTTGCAGCGTTCCAGAACTGTTTTTTCTCGGGTAGGGCAGATTGACCATTGTATGATCTTTCGATCATAACTTGAGTTTTTCTCGACGGATTTGAGTGATTCTTTTTGTGTTGTCTTCGTGACTTGATTCTCTCTGATATCTATCACTTTTGTCACGATGAAACACCTTTATATTAGTCTCACACACGATTACTTTAACAGATCGTTTTTTGCCGAAAGGGTTTGGGGTTTAATTGTTTCCGCTGCGTAAGATTTTTAAATCTACCATTCATCCCCCCTCTGGTAGCTTTTCACGTGCTCTTCGATCCTACAATTGGTATCAGAGCCACGGTGCTCTAATCTTTGAGATTTTGCACGTGTTTTTGACTAATCATCATGGAGAAGTACTCTGCCAAACCTTGGGTGTTCGCTGGTATTGATTTTCAGGTTTGGAAGGCACGCATGGAGGCTTTCATCCAGGCACAAGGCTTTGCAATATGGGAGAAGGTATACAAGCCTTATGAAGTGCCATCAAACGATCAAGTTACAGCTATAAATCTGAGAGATGTCGACAACAACAACAAGGCTCGGAACTTGATCATACAAGGATTAACACAAAGCGACTTCGACCGTGTTGCACACCTCCGATCTGCATACGATGTGTGGAAAGCACTTTGTGACTACCACGAAGGATCCAACACGATCAAAGAGGTAAGGCAAGACATGTTCATGAAAGAATACATGCGCTTCAAGATGCAACCCAGTGAGTCTATTGATGACCTTTTTGCTCGCTTTAATAAGATTCTCAGCAACTTGCATAGTGTCAATGTTAATTTTTTAGATGCTGAAAATGCTAGGCAATTGCTAAGCGCATTAGATATGTCAATTTGGGAGATGAAAGTCACATCTATTCGTGAATCTACTGTCATGAGTTCACTTACTTTAGATGTGCTATATTCCAAGTTAAAAACTCATGAAATTGACATAATCTCACGTAAGAACCACAATAAGTCTATTGCATTTGTTTTACAACGTGATATGTCTAGCTCCGGCCAATCATCGTCTTGCAATACTCTTGCTTTGTTGTCCTCACTAACCATGGAGCAGATCGAAGAATTTCCAGAAGAGGAGTTGGCACTCATCTCTACTAGATTCTCAAAAGCATTGCAAAATGTGAGAACTAGAAGGAGAGGAAGCTCCGGACCTCAACGCTGTTTTGAATGTGGTAAAACATGACACTTTCATACAGAATGCCCTAACCTTTCAGGTCCGACCACCCGGGAAGAAAAACAAAGCAAGGTTCGGACCTCCTCTGGAAATTTCAACAAGAAGAAGAAAGGTACCATAGGACGCAAGATGATCAACAGTTTCATCACCGCGCTTCAAGAGTTCAGTTCAAGCGACATGGACATTGGAAGTGATGAAGATGAAGATGATTTGGCAAACTTGTGCTTCATGGCGGGCAAGTCAAGATCAAGTATGGAGGAGGCAGAACACAACAGCGACAATGAAGAGGTATGTCCTACTTGCGAAGAAATGTGTGATGCTATTTCTCATGCCACTATTATTGTTAAGAAAAAGGACAAAAAGCTTAGAGATAGTGCTGCTAAAATTGAATCACTAGAATCTGAAATCAACCGTTTAAAAACATTGATTCCTAGTGATGATGCATGTTCCTCATGTGATTTAATATATAAACAATTGTCCTCATTAAGAAGTGCGCACACCTCCACACTTGATAAACTTGAGTTAGAAATTGAAAAGAACAAAGACCTTGCTGCACTTAATGATAAAAACATGAATGATGCTAGCTGTTCTACAATTGATTTGCATTGTTCTACTTGTGATGATCTTGATAAGAAACTACAGGATGCTATGAATGAAATTTCTATATTGAACAATGCTTTACGTTCTCATGAAGTTAAATTTTGTTCAAATTGCAAACTAAAAGGAAAAACTTCATGTGAAAATTGCCTTGATCTGTCCAATAAACTTGATGACATGCATAGGACATTAGATCGGTTTTGTAATGGGAATAATAACCTAAACTTACTGCTGAATTCTTCCAAGTCTTGCAATGATAAAACTGGTTTAGATTTTGATTCTCATGCTCATGCTAAGGCACATCCACCTAAAATTGTAAAGTTATTAGGAAGTGGTTTGATTCAAACAGTTCCTAAACAAAAAGGAGTGGTTTTCAAATCTACAGGAGTGTTGTCTCATTCGGTTTCAAATAAAAATATTGCTTGCTCATCTAGACATGAACACAAAGTTAAATTTCATTGTACCTTCTGTGGTAGAGATGGTCATGTCATAGATTTTTGTTATAGACTAGCTAAACAACAGAAAAGGGAAATAATGGTTGCTAGATCTCATAACTTTCATGCAAAATTTGCTGCACACATTAAACCGAATGTACAACCTGCTGTTTTGAGTCAAAAACATTCAAAGTTTACCTCCGGACCTTCTGTTTTTGCCTCCGGAGCTACTGATTTTTGTGCTACACAAGTAACACCTTATAGGTCAGTAGTCAAGAATAAAAAATCTCAAACTTTGACTCATAAACCTGCTGTTTTGTCTCAGCTTTTGCGTGTTTTTCCTGCTGCACGTCGCTTGACTCAATACTGGATCCCTAAATGCCTTTTGACTAACCCCAGTATTGAGTCATCGACGTATTGTACTTTTATGTAGGTTACATGTTTGAGGAAGGAGAACATTTGGATTGTGGATTCAGGTTGCTCACGCCACATGACCGGTAACAAAGATTGGTTCTCCTCCCTCTCTTTTGTGTCACGTGTAGAGAATGTTACTTTTGCCGATAATTCTTCAACTCCTATAATTGCTAAGGGTTCGCCTAGAGTAAATGATCACTACACCTTGAAGTATGTGGCACTTGTCAAAAATTTGAAATACAACTTGCTTTCTGTTGCACAATTGCTAGATGAAAATCTAGAAATTATTTTCAATAAAACTGCTGCAAAGTTGTAGGTTCAAATAGTGAGCTTATTTTTAACATGTCTCGGTTTGGAAGAGTTTTTAAAGCTGATTTTGATACGTCTTCCTCTAAGGATAGGTGTCTAGTTGCTAATGATTCAAAGAACTTATATTTTTGGCATCGTAGACTTGGTCACGTAGGCTTTGATCACCTAACGCGTGTTAGTGCTCTTGATCGTATACGTGGGCTGCCTAAGCTTAAAGGGGACAAAGAAATTGTGTGCTCTTCTTGTAGACATGCTAAGATGGTTGCAGGTTCACATACTCCTCTCACAATGATCATGACAACTGGACCATGTCAACTTTTGCATCTTGACACCATAGGACCTTCACGTGTTCAATCCTTCGGAGGTAAATGGTATGTTCTTGTTAGCGTTGATGATTGTTCTAGATACTCTTGGGTTTACTTTATGGCGCCTAAGAATGAAGTTTTTAGTCACTTTAGAACTTTTTTTCTTATATTATGAATTGATCACCCAGGATCATTAAAAGCAATTAGAAGTGATAATGGAACTGAATTTAAAAATCAATCTTTTGATCACTTTTGTGCTGAAAATAGAATAGATCATCAATTTTCTTCACCATATGTACCCCAACAAAACGGTGTTGTAGAAAGAAAGAACAGAACCTTAGTTGAGATGGCTAGGACTATGCTTGATGAATATCAAACTCCTAGGAAATTTTGGGCGGATGCGTTAGCAACCGCTTGTTATGTCTCAAATCGTGTTTTCTTGCGTGCTAAGCTAGGTAAAACACCATATGAGCTTCGGTTTGGACATAGGCCTAATTTTACACACTTTCGGGTCTTTGGTTGCAAATGATTTGTTAAGAAACATGGTAATCTTGATAAATTTGAACCTAGATCCATTGATGGCATGTTTCTTGGTTATCCATCTCGTACTAGAGGTTACCGTGTGCTTTTACTTGACACTAACAAAATTGTGGAGACTTGTGAAGTGTCTTTTGATGAAGCTAGCCCAGGTACTAGCTCCGGTGTTGCAGGACCAGATCCGTATCCTCAGCGGGAGGGTATTTTCGAAGATGAAGAAGAGCCGGTGATACTGCCAGTTAGTTCCGAAGTTGACACGTGTCCAGCTCCGGACATTGAACAAGCTCCGGCTATCACCTATGCTGGTCCTGATTGTCCACAAGTCACAAGCTCATCAATCTACGATGAACCTAATGAAGAAGAAGCTTGTGAGACATCTGTTCCCCTATGTTTTTACAAAGATAATCCCCCACAACATATGATTGGAAGCTTGCACAAACGAGTCACACGGTCTAGGTTTTGCGATCCAAACTCTCATGCTCATTCTGCTTTTGTTGCTTCTTTTGAACCCAAAGATATATCACACGCACTCACTAATGAATCTTGGATTATTGCCATGCAAGAAGAGTTAGAAAATTTTGAAAGAAATAATGTTTGGAAACTTGTACCTCCACCTCGGTCACACTTTAATTGGAACTAAATGGGTATTTAAAAATAAACAAAGTGAGGATGGGGTTGTGGTTAGGAATAAGGCTAGGTTGGTTGCTCAAGGTTTCACTCAAGTTGAAGGTCTAGATTTTGTTGAAACTTTTGCTCCTGTCGCTAGATTAGAAGCCATTAGAATTTTGTTAGCTTTTGCAGCATCTAAAGGTTTTAAGCTATATCAAATGGATGTTAAAAGTGCTTTTCTTAATGGCTACATAGATGAGGAGGTTTATGTCAAACAACCACTGGGTTTTGAAAATCCAGATTTTCCTAATCATGTTTACAAACTGTCCAAAGCCTTATACGGTCTCAAACAAGCCCCTAGAGCATGGTATGATAGGTTAAAAACATTCTTACTTGAAAAGGGGTTTACCATGGGCAAGGTTGATAAAACTCTTTTTGTGCTTAAGCATGGCAATGACTCATTATTCGTTCAAGTGTATGTTGATGATATTATCTTTGGTTGTGCTTCTCATGATCTTGTGTCCAAGTTTTCAGCAATGATGAGTTCCAAATTTGAAATGAGTATGATGGGTGAACTCACTTACTTTTTGGGGCTGCAAATCAAGCAAACCAAGGAGGGTACCTTTGTGCATCAAACGAAGTATACCAAAGACCTCCTAAGGCGCTTCAACATGGACAAAAGCAAGCCTCTTCGGACACCAATGGGAACAGCAACAACACTTGAACTTGATGAAGATGGTGAATCTGTGAATCAAAAAGAATATAGAAGCATGATCGGATCACTTTTGTACCTCACGGCATCAAGACCGGACATACAATTCAGCGTATGTCTTTGTGCTCGGTTTCAAGCCTCCCCACGTGCTTCACATCGTCAAGCCGTCAAAAGGATTCTCAGGTACTTACATGGAACTCAAGAATTTGGCATTTTTCTTCCTTCTTCCTCAATCGTTACTTTGAAAGCTTTTTCGGATGCTGAATTTGGGGGTTGTAGGATTGATAGGAAAAGTACTTCTGGTGCTTGTCATTTTCTTGGTAATTCTCTTGTTGCTTGGTCCTCTAGAAAACAAAAATCAGTTGCACAATCCACAGCCGAATCTGAATATGTAGCTGCTGCTAGTGGTTGCTCACAAATTCTTTGGATTGTTCAAACACTTAAGGACTATGGGGTTGATCTAGATAGTGTTCCACTGTTTTGTGTTAACACTAGTGCCATTTGCATTGCTAAAAACCCTGTGCAACATTCTAGAACTAAGCACATTGACATTAGGTATCACTTTCTCCGAGATAATGTTGAAAAAGGAAACATTGTGCTTCACCATGTAGATACTGAACAACAATTGGCTGACATTTTTACAAAACCTTTGGATTTCATTCATTTTTGTTACATTCGTAGTGAAATAGGGGTTATGCATCCTCATGGCTTAAATTAAGGGGGAGTTTTTGAAACTTGGGAAGTCTATGTGTGAATCTGAAATAAAAATAATATGAGCATAGTATTTCATACATATATGACTTTGTGATTCCTTTTACATGCTGAAAGTTCTTACTACATTACTCGTGTTATACATTTTGTAGTTTTTGCCATGTCTAGTAATTGGAATAATTACTTACACTAAATCTGGTCATGGTCAATCTTTCTTGCTGTTTTGAACTTGTTGCATGCTCACAAATGCTTTTATTCATAAAGAATTAATCAAGTAATCAACTCACATGTTGAGTTTTTATGAACAAATATAAATTGAGAAAATATCAAGAGAATATGCATGCATCGCACTTCTTCTTTTCAGATAGCTTATCATTGCACTTAGATATGAACTTGGAAGAAGTTGTGTATGACTAAAACCATGTCCTTAAGCTTCTGATTGTCAAATGACATAGGCTTGGCTTGGTTGGTTAGAATAATGCAGATGCGCATATAATCTCTTGCAAATATCATATGATCTAAATTTATGCTTTGAGAAATAATAAAATGCAGCAACTAGTGTCATGCTATCAGATTTTGAGATAGTTAAGTTTGTGAGATCATGACTTGCTTAAATTGAAAATTACATTTGATCTATAGCATGGCTTACACTACTTTATGTATCTCATTGATGTGATAGTGTAAGTTGCTTGATAGTATGACTTGGATGAGCTTTGTTTTATATGTATATGTTATAATATGCTCATAACAATTAAATTTATCTTTTACCTTGTTGAATACATTGTCAAAGGGGGAGAGATTAATCACACATTCAAAAAGGGAAAGATAATGTGCATGGGGAGAGATGATAAAGGGGGAGAGATATGTGAATTTTGAATTTTGAATTTTTTCTTTTCTTCTCATTTTATTTCTGATTTAAAAAAGGGGAGAAATTGTTTTCAAAACTTTTATTGAAAATAAGCCAATGTTCGGATTTTAAATGGTGTTGCCAATGCATTCATCAAGGGGGAGATTGTAAGACCTATGTGTGCTGAATACATTGGCTTGTAGTGAATACACTTGGCTTTGATGATAATAGTTTTTAATATCCCAAAAAACACCTTCTTATCAAGGTCTGACTCTAGCTCCGAGCTACATCAAGGTCCGACGATAGGTCCGACTTGTTTTGGGTAGCTCCGGCTACGTTAGATGCTAGGTCCGACTTCTTGGTAAGGTCCGACCAGCTTTGGTTAGCTCCGGTGAGCTTTATCTCTAGCTCTGGCATGTCTTTGTTAGCTCCGACATGTCTTTGTTAGCTCCGGCATGTCTTTGATAGCTCCGGCATATATTTGATAGCTCCGGCATGCTTTTGCTAAGCTCCGATGTACTTTGTCTAGCTCCGGTTTTGGGTTGACTAGTTTTGACTAGTTTTTGGTAAGCTCCAGTGCTAGGATCTACTAGTTTTGGTAAGCTCCGACAGGTGCTTCATTGTACTAGTAAGCTGTGGGTCAAGCTCCGGCTTGCTGTGGGATGGTCAGGAACTTGACCGCAATACTTCTGCTTTTCATTTGCAATGTTTCGTACTTGCTTTACATTGTTGGAAAGATTGCTTAGTATTCATTTGCTAAGTTTTTGGTGCAGTTTGGTTGATATGGATGATATCGTGTTACTGTGGTTTTGCAACATGCTTACGTGAGGTTCTCACATAAGGTATTGTGTTCGGAACGGACGTGAGTCAAGTCGAGGACTTGGGCTCGTATGGATTGGTTGTTTATTCATGTGCAGGTGTTGCTTGAGCTCAAGACATGGATGGTGACGGGATCCATTGGACTAGTCTCAGGGAGGAGATGAGGTTCCAACAACCAAATTCAGGAGGAATTGTGGTTGAGCTGATCAGGAGGTTGCGCAGCATGTTTGGATCAAGAACAATGCATATGAAGGTATCATGGACATCATTGGAAGATGTTTGCACGTGTGCAAGGAGTGCATGGACATGGATACATGTTTCCGAGACGTGATGAAGAGATGTGGACGTAAATAATTGGTCGGAAAGGTCCAACTGACTAGGTTATGGACTCAGGCTGCGGCTGAGTCGGGTTTGACTCAAATATGGAAAGATTTGAGTTGTTTATGATAGGATTTCGTGTGGGTCACGAATTTGAGTTGTTTAGGAATGTGGGATACGTTTCTAAGGTGTTTGGAAGTCTTAAGTTTTCTTCTATCTGCGTATAGAAGAATCTTGAGCAGTTATGGAAACTTACGACTCGTGATCTGAGTAGGATTGGAGTCCTAGTTGGTATTGGGTTGGCCTAAGGGCTGGTTATATAAGCAAGGGAGCCCAGAGCTCGTGGAGCACGACTTTTGGGCTGTTCCTCTTGTGTTCTATTGAATAAAATTCGTAGTTTGAAGGAACTTTTGTGCCTTGTTCATCCGACTTGTTCCAGACAAGTTTTACTCGTCAAGTTTCTGGACAGCACTATCTTTTGTCGGTGGTTTTATCATAACTCGAGTTTTACAGATCCAATTGACGTTATTATTTTTGAGTTGTCTTAACAACTTGATTGTATATCATCTGTCAAAATTTCACGGTCATTGGATTTGTGGTCTATGATCTACACGAATTTCTTTGCAGCGTTCCAGAACTATTTTTTCTCGGGTAGGGCAGATTGACCATTGTTTGATCTTTCGATCATAACTTGAGTATTTCTCGACGGATTTGAGTGATTCTTTTTGTGTTTTCTTCGTGACTTGATTCTCTCTGATATCTATCACTTTTGTCACGATGAAACACGTTTAGATTAGTCTCACACACGATTTCTTTAACAGATCGTTTTCTGCCGAAAGGGTTTGGGGTTTAATTGTTTCCGCTGCGTAAGATTTTTAAATCTACCATTCACCCCACCTCTGGTAGCTTTTCACGTGATATTCGATACTACAAACTATATGAAGGAAATTATTCATGAGATCTTAAGTAGAAAAATTTTGTAAACAAATAAACTATTCAATTGTTAATATTACAAGTTACCTGCGCCATATACAAATACTGCATCTGCTACATCTGCATTTGCTGTTGTTGTTGCATTTGCAGTTGTTTCTTTTCCAATTTATCCTCGTATTGTCTTAATTTTTCTTTCAATTCCTCAGTGTCTACAACACGGGATCGACGCGAACTAGAAGTAGAAGACTGTCGTCCCACATAAGCGTCAAGCTCCACAAAACTGTCGCCTAATCCAAGCCTACAAAGAAACACAAATGTGATGAATCGATGGTAATTAACTTTTAAACAATCATTATCTTTACACATACCTCCAATGCGGTACGCATCCACTGGCTTCGTATGTCGAACCGACATCCAACGGTGCTCTTTGATAATTTACGTCATCTCCAAACTTTTTCCTTGAGACACTCAACATATTTTGACTGCAAGAATAAATTAAGTTCACTACTGGATGTAATAAAAGATAGATTCAATTCATAGATAGAGAGCACGCAGCACACTTACCACTTTTTGTGTTGCCACCTCATCACACAACTGCTCCGGGCTTGCCGGATCTGTGCCTCTGTGCCCCTGGAGGTAAACCTCGACAAAAGAAGGAGCGACACCAGTTTCAGCTTCCTGCAGCATCAAAATACAACATCAGGTTAATCAATGCAATTATTTGAAGCAAATTACAAGATATTGTAATAGTTCATACCATTCGTTGTGCCATCCGCACATGCCCGTCTTCCCCGTAACGTTGTAGTTCAAGCTTGCTCTTCCGGGTTCTTCAGTTTCTCTTCGAAATATTTTTGAACTCCTTCGATGCCCAGTATTCGCATATCCATTCCCAAGCTTCCATATCTACACAGATCCAATCAACACTACTCTCCATGTACTCATGCTTTCGCAGATAAATTGTAGCTGCTCGCTTATTTGTCATGAGTTGATGCAACCTGGTCTTGTAATACACGATCACAGCATTGGACCGTGCATTAGAGAAGGAGTCCTTCGTGAGCTTTCTCGTTGACGTCACAAAAATGGACCACGCATATGCTGGAACCACAACTTCCTCAAATTTAAATACACTATGCATAAAACCAACAATTAGTATCAACCAAAGTAAGATGCAACGTAATTTAAACAATGAAAACAAACGTACCCAAAATATCTCCCAAACTTTTTCTTGACAAGTACCCGCGGTTCCATATGATTTTAGGGCATAGTGATCCCAATTATGTGTGGCGATTAGTTGACCATCCGCAAAAACCATCCACGGGAAGCAAAACTAGATGGAATTTCCCAACTCCTTGTTAACACAACGTCGATGCCCCCTGCCATCCCAACCAATCTCAATCAAGCACCTATTACCCTTTGGCCTTATAACTGCCCGTGTATCGGGAGTTTTACTCGGAGTACATAAAAGGTGTTTCCGCATCCTGTACACATAACATTAGTTAGTTGACAAGAAAACCAAATGTCAGATAGTTTATCAAATAATTCAAAAAAATACCTGAAAAGGGCATCGATCACTCTGCCCCTCTGATGCCTCTTGTAACTCTGCCAATCTTGCCAACCTTACATCTCGTTCCGGATCATCTTCCTCCTTGACGCTCTCTTCACCCTCAGTACCACCCTGTCCACCCTCAGAAGACAACCCGAAGGCCTACGCCTGAGCCTCCTCCCTGCTTCTGAGCCTCCTCCATTGTGTCTGCTCCTAAGCCTCCTCCCTTGCACCTGAGCCTCCTTCGAGTACACCTCGTTCCAAACACCTCTGACTTGTGTGGAACTCGAACCTGGTGCTAGCTGGCTCGATGACTGCTCTGTCACACACCCCATGAGCTGTCTTTGTCTATCTGCACTCACGGTCGTGCCCGGCAAATTAAAAAAAACATATAGAAAATAGTAAATAACTGATTACGATATTGAAGTGTTTATAAATAAAAAGTACCTGAAACAAGGATGTGTGAACCGAACCACTACTGTGGTGAGACGCAGTGGAAGAAGTATCATCACTTTGCTTCTTCCCTTTTTTGAAATGCCTCCACATCTGCACAAATTTCAAAATAATGATAAGTATACAATATTATAAAATAATAAACAATAAATGATAAATACTAAAAGATGTACACAATGAAAATTAAAATTTCAAAGAATGTGTACAATAAGAACTAAAAAACATAAGTATCAGAATCTGCTAAAAATCATCAGCATCAAAATATGCTTCTATCACATGTGCATGAAGATTTTCATGTCTCTCTTCTTCTACCATCTCTTCTTCAAACTCTTCTCGTTCACTCTCTTTTTCAATAATACTATTTTGCTTTTTAATAATCCTTTGAGATTGTCGAAGACATATTCTCGAAGGGCCGGCTTGTTCTTCAGACATTAACTCTAGAGTAGTACTAGCAATTTCTGCAAGTCCTGTCCTAGAAGATATCCTAATATCTTGTACTTCCTCGACTTCATCTTGATAAATACCACCATCATCGTCTTTCTGATTGTCTATGTACTCATCATAACGACGAGGGTGCACTTAATTGTTATCTTTATATACAACCCACTAATTTTACAAACTTGGATAAGGATAACTTAAATAGTACACTTATTCCACTTGATGCGCAAGTACAACATTGTTGTTAGGAGCTGTATAGCTCGAGTTGTGGTTGACCTCCACCATTCCAAAATCATCCCCTCGCGTGCCCGATGTTGGATGAAACCAGTGACAATCGAAAAACACCAGTTTCAGTTTTTTCGCACCGCCAAATGTGTACTCAATTATTTTTTGAAGAGAACCATAGTATTCCTTCACTTCTCCACTACCCTCTGCAGCCGTTATACATACTCCACTATTTGATGTGGCTGCAAGTGGGCGATTTGTTTCTAAACTTGCCGTTCGAAAATGATATCCATTGATATCATATCGGCTAAATTCTCAAGCTTTCAAATGACCATTCGCGATCTATCGCAAGTCATCGGAGATGTTGACATGCTTCATAGACTACATGTACAACGATATACAAAGTTAGCATATTGTAATAATGTGAGACCTATGTGTGCTAAATACATTGGCTATGACGATAAAAGTTTTGAATACTTCCAAAACACCTTTTTCAACATGGTCCGACTCTAGGTTCGAGCTTCTGCATGGTCTGACAATAGGTCCGACTTGTTTTGGTTAGGTTCGACTTGTGTTAGCTAGGTCTGACATGTTTTGGCTAGGTCCAACTTGCTGTGTCTAGGTCCGACATGTTTTTGCTAGGTCCGGCGCAACGTCCGACTAGCTTTGGTAAGCTCTGGTGCTAGGTCCTGCTAGCTTTGGTATGCTTCGACTCAAGGTCCAGTTAATTTTGGCAAGGTTCAGAGCTAGATTGCAATTGTTCTGCTTTTACTTTGAGATGATTTGAACTTGCTTTACATCTATGAAAAGTTTGCTTATTATTCTTTTACTAAGTTTTTGGTGTGTTTTGGTGTTTATGTTTGATATCATTTTGCTATGGTTTGCAACATGCTTATGTGAGGTCCTCACGTAAGGTGTTGTGGTTATCGAACTAACGTGAGTCAAGTCGAGGACTTGTTCTTGGAAGTATTTGTTGTTTATTTATGAGCAGGTGTTGCTTGAGATCAAGACAAGGTTGGTGACGATATCCATTAAACTAGTCTCCGGGAGAATATGAGGTTCAACAACCAAGTTCAAGAGGACTTGTGGTTGAGTTGATCGGGAGGTCACACAACATGTTTGGATCAAGAACATTGCATATGAAGGTATCGTGGACGTCATTGGAAGATGTTTGAACGTGTGAAAGGAGTGCATGGACGTGACTACATGGTTCCGAGGCATTATGAAGAGATGTGGATGTAAAAAATTGGTCGGAAAGGTCGAACCGACTAGGTTATGGACTCAAGCTGCGGCTAAGTCGAGTTTGACTCAAATATGGAAAGATTTGTGTTGATTATGATAGGGTTTCATGTGGGTCACGAAATTCGGTTTTTCTAGGAATGTGGGATACGTTCCTAAGGTGTTTGGAAGTCTTAAGATTGCTTCTATCTGCGTATGGAAGAGTCTTGAATAGGGATGGAAAGGTTCAGTTGAATCTGAGTAGGATTGAGTCCTAGTTAGGATTGGGTTGACCTAAGGGCTGGTTATATAAGCAATGGAGGTCAGAGCTCGTGGTGAACAACTTTGGGGCTGTTCCTCCTGTGGTTTGATCAATAAAATTCGTAGTTTAAAGGAACTTTTGTGCCTTGTTCGTCTGACTTATTTTCTTCAAGTCTTTCTCATCGAGTTTCAGCACAGCACTACTTTCTTTTGGTGGTTTTATCATAACTCGAGTTTTACAGATCCAATTGACGTGATTCTTTTTGGGTTATCTTCACAACTTCATTATCTATCATCTGTGAAAATTTCATGATCATTGGATTTGTCGTTTCTGATCTACACGAGTTTCTTTGCAGTGTTGCAAATCTGATTTTTCTTGGGTACAACAGATTGACCTTCATTCAATCTTTCGATCGTATCTTGAGATTTTCTTGACGGTTTTTTGTGATTCTTGTTTTCGTGTCTTGGTTATTTGATTATTCAAAACTATAGTGGTTTTGTCATGATTGATAACGTTTAGATTAGTCACACACATTATTTCTTAACATATCGATTTTTCTACTGAGGTGTTTTTGTTGCTTACACTGAAAAAGTTTTAATCTAACATTCACCCCCCTCTGGTAACTTTTCACGTGCTCTTTGATCCTACAATTGGTACCCGGGCCACGATGCTCGAATCTTTGAGATTTGCACGTGTTTTGACTAATCATCATGGAGAAATACTCCGCAAAACCTTGTGTGTTTAGTGGAATTAATTTTCATGTTTGGATGGCACGTATGGAAGCCTTCACCCATGCTCAGGGCTTTGCAATATGGGAAAAGGTGTACAAACCTTACAAAGTGCCACCAAATGATCAAGTTACGGCTATGAATCTGAGAGATGTCGACAACAACAATAAGGCTCGGAACTTGATCATACAAGGATTAGGTCAATGTGACTTCGACCCTGTTGCACTCCTCCGATCTGCATATGATGTATGGAAAGCACTTTGCGACTACCACGCAGGATCCAACACAATCAAGGAAGTAGGGCAAAATATGTTCAAAAAGGAATACATTCGCTTTGAGATGCAACCAGGTGAGTCCATCGACATTTATTTGCTCGCTTTAATAAAATTCTCAGCAACTTGCGTAGTGTCAATGTTAATTCTTCAGATGCTGAAAATGCTAGGCAATTGTTAAGTGCATTAGATATGTCAATTTGGGAGATGAAAGTCACATCTATCCGTGAATCTACTATCATGAATACACTTACTTTAGATGTTCTATATTCTAAATTGAAAACTGATGAAATTGACATAATCTCACGTAAGAACACCAACAAGTCTCTTGCATTTGTTTCTCAACGTGACATGCCTAGCTCCGGCCAATTTTCATCGTGTGGAACACTTGCTTTGTTGTCCTCTCTAACCCTTGAACATATTGAAGAGTTTCCATAGGAAGAACTTGCACTCATCTCTACTCAGTTCTCAAAAGCATTGCAAAATGTGAGAAATAGAAGGAGAGGAAGTGTCGGACCTCAACTATGCTTCGAATGTGGTAAGACAGGACATTTTAACATAGATTGCCCTAACCTTTCTGGTACTACTTCCCGTGATGAAAAGCAAACAAGGACGAAGCACTCCTATGCAAACAACAACAAAAAAAGAAGGGTTTTACAGGACCCCAATTGGTGACTAGTTTTATCTATGCACTTCAAGAACTTGGCTCAAGTGATGTGGACATCCGTAGTGATGAAGATGAAGATGATTTGGCAAACTTGTGCTTTATGGTGGGCAAATCAAGATCAAGTATGGAGGAGGCAGAACACAACTGCGACAATGAAGAGGTATGTCCTACCTGCAAAGAAACGTGTGATGCTATTTCTCATGCCACTGTTATAGTTAAGAAAAAGGACAAAAAACTTAGGGACAATGCTGTTAAAATTGAGTCACTAGAATATGAAATTAACCATTTGAAATATTTGATTTCTAGTGATGATTCTTGTTCCTCATGTGATTTAATATATGAACAATTGTCCTCTTTAAGAACTGCACACACCTCCACACTTGATAAACCTTAGTTATAGATTGAAAAGAACTGAGAGCTTGATGCACTTAATGATAAAAACTTGAAAGATGCTAGCTGTTCTACAATTGATTCACATTGTTCTACTTGTGATGATCTTGATAAGAAACTACAAGATGCTATGAATGAGATTTCTATATTGAACAATCCTTTACGTGCTCATGAAGTAAAAAATTGTTCTAATTGCAAATTATAAAGAAAAACTTCATGTGAAAATTGTCTTGATTTGTCCAATAAACGTGATGACATGCATAGGACATTAGATTCGTTTTTTAATGCAAATAAGAAACTAAACTTGCTCCTCAATTCTTCCGAGTCTTGCAATGATAAAACTGGTATAGGTTTTGATTCTCATGCTCATGCTAAAGCACATCCACCTAAAATTGTAATATAATTAGGAAGTGATTTGATTCAAATAGTTCCTAAACAAAAAGAAGTGATTTTCAAATCTGTCATTCGTTGATTCAATTAAGAGATATGATCAAGACAGTTACAGAGCACAAAAACTGTCCAGTCTCTGTCCAGATTTAACAGAGTTTGGAAATTTGAATTTTTCTTTAGTTTACAGGGGGATTCTGATCTAGAGTTTAACATAAGAGTTTTAGAGGACTCTCTAAAATTTCCAACCATGTATGTTATACCTACAGGGGTGAAATATAGAGGAAGTTGTGCTATCCCAAACTTAGTCAATTTTCTGTCCAGTTCACAGTTTGAACCAGGAACCGGGCAATTTAAGTTCAAATGAAGTTTTCAAGTTTTAAATCTTGAATTCTGTCTTGGAGCTGAAGATGAAACTTGTGGATGACTTCCTCAAGTTCCCAAACCACATGGACACTTATCCAAGCGACCAAACGATCAATTGTAAATCTGACCAGCACGCTCCAAAACAGAGATTACAAATTCAAACTTAGTCCTAAGTTGGAAATTTTTACTTGTTGTCGAGTCACGCAACCAGCACGAATATTGTCCTCGACATGTCTGGTGAAACTCGAATGCAATGCTGGTACTACGCCCTCGCCAAAGAAAATCCTAAGCCGGTATTCCGGCATACGTCTCAACGGTGGCAGTAATGACGTTCAGTCGCAAACATTTCTACACGAGCTACTTATAACGTGGTTAGTGTCCTGGGGCTACACACAAATGATAGATCAAACATATGGTGCCATACACCCGCACGAGCGAACAATTCACAATAATATATATGAAAGTAAAAACATTCGTCCCGTATCATTCTGTACGGACTGCCCCGAGCTAAGCCACATCTCGAGGTACATGACCGGGTTTTCTACCACCCGACGAGGTCCCACGTCTTCTCATAGTGCTGCACCAGTAGGGGGCACATCGGGTTATGTCCTACCTGACGGGGGCTCCCACTAACTTTGAAGCACATTGGGGTACCGCATGTCATATGTTTTCAGAAACATGGAAAGTTTCAGAGACTCATATTAACATTCCCGTGCCAAGCCACTAAAACAATCACATGCCACCTCTCGCATGGTGAGCTTACCGCAATTGATCCATTTGCGGTGGCATACCTTACCTCTTACCTGACATCGGAGCATCGTTATATAATATAATAACAGATAAGTTAGCTTGCCACCTTATGTAACTAATACTATAATATACCTTATGTGAGCATAGTACTAATCCTCACTCGACTACTCATAAGTTTTCAAACTAGGCTCTTTTTGAGCGTGCTATTCCCAATGCGGCTCTGATACCAGGATGTGAGGACTGGGTCCACACATTCCAAGAATCGCAAAGGGTGGTGTCGTGCAATGCGGCACCCAGCACACGCAAAAAGAATATGACAAAATACAAAGTTTTATTCATATAAATAGCGGAAGCCTTTTACAATACTTAATATACAGCAAAAGATAATACTCATAGCTAAACTCTCAGCCTAGCTATGCAAAAGTGCAGTCGTCCAGCCCGGGGACGCTACACACTAGCAGCACACATAAATCACGGCGGCATGCAGGGCTCCCACTCGGCGGTATACCCCGACGGGGGCATCGCCTCGTCTTCGGGCACTCCCCCATAAGTCTCACTTGCAAACAACTTAATATAGAAACCGTGAGCACGAAGGCTCAGCAATACTTAACCGTCTCACCTAAACATAGAATTCTAGATGCAGGGACATTTAACATAGGCATAGATATTGCAGTAAATGACTCGCCTACATGTTGATCCTTAATTTTCAAGTTATGAACAGCAGCTTACATGTTTAATAAAAGTAAGTTTAGTGATCATATTTGACAGCAATCAAAGTTTCAAAAGAATTATAATTCAATACATCATATTCACTTGGCTTCTTCAGTATTTACTACGTCACAGTGCAGTGAACAAGGGGTACTCAAATAACCGCGAGGGACGGTGATTGCAATCAGGAGACACCCGTATAACATGTCACGTACACCCGCGCCTAAAGAGCATGCCGTGCTCCTCACCACGTCATACGAAGCAACCTCTCACTAGAAACGCAAATGTCGAACCGAACCCACCATCGCGGGCACAAGGTCCCTACATGGAGCGTGTCTTTGCCCGCCGGCCGATTTACACCTTGCTGCCCTCAACCCACCCCTAATGACAGTGGGCTATGCCTTGACATCCAAGTTATCAAGTTACATCGGTTTTATGGGTCCCATATGCGCAGTATGCATCCGGTACAGTTCAAACTTGTCCAGCAGGGCCGCACACGGATCGGTTCTCAATCGACACAAGTAGGGCTACGCACGTGAGACAACATCTCACTGCATCCTACCCGCTGTTTGGTCTCAATTTCATATTCATAAACCATTCTTCGATGAAATCTTTCTCGTGTGATAAAATCCTATCTCGCAAGTAGATTCCAACTACTCGACTTCTACCGGATTCCTACAAACTTAAGCATGGAATTTTCTACTCACCGGGGTGTAGAGCTACACAATACTCCATGGGCTTTGTGGGTCATGCAAGTGGAGTTTCAATCACCTTAGCGCTAATGCATAAAATTCATCCTAGACATAAGTGATACAAATATAAACTTTGAAATAGCACTTAAATGCAAATCAGGTTTTTCCTGGCTGCGAGCCAGAGGGATAGTTAGCTTCTGGAAGAATGCTTTCCAAGGGCTCCGGGTCCAACTTGATCTCGGTCACTATATGATATGCAATATATAAAGTACATGAGTGATATAGAAACTATAGAAAAGATCTTATAATTACTGATCAGGTATGTATTTGATTTTAATTGGCTTTGGGATTTTTACAGTGGATACTAGGTTCTATGAGGAAGATCTGGACAAATAAATGGAGATGTTCAAGGAAGCTTGTTGTCTCTATAATTCCAACAAGTAAAAGTTTTCTCTGATTTTTTGTTGTAATTCTAGAGCTTTGTCATGGATAACAGTGGATGATCTTGGTAGAGAAGGTTCTTTTGGTTCTGGGAAAATTTGTTTCACATTTTTCTGAGCTTTCTATAGGGAGGAATTGATTTTACAAGTTTGGGAAAATGTTGAAAATGTTTCTGGACATTTTCCATTTTTCAACTGACATAGGCGATTTGAACAATGTTTGGTCCAGTAAATGAACTCCAATGAACTTGAAATTTTTACAGGAGATCAAGTCTATTTTTCAGAGCGTTCTGACCACAACTGGGAATTTTCCAATTAACAGAACTGGAGTAATTAATTTCCTAAGCAGTTTGCTCAAAGGAATTAATTATGAAAATTCTGGAACTTTTATGTCCAACAATTTGCACCACTGCAAAGTTTTGAACATGTTGAGTCTAACAGAATTTATTGGGATATTAGAGCAAGTATGCTAGGAGAAATTGATTTTCAAAGTGTCCAAATCCTGGAATTAATTTCCAAAAGGAAAATTTGAATAATCCAGCCCGCCCCAACTTCATTTAAATGGGCCAATCGCATTTGGGCCAGACCGAGGGCCACGGGGTTAACCCGCACAGCCACATTTGATCTGATGCCACAACTGATCTGCGCGGTTGAATGAGTCACAAACATGCGGGGCCCGCATCCTTTCTTCAACCTCGCGACGCGAGGCGGCGCTCCTCGCCAGAACCGTGGCGGCGCTCGCCGGGATTGCTGCATAGACCTTCTCTCGACTCGGTCTTGGCCACCTAACCCTAAAATCGGACGCGCAACACGCTGGTGAGGTCCAGACGAGTCAGCGACGGGCGGAGCTGTGCGTACGATGGCGGCGGCGGGGCTAGGGTTTTTCCGATGGTCAGAATCGCTCGGAAATGGCGCAAACACCTCCGAGAAAATCTGGGAATGTTCTTGGGAGTATGAGGAAGACGATTTGAATGTGCAAAAGGAGTGAAATGGTCGTCAAGGTCGACTTCGACGGTGGACCGACACTTTTTCCATGGCGGTGGGGAAAAACACAAGAACTCGGCCGTTACTCGATAGTTCCTCTTGATTCTTGGTAGAGACGTGTGTTAGAAGGTATGGAATATAATCCTAAATTGGATTGAAGAATCATTGCACATAGAAACAGAATTAAATCGATGACCTAGGAACCTCATAATGAACTAGTGTCGGTAAAACCCATGTCATTTGTTCGATCCTGAGGGAAAGGAGGCACGAGTTTTACCGTGAGAAAGAGCTTGCATTGGCGATCCTTCTTGCTATTGAAGTCGAGGTGTAATGCGACTTGTGGAGGGCTGGCGACGGTGACACAGAGGCAATTTTCGGCGGCTTCACCATGAACATCCATGACACTTCAAAATACAGACAAAACAATGAGCCAATTGGTGGAGATGATAGAGCATAGCCTTGGCGCCATCTTTGCTGTTTGCATCGAAGAGAAAAGAGGCAAGACCAACGTGCTCACCAAGGAGGAAAGGGAGGCGGCAGAGCTCTTTTTCACGGGAGGGATGAAAATGAGCGGCGCTGCTGTCCTCGTCGATGGCGTGAGGAAAGGAACCAAGTGAGGGATAAGGGGCATGCCGGGATGCGCTCAAGCTGGCAAGCAGCTCTCTGGTGATTGCATGCCGTGCGGTTTCAAGCCGAGCAACGATGGAAAAACGGTATGCAGAGCACTCCCGTAGAAGTCCCACTAACCAGTGGGTCCCACAACCCCCTTAACCCTATCTTCTCAGCTCCTTTAATTCCCCACCAATATTCATCCAAAAGTTATAGATTTTTTTGGAGTGGCCAATTTAAATATGGAGATTATGATTCTGAAATTGGATTTCAATGGTGGACAAGTTTCAAATGAAATTTAAATTCAAATTTGAATTTAAATGGAATTCAATGTACCCATTGAGTTAAATAGAAATTCTGCCCCAAATTTTATGAAAGTTTACAGGGGTGCTATTTGGAATATTTGGAATCTAATGGTGAAATCAAATTTTTATTTTGGCCAAATTTGAACATTAGCATGGTTTGAATTTTCGAATCCCCACAATTGAAGTTTAAATTAGTTTCATTTCTCAGTTTCCAATTTGATTTCTTTTCCCCATTCAAATTTTAATTTCTCGTATATGAACATTGTACTTTGAATTTAGGGCTTTTACATATACCTTTTGGTCCACATTTGGACTATCTTTGTTGAGATCGAGATGTCCATTGGTTGCCATGGGGGTCTTGATGGCCTTGGCTTTGTCTATATTGAACTTCTTGAGGATGTCCTGCGTGTACTTGGTTTGGCTTATGAAGGTGTCTTCTCTTAATTGCTTCACTTGGAATCCCAAGAAGAACTTTAATTCGCCCGACATCGACATCTCGAATTTGTAAGTCATAATTTTGCAAAATTCTTCACAAAAAGATTTATTAGTAGAACGAAAAATAATATCATCAACATAAATTTGGCATACAAATAGATGATCATCAAAATGTTTTGTAAACAAAGTATAATCAGCTTTTCCAATTTTAAAACCATTTTGAGTTAGAAAATCTCAAAGGCACTCATACCAAGCTAGCCATAGAGAGCCTTTACACACTTTATGCACATGGTTAGGTCACTCTTCATCTTCAAATTCCGGTGGCTGCTCCACATACACTTCCTCCTTAATGGGACCATTGAGGAAAAATCTTTTGACGTCCATTCGATACAGCTTAAAATTATGGTTAGTAGCATATGCCAATAAAATACGAATGGACTCAAGTCTAGCTACTGGAGTGAAAGTTTCGTCGAAGTACAAACCTTCGACCTGTGAGTAACCTTTTGCTACAAGTCGTGCCTTATTTCTTGTTACCACTCCATGTTCATATTGCTTGTTCTGAAGGACCCATTTGGTTCCTACAATGTTCACCTTTGGTCTTTCTACAAGCTCCCATACTTCATTTCTCTTGAAGTTGTTCGCCTCTTCTTGCATTGCAATCACCCAGTCTGGATCCTTTAGTGCTTCTTCTACTATGTATGGTTCCAGAAAAGAGACAAAAGAGTATTATTCACCAAAATTAACTATGCGAGATCTAGTGGTTACTCCCTTAGCAACGTATCCAATGATGTTGTTGACGGGATGATCTCTTTGTATACTCTGATGTACTATTGGGTGAGGGACTTGTGAAGTTTCTTGCATTTCATTTTCTTCATTATCAATGACTCCCCCTACATCATTGCTTTCATGATTATATTGATCTTCCTGACCTTGATCTTGAGCATGAGCTCCCCCTTGATCATTGCTTTCCTGTTGAGGTTCACCTTGAGCACTTGAGTTTTGTGGTTGCTCTTGAGGTCGAATATCACCAAGTGTCATCCTCCTCAATGCTTGGCATGGCGCTTCTTCTTGATCTAGTACACACTTATCAATTTGCTCCACTTGGGAGCCGTTAGTTTCATTGAACACTACGTCACGTGCTATTTCAACAATGCTAGAGACTTTGTTGAAAACACGATAGGCGTAGGTGTTCGAATCATAACCAAGCAAGAACCCTTCATCAGATTTTGAAGTGAACTTCGAACTCCTCGGTTTCTTGTTCTAGATAAAACATTTACTACCAAAAACTCTAAAATATGAAACATTTGTTCTGTTACCGGTGAGGATCTCATTTGGCATTTTCTTTAGAAGTCTGTGAAGATATAGCCGAATTGTGGCGTGACAAGCGGTGTTTACCGCTTCGGACCAAAACCAGCCTGAAGTCTTGTATTCATCCAGCATTGTCCTCGCCATCTCGATGAGTGTCTCGTTCTTCCTTTCAGCCACCCCAGTTTGTTGAGGGGGGTAGGGTGCTGAAAACTCATGTTTTGTTCATTCTTCATCTATGTACTCATCAACTTGAGTATTATTGAACTCCATTGCATTGCCACTTCTTATGTTCTAGACGGATGAGGAGAATTCATTTTGCACTCTTTTCAAAAAAAATTTGAGGATCCCCTGGGTTTCTAATTCATCATACAATAAAATCACATAGGGAAAACTAGAAAAGTCATCAACCATTACTAATCCATATTTGTTATCGCCGTTGCTTATATAAGAAATTGGACCGAAGAGGTCCATGTAAAGAAGTTCTAGCGGTCTTGAGGTAGTCATCACCTTCTTGGCGGGGCGTGGTGCTCCAAATTGTTTTCCAACCTGGCATGCACTACACAACTTGTCTTTCTTAAAAACAACATCTTTTAAACCTCGCATTTGACCACCTTTTAGAAGTTTCTGCAGATTCCTCATCACAACATGGGCTAGCCGTCCATGCCATAGCCATCCCACATTAGTTTTTGCAACCAAGCAAGTGCTGAGATCAACTTTATCTTTGTTGAAGTGAACTAGATAAAGATTTCCCTTCAACATTCCCTTGAATGCAATCGAGTCATTGCTTCTTCTAAAAACAGTCACACTGTCATTAGTGAACTAACAATTATAACCTTTGTCGCATAGCTGAGATATGGACAAAAGATTATAATCTAAAGAATCGACATGTAAAACATTTGAAACAGTGTGTTGAGAAGAAATTTCAATTTTACCACTACCAAGAACCTTTCCTTGTGTGAGACCTATGTGTGCTGAATACATTGGCTTTGACAATAAAAGTTTTGAATGCTGCCATAAGATCTTTTTAGCAAGGTCCGACTCTAGCTCCTAGCTTCAACAAGGTTCGACAATAGGTCCGACTTACTTTGTCTAGGTCTGACATGTTTTTGGGTAGCTCCAGTGAGCTTTGTCTATAGCTCCGACATGTCTTTGATAGCTCCGACCTGTCGTTGTTAAGCTTTGATATGTTTTGATAGGTCCGACTTATGTTGATTAGCTCTGACATGTTTTCTAGCTCTGACTTTTGGGTTGACTAGTTCTGACTAGCTTTAGCAAGCTTTGGTGCTAGGTTGTACTAGCTTTGGTAAGCTCCGGCTCAAGCTCCGGTTAGCTTTGGCAAGGTCCGGTGCTTGATCGCAGTGTTTCTGCTTTTATCGTGTAATGTTTCAAACTTGCTTTACACTTATGGAAAGGTTGCTTAGTATTATTTTACTAAGTCTTTGATGTGTTTTGGTGGTTAAGACTGATATCATTTTGCTATGGTTTGCAACATTGTTATGTGAGTTGCTCACGTAAGATGTTGTAGTTTCGGAACTAACGAGAGTCAAGTTGAGGACTTGTGCTCGAAAGTTTTGGTTGTTTATTCATGTGCAGGTGTTGCTTGAGTTCAAGACATGGCTGGTGACGGGATCCATTGAACTAGTCATAGGGAGAAGATGAGGTTCAACAACCATGTTCGGGAGGAATTGTGGTTGAGTTGATCGGCAGGTTGCGCACCATGTATGAATCAAGAACAATGCATATGAAGGTATCGTGAACGTCGTTGGATGATGTTTGCACATATGCAAGGAGTGCACGGACGTGGCTACATGGTTCCACGGCGTGATGAAGATATGTGGATGTAAAGAATTGGTCGGAAAGGTCCAACCGACTAGGTTATGGACTCAAGCTGCGACTGAGTCGTGTTTAACTCAAATATGGATAGTTTTGAGATGGTTATGATAGGGTTTCGTGTGGGTCATGAATTTGAGTTGTTTTAGGAATGTGGGATACGTTCCTAAGGTGTTTTGAAGTCTTAAGATTTCTTCTATCTGCGTATAAAAGAGTCTTAAGCAGTTATGGAAAAATTCGATTTGTGATTTGAGTAGGATTAGAGTCCTAGTTGAGATTGGGTTGGCCTAAGGGCTGGTTATATAAGAAAGGGAGGCCAGAGCTCGTGGTGCACGACTTTGGGGCTGTACCTCTTGTGTTCTATTGAATAAAATTCATAGTTAAAAGGAACTATTGTGCCTTGTTCGCCCGACTTGTTTCAGACAAGTTTTTCTTATCGAGTTTTCTGCACAGCACTACCTTTGCTTTGGTGGTTTTGTCATAACTCGAGTTTTACAGATCCAATTGACGTGATTCTTTTTGGGTTGCCTTCACAACTTGATTATTTATCATCTGTCAAAATTTCACGGTCATTGGATTTGTTGTTTTTGATCTACACGAGTTTCTTTGCAGCGTTCCAGAACTGTTTTTCTCGTGTAGGACAGATTGACCTTTGTTTGATCTTTCAATTGTAACTTGAGTTTATCTCAACGGATTGAAGAGATTCTTGTTGTGTCGTCTTATTGACTTGATTCTCTCTCATATCTATCACTTTTTGTCACAATGAAACACATTTATATTAGTCTCACACACGATTTCTTTAACAGATCGTTTTTCTGTCGAATGGGTTGGGATTTAATTGTTTCTGCTATGTAAGATTTTTTTCTACCATTCACCCCCTCTGGTAGCTTTTGACGTGCTCTTCGATCCTACAATTGGTATTAGAGCCACAGTGCTCTAATCTTTGTGATTTGCATGTGTTTTGACTAATCATGATGGAGAAATACTCCGCAAAACCTTGTGTCTTTAGTGGTATTGGTTTTCAGGTTTGGAAGGCACGTATGGAAGCCTTCATCCAGGGTCAAGGCTTCACAGTATTGGAGAAGTTATACAAGCCTTACGAAGTGCCGTCAAACGATCAAGTTACAGCTACAAATCTGAGATATGTCGACAACAACAACAAGGCTTGGAACTTGATCATACAAGGATTAACTCAAAACGACGTCGACCTTGTTGCACACCTCCGAGCTGCATATGATGTGTGGAAAGCACTTCGTGACTATCACGAAGGATCCAACACGATTAAGGAGGTAAGGCAAAACATGTGCAAGAAAGAATACATGCACTTCGACATGCAACCCGATTGAGGAGTTTCCAGAGGAGGAGCTATTACTCCTCTCTACTAGGTTCTCGAAAGCATTGCAAAATGTGAGAAATAGAAGGAGAGGAAGCTCCGTACCTCAATGATGTTTTGAATGTGGTAAGACAGGACATTTTCATTCAGATTGCCCTAACCTTTCAGGTCCTACTTCCCGAGAAGAAAAGCAAACAAGGACGAAGCACTCCTCTGCAAAAGATACGAAGAAAAAGAAGGGTTTTACATGACGTCAATTGGTGAGCAGTTTTATCTCCGCACTTCAAGAACTTGGCTCAAGCGATGTGAACATTGGAAGTGACGAACAAGAAGATGATTTGGCAAACTTGTGCTTCATGGCGGGCAAGTCAAGATCAAGTATGGAGGAGGCTGAACACAACAGCGATAATGAAGAGGTATGTCCTACTTGCGAAGAACTTTGTGATGCTATTTCTCGTGCCACTGTTATAGTTAAGAAAAGGACAAAAATCTTAGGGACAATGCTGTTAAAATTGAGTCACTAGAATATGATGATTCCTAGTGATGATTCTTGTTCCTCATGTGATTTAATATATGAACAAATGTCCTCATTTAGAAGTGCACACACCTCAACACTTGATAAACTTGAGTCAGAAATTGAAAAGAACAGAGAGCTTGCTGCACTTAATGATAAAAACTTGAAAGATGCTAGCTGTTGTACAATTGATTTGCATTATTCTACTTGTCATGATCTTGATAAGAAACTACAAGATGCTATGAATGAAATTTATATATTGAACAATGATTTACGTTCTCATGAAGTTAAATATTGTTCTAATTGTATATTAAAAGGAAAATCTTCATGTGAAAATTGCCTTGATCTGTCCAATAAACATGATGACATGCATAGGACATTAGATCAGTTTTGTAATGGAAATAAGAACCTAAACTTGCTGCTGAATTCTTCCAAGTCTTGCAATGATAAAACTGGTTTAGGTTTTGATTCTCATGCTCGAGCTAGGGCACATCATCCTAAAATTGTAAGAACGTTAGGAAGTGGTTTGGTTCAAACAGTTCCTAAACAAAAAGAAGTGGTTTTCAAATCTGTAGGAGTGTTGTCTCATTCGGTGTCAAATAAAAATGTTGTTTGCTCATCTAGACATGAACACAAAGTTAAATGTCATTGTACCTACTATGGTAGAGATGGTCATGTCATAGATTTTTGTTATATACTAGCTAAACAACAGAAAAAGGAAAGAATAATTACTAGATCTCATAACTTTCATGCAAAATTTGTTGCACTTGCTAAACCGAATGATAGGAACATGCAATCTACTGTAATGAGTCGAAAACATGCATAGTTTGCTCCCAAACCTACTTTTTTTCATGCTACACATGTAACATCTCATAGCACAACAGTTGGGTACAAAAATCCTCAAGCTTTAGCTCATAAACCTGTTGTTTTATCTCAACTTTCACGTGTTATTGTTGCTGGACATCGTGTGACTCAGTACTGGATTCCTAAATGCCTTTTGACTAACCCCAGTATTGTGTCATTGACGTATTGTGCTTCTATGTAGATTACACGCTTGAGAAAGGATAACTTTTGGATTGTGGGTTCAGGTTGCTCATGCCACATGACCGGTAACAAAGAATGGTTCTCCTCCCTCTCTTTTGTGTCACGTGTAGAGAATGTTACCTTTGCCGATAATTCTTCAACTCCTATAATTGCTAAGGTTCTGGTTAGAGTAAATAATCACTACACTTTGAAGGATGTGGCACTTGTTAAGAACTTATAATACAACCTGTTTTCTGTTTCACAACTGCTAGATGAAAATCCGGAATTTATTTTCACTAAAAATTGCTGCAAAGTTGTAAATTCAAACAGTGAGCTTATTTTTAACATGTCACGGTTTGGAAGAGTTTTTAAAGCTGATTTTGATATGTCTTCATCTAAGCATTGGTGTCTAGTTGCTAATGATTCCAAAGATTTATATTTTTGGCATCGTAGACTTGGTCACGTAGGCTTTGATCATCTCACGCGTGTTAGTGCTCTTGATCGCATACGTGGGCTGCCTAAGCTTAAAGGGGACAAGAAATTGTGTGCTCTTCTTGTAGACATGCTAAGATGGTTGCAGGTTCACATACTCCTCTCACAATGATCATGACAACTGAACCGGGTCAACTTTTGCACCTTCACACCGTAGGACCTTCAGGTGTTCAATCATTCAGAGGGAAATGGTATGTTCTTGTGATTGTTGATGATTATTCTATATACTCTTGTGTTTACTTTATGACATCTAAGAATAAAGCTTTTAGTCACTTTACAACTTTATTTCTTAGATTATCAATAGATCACCCAGTATCTTTAAAAGCAATTAGAAGTGATAACGGAACCGAATTTAAAAATCAATCTTTTGATCACTTTTGTGTTGAAAATGGAATAGATCATCAATTTTCTTCACCATATGTACCTCAACAAAACAGTGTTGTAGAAACAAAGAACGAAACCTTAGTTGAGATGACTAGGACTATGCTTGATGAATATCAAACTCCTAGAAAATTTTGGGCTGATGCGATTGCAACCGCCTGTTATGCCTCAAATCGTGTTTCTTGCACGCTAAGCTAGGTAAAACACCATATGAGCTCTGATTTGGACATATGCCTAGTGTTACACACTTTCGGGTCTTTGGTTGCAAATGTTTTGTTAAGAAACATGGTTATCTTGATAAATTTTAACCTAGATCCATTAATGGCATGTTTCTTGGTTATCCATCTCATACTAGAGGCTACCGTGTGCTTTTACTTGACACTAACAACATTGTGGATACTTGTGAGGTGTCTTTTTATGAAGCTAGCACAAGTACTAGCTCAAACATTGCTGGTCCGTATCCATATCCGCAGGGGGAGAGCATTTTCGTTAAAGATGAGGAACAAGTGGTGTTGCTGCCCAAAAATTCAGGATCTAATGACATTGTTCCAGCTCTTGATTTTGATTCACAGCCAGCACCGATGACCACCATTGCTAGTCCAGATCTTCCTAAAGTCACAAGCTCATCGATTTGTGATGAACATGAAGAAGAAGAGGCTTGTGAAGTGTCCACTCCCCTCCGGGTTCTCAAAAGTCATCCTCCGCAATAAATGATTGGAAGCTTGTATGAACGAGGCACACGGTCCAGGTTTTGCGATCCAAACTCTCATGCTAATTCTGCTTTTGTTGCTTCTTTTGAACCCAAAGATATATCACGCACACTCACAAATGAATATTGGATTATTGCCATGCAAGAAGAGTAAGAAAATTTTGAAAGAAATAATGTTTGGAAACTTGCACCTCCACCTCAAGGTCACACTTTAATTGGAACTAAAATGGCGTTTAAAAATAAACAAAGTGAGGATGGGGTTGTGGTTAGGAATAAGGCTAGGTTGGTTGCTCAAGGTTTCACTCAAGTTGAAGGTCTAGATTTTGATGAAACTTTTGCTCCTGTTGCTAGATTAGAAGCCATAAGAATTTTGTTAGTTTTTCTGCATCTAAAGGTTTTAATCTATATCAAATGGATTTTAAAAGTGCTTTTCATAATGGCTACATAGATGAGGAGGTCTATGTCAAACAACCACCGGGTTTTGAAAATCCAGATATTCCTAATCATGTTTACAAAATGTCCAAAGCCTTGTACAGTCTCAAACAAGCCGCTAGAGCATGGTATGATAGGTTAGAAACATTCTTAATTGAAAAGGGTTTTACCATGGGCAAGGTTGATAAAACTCTTTTTGTGCTTAAGCATGGCAATGACTCATTATTTGTTCAAGTGTATGTGGATGATATTATCCTTGGTTATGCTTCTCATGATCTTGTGTACAAGTTTTCAGCTATGATGAGTTCAGAATTTGACATGAGTATGATGGGAGAACTCACATACTTTTTGGGGCTGCAAATCAAGCAAACCACGGAGGGTACCTTTGTGCATCAAACGAAGTATACAAAAGACCTCCTAAGGCGCTTCAACATGGACAAAAGCAAGCCTCTTCGGACACCACTGGGAACAGCAACAACACTTGAACTTGATGAAGATGGTGAACCAGTGGATCAAAAAGAATATAGAAGCATGATCGGATCACTTTTGTATCTCACGACATCGAGACCGGACATACAATTCAGCGTATGTCTTTGTGCACAGTTTCAAGCCTCTCCACGTGCTTCACATCGTCGAGCCCTCAAAAAGATTCTCAGGTACTTACATGGAACTCAAGAATTTGGCATTTTTCTTCCTTCTTCGTCAACCATTACTTTGAAAGCTTTTTTAGATGCTGATTTTGGGGGTTGTAGGATTGATAGGAAAAGTACTTCTGGTGCTTGTCATTTTCTTGGTAATTCACTTGTTGCTTGGTCCTCTAGAAAACAAAATTCAGTTGCACAATCCACAGCTGAATCTGAATATGATGTAGCTGCTGCTAGTGCTTGCTCACAAATTCATTGGATTGTTCAAACACTTAAGGACTATGGGGTCCATCTACATAGTGTTTCACTGTTTTGTGATAACACTAGTGCCATCTGCATTGCTAAAAACCCCGTGCAACATTCTAGAACTAAGCACATTGACATTAGGTATCACTTTCTTCGTGATAATGTTGAAAAAGGAAACATTGCTCTTCAACATGTAGATATCGAACAACAATTGGCTCATATTTTTAGAAAACCTTGGGATTTCACTCGTTTTTGTTTCATTCGTAGTGAAATAGGGGTTATGCATCCTCATGGCTTAAATTGAGGGGGAGTTTTGAAACTTGAGAAGTCCATGTGTGAATCTGAAATTAAAATAATATAAGTATAGTATTTCATACATATATGACTTTGTGATTCCTTTTACATGCTGAAAGTTCTTACTACATTACTCGTGTTATACATTTTGTAGTTTTTTCCATGTCTAGTAATTGGAATAATTACTTATACTAAAGCTGGTCATTGTCGAACTTTCTTGCTGTTTTGAACTTGTTGCATGCTCACAAGTGCCTTTAATCATAAAGAATTAATCTAGTAATCAACTATTCACATGTTGAGCTTTTATGATCAAATGAAAATGAGAAAAGATCAAGAGATTATGCATGCATTGCACTTCTTCTTTTGAGATGGCTTATCATTGCACTTAGATATGAACTTAGAAGAAGTTGTGTATGACTAAAACATTGTACTTAAGCTTTTGATCGTCAAATGACATAGGCTTGGCTTGGTTGGTTAGAATAAGGCAGATGCACATATAATCTCTTGCAAATATCATATGATCAAAATTTGTGCTTAAAAAATAATAAAATGCGGCAACAAGTGTCATGCTTTCAGGTCTTGAAATAGTTAAGTTTGTGAGATCATGACTTGCTTAAATTGAAAATTACATTTGATCTCTAGCATGGCTTACACTACTTTATGTATCTCATTGTTGTGATAGTGTAAGTTACTTGATAGTATGACTTGGATGAGCTTTGTCTTATATGTATATGTTATAATATGCTCATAACAATTAAAATTTTTTTTTCAACCTTGCAGAATACATTGTCAAAGGGGGAGAGATAATATGGTGAATTTTTAAAGATAAGTATGCAAGGGGGGGAATTGATTACACATTGCACATATTCACAATTGTTTTGGCACGATTCATCTCACGGGGAGAATTTCTTTTTCTCATTTTATTTCTGTTTTACGAAGGGGGAGAAACTGTTTTCAAAACTTTTAATGTGAATAAGCCAATGTTCGGATCTTAAGTGGTGTTGCCAATGCATTCATCAAGGGAGAGATTGTGAGACCTACGTGTGCTGAATACATTGGCTTTGACAATAAAAGTTTTGAATGCAGCTATAACATCTTTTTAGCAAGGTCCGACTCTAGCTCCGAACTTCTGCAAGGTCCGACAAAAGGTCCGACTTACTTTGTCTTGGTTCGACATGTTTTTTGGTAGCTCCGGTGGGCTTTGTCTTTAGCTCCGGCATGTCTTTGATAGCTCCGGCCTGTCGTTGTTAAGCTCCGATATGTTTTGATAGGTCCGACTTATGTTGGTTAGCTCCGACGTGTTTTTCTAGCTCCGGCTTTTGGGTTGACTAGTTCCGACTAGCTTTGGCAAGCTCCGGCGCTAGGTTGTACTAGCTTTGGTAAGCTCCGACGCTAGGTTGTACTAGCTTTGGTAAGCTCTGGCTCAAACTCCGGTTAGCTTTGGCAAGGTCTGGTGCTTGATCGCAGTGTTTCTGCTTTTATCTTGCAATGTTTCGAACTTGCTTTACACTTATGGAAAGGTTGCTTAGTATTCTTTTACTATGTTTTTGGTGTGTTTTGGTGGTTAAGACTGAGAGTCAAGTCGAGGACTTGTGCTTGAAAGTATTGGTTGTTTATTCATGTGCAAGTGTTGCTTGAGTTCAAGACATGGCTGGTGACGGGATCCATTGAACTAGTCTTGGGGAGAAGATGAGGTTCAACAACCAAGTTTAGGAGGAATTGTGGTTGAGTTGATAGGGAGGTAGCGCACCATGTTTGAATCAAGAACAATGCATATGAAGGTATCGCGGACGTTGTTGGAAGATGTTTGCACGTATGAAAGGAGTGCATGAACGTGGCTACATGGTTCGGAGGCGTGATGAAGAGATGTGGACATAATGAATTGGTCGGAAAGGTCCAACCGACTAGGTTATGGACTCAAGCAGCGTCTAAGTCGTGTTTAACTCAAATATGGAATGTTTTGAGTTGGTTATGATAGGATTTCGTAAGGGTCACGAATTTGAGTTGTTTTAGGAATGTGGGATACGTTCCTAAGGTGTTTGGAAGTCTTAAGATTTCTTCTATCTTCATATAGAAGAGTCCTAAGCAGTTATGGAAAGTTTCGAATCGCGATTTGAATAGGATTAGAGTCCTAGTTGAGATTGGGTTGGCCTAAGGGCTGGTTATATAAGCAAGGGAGGCCAGAGCTCGTGGTGCAGGACTTTGGGGCTATTCCTTTTGTGTTCTTTTGAATAAAATTTGTAGTTAAAAGGAACTTCTGTGCCCTGTTCGTCCGACTAGTTTCAGACATGTTTTTCTCGTCGAGTTTCTGCACAACACTACTTTTCTTCGGTGGTTTTTTCATAACTCGAGTTTTACAGATCCAATTGATGTGATTCTTTTTGGGATGTCTTCACAACTTGATTATCTATCATCTTTCAAATTTCAAGGTCATTGGATTTGTGGTTTTTGATCTACATGAGTTTCTTGGCAGCGTTCCAAAATTGTTTTTCTCTGGTAGGATAGATTGACCTTTGTTTGATCTTTCAATCGTAACTTGAGTTTCTCTTGACGAATTTGAGTGATTCTTGTTGTGTCATCTTCTTGAATTGATTCTCTCTGATATCTATCACTTTTGTTACGGTGAAACACATTTCGATTAGTGTCACACACAATTTTTTTAACAGATCGTTTTTCTGCCGAAGGGGTTGGGATTTAGTTGTTTCCGCTGCGTAAGATTTTTTCTACCATTCACCCCCCCTCTGGTAGCTTTTCACGCGCTCTTCGATCCTACACCTTGGCTGTTGTCTCCACAGTATATTCCATCACTTGGATCTGCGTTGTGCTCATACACCATGAACATACTCCTCTCTCTAGTCACGTGATTCGTGCCTCTCTGTCCATCAACCATTTTGATCCACCGGAGGAGTAGGCCTGCAAAACGAGTTATTTCTTGGTTTTAGGTACCCAAGATTGCTTGAGTCCTCGCAGGTTAGTCACAAGAGTCTTGGGCACCCACACACAAGTTTTTCAGTTCTTGTGGTGTGGCTCTGCATATTTAGAACTACATGTCCAAGTTTATTTTTCATGAGAACATAGGAAGCATCAAAAGTACAAAACAGTATATGCAATTCAGATTCATGCGATGTTTCCTTAACAAAAGTAATTTGCTTCTTAACCTGAACATTAGTTGACATGTTTTTATTTTTAGTAAACCCAAGACCATCTTTGACGTTAGGAGGTCTAGTGACCATATACGCACTACGTGCATATTTAATCTTTTCCTTGTCAAATATGCCACTTTGGAGTGGATGTTTAGCGCGTACAACAGAATAATCATCTTTAACTATATTTTTTTACTAGAGCATGTGCAAGTTACAGTTGTTGTCGAATTTACACCTTTGTAAGGTGAGCTCTTGGAGGAGGAGGAGTCACTTTGTTTGAGTGACTCATCTTGCACTTCAAGGATTTTGCTATCATTTCACAAGCTAGCGTTTCATCCTTGATTGCAATGTGTGAGTCTTCTAGATTTGAGTAAGTTTTCTTACTCAAGGCTAGCTCATGCTCAAGTGACTTGCTCTACTCCTTCTCAAGGTCAAGGAGTTTCTAAACCTCTTGATATCTCTTCCTTTTGCGGATCAACATATCTTCTTGTCGATTGACAAGGTTCTTCTTATCAAAAATTTCATCCAACAACATTTTTATTTTCTTTAAAGCAGTTTTACCTAAGCCTTTAAAGATTTCCTCATTTTTACTTGAGCTATCAAAATCATCAATTGAGGAATTAAGCGAGGCAGGTGTATGTCGAACCTTTTTCTTGGGTTCCCTAGCCATGAGGAAAGTATGATTATGAGTCTCCCGTCCTCCACTGTTCGGGAAGAGCGTAGACTTCTTGGTAGGCTTCTTGATGGCAATGGTAGCCATCTCCTCTTCTTCATCGGAAGATGTCTCGTTATTTGATTTCCACTCATTGCCAATGTGCGCTTGGTGAGCTTGCCTCCTTTTCATGAAGGTCTTCTTCTCTTGTGGCTTCTTTTCCTTCTTCTTCTTATTTTCTTCATATGTGTAGTCAACCATGAAGTGACCGTACTCGAGACAGTTATAGCAGGTACTTCGTGTTTTGGATTTTCCTTTCTCTTTGCTCTTCCTATCACTTAAGTTGTTGCCCTTCCTTCTTCTCATCATGCTCTTGAATTTCTTGATGAAGAGCACCATCTATTCATCATCCATATTTGTGCTCACATCACTTGTGTCCTCATGGTCTTCTGCTTCACGACCTTCCTTTCCTTTAGGCTTCCAAGTTGCTTTGAGGGCAGCGTCCTTCTTCTTGGAGGAAGTAAGTTCAGCTAAGTCTTTGACATATTGGGCCTCCTTCTCCATCATCTCATGGTTGATACTCTTTCCTAATAGTTCATCCGGAGTCATTTTGTGAAACCTCAGGCTTTCACGAGTCATGGAGCACAACATGACATTCCTTGGCATAAATGCTCTTATCATCCTTTTGACCACCTCATGGTCAGTCCACTTCTTGCTTCCATAGGCACATA
Organism: Tuctoria greenei; assembly: GCA_036927565.1. Taxonomy (NCBI): domain Eukaryota; kingdom Viridiplantae; phylum Streptophyta; class Magnoliopsida; order Poales; family Poaceae; genus Tuctoria; species Tuctoria greenei. The sequence continues at coordinate 183,640,342 of JAYESD010000003.1, read as the reverse complement.
TCTTGTTGATAAGTGCCTTCATTCGGTTGTACATGTCTTGAGGTGATTCACCCTCCTCAATTGCAAACCTCCCTAATTCTCCTTCAAGCATTTCAATTTCTGCTTCACGAACTAAGCGAATTCATTCATGTGCGGTCCTAAGTGTATCTCATATCTCCTTGGCACTTTCCAGTCCATCAATCTTGGTGAACTCTTCTCGGCTCAAGGATGAAGTGATTACTGCAACGGCTTGAGCGTTGCAGTGAATTTCTTGCTCTTGTTCCAGAGTGAGTTCATCGTCGATATTCATAATATCTTTACATGTACCCACAACATGCCAATGACTGTGATTCAAGGAGATTAAATGCATTTTAATATTATACTTCCACATGGTATCATCATTTCTATCGAACTGAGGAGGTTTTCCCATGGGAATTGAAAGATAATGATTGTTAGATTTAGACGATTATAATTATAAAGATATCGGGAGTAGTCATGTTGATCACTTCCCATGATCTTCTCATCTTCTTCATTGCCCTTTTTTCTTAGGAGTTTCTTCCTTAGAAGCGCCTTGAGTTGACGCACTTCTTCATCATTGTGTTTATTTTCCATAGTACATCAAATGCCTTTGTGTCTTGTTCTTATTTAGTGTTGGGCACCTTTGGGATCTCGTTGTTCTTGTCAGAGGACATTGATCTCTCTAAGCGGTGAGTCTCGTAGATGGAGAACCTGCTCTAATACCAATTGAATAGGGCCTAGAGGGGGTGAATTGGCTTTGAAAGTTTTCCTGCACACTTAATGTAGGATCGAAGAGCACATGAAAAGCTACTAGAGGGGGGGGGGGTGAATGGTAGATTTAAAAATCTTACGCAGCAGAAACAATTAAATCCCAACCCCTTCGGCAAAAAAACGATCTGTTAAAGAAATCATATGTGAGACTAATCTAAACGTGTTTCACTATGACAATAGTGATATATATCATAGAGAATCAAGTCACGAAGACAGCACAACAAAAATCACTCAAATCCGTCAAGAGAAACTCAAGTTACGATCGAAAGATCGAACAAAGGTCAATCTGTCCTACCCGAGAAAAAAATAGATCTGTTATACCGCAAAGTAACTCATGTAGATCAAAAACCACAAATCCAATGACCGTGAAATTTTTACAGATGATAGATAATCAAGTTTTGAAGACAACACAAAAGGAATCACATCAATTGGATCTGTAAAACTCGAGTTATGATAAAACCACGAAAATAAGGTATTGTTGTGCAGAAAACTCAACGAGAAAAACTTGTCTGGAACAAGTCGGACGAACAAGGCACAAAAGTTCCTTTCAACTACAAATTTTATTCAATAGAACACAGGAGGAACAGCCCAAAGTCGTCTCCCACGAGCTCTGGCCTCCCTTGCTTATATAACCAGCCCTTAGGCCAACCCAATCTCAACTTGGACTCTAATCCTACTCAAATCACGAATCGAAACTTTCCATAACTGCTTAGGACTCTTCTATACGCAAATAGAAGCAATCTTAAGACTTCCAAACACCTTAGGACGTATCCCACATTCCTAAAACAACTCAAATTCGTGACCCACACGAAATCCTATCATAGCCAACTCAAATCTTTCCATATTTGAGTCAAACACAACTTAGCTGCAGGCTGAGTCCATAACCTAGTCGGTTGGACCTTTCCTACCAATTCTTTACGTCCACATCTCTTTCTCACGCCTCGGAACCAGGTAGACACGTCCATGCACTCCTTTCATATGTGCAAACATCTTCCAGCGATGTCCACGATACCTTCATATGCATTGTTCTTGATTCAAACATGTTGCGCAACCTCCCGATAAACTAAACCACAATTCCTCCCAAACTTGGTTGTTGAACCTCATCTTCTCCCTAAGACTAGTTGAATTGATCCCATCACCAGCCATTTCTTGAACTCAAGCAACACCTGCACATGAATAAACAACCAATACTTTCGAGCACAAGTCCTCGACTTGACTCACGTAAGTTCCGAAACTACAACATCTTATGTGAGCACCTCACATAAGCATGTCGCAAAACCATAGTAAAACGATATCAGCCATATCAACCAAAACGGACCAAAAACTTAGCAAATGAATACTAAGCAATCTTTCCAACAATGTAGAGCAAGTTCGAAACATTTCATAGTAAAAACAGGACCACTGCGATCAGGCTCTGAACCTTGGCAAAGCTAATCGGAGCTTGAACCGAAGCTAACCAAAGCTTGCCAGACCTAGCGCCGGTGCTAACCAAAGCTAGTCGAACCTAGACAAAGAAGTCGGACCTTACGTCAGACTATGCCAGAGCTAACCAAAACAATCCGTACCCATCGTCGGTCCTAGATGATAAAAGTGATTTGGTAGTATTCAAAACTTTTATTGCTACAACCAATGTATTCAGCACACATTGATCTTACACTCTCTCCCTTGATGAATGCATTGCCAACACCACTTAAAATCCGAACATTGGCTTATTTACATGAAAAGTTTTGAAAACAATTTATCCCCCTTTGTAAAACAGAAATACAATGAGAAGGGAAAAAATTCTTCCCCTTAGAAGAATCATGCCAAAACAATTGTGAATATGTGAAATGTGTAATCAATTTCTCCCGCTTGCATACTTATTATCTCTCCCCCTTTGACAATGTATTCAACAAGGTTTATAAGACAAATTTTAATTGTTATAAGCATATTATAACATAAACATATAAAACAAAGCCCATCCAAGTCATACTATCAAGTGACTTACACTATCACATCAATGAGATAAATAAAGTAGTGTAAGCCTTGCTAGAGATCAAATGTAATTTTCAATTTAAACAAGTCATGATCTCACAAACTTAACTATTTCAAAACCTGAAAGCATGACACTTGTTGCTGCATTTTATTATTTTTCAAAGCACAAATTTAGATCATATGATATTTGCAAGAGATTCTATGCGCATCTGCCTTATTCTAACCAACCAAGCCAAGCCTGTGTCATTTGACAATCAGAAGCTTAAGGACATGGTTTTAGTCATACACAACTTCTTCCAAGTTCATATCTAAGTGCAATGATAAGCCATCTGATAAGAAGAAGTGCGATGCATGCATATTCTCTTGATCTTCTTTGATTTCTATTTGTTCATAAAAGCTCAACATGTGAGTTGATTACTTGATTAATTCTTAATGATTAAAAGCTCTTGTGAGCATGCAACAAGTTCAAAGCAGCAAGAAAGTTCGACCATGACCAGATTTAGTGTAAGTAATTATTCCAATTACTAGACATGGCAAAAACTACAAAATGTATAACACGAGTAATGTAGTAAGAACTTTCAGCATGTAAAAGGAATCATAAAGTCATATATGTATGAAATACTATGCTCATATTATTTTAATTTCAGATTCACACATAGACTTCTCAAGTTTCAAAACTCCCCCTCAATTTGAGCCATGAGGATGCATAACCCCTATTTCACTACGAATGAAACAAAAACGAGTGAAATCCAAAGGTTTTGTAAAAATGTCAGCCAATTGTTGTTCGATATCTACCTGGTGAAGGACAATGTTTCCTTTTTCAACATTATCACGGAGAACGTGATACCTAATGCCAATGTGCTTAGTTCTAGAATGTTGCATGGGGTTTTTAGCAATGCAAATGGAACTAGTGTTATCACAAAACAGTGGAACACTATGTAGATCAACCCCATAGTCCTTAAGTGTTTGAACAATCCAAAGAATTTGTGAGCAAGCACTAGAAGCAGCTACATATTCAGATTCAGCCGTGGATTGTGCAATTAAGTTTTGTTTTCTAGAGAACCAAGCAACAAGTGAATTACCAATAAAATGAGAAGCACGAGAAGTAATTTTCCAGTCAATCCTACAACCCCCAAAATCAGCATCTAAAAAAGCTTTCAAAGTAACGGTTGAGAAAGAAGGAAGAAAAATACCAAATTCTTGAGTTCCATGTAAGTACTAGAGAATCCTTTTGACGGCTTGACAATGTGAAGCACGTGGGGAGGCTTGAAACCGTGCACAAAGACATACGCTGAATTGTATGTCCGGTCTTGATGCCGTGAGGTACAAAAGTGATCCGATCATGCTTCTATATTCATTTTAATCCACGGGTTCACCATCTTCATCAAGTTCAAGTGTTGTTGCTGTTTCCATCGATGTCCGAAGAGGCTTACGTTTATCCATGTTGAAGCGCCTTAGGAGGTCTTTTGTATACTTCATTTGATGCACAAAGGTACCCTCCTTGATTTGCTTGATTTGCAGCCGCAAAAAGTACGTGAGTTCTCCCATCATACTCATCTAAAATTCTGAACTCATCATAGCTGAAAACTTGGACACAAGATCATGAGAAGCACAACCAAAGATAATATCATCCACATACACTTGAACGAATAATGAGTCATTGCAATGCTTAAGCACAAAAACAATTTTATCAACCTTGACCATGGTAAACCCCTTTTCAAGTAAGAATGTTTTTAACCTATCATATTATGCTCTAGGGGCTTGTTTGAGACCGTACAAGGCTTTGGACAATTTTGAACATGATTAGGAAAATCTGGATTTTCAAAACCCGGTGGTTGTTTGACATAAACCTCCTCATCTATGTAGCTATTAAGAAAAGCACTTTTAACATCCATTTGATAAAGCCTAAAACCTTTAGATGCAACACAAGCTAACAAAATTCTTATGGTCTCTAATCTAGCAACAGGAGCAAAAGTTTCATCAAAATCTAGATCTTCAACTTGAGTGAAACCTTAAGCAACCAACCTAGCCTTATTCCTAACCACAACCCCATCCTCACTTTGTTCATTTCTAAACACCCATTTAGTTCCAAATAAAGTGTGACCATGAGGTGGAGGTACAAGTTTCCAAACATTGTTTCTTTCATAATTTTCTAACTCTTCTTGCATGGCAATAATCCAAGATTCATCAGTGAGTGCGTGTGATATATCTTTGGGTTCAAAAAAGCAACTAACACAGAATGAGCATGAGAGTTTGAATCGCAAAACCTGGACCATGTGACTCGTTCGTGCAAGCTTCCAATAATTTGTTGTGGAGGATGAATTTTGAGAACCCGGAGGGGAGTGGACGCTTCACAAGCTTCTTCTTCTTCATGTTCATCACAAATCGATGAGCTTGTGACTTGAGGAGGATCTGTACCAGCAATGGTAGTTGTCGGTGCTGGCTGTGAATCAAAATCAGGAGCTGGAATAATGTCATTAGCTGCTGAATTTTCGGCCAGTAGCACCACTTCTTTCTCATCTTCAATGAAAATGCTCTCCCCCTGCGGATATGGATCCGGAACTGCAATGTTTGATCTAGTACCTGTGCTAGCTTCATCAAAAGACACCTCACAAGTCTTTATAACTTTGTTAGTGTCAAGTAAAAGCAAACGGTAGCTTCTAGTACAAGATGGATAACCAAGAAACATGCCATCAATGGATCTAGGTTCAAATTTATAAAGATTACCATGTTTCATAACAAAGTATTTACAACCAAAGACCTGAAAGTGCGTAACACTAGGACTATGTCCAAATCGGAGCTCATATGGTGTTTTACCTAGCTTAGCGCGCAAGAAAACACGATATGAGACATAACAGGCAGTTGCAATCGCATCAGCCCAAAATTTCCTAGGAGTTTGATATTCATCAAGCATAGTCCTAGCCATCTCAACTAAGGTTCTGTTCTTTCTTTCTACAACACCGTTTTGTTGAGGTACATAAGGTGAAGAAAATTGATGATCTATTCCATTTTCAGCACAAAATTAATCAAAAGATTGATTTTTAAATTCGATTCCGTTATCACTTCTAATTAATTTTAAAGATCCTGGGTAATCAATTGATAATCTAAGAAATAAAGTTCTAAAGTGACTAAAATCTTCATTCTTCGATGCCATAAAATAAACCCAAGAGTATCTAGAATAATCATCAACAATCACAAGAACATACCATTTATCTACGAAGGATTGAACACGTGAAGGTCCTACGGTGTCAAGGTGCAAAAGTTGACCCGGTTCAGTTGTCATGATCATCGTGAGAGGAGTATGTGAACCGGTCATGTGGCGTGAGCAACCTGAATTCGCAATCCAAAAGTTCTCCTTCCTCAAGCGTGTAACCTACATAGAAGCACAATACGTCGTTGACTCAATACTGGGGTTAGTCAAAAGGCATTTAGGAATCCAATACTAAGTCACACGACATCCAGCGGAAATAACACGCGTAAGCTGAGACAAAACAGCAGGTTTATGAGCCAAAGTTTGAGGATTTTTGTACGCAACTACTGACTTATCCGATGTTACATGTGTGGAAAGAAACACAGTAAGTTTGGGAGCAAACTTTGCATGTTTTCGACTCATTACAGCAGGTTGCATGTTCCTATCATTCGGTTTAACATGTGCAGCAAATTTTGCATGAAAGTTATGAGATCTAGCAATCATTCTTTCTTTTTTCTGTTATTTAGCTAGTCTATAACAAAAATCTATGTCATGACCATTTCTACCACAGTAGGTACAATGAAATTTAACTTTGTGTTCATGTCTAGATGAGCAAACAACTTTTTTATTTGATACCGAATGAGACAACACTCCTGCAGATTTGAAAACCACTTATTTTTGTTTAGGAACTGTTTCAATCCAACCACTTCCTAATGTTCTTACAATTTTAGGTGGATGTGCCCTAGCATGAGCATGAGAATCAAAACCTAAGCAAGTTTTATCATTACAAGACTTGGAAGAATTCAACAACAAGTTTAGGTTCTTATTCCCATTACAAAACCGATCTAAAGTCCTATGCATGTCATCAAGTTTATTGGACAGATCAAGGCAGTTTTCACATGAATTTTTGCCTTTTAATTTGCAATTAGAAAATTTTTTAACTTCATGAGCACGTAAAGCATTGTTCAATATAGAAATTTCATTCATAGCATCTTGTAGTTTCTTATCAAGATCATCACAAGTAGAACAATGCAAATCAATTGTAGAACAGCTAGCATTTTTCATGTTGTCATCATTAAGTGCAACAAGCTCTCTATTCTTTTCAATTTCTAACTCAAGTTTATCAAGTGTGGAGTTGTGCGCACTTCTTAATGATGACAGTTGTTCATATATTAAATCACATGAGGGACATGCATCATCACTAGGAATCAAAGTTTTTAAACGATTGATTTCAGATTCTAGTGATTCAATTTTAGTAGCACTATCCCTAAGTTTTTTGTCTTTTTTCTTAACTATAATAGTGGCACGAGAGACAACATCACACATTTGTTCACAAGTAGGACATACCTCTTCATTGTCGTTGTTGTGTTCTACCTCCTCCATACTTGATCTTGACTTGCCCTCCATGGAGCACAAGTTTGCCAAATCATCTTCATTTTCATCACTTCCAATGTCCATGTCGCTTGAGCCAAGTTCCTGGAGTGTGGAGATAAAACTTTTTACCAGTTGGCGACCTGTAAAACCCTTCTTCTTCATCTTCTTATCATTTGTTGAGGAGTGCTTCGTCCTTGATTGCTTTTCATACTGGGAAGTAGGACCTTAAAGGTTAGGACAATCTATACGAAAGTGTCCTGTCTTACCACATACGAAGCATCGTTGAGGTCCGGAGCTTCCTCTCCTTCTAGTTCTCACATTTTGCAATGCTTTTGAGAACCTAGTAAAGAGAAGTGCTAGCTCCTCCTCTAGAAACTCCTCAATCTGTTCAAGGGTTAGAGAGGACAACAAAGCAAGTGTACCACAAGATGAAGATTGACCGGAGCTAGGCATGTCACGTCGTGAAACAAAAGCAATAGACTTGTTGGGGTTCTTACATGATATTATGTCAATTTTATGAGTTTTTAACTTGGAATATAGCACATCTAAAGTAAGTGTACTCATGAAAGTAGATTCACGAATGGATGTAACTTTCATCTCCCAAATTGACATGCATAATGCACTTAACAATTGCCTAGCATTTTTAGCATCTAAAAAATTAACATTGACGCTACGCAAGTTGCTGAGAATTTTATTAAAGCGAGCAAAGAGATCATCAATTGACTCAGCGGGTTGCACCTCGAAGCGCATGCATTCTTTAATGAAGATGTCTTGCCTTACCTCCTTGATCGTGTTGGATCCTTCGTGGTAGTCACAAAGTGCTTTCCACACATCGTATGCAGATCGGAGGTGTGCAACACGGCCAAAGTCGCTTTGAGTTAATACTTGTATGATCAAGTTCCGAGCCTTGTTGTTGTTGTCGACATCTCTTAGATTTGTAGCTGTAACTTGATGATTTGACAGCACTTCGTAAGGCTTGTATACCTTCTCCCATGTTGCGAAGTCTTGAGCCTGGATGAAGGCTTCCATACGTGCCTTCCAAACCCTGGATGAAGGCTTCCATACGTGCCTTCCAAACCTAAAAATCAATACCACTAAACACACAACATTTGGCGGAGTATTTCTCCATGATGATTAGTCAAAAACACGTACAAATCATAAAGATTAGAGCACCGTGGCTCTGATACCAATTGTAGGATCGAAGAGCACGTGTAAAGCTACTATAGGGGGTGAATGGTAGATTTCAAAATCTTACGCAGCGGAAACAATTAAAACCCAACCCCTTCGACAGAAAAACGATATGTTAAAGAAATCATGTGTGAGACTAATATAAACTGTTTCACCATAAAAAAAGTGATAGATATCATAGAGGATCAAGTAACGAAGACAACATAACAAAAAAACTCTCACATCCGTCGAGAGAAACTCATGTTACGATCAAAAGATCGAACAAAGGTCAATCTGCCCTACCCAAGAAAAAAAATCTGTAATACTGCAAAGAAACTCATGTAGATAAAAAACCACAAATCCAATGACTGTGAAATTTCAACAGATGATAGATAATCAAGTTTTGATGACAACCCAAAAGGAATCACTTCAATTGGGTCTGTAAAACACGAGTTATGATAAAAGTACCGAAGAAAGGTAGTGATGTGCAGAAAACTCAATGAGAAAAACTTGTTCTGGAACAAGTCAGACGAACAAGGCACAAAAGTTCCTTTCAACTACGTATTTTATTCAATAGAACACAATAGGAACAGCCCAAAGTCGTCTCCCACGAGCTCTGGCCTCCCTTTCTTATATAACCAGCCCTTAGGCCAACCCAATCTCAACTAGGACTCTAATCCTACTCAAATCACGAATCGAAAAATTCCATAACTGCTTAGGACTCTTCTATACGCAGGTACAAGCAATCTTAAGACTTCCAAACACCTTAGGAACGTATCCCACATTCCTAAAACAACTCAAATACGTGACCCACACGATATCCTATCATAACCAACTCAAAGCTTTCAATATTTGAGTCAAACACAACTCAGCCGCAGCCTGAGTCCATAACCTAGTCGGTTGGACCTTTCCGACCAATTCTTTACGTCCACATATCTTTATCACGCCTCAGAACCATGTAGCCACGTCCATGCACTCCTTGCATACGTGCAAACATCTTCCAACAATGTCCACGATACCTTCATATGCATTGTTCTTGATTCACAAATGTTGCGCAACCTCCCGATCAACTCAACCACAATTCCTCCCGAACTTGGTTGTTGAACCTCATCTTCTCCCCAAGACTAGTTCAATGGATCCCGTCACCAGCCATGTCTTGAACTCAAGCAACACTTGCACATGAATAAACAACCAATACTTTCGAGCACAAGTCCTTGACTTGACTCATGTTAGTTCTGAAACTACAACATATTACGTGAGTACCTCACATAAGCCTGTTGCAAAACCACAGTAAAATGATATCAGCCATATCAACCAAAACACACCAAAAACATAGCAAATGAATACTAACAATATTTCCAACAATGTAAAGCTAGTTTGAAACATTTCATAGTAAAAGCAGGACCACTGCGATCAAGCTCTGAACCTTGCCAAAGCTAACTGGAGCTTGATCCAGAGCATACCAAAGCTAGCCGGACCTAGCGCCGGAGCTAACCAAAGCTAGTCAGAACTAGATAAAGAAGTCAGACCTTACGTCGGCTATGCCAGAGCTAACCAAAACAAGACGTACCTATTGTCAGACCTAGATGATAAAAGTGTTATCATAGTATTCAAAATCTTTATCGCCACAGCCAATGTATTCAGCACACATAGGTCTCTGTCAGTACCCTGCGTATCGTATACCCCTTGGTACTGCAAAAAGACCAAAGGAACATCACCTATCTGAGTTGAAGACCTACAAAGGCCCCACGTGTCATATGGGACCGAACCTGCCTCCCTTCTATGGTTAGCCCCGGTGCTGCCACGTGTATACTGCAACTGGAGCTACATCTTGCACATGGGAAAGCTCCGGGCTAAACACCTGCGCGGCACCCCCGGACCTAACCCCCGACAGAGGGAAGCTCCGGTACTGACATGTTTACAACTGCAACGGACCTACCCGTCCCAGACGGTAAGCTCCGTAGCTGCCACGTGTCCAACCGCAGGACCTTCAACTTCAACGAGCAGACAGGAGGACCCCCAACGGCTCGAACATTCAAGTGGCAATCAAAGACTTCAATACTCGATTATGTTTCATTAATACCATATTAATGACACACAATCGGAGGGCCCTTCATACTAGTAATGGCACTATCGAGGCCCGTTACCACACTATTAAGGGCAATTAACCTCATTAATTGTGTATTAAGCATCAGTAACCTCCAGGGCCACATGTCGGGCCAGGCTAGTGATGTAACAACCAATCCTTGTACTATAAAAGGACTGGTCGAGCAATACACAGGGGACTCTCTAGACTCTTGGACACTCTTAGACATAGCTCTGACACACGTTCACAAGTGCTCAGACACTGAATACAACAACCACACACCCCGTGGAGTAGGATATTATGCTTAGGCGGCCTGAACCATGTAAATCCTTATGTCAATTTGCCATCGTGTTCTGAATCTCTGCGCGCCCATTACCGAACTACAAACTCCATGGGCTACTAACGGTAGTACCAGGAGAATTGCCGGAACCAGACTCCGACAGTTGGTGCGCCTGGTAGGGGCGCCTGAGATTCAAGGATGGTGAACTCTGCTGCTGGATTGTCCAACGACAACCCTGCTGTGCAATCTGCTGGAGGCAATCCCTCCAACATGCAGCAGCCAGCAGGTGCTATGGCTCCTGCAGGAGTCATGCCACCGCCGCCATCATCTGGACCGACAAATCAAGCTGGACAGCGAGATGGGGTGTCTGCATTGGTCACGGCATCAGCGAACAACAATCCTTACCATGTGCTCCATGCTGCGCGTGCTCTCCTCCAACGTCCACCGCCTCCAGAAGCATCCCAGGGTGGAATGGAGCAGTGGAGGGCTGATGTGGAACACATGGTTGCAGCAGCAGCCGATCGCATCAGCCACCAAGGTCCTCCCCTTTGGGGCGGGCTCCATCGCAGCATCGGATCATGTCGGGCAGACTTGGTCCTCACGGTTCCCAACACAGGAGGTCTGCTGCATCACAACAAGCGACGTCGCTGCCTTCCGGGGCGTGATGCAATCATACGGTAACCAGGATTTCAACTCTCGGCCTCCGGGCGTAGCTTGATCCCCTTTACGGCCAAGAAGACGGCCGCGCCCACATCGAGCGTGCTCGCGAGAGGCGAGAGGCTCGGGACAGTCCTACTCCCGAGGGAGTAGGATGAGGCTGTTCAGCCCTGGCCATGCACCTACGCATGGTCAGATGGCCACAAAAGTTCCGGCCTCACCTGCCAGAGAAATTCGACGGGACTGTCAATCCCGCTGAGTTTCTCCAAATTTACTCCACCGCAATCCTTGCAGCTGGAGGCAATGAGGCCATAATGGACAATTATTTCCCAGTGTCTTTGACTGCGACCACCAGTTCCTGATTCATGCGCCTCCCGCCCTGCTCCATCAACAGTTGGGCGGAACTGTGCCAACAGTTCACCGCCAACTTCGAGAGTTCATACACTCGACCAGGCATCGAACTGGACCTTTTTGCTATCAAGCAGAAGGGGGGAGAGCCCTTGCGATCCGTCATCTAGAGGTTCTCCCAGGTACGAAACACTATTCTTTCTATCTCAAGCGCCTCTATTATTGTGGCATTTAGACAGGGCGTACGAGACAAGAAGATGTAGGAGAAACTGGCGACCAAGGAGGTCACCAGCGTCACAGAACTCTTCAGCTTGGCAGACAAGTGCGCCAAAGCAGCAGAGGGCCGTGAAATGCACTCCCAACCACCTCCGGAGGACAACAAAAAGTCCTCCAAGAGTGAAGCCACTACCTCCGGGAGTGGCAAGAAGAAGAAAAAGTCCAACGGCAAGAAAAAGCCGTCTGCCGGCATGCCTACTGCTGCAGCTATCGCAGCTCCGGGTGGCCGGGGGCCATGCCCCAAAAAACGACCTCGGCCATCGTCTGAAGACAGAGGCAGCTCCAAGATGTGGTGTCCTATACACAAGACGAACAGCCACAACTTGGAAGGCTGCCGAGTGGTCCAGAACCTTGCTAAGCGCTACAACAAGCGCCGAGAAGAAGTTCCTTTCCGTCAAAGGGAAGGAAAACAGAAAGTCGACGAAGCTCCAGCTGAAGAGGAGTTAGTCTTTCAGGACCCAAAAAGGTGCTGAAGGCTTTTTACACCTCCATCGATGATGACTCCGATGTCTCTGACAACGAACGTCGGAAAACCATGAACACCATCTTTGGTGGTTCGTGGGACATCACCTCCTGCTGTGTCCTCAAGACAATGCGGCGGGACATGTCCTCAGTAGCTCCCATCGCCAGGGCGGAGCCGCACCGGAAGTAGATGGACACTACCATCACTTTCGACGCTTCAGACTGCCCTCGGAACATGATTGGAGCTAGCCAACTTCCACTGATGGTATCTCCTACCATCAACAACATCCACTCCACCATGTAATGGTGGACGAAGATTCGGGGCTGAACCTCATAAGTTTCGAAGCTTTCGTCAAGCTTCAGCTCCGACCTTCGGATCTTCGCCCCTCCCGACCTTTCTCCGGACTAGGTCCGGGAGCCATAACCCCACTCGGTGCCATAACTCTCCCGGTGACCTTCGGGACCCGGGAGAATTACCGCACTGAGAAGTTGGTCTTCGACGTGGCGCAGATCAACTTACCCTTCAACGCCATCTTGGGAAGGCCAGTCTTGTACAAGTTCATGGATGCTGCTCATTATGGCTACTTGATGTTGAAGATGCCAACACCAGCCGGTGTTCTCCAGATCCGTGGAGATCGCACCGCCGGAGTGACTGCTCTAGAAGAACCCCCTGAGCATTCGTCATAGAGGCTCAACCTCCGCACCTCGTGTGCAACCAAGCGGTGACACCGACATTCCCGTCAAAGTCGTCCAAATCGATTTCAACACTGCTCAGACCACCCGTATATCGGGAGGTCTGAATAACAAATAGGAATCCGTGCTTGTCACTTTCCTCTGGGCTAATGTTGACGTTTTTGCCTAGCAACCATCACAAATGCCTAGGATCCCTAGGGAAGTGACAGAGCACAATCTGAAGATCTATCCCGACGCTCGGCCTGTACATCTGAAGCCTCGGAAGCAATCAGTAGAGCGATAAAACTTCATACGTCAAGAAGTGAAGAAGTTGCATGAAGCTGGATTCATCTGAGAAGTCTTCCACCCAAAATGGCTGGCAAACCCAGTCATTGAACCCAAGGCTGGCGGGAAGCTTCGAATGTGAATCGACTACACTACACTGAATAAGGCATGTCCAAAAGATCCATTCCCACTACCTAGAATAGATCAGATAGTGGATTCCACCTCCGGGTGTGAATTACTGTGTTTCCTAGATGCATATTCTGGGTATTATCAAATCAAAATGTCTAGGGAAGATGAAGAGCATACTTCCTTCATCACAGTAGATGGATTATATTGTTATACTGCCACGCCATTCGATCTCAAAAACGTTGCTTCAACATTTGTACGAGCTATGTACAAAACTTTTGGAGATCTTATTAGAGATGTAGTGGAAGTGTATGTCGATGACATCGTCATCAAAATCAAGAACAAGGAGTCATTCCTTGACACCTTGCAAGTTGTCTTCGACAAGTTGCGAGTCACGCGCACGAAGCTGAACCTTGACAAGTGTGTCTTTGGGGTTAGCTCCGGAAAGCTTCTTGGATTCCTGGTGAACCACCAAGGAATAGAAGAAAATCCGGCGAAGATAAAAGCTATTGAAGACATGCGGAACGAGCGCTACCCTTCTTCAAGACTGGCGGAACGAGCACTACCCTTCTTCAAGGACGTCCAGAAGTTGACTGGATGTCTAGCTGCCCTCAGTCGATTCATATCAAGACTGGCGGAACGAGCGCTACCCTTCTTCAAGTTATTGAGGAAGTCCGGACAATTTCAATGGTCTGAAGAAGCAGAAAAGGCTTTCTAGGAGCTGAAGCAGCTCCTCACGACTCTACCAACCTTGGTAGCTCCAAATCCTGATGAGCCACTTCTGCTTTACATTTCAGCAACTGACGAAGTTGTCAGCATGGTCCTGGTTGCAGAAAGACCAGAACCACCTCCAGTTCAGGAGTCCAGACCCCTCTGGGAGGGTCCGGAGCTACCTGAAGATGAGTCTGGTTCCTAGCTCCCAGACCCTGATCCTCAAGGCAAGACGCCGGAGAATCCATCTCCTTCAAATGAAGGAGTCACTACTACTGGACAAGAAGATTTGGACCCTTCCGGGAAGGTCCGGGTCATATCAGAAGAAGCTCCGAGTTCCTCCAGCCAGAACTCGGAGGTCCCCGAAGAAGGTCCGGACCCCTTCGGGAGGGTCTGGATTGATGAGGAGGAAGCTACCGGCCCCTTCAGGAGGGTTCGGACAGTCCAACGCCCAGTGTACTTCATCAGTGAAGTACTCCATGACACAAAGAATCGGTACCTGGAGGTGCATAAGCTGCTTTACGCAGTTCTTATTGCATCTAGGAAGCTCCAACACTACTACCAAGCTCACAAGATTTCAGTGGTAACTTCTTACCCACTGCGTGCAATCTTGCATAATCCCAACTCTACTGGGAACATTGCAAAGTGGGCAGCGGAACTGGCCAAGTTTGACTTTGAATTCGTCCCAAGACAAGCGATCAAGAGTCAAGCACTGGTGGACTTTGTGGCGGAATGGACCCCCTCTCCATCAAATCTTGGGGGCCCCAGTGAGCAGAAGCTGGAACCTAAATTTCCGGTCTTCACCGAGCCTCAATGGACTCTCTACTTCGATGGCTCGGTGCAAAAGCAGGGGGTTGGAGCTGGAGTCCTTCTCCTCGCTCCGACCGAGGAGAAGGTCAAATACATGGTTCACCTTGACTTCAGGGTGACCAACAATATGGCGGAGTATGAAGCACTAATCTATGGGCTCAAGGTGGCACTATCATATAGTGTCAAGCAGCTGTTGGTAAAGGGTGATTCGCAGCTCGTCATAAAGCAAGTCAAAGGTGAATGCTGCTGCAACAACCCTCAACTAGCTGCATATGTACTTGAAGTCTAGAAGCTTCAGAAAGACTTCGACGTTCTGGATCTTTGCCATGTCCAGCGTCTCAACAACGCTGAAGCCGACAAACTCTCGACGAAAGCTTCAACTGGAGCTCCGGCTCTCGACGGAACCTTCATTCGGAGATTGTCAAGACCTAGAGCTCAGCCTGACGAACTGAGCGAATGGGGCGAGACCAGCACCTCAAAGCTGGCGGTCCCGATGGCCCTCATGGCGTCCATCAAGGGTCGTAGGTGATGCAAGAAGCTCCGAGCAACCCAACACGCAAGACTCAAATCCTCAAGTTTGTTCTAATGCATGGATCTCAGAGATCCAAAGCTACTTGAAAGACAATTTCCTTCTGGAATATAATGTATTTGATGACCGGATAGTCAGATTGGCTAAAAGATACACACTAGTAGAAGGGGATCTCTACCGGCGTGGTGCCAACGGCGTCCTAATGCGGTGCATTACGAGGGAAGAAGGTTGTGAGCTCCTCATAGAAATCCATAGAGGTGGGTGTTGAAACCATGCGTCTTCCCGCATGCTAGTCGATAAAGCCTTCCGGCATGGTTTCTACTCGCCTACAGCGCTCCAAGATGCAACTGAGCTAGTGAAGAAATGTGAAACATGCCACTTCCATGAAAAGCAAATTCACACACCAACTCAGCCTCTACAAATGACACCTCCTACATGGCCTTTCGCTGTGTGGGGGATGGATATCATGGGACCATTCCCAAGAGCTGTTGGAGGTTACAAGTTCTTGTACGTTGCCATTGACAAGTTCACCAAATGGTCGGAAGCAAACTCCAGTTGTGACAATAAACAAGCAATCAGCTATCAACTTCTTGCGGTCCATCATATACAGATTTGTAGTCCCAAACAAGATCATAACTGATAACGGGACCCAATTAACAAGCTCTGCATTCCAAGGATATTGCGAAGACCTCGACATTCAGGTCAGCTACGCCTCTGTAGCTCACCCGACAAGTAATGGCCAAGCTGAGAGAGCAAATGCAAAAATCCTAAAAGGACTCAAGACGCGCAGATATGACCGTCTGAAAAAACATGGAGCCAACTGGATTGAAGGTCTTCTGCCCAAACCGTGGGCGAACAGGATGACTCCAAATCGGTCAACTGGAGAGACACCCTTCTCCCTGGTGTACAGAGCTGAAGCAGTACTTCCTCCAGAAGTCACCTTGGGGTCACCACAGGTCCAAACCTACGACGATGCCACGCAGGACCAGCTCCGGCGTGAAGACCTTGACCTCCTTGAAGAAGCAAGGTGCCAAGCAGCTGTTCGGAATGCCTGATACCGCCAAGCTCTTCGGCGCTATCACCAACGGCATGTTCACAGCCGACAGCTCAAGGAAGGAGATCTAGTGCTACGGAGAATACGAACTCGAGAAAGGTTAAAAAACTATCCCCCAGCTGGGAAGGACCCTTCCGAGTGATCAAAGTATCACGTTCCGGATGCGTTCGCTTGGAAACCAAGGATGGGACACCGCTCCCTAATCCTTGGAACATTGAGCACCTCTGTAAGTTCTACGCTTAATATCACGGAGGTCAGTCTGTAGTTACATGTGATGTATGTTATAGAGTCATTGTTCAAAGTCGGGTAGCTCCTTCGGGAGAACAGCCGGACCTTCCCCGGAAGGTCCGCAAAGTTCAGGCAACACTTGTCACAGTCTCAGAAGTAAAAGTGTAGCTAGCTACCTTGGGACAAACGAGAAATGAAACACACTTTGCCTGGTTCCGTACCCTAAGAGTGTACTTGTTTCCCCTGTACCCTGTACCTATAATGAAAGACATCATTGTGAATACAGACTCTACGTGCATTTATTTTGTACAGGCTCAATATTTTTTCTCTTTCTTGTCCATAACAAAGTTGTGCAATTCTTAAGAAACTTTAGCTCGACCAATTAAAGTATAATTCAAGTTGCATTGTCAATTCTTCCGGGTTTAAACATTGTTAATGGTCTACTCGTCTGAATGCCGCCAAGCCAATCTAGGTCCAGAGTGTGCTATCGACATAGCCTGGTCATGCACCCTAAGTATGCCACTCTACCTACACCCCAGCAGGCCGAAGTAAGGGGAGTCTAGAAACGATCGGACCTGGAGAAAACAAGACAGTGCACTTGATTGTTTTTAGAATGGCGTTCGACCTAAAAATTTCTTTCGAGAATAGTAAGCCGCAAACAAACTATAGATAGGAAATGGATTTTACTATTTTCTTGACTTCAGTGTGCAGGAAAAATAAAGATCTCATGATGATGGTGGAAGAAACCGGAGCTATCAAAGCTTTGACACCCCCTAAGGTGGTCTACTGTCGATGTTTCAAACATTGATAATAGACATCGTCGGAGCTACAAAGTTCTGGCAAATCCAGGGGGCCAGCCGTAAACGTGAAGAAAAGATGGTGGGAAGACTCCCTACTGGGGTCTGCTGTCGATGCACCACGTGTTGACAGTGGTCACTGCCGGAGCTACCAAGCTCCGACAAACCTAGAGTACTAACCGTAAATGCTCTACGCGTTGACAAGGGTCACTACTGGAGCTACTAAGCTCCGACAACCTCTGGGGGCCCCTACTATCGGTGACTTCGTACCTACAAACTACATGTTCGAAGCGTGCAAGTCTTTAACAAAATGCTACATCCTCTTGGTACATGTCCACAATCAAATTGTGTACATCTACCAGGGGGCCAAGTGGGGCAAAGGTGTTGAAGACAAAAATTGAAATTCATAAAAAAAAAATTTCATTCATCTGGAGATAAGAGATTACAAAATTGGAGAAAAAGAAGAGAGGATACAAGCGGGAGCTACAAAAAGAGAGTCCTAGACCCTATGGAAGAACATGGCGACCTTCCGGGCAACCTCCGACACGCTGGATTTGGTGGCTTCTCCCTCTCCGTCGATGGGGCCTTCATGCACCGAATCCAGTGGGAAGTTAGGGTCCCGACTTGTGTAGCACGTCAGCATGAACTCTGCGACGTTCTTCGCCAAGGATTGTCCCTCGTTTTTCAGATGGTCCGCAATGACATCGCCCATCTTGGTGAGCTTTTTGCCCAGTGAGCTCAATGCTTGCAACGCCTGGTCCAGCTCCAGCTCCGGATCATCCGGACGCACGGGACTAAAACCCATCAGCGTCAACGCGTCGTTGGCTTTGCCCAAGAAGTCCCAAACTTGTTGGGACTCTGCAGTCCTCGAGCCTCGCATCTCTTCAAGAGATCTTCTGGTCGTCGCAAGCTCCGAATTCTCCCGGGCAAGGCGCTCAACCTCTTCGGCGTTTTGCTGAATCTTTTCAGCAACCTACCTTTCGAGTTTAGTGAGCTCCTCCTCCCGAAGGTGGATCTTGTTCCGGCGGTCGACCAGGTCCTTCTCCCAGCCCTGCACTTTCTTCTCCCCGGCAGCAATTTCATCCTCCCTCTTGTGGAGGTCATGTCCCCGCTGCTAGACCTTCTTCTCCTCCTTCTTGTAGCGCTCCTCCAGCTTCTTGGTGCGCTCCGCGAGACTCTTGTCACCCAGAGTCAGCCTCTGAGTGAGCTCCTCCTCCCTCTTCATGAGGTCATCCCGCAGCTCCAGGAGTTTTTGCTCTTCATCCTTGAGCTTTTTCTCCTGCTCCTCAAGAGCCTCCCGACGCTTGACGAGGCTGTCGTGGATGGTGCTGAGCCTCTCTTCACGATCATTTGCTGGATTATTAGTAGCTACGACCTGTTCATGGATGGCCCAAGACTGGTTGTTGAGGGATCGCACCATGCTTTCCCTCTCGTCCAGCAGCTGGCCCCAGTACTCCATCCGGGCTTTCTCCTTCTTTACCCACTCCCTGCCGTCAGCCAGCCTAGTTTGCGCCAGCTTGGTCTCGAATTGGAGCCGGTTGCGCCACCTCCTAAGGGTTTGGCGCTCCTCCTCGAGGGCCTTGTTGTCGTGGAAGAAGCCCAACTGCACTTGACGAAGGCTGGAGCAGGCGTTGTCGATAGACAACAAAAGAGGGATCGGCTCCAGATCTGCCGAGGTCCTCTCCGCTGGTTCCAGCGGGTTCTCCATTACAAAAATTGGATCCCACTCTACAAGAGCGGTCCCCTGAGCTTCCACGGTGCTAGGGCCGCACTCCAGGATAACCTCAACCGCCGCCGAGGAAGATGCTGCAGCAGAAGTTCCTACCTCCGGAGTCGGCTCCGAAGGTCCTGCCGCCTGGTCATCAGCAACTGGTCCCTTAGGCGGGGGACCGACAGCCTCCTCTTGGCACCCTGGCTCAGCCGCAGGCATCTCCGGGACCACCACCTCCGGGGCAGGCGTTGAAGATTCGGCCGGAGCCGAAGCTACTTCCAGCTTCGACGCTGGCGCCTCCTCCACCGCCGGCTCAGGCGCTGGCGCTTTGACCATTGCAGGATGATTTTTACATATTTTGAATTTACTCTTCAACAATTAGCAATTTATTATTATTCCTTATTTAAGCTACATGCCATATTTTCCCACACTTGCTGAGTACAACATGTGCTCACCCTTGCAATTCCCCCACCAATAGTTTTAGGTTATGTTTGGGAGTACCATGAGGATAATGCGGAGTACTAGGTTGTGTGCTACCATGGACTTGCCTGTGGTGTGGAGCCATGTTGCCTTGCTATGCTAAGCTTTTTCCGCTGCAATAATAATATTTTGAGCTTTGTAATTCAAGAATCATTGAATAATTGTATTAAAGGATATATTTGTTAGTTATGATGTGGTAATTTTGTGTGTATCGCTTGTGAAGCACTCGTGTATGTGTGATGAACATCCTGGGCACACATATTTGTTCAATTGGTTCATTTTCGGAACCGGGTGTCACACAATACCTTCATATGCATTGTTTTTGACCCAAACATATTACGTGACCTCATGATCAACTCAAGCACAATTCCTCGCGAACATGGTTGTTGAACCTCATCTTCCCCCTAAGACTAGTTCAATGGATCACCATCACCAGCCATATCTTGACCTCAAGCAACACCTGCACATGAATAAACAAGCAACTTTTCCCGAGCACAAGTCCGCGACTTGAATTAAATTAGTTGGATAACCACAACACCTTATGTGATCACCTAACATAAGCATTTTGCAAACATAAAAAGATATAGTCCACCATGATCAGCCAAAACACATCAAAAACTTAGTAAAAGAATACTAAGCAAACCTTCCCATAAGTTTAAAGTAAGTTTGAAACATTGCAACTTAAAAACATGTAAGACCCTCATTTTCATCCATCATGCAGTGCATACATTCTTATACATGTTTCACATTAAGCAACACAAAAAGAATAAGTTTAAAATAAATTATAATTATGCAAGCAAATAAAAACCTATTGTTGTGTGAACTTGTCCGGATTTGTATCCCGGACTATTCCGTCTAACTCTTTGTTGTTCTCCCTGGGTAGGGCGGACTTGTCCGGTTTGGACCCCGGACTAGGTCGGTTTTGCTCTCTGTTGTCTTTGCGGACTTCTTTGTTAATGCTATGGACTAATCCCAAATGTTTCAGATGTTTTCCTAACTCATACCCCGGACTTATCTGGCCTAGCACCGGACTTGTCCGTTCAACTTTCTGTAACTTCGAAATAACTCCGAACGGACTTGTCTGGCTTGACATCGAACTTATCCGTTCAACTTTCTGACTTCCAATGGACAAGTTCGGCCCATAGCGGACTTGTCCGATGTGCCCGACTCGGATTTAGTTTTTCCTCGACGATATGTTATTGGGTATTTTCCTTAATTGGGCCCAGGAACGTCGTGTCTAGCCCCTATGGAGCCCATTTGGGACCCCACCCCGGCCTCCACCACCTAAAACTCGAAATTCATCAAACCCTACCACCTCAACCACTATATAAACACCACACCACTCCCAACCTTTAGTCTCTTTGTCAAGTTGAGACAAAAACCCAAACCCTAGTTCATGTGCCGCCATCAAGAGAAGATCCAGCAGCAAGGAGAAGGAGGATCAAGCAAGCGCGATCTTCGTCAACTTCTCAGAATCAACATTCTTCATCGCCAATTCTCCATTAACTCTTCATCACTAAACCCTAATCGTCAAGATTCATGTTTCACACCAAATTCTCCATCCTTGGATCTCTAAATTTCCCACGTGAGTTTCCTCAAATTTCTGTTGTCCAGTAAACCCTAGTTGTGGTTTTTTGGAGAGGGCGGACTAGTATGGCCCCCTGAACAAACTAGTCCGGTCTTGCTGTCTATTTTGTGCTGAATTAATTCCATCTTGACTCAAATCAATTTGAAATTTGTACAAACTTGTTAAAAACCATTGTAACTAGTTAGTAAACATTAATAGCTACTCATTAGCAAGTTTTACATCACAATTGCATGAATCATGCATTTCATGGCATATTGAGTAATATATGAGCTTTTATTGATTCTAAAGTTTGTTTTGTATGGTTGTTGTGCGGAATAGAAGGTATTGCTCTAGAGGGTGCTGTCAAGGACCTCCAGCATCAGAACTTTGAAGCTTTTGATCCTAACCAATCTCAAGAGCAAGGAAAGTGTCCTTGATAATTTTGATCTTGTTTTTTAATGTTTTATGTACAAAACTGCATGCTTGTGTCAAATTGATGGGAAAACCCAAGATAGGTGTTTACTAGTCTTGTTTGACCATCCTTGTCGCTTGGAATATATTGTAGAGAGTCGGGTAGGGTATTTTATCTTTTTGCTTCGCTCTAATTAAATGTGATGGGGAAATAACCAAATGGCTTATTTATGAACTAGTAAACTTATGGATGATGAGAATTGATGAACATGGATAATTGGTAACATGGGACTTGGGAGATCTAGGCAAGCATGGTTTGTGGACAGGGTTGGATTATGGTGGTTTGCTTGCTTTGGATCTAAGGACCGGTTCATGCGAGAATAAGCCAGGAACACAGTGCCACCACCAGGCCAAGTATGGGTGCGGCATAGCAAATTAATTAGGTGTATTGCCAGCATTGTTCGGATCATTTGGGGGAGAGGGCAATGGGAGTCAGTTGAATTTGCAATAGTGGCGGGATTGCCCTGGGATCCTCGGCACAAGAGGGGGCCCTTGGTTCGATGTGGTCAGTCGGTGGCATCACCACCGATGAAACCTCAGTGGGTCTGAATATGATGGTAATCCCTTTGTAAAGGCTATTTTGTGATCTCTTGGCCATACACCTAAGGAAGTGTAATTGGCATAAGGGAGGTTTCTTTAGTCGCCGACGGGTGACGAAATCACGAACTTGTGGGTAAAGCGGTACAACCTCTGCAGAGTGTTAAAAACTATCATGATAGTCGTGCTCCCGGTTATGAGCACCTAGACAACTTCCATGATTAGAGTGAAACTCGGTAATTGGGATGGTTATGGTTTTGTTTTCGTTATGATTATGGATTGCATGGTGATAATTGGACATTGTTAATGATGATGTTAAGAACATGGAATTTGGATGGATAATGAATGTTGGATATGTGTTATGATAATTATTTGGGATATAATGGAATCAATTCACATAGACATTTTAGGATGCTTTTACATGTTTTAAATGTACTTTTTAGCAAATAGTCAATATTTATTATCAATTCCTTGTTTATGCTACATGTCATTATTTTCCAACACTTGCTAAGTACGACACGTTCTCACCCTTGCAATTCCCCCACCAACAGTTTCCGGCGATGTTTGGGAGTATCCTGAGGATAAGGCGGAGTACTAGGTTGTGTGCTGTCATCGACTTGTCTATGGATTGCTTGGAGCCGTGCTATATCCCTTTGCTTTGTTTGCTTAGTTGCTTAGATTAATGACTAGATTATTTCTGCTGCATTAGTTAAGAACTATTAATAATGATCATTAGAGTTTGTAATTCAAAGATTATTTGAATATTGTAATAACAATACCTTCTTAATTAATTTGTGATGTGGAAATTTTCTGTATATCATTTGTGATGCACTTGTGTATGTGTGATCAACGTTCTGGGCACACATATGTGTTCACATGGTTCGTTTCCGGAACCAGGTATCACAAATTGGTATCAGAGCCACAGGTTGACCGTAGGATGTAGCCTAGATAGAATGGACATTTTAGAGCACATAGGAACACTCAAGATGCATTGTGGGTTGTTGGTGTGTTAAATGTTATGTAATGGTTGCTTGTGTGTTTGTGTGCTTAGTTGAGGATTGTGTGATGCTTTGGCGTTTGCCACATCCATATAGGCTAGTATAGATAGTTGCTAAGTTTCATATCCCTTGATGCATATAGTTGGGGGATGTTTGCTAAATTCTTCTATCTCTTGCTCTTTCCTCAGATGCCAAGGACTCGCAACCAAAGGGATGCCAATGAGAATGAGGAGAACAACGGAGCACCTGAGAACAACAACAATGGACCTGGACTTGAGGCTGTCAACCTTCAACAGTTGTTGGCTATGTAGGATCAGCTTATACACACGGTGATACAAACTTTGGGACAACTGCAGGCCAATAATCAAAATTAGCCCCATATGCCTCTGCCACCACCCCCACCACCTCATAACAGGTTGGGAGAGTTTCTGAGGACTAGGCCACCCACCTTTGCTCAAGTCAATGATCCTATAGAAGCTGATGATTGGCTGAAATCCGTGGAGAAGAAGATTGCTATCGTCCAGTGCAATGATAGGGAGAAGGTCCTTTTTGCTTCCCATCGGCTAGTTAGAGCAGCTGCGGATTGGTGGGACTCGATATGTAATGCCCATGCTAATCAGGAGAGGATCACTTGGGCTAAATTCAAGGAGAGCTTCCATTCTCATTTTGTGTCTGAAGGTGTTATAATCTTGAAGAGGCGAGACTTTGAGAACCTAAGGCAAGGAAGGTCGAGTGTGAGGGAGTATCTCAATAAATTCAATCAACTCTCAAGGTACGCTCCAGAGGATGTCAGCCAGGACAGCCGCAAGCAATATTTGTTTATGAAGGGCCTAAACAATGAGATTCAAGTACAATTGCTCAATTGTAACTATGCAAATTTCCAGAAGCTTTTGGACAAAGCTATTGTGGTTGAGAACAAGGTTCGCGAGATGGAGCAATATAACAAGAAGAAGGTGCCATATCAAGGACAGCCCCAAGGAAGCAATGTTTGCCCCAGCTCTACACCACCAAATGCACCATACTACAACCCCTCTGCTCCTGCATATTGCGCTGCTATTCCATGGCGCCCAGCTCAGCCAATGCAACAATGCCCCGCTATGCAAGTGCCTCGCCCTCCAATGCCTCATGTGCCCCGTGCCAATTTTCCTCCTAATGCCCAAACAGAAGCTCGCCCTAACAATTCTGGTGCAACAAGTTCATGCTATACTTGTGGTAAGTTAGGACACTTTGCATCTCAATGTCCTAAGTGAAGCCTTGGTCAAGGGAACAATGCTCCAAGACAGAACCCAAGACCAAGTGGAGGAGCGCCACAAGGCAACCGTGGACCGCAAAATTTTGTTCGTGGCAAGGTGAACAATGTATCTACGGAGGAAGCCCAACAAGCAAATGTTGTGGTGACTGGTATGTTTCTCGCAAACTCCAACCCGATGACTATGTTATTTAATCATGGAGCATCACATTCATTCATTGTATAAAAGTATGTTGCCAAGTTTAGTTTGCCGATATCTCATATGGAGTATACCTTATTGTTTTGGATTCACAAGGACTGGACATAATACTTTGTATGGACTGGTTAAGGAAGCACAATGGGATAATTCAATGTGCCACAAAAATGGTGAAGTTGACAAATGAAGAAGGGGTCAACACAGAATTTAAAGCATCTCAACACACACCAAAGCAAGTGGAGCTGAATTAAATGAACGGTGAAGCATAGAGGAGATCCCAGTGGTGTGTGAATTTGTACATGTGTTCCAGGATGAGTTTCCACGTATGCCACCTGATTGTGATATTGAATTTGTTATCGATTTGATGCCTGAAACTGCACCTATAGCTAAGAGGCCAATTTATTCAGCATATAGATCTCACAAAGAGTGATCAAATGGGAGTCATGACCACCACTCATCATCCATCAACTACCATCCATAATAAGTGCACAAGATTTTCCTTAGTCATTGGTTTTTATTGCATGGTCTTCTCATATGGATCTTGTTTTTGACTTAGTAATATATGAATTGCATGTTTGTTACTCTTTATCCCCACCAAGATCCACAAAAAGATATATTTAGTTGTAGGGGCAAAAGTGGCAAAATTATGCCAAGGTGAGAATTCAAACACTTTGAGTGAATTGATAGAATTCAATTGAGAGGGAAAGACATTATCCTTTTGACATTCAAAATATATCAATTTTTGAAGTTATTTCAGCAGAAGGAAGTTCGAGTAAGATGCACTCAACCTTTCCACCTCTCAAACGCCCAAGATGATGTTGTAGCCACACCAAAAAAAGGGTCCATGAACAAAGGTATGAATTAAAATACTCTGGATACTTTTCTCATATTAAAGAAATATTTTAACATTTAGTTCTTCCTACCTTCACTCGAGGATGAGCAAAGGACGAAGTGTGGGGGAGTTTGTTGACGGTCCTTAAATGCAAAATTTGACCGTCAACTCACCGCATAAAGATTATAAAATTGAGAACACAACATAGTGATAGGAGTTAATACTAACAAATTCCACAAGTGTTAGTATTTGGTTGCACGCAGGTGAATTAAGCCCCAAAATACTCAAGAATGCAGGGACCAATCAACAAAGTCACATCTCTATCAATTGGGCGATGCCACATGGAATCACATGGATCCATGGACCCTTTCCCGGGCGTACTCGAGGGAATCCAACGGCAATTTACGCGAGGGAAGACCATGGGCCCACCTACCAGTGACCTGGAGGAAGCACAACTCGATGGGCGCTAGGATCAGCTCGGCCGAAACAGGGGTTTGACCAACTCCTTCCTGGCACCAAACTCAGTCAGCCACCATGTGTTTGCCACGTGTCGACTCCCTGTAGTGCCCTGAAGCCGATGGAGACTGATTCGCATGCAAAAGATGGCGGGAACCACCTCTACTCCATGTATAGGTTGGGGGAGAAGCTTCACTTCTAAACACACCAAAAGTTTGAAAATAGTAGTCTACTCATAAGATTTGGAGCTGCCCATGTTGCCAGCCTAGTGGAAGGAGGCTTAGGCTTGTCAAGTCCCTCTTCCACACTTATGCCTCTATGGAAGTTCTGCCGGAATCGAGTAAGAAACTTTTGTGAGTTTAACAGATTTAATTCATTATAGGTTTAGGATCGAAGAGCACGTGGAAAGCTATCAGATGGGAGGGTGAATTGTAGATTAAAACATTTCAGCAGAAGCAACGAAAACACCTCTCGGCACAAAACCGATCTGTTGAAGAAACCACGTGTGCGACTAATCTAAAGGTGATCAATTGTAACTAAACAAGTATATATTATGTAGAATCAAGTCACAAATACATCACAACAAGAATAAAAAAAATCCGTTGAGAGAAACTCAAGTTACGATTAAAAGAAAGAACAAAGGTCAATCTGTCCTACCCGAGAAAAACAGTTCTGGTACACTGCAAAGAAACTCGTGTAGATCAGAAACCACAAATACAATGCCCGTGAAATTTTCACAGACAATAGAAAATCAAGTTCTGAAGACAACCCAATAAGAATCACGTCAATCGGATCTGTAAAACTCGAGTTATGATAAAACCACTGAAGAAAGGTAGTGCTGCGCAGAAACTTGACGAGAAAGACATGACGAAAATAAGTCGGACGAACGAGGCACAAAAGTTTCTTCAAACTACAAAGTTTACTGATCAAAACACAAGAGAAACAGCCCCAAAGTAGTCTCCATGAGCTCTGGCCTCCCTTGTCTATATAAGCCCTTAGGCCAACCCAAAACTAACGAGGACTCTAATTCTACTCAATTCACGAATCGAAACTTTCCATAACTTCTCAAGACTCACCTTAGGAACGTATCCCACATTACTAAAAGAACTCAAATTTGTGACCCACATGAAATCCTATCATAACCAACTCAAAACTTTCCATATTTGAGTCAAACACGTCTCAGGCGCAGCCTTAATCCATAACCTAGTTGGTTGGACCTTTCCGACCAATTCTTTATGTCAACATCTCTTCATCACGACTAAAAACCATGTAGCCACGTCCATGCACTCCTTGCACACGTGCAAACATCTTCCAACGATGTCCATGATACCTTCATATGCAATGTTCTTGATCCAAACATGCTGCGTGACCTCCCGATCAACTCAACCACAATTCCTCCCGAACTTAGTTGTTCAACCTCATATTGTTCCTAAGACTAGTTCAATGGATCCTCTCACTGGCCATGTCTTGAACTCAAGCAACACCTGCACATGAATAAACAACCAATACTTCTGAGGACAAGTCCATGACTTGACTCCCGTTAGTTCCAAAAACACAACACCTTACGTGAGCACCTCACATAAGCATGTTGCAAATCATAGCTGTCGGAGTCTGGTTTCAGCAATTCTCCTGGTACTACCATTGGCAACCCGCGGAGTTTTTAGTTCGATTAGGGTGTGCGAAGATTCAGAGAAAGATGGCGATTTGACATGAGGATTTACGTGGTTCGGGCCACCTGAGCGTAATACCCTACTCCATGGGTATAGTACAAGGACTGGCCGTTACATCATTAGCCTGGCCTGACATGTGGCCCTAGCGGTTACTGATGCTTAATACACTGTTAATGTACTTAATTCCCCTTAACAGCGTGGTAACGCGCCTTAATAGTGGCGTTACTGGTATTAAGGGTCAACCGATCGTGTGTCATTAAGATAGCATTAATGACGCATAATTAGGTCTTGATGTCTTTAATGTCCCTTGAAGGTCCTAGCCGTTGGAGGTCCATCAATCTGCCTGTTGAGGTTGAAGGTCCGGCGGTTGGATGCGTGGAGCTCCGGATCTTACCGTCTTTGACGAGTAGGTCTGGTGCTATTGTACACGTGTCGGTATCAGAGCTTCCCTCTGTCGGGGGTTAGGTCTGGGGGTGCCACACAGGTATCTAGTCGGAGCATTCCCATGTAGGGATTGTAGCTCCAGTTTTATGATACACGTGGCGGCACTGGGACTAACCATAGAAGGGAGGCAGGTCCGGTTCTGAGTGACACGTGGGGCCTTCGGAGGTCTTCAACTCAGATAAGTGGAGCTCCTTTGCACTTTTTGCAGTTCCAAGGGGTATCTGGTACGTAGGGTACCGACAGTGGCCCCCTGGGCCCACCTCTGGGAGAGACCTTTTGGGTTAAGTCATTCTGCCGGAGGTGGGTCCATCTTTTGATTTTTGAGCCATGTCTTCAAAGGTTTTTGGATGTGCCTTTGAGGTGGTGGTCCGCATTTAAACCATCGCCGCATGGCATCTTCAGGATGAGGAAGGTGAGATCTGCGTGCGCCGATCTCACGCAATTGAAGGTTGTCGGTTCCCAATACGAAAACTGTATCGGCTCCGCGCGCCCTGTCAGGCCGCCGCCCTCGGGTTTCCCATCTCTCATCATGAAAACTGCTCGCCTAGGGTAAGGACCTCGACTTGGTCGTCTGGGTGGCCCCGGGCCCCGTTGTCATTGGCAGGGTTATATTTTTGAACGGTATCCTTGGTCCTTTTGCAGTTTCCATCCAAGCGTTGCGGGGGCTTACTTAAGAAGGAAAGCGCACACGGTTTGGGGATTCTTTACGCCTTCATTTTAACTCGCGCTCGAATCCTCCAAACTTTCGCTTGCTTTTTCTCTCTCGCCCTGCCGTGCTGCGATGGAGTTGGGTCTCCGCAAGAGCTGTCTCACGACAGATGAGGATTTGAAGAAGGTCCGGACCTACATGGGGTGGTCTAGCGACTCCTTCAACCACCTGGTCCGCGCCAACGAGCTTCCCTTCAAGAAGAAGCACGACAGCGACATGGTGTACTTTTCTGCGTACGCCATGGTGGGACTGATCCCACCATTCTCAAAGTTCCTCTTGATGCTGTTAGACTTCTATGGTCTGTAGTTGTACCACCTTGGCCCCCACTCCATTCTTCTTGTGTCAACATTCATCCACTTCTGCGAGATGTGGGTGGGTATTCCCCCTGCGTCGAGCTTTTCCGTACGTTCTTCACCATCCACACCACCGACAAGAGTAATGAGGATTTGTGCTTCTACTATTTTGTGAAGCGCAAGAAATGCCCCTACAAGTACTTGAGGTCGTTCCCCTCCGGCAAGTGGGATGACTGGAAGAAGGATTGGATTGTCATCACGGAAGAGGAGCACGAGAAGCTGGAGCTGCCCGAACTCTTCCCAATGTCGACACTAATGCCTGGAGTGAAGTTTCGGTGCTGTCAGAGTCCTTCAACCCTGCTTTGACCAGGATCCGCCAATGTGCGGAAGGAGGGATGACCCCCCAGGCGGTCTTCTGCATCTTCCTGGTCAACAGGTGGGCTCCACTGAAGAAGAGGGAGAAGCTCAACTGGGCCCTCAACAGTGTGATGGACGATGACCGGATTGAAACCGGTCTGAAGTCCAAATTGGAAGGCGCTGCTTTCGAGCTTCATCTCAGGAAGTTCATGCATGGCATCGATGTTGAGGGTGACGACTTAACTCCGTCTGCGGCTTTCCTCCCTCTAAACATGAAGGCAGAGTTCAGCAGGGATCTCTGGTGGAAGATGCTGGTGCTTGATGACCTCGATGAAGTTGAGAGGCGTCCGACCACTAGGTTGGCGATCCTCGGAGCTTCCGAGGGTGGCCCTGCTTCCACCCCGAGATAGAGAGTTGAAGTCATTGGCAAGGGAAAAGAGTTGGTCGAGCCCTCCGAACGAAAGAGGAAGTTGAAGCACTCTGACGGGAGGCCCGTCACACCCGCTCCTTCCACGACAGCTCCTTCTCCCCAATGGTGGAGGTCTTCGACGGCAACACCAACTCCGGCATTGGCGTCTCCCTGGAACGCCAGCTCTGCCCAAGTGACTTCGGCGCCGGAGCCAGCTAAGGACTCTAGGTCCGAGGGTCCTTCTCAGTCGAGGAAGGCCCCAACCAAGACGTCGCTGACGACGGCAGTAAGCTCCAAAGAGCCTTCCGTAGCTACTACCCCAGTTGCGACTGGGTCGGGCTTTGAGCGTCCGGTGAAAAGGTTCCGCGCTAGCTGGAGCGAAAGCCTCCAAAGATAAATTTTCTTTTTTTACCTCAGTTGATTGTTTTTGTTGTAATCATATTTTGAGTTTCTTCATCCTTCATCCATAGAGTATCCAAAAAAGGGGTTGAAGCTCCGGTTCCTGTGACAGCAGCTGATGTTGTGCAGGCGGAGGTTCCAACTCCAGTTCCAGCGCCGCCCCAGGTGGTGGCTGAGGTCTCGGCAGCTCCGGCGCCAGCTGTCGAGGTTCTGGACCTCGACTCATCTCCCGATGCTCCCATGGTAGCGCCGGACCATGTTAATGAAGATGTATCAGCGGCACCAACCCCGGAGGTTAAAGCTCCAACTTTGGATGCTGTGATGACGGACGCTCCGGCCTCAGAGCCGGAGGTAGCTGCAGTTCCGGCTTTAGGGCCGGATGTTATTGAAGCCCCGACGGTGGAGCTGGTGGTTGATAAAGTTCCGGCGCCTAAGCCGGTTGTCGTGGAGGTGTCGGCACCCGAACCGGTGGAGGTCGAAGCACTGGCGCCTGAACCAGCAGTGGAGGAGGCACCAGCACCAGAGTCGGAAGTAGCCTCAGCTCTGGCCGAGCCTTCAATGCCTACTCCGAAGGTGGTAGTTCTGGAGGTACCTGTACCTGAGCACGGGTGCCAAGATGAAGCGATCGGTCCTCTGCTTGAGGGATCAGTTGCTGATGATCTGGTGGCGGGACCTTCGGAGTCGACTCCGGGGGTAGAAGCTCCCGTTGATGGACCTTCCTCGGCGGCGGTCGAGGCTATCCTGGAGGGCGGCCCTAGTGCCGCAGAAGCTCAAGGGACTGCTCTTGTAGAGTGGGACCAAACTTTTGTTATGGAGAACCCGCTGGAGTCAGCAGAGAGGACCCCAGCAGGTTCGGGGCCGATCCCCTGTCGTTATCCATCGACAACGCCTACTCCAGCCTTCGTTAGGTCCAGCATGCCTTTTATCACGACAGCAAGGCCCTCAAGGAGGAGCGCCAAACCCTTAGGAGGTGGCGCAACCGGCTCCAATTCGAGACCAAGCTGGCGCAAACAAGGCTGGCCGATGACAAGGAGTGGGTCAAGAGGGAGAAGGACCAAATGGAGTACTAGGGCCAGCTGCTGGACGAGAGGGAAAGCATGGTGCGATCCCTCGACAACCAGTCCCGGGCTATACACGAACAAGTCGTGGCTGCTAATGAAGCAGCGAATGATCACCAGGAGAAGCTCAGTACCATCCACGAAAGCCTCGTCAAGCGCCGAGAGGCTCTTGAGGAGCGAGAGAAAAAGCACGAAGATGAAGAGCAAAAGCTCCTGGAGCTAAGGGATGACCTCGTGAAGAGGGAGGAGGAGCTCGCCCAAAGGCTGGCTTTCGGTGACAAGAGCCTTGCAGAGCGCACCAAGAAGCTGAGGAGCTCTGCGAGAGCGAAGAGAAGAAGGCCTGGCGGCGGGGACAGGACCTTACCAAAAGGGAGAACGAAGTTGCTGCTAGGGAAAAGAAGCTACGGGGCTGAGAGAGAGACCTGGTTGACCGCCAGAACAAGATCCACGTCCGGGAAGAGGATCTTGCCAACCTCGAAGGGCAAGTTGCTGAAAGGATTTAGCAGCATGACAAAGAGGTCGAGGGCCTTGCCCAGGAGGGTTTGGAGCTTGCAGAAACCAAGAGGTCCTTGGAAGAGATGTGAGGCTCAGTCCCAACAAGTATGGGACTTCTTGGGCAAAGCCAATGACGGGCTGACACCGCTAGGCTTTAGTCCCGTGTGTCTGGACGATCCGGAGCCGAAGTTGGACCATGCGCTGAAGGCGTTGGGCTCGGCTGGCAACAAACTCAACAAGATGGGCGATGTCATCGCAGATCAGTTGGAAACTGAAGGAAAATCTCTTGTGCAGAACATCGCATAATACATGCTAACGTGCTACACAAGTTGGGATCCTCATTTCCCACTAGATCCGGTGCTTGAAGGGCCCATTGATGGAAAGGGAGATGCCGCCAAGACCAGCGTGTCGGAGGTTGTCCACAAGGTCACCTCGTTCTTCCGTAGGATTTAGGACTCTCTCCTTGTAGCTCCCACTTGTATCTTCTCTTCTTTTCTCCAATTTTGTAATCCCTTGTCTTCAAATGAATGAAATCTAAGAAATTTATGAATTTCATTTTTTTGTCTTCAACCTTTGTCTCACTTGGCCCCCTGGTAGATGTACACAATTTGATTGTGAACATGTACCAAAAGGATGTAGCATTTTGTTGAAGACTTGCGTGCTTTGAAATTGTAGAGTGTAGGTCCGAAGTTGTCGACAGCAGGGGCCCCCTGAGGTTGTCATAGATTTGTAGCCCCGACAGCGTCCACGGTCAACACATAGAGCGTCGACAGTTGTCCATCTGGGGTTGTCAGAGCTTAGTAGCTCCGGCAGCGACCACTGTCAACACGTAGAGCATCGACAGTAGACCCCGTTAGGGTGTCCTTCTACCCTCTTTTCTTCACGTTAACAGTTGGCTCCCTGGATTTGTCGTAACTTGATAGCTCCGGTGACACCTACTATCAATGTTTAAAACATCGACAACGGGCCACCTTAGGGGACGTCGAAGCTTTGATAGCTCCAGCATCATCCACCATCATCATGAGATTTTTATTTTTCCTGCATACTGAAGTCAAGAAAAACAGTAAATTCCATTTCTTTTCTATAACTCATTTGCGGCTTACTATTCATGAAAGAAACTTTTAGGTCGACAACAATTCTATATACAATCAAGTGCATTTTCTTATTTTCTCCAGGTCCGATCGTTTTCTGGACTCACCATACTTAGGCCTACCGGGGTGTAGGTAGAGTGGCGTACTTAGGGTGCAGGACCAGACTAAATCGATAGCACACTCTGGACCTAGATTGGCTTGGCGTTCAGGCGAGTAAGCCATTCAACAATGTCAAGATCTGAAAGAATTAACAATGCACCTTGAATTATATATGAATTGTTTGATCTAATGTTTCTTGAGAATCGCACAACTTTGTTATAGACAATAAAGAGGAAAATAAAAAAGAATGAGCCTGTACAAAATAAATGCATGTGGAGTCTGTTTTCACATAATGATGTCTTTCATTATAGGTCCGGGGTACACGGGAAACAAGTACTCTCTTAGGGTATGGAACCAGGCTAAGTGTGTTGCATTTCTTGTTAGACACAAGGTAACTAGCTAACTTTTAGTTCTGTGACTGTGTCAAGTGTTGCTTGAACTTTGCGGACCTTTCGGGAAAGGTCCGGCTGTTCTCCTAGAGGAGCTACCTGACTCTGTACAATGACGCTATAACATACATCATATGTAATTACAGACTGACCTCCGTGATATTAAGTGTAGAACTTACAGAGGTGCTCAATGTTCCAAGGATTAGGGAGCGGTGTCCCATCCTCGGGTGCCAAGCAAACGCATCCGGGACGGGATACTTTGATCACTCGAAATGGTCCTTCCCAGCTGGGGGAAAGTTTGTATAACCCTTCTCGAGTTTGTATTCTCCATAGCACCAGATCGCCTTCCTCGAGCTGTTGTTTATGCACATGCCTTTGGTGATAGCACCGGAGCACTTGGCGGTATCGTGCATTTGGAACAGGTGCTCGGCACCTTCCCTCTTCAACGAGGTCAAGGTCTTCACGCCGGAACTGGTCCTGCATGGCTTCGTCGAAGGTCCAGACCCAGAGTGACCCCTAGGTGATTTCCAGAGGCAGGACTGCTTCAGCTCCGTACACCAGGAAAAAGGGTGTCTCTCAAGTTGACCAGTTTGGAGTCGTCCTGTTTGCCCACAAGGTGGGCGGAAGCTCTTCAATCCAATTGGCTCCATGTTTTTACATGCGCTCATATGTGCGCGTCTTGAGTCCTTTTAGGATTTCTGCATTCGCTCTCTCAGCTTGGCCATTGCTTGCCGGGTGAGCTACGGAAGCGTAGCTGACTTGAATGCCGAGGTCTTTGCAATATCCTTGGAATGCAGAACTTGTGAATTGGGTCCCATTGTCAGTTATGATCTTGTTTGGGACTCCAAATCCGCATACTATGGACTACAAGAAATTGATAGCTGATTGCTTGTTTATTGTCACAACTGGAGTTGCTTCCGGCCACTTGGTGAACTTGTCGATGGCGACATACAAGAACTTGTAACCTCCGACGGCTCTTGGGAAAGGTCCGAAGATATCCATACCCTACACGGCGAATGGCCATGTCGGAGGTATCATTTGTAGGGGTTGAGCTGGTGTGTGAATTTTCTTCGCATGAAACTGGCATGCTTCACATTTCTTCACTACCTCGGTTGCATCCTGGAGTGCTGTAGGCCAGTAAAAACCATGCCGGAAGGCTTTACCGACCAACATGCGGGAAGACGCGTGGTTCCCACACTCGCCTCCATGGATTTCTGCGAGGAGCTCGCTGCCTTCTTCCCTTGTAATGCACCGCATTAGGACGCCGTTGGCACCACGCCGGTAGAGATCCCCTTCTACCAGTGTGTATCTTTTAGCCAATCTGACTATCTGGTCAGCACATACATTTGTCTTCAGGAAGGATGTTGTCTTTCAAGTAGCTCCGGATCTTTGAGATCCATGCATTGGAGCTAACTTGAGCTTCTGAGTCTTGCGTGCTGGGTTGCTCGGAGCTTCCTGCAGCACCTACGACCCTTGATGGATGCCATGGTAACAGGGCCATCGGGACTGCCAGCTTCGAGGTGCTAGTCTCGCCCCCTTCACCCAGTTCGACAAGCTGATCTGTTGGTCTTGACAATCTCCGAACGAAGGTTCCGTCGGGAACCGGAGCTCCGCTTGAAGCTTTCTTCGAGAGTTCGTCGGCTTCAGCATTGTTGAGATGCTGGACATGGCAAAGATCCAGGACTTCGAAATCCTTCTGAAGCTTCTGGACTTTAAGAAGATAAGCAGCTAGTTGAGGGTTTGTTGCAGTAGCATTCACCTTTGACTTGTTTTGTAATGAGCTGCGAATCACCCTTTTACCAATAGCTTCTTGACACCATAAGATAGTGCCACCTTGAGCCCATAGATTAGTGCTTCATACTCCACCATGTTGTTGGTCACCTTGAAGTCAAGGTGAACCATGTATTTGACCTTCTCCCCGGTCGGAGCGAGGAGAAGGATTCCAGCTTCGGCCCCCTACTTCTGCACGGAGCCGTCGAAGTATAGAGTCCAGTGAGGCTCAGTGAAGACCGAAACCTTGGGTTCCTACTATTGCTCACTGGGGCCCCCAGGATTTATTGGAGAGGGGGTCCATTCTGCCACAAAGTCTGCCAATGCTTGACTCTTGATCGCCTGTCTTAGGACGAATTCAAGATTGAACTTGGCCAATTCCGCTGTCCACTTTGCAATGTTCCCAGTAGAGTTGGGGTTATGCAAGATTGCACGCAGTGGATAAGAGGTTACCACTGAAATGGTGTGAGAAGTAGTGATGAAGCTTCCTAGAGGCAATAAGAACTGCATATAGCAGCTTATGCACCTCTAAGTACCGTGTCTTGGCGTCATGAAGTACTTCACTGATGAAGTATATTGGGCACTGGACTGTCCGGACCCTGCCGGAGGGGCCCGAAGCTTCCTCCTCATCAACCCAGACCCTCCCGGAGGGGCCCGAACCTTCTTCGGGGACCTCCGGGTTCTCACTAGAGGAACCCGAAGCCTCTTCTGAAATGACCCGTACCTTCCCGGAAGGGTCCAGATCTTCTTGTTAAGCAATAGTAACTCCTTCATTTGAAGGAGGTCGATCCTCGGGCGTCTCACCTCGAGGATCCGGGTCTGGGGGCTGGGACACAGACTCGCCTTCAGGTAATTCTGAACCTTCCCGGAGGGGTCTAGATTCCTGAACTGGGGATGGTTCTGGTCTTTCCGCAACCAGGACCATGCTGGCAACTTCGTCAGTTGCTGAAATGTAAATCAGAAGTGGCTCACCAGGATTCGGAGCTACCAAAGTTGGTAGAGTGGTGAGGAGCTGTTTCAGCTCTTGGAATGCCTTTTCTGCTTCTTCAAATCATTGATATGGTCTGGACTTCCTCAATAATTTGGAGAAGGGTAGCGCCCGTTCCACCAGTCTTGAGATGAACCGGCTGAGGGCAGCTAGACATCCAGCCAGCTTCTGGACATCCTTGATGCAAGCTGGTGGCCGCATGTCTTCAATAGCTTTAATCTTCACCGGATTCGCCTCTATTCCTCGGTGGTTCACCAAGAATACAAAAATCTTTCTGGAGCTAAGCCCGAAGACACACTTGTCTAGGTTCAGCTTTGTGCGTGTGATTCGCAACTTGTCGAAGACAGCTTGCAAGGTGTCAAGAAATGACTCCTTGTTCTTGATCTTGACGACGATGTCATCGACGTACACTTCCACTTCATCTCTGATGATCTCTCCAAACGTTTTGTACATAGCTTGCACAAACGTTGAAGCAGCGTTTTTGAGAACGAATGGCATGGTAGTGTAACAGTACAATCCATCTACTGTGATGAAGGCGGTATGCTCTTCATCTTCCTTATACATTCTGATTTGATGATACCCAGGATATGCGTCTAGGAAACACAGTAATTCACACCTTGAGGTGGAATCCACTATCTGATCTATTCTAGGTAGTGGAAATGGATCCTTTGGGCATGCCTTATTTAGTGTTGTGTAGTCGATAAACATCCAAAGCTTCCCGTCGGCCTTAGGTACAACGACTGGGTTTGCAAGCCATTTTGGGTGGAAGACTTCCAGGATGAACCCAGCTTCGAGCAACTGCTTCACTTCTTGACGTATGAAGTTTTGTCGCTCAATTGATTGCTTCCGAGGCATCTGATGTACTGGCCGAGCGTCCGAATAAATCTTCAGATTGTGCTCAATCACTTACCTAGGGATCCCAGGCATTTGTGACGGTTGCCAAGAAAACACATCGACATTAGCCTGGAGGAAAGTGATGAGCGCGAGTTCCCATTTGTTGTTCAGACCTCCCGATGTATGAGTTGTCTGAGCAGCGTCGGATCCAATTTGGACGACTTTGATGGGAATGTCGGTGTCTCCGCTTGGTTGCACACGAGGTGTGGAGGTTGAGCCTCGATGACGAATGCTCGGGGGCTTCGGAACTTGCTCCTTTCCGGATTATTCCTCCAGCCTGTAGCATGCGCGTGGAGTTCTTCCAGAGCAGTAACTCCTACAGTGCGATCTCCGCGAATCCGGAGAACGCCTGAGGGTGTTGGCATCTTCAACACCAAGTAGCCATAATGAGCAGCAGCCATGAATTTGCACAAAGCTGGACTGCCCAATATGGTGTTGAATGGTAAGTTAATCTGCGCCACGTCGAAGACCAACTTCTTGGTCCTGTAATTCTCCCGAGTTCCGAAGGTCACCGGGAGAGTAATGGCACCAAGTGGAGTTATGGCTCTCGGACCTACTCCGGAGAATGGTCGAGAAGGGCGAAGACACGAAGGTCGGAGCTGAAGCTTGACGAAGGTTTTGAAGCTTATGAGGTTCAGCCCCGAACCTCCGTCCATAATTATGTGGTTGAGTTGGATGTTATTGATGGTCGGAGATACCATCAATGGAAGTTGGCCAGCTTCGATCATGTTCCGAGGGCAGTCCGAAGCATTGAATGTGATGGCAGTGTCCATCCACTTCCGATGAGGCTACGCCCTGGCAGTGGGAGCTACAGAGGCCATGTCCAGCCGCATTGTCTTGAGGACACGGCGAGAAGTGATGTCCCACGAACCACCAAAGATGGTGTTCATGGTCTTCCGATGCTCGTTGTCGGACACGTCAGAGTCATCATAAACGGAGGTGTAAACAACCTTCAAGAACTTTTTGGGGTCCTGAAAGCCTAACTCCTCTTCAACCGGAGCTTTGTCGACTTTTTGTTTTCCTTCACTTTGATGGAAAGGAGCTTCTTCCCGGCGCTTGTTGTAGCGCACGGCGAGGTTTTGGACCTCTCAGCTGTTTTCCAGGTTGTGGTTGTCCGTCTTGTGTATGGGACACCACATCTTGGAGCTGCCACCATCTTCAGATGACGGTCGAGGTCGTTTCTCATGGCGTGGCCCCCGGCCACCCGGAGCTGCGGCAGCAGCGGCAGTAGGTGTGCCGGCCGACGGCTTCTTTTTGCCGTTGGACTTTTTCTTTTTCTTGCCACTCCTGGAGGTAGCGGCTTCACCCTTGGAGGATTTTTTGTTGGTCTCCGGAGGTGGTTGGGAGTGCGTTTTACGGCCCTCTGCATCCTTGGTGCACTTGTCTACCAAGCTGAAGAGTTCCGTGACGCTGGTAACTTCCTTGGTCGCCAGCTTCTCCAACATTTTCTTGTCTCGACCGCCCTGTCTGAATGCTACAATAACAGAAGCGCTTGAGATAGAAGGAATGGTATTTCGTACCTGGGAGAACCTCTGGATGAAAAATCGCAAGGACTCTCCCCCTTTTTGCTTGACAGCAAAAAGATCCAGTTTTGTGCCTGGTCGGGTGTATGAGCTCCCGATATTGGCGGTGAACTGTTGGTACAACTCCGCCCAACTGTTGATGGAGTCAGGCGGAAGGCTCCTAAACCAAGACCTGGCGGACCCAGATAAAGCCACAGGAAAATAATTGGCCATCACAGCCTCATTTCCCCCAGCTGCAAGGATAGCGGTGGAGTAGATTTGAACAAATTCAATGGGGTTAACAGTCCCGTCAAATTTCTCCGGCAGGTGAGGCCAGAACTTCTGCGGCCATCTGACCATGCGTAAATGCATGGCCAAGGCAGAACAACCTCCTCCTACTACCTCAAGAGTGGGACTATCCCGAGCATCTCGCCTCTCATGAGCACGCTCGATGTGGACGCGGCCGTCCTCTTGTCGGTAATGACGATCGAGCTTCGTCCGGAGGTCATGAGTCGAAAGCCTCGTTATTGTGTGAGTACGTCGTTCCCCAGAGGACAGCGACGTCGCCTATTGAGATGCAGCACGCCTCCTGTGTTGTGAAGCGTGCGGACCAAGTCTACCTGACAGGGATCAACAGTGCGATGGGGCCCGGCCCAAGGGGGGAGGACCTTGATTGCTGATGCAATTGGCTGCTGTTGCAACCAAATGATCCACATCAGCTCTCCACTGTTCCATCGCACCCTGCGGTGCTCCTGGAGGCGGTGGGCGTTGGAGAAGAGCACACGCAGCATTAAGCGCGTGCTCGGGGTTGTCGTTCGCCGATGCAGTGATCGACGCGGACGCCTTATCTCGCTGTCCAGCTTGATTCACTGGAGCAGACGGTGGCGGTGGTGGCATGACTCCTGCTGGAGCCACAGTACATGTTGGCTGCTGCATGTTGGAGGGATTACCTCCAGCAGGTTGCACAACATGGTTACCGTTGGATGATCCAAAAGCAGAATTCACCATCTTTGAATCTCAGGCGCTGCCCCTACCTGGCGCGCCAACTGTCAGAGTCTAGCTTCGGCAATTCTCCCGGTACTACCGTTGGCAGCCCGTGGAGTTCTTTAGTTCGTTTAGGGCGCGCGGAGATTCAGAGAAAGATGGCGATTTGACACGAGGATTTAATTGGTTCGGGCCGCCGGAGTGTAATACCCTACTCCACGGGTGTGTGTTGTTGTTGTATTTAGTGCCTGAGCTCTTGTGTGTGAGAGACCAGAGTGTCTGGAAGAGTCTAGAGTCTGGAATTGTCTCCCCCATGTATCGCTCGGCCAATCCATTTATAGTACAAGGACTAGTCGTTACATCATCAGCCTGGCCCAACATGTAGCCCTGGCTGTTACTGATGCTTAATACACAGTAAATGTACTTAAGTCCCCTTAATAGCGTGGTAACACGCCTTAATGGTGGCGTTACCAGTATTAAGGGTCATCCGATCGTGTTTCATTAAGATAGTATTAATGACACATAATCAGGTCTTGAAGTCTTTAATGACCCTTGAAGGTCTGAGCCGTTGGAGGTCCATCAATCTGCCTGTTGAGGTTGAAGGTCCGGCGGTTGGACCCGTGGCAGCACCGGAGCTTACCGTCTTGCACGAGTAGGTCCGGTGCTGTTGTACATGTGTCGGTACCAGAGCTTCCCTCTGTCGGGGGTTAGGTCCAGGGGTGCCACACAGGTATCTAGCCGGAGCATTCCCATGTAGGGATTGTAGCTCCGGTTGTATAATACATGTGGCGGCACTGGGACTAACCATAAAAAGGAGGTAGGTCCGGTTCCGAGTGACTCGTGGGGCCTTCGGAGGTCTTCAACTCAGATAGGTGGAGCTCCTTTGCACTTTTTGCAGTTCCAAGTGGTATCCGGTACGTAGGGTACCGACAATAGCAAAATAATATCAGTCATAACCACCAAAACACACAAAAACTTAGTAAAAAAATACTAAGCAAACTTTCCATAATCCAAATAACAAGTTCAAAATATTGCAGGTTAAAAGGAGAACCACCATGATCAAGCTCCTAACCTTGCCAAATCTAACCGGACCTTGAACTGGAGCTTACCAAAGCTAGCAGGACCTAGCGTTGGAGCTTACCAAAGCTAGTCGGACCTAGCACCAGAGCTTACCAAAGCTAGTCGTACCTAGCGTTGGAGCTTACCAAAGCTAGTGGGACCTAGCACTGGAGCTAACCAAAGCTAGTCGGACCTAGCGTCGGACCTTGCCGGAGCTACCCAAGACAAGCCGGACCTATCGTCGGACCTTGCTGGCGCTCGGACCTAGAGACGTACCTTGGTGAGAAAGGTATTTTGGTAGAATACAAAACTTTTATCGCCATAGCCAATGTACAGCACACATAGGTCTCACAATCTCCCTCTTGATGAATGCATCGGCAACACCAGTTAAAATCCAAACATTGGCATGAAAAGATTTGAAAACAATTCCTTTTTGAAAATCAAATGAGATAGAAATAAATTTCACCCCTATACATATTTCTCCCCCTTGCATACTTCTCTCCCATTGACAATGTATTCAGCAAGGTACAAGAGAGAAATTCTAATTTTTTATGAGCACATTATAACGTATACATATAAAAGAAAGCTCATCCAAGTCATACTATCAAGTAACTTACACTATCACAACATTGAGATACATAAAGTAGTGTAAGCCAATGTAGAGATCAAATGTAATTTTCAATTTAAGCAAGTCATGATCTCACAAACTTAACTATTTCAAATCCCGAAACCATGAAACTTGTTGCTACATTTTATTATTTTTCAAAGCACAAATTTAGATCATATGATATTTGCAAGAGATTATATGTGCATCTGTCTTATTCCAACCAACCGAGCAAAGCCTATGTCATTTGACAATCAGAAGTCTAAGGACATGGTTTTAGTCATACACAACTTCTTCCAAGTTCATATCTAAGTGCAATGATAAGACATCTCAAAAGAAGAAGTGCGATGCATGCATATTCTCTTGATCTTTTCTCATTTCTTCGTTTGAGCATAAAACTCAACATGTTAGTTGCTTACTTGATTAATTCTTTTAAAAGCACTTGTGAGCATGTAACAGGTTCAAAACAACAAGAAAGTTCGATCATGACCAGATTTAGTGTAAGTGATTATTCCAATTACTAGTCATTGCAAAGACTACAAAATGTATAACACGAGTAATTTAGTAAGAACTTGTGCATGCAAAAGGAATTACAAAGTCATATATGTATGAAATATTATGATCATATTATTTTTAAATTCAGATCCCAAATTTGAAAGCTCCCCCTCAATTTAAGCCATGTGGATGCATAACCCCGATTTCACTATGAATGTAACAAAAACGAGTAAAATCCAAAGGTTTTGTGAAAAATGTCAGCCGATTGTTGTTTGGTATCTACATGGTGAAGCACAATGTTTCCTTTTTCAACATTATCATGGAGAATGTATACATTATATCAATGTGATTAGTTCTAGAATGTTGCATGGGGTTTTTAGTAATGCAAATAGCACTAGTGTTATCACAAAATAATGGAACACTTTCTAGATCAACCTTATAGTCCTTATGTGCTTGAACAATTCAAAGAAATTGTGAGCAAGCACTAACAGCAGCTACATATTCAGATTCGGCTATGGATTGTGCAACTAAGTTTTGTTTTCCAGAGGACCAAGCAACAAGTGAATTAACAAGAAAATGACAAGCACTGGAAGTACTTTTCCTATCAATCCTACAACCCCAAAAATCAGCATCTGAAAAAGCTTTCATAGTAACGGTTGAGGAAGAAGGAAGAAAAATGCCAAATTCTTTAGTTCCATGTAAGTACCTGAGAATTCTTTTGATGGCTTGACGATGTGAAGCACGTGTGGAAGCTGGAAACCGTGGACAAAGACATGCGCCAAATTCTATGTCCGGTCTTAATGACGTGAGGTACAAAAGTGATCCGATCATTCTTCTATATTATTTTTGATCCACGGGTTCACCATCTTCATCAAGTTCAAGGGTCGTTGCTGTTCCCATTGATGTACGAAGAGGCTTGCTTTTGTCCATGTTGTAGCGCTTAAGAAGGTCTCTTGTATATTTCATTTGTTGCACAAAGGTTCCCTCCTTAGTTTGCTTGATCTGGAGCTCCAGAAAGTACGTGAGTTCTCCCATCATACTCATCTCAAATTTTGAACTCATCATTGCTGAAAACTTGGACTCAAGATCATGAGAAGCACAACCAAACATAATATCATCCACATACACTTGAATGAATAATGAGTCATTGCCATGATTAAGCACAAAAAAAGTTTTATCAACCTTGCCCATGGTAAACCCTTTTCACGTAAGAATGTTTTTAACCTATCATACCATGCTCTAGGAGCTTGTTTTAGACCATACAGTGCTTTAGTCAGTTTGAAAACATGATTAGGAAAATTTGGATTTTCAAAACTAGGTTGTTGCTTAACATAAACCTCCTCATCTATGTAGCCATTAAGAAAAGCACTTTTTACATCCATTTGATATAACTTGAAACCTTTAGATGCAGCAAAAGCTAACAAAATTATTATGGCTTCTAATCCAGCAACAGGAGCCAAAGGATCATCAAAATCTATACCTTCAATTTGGGTGAAACCTTGAGCAACCAATCTAGCCTTATTCCTAATGACAACCCCATCATCACTTTTTTTATATTTAAACACCCATTTAGGTCCAATTAAAGTGTGATCTTGAGGTGGAGGTATAAGTTTCCAATAATTATTTGTTTCAAAAATTTCTACCTCTTATTGCTTGGCAATAATCCAAGATTCATATGTGAGTGCATGTGATATATCATTGGGTTCAAAAGAAGCAACAAATGAAGAACGAGCGTGAGAGTTTGGATTGCATAACCTGGACCGTGTGACTCGTTCGTGCAAGCTTCCAATTATCTGTTGCGGGGGATGATTCTTGTAAATCCGTAGTGGAACAAATGTCTCACAAGCTTCTTCTTCATCAGGTTCATTGCAGATTGATGAGCTTGTGGCTTGTGGATGACCAAGACCAGCAGAGATGGTAGTCGGAGCTTGTTCAAAGTTCAGAGCTGGACCCATGTTAGCTTCGGAACTATCAGGCAATATCACCGACTCTTCTTCTTATTCTTCGAAAATACCCTCCCCCTGAGGATATGGATCCGAACCTGCAATGTTTGAGCTAGTACCTAGGCTAGCTTCATCAAAAGACACCTAACAATCATTTACCTCTGAAGGATTGAACACATGAAGGTCCTATGGTGTCAAGGTGCAAAAGTTGACCCGGTTTAGTTGTCATGATCATTGTGAGAAGAGTATGTGAACCTGCAACCATCTTAGCATGTCTATAAGAAGAGAACACAATTTCTTTGTCCCCTTTAAGCTTAGGCAGCCCAAGTATGCGATCAAGAGCACTAACACGCGTTAGATGATCAAAGCCTACGTGACCAAGTCTACAATGCCAAAAATATAAGTCATTTGAATCATTAGCAACTAGACGCCTATGCTTAGAGGAAGACATATCAAGATCAGCTTTAAAAACTCTTCCAATCCAAGAAATGTTAAAAATAAGCTCACT
Organism: Tuctoria greenei; assembly: GCA_036927565.1. Lineage (NCBI taxonomy): Eukaryota > Viridiplantae > Streptophyta > Magnoliopsida > Poales > Poaceae > Tuctoria > Tuctoria greenei. The sequence goes on along the minus strand of JAYESD010000003.1, from coordinate 183,595,891 downwards.
ATTTGAATTTACAACTTTGCAGCAATTTTTAGTGAAAATAATTTCCAGATTTTCATCTAGTAGTTGTGAAACAGAAAGCAAGTTGTATTTCAAATTTTTAAAATTGCCACATCCTTCAAAGTGTAGTGATCATTTACTCTAATTGAACCCTTAGCAATTATAATAGTTGAAGAATTATCGGTAAAAGTAACATTCTCTACACGTGACACAAAAGAGAGGGAGGAGAACCATTTTTTGTTACCGGCCATGTGGCATGAGCAACCTGAATCCACAATCCAAATGTTCTCCTTCTTCAAACATGTAAATTATACAGAAGCACAATACATTGATGACTCAATACTTGGGTTAGTCAATAGGCATTTTGGAATCCAGTACTGGGTCACACGATGTGCAACAGGAAAAATACATGAAAGCTGATATAAAACAATAGGTTTATGAATCAAAGTTTAAGATTTTTTATTCTTAACTACTGACCTATGAGGTGTTACTTGTGTAGCAAGAAAATCAGTAGCTCCGAAAGCAAATATATAATGTCCAGAGATAAAAACTGAAGCTTCGGGGGTAAAGTTTGAATGTTTTTTTACTCATAACAGTAGGTTGCATGTTCCTGACATTCGGTCTAGTATGTGAAGAAAATTTTGCATGAGAGTTATAAGATCTATCTTGCATTCTTTCCTTTTTATGGTGTTTAGCTAGTCTATAATTAAAATCTACGACATGACCATCTCTACCACAATAGGTACAATGAAATTTAATTTTGTGTTCATGTCTAGATGAGCATGCAACATGCTTATTAGATCCCGAATGTGACAACACTCCTTCAGATTTAAAAACCACTTCTTTTTGTTTAGGAACTGTTTTAATCAAACCACTTCCTAATGACTTTATAATTTTGGGTGGATGTGCTTTAGCATGAGCATGTGAATCAAAACCTAAACAATTTTTATCATTGCAAGATTTAGAAGAATTTAAAATCAAGTTTAGATTCTTATTCCCATTATAAAAACCGCTCTAGTGTCCTATTCATATGATCAAGTTTCTTAGACAAGTCTAGGAACTTTTGACGTGAAGTTTCTCCTTTAAGTTTGCAATTAGAACAATATTTACCTTCACGTGAACGTAAAGCATTGTTCAAAACAGAAATCTCATTCATAGCATCTTGGAATTTCTTATCAAGATTATCACAACTAGAACAATGCAAATCAATTGAAGAACAAGAAGCATCTTTTATGTTCCCAATATTAAGTGCAACAAGCTTTTGGTTCTTTTCAATTTCAAGTTCAAGTTTATCAAGTGTGGAGATATGTGCACTTCTTAGGGAAGACAATTGTTCATATATTAAGTCACATGAGGAACGAGAATCATCTCTAGGAATCAAGGATCTCAAACGATTAATTTTAGATTCTAGTGACTCAATTTTAACAGCATTATCCCTAAGCTTTTGTCCTTTTTCTTAACAATATCAGTGGCACGAGAAATAGCATCACACATTTCTTCGCAAGTATTACATACCTCTTCATTGTTGCTGTTGTGTTCTGCCTCCTCCATACTTGATCTTAACTTGCCTACCATGAAGCACAAGTTAGCCAAATCATCTTCATCTGCGTCACTTCCAACACGTCGCTTGATCCAAGTTCCTGGAGTGCGGAGATAAAACTGTTCACCAGTTGGTGACCTGTAAAGCCCTTCTTCTTCTTCTTATCGTTTGTTGAGCAGTGCTTCGTCCTTGATTGTTTTTCTTCTCGGGAAGTAGGACCTGAAAGGTTAGGACAATTTGCACGAAAGTTTTTGTCTTACCACATTCGAGGCAACGTTGAGGTCCAGGGCTTCCTCTCCTTCTAGTTCTCTCATTTTACAATGCTTTTGAGAACCTAGTATAGAGAAGTGCTAGATCCTCCTCTGGAAACTCTTCAATCTGTTCAAGGATTAGAGATGACAACAAAGCAATTGTACCACAAGATGAAGATTGACCGGAGCTAGGCATGTCACGTTGAGAAACAAAACCAAGAGACTTGTTGGGTTCGTACATGATATTATGTCAACTTCATGAGTTTTTAACTTGGAATATAGCACATCTAATGTAAGTGTACTCATGAAAGTAGATTCACGAATAGATGTGACTTTCATCTCCCAAATTGACATGTCTAATGCACTTAGTAATTGCCTAGCATTTTCAGCATCTGAAAAATTAACATTAACGCTACACAAGTTGCTAAGAATTTTGTTAAAATGAGCAAAAAGGTCATCAATGGACTCACTGGGTTTCATCTCGAAGTGCATGTATTCTTTCTTGAACATATCATTCTTTACCTTCTTGATCGTGTTGTATGATTTCTGGTAGTCACAAAGTGCTCTCCACACATCGTACGCCGATCGGAGGTGTGCAACACGGTCGAAGTCGCTCTGAGTTAGTCCTTGGATTATCAAGTTGTAGGCTTTGTTGTTGTTGTCAACATCTCATGAGTTTGTTAGCCATGACTTGATCGTTCGGCGGGCCGTCGTAGGGCTTGTAGAATTTTTCCCATATCAGGAAACCTTGCACCTGGATAAAAGCTTCCATGCGTGCCTTCCAAACCTGAAAATCAATACCAACAAACACACAAGGTTTTGCCGAATGTTTCTCTATGAGGATTAGTCAAAAACACGTGCGAATAAGAATATTAGAGCACCATGGATCTGATACCAATTTTAGGATCGAAGTGCATGTGTAAAGCTACCAGAGGGGGGTGAATGGTAGATTAAAACTTTTCAGCGGACGCAACGAAAACACCCCTCTGCAAAAAGCTGATCTATTAAAGAAACCATGTGTGAGACTAATCTAAAGGTTATCAATTGTAACTAAACAAGTATATATTGTCGACAATCAATTCACGAATATGTCACAACAATAATCATGAAAATCCATCAAGAGAACCTCAGGTTACGATTGAATGATCGAACAAAAGTTCAATCTGTCCTACTCGAGAAAAACAGTTCTAGAACACTGCAAAGAAACTCGTATAGATCAGAAACCACAAATCCAATGACCGTGAAATTTGAACAGGTGATAGAATATCAAGTTGTGCAGACAACCCAAAGAGAATCACGTCAATCGGATCTGTAAAACTCAAGTTATGATAAAACCACTGAAGAAAGATAGTGTTGTGCAGAAACTTGATGAGAAAGACTTGACAAAAACAAGTCGGACGAACAAGGCACAAACGTTTCTTCAAACTAAGAATTTTATTGATCAAAAAACAAGACAAACAACTCCAAAGTCATCTCGATGAGCTCTGGACTCCTTTGCTTATAGAACCAGCCTTTAGGCCAACCCAAAACTAACGAGGGCTCAAATACTACTCAATTCACAAATCGAAACTTTCCATAACTGCTCAAGACTCTTCTATACACAGATAGAAGCAATCTTAAGACATCCAAACACCTTAAGAACGTATCCCATATTCCTAAAACAACTCAAATTTGTGACCCACACAAAATCCTATCATAACCAACTAAAAACTTTCCATATTTGAGTCAAACACGACTCAGCCGCTGCCTGAGTCCATAACCTAGTCGGTTGGACCTTTCTGACCAATTATTTACATCCACATCTCTTCATCACACCTCGGAACCATGTAGCCACGTCCATGCACTCCTTACACATGTGCAAACATATTCCAACGACGTCCACGATACCTTCATATGCAATGTTCTTGATCCAAACATGTTGCATGACCTCCCGATCAACTCAACCACAATTCCTCCCGAACTTGGTTGTTGAACCCCATCTTCTCCCTAAGACTAGTTCAATGAATATTGTCACCAACCATGCCTTGAACTCAAGCAACACCTGCACATGAATAAACAACCAATACTTCCGAGCCAAAGTCCTCGACTTGACTCTCGTTAGTTCCAAAACTACGACACCTTACGTGAGCACCTTACATAAGCATGTTGCAAACCATAGTAAAAAAATATCAGTCATAACCACCAAAACATAGTAAAAGAACACTAAGCAAACATTCCATAATCCAAAATAGAAGTTCAAAACATTGCAAGTTAAAAGCAGAACCACTACGATCCAGCTCCGAACCTTGCCAAAGCTAATCGGACCTTGAACTGGAGCTTACCAAAGCTAGCAGGACCTAGCGCCGGAACTTACCAAAGCTAGTCGGACCTAGCGCTGGAGCTTACCAAAGCTAGTCGGACCTAGTGCCAGAGCTTACCAAAGCTAGTCAGACCTAGCGCCGGAGCTAACCAATTCTAGTCGGACCTAGTGTCGAACATTGTCGGAGCTAACCAAAACAAGCCGGACCAATCGCCAGACCTTGCTGGAGCTCGGACCTAGAGTCGAACCTTGATGATAAAGGTGTTTTGGTAGAATTCAAAACTTTTATCTCCATAGCCAATGTATTCGGCACATATAGGTCTCACAAGAGGCTGTAGTCATAGCTTCGCATTCAACACGATTATAGTTGTTAATTCGAACTTAGGTTAGAACTCATCGGTGTATATATCATAGACCCACGGATTAAAGAGGTAGGCAGTAGGTGGTGACAACCCTATCTACGCTTATTAATCCTCCATGTTCGGCTATGCCATAGGCTCGTGGTGGGAATCATCTTGGTTTTGTCGCGGGTAAACACATGCTCGAAGCAAGTATCTATTGTAGACTACTGTCACCTAGAATCCAAACCATTGAATTCCTCTCAAATACTTACCTACCAAACAAAGTGTGTGTCCTTGGGAGAATAAGCTAGAAGATCTCACACACGTTCCTTGGATTCGATACCCTTGGTAATACTCTTTAAGGGGAAGTGCTACAACGAAATTTGAATGTGGCCTAGAGGTGGGTGAATAGGCGTTAAAAACATTTCCTGCAACACTTAACCGAAATCGTCAAATACAGGAGAGCTGGACTAGTTTAGTATAGAGTGCGGACTACTCTGGTGTGCTTGGTGTATCTAAAAAAGGAATAATTGTTTTATGAATCTTTCTCAAACGTTATGGAAACAAAATGTAGTAAACTATCCTAACAACTTCATGAAGTAATTAGGATGAGTAATTAGCACGTGAATACAAAATTAATACAAGTTGCAAGTTTGATTGACCCTATGCCCTAGATAATGATGATTGCAAAAATGAAGAACTAGAACACAAGAGACAAAGATTTATACCGAGGTTTGATCTTACAAAAGAGATTTACTCCTCATTGAGGGGCCCACACAGAGCCAGGTCTCAATCAACCCTATAGCTCTTCAAGTCGCCACAGAGGCAGACATGAGTTACACCATCAAGGTGTAATCACCGAGTCAATGGGGCAACCTCATATGTGGAGGGCTCCCACAAAAATTACAGCGGGAAAAAATGAATCAAATACACTCAAAATATTTACAGTAGATGCAAGAGTTTATGAGAGATCAAACCCCAAGAGCTCAACAATGCGTAGAAGACGATCTCCATTTCCCAAATCTTGATTCCCAAAAGATTTAACTTTTTAGGGCTTTAGATGTGTGGGGAGAAGTGTTGCTGTGCTCTTAGGATGTATGACAGCGCTGGGGTTCTTGGTTATCTGTTGTAGGGTCGTGGATCACTTATTTATAGACTTTCCAAAATAGTTACTGCTAGGGATCCAGTTGGCCAGACTAGTCCGCTTAGGGGACCGGACTAGTCCAGTGTGCTCTGAAAAACTTGTGTGAATTGTGCATGAATGTGGCCTATGGGGGGGGGGGTGAATAGGCCTTTTTGGACTTTTGTCGGAACCTGCAACACTCAGCAACTTGATCAAATATCGATAAATCGGACTAGTCCGGTAGTGTGCGGACTAGTCCGGTGCGTGCGGACTAGATCGATCAAGTTTGATCGATGATCTTGATCCAAGTACTCTATGCAGCCGAAATTAAGATGTAACTAGAGTATATTGCTTTAATTAGACTGAAGATAGCACTAGGTAACCTTAGTTTCAAGTTTTGACATAAGTTGACTATGATAAATTAAACCCTAGATGCAATGAACAATAAGCGCAAAGTGAAGACAAAAGATCTTTATCCGGTGGTTCGGTTCCCACAAAGGCAACCTACATCCATGTTGAGGAGCCCACATAAGGACTGGATCTTCGCCAACCCTACCGTCGTCGAATCGCCACAGAGGCCGATTCTCTTCAACTAATCACAAAGGGCAAATCAATAAGTTCAAGGGGCCTTCTCACAAGTTGAGGGCTCCACAATATTTACAACTGAATACACCACTAACACACTCGAATTATATGCAATAAAGAACAAGAGTGTGCGAGAGAATAAAACCCAAGAGCTCAAAACATGAAGAATCGTGTCTCTCCTTTGATTTAAAGTTAATCCTCAAGGATTTGATCTTTCTTGCGTTGGATTGTGTGGAGAGACATGTTTTATAGGCTCTTGGAGGTTGTGACGGCACTGGGGGTTGAGAGGGTTTGATAAGGGGCCGGGCACCTCTATTTATACTAGGGTTTCCAAAGGTTACCGTTAGCGTTTTCAAAGTCCGGCCATGTCCGTGGTGGACTTCGGACTTATTCGGTGTGCGGCGTGTGGGAAATGCTAAGTGTCCTAAATTATCGGACTTGTCTGGCCAGGGACGAACTAGTCCGTTTTTGTCTCTGGAGATGTTCGGACTATTTCGACACATATAGGACTAGTCCGGTTTTGGTGAAACCCTTGGCGAGTTTGAGGACAAGTCCGCACTTGGAGGACTTGTCCGATTTTAGTCAGAAGGTTTTCGGACTAGTCCGTGCATATATCGAACTTGTCCGATTTAGGTCAGAAAGATACCGGACTAGTCCGTGGTGATATTAGACTTGTCTGACTTCGTCAAATAGTGAAGTGCTGAGGACTAGTCCGCACTGGGGAGGACAAGTCCGATCTTAGTCAGAAAGATGTCGCACTAGTCCGGTCTGTGTAAACTGGACAGTGTATGTAGACAAGTCCGCACTGGGAGGACTTGTCCGATTTTGAGTAGAGAGATATTGGACTAGTCCGGGGTATATCAGACTAGTCTCGACCTGTATGAATTTGTGCAGTGAGAGTGACTAAAATTATCTTGAGCTCTTGGGGTGTGTTTCTCCAACACACTCCATACACAAAGGGTAACATTATCATTTCTTGAGATCCTTTCAACTTGATTTCTCACTCTCCCTTTTTTTTGCGCTTTCATCATGATTTTATTAATACCAGTGCTCATATCAACAATTTAGTTATGATCTCATTTGCTTGTCATAAATAAACAAAAACCCACAAGGGATGCCTAGATGCACTTTCAATCACCCCCTTTTTGGTGATTGATGACAACCAATTGAGATTTCACAAATATGACTAAAAATTCAGAATTTTCATAAAGTGTGCACATATGAGTTTGGAAAAAATTAAGCAATGAAGACATGAGTCATATGTGCACTCTTTATGGTGGGATGCAACAGTACATGTGTGTGAACAATAGGCATCAAGGCACCAAAAAGAAGAAGAGGAGGGATCTAGAGACTCATTCCTTGCCGTCGGTCCTCTCATCGTCTTCATCTTCAGGTTGAGGAGGAGGAGGAACAAATCCACTCGAAGTGCCCCCGATGCCAAAATAGGCAAGCTTGGAGGGAGAGAGAGGTGGCAGCTCAGAGAAGTCAGAGGATGAATCATCAGAGATAACGGGAGATCCAATAGGCTCGCTCTCCAACTTCTGGCAAATATGCTTGACATTTTCCTTGATGTATCTCATATCATCCTTCCTTGCCTTGTTCAACTTATGGATTTTCACTTCGGCTTTCTTGCACGAGCCAAAGATAGCGGCAAAGTATTTCAAGATTCCACTAGGAGACCCTTTTTGAGGAGGGGCCCTAGTGGTTGGAGCAGTCCTTGTATCTCCTTGAGCTCTCCTCAGAGCCTCCTCACTGGACACTGGAGATGGAGCAGCTGGGAGAGTAGTTTGGGTAGGCTTCTCAGGCCTCAGGGGAGTGTGCTCCACATCCTTCACGAACTCGATCCCTGTGACTTTCTCAATCATAAACATCAAGTAAGGTGCACAACCATAAGATTTGTCCGGTGTACAGGAGATGTTCACCATGTCATTCCAAATATAGTGAAAAACATCAAACTTCCTGCTTCTGCTTATCACCTTCATCAGTGTCCTTAAGTAGCCTTGGACACTTCCTGCATCTCTATATTTCGGAGCTACGGTCTTTCTCAGCACCTTGTTGAGAACCATGAAGAAGGGCTTCATGTTCTTGGTTGATGGAAGGTTGTACTTCAGGCTAGTATCGTAAAGGAACTAAATCTTATCCTTCCCCAAGACACCAATGTTGTGTATGGTTAGCTCACTGTTGCCAGTGTCTTCTAGGTGAAGCAATCTTGCAAACTCATCATAAGTAATGGTGTACTTGGATCCATGTGTCATCGAAGTCACCCTCTCCTCTTCATCACTAGCAAAGTAGATGGTGGCATAAAACTGAGCAATAATTTCATCATTCCAGTTGTACCTGAAGGAAAACAGATCCTTCAGTCCATGCCTTGCTGCAGCCTCCACCAATTCATCAAAAGCACCACAGCTCTTCCTTTCAAAATGATTCTAGTCAATCCAGTGGTTGCGGACAACTGGAGTCTTCATTGCGAGGTACACAGAGCTATAGTGGTCTGCGTGAAAGTTGCTCTAAAATCTGGCATCGGTTGCCTTTTTGGATCTGCTGTAGCAATCCACCATTCTGAACTTGGAAGCCGTATCGCTTCCCTAGCCATTGAACTTCTCTTCGGAGGGATCCCTGTTCCCCTGCTTCGGAGCTGCCATCTTTAGAGGGACAATTGGGCCCGAGGCAATTCCTTTCCCCTTGACTTTAGCTTGGCGAGGAGCCACCGAGTTGGAGCCAGGTGCATCCTTAGATTTGGATGCAGGCTTCTTGGCTAGAACTTTGGGTCGCGCCTGAGGTGGAGAAGGTGCTGGCTCGAAGGCACGCTCTTGCCTCTTGTTGGCGCGAGACTCCAAAGCTCGCGGCAAAAAATCTTATTCCATCTCATCTTCAAAGTCAGAGATGTTCTCATTCGACATTTTCCTGACAAAGAGATTATGCAAGGAATGGATGAGTGTTGATGGCAAGGGTATGTATTTAGTAGTTGGAATTTAGGGTTGAGTTCAGTTAAAAATCCGACTTGTCCAGTGCTTAAGTGCGGACTAGTCCGAAGGATCGGACTTGTCCATACAGAGACCGGACTAGTCCGATGTTCAACACCTCAAACCCTAACTATGAGACAAATGGTGTTGCTCAATGCAAAACTAGTTCAAGATAGATGTAATACAACAATGAGGCTTGGATTAACTGGAAGGAACTGAGCTATTTGATTCAAAATGAAGGAAATCGAAGTTTCTAGGGTTTGGCAAGAAATTTACCAAAATTCTTCGATTCTCGACGAAGGAGCAGTTCTGGGTGCGGACAAGTCCGTGGTCTTCAATCCCCTTGCAATAGAGATCGTTTTCCATGAAAAGTTGAAACGGTTTGGTGGAGAACTTTCCAAATCGCTTTGGGGGCGCTCGAGTGAAGAGAGAGAGGATGTGAGGTGAGCTGTGAGGGTGAGGAAGATTAGGTTTTTGCGGCGCCTAGGGTTATGGAGTCAAAAAATCGGACTAGTTCGTGGTCGGTCGGACTAGTCCGGACTACCAGACACTCTGCGGACTAGTCTACAGTGTGCTGTCATGAGTACATCTCTCCTTTGCATACAATGCAAGGACTGATCACTAGAGCACGTGCGTGACAATTGGATCTCCAGGTAGGTTCTAGCCTTGTCAATTGTTTTTTCAGAACTTACGCTTGTTTCCATGCATGTTTTATTGATTAGGAACAATGGAGAGGACCAGCAAAGGCTTGGGGGAGTCCAAGGAGTCAATTAGAAGAAGATAGGACATGCACACCAAGGAGGAGCCCAAGTCCAACTCAACTTCGACTCCACTTCGGGTTCCAGAAGCTGCCTTCACCAAAATTGACATCCCGGACACATACGGAGTCAGATTTGGACATTCTATACATGGTTGGAACTGTGATTTCATAAAGCTTCCAATGGAACCAGCCCCACCTCAATATTCCTTTTAGTTGATAGGAATCAGCAAAACAAGTGGGCGTCCAGAATCTGTTCGGTGCTGCGACACTGTCCTTTGAGCTGATGGCCCATGTATCATGTGGAAGCCCATTAGGGTTGCGTCCAGGGGTCTTGCACGCCCCTAAACTTCTACTTGTACAGCAGCCGTCACCACAGTAGTGTTGGGTTTTGCTTATATACAATCTGTCATTGAACAGTGTCACCGATCATCGGTTGTGAGACCCCAATTTCGTGATCAATTCAGTTTTGATTGCAACTTCTCTGTTCTTGCTTGTGTTCTTGATTGTGCTTGCAGGGATAAGTCTTCGTGGCTAGGTCATTCGTGTGACACGAGTGATAACAAACGGAGCAGTGGTGTAGTGATTGTGGGGCTTCGTTCGTTCGGAGCCTTGGATTATCAACGTCGAGATCTCCATCCAATCAAGTTTACCATACCTCTCAGAAGATCGCGACTCATCCTCCTATCAATTGGTATCAGATTTCCAGGTTCACCGTGAGGTATACTAGTGTGCCCTTTAGATTTATTTTGTCTCATTCCTATCGTCCACAAAAAGCCACAAAAAAATTTACTTTCCCTGACCTACAACCACCGCTCAGCCTTTTGCACAATTTAGTTTCGTAGTCCATAATTCTGAGTTCGTGTCCTAGGTTGAGTCTGGTTGCTGGTTTAGATTTGTTTTGGTTCAATTTTGTTTCTTCCATCCGCTGACATCTACAAAAAAACCAATCTACAAAAAAATTCCATCAGCCGATTCGTTTATGTTGCATTTCCACCACCGCCAAAACCTGATTCGGGGTATCCTCCTTAAAATGGGCATAACTTTTCGCTCGTAACTCCAATTGAGGCACATTTTTTTCCTGGGAAGGTCTCAAAAAAATCCATATACGATACACCGGCTATGCCGGTAACGACGTTTTCAAAAAAATTAAAAAAATTAAGAAGGCCCTCGTTTCGAACTCCAAAGTTCTAGGACCAGTTTTTCCAATCGCTCCTGAATTTGTACCGATCACATCTTTCATCGGTTTGAGCTAATACTTGGTGTTGTTTCTATTCTTGTGCCCCTAGTTGAGAAAAAATATCAAAAAAATAAAGAGAAAAAAAATGATTTCTACTAGTGCTTAAAGACAAACAGGTGGCTAAGGGGTTTTCTAGTTGTGTTCTTTCTGTGTGAGTACTGGATACTTGCTGATATAGCCCTTGTTGTTCACCATCATTCATTCTTGCCCTTGCTTGTTGCCACAATTGTACTAATACATTCTTAGGCTAGCAACTAGGTGAAATTCTTTGGACACTTATTCAGCATTTCTATGTGTTACTAACTTGTGTGCCACATACATATACTGCATTTGAGCCTTCCAAGCTCCACCTTCTCTCGAGCAGAACAGGTAACCTCTGCAATCACGACCACTCTCTGCTTGCTTTCACACCGGTCACCGTTGGCCACCTGCAGTGCTGGTAAGAAACTTGTAAGAGAGGGGTAAGACGCATCTTACTGATCGATTTTCCACTTCCACTTCGGAGAGCGTAGTAATAGGGTTCTTCACGATCTTTTTGTCTTTTTTCTGTTTTGTACTAACAATGATAGGAAAGAAGCCTATGGATAATACCTCTGGTTCTACACCTTCGGATCATGATGAGTGTGTGTCTTAATGTGGCCTAGAGGGGGGGGGTGAATAGGCCTTTTTGAATTTTGGTCGGAACCTTCAACACTTAACAAACTAATCAAATCACGAGATATCTGACTAGTCCTCTAGAGTGCGAACTATTCTGGTGCGTGCGGACTAAATTGATCAAGTTTGATCAATGATCTCAATACAAACACAGTACGCAGCGGAATATAGTATGTAACTTGCGAGTATTGAGTCAACGCAACCAAGTATAATGCAAACCAATTCTTGTTTCAAAGTTTTAACGTTGGTTATGCAAGATTGACAAAACCCTAGAATAGAATGTGAAAATTAAGAACAAGTTTGACACACGATTTATCCCGTGGTTCGGTTCCCATAGAGGCAACCTATATCCATGTTGAGGATCCCACGAAAGGACCGGATCTTCACTGACCCTAACCTCATCGAATCGCCACGAAGGCCAATTCTTCTTCCACTATCACAAAGGGGGCAAATCACCAAGTTCAAGGGGCCTTCTCACAAGATGAGGGCTCCCCAAGATTAAAATTTAAACACCACCAAGAACACACTCGTAGGATCAATAATGAAACCACAGGAGTGTGTTAGAAATCAAACCCAAGAGCTCAAATGTGTGGAGTCATATCTCTCCTTTGATCCAAAGTGCATCCTCAAGGGATCGATCTTTCTTGCATTGGATTTCGTGGAGAGATATGTTTTGTAGGCTCTTGGAGAGTTTGACGGCGCAGGAGGTCGAGAGAGGTGATAGTTGGGCCGTGCACATCTATTTATATTAGGGTTTTCAAAAGTTACCATTAGGGTTTCGAGGGTCCAGACTAGTCCGTGGTGGAGTCCACACTAGTCCGGTGTGCGGCGTGCAGGAAATCCTAAGTGTCTAGAAATATCCGACTTGTCCGATTTTAGTCAGAAAGGTTTTTGGACTTGTCCGTGTTAATATCTACTTGTCCGATGTGGTGATGCCCTTAGTGAATATAGGACAAGTCCGCACTTTGAGGACTTGTCCGATTTTAGTCAGAGCCATTATCGGACTAGTCCGGACTTTTTCAGACTAGTCCTGTGCGGACAAGTCCGCATTGGCTGGACTTGTCCGAACCTGTAAAGAGAAGATATCAAACTAGTCCGGTGTGTATCGGACTAGTCCGTTTTTCCTGTGAAATGTGAAGTGTGTGAGGATTTTTTATGTTAGAGATCTTGGGATGTGTCACACCAACACACTCCCTATACAATGATGTATTCTATTCAGCTCTCTCTTTTGCCGAATTGATCCCCACTCTCCATTCTTTTTGGCACTTCTCTCATTCTTTCATTAAAACCTGCGCTCATATCAATAATATGGTTAGGATTTCATTTGTTTGTCATAAATCAACAAAAACCCACAAAGGATGCCTAGATGCACTTCTAGTGTCCCATATGGAACTAAGGGACATGATGCGGGCAATGATCGAAGCTTTCAACAATTACCAGACCACTACAACAACCACCTTTCAGAGGCTCCATACAAGTGTTGCTGGTCTGACCACACGGTTGGACGAGATGGAGACTCGTCTTCCCCAACAAGCTACACCCTCTGTCCTCTTGATGCTGATGCACATGCGCACTACGACACAGAGGATGACTTCAATAACGATGAGATTGATGCACAGCAGCGCCGTCGCCCTCGATGAAATCGTCAAGGTATGGGAGGTAGACCTCGTCCTCATGCTCCTGAACAAGATAATGATCCTTACGCTAGAATTAAGTTTTCTATTCCACCATTTTATGGATCTTATGATGCTGAGACATACTTTGATTGGGAGATGACGGCAGAACAAAAATTTAGCTCTCATCTTGTTCCTGAGCGACATAGAGTTAGACAAGCCACTAGTGAGTTTAAAGATTTTGCTATAATTTGGTGGAATGAACTTGTCAATACACATAATGCACCACAGATATGGGCTGCGTTAAAAGAAGAGATGATTGCTAGGTTTGTTCCTCCTTCATATAGACGTGATATTCTTAAGAAATTGCAACGCTTTGATTAGGGTTACATGACTATCTAAGAGTACTACCAAGAGTTGCAGAAAGGTATGCTTCGTTGTGGGGTAGTTGAGGATCAGGAAGACCAAATTGTTAGGTTTTATGGGGGCTTGCGGCGTGAGATCCAGGACATAGTTTACTACAAGGAATATCATTCTATTCATTGTTTATTTCAACTTGCTATGTTAGCAGAAAAAGAAGTGCAGGGTCGCCAACAGTAGCTGCGGAACAACACCTTCACGCCACGATAGCTTTTGGTGCCATCCAAAGCAGCGTCCTCCTCGAGTGTACGTGCTTCTACACCACCCTCCACCGGTGTTGTACACAGCAGAACCACACCTTCTACATCACAGGGGCAAGATAACAGCATGTCCCAGATGCCTCCATGTGTCGCAGCAAAGGCGGCTGCACCCAACACTTCGACAAGTCGCACCTCCAACATCAAGTGTCACTGCTGCCAGGGACTTGGCCATATGCAACGAGATTGCCCCAGCAAATGGTCGATCATTGCCGCTGCTGATGGTGGGTATGTTAGTGCTTCTGATATTGAAGATGAAAATATTATTGCAACTAACATTTCAGGTTCGGATGATGGTGCTGAGGAGGTTCTTGGTACATCTGCGACGAACAACTATAGGACTTTCATTGTTCAGCGAGCTTTGAGTGCCACGATTCGAGAGGACGACAACCGCCAACGTCACAACCTTGTCAACATGTTTCTCGTCGTCAAGGACTGCCGTGTACATACCATCAATGATGGTGGTAGCTGCAACAATTTGGTGAATATTGAGGTGGTTAAGAAGCTTGGCTTGACCACACGGGACCATCCCCACCCTTATCACATTCAATGTTTTAACAACAATGGTAAGGTAAAGGTAACACAAACAGCAAGGATACATTTTTCCATTGGTTCTTATCATGATTTTGCTGATTTTGATGTGGTACCGATGGATGCTTGCTCTCTTTTGTTGGGACGTCCTTGGGAGTTTGATACTGATGCTATTCACCATGGTCCATCTAATAAGTATACTCTCATGCATAAGGGCAAGAAAATTTTGTTGCTTCCTATGAGTCCCACTGAAATTGTGCAATTTGAGCAGGAGAAAAAGAATAATGCTAAGCAAAAGGGTGTTTTCAATTCTGAAATTCAGCAACCTATTAAGTTGAAAATTCCTATTTTGCTTGACACTAAATCTGATCTTGATGATTTATATGCCTCTAATGGATCTTGCTATGCTTTAGTGTGCAAACATGCTTTATATTCCATTGAGGATACATCCATTGTCTTGCCACCTGCTGTTGCTAACCTTTTGCAAGAATATATGGATGTTTTTCCATCAGAGATACCCCCGGGATTACCACCTGTGCGAGGCATTGAGCACAAGATTGATTTGATTCTAGTGGCGAGCTTGCCAAACTGTGCCGCCTACAAGACCAACCCCAGCGAGACTAAGGAAATTCAGCAACAAGTCCAAGATCTTCTGGACCGCGGGTACATTTGTGAGAGCCTTAGTCCTTGTTTTTTTCCTGTTCTTTTTGTTCTGAAAAAAAGATGGCACTTGGCGCATGTGTGTTGATTGTAGAGCCATCAATAACATTACCAATCGTTATCGCTATCCTATTCCTAGATTGGATGACATGCTTGACGAGTTGAGTGGTTCTGTTATTTTCTGCAAGATTGATTTACATAGTGGGTGTCATCAGATTCGTATGGCTTTAGGTGATGAATGGAAAACTGCTTTTAAAACTGAATTCAGACTTTATGAATGGTTAGTCATGCCATTTGGTTTAGCTAATGCACCCAGCACTTTCATGAGGTTGATGAATGAGGTTTTACGTGCTTTCATTGGTAAATTTGTGAAGGTTTACTTTGATTATATCCTTATTTACAGCAAGTCATATGATGAGCATCTTGAACGTTTGGGTGCTGTTTTTAATGTCTTGCGTGATGCACGTTTATTTAGTAACCTTGAGAAGTGCACCTTATGCACCGATCGTGTGTCTTTTCTTGGTTATGTTGTTACTTCGCAGGGCGTTGAGGTGGACGAGGCAAAGATTGTTGCCATCACGAGCTGGCCACTTCCGACTACGGTCACACAGGTTCGGAGTTTTCTTGGTCTCGGAGGTTTCTACCAGCGTTTCGTGCGGGATTTCAGCACCATTGTGGCACCTCTCCACGAGTTGACAAAGCATGGAGTGTCATTTCGATGGGGACCAGCACAAAAACAAGCTTTTGATGTTCTCAAGTTGAAGCTCACACAAGCACCATTGCTGCAACTTCCTGATTTTGAGAAGACCTTCGAGCTTGAATGTGACGCGAGCGGCATTGGCACTGGAGGAGTGCTAATTCAAGGAGGTAAACCTGTTTCCTTCTTTAGTGAAAAATTGCATGGGTCTTTGCAGAATTATTCTACATATGACAAAGAACATTATGCGTTAGTGCGTGTCTTGCAAACTTGGCAACATTACCTATGGTCTAAAGAATTTGTCATACATTCAAATGATGAGTCTTTGAAGTATCTTAAAGGATAAGCTAATCTGAACAAACGTCATGCTAAATGGATTGAGTTCATAGAATCATTTCTTTACATCATTAAACATAAGAAAGGGAAAGACAATGTGATTGCCGATGCTTTATCTAGACGTTATACCATGCTGTCCCAACTTTCTAATAAAATCTTTGGTTTGGAAACCATAAAGAGGTTATATGCTACTGATTTGGACATCAAAGATGCCTTTTAAAATTGTAGAGAGGGAAGAATGTGGCAAAAATTCCTGCTGCGTCAAGGCCTTATCTACCGTGCTAACAAGTTGCGTGTTCCGGCTAGCTCTGTTCGTCTTTTGTTGTTGCAGGAAGCGCATGGAGGTGATTTGATGGTACATTTTGGTGTTAAAAAGACAGAGGATGTGCTGGCCGCTCACTTGTTTTGGCCACGAATGTGGTGTGATGTGGAGCGCTACGTTTCCCGCTGCAGGACATGCAACAAAGCTAAGTCTCGACTTAACCCACATGGTCTTTATATGCCTCTTCCTGTTCTTAGTGCACTTTGGGAGGATATTTCGATGGACTTTGTTTTAGGATTGCCTATAACAAAGAGGGGGAGGGATATTGTCATTGTGGTTGTTGATCGTTTCTCTAAAATGGCTCATTTTATACCCTACCACAAGACCGATAATGCTTCACATGTTGCTGATTTGTTCTTTAATGAGATTGTGCGTTTGCATGGTGTTCCCAATACTATTGTTTCTGATAGGGATGCTATGTTTTTTGAGTCACTTTTGGAGAACTTAATGGTATAAATTGGGAACAAAGTTGCTGTTTTCTACTACTTGTCATCCATAAACTGATGGGCAAACGGAGGTAGTTAATCGTATCTTATCTACTCTGTTGCAGGCTGTTTTGAAAGACAATTTGAGGTTGTGGGAGGAGTGTTTGCCACATATTGAGTTTTCTTATAACAGGTCTATTCACTCCACAACCAAGTTAAGTCCATTTATGGTAGTATATGGTTTCAATCCTCGTGCTCCAATTGATTTGCTACCTTTACCACATACTAAAATTGTGAACTTAGATGCTACACAACATTCTGAATTTATTCTTAAGTTGCATCAAACTACTAGGTTACAAATTGAAAAAATGAATGAAAAGTATCGCATTCCTGCTAGTGAAGGCAGGAAGGAGGTAAAATTGGAACCCAGTGATTTGGTTTGGGTTCATTTGAAAAAGATAGGTTCCCGGATTTGAGAAAGTCCAAACTCATGCCATGTGCTGCTGGATCTCTTAAGTTTCATGAGAAAATAAATGACAATGCATATAAACTTGAGTTGCCTCTCGAGTTTGGGGTTAGTCCCACATTTAACATTTCAGATTTGAAATCATACTTGGGTGAGGAAGATGATCTTAAGTCGAGGGCGACTTCAATTCTAGAGGGTGAGGATGATGAGGACATCACTCCTTTGCATACAATGCAAGGACCAATCACTTGAGCACGTGCGCAACAATTGGATCTCCAGGTACCTTCTAGCCTTGTCAATTGTTTTTCAGAACTTACGCTTGTTTCCATGCATGTTTTATTGATTAGGAAAACGGAGAGGACCAGAAAGGGCTTGGGGGAGTCCAAGGAGTCAAGGAGAAGAAGATAGGACGTGCACACCAAGGAGGAGCCCAAGTCCAACTCGACTTCGACTCCACCTAGGGTTCCAGGAGCTGCCTTAACCAAAATTGACGTCCCGGACACATACGAAGTCGGATTTGGATCTTCTATATATGGTTGGAACCGTGATTTTATAAAGCTTCCAATGGAAGCAGCCCCACCTCAAAATTCCTTCTAAGTTGATGGGAATCAGCGAAACAAGTGGGCATCCAGAATCTGTCTGGTGCTGCGCCACCGTCCTTTGGGTAGCTGGCCCGTGTATCGTGTGGAAGCCCATTAGGGTTGCATCCATGAGTCTTGCACGCCCCTAAACTCCTATTTATACAGCAGCCGTCACCACATTAGGGTTTGGTTTTGCTTAGATACAATCTGTCATTGAACAGTATCGCCGATCATCGGTTGTGAGACCCTAATTTCATGATCAATTCAGTTTTGATTGCAACTTCTCTGTTCTAGCTTGTGTTCTTGATTGCGCTTGCAGGGATAAGCCTTCGTGGAGAGATCATTTGTGTGACATGGGTGATAACGAACGGAGCAGTGGTGTAGTGA
Organism: Tuctoria greenei; assembly: GCA_036927565.1. NCBI lineage: Eukaryota > Viridiplantae > Streptophyta > Magnoliopsida > Poales > Poaceae > Tuctoria > Tuctoria greenei. Next base: position 183,577,446 of record JAYESD010000003.1, on the reverse strand, counting down.
TTGCGTGGTTTCGTTCGTTCGGAGCCTTGGATCATCAACGTCGCGATCTCCACCCAATCAAGTTTACTATACCTCTCGGAAGATCGCGGCACATCCTCCTATCATGCGGACTAGTTGGGTAACCACAGACTAGTTCATAGTCACCAGAATAGATATAATTAACCCATTCGTATATATTCGAAGGTTCTTACTAAGAAAAAAGGGGGCAAAACACACAATGATCTTGTTGAATATGATCAGTAAACATACAACATTCAAGCTATGACCATAATTCACCAAGATCAAGTAATTGAAATAGTTTTTTGGAGATAATTGACAGAGATGATTTTCACATCACAATCAATGGATTTTGAAGATGCCATACATGTAGGCAAGTTTTCAAGCCACATTCCAAGCATCAAGGATATTTAGTTCATTTTAGAGCTCGCAAAAATGTTTTTCATCAAGTGGCTTGTGAAATATGTCAGCTAGTTGTTTTTCGGTATTGACATGGGAAATAGCTATGTCTCCTTTCATTGAGTGGTCTATCAAAAAATGATGCCGGATGTCTATATGTTTTGTCCTAAAGTGCTCAACGGGGTTGTGGGCAATCTTGATAGCACTCTCATTATCACAAAGGAGTGGAATACGCCTCATATTGTAACCGTATTCCCTTAGAGATTGTCGCATCTAAAGGAGTTGTGCACAACAACTCCCGGCTACAACATACTCCACTTCGGTCGTGGATAAGGCAATGGAGTTTTGTTTCTCTGAGGACCAAGAAACTAGGGATCTTCCTAAGAATTGGCAAGTACCGGAGGTACTTTTTCTATCTACTTTGCATCCGGCATAATCTGCATCGGAGTACCCAATGATAAAGAATTTGGAACCTTTAGGATACCAAAGGCCTAGGTTGGGTGTATGAACTAAATATCGCAAGATTCTCTTGACGGCTGTCAAGTGACACTCCTTAGGATTGGCTTGAAATCTTTCACACAAGCACACACTAAACATAATATCAGGCCTAGATGCACATAAGTAAAGTAGGGATCCAATCATGGAGTGATATACCTTTTGATCCACGCTTGGTCCGTCTTCATTGAGATCCAAGTGCCCATTTGATGCCATGGGAGTTTTTATAGGCTTCGCCTTGTCCATTCCAAACTTCTTGAGTATGTCTTGAGTATACTTGGTTTGGCTTATGAACGTCCCTTCTTTTTGTTGCCTCACTTGGAATCCCATGAAGTATTTTAGCTCTACCATCATAGACATCTCGAACCTATCTATCATAATCATACTAAATTCTTCACAAAAGGATTTATTAGTTGAACCAAAAATAATATCATCAACATAAATTTGAGAAATAAAGAGATCATTGTCAAAATGCTTTTTTAACAATGTATAATCATCTTTGCCAATTTTAAAACCATTTTCAATTAAGAAATCTCTATAACACTCATACCAACTCTAGGAGCTTGTTTGAGACTGTAGAGAGCCTTACGCGGTTTGAACACATGGTCGGGGAACTATTGGTCTTCAAATACGGGGGGGTTGCTCCACGTACACCTCCTCCTTGATTGGTCCGTTGAGGAAGGCACTTTTCACGTCCATTTGATAGAGCTTGAAATCATGGTGAGTAGCATATGCAAGTAATATTCTAATTGATTCAAGCCTTGCTACGGGAGCAAAGGTTTCGTCGAAATCCAAACCTTCGACTTGTGAATACCCTTTGGCCACAAGTTGCGCCTTGTTCCTTGTCACCACCCCATGTTCGTTGTGTTTGTTGCAGAAGACCCATTTTGTGCCGACTACGTTGGACTTGGGTCTTTCGACGAGTTCCCACACCTCGTTTCGTTTTAACTTGTTGAGTTCTTCTTGCATCGCTACCACCCAATTCGGATCTTTCAATGCATCCTCAATCCTGCTCAGTTCCAAAAAGGATACAAAAGAGTAATGCTCACAAAATTTAGCTATGCGAGATCTAGTGATTACTCCCTTTTGGAAGTCACCGATTATGTTGTCGATTGAGTGATCTCTTTGGACGCATTGGTGTACTCTTGGGTGTGGCACTTGCGGTCTTGTATCTTCGAGATCATCTTTTTCTCCCCTGGATGGTTACCTTTATTGGTGTGTTGGTCATCTTCGTCTTCTTGAGGTTGATCATGTGTGGAAGCTCCCCCTTCATCATTTTCCTCCTCTTGTGGTTCATCTTCTTCATTTGCATTTGGAGGTGGCACTTGTGGTCGTACATCGCCCAAAGCCATTATTCTCAATGCGTGACATTGAGCTTCTTCTCTATCTAGCACATGCTGATCAACTTGCTCTTCTTGAGAGCCGTTAGTTTCATCAAACACTACGTCAGGTGCTACTTCAACAAGTACGGAGACCTTGTTGAAGACACGATAGGCGTAGGAGTTCGAATCATGTCCAAGCAGGAAACCTTCATTGGACTTTGAAGCAAACTTTCAAGTCCTAAGCTTCTTGTTCAAGATATAACAATTGGAACCGAAAAGTCAAAAATAGGATATATTAGGCTTGTTAACGGTGAGTAGTTCATATGATGTCTTCTTGAGTAGGCGATGAAGATAGAGTCGGTTTATGGCGTGACAAGCGGTGTTTACTGCTTTCGCCCAAAACTGATCTGAAGTCTTGTACTCATCAAGCGTTGTCCTTGCCATCTCTATGAGAGTTTGGTTCTTCCTTTCGGCTACTCCATTTTGTTGAGGAGAGTACGATGCTGAAAACTCATGTTTTATGCCTTCTTCATCTAGGTACTCCTCAACTTAGGTGTTCTTGAATTTCGTGCCATTGTCACTTCGTATATTCTTGAACTTCAATGAGAACTCATTTTGGGCACGCTTAAAGAACTTCTTGAGGGTTCCTTGTGTTTCTGTGTTATCATGCAAAATGAAAACCCACGTGAAGCGCGAAAAATCATCAACAATTACTAAGCCATATTTGTTACTACCGATGCTTATGTAATCGATTGGACCAAATATGTCCATGTGAAGGACCTCGAGCGGTCTTGTCGTTGTCATGACGTTCTTTGTGGGATAAGGTGCTCAAACTTGCTTCCTGGCTTGGCACGCGTTACAAGGCCTGTCTTCCTCACAAACAACATCCTTCAAACCTCGGATGTGATCGCCCTTGAGGAGTTATTGAAGATTCATCATACCAACGTGTGCTAGCCGTCTATGCCACAACAAACCCATGTTGGTATTTACAATCAAGCATGTGTCAAGTTCGGATTTATCTTTGTTGAAGTTAACAACATAAAGCTTTCCCTTCAACACACCCTTGAATGCAATCGAGTCGTCACTCCTTATAGACGCGGTCACACCCTCATTAGTAAACAAGCAATTATAACCCTTGTCACATAATTGAGATACAGGCAGAAGGTTATAATCTAAGTAGTTAACATGCAAAACATGAGAAAGCGTGTGTTGAGATGATATTGCAATTTTACCGGTACCGAGCACCCTTCCTTGACTATTGTCTCCAAAATAGATGCCCTCGCTTGGATCTTCATTTACTTCATACTCAACGAACATCCGTCTTTCTCCGGTCATGTGGTTGGTGCATCCACTATCTAGCACCCATTTTTCTCCACCAGTGGAGTAGACCCGCAAAAAGAAATTATGCCTTGGTTTTAGGTACCCGAGCTTGCTTGGGTCTTTTGAGGTTAGTTACAAGTGATTTGGGCACCCACACATGGGACTTGGTGTTCCCATGGCATGCCCCAACATATTTGGCATACACTTTACCAAAGTTGCTTTTCATAAGAACATAAGATGCATCAAAGGTTCTAAATAAAAGTTGTTGCTCATATGAATTAGCATGTTTCGACTTGTCAACATTATTAGCCTTTCTAGCTTGAGGGGAGTTTCCCTTGATAAAGACAATGCGCTCCTTGTTATTCTTATGACTTCTAGCATTTTAATTTTCACCATAAGAATACTCAATGCCATATTTGACATTAGGAGGTCTTGTGGTCAAGTATGCACTGCGTGCATACTTGATCTTCTCCTTGTGAAATATGCCACTACGGGAAGGATGCTTGTCCTTTGCCAAGTTCGACTTATCCTTCAAGTTAGTTTCAATTTTATCACATGTCCAAGAAGTAGACGTTTCAGATTTTAGGTGTTGCGAAGGTGAGCTTGAAGAGGATGAAGGGTCACTTCACTTGAGTGACTCAAGTTGTACTTCAAGGATCTTGTTAACTTTGATCAAGTTAGCAAGTTCATCCTTGATAATTACATTTGAGTCGCTTAACTTTAAGCAAGCTTCCTTGCTTAAAGCTAATTCAAGCTCTAGTGACTTGCTTCGCTCTTTTTCAAGTTCAAGGAGTTTTTTTATCTTAAGATACTCCCCCTTTTCAAAGATGATCATATCATCTTGGCGATTAACAAGCTCCTCCTTATCAATAAGTTTATCCATTAAGAATTTCATTTTTGTGACAGTTTTCTTATCTAGGTCAACAAGCATATCTTCATTATCACTATTGGCATCACTATCGCTAGAGTAAGAATGCGAGGAGGAAGATTTGGATGTTACCTTTCTTTTACCTTCCTTCGCCATGAGAGATGTGTCGTTGTTCTTCCTTGCGCCAATAGTTGGGAAGAGGGTGGATTTCTTCGTTGTCTTCTTGATGGCTATGCTAGCCATCTCCTCTTCCTCTCCGGATGAGGACTCATAATTTGAGTCCCACTCCTTTCCTAGATGCGCTTGTCCAATTATCTTTTTCTTCTTGAAGGTCTTCTTGGGTTGAGGCTTTGCTTCCTTGGTCTTCTTCTTGTTTTCATCATAAGGGCAATCAACTATAAAGTGGTCATATTCACCACAGTTATACCATGCTCGCCTCCACTTTGGTCTTGATTTATCTTTGTATTTTCCTTCATTTTGTTTACCCCCTTGTCTTCTTTTCATCATCCTTTTGGATTTCTCCATGAAGAGGATCATGTATTCTTCATCTATGTTGCTGCTCTCATCATCACTATCTTCTTCTTCTTCTTGAGTCTCTCGAGCTTCTTTTGTCAAGGGCTTGCAAGTGGACTTCAAAGCGGCCCCCTTCTTCTTTGCCGAGGTGAGGTCGGCAATTTCCTTGACATGTTTTGCTTTCTTCTCCATTATCTCGAAATTTATGATCTTCCCAAGCAATTCGTCCGGGGTCATTTTCTTGTGCCCGAGGTTTTCTCTAATCATCAAGTCCAAGGTAACATTGCGAGGCATGAAAGCTCTAAGAATGAGCTTCACCACTTCGTGATGATTCCACTTCTTTCTTCCATATGATCAAACCTTCTTGATGAGAGTCTTCAACCGGTTATTCATGTCTTGCGGTGACTCATCTTCTTCTATGGCGACTCTTCCCAATTCACCTTCGATCATTTCGATTTTAGCTTCTCGCACATGATGATCACCTTCATGTGTAGTTTGTATTGTGTACCATATCTCTTTTGAAATCTCGAGTGTATCCACTTTGGTGAACTTATCTATGCTCAATGAAGATTTGATGACCGCTGGAGCTTGGGCATTTCAATGAATTGCTTGCTCTTGACATGGTGTGAGCTCTTCATTTTCTTCCAGGATATCAATTCCTGTACACACTATATGCCACAAGCTGGGGTTAAGTGAGATTAAATGCATTTTCATATTTTTCCTCCACGTTTAATAATCATTGCCATCAAAGTGTGGGGCTTTTCACAGAGGATTTACAAGTAGTGGTTGTTGTTAGAATTCAAGCGATCATAATTAAAAACATATCGGGAGTAGTCGGTGTGACTACTCCCCTTCTTCTACTTTTCATCTTCGATCTTCATCTTTCCTTTGGAGAGAGCTTTCTTCCTTAGAAGTGCCTTGAGTTCGAGCATCACACATCATCATCCTCGAAATCCTGAATGGCGTCTAGGAGCTTCTTTAATTTCTGAGCCTTTTCAACTTCAAACTTCTCTTGGTTGAGGCTCTTGTGCACATCCTTCATGTACGACATTTTCACTTCAAGCGATTAGTCTCTTTTGAAGAACCTTGCTCTGATACCAATTGAATGTGGCCTAGAGGGGGGGGGTGAATAGGCCTTTTTGAACTTTTGTCCGAACCTGCAACACTCAACAACTTGACCAAATACCGATAAATCGGACTAGTTCGATAGTGTACGGACTAGTCCGGTGCGTGCGGACTAGATCGATCAAGTTTGATCGATGATCTCGATCCAAGTACTCTACACAGCAGAAATTAAGATGTAACTAGAGTATGCTACTTTAATTAGATTAAATATAGCACAAGGTATGACTATGATCAATTAAACCCTAGATGCAATGACCAAGAAGAACAAAGTGAAGACACAAGATCTTTATCCCATGGTTCGGTTCCCACAAAGGCAACCTACATCCACGCTGAGGAGCCCACGAAAGGATCGGGTCTTCACAAAACATACCCTCGTCGAATCGCCACGGAGGCCAATTCTCTTCCACTAATCACAAAGGGCAAATCACCAAGTTCAAGGGGCCTTCGCAGAAGTTGAGGCCTCCCCAAGATTTACAACTGAATACACCACTAACACACTCGAATTATATGCACTAAAGAACAAGAGTGTGCGAGAGAATCCAACCCAAGAGATCAAAACGTGAAGAATCGTGTCTCTCTTTTGATCTAAAGTTAATCCTCAAGGATTTGATCTTTCTTCCGTTGGATTTTGTGGAGAGACGTGTTTTCTAGGCTCTTGGAGGGTGTGACGGCATAGGGGGTCGAGAGGGTTTTATTAGGGGCCGTGCACCTCTATTTGTACTAGGGTTTCCAAAGGTTACCGTTAGGGTTTTCAGTGTTTGGACTAGTCCGTGGTGGACTCCGGACTAGTCCGTTGTGCGGCGTGTGGGAAACCCTAAGTGTCCCGAATTATCAGACTTGTCCGGCCAGGGGCGGACTAGTCCGTTTTTTTCTCTGAAGATGTTCGGACTTGTCCGGTTTTGGTGAAACCCTTGGTGAAATTGAGGACAAGTCTGCACTTGGAGGACTTGTCCGATTTTTGTCAGAAGGTTTTCGGACTAATCTGTGCATATATTGGACTTGTCTGATTTATGTCAAAAAGATATCGGACTAGTCTGTGGTGATATCGGACTTGTCTGACCTCGTGCAAATAGTGAAGTGCTGAGGACTAGTCCGCACTGGGGAGGACTAGTCCGATTATAGCTAGAAAGATTTCGGACTAGTCTGGTCTGTGTAAACTAGAATGTGTGTGCAGACAAGTCTGCATTGGGAGCACTTGTCCGATTTTTAACAGAGAGATATCAGACTAGTCCGGGATATATCGGCCTAGTCCGGACCTGTATGAATTTGTGCAGTGAGAGTGATTAAAATTACCTTGAGCTCTTGGGGTGTGTTCAACACACTCCATACACAAAGAGTATCATAATCATTTCTTGAGCTCCTTTCATCTTGATTTCTCACTCTCCCTTCTTTTTGCGCTTTCTTCATGATTTCAAAACCTGCGCTCATCTCAACAATTTAGTTAGGATCTCATTTGCTTGTCATAAATCAACCAAAACCCACAAGGGATGCCTAGATGCACTTTTAGTGCAGCATACCTAAAACCCTAATTTGCGTGAGATGATCCAGACTTGTCCGCAATGGAATAGAACGTTATACAAACTAGTCCGTGATGGGTCAAGAGACCCAATCGGACAAGTGCACAACTGGACGTACTTGTTCGGTGCAAGGTAATATGTGTTGTATTGACAAAACATCAAAAAGTCAACGGACTTGTCCGGTTGGGAACAGTAAGTTGATTGGACTACTCTGGTTCAGTTTTTGACTTGTCCATGTGAGAACAGAAAGTGTAGCGGACTAGTCCACTTGTGAATGGACATGTCTGGTGCTTCAGTGAAATGCTTAATTGTTGATTTTATCCCTTACCCTCTACGCAAAGTTATGAGCTCTTGGGATGCGTCTCTCACACACATCCTATACATTAACATCTACTTTGCGCTTCCATTTTTCACTTGGGCTTTTCCTTTCTCAATCCTCACATTTCACCTTTTTGTGCACCATTAGTTCTTTTCTTCATATACCTGCTTTCATCTCAACAAATTCCATTAGTATCTCATTTGTTTGTCATGAATCGTCCAAAACCCACCAGGGAATGCATATATGCACTTTCAATCTTCCCCTTTTTGGTGATTGATGACAACCAATTGAGATCTCATAATTAAGAGTAAAAATTGATTTTCATACAGTGTGCATATATGAGAATGACATATGAAAAAGAAATAATTCTCACATATATTCACTCTTTATGGTGGGGTGCCTATTGAGTGTGAGTGAGCAAATGTTGTGATGTGCATAATTGAAAATACAACAATTATAGTAAAAAACCATCACAAGAACATCATAATGAGCATCACACATCCATATAAGAAAAATATGCATCATCCAAATAGATATTACAATTGTTCAGAACTTAAAACATAAAATATACATGTCCATGATCACTAGACCCTAAGGCTCTAAGTAGACTACTAGTCTCATTCTCTCCCCCTTTGGCATCAAGGCACAAAAAAGGGAAAAATTGTGGGAGGATACTCTTCGTCACTTCCTCTCTCACTCTTAGTACTGTCCTCATCTTGTCTTCAGATTCATGATCGCTCTGCGGAGGAGGAATGGAGACACCCGCAAGTCCAAAAGGGGCCAATTTCTGTTCTGTGAGAGGTGCCATCTCTGAGTAGTTCTCTTCGGAGTCTTCGGATATTTGAGGCGATCGCACTGGCTCAATCTCCAATTTCTCACATAAAGCTTTGATGTTTGCCTTCATGTACCTCTGGTGTCTCTTCCTTGCCAAGATTTCCTTGTGTCGCTCAAATTCCACTTTGCGGCAAGATGCAAAGATGGAGGAAAGCAACTTTACAACTTCACTAGAGGACTCTTTGAAAGGTGGAGGAGCAGAGGTAGCAGTTGGAGCCCTAGCGCCTTCATTTGCTTGCTTTGATCTTTGTTCCCTTGAAGGTGAGGCAGGTGCATTCGGAACAGTGTAGGTTGTGGGCTTCTGAGGCTTGAGACCAGCATGCTCAACATCCTTGACAAACTCAAGGCCGGTTACCTTCTCAATCATGGACATGATGTATGGCTCATAGCCACATGACCTATTGGGAGTGATTGAAATGTTCACTATGTCATTGTAAATATACTCAAAGACATTGAAGGTCCTTTTCTTGCTTATCACTTTCATCAAGGTCCTTAGAGTTCCTTGAACTGTCCTGCATCTCAATCTTTTGGAACAATAGTTACCTCAAAATTCTGTTAAGCACCACAAAGAATGGCTTCAAGTATTTTGTAGTAGGTGGCTTGTAGGGCATTCTTGTTTCATAGAGGAAAGCTAGCTCATCCTTCTCCATAGGCTTCAAGTTGTGAATCACAAGCTCATTTTCCAAAGTGTCTTCAAGATGGAGTATCCTGGCAAACTCCTCATAGGTGACATTGTATCTGGATCCATGCATCCTCTGAGTGAGTCCTTCCTCGTCATCACCTGAGAAGTAGAGAGTGGAATAGAATTGGGTGATGACCTCATTGTTCCAATTGTATCGAAAAGAGAGAAGATCTTTCAGCCCATGTCTCTCCGAAGCCTCTAGGACTTCATGATAGGCTTGGCAGTTATTTGATCGCAAATATGTCACATCCACCCACAGACTCGCAACAACCGGATTTCTCATCTTCAAGTACACATGCTCATAATAGTCTAAATGGAAGTGACTCTAGAACCTTGGGTCAGCCGCTTGCTTTGGCTGCTCATAGACTTTGACCTTCCTGGGCTTGTTAGTCAAATCATTTACTTTGCCCGAGAAATCATTTTCATAGGGATACCTATTGTGCTGCAAAGGTGCCTTCATCTTTAGTGGACCAATGGGTCCACTCGCAAGTCCTTTTCCCTTGCTAGTGCTTCTCCTTCGTGCCGTTGAGTTGGCACCAGCACCATCACAACAGGAATCGGGCAAAAGGTTGTTAGCCATATAGGCGTCGGTAACCTAAAGAAATCGACACTATTAGTACGTCGGTTTACCGACGTTCATAGCCGATGACTCAGGTTTGACGTTTTTACCTGTTTTGGACGTTGGGGCCGACACCTTTTGATGAGAAGGATTAGGCCCGATCTTTCGAAAGGTAAGTCGATTGGGGTGGAGAACTCGACGTTGATGATCCGCGGCACTCGAGCGGTTCAAGTACCCCTGCAATTACTACACCACGGCTCCGTTGGTTATCAACCGTGCTGCACACGCTTGACCTCGCCAAGAAGGCTAATCCCTGCAAGTGCAACCGAGAACACGAGCAAGAACGTCGAAGACACGATCTAAAATCGTGAAGTAGGGGTCTCACAAACCGTAGAACGGCGATATTATTGATCTAAGCAAAACCCACCGAATATGACCGGCGGTGCAGTATTATAGGCTAGGTTTCGACCAAAACACGATTAGACGCGTCCCTAATGGACTCTTACGGGATACAAGGCCCAAAGGCCCGATTCGGTGGCGCAACACTGGACAGATATCTGGACTCAAATTGTTTTGACGATTCCCAATGACTCCGAAGGAATTTCTAGGTGGGACTAGAACCATTGGTAATTTTATCTTCTCCTGTTTCCGTGCATATGTAGAATTTCAAAAACGGAGTCCGTATGCCTCCTAGGCGTCCGTTTTAAGGTGTACTTCTCCTGGACTCCGAGTTGAACTCGAGCCCGAGTTGTAAACTGTTTCCATCAACTTGTGGACGTCCCAGCTGGTACTCCACGCTCCCAAGGCCTCTTTGCTTCACTTTTTGATCTTCTCCATTATTCCTAATAACAATTAAATCATCACATAGCAATCTATTCTCAAACTCACAAGCAAAAGAAGTTAGGAACGAATTCACCTGCTGATTTATTTACCGTGCTCGTGCTCTGGTGATTGGTCCTTGCAGTTCAATGTGCGTCTCTGCTGTTGTGATATCCTCATCATCCTCCACTCTTGAATTGGAGTCCTCCTTGACTCAAGTTCATCTTCTTCTCCCAAGTACGGTCGCAAATCTGAAATGTTAAATGTAGGACTAACCCCAAAATTGGGAGGCAATTCAAGCTTATATGCATTATCATTAATCTTTTCAACAATCTTAGAAGGACCAGCAGCTCGTGGCATAAGTTTAGATTTTCTCAAGTCGGGAAATCGCTCTTTTCTTAAATGTAACCACACCAAATCACCCGGTTCAAGTTTTACTTCTTTTCTACCTTTACTACCTGCAATCCTATACTTCTCGTTCATCATTTCAATATTTTTCTTTGTAGTTTCATGCATCTTAAGAATGAATTTAGATCGTTGTGTAGCATCCAAATTTACAGTTTCAGAAGGAGGCAAAGGTAGTAAATTATTAGGAGCACGGAGATTGACCATACACTACCTGGAATGGACTTACCTTTGTCGTAGAGTGAACGGATCTGTTGTAAGCAAATTCTATATGTGGTAAACACTCCTCCCACAACTTCAAATTTGTTTTCAAGACGGCCTGCAACATAGTGGATAAAGTACGATTAACTACCTCGGTTTGTCCATCCGTTTCTGAGTGACATGTAGTTGAAAACAGCAACTTGGTTCCCAATTTATACCACAAAGTTCTCCAAAAATGACTTAAAATTTTTGCATCATGATCAGAAACAATGGTATTTGGCACACCATGTAAACGAACAATTTCCGTCATAAATAAATCAGCAATGTGTGAGGCATTATCATTCTTATGACAAGGTATAAAGTGTGCCATTTTGGAAAAACGGTCAAGAACTACAAAAATACTATCCCTCCCCCTCTTAGTCTAGTCAATCCCAAAACAAAGTCCATAGAAATATACTCCCAAGGTACACTAGGAACAAGAAGAGGCATATAAAGACCATGTGGGTTAAGGCGAGACTTAGCTTTGTTGCAAGTAATGCATCGTGGCACGTAGCGCTCGACATCACGCCTCATCTTTGGCCAAAAGAAGTTTGTGGACAGCACATCTTCAGTTATCTTCACTCCAAAATGTCCCATCAAACCTCCTCCATGTGCTTCCTGCAAAAGTAATAGACGAACGGAGCTAGCTGGAATGCATAGCTTGTTAGCACGATAAAGGAGACCCTCTCGTAGCACATATTTATTCCAAGTTCTTCCTTCTCTACAATTTTCGAAAGCATCTTTGAAGTCCAAATCAGTAGGATATAATGCTTTTATTGTTTCCAAACCAAAGATTTTATTATCAAGTTGGGACAGCATGGTATAACGCCTAGATAATGCATCGGCAATGATATTTTCCTTCCCTTTCTTATGCTTAATGATGTATGGAAACGACTCTATGAACTCAATCCATTTAGCATGTCGTGTATTCAGATTGGTTTGACACTTAAGATACTTCAATGATTCATGATCGGAATGTATGACAAACTCCTTAGACCAAAGATAATGTTGCCATGTTTGTAATACACGCACGAAGGCATACAATTCCTTATCATAAGTAGAATAATCCAGAGAAGGACCATGAAGTTTTTCACTAAAGAAAGCAACGGGTTTACCTCCTTGTATGAGAACGCCTCCAATACCAATGCTGCTTGCATGTCATTCTAGCTCAAAGGTCTTTTCAAAATCAGGAAGTTGTAGCAATGGTGCTTGTGTAAGCTTCGATTTGAGAGTATCAAAAGCATGTTGCTGCTGTTCGCCCCATCTAAATGGCACTCCCATCTTCATTAGCTCATGTAGAGGTGCTGCAATGGTGCTGAAATCCAGCACAAAGCACCGATAAAAACCTGCAAGACCAAGAAAATTACGAACCAGTGTGACAGTTATTGGGGCTGGCCAGCTGGTGATTGCTTCAATTTTTGCCTCATCCATCTCAATTCCCTGCGAGGAAACGACATAGCCAAGAAACGAGACTCGATTGGTGCAAAAGACGCACTTTTCGAGGTTACCAAACAAACGTGTATCTCTCAAAACAGTAAAAACAGCACGTAAATGATCAAGATATTAATCATATGACTTGCTGTAAATGAGGATATCATCGAAGTAAACCACCACAAATTGTCCAATGAAAGAACGTAAAACCTCGTTCATTAATCGCATAAAGGTGCTGTGTTCATTAGTTAAACCAAAAGGCATGACTAACCACTCATAAAGTCCAAACTTGGTTTTAAATGCAGTTTTCCATTCATCTCCTAGTGCCATTCTAATTTGGTGATAACCACTACGCAAGTCAATTTTTGTGAAGATGATAGCACCACTCAATTCATCAAGCATGTCATCTAATCGAGGAATAGGATAACGATATCGAATGGTGATGTTATTAGTCGCTCGACAATCAACACACATGCGCCAACTACCATCTTTCTTAGGAACCAAAAGAACTGGAACAGAACAAGGGCTAAGGCTTTCACGAATGTACCCGCGGTCCAAAAGATCTTGGACATGTCACTGAATTTCCTTAGTTTCTTGTGGATTTGCCCTATATGCTGCACGATTTGGCAAACTTGCTCCTGGAATAAAATCGATCTTGTGTTCAATGCCTCTCATCGGTGGTAAACCAGGGGGTATCTCAGAGGGAAACACATCCTCAAACTCGTGTAAAAGGTTAGCAACAGCGGGGGGCAATGCAATAGACAATTCATGAAGTGAAAACATGGCTTCTTTGCAAACTAAAGCATAGCACATCCCCTTAGCATCGAATAAATCAGCAAGTTCAGATTTAGTTGCAAGCAACGATGGTGATTTTAACTTAATAACTTGCTGTTTTTCAGATTCTAATTTTGTTGCTTTGCCATCATGAAGTTTACTCTTCTCAAAATGCACAATTTCAGCAGGAGTCATGGGGAGCAAAGTGATTTTCTTTCCCTTATGCATGAGAGTATATTTATTGGTTCTACCATGATGAATTGCATCTGTATCAAATTCCCAAGGGCGACCCAATAAAAGAGAATAAGCATCCATAGGAACAACAGCAAAATCAGCAAAATCATGGTATGAACCAATTGAAAAATGTATTCTTGCTGTTTGTGTTACCCAAAACTTAACGCTGTTGTTGAACCATTAAATGTGTTACGGATGAGGGTGTGCTCTTGTTATCAAACCGAGTTTCTTGACGACGTCCGTGTTCACCAAGTTACTGCAGCTACCTTCGTCAATTATAGTGTGTACACGGCAGTCCTTGACGACGAGAAACATGTGGAAGAGGTTGTTTCGTTGTAGCTTGTCGGCGGTCTCCACTTTGGAGCTCAAGGCACGCTGCACAATGATGCTCCTATAGTGCTCCGTCGCCGCTGCACCAAGTACCTCTTCTTCGGTGTGTTCGACATTTGGATCTGTACAGTCAGTAGCAAGAGAATATTCATCTTCAATATCTGAAGTACTATCATACCCGCCATCATCGCGTGCTATGTATGCTCATTTGCTCGGGCAATCTCTCATCATACGACCATGTCCCTGGCAGCGGTGACACTTAATGTCGGAAGTACGACCCGTAGAAGGAGTGGATGACGAAGGCTTGAATGATGTCGCCTTGCTGCCTTCTGGCACGTGAGAAGGTGGAGCAGCAGGTATAGTTCTTTGGCCTCCATTGGATGGTGTAGTCGCTGCATGGTTGGTCGAAGATGGTGCTGTTTTGGATGGTGTAGTCGCTGCACACGGCGTGAAGTTGCTCCTCGTGCGTTGTTGCTGTTGTTGTCGGTCCTGCAATTCTTTTTAAGCCAACATAGCAAGCTGAAACAATCTGTTAACAATATCATATTCTTTGTAATCAACAGTGTCCTGAATTTCACGCCTCAACCCCCCATAAAAATGAGCTATTTTATTATCCATGTCCTCTACTACCCCACAACGCAGCATACCCTTTTGTAACTCTTGATAATACTCCTCTACAGACATGTTACCTTGGTCTAAGCGCTGCAATTTTTTGCGAAGGTCCCGCAGAAAAGATGGGGGAACAAATTGAACACGCATGGCTTCCTTTAATCTATCTCATGTTGGAGGATCAGTTCTAGTTTTAACAAGTTCATTCCACCATATCATAGCAAAATCCTTAAACTCACTAGTGGCTTGACGAACTCTATGTTGTTCAGGAAGAAGATGGGAATTAAGTTTTTGCTCTACTGTCACCTCCCAATCAAGATAAGCCTCAGCATCTTAAGCACCAGAAAAAGAGGGTATAGTAAATTTCACTTTAGCAAAAGGATCATTAGGAGGACGATTATAATTGTTATGATTATTACCTCCCATACCTCGACGATAAAGTGGCAGTCTTGGCTGATTATTGTGATCTTCCAGTTCATCATAAGCATTGTCTTCTTGTCTTCCAGCGAGAGGCAACCGAGCCTCAAATGTATTCATCCGAAGAGCAAGGTCATCAAGTTGGCGAGTCAAGTTCGCCAATGACTCCTCCGTGGTCTTCATCATATCACGTAACTCAGCATGTTGAACACATTCGTCATCACTGTCTTCTCCAGCCATTGTTAGTAGGAAACAAAAGACAACAAAAAATATGTTATCCCTATCAACTACGGTGGCAATGTGAAAGGTGGAAGAACAATCTATCTCGCTCAAGCGTCTTACCACGCTCTTAAAAGTGTTCTTACCGACACAGCAGGTGGTGTGGACAGTGAGATAAACAAATGAAGCGTGGGGTGATTGCAAAGGTACCTGTTATGCTCAAGAGAAAGGTGGAGCTTGGATGGCACAATATGGTGGCTAATAAGCAGGAAATCGTTAACAGGTAAACAAAGTTGAATAAGTATTCAATGCGGGAAATTGTTGCTGGTCAACCAAGTGCTCTAGGGCCTAGCACAACACAAGGAAGTAGCAAGGCAAAAGGAAGGCAGAATGATATAACCAACAATCACAACACAAGTAGTATAGGCCAATTGCTTTAATATGCGTGCTCTTCACTATTTTTTCCTTTTTGTAATATTTTTTTGATATTTTTTATTTACTTGGGAGCACAAATGTATGAAGCACACAAATTTGCAGTTCAATTGGATGTAATATGCGGCCTATAAAAAATCAAGAAAATTCTTTAAAATTCGTGCTGAAACTTCGGAGGCCGGATAATCTATCTTCTGAGGAGAATTTGGGCAATCTAATTTTGTCGAACACATCTATGCGGCAGAACATCGGATGCGAAATTTCTTGTAGATGATTTTAAAAAAAATCGCCCGATTTTGAGTTCGTATGCGAAAGTTATTACCGTTTTAAGCTAGGTTGTCCGAGTTATGTTTTTTTTTGGATGTTGATTCGAACTCAGTTTGAGAACAGAACTCGCAATTGGATATGAAAACTGTCGGGAATTTGCACAGAAACTAATGGGGTGGTGTGTGATGATTCAAGGATGAGTGGCACAAAGGTTTGTCACGTAATTTAGGGATGGCGATGCGGGAGTTCACGCAAGGCGGCTAGCTAGGGCAAACCGATGAACGTGGTGGATCGGTTTGTTATTTCGGGATTGTGGAATAGGTGTCGAACAGAAAGAAAACAAGGACGAAATACAATAACTAGGACCCAAAACACAAAGCTAAACTAGCAACAAGACTCGACCACACGAATGCAAACTCAACAATGCAAACTGAAAAACGAAACTGCAGGCACTATAGTCTTGGAAGCGGTAAAAATGATCTAATTTTTTTTTGTGGCTTTTCTGTGGACTTTAGGTACGAAAAAAATCGATCTAATGGAAGGAAAACAAGATACCTCACGGACAACCTAGAAATCTGATACCAATTGATGAGTAGGATTAGGCCCGATCTTCCGAAAGGTATGTCGATTGGGGTGGAGAACTCGACATTGATGATCTGCGGCACTCGAGCGGTTCGAGTACCCCTGCAATCACTACACCACGGATCCATTGGTTATCAACCGTGCCGCACACGCTTTACCTCGCCAAGAAGGCTAATCCCTGCAAGTGCAACCGAGAACACGAGCAAGAACGTCAAAGACACGATCTGAAATCGCGAAGTTGGGGTCTCACAAACCGTAGAACGGCGATATTATTGATCTAAGCAAAACCCACCAAATATGACTGGCGGTGCAGTATTTATAGGCTAGGTTTCGACCAAAACACGATTAGACACGTCCCTAATGGACTATTACGGGATACAAGGCCCAAAGGCCCGATTCGGTGGCGAAGCACCGGACAGATATCTAGACTCAAATTGTTTCAACGATCCCAATGACTCCGGGGGAATTTTGAGGTGGGACCAGAATCATTGGAAATTTTATCTTCTCCTATTTCCGTAAATATGTAGAACGTCAAAAATGGAGTCTGTATGCCTCCTAGGTGTCCGTTTTAAGGCGGAGTGCTCCTGGACTCCGAGTTGAACTTGAGTCTGAGTTGTAAACTGTTTCCATCAACTTGAGGACATCCCAGCTGGTTCTCCATGCTCCCAAGGCCACTTCCCTTCACTTGTTGATCTTATCCATTATTACTAATAACAATTAAATCATCACATAGCAATCTATTCTCAAACTCACATGCAAAAAAGTTAGGAACGAATTCACCTGCTGATTTATTAACCATGCTCGTGCTCTATTGATTGGTCCTTGGAGTTCAATGTGCGTCTCCGCTGTTGTGATGTCATCATCACCTTTAATGGTTAAAACCGTAGGTTTCGGGTGCTGACGCATTTAAAAGCCATAGGCATCGGTTGCACGCCCGACGGCTTTGATGCGCTTAAGAGCGTCGTCTTGGGTCCATGGCGGTGGCACCCATCGCGACCTGCAACCGGGCTCATGTTAACAACGTTGGTTTCCCCGGTAGCAGCGACGACATTATTATAGCAGTTGGTTTATAAATCTCAGCCGACGGCTATAATGTTTTGTACGTCGGTTCCAGAGCCCCGACCGACATATTTAATTAAAGGCATCGGCCAGTCGACGCTCATAATTTTATGACCGTCGGGAATTAGAAACCTACGCCCTTAGTTAAATAAATACGACGGCCTTTTCCAAAACTGACAGTCGTTTGGCCATTTCTTGTAATGCATCCTTGCTTGATTGCTTCTTCACTGTCACCTTCCTCTTTCTTGGGGGCATAGAGTAAGGAGAATTATTTGCATCATGGTCATGGCGCTTCTTGCTTCTCAGTTCTTTTGACCGGGCCACCCTCTCACGATCACGCTCGGCCTCAATGTCAAACATACTATCATCCGATGTGGACGACATCGTTCCTATCATAGAGAGTACAAGTTGTGGTAAGAAGGAGAATTAGACTTTGTGGAGACAAGAATTTAGAGGTTCAAACGGTCAAGGGGCCGGACTTGTCCGATTTCAGGGTGTGGACTTGTCCAGTTCACCGGACTTGTCCGCACATAGTATCAGGCTAGTCTGATGTGACGTATGAACCCTAACTTCTGATTTCAACAAATCTAACCAAGACTCATGCAAAAAGGTAGGAGGACAATAGGAATACATACAACAAGGCAATGTATACCATATGAATCATAAGAGTAAGCAGGAACTGAGGAAAGATGAGAACTAGGGTTAGGGATTGATTTCTACTGAAAATTGAAGATTTGAGGGCGGAGGAGCGGAGCAAGTTTCGGATTAGTCCGGTAGGGGAATGCTTCGCGTCAGGAGGAAGATTCTCATGGAAGGACCTTATATTTTGGTGGCTCAAAGTGGAAATTGCCTTATGAGTTCGAGTTTGAGGAAAGATAGTATAAAGGCGACTGTTAGGAGGAAGAAGAGGGGTCTTGGTGGCTGGCTAGGGTTAAGCCCGACAGTAACGGACTAGTACGCAAAGGATCGGACTAGTCCGGTACAACGGACCAGAGCTGGACTAATCGCTGGCAACGGACTAGTCCGATGCCGACCACAGACTTGTCCGGGTCAACTAGAAGAATTGAATTAGAACAAAGTGATTTTTTGGGAATAAAATCCAATAGTGATATAAAGGACATCATTTCAAAAATAATCATCATGAGTATGACCAGTAAGCAATCAACAATCATACAATTGCCATAATTCAGCAAGATTCAATAATTAAAATAGTTTTTGAGAGAAAATCGAGATAAGAGATGAATTTTTGCAAAAGAAGTAAACTTTGAAGAGTCAATTAGGTATGCAGTGTTTCAAGCAACATCTCGAGAATCAAGAATATTTAGTTCATTTTTAAGCTCGCAAAATCTCTTTTCATCTAGTGGTTTGGTGAATATGTCTGCTAATTGTTTTTCGGTTCTGACATGTGAAATTACTATGTCACCTTTCAGTGAATGGTCTCTTAGAAAATTATGACGTATATCTATGTGTTCGTTTCTTAAGTGCTCTACTGGATTGTGTGCAATTTTTATGGCACTTACATTATCACATAGGAGTGGAATACGGTTCAGATTGTAACCGTAATCCTTTAGAGTTTGTCGCATCTAAAGCAGTTGTGCGCAACAACAGCCGGCTACGATATACTCCGGTTCTGTTGTGGAAAGGGCAATGGAATTTTGCTTCTTAGCGGACCATGAAAATAAGGCTCTGCCAAGAAATTGGCATGTTCCCGAGGTGCTTTTTCTATCGACTTTATGGTCTGCATAGTCGGCATCGGAATATCCTATGAGGTTGAACTTGGATCCTTTATTTAGGATACCAAAGGCCCAAGTTGGGTGTGTGAACAAGGTATCTTAAGATTATTTTTACAGCTATTAAATGACACTATTTAGGTGTGGCTTGAAACCTTGCACACATACAGACACTAAGCATCATGTCGGGCCTAGATGCAAATAAATAAAGTAGCGGGCCTATCGTAGATCGATAAACCTTTTGATCCACATTTGGACAGTCTTTGTTGAGATCGAGATGTCCATTAGTTGCCTTGGGAGTCTTGATGGGCTTGGCGTTGTCCATATTGAACTTTTTGGGGATATCCTATGTGTACTTGGTTTGGCAGATAAAAATGCATTCTTTCAATTGCTTCACTTGGAATCCCAAAAAGAACTTTAATTCGCCCATCATTAACATGTTGAATCGGTCTGTCAAAATTTTACTGAATTTCTCACAAAAAGATTCATTAGTAGATCCGAAAATAATGTCATCAACATAAATCTGACATACGAATAGATGACCATCAAAATTATTTCTGAACAATGTATAATCAGTTTTTCCTACTTTAAAACCATTTTGAGTGAGAAAATCCCTAAGGCACTCATACCAAGCTCGGGGATCTTGTTTGAGCCATAGAGATCGTTACGCAGTTTGTACACATGGTTGCGGTATTATTGATCTTCAAGACCTGGTTGCTGCTCCAGAACAGCTATTCCTTTATAGGACTGCTGAGAAATGCACTTTTGATGTCCATTTCATACAACTTAAAATTATGGTGAGTAGCAAAGGCTAATAAAATTTGAATGGACTCAAGTCTAGCTACGGGAGCAAAGGTTTCATTGAAATCCAAACCTCCAAATTGTGAGTAACCTTTGGCCACAATTCGTGCTTTGTTTCTCGTTACTACTCCGTGTTCATCTTGCTTGTTTCGAAAGACCCATTTGGTGCCCAGGATGTTAGCTTTTGGTCTTTCCACAAGCTCCCAAACTTAATTTCTTTTGAAGTTGTTCAGCTTCTCTTGCATGGCGGTCACCCAATCCGGATCATTTAATTCTTCATCAACCCTGTATGGTTCCAGAAACGAGAAAAATAAGTAATGTTCACAAAAATTAGCAATACGAGATCTAGTAGTTACTCCCTTTGTAATATCTCTAATGATGTTGTCGACGGTATGATCTCTTTGTATACTCTGATGTACTCTTGGGCGAGGGAATTGTGAGGTCATCTGCTCTTCATCATCTTCATTTTCAATGTCTCCCCCTAGATCACTGCTTCCATGATTATATTGATCATCACGATCCTACTAATGTTGATCAGGTGTAGAAGCTCCCCCTTGATCATCGCTCTCTGGTTGAGGTACATCTCGAGGACTTGAGTCTGGTGATTGCTCTTAATGTCGAAAATCACCCAGTGTCATCTTCCTTAATGCTTGATGTGGGGCTTCTTCTCTATTTAGCACACACTTATCAACTTTATCCCCATAGGAGCCATTAGTCTCATCGAACACTATAGCACGTGCCACTTCAACAATGCCAGAGACTTTGTTGAAAACACGATAGGCGTAGGCGTTCAAATCATAACCGAGCAAGAACCCTTCATCAGATTTCGAAGCGAACTTCAAAGTCCTAGGTTTCTTGTTCAAAATATAAAATTCATTCTCAAACACTCTAGAATATGAAACATTCGGATTGTTACCCATTAGGAGCTCATATGGTGTCTTCTTGAGAACTCGATGAAGAATAACCGGTTCGTGGCCTGACAAGT
Organism: Tuctoria greenei; assembly: GCA_036927565.1. Lineage (NCBI taxonomy): Eukaryota > Viridiplantae > Streptophyta > Magnoliopsida > Poales > Poaceae > Tuctoria > Tuctoria greenei. Next base: position 183,556,162 of record JAYESD010000003.1, on the reverse strand, counting down.
GGTGTTTATCGCTTCTGCCCAAAACCGATCCCAAGTCTGGTACTCATATAGCATTGTTCTCGCCATCTCAATGAGTGCCCTATTCTTTCTTCCGGCCACCACATTTTGGTGAGGAGAGTATAGTGCCGATAATTCATGTTTTATTCCTTCTTGATCGAGGTACTCCTCAACTTGAGTATTTTTTAATTCCATTTCGTTACCGCTCTAATGTTCTTGACGGTTGAGGAGAATTCATTTTGTTCACTCTTTAGGAACTTCTTTAGGATTCCTTGGGTCTCTGATTTATCATACAAGAAAAATATCCAGGTAAATCTAGAAAAATCATCAACAATAACCAAGCCAAATTTTTACGGCCGATGCTTATATAAGCAATTGGACCTAAAAGATTCATATGTAGGAGTTCCAGCTGTCTTGATGTAGGCATCATGTTCTTTGCGGGGTGTGGTGCTCCAACTTGTTTTCCGGTTTGGCATGTGCTACTCGGCTTGTCTTTCTCAAACAGAACATCTTTCAAACCTCGGATGTGATCACCCTTTAAAAGTTTCTGCAGATTTCTCATCCCAACATGGGCTAGCCATCTATGCCACAACCATCCCATGTTAGTTTTTGCAACCAAGTAAGTGTTGAGTCCCGCTTTATTTTTGTTGAAATCAACAAGATAAAGTTTTCCCTTCAACATTCCCTTGAATGCAATTGAGTTATCACATCTTCTAAAGACTGTTGTCGATACCCTGCATACTAGGTATCCCTTCATACCAAAATAAGACACATTGAGTTCCACCGTCCAGTATCTTGGACTTTCAAAGGCAACACATGTCCCACAGTGTCGTACCTGCCTTCCTCCATAGGGTGGCTCCAGTGCTGCCATGTGTCCCAGGGCTCCAAACCTGCCTCCCCGACAGGAGAAGCTCCAGAGCTGCCACGTGTTACACCCATGGACCTAAGACTGCAACGGGAAGACAGCGGGATCTCCAATGGTGCAAACATTCAAGGGCTATCAATTGGCCATTACAAGACCTAGTTAACGCTTCATTAATGCTACAATTAGAGGACTATCAAGACCAACAACGCTTTTATTAAGATAGGTTATCATGTTATTAACCACCCTTAACACCATAGATCATATATAGGGCAGTTTATTACAGCCGATGCCACCTGTCGGGCCAGGCACATACTGTAACAGCCAGACTTTGGCATATAAAAGGGTTGCACTACACATGAGAGAGGAGGCCAATCAGATCCAAGCATTCTCATCTCAAGCACAGGCTTACATACACTCATACAATACACAAATACCCCGTGATGTAGGGTATTACGCTCAGGCTGTGCGAACCACGTAAAACTCTCCGTATTCACCTCTTGTTCTTGATCTTGGTTAGCGCCCCATCCAAATACGAACCTCCGAGGACTACTTCTTAGTAGTACTAGGGGAAGTGTCTTAGTCTACACTTTGACATTTGACATGCCAGTTAGGGGCGCAGTTTCAAGATCTTTAAGATGGTGAACTCCGATGCCGCTTCATCGAACGGACCGGCTGTACAGCCTGTTGGGGGGAATCCCTCCAGTATGCAACAGCCGACCAACGTTGTTGTCTCGGTGGGCGTCGTACCACCACCACCACCTGCTCCAACAGTCGACGCTGGATAGTATGATGGAGAATTCATGTTGTTCACAACATCGATGAACATCCCCGAGAACACGCTGAACGCAGTGCGGACTCTACTACAACGTCCTCCAGCGCCAGGAGCTCCTTCGGCCGCACTGGAACAATGGCGCCCTGATGTTTATCATTCGGTTGCAGCCACAACCAATGCGATCAACAACCAAGGTATGCGCCATGCTGGGCAGGCACCTTCTCGTAACAAGACATTGTCTGGTAGACTTGGTCCTCCGGCATCGTAGCTCAGGAGACGTGCGCCCTCTTGGCAAGTGATGTCACTGCCCTCCGAGGCTCCTCGTACTCACACGATGACGAGGCTCCCGACTCAGTACCTCCGGTCGGAGCTCGACCACCACTACATGAGGCAGGACGGTTGTGTCAACATCGAGTGTGCTCGTGAGAGGCGAGTTGCTAGAGAAAACCCTTCTCCACTCAGTGTTGGTGGCTGCTATTCAGCTCTTGCCATGCATCTCCGCATGGTCGAGTCGCCACATAAGTTCTAGCCTCACCTGCCAAAGAAATACGATGGGACAGTCAGTTCTGTTGAGTTTCATTAGATCTACTCCACTGCCATCCTCGCAGCTGGAGGCAATGATGCTGTCATGGCCAATTACTTCCCTATGGCTTTTAACTGGGACTGCAGGGTCTTGGTTTATGAGCCTACCCCCTGATTGCATCTACAGTTGAGGGGGAACTCTATCGCCAGTTCACCGGAAATTTTAGGAGCTCCTACACCTAGCTTGGCACTTAGCTGGACCTCTTCACCGTACAGCAGAAGTCGGGAGAGTCACTATGATCATTCATCCATCGATTCTCTTAGGTACGAAACACCATCCATTCTATCTCCAACACTTCTGTCGTCATTGCATTCTGACAGGGGGTTGAACACCAGAAGATGCTAGAGAAGCTGGCAACCAAGAATGCCAGCAGTGTCACAGAACTCTTCAGCTTGGCTAAAAATGCACCTGAGCTACGGAGGGTCATGAGGTGCATGCCAAACCAGCTGCAGAGGCTGGTCAATCCACATCAAAAGCTGGAGCTACTGCCAACAGTAATGGCAAAAAGAAGAAAAAGCCAGATGGCAAGAAGAAGTGTAACACCCTCATTTCATGCCTAATGCATTGCATAAGTTCATATACATGTTTAACATTAATACACATAAAAAGGAATGAGTTTAAAGTGAATTAGGAGCAAAACCACACTCAAAAGATCTTACGAGTGCGGACTAGTCCATTTTTGGTGCAGACTAGCCCGATTTCTCTCTAATCTTCTTTGGTCTTGTCCTTTTTTTTGTTGCAGACTAGTCTAGTTTATTCTCTGTACAATTTTCGAACTTGTCCGGTCCATAGCAGACTAGTCCGGTATTCCAATTATTTGACATTTCCTCAAGTCCCTAGACTCGTTCGGACTTGTCCATTTTCCCTCTGACTAAAATCAAACTTGTCCGGTTTTGGCGAGACTTGTCTGTTTTTCCTCTGACTAAGTTCGGACTTGTTCAATGTCTATTACGAACTCGTCCGATATCTCTCTAACTAACATTAGACTAGTCCGGCCTCTTGCGGACTTGTCCGATAATCGTGATTTTGAGTTGATCTTTCGTTCCACGACGTGTTTTTTGGTTTTACCTTAAGTGGGCCTAAGGACGTCAAGTCTAACTCTTTTTGGAACCCATGTGGGACCCCACACTGGCATACACCCTCCCCAAACTCGAAATCCATCAAACCCTAGCCCTCCACCCCTATATAAACAACCCCACCCCTTGACTTTACATCTTTTTTCCTCAATTGAAAGACTACAAACCCTAGTTTGTGGAGGGCCGCCATCAAGAGGGAGAAGGAGATCCCGAGAAAGAATAAGAAGAGGAGGAAACGAAAGAGGATCAAGATCTCCATCAAGTTTTCGTTCTTCATCAACCCTAGATTATCAAGATCCAAGTGTTGTCTCCAAAAACTTTGATTCATTGGAGTTCTAAACACCTGTTATACCTTCTACTTCCTCTTTCTCACATGGATTCAACCCCGTTTCTCCAAATTCACGTCGATCTGGAAAACCCTAGTTTATTGTTTCTGCGAAGGGCGGACTAGTCTGGCCCTACAGTGGACTTGTCCGATTTTTCTTACTTTTTTCTGCTGAACTAAATCTAATTTGGTTTGAAACAATTCCAAATTTGTCCAAACTTGTTAAAAACTATTAGAACTAGTTAGTAAACATTATCAACCATCCATTAACTAGTTTTGCTTTGCATTTGCATTAATCATGCATGTCATGTTATATTGAGTAATATATGTGCACTCATTGATTGTATTCTTTTCTTGTATGTTTATTGCATGGTTTAGATAGATTTGCTCTGGAGAGTACATCGGAGGACCTCCAGCACCAGGAGTTTGAAGCTTTTGATCCTAATCACACCCAAGAGCATGGCAAGTGTCCTATTTCGATAATAAATGTTTTGTTTTCAAGACTGCGTGCTTGTGTCAATTTGATGGGAATCCTTTGATAGGAAGTTTACTAGCTTTGTTGAACCACCCTTGTCACCTAGATACATGGTAGAGAGTTGAAAATGGCTTTTTACCTTTCTGCTTCGCTTAATTAATTGGGATGGGAAAGCAACTCTATCATTTCATTATGCATTATCGAGATTATGATTAATATGAATTGGTTAATGTGATGTGGTAATGGTTAATGCCAATACCAAGAAGTACTTTAGCTCCCGCATCATAGACATCTCAAACCTGTCTGTCATAATTTTACTAAACTCCTCACAAAAAGATTTGTTAGTTGAACCAAAGATTATATCATCAACATAGATTTGATAAACAAAGAGATCATCGTCAAAGTTCTTTGTGAATAATGTATAATCTACTTTACCGATCTTAAAGTCATTTTCAATGAAGAAATCTCTAAGACACTAATACCAAGCTCTAGGAGCTTGTTTGAGGCTGTAGAGAGCCTTACACAATTTAAATGCGTGGTCGGGGAACTCTTCATCTTCAAACCCGGTGGGTTGCTCCACATACACCTCCTCCTTGATTGGTCCGCTGAGGAAGGCGCTTTTCACATCCATTTGATAGAGCTTGAAATCATGGTGAGTAGCATATGCAAGTAATATTCTAATGGACTCAAGTCTAGCTACGGGAGCAAAGGTTTCATCGAAATCCAAACCTTCTACTTGTGAATACCCTTTGCACACAAGTCGTGCCTTGTTCCTCGTCACCACCCCGTGTTCGTCTTGTTTGTTGCGGAAGACCCATTTGGTGCCGACGACATTAGATTTGGGTCTTTCGACTAGTTCCCACATCTCGTTCCTTTTGAAATGTTGAGTTCTTCTTGCATGGCCACTACCCAATCTGGATCCTTCAATGCATCCTCATCCCTGCGTGGTTCCAAAAAGGACACAAACGAGTAATGCTCACAAAAATTAGCTATGCGAGATCTAGTAGTTACTCCCTTTTGGATGTCACCGATGATGTTGTCGATTGGGTGATCCATTTGGACGCATTGGTGTACTCTTGGGTGTGGTACTTGCTGTCTTGAATCTTCATGATCATCTTCTTCTCCACTTAAATGGTTACCCTCATTGACTTGTTGATCATTTTCACTTTCTTGAGGTTGATCTTGTATGGAAGCTCCCCCTTGATCATTGGTTTCCTCTTGTGGTTCATTTTCCTCATGCATATGTAGAAGTGGCTCTTGTGGTCGTACTTCGCCTAACACCATTCTTCTCAATGCTTGACAGGGAGCTTCTTCTTTATCTAGCACACATGGATCAACTTGCTCCTTTTGGGAGCCATTAGTTTCATCGAACACTACATCACGTGCTACTTCAACAAGTCCGGAGGTCTTGTTGTAGACATGATAGGCGTAAGTATTCGAATCATAACCAAGCAAGAAATCTTCATCAGACTTCGAAGCAAACTTTGAAGTCATAGGCTTCTTGTTAATATTAAATATTAGGCTTGTTACCGGTGAGTAGCTCATAGGATGTCTTCCTGAGTAGTCGATGAAGATAAAGTCGATTTATGGCGTGGCAAGCGGTGTTGACTGCTTCCGCCCAAAATCGATCCGAGGTCTTGTACTCATCGAGCATTGTTCTTGCCATCTCTATGAGGGTTCGGTTCTTTCTTTCGGCGACACCGTTTTGTTGGGGGTGGGGGGGTACGGAGCTGAAAACTCGTGCTTTATGCCTTCTTCATCTAGGTACTCCTCCACTTGTGTGTTCTTGAACTCCATGCCGTTGTTGCTTCGAATGTTCTTGATTGTCAACGAGAATTCATTTTGAGATCGATTGAAGAACTTCTTGAGTATTCCTTGTGTTTCTGACTTATCATGTAAAAAGAAAACCCAAGTGAAGCGAGAAAAATCATCAACAACTACTAAACCATATTTGTTACTGCCGATGCATATGTAAGCAATTGGACCAAATAAGTCCATATGGAGTAGCTCGAGCGGTCTTGTTGTAGTCGTGACGTTCATAGCGGGATGAGGTGCTCCAACTTGCTTCTCGGCTTGGCACGCGCTACAAGGTCTGTCTTTCTCAAAAACAACATCCTTCAAACCTCGGATGTGATTGCCCTTGAGGAGTTTTTGAAGATTCCTCATACCAACATGCGCTAGCCGTCTATGCCACAGCCAACCCATGTTGGTCTTTGCAATCAAGCATGTGTCAAGTTTGGCTTTATCCTTGTTGAAGTCAACAAGATAAAGCTTTCCCTTTAACATACCCTTGAAGGCAATGGAACCATCACTCCTAGAGACGATCACACCCTCGTTAGTGAACAAGAAATTATAACCTTTGTCACATAATTGAGATATGAACAACAGATTATAATCTAAGGAACCAACATGTAATACATGAGAAAGAGTGTGTTGTGGTGATATGGCAATTTTACCGGTACCGAGCACCTTTCTTTGACTATTGTCTCCAAAATAGATGCCCTACCTTGGATCCTCATTTGCTTCATATTCAACGAACATCCTTCTTTTTCTGATCATATGGTTAGTGCAGCCACTGTCTATCACCCATTTGGATCCATCGAAGGAATAGGCCTGCAAAAACAAATTATTCTTTGGTTTTAGGTACCTAAGCTTGCTTGGGTCCTTTTAGGTTAGTCACAAGGGATTTGGGCACCCACACATGAGACTTGGTGTTCCAATGGCGTGGCCCAACATAACAAGCATAAATTTTTCAATAATTACTTCTCATTGAGTCATAAGATGCATCAAAAGTTCTGAATAGGAACTTTTGTTGTTTATACACAGGACTAGTCTGGGAGGCCGAACTTGTCTGGAGGACCGGACTTGTCCGGATCCCGACTGGACTAGTCCGGTGATAATGCGTGTTGTATTCATTAATTTTTGATTTACCAGTTTGAAAGAGTCTTCCCTTTACAAATACATTTCTATCCTTGTTATTCTTATGGCTTCTAGCATGTTGCTTTTCACCATAAGACTAACCAATGCCATATTTGACATTTGGAGGTCTTGTGACCAAGTATGCACTACGTGCATATTTGATCTTCTTGTCAAATATGCCATTTTATGCAAGATGCTTGTTCTTGGTAGAGGTTGACTTGTCTTTCAAACTGGTGTCAACTTTACCATATGCACAAGTAGAAGCAACTTCAGTTCTAACGGTTTGAGAAGGTGAACTTGAAGAGGATGAAGGGTCACCTTGCGTGAGTGACTTAACTTGCACTTCAAGGATCTTGTTAACCTTGATTACGTTAGCAATTTCTTCCTTGACTGTAGAATTTACGTTAGCACTTCAAGGATCTTCTTGTAAGCATGAAAGGAGGAGGCCAAGGTGGTGGACGACATAGTGCACCATCTTGATCTTGTCCATCAAATAAGAGTGCACATTCACTTGAGCCAGGATCCCAAACAAATAAACATTGTGTCATGTTTGTAGGTGCAATAATAATATGTATGATCTCATCATTCTCCCCTTCTTTATGACAAGCCGTCCTCGGCTTGCTCGTATGTCCAGCAAAAAGTCTTGCTTTGGGGTAGAGTTTAGGCCCGAGTGAGCACTGTCCATATTGCACAACCGCGGTGAAAAATGTTTTGTTGTCCCTGCTGCAAGGAAAAAATACTAGAAAAATTTTACAATATATTATTAGCGTTAGTACATTCATTTACTTGACCATGTTGTTGCAGCACAAAAGGAGCTTCCTCATTTGAACATATGTAAACTTTATGCACCATAAACATACCACTATGTTCATATTTGCCTATAGCATAAAAAAAATTTCTACTTAACAAAGGCAATTGAGACTGAGAAAATATTATCTTCTCTACGATATCTAGATCACAAAGAGTGTCAAATTCAATATAGCCCAAAGTATTTAGAGAAGATAACAATTTCAGCTCATCCCTTTCACATGTAGTTGGGATCAAATGCTTAATTTCAGCACAAGTGAGTAATAAAGTATCAAATTCATTTGGTTGTTCTAGGATAGGTACAATATAATTATCAGCACACAACTCATTTTTGTTGTAAGAATCAGTAGGAAAATCAACTAATGGTAAATGTGTATTATGAAAAGGTTCATCTTGTTGCTGCTCATCGATAGTATGATTGGTAGCAAAACTCAGCACATCTGAAAATGTCATACCTTGGTTAGCTGTATAGCATTGTCCATTAACACTACTCTCATTTTCAGCAAGAAATTCAAATGCATTATGAGTTGATTCATCAAAAAATTCAGAAGAGTTGTTCAACACCTCACTCTCATTTGCATCTACATTTATTTGTTCATGTTCCTGCAAAAGGTTAGGCAAAGGAGGAGGTGCAACAAGAAAATTCTTCTCAAGTTCATGTATTTCATCTTTGCAATTAGATACATTAGCAAAAGTTTCTCGCATAAGAATTTTCATATCTTTCCATGTTCGAGGTTTTTCTATGTCGCTTAAGTTGTCCCACCAAGTTAATGCACAATCAACTAACGCACTAGAAATATTTCTAATCTTTCTCCTCTCACACATATGTAATTTTCCAAAAATTTTATCCAACTCTATTTCCCAAGCAATATATTCATCGTAACCAAAACCATCATAAGAAGGAAGAGATGGGAGAATGTAATTACTTCTTGTGGAAGGTGTTGTAAAGGTGGTCTGAATGTCATGTGAATCCTTGGTTGATGTTTGATTTTTACTGAGCATCTCCATCGTCGTCTTCATCATGTCCATCATCTCAGCATATAATGCATGATTCTTGCTTTTACCTGACATTGTTAGTAGCAAACAAAAGACAACACAAAAAATATGTTATCCCTATCAACTACAAAGGATAATGACAAAGTGGAAGTGGAATCACACACTCTCAAGCGTCTTACCACGCTCTTACAAGTGTTCTTACCGACACTGCAGGTGGCAAACGGTGGACGGTATGAAGAAACCAATGAAGCGTGGGATGATTGCAAAGGTGTATCGATTCTGCTCAAGATTAAGGTGTAGCTTGGATGGAACTTTCTATGTAGCAAGGATTAACAACAATGAAATCAGATAGTAAATTTGAATAAGTGTCCAAAGTATTTGTCAAAGTTGCTGGCCTAAATGTGTTCCTAGTAGTTCAAGCTAGCAAGACATGAGACAAAACTAGATGACACAAAGAATGCAAGCACTTCTGTTTTTTTGTTGTTTTTTTCCTCTTTTTTTGTGCGGCTTTTGTTTCTTGTTTTGCACTTGCCTTTTTCTTTTTTCTTCCTTTTTTTTCAGAATGTGCTGCAAGGGAAGAACACAATGAAAATCAATCCAAGATATCTCGTGTGCCTATTGCAGATTTTCTGCTCAATCTTCCAAGGACAAATAGGCACACTTATGGGCTCTAAATTGGAAAACTTAGAACAGCAAGATTGTAGATATATCTCTCCTCTTTAATTTCAATATATGGAAGACCTATTTTGGAAAAGAACAATAGGAGATACTGCCCCCGAAATACAGACTGTTCAGAATTTTTAGGTCAATAACAGATTCGGATCTAATGCAATTTAGACATCGATAACTATATTTTCTGGGAAACAGATGAATGTTAAAGTTATAGAGCACTTCTTAAGATTTCCATAAAGTACAAGAACACCAAAATCCGAGTTCGTATGTGCGAGATATGATGAAAATACCAAACTGGATAGAGGTGAATCTAATCTGGACGTGATGACGTGATTCAAAAGGATGAATCACACAATGCAAAACTCAAACTAAGACCAAAAACACTTTGTAAACCAGCAATATGACTCAACAACGGACACAAACTCAACAAAACCAAACTGAATAACAAAGTTGCAAAGGCTCAATGTGGTTTGGACAAAGTAATGAACAGATCTACTAAACTACATGTTTTTTGTGGCTTTTTTTGTGGACTCTAGGTATGAAAAACAAAACTAATGTAATGGATAGATGAATTACCTAACGTGCAACCTGGAAATCTGATACCAATTGATAGGAAAATAGGTCCCGATCTTCTGAAAGGTAATGGGTAAGTCGATTGATGGAGATCTCGACGTTGATGATCCGAGGCTCTCGAGTAGAACACGAACAGCCCCTGCAATCACTAAACCATCGCTCCGTTGGTTATCAACCATGCTTCACACGATTGACCTCGCCAAGAAGGCTAATCCCTGCAAGTGCAACCGAGAACACAAGCAAGAACAAGGTAGACACGATCTGAAATCGCGAAGTTGGGGTCTCACAAACCGAAGAACGGCGATATTATTGATCTAAGCAAAACCCAATTGTTCATGGCGGCTACTATGGAGTATATATAGGTGGGAGGACGTCCAAGTGGGTGTTGGGGTCGTGACCTAACCCTAACACAGAAAAATAATAGACTTAGACTTGATACAAGGCCCAATTGCCCAATACGATGGCGCAGCACCGTGACAGATTCTGTACTTGATTTTGTTTCGACGATTACCGTCGACTCCGAAGGAATTTTGATATGGGACCGGCGCCATTGGAAATTTAATCCTCTCCCCTTTCCGTGCATATGTAGAACGTCCAAAACGGAGTTCGTATGCGTCCTGGGCGTCCGTTTAGTGCGTACTGCTCCTGGACTCCGAGTTGGATACGATTTGGAGTTTGGTTCGGTTTCCATCTTCTTTGAACGAATTATCTGGTCTTCCACGTCCCTAATACTTCCTCCAAGTACTCCTTGAACCTCTCCATGGATCCTAATCACAAATAAATCATTAAGTAGCAATCTATGCTCAAAAACATATAAGGAAATATATAAGAACGAGTTCACCTCTGAAATTAATTGTGGTGTATGAACTCTATTGATTGCATCTTGTATGTTCAATGGAGTGTTGTTTGTATCCATAGAAGTGATGTCCTCATCATCCTCCCCTTCTTGAATTGGAGTCGTCCTCGACTCAAGTTCATCTTCTCTAATGTGTTGGTCCAAATGTGCAACGCCATCAAATCTTTTTGTATGCATGAATGGAGGAGGCCAAGGTGGTGGACGACATAGTGTGCCATCTTGATCTTGTACATCAATTAAGAGTGCACATTCACTTGAGCCAGGATCCCAAACAAATAAACATTGTGTCATGTTTGTAGGTGCAATAATAATATGCATGATCTCATCATGGTTCTTGTCTTCCTCAACCTTCTCTTAGTTGTTGCTCTTCTGTACGTCTTTCATGTCCGACATGATCTCTTCGAGCGATTAGTCTCCTTCTTGAAGAACCTGCTCTGATACCAATTGAATGTGGCCTAGAGGGGGGTGAATAGGCCTTTTTGAATTTTGTCGGAACCTGCAACACTAAACAACCAGATCAAAACTCGAGATATCGGACAAGTCCGGTCAAGTGCGGACTAGTCCGGTGTGTACCGACTAGGTTAATCAAGTTTGATCGATTAATTTGATTCTACGATGTATGCAGCAGAAATATACAGGTAATTGAAGTGTTACACGATTATGAACTAGGGTATACCACAAGTCAATCTTATGTTTAATGTTTCAATGTAAAGTAGGCAAGATTGATTGAAACCCTAGTTTGATATGATGTATAAGAATGATGAACACAAAGTAAGAACACAAGATACTTATAACATGGTTCGATTCCCACAGAGGCAACCTACATCCACGTTGAGGAGTCTACAAAAGGACCGTGTCTTCTCCAACCCTACCCTCGTCGGATCGCCATGAAGGCCAATACTCTTCACTTATCACAAAGGTAAATAACCAAGTTCAAGGGGCCTTCTCACGCGTTGAGGTATCCCCTAGATTACAACAAGAACTCCACCAAGAACACACTCGAAAGATTACAATAAAAATCACAGGAGTGTGTTAGGGAATCAAACCAAGAGCTCAAGAGTGATGAATCGTGTCTCTCCAATGTTCCAAAGTGTATCCTAAGGGATTGATCTTTGTGGCTTTTGATTTCGTGGAGAGATGTGTTTTTGAGGCTCTTGGGAGGTGTGACGGTGCAGGGGTTCGAGAGGATTTAAAGTTGGGCCATGCACATCTATTTATATGGGGTTTCTAAAAGTGATTGTTAGGGTTTAGAAAGATCGGAATAGTCTGTGGTGGACACCGGACTAGTCTGATGTGCTGTGTGTAGCAAACCCTAAGTGTCTCGAAATATCGGACTAGTCTGGCTAGGAGCGGACTTGTCCGATTTCGCTTCTGGAAATCTTCGGACTAGTCCGATGGATATCAGACTTGTTCGGAAAAGTGAAATCATAAGTGAATTGGGTGACAATTCCGCACTTGGAGGACTAGTCCGATTTAGGTCAGAGGGTTTTCGGACTAGTCCGTGCCAATATCGGACTTGTCCAATTTACATCAGAATGATATCGGACAATTACATTGTGTGATCGGACTTGTCCGATTTTGTGCGACTTGTGAAGTGTTTTGAGGACTAGTCCGCACTGGGGAGGACTAGTACGATTCTAGTCAGAGAGATACCGGACTAGTCCGTGGTGATATCGGACTTGTCCGATCTTGTGCAAAGAGATATCAGACTAGTCCGGTGTCAATCGGACTAGTTTGGTCCTGTATAAATTTATGCAATGTGTGTGTTTATTTGTGTTTGAGCTCTTGGGGTGTGTTTCATTAACACACCCCATACACAATGATCTACTACACTTGTTCCTTGAGCTCTTTTCCACATTGCTCCTCATTCTCTCTTCTTTTTGGCACTTTGCTTATTTTCCCATTAAAACCTGTGCTCATCTCAACAGAGTGGTTATGATCTCATTTTCTTGTCATAAATCATCCAAAACCCAAAAGGGATTCCTAGATGCACTTTCAGGATGCTATGGTTGTTTCGCTTGCTTTAGATCTAAGGACCGGTTCGTGCGAGAATATGCCAGGACAACAGTGCTACCACGAGGCCAGGTATGGGTGCGGCGTAGCTGATTAATTAGGGTATTGCTAGTATTGCATGGATCATTTGGCACAATGGGGAAAGGGAGTTGGATTGGGTTTCGATTTGAGGCGGGACTCCCTGGGATCCGAACGGCACAAGAGGGGGCCCTTGGTTGAAGATGTGCTCAGTTGGAGACATCGCCACTGGTGAAACCTCTGTGCGTTCGTACATGCTAGTAGTCCCTTTGTAAAGGCTATTTTGTGATCTCTTGGCCACACCTAAGAAAGTGTGAGACGACATAATAGAAGTTCCATAGTCATCGAAAGGTGATGAAATCACAAACACCTGGGTAAAGTGGTACAACCTCTGCAGTGTGTTTTAAAAACTATCATGATAGTCGTGCTCCCGGTTATGAGCACCTGGACAACTTCCATGATTAGAGGGAAACCTGAGATTGGGATGGTTTGGTACTGGTTATGGGATGGTATTATGGTTTATGGCAATGGATATGGTTAATGGTAATGAGGAATCTGGTATATTGATGATGATAATGAAATATGGACTGGTATTATGGTAACTACGTGGTTTATGATGGGTTTACTTCACATACGTATAATATATTGCTTTTCAAATGTTTTAACTTACTTTTCAGCACTTTTCCTTTATTGTATTCATCATTTGAATTATCTACATGTCATACTTTCCACACTTGTCGAGTACAACATGTACTCACCCTTGCAATTCCCCCACCAACAGTTTCAGGTCAGGATCGGGAGTATAACGGTGATAATGTGGAGTTCTAAGTTGTGTCTGCCTTCAGCTTGCCCGTAGTGTTGATTGGAGTTGCGCTACCCCTTATGCCTATTTGCTTAGATGCATAGTTGCTTATTTAGTTTATTTCTACTGCATTGGTTCAAACTTGTCATTAATATTCATTAGAGCTTGTATCGAGGATATTCTGAATTCTGTAATAATGTGCTTAATTAATCTTGTTATGTGGTAATTTTCTTTATATCCTTTTGTGGATGCACTCGTGTATGTGTGTTGAACGTCCTGGGCACACATATGCGTTCACTTGGTTCATTTTTGGGACCAGGTGTCGCAAGAAGTCACTTGTCGACACACCTACTGCTACTGCTACCGCAACACTAGTGGTCGAAGGGCCATACCCTGAAAAGTGACTTCGACCATCATCTGAAGATGGCAATGGTGAAAAGATGTGGTGTTTGATTCATAAATCTACAAGCCACAATCTTGATGACTGCCGTGAGGTCAAGAGGCTTGCTAAACGCAACACCAATCGTCAAGACGAGACCCCTTTCGGTTAGCAAGAAGGGAAGCCAAAAGTCGAAGAAGCTCCTTCTGATCAGGAGCTAGGCTTCCAAAACGCCAAGAAGGCATTAAAGGCGGTCTAGAATACCGTCGATGATGACACTGGCATGTTCAACAATTAGCATTGGAAGACTCTCCATATGATGTATGGAGGGTCCTGGGACATCACGTCGCGGCACATTTTGAAGACTATGCATTGGGAGATGTCTGCCATTGCTCCTACTGCCAAGGCCGAACCTCATCGGTAGTGGATGGATACATCCATCACCTTTGGTGCTTTGGATTGTCCGAAAAACATGGTGGGAGCTGGACAATTGCCCCTGATGGTCTCCTCGACTATCAACAATATCCAACTCTATCATGTCCTGATGGATGGAGGCGCGGCGCTCAACCTCCTCAGCTTCATAGCCTTTGTGAATCTCCAACTCAGCCTCTCAAACCTCAGACCCTGACACCCATTCTCTAGAGTAGGTTCGAGATCCATCATGCCTCTCGGGTCAGTTACTCTACCGGTGACTTTTGGGACTCGAGACAACTATAGGTCCGAGAAGCTGGTGTTTGATGAGGCACACATAAATCTCCCCTTCAACGCGATCCTAGGCAGGCCAGCCCTATATAGGTTTATGGTTGTGGTCCACTATGGCTACCTCATGTTGAAGATGCCAACTCTGTCAGGTGTCCTCCGGATCCGAGGGGACCGCACTACTGGGATTCACTACAGGAATTGGGAAAAGAAATGTCGTCCCTATAGCCGTCGGTAAGATACTGTAACCGACGATGATACTCTAAATCCGTCGGCCTACCGATGGTCATAGCAGTCGACTCTTGTTCGACGTTCTTAAGGCCTTATAGCCGTCGATCCCGACGACTTTAGACACTTGAAGCTGTCAGGCACCAGAACCTTACGACTCTAGTTTGAAAACAAATTATGACCGTCGGCCTGGCGAAACCGATGGCCATAATGTCGTAAAGGCATCAACCCACGGTTCCAAACATATTTATTGGGTTTAAAAGCATCGGCCCCCCGAGCAATCCGACGACCATAAAGAGGACACACGTCCACCTTGGGGGCCATATAAACGTCAGTCTGGGAGCAAAACCGACGGCCATATGGCAGTTATGACCGTCGGCTCGGCCCACACCAATGGCCTTACTGACTTTTTTTTAAAAAAAAAATGTGACTACGTTTGCTCCCTCCACGGGTGGGGAGCCTCTCAGCCATACAGGCAACATTCCAGCAGCTTATATACAGCATTCAACAAGTCCAACACATATATACAACATTCAACACAAGTCCAACACAGTACCAAATAAAACGACAATGCAAACACATTGCATACAGGCCATAGTCATAAGCAAAACACAATAAAACAACGAGTTCACATAGTCATACAACAACTAACTTCAATATAACAACGAGTTCACATATCCTTACTCCAAGGGACCATTGTGAAAATTAATCCGCTTCCATGTCATTGTTCGAAGCTCCACCACTTGCACCCCTGGCATTCAAATCGAGGAAATCATCACAACCATGAGGCGTTACATTACTAGAACCCTACGAGAAACAAATAAAAGTTAATCTTGCATTATTACTTACAATTCATATGTCTCAATATTTTTGAAATTTGCAAATGCCCAACTCACATGTGTAATTAACTTAAATGTATTACCAACTATGTAATTGAATAAGTCGCTAAGTATTATTCAAATTAAGCTATGTTTTCATTAGAGCCAATGATTTAGTAATCATACTGCTGCGGCGCCTGGAGGTGTTGATGGTTGACTATGCCCCGAAGCGAAGGGCAACGATGGGAGAACACCTGGATAAGGTTGCAATCCAGGGGCCAATGTTGACATGAATCCTTGAGATTGTGGAGGATAGGCTTGGCCACTCTAGGAACCCTGAGACAAATATGATTACTATTTCGTACTATAAGTCGAGTTAATAAGAAATGCAGATATAGCTGTGAAGAAGGGCCAACATGTTGGCGGGGCTGCATCGGACGAGGCATACCGGACTGCGATCCAAAGCCACCTTGATGGAAGAACTGCATAAAGTAAAAATATTCAGTTATTCACTTTAACACAAATATGGTAATAAGTATACCAACTTAAGTAAAACAGCAGTTTACCTGCGACATCGTCTTGAACTGAGACTGTTGTGGCATATTGAACTGAGTTCCAGTGTTGCCTTGACCCAAGAACTATGTTAGACCTATGTGTGCTGAATACATTGGCTTGTAGTGAATACACTTGGATTTGATGATAAAAGTTTTTAATATCACCATAACACCTTCTTATAAAGGACCGACTCAAGCTATGAGCTACAACAAGGTCCGACGGTAGGTCCGACTTGTTTTGGGTAGCTCCAGCTACGTTAGATGCTAGGTCCGACTTCTTGGTAAGGTCCGACCAGCTTTGGTTAGCTCCGATGAGCTTTATCTCTAGCTCCGGCATGTCTTTGTTAGCTCCGGCATTTCTTTGTTAGCTTCGGCATGTCTTTGATAGCTCCGACATATATTTGATAGCTCCGGCATGCTTTTGCTAAGCTCCGATGTACTTTGTCTAGCTCCGGTTTTGGGATGACTAGTTCTTACTAGTTTTTGGTAAGCCCCGGTGCTAGGATCTACTAGTTTTGGTAGGATCCGACAGGTGCTTCATTGTACTAGTAAGCTCCGAGTCAAGCTCTGGCTTGCTGTGGGATGGTCAGGAACTTGACCGCAATACTTCTGCTTTTCATTTGCAATGTTTCGTACTTTCTTTACATTGTTGGAAAGATTGCTTAGTATTCATTTGCTAAGTTTTTGGTGCGTTTTGGTTATTATGGATGATATCGTGTTACAGTGGTTTTGCAACATGCTTACGTGAGGTTCTCACGTAAGGTGTTGTGTTCGGAACTGACGTAGTCAAGTCGAGGACTTGTGCTCATATGAATTGGTTGTTTATTCATGTGCAGGTGTTGCTTGAGTTCAAGACATGGCTGGTGACGGGATCCATTGGACTAGTCTCAGGGAGGAGATGAGGTTCCAACAACCAAATTCTGGAGGAATTGTGGTTCAGCTGATCAGGAGGTTGCGCAGCATGTTTGGATCAAGAACAATGCATATGAAGGTATCATGGATGTAACTGGAAGATGTTTGCACGTGTGCAAGGAGTTCATGGACGTGGCTACATGGTTCCTAGACGTGATGAAGAGATGTGGACGTAAAGAATTGGTCGGAAAGATCCAACCGACTAGGTTATGGACTCTGGCTACGGCTGAGTCGGGTTTGACTCAAATATGGAAAGATTTGAGTTGGTTATGATAGGATTTCGTGTGGGTCACGAATTTGAGTTGTTTAGAAATGTGGGATACATTCCTAAGGTGTTTGGAAGTCTTATGATTGCTTCTATCTGCGTATATAAGAATCTTGAGCAGTTATGGAAAGTTACGATTCGTGATCTGAGTAGGATTGGAGTCCTAGTTGGTATTGGGTTGGCCTAAGGGCTGATTATATAAGCAAGGGAGCCCAGAGCTCGTGGAGCACGACTTTGGGGCTGTTCCTCTTGTGTTCTATTGAATAAAATTCGTATTTTGAAGGAACTTTTGTGCCTTGTTCGTCCGACTTATTCCAGAAAAGTTTTACTCGTCGAGTTTCTGGACAGCACTACCTTTCATCGGTGGTTTTATCATAACTCAAGTTTAACAGATCCAATTGACGCGATTCTCTTTGGGTTGTCTTCACAACTTGATTTTCTATCATCTGTCAAAATTTCATGGTCATTGGATTTGTGGTCTATGATCTACACGAGTTTCTTTGCAGCGTTCCAGAACTGTTTTTTCTCGGGTAGGGCAGATTGACCATTGTATGATCTTTCGATCATAACTTGAGTTTTTCTCGACGGATTTGAGTGATTCTTTTTGTGTTGTCTTCGTGACTTGATTCTCTCTGATATCTATCACTTTTGTCACGATGAAACACCTTTATATTAGTCTCACACACGATTACTTTAACAGATCGTTTTTTGCCGAAAGGGTTTGGGGTTTAATTGTTTCCGCTGCGTAAGATTTTTAAATCTACCATTCATCCCCCCTCTGGTAGCTTTTCACGTGCTCTTCGATCCTACAATTGGTATCAGAGCCACGGTGCTCTAATCTTTGAGATTTTGCACGTGTTTTTGACTAATCATCATGGAGAAGTACTCTGCCAAACCTTGGGTGTTCGCTGGTATTGATTTTCAGGTTTGGAAGGCACGCATGGAGGCTTTCATCCAGGCACAAGGCTTTGCAATATGGGAGAAGGTATACAAGCCTTATGAAGTGCCATCAAACGATCAAGTTACAGCTATAAATCTGAGAGATGTCGACAACAACAACAAGGCTCGGAACTTGATCATACAAGGATTAACACAAAGCGACTTCGACCGTGTTGCACACCTCCGATCTGCATACGATGTGTGGAAAGCACTTTGTGACTACCACGAAGGATCCAACACGATCAAAGAGGTAAGGCAAGACATGTTCATGAAAGAATACATGCGCTTCAAGATGCAACCCAGTGAGTCTATTGATGACCTTTTTGCTCGCTTTAATAAGATTCTCAGCAACTTGCATAGTGTCAATGTTAATTTTTTAGATGCTGAAAATGCTAGGCAATTGCTAAGCGCATTAGATATGTCAATTTGGGAGATGAAAGTCACATCTATTCGTGAATCTACTGTCATGAGTTCACTTACTTTAGATGTGCTATATTCCAAGTTAAAAACTCATGAAATTGACATAATCTCACGTAAGAACCACAATAAGTCTATTGCATTTGTTTTACAACGTGATATGTCTAGCTCCGGCCAATCATCGTCTTGCAATACTCTTGCTTTGTTGTCCTCACTAACCATGGAGCAAATCGAAGAATTTCCAGAAGAGGAGTTGGCACTCATCTCTACTAGATTCTCAAAAGCATTGCAAAATGTGAGAACTAGAAGGAGAGGAAGCTCCGGACCTCAACGCTGTTTTGAATGTGGTAAAACATGACACTTTCATACAGAATGCCCTAACCTTTCAGGTCCGACCACCCGGGAAGAAAAACAAAGCAAGGTTCGGACCTCCTCTGGAAATTTCAACAAGAAGAAGAAAGGTACCATAGGACGCAAGATGATCAACAGTTTCATCACCGCGCTTCAAGAGTTCAGTTCAAGCGACATGGACATTGGAAGTGATGAAGATGAAGATGATTTGGCAAACTTGTGCTTCATGGCGGGCAAGTCAAGATCAAGTATGGAGGAGGCAGAACACAACAGCGACAATGAAGAGGTATGTCCTACTTGCGAAGAAATGTGTGATGCTATTTCTCATGCCACTATTATTGTTAAGAAAAAGGACAAAAAGCTTAGAGATAGTGCTGCTAAAATTGAATCACTAGAATCTGAAATCAACCGTTTAAAAACATTGATTCCTAGTGATGATGCATGTTCCTCATGTGATTTAATATATAAACAATTGTCCTCATTAAGAAGTGCGCACACCTCCACACTTGATAAACTTGAGTTAGAAATTGAAAAGAACAAAGACCTTGCTGCACTTAATGATAAAAACATGAATGATGCTAGCTGTTCTACAATTGATTTGCATTGTTCTACTTGTGATGATCTTGATAAGAAACTACAGGATGCTATGAATGAAATTTCTATATTGAACAATGCTTTACGTTCTCATGAAGTTAAATTTTGTTCAAATTGCAAACTAAAAGGAAAAACTTCATGTGAAAATTGCCTTGATCTGTCCAATAAACTTGATGACATGCATAGGACATTAGATCGGTTTTGTAATGGGAATAATAACCTAAACTTACTGCTGAATTCTTCCAAGTCTTGCAATGATAAAACTGGTTTAGATTTTGATTCTCATGCTCATGCTAAGGCACATCCACCTAAAATTGTAAAGTTATTAGGAAGTGGTTTGATTCAAACAGTTCCTAAACAAAAAGGAGTGGTTTTCAAATCTACAGGAGTGTTGTCTCATTCGGTTTCAAATAAAAATATTGCTTGCTCATCTAGACATGAACACAAAGTTAAATTTCATTGTACCTTCTGTGGTAGAGATGGTCATGTCATAGATTTTTGTTATAGACTAGCTAAACAACAGAAAAGGGAAATAATGGTTGCTAGATCTCATAACTTTCATGCAAAATTTGCTGCACACATTAAACCGAATGTACAACCTGCTGTTTTGAGTCAAAAACATTCAAAGTTTACCTCCGGACCTTCTGTTTTTGCCTCCGGAGCTACTGATTTTTGTGCTACACAAGTAACACCTTATAGGTCAGTAGTCAAGAATAAAAAATCTCAAACTTTGACTCATAAACCTGCTGTTTTGTCTCAGCTTTTGCGTGTTTTTCCTGCTGCACGTCGCTTGACTCAATACTGG
Organism: Tuctoria greenei; assembly: GCA_036927565.1. Taxonomy (NCBI): domain Eukaryota; kingdom Viridiplantae; phylum Streptophyta; class Magnoliopsida; order Poales; family Poaceae; genus Tuctoria; species Tuctoria greenei. The sequence continues at coordinate 183,535,452 of JAYESD010000003.1, read as the reverse complement.
ATCCCTAAATGCCTTTTGACTAACCCCAGTATTGAGTCATCGACGTATTGTACTTTTATGTAGGTTACATGTTTGAGGAAGGAGAACATTTGGATTGTGGATTCAGGTTGCTCACGCCACATGACCGGTAACAAAGATTGGTTCTCCTCCCTCTCTTTTGTGTCACGTGTAGATAATGTTACTTTTGCCGATAATTCTTCAACTCCTATAATTGCTAAGGGTTCGCCTAGAGTAAATGATCACTACACCTTGAAGTATGTGGCACTTGTCAAAAATTTGAAATACAACTTGCTTTCTGTTGCACAATTGCTAGATGAAAATCTAGAAATTATTTTCAATAAAACTGCTGCAAAGTTGTAGGTTCAAATAGTGAGCTTATTTTTAACATGTCTCGGTTTGGAAGAGTTTTTAAAGCTGATTTTGATACGTCTTCCTCTAAGGATAGGTGTCTAGTTGCTAATGATTCAAAGAACTTATATTTTTGGCATCGTAGACTTGGTCACGTAGGCTTTGATCACCTAACGCGTGTTAGTGCTCTTGATCGTATACGTGGGCTGCCTAAGCTTAAAGGGGACAAAGAAATTGTGTGCTCTTCTTGTAGACATGCTAAGATGGTTGCAGGTTCACATACTCCTCTCACAATGATCATGACAACTGGACCATGTCAACTTTTGCATCTTGACACCATAGGACCTTCACGTGTTCAATCCTTCGGAGGTAAATGGTATGTTCTTGTTAGCGTTGATGATTGTTCTAGATACTCTTGGGTTTACTTTATGGCGCCTAAGAATGAAGTTTTTAGTCACTTTAGAACTTTTTTTCTTATATTATGAATTGATCACCCAGGATCATTAAAAGCAATTAGAAGTGATAATGGAACTGAATTTAAAAATCAATCTTTTGATCACTTTTGTGCTGAAAATAGAATAGATCATCAATTTTCTTCACCATATGTACCCCAACAAAACGGTGTTGTAGAAAGAAAGAACAGAACCTTAGTTGAGATGGCTAGGACTATGCTTGATGAATATCAAACTCCTAGGAAATTTTGGGCGGATGCGTTAGCAACCGCTTGTTATGTCTCAAATCGTGTTTTCTTGCGTGCTAAGCTAGGTAAAACACCATATGAGCTTCGGTTTGGACATAGGCCTAATTTTACACACTTTCGGGTCTTTGGTTGCAAATGATTTGTTAAGAAACATGGTAATCTTGATAAATTTGAACCTAGATCCATTGATGGCATGTTTCTTGGTTATCCATCTCGTACTAGAGGTTACCGTGTGCTTTTACTTGACACTAACAAAATTGTGGAGACTTGTGAAGTGTCTTTTGATGAAGCTAGCCCAGGTACTAGCTCCGGTGTTGCAGGACCAGATCCGTATCCTCAGCGGGAGGGTATTTTCGAAGATGAAGAAGAGCCGGTGATACTGCCAGTTAGTTCCGAAGTTGACACGTGTCCAGCTCCGGACATTGAACAAGCTCCGGCTATCACCTATGCTGGTCCTGATTGTCCACAAGTCACAAGCTCATCAATCTACGATGAACCTAATGAAGAAGAAGCTTGTGAGACATCTGTTCCCCTATGTTTTTACAAAGATAATCCCCCACAACATATGATTGGAAGCTTGCACAAACGAGTCACACGGTCTAGGTTTTGCGATCCAAACTCTCATGCTCATTCTGCTTTTGTTGCTTCTTTTGAACCCAAAGATATATCACACGCACTCACTAATGAATCTTGGATTATTGCCATGCAAGAAGAGTTAGAAAATTTTGAAAGAAATAATGTTTGGAAACTTGTACCTCCACCTCGGTCACACTTTAATTGGAACTAAATGGGTATTTAAAAATAAACAAAGTGAGGATGGGGTTGTGGTTAGGAATAAGGCTAGGTTGGTTGCTCAAGGTTTCACTCAAGTTGAAGGTCTAGATTTTGTTGAAACTTTTGCTCCTGTCGCTAGATTAGAAGCCATAAGAATTTTGTTAGCTTTTGCAGCATCTAAAGGTTTTAAGCTATATCAAATGGATGTTAAAAGTGCTTTTCTTAATGGCTACATAGATGAGGAGGTTTATGTCAAACAACCACTGGGTTTTGAAAATCCAGATTTTCCTAATCATGTTTACAAACTGTCCAAAGCCTTATACGGTCTCAAACAAGCCCCTAGAGCATGGTATGATAGGTTAAAAACATTCTTACTTGAAAAGGGGTTTACCATGGGCAAGGTTGATAAAACTCTTTTTGTGCTTAAGCATGGCAATGACTCATTATTCGTTCAAGTGTATGTTGATGATATTATCTTTGGTTGTGCTTCTCATGATCTTGTGTCCAAGTTTTCAGCAATGATGAGTTCCAAATTTGAAATGAGTATGATGGGTGAACTCACTTACTTTTTGGGGCTGCAAATCAAGCAAACCAAGGAGGGTACCTTTGTGCATCAAACGAAGTATACCAAAGACCTCCTAAGGCGCTTCAACATGGACAAAAGCAAGCCTCTTCGGACACCAATGGGAACAGCAACAACACTTGAACTTGATGAAGATGGTGAATCTGTGAATCAAAAAGAATATAGAAGCATGATCGGATCACTTTTGTACCTCACGGCATCAAGACCGGACATACAATTCAGCGTATGTCTTTGTGCTCGGTTTCAAGCCTCCCCACGTGCTTCACATCGTCAAGCCGTCAAAAGGATTCTCAGGTACTTACATGGAACTCAAGAATTTGGCATTTTTCTTCCTTCTTCCTCAATCGTTACTTTGAAAGCTTTTTCGGATGCTGAATTTGGGGGTTGTAGGATTGATAGGAAAAGTACTTCTGGTGCTTGTCATTTTCTTGGTAATTCTCTTTTTGCTTGGTCCTCTAGAAAACAAAAATCAGTTGCACAATCCACAGCCGAATCTGAATATGTAGCTGCTGCTAGTGGTTGCTCACAAATTCTTTGGATTGTTCAAACACTTAAGGACTATGGGGTTGATCTAGATAGTGTTCCACTGTTTTGTGTTAACACTAGTGCCATTTGCATTGCTAAAAACCCTGTGCAACATTCTAGAACTAAGCACATTGACATTAGGTATCACTTTCTCCGAGATAATGTTGAAAAAGGAAACATTGTGCTTCACCATGTAGATACTGAACAACAATTGGCTGACATTTTTACAAAACCTTTGGATTTCATTCATTTTTGTTACATTCGTAGTGAAATAGGGGTTATGCATCCTCATGGCTTAAATTAAGGGGGAGTTTTTGAAACTTGGGAAGTCTATGTGTGAATCTGAAATAAAAATAATATGAGCATAGTATTTCATACATATATGACTTTGTGATTCCTTTTACATGCTGAAAGTTCTTACTACATTACTCGTGTTATACATTTTGTAGTTTTTGCCATGTCTAGTAATTGGAATAATTACTTACACTAAATCTGGTCATGGTCAATCTTTCTTGCTGTTTTGAACTTGTTGCATGCTCACAAATGCTTTTATTCATAAAGAATTAATCAAGTAATCAACTCACATGTTGAGTTTTTATGAACAAATATAAATTGAGAAAATATCAAGAGAATATGCATGCATCGCACTTCTTCTTTTCAGATAGCTTATCATTGCACTTAGATATGAACTTGGAAGAAGTTGTGTATGACTAAAACCATGTCCTTAAGCTTCTGATTGTCAAATGACATAGGCTTGGCTTGGTTGGTTAGAATAATGCAGATGCGCATATAATCTCTTGCAAATATCATATGATCTAAATTTATGCTTTGAGAAATAATAAAATGCAGCAACTAGTGTCATGCTATCAGATTTTGAGATAGTTAAGTTTGTGAGATCATGACTTGCTTAAATTGAAAATTACATTTGATCTATAGCATGGCTTACACTACTTTATGTATCTCATTGATGTGATAGTGTAAGTTGCTTGATAGTATGACTTGGATGAGCTTTGTTTTATATGTATATGTTATAATATGCTCATAACAATTAAATTTATCTTTTACCTTGTTGAATACATTGTCAAAGGGGGAGAGATTAATCACACATTCAAAAAGGGAAAGATAATGTGCATGGGGAGAGATGATAAAGGGGGAGAGATATGTGAATTTTGAATTTTGAATTTTTTCTTTTCTTCTCATTTTATTTCTGATTTAAAAAAGGGGAGAAATTGTTTTCAAAACTTTTATTGAAAATAAGCCAATGTTCGGATTTTAAATGGTGTTGCCAATGCATTCATCAAGGGGGAGATTGTAAGACCTATGTGTGCTGAATACATTGGCTTGTAGTGAATACACTTGGCTTTGATGATAATAGTTTTTAATATCCCAAAAAACACCTTCTTATCAAGGTCTGACTCTAGCTCCGAGCTACATCAAGGTCCGACGATAGGTCCGACTTGTTTTGGGTAGCTCCGGCTACGTTAGATGCTAGGTCCGACTTCTTGGTAAGGTCCGACCAGCTTTGGTTAGCTCCGGTGAGCTTTATCTCTAGCTCTGGCATGTCTTTGTTAGCTCCGACATGTCTTTGTTAGCTCCGGCATGTCTTTGATAGCTCCGGCATATATTTGATAGCTCCGGCATGCTTTTGCTAAGCTCCGATGTACTTTGTCTAGCTCCGGTTTTGGGTTGACTAGTTTTGACTAGTTTTTGGTAAGCTCCAGTGCTAGGATCTACTAGTTTTGGTAAGCTCCGACAGGTGCTTCATTGTACTAGTAAGCTGTGGGTCAAGCTCCGGCTTGCTGTGGGATGGTCAGGAACTTGACCGCAATACTTCTGCTTTTCATTTGCAATGTTTCGTACTTGCTTTACATTGTTGGAAAGATTGCTTAGTATTCATTTGCTAAGTTTTTGGTGCAGTTTGGTTGATATGGATGATATCGTGTTACTGTGGTTTTGCAACATGCTTACGTGAGGTTCTCACATAAGGTATTGTGTTCGGAACGGACGTGAGTCAAGTCGAGGACTTGGGCTCGTATGGATTGGTTGTTTATTCATGTGCAGGTGTTGCTTGAGCTCAAGACATGGATGGTGACGGGATCCATTGGACTAGTCTCAGGGAGGAGATGAGGTTCCAACAACCAAATTCAGGAGGAATTGTGGTTGAGCTGATCAGGAGGTTGCGCAGCATGTTTGGATCAAGAACAATGCATATGAAGGTATCATGGACATCATTGGAAGATGTTTGCACGTGTGCAAGGAGTGCATGGACATGGATACATGTTTCCGAGACGTGATGAAGAGATGTGGACGTAAATAATTGGTCGGAAAGGTCCAACTGACTAGGTTATGGACTCAGGCTGCGGCTGAGTCGGGTTTGACTCAAATATGGAAAGATTTGAGTTGTTTATGATAGGATTTCGTGTGGGTCACGAATTTGAGTTGTTTAGGAATGTGGGATACGTTTCTAAGGTGTTTGGAAGTCTTAAGTTTTCTTCTATCTGCGTATAGAAGAATCTTGAGCAGTTATGGAAACTTACGACTCGTGATCTGAGTAGGATTGGAGTCCTAGTTGGTATTGGGTTGGCCTAAGGGCTGGTTATATAAGCAAGGGAGCCCAGAGCTCGTGGAGCACGACTTTTGGGCTGTTCCTCTTGTGTTCTATTGAATAAAATTCGTAGTTTGAAGGAACTTTTGTGCCTTGTTCATCCGACTTGTTCCAGACAAGTTTTACTCGTCAAGTTTCTGGACAGCACTATCTTTTGTCGGTGGTTTTATCATAACTCGAGTTTTACAGATCCAATTGACGTTATTATTTTTGAGTTGTCTTAACAACTTGATTGTATATCATCTGTCAAAATTTCACGGTCATTGGATTTGTGGTCTATGATCTACACGAATTTCTTTGCAGCGTTCCAGAACTATTTTTTCTCGGGTAGGGCAGATTGACCATTGTTTGATCTTTCGATCATAACTTGAGTATTTCTCGACGGATTTGAGTGATTCTTTTTGTGTTTTCTTCGTGACTTGATTCTCTCTGATATCTATCACTTTTGTCACGATGAAACACGTTTAGATTAGTCTCACACACGATTTCTTTAACAGATCGTTTTCTGCCGAAAGGGTTTGGGGTTTAATTGTTTCCGCTGCGTAAGATTTTTAAATCTACCATTCACCCCCCCTCTGGTAGCTTTTCACGTGATATTCGATACTACAAACTATATGAAGGAAATTATTCATGAGATCTTAAGTAGAAAAATTTTGTAAACAAATAAACTATTCAATTGTTAATATTACAAGTTACCTGCGCCATATACAAATACTGCATCTGCTACATCTGCATTTGCTGTTGTTGTTGCATTTGCAGTTGTTTCTTTTCCAATTTATCCTCGTATTGTCTTAATTTTTCTTTCAATTCCTCAGTGTCTACAACACGGGATCGACGCGAACTAGAAGTAGAAGACTGTCGTCCCACATAAGCGTCAAGCTCCACAAAACTGTCGCCTAATCCAAGCCTACAAAGAAACACAAATGTGATGAATCGATGGTAATTAACTTTTAAACAATCATTATCTTTACACATACCTCCAATGCGGTACGCATCCACTGGCTTCGTATGTCGAACCGACATCCAACGGTGCTCTTTGATAATTTACGTCATCTCCAAACTTTTTCCTTGAGACACTCAACATATTTTGACTGCAAGAATAAATTAAGTTCACTACTGGATGTAATAAAAGATAGATTCAATTCATAGATAGAGAGCACGCAGCACACTTACCACTTTTTGTGTTGCCACCTCATCACACAACTGCTCCGGGCTTGCCGGATCTGTGCCTCTGTGCCCCTGGAGGTAAACCTCGACAAAAGAAGGAGCGACACCAGTTTCAGCTTCCTGCAGCATCAAAATACAACATCAGGTTAATCAATGCAATTATTTGAAGCAAATTACAAGATATTGTAATAGTTCATACCATTCGTTGTGCCATCCGCACATGCCCGTCTTCCCCGTAACGTTGTAGTTCAAGCTTGCTCTTCCGGGTTCTTCAGTTTCTCTTCGAAATATTTTTGAACTCCTTCGATGCCCAGTATTCGCATATCCATTCCCAAGCTTCCATATCTACACAGATCCAATCAACACTACTCTCCATGTACTCATGCTTTCGCAGATAAATTGTAGCTGCTCGCTTATTTGTCATGAGTTGATGCAACCTGGTCTTGTAATACACGATCACAGCATTGGACCGTGCATTAGAGAAGGAGTCCTTCGTGAGCTTTCTCGTTGACGTCACAAAAATGGACCACGCATATGCTGGAACCACAACTTCCTCAAATTTAAATACACTATGCATAAAACCAACAATTAGTATCAACCAAAGTAAGATGCAACGTAATTTAAACAATGAAAACAAACGTACCCAAAATATCTCCCAAACTTTTTCTTGACAAGTACCCGCGGTTCCATATGATTTTAGGGCATAGTGATCCCAATTATGTGTGGCGATTAGTTGACCATCCGCAAAAACCATCCACGGGAAGCAAAACTAGATGGAATTTCCCAACTCCTTGTTAACACAACGTCGATGCCCCCTGCCATCCCAACCAATCTCAATCAAGCACCTATTACCCTTTGGCCTTATAACTGCCCGTGTATCGGGAGTTTTACTCGGAGTACATAAAAGGTGTTTCCGCATCCTGTACACATAACATTAGTTAGTTGACAAGAAAACCAAATGTCAGATAGTTTATCGAATAATTCAAAAAAATACCTGAAAAGGGCATCGATCACTCTGCCCCTCTGATGCCTCTTGTAACTCTGCCAATCTTGCCAACCTTACATCTCGTTCCGGATCATCTTCCTCCTTGACGCTCTCTTCACCCTCAGTACCACCCTGTCCACCCTCAGAAGACAACCCGAAGGCCTACGCCTGAGCCTCCTCCCTGCTTCTGAGCCTCCTCCATTGTGTCTGCTCCTAAGCCTCCTCCCTTGCACCTGAGCCTCCTTCGAGTACACCTCGTTCCAAACACCTCTGACTTGTGTGGAACTCGAACCTGGTGCTAGCTGGCTCGATGACTGCTCTGTCACACACCCCATGAGCTGTCTTTGTCTATCTGCACTCACGGTCGTGCCCGGCAAATTAAAAAAAACATATAGAAAATAGTAAATAACTGATTACGATATTGAAGTGTTTATAAATAAAAAGTACCTGAAACAAGGATGTGTGAACCGAACCACTACTGTGGTGAGACGCAGTGGAAGAAGTATCATCACTTTGCTTCTTCCCTTTTTTGAAATGCCTCCACATCTGCACAAATTTCAAAATAATGATAAGTATACAATATTATAAAATAATAAACAATAAATGATAAATACTAAAAGATGTACACAATGAAAATTAAAATTTCAAAGAATGTGTACAATAAGAACTAAAAAACATAAGTATCAGAATCTGCTAAAAATCATCAGCATCAAAATATGCTTCTATCACATGTGCATGAAGATTTTCATGTCTCTCTTCTTCTACCATCTCTTCTTCAAACTCTTCTCGTTCACTCTCTTTTTCAATAATACTATTTTGCTTTTTAATAATCCTTTGAGATTGTCGAAGACATATTCTCGAAGGGCCGGCTTGTTCTTCAGACATTAACTCTAGAGTAGTACTAGCAATTTCTGCAAGTCCTGTCCTAGAAGATATCCTAATATCTTGTACTTCCTCGACTTCATCTTGATAAATACCACCATCATCGTCTTTCTGATTGTCTATGTACTCATCATAACGACGAGGGTGCACTTAATTGTTATCTTTATATACAACCCACTAATTTTACAAACTTGGATAAGGATAACTTAAATAGTACACTTATTCCACTTGATGCGCAAGTACAACATTGTTGTTAGGAGCTGTATAGCTCGAGTTGTGGTTGACCTCCACCATTCCAAAATCATCCCCTCGCGTGCCCGATGTTGGATGAAACCAGTGACAATCGAAAAACACCAGTTTCAGTTTTTTCGCACCGCCAAATGTGTACTCAATTATTTTTTGAAGAGAACCATAGTATTCCTTCACTTCTCCACTACCCTCTGCAGCCGTTATACATACTCCACTATTTGATGTGGCTGCAAGTGGGCGATTTGTTTCTAAACTTGCCGTTCGAAAATGATATCCATTGATATCATATCGGCTAAATTCTCAAGCTTTCAAATGACCATTCGCGATCTATCGCAAGTCATCGGAGATGTTGACATGCTTCATAGACTACATGTACAACGATATACAAAGTTAGCATATTGTAATAATGTGAGACCTATGTGTGCTAAATACATTGGCTATGACGATAAAAGTTTTGAATACTTCCAAAACACCTTTTTCAACATGGTCCGACTCTAGGTTCGAGCTTCTGCATGGTCTGACAATAGGTCCGACTTGTTTTGGTTAGGTTCGACTTGTGTTAGCTAGGTCTGACATGTTTTGGCTAGGTCCAACTTGCTGTGTCTAGGTCCGAGATGTTTTTGCTAGGTCCGGCGCAACGTCCGACTAGCTTTGGTAAGCTCTGGTGCTAGGTCCTGCTAGCTTTGGTATGCTTCGACTCAAGGTCCAGTTAATTTTGGCAAGGTTCAGAGCTAGATTGCAATTGTTCTGCTTTTACTTTGAGATGATTTGAACTTGCTTTACATCTATGAAAAGTTTGCTTATTATTCTTTTACTAAGTTTTTGGTGTGTTTTGGTGTTTATGTTTGATATCATTTTGCTATGGTTTGCAACATGCTTATGTGAGGTCCTCACGTAAGGTGTTGTGGTTATCGAACTAACGTGAGTCAAGTCGAGGACTTGTTCTTGGAAGTATTTGTTGTTTATTTATGAGCAGGTGTTGCTTGAGATCAAGACAAGGTTGGTGACGATATCCATTAAACTAGTCTCCGGGAGAATATGAGGTTCAACAACCAAGTTCAAGAGGACTTGTGGTTGAGTTGATCGGGAGGTCACACAACATGTTTGGATCAAGAACATTGCATATGAAGGTATCGTGGACGTCATTGGAAGATGTTTGAACGTGTGAAAGGAGTGCATGGACGTGACTACATGGTTCCGAGGCATTATGAAGAGATGTGGATGTAAAAAATTGGTCGGAAAGGTCGAACCGACTAGGTTATGGACTCAAGCTGCGGCTAAGTCGAGTTTGACTCAAATATGGAAAGATTTGTGTTGATTATGATAGGGTTTCATGTGGGTCACGAAATTCGGTTTTTCTAGGAATGTGGGATACGTTCCTAAGGTGTTTGGAAGTCTTAAGATTGCTTCTATCTGCGTATGGAAGAGTCTTGAATAGGGATGGAAAGGTTCAGTTGAATCTGAGTAGGATTGAGTCCTAGTTAGGATTGGGTTGACCTAAGGGCTGGTTATATAAGCAATGGAGGTCAGAGCTCGTGGTGAACAACTTTGGGGCTGTTCCTCCTGTGGTTTGATCAATAAAATTCGTAGTTTAAAGGAACTTTTGTGCCTTGTTCGTCTGACTTATTTTCTTCAAGTCTTTCTCATCGAGTTTCAGCACAGCACTACTTTCTTTTGGTGGTTTTATCATAACTCGAGTTTTACAGATCCAATTGACGTGATTCTTTTTGGGTTATCTTCACAACTTCATTATCTATCATCTGTGAAAATTTCATGATCATTGGATTTGTCGTTTCTGATCTACACGAGTTTCTTTGCAGTGTTGCAAATCTGATTTTTCTTGGGTACAACAGATTGACCTTCATTCAATCTTTCGATCGTATCTTGAGATTTTCTTGACGGTTTTTTGTGATTCTTGTTTTCGTGTCTTGGTTATTTGATTATTCAAAACTATAGTGGTTTTGTCATGATTGATAACGTTTAGATTAGTCACACACATTATTTCTTAACATATCGATTTTTCTACTGAGGTGTTTTTGTTGCTTACACTGAAAAAGTTTTAATCTAACATTCACCCCCCTCTGGTAACTTTTCACATGCTCTTTGATCCTACAATTGGTACCCGGGCCACGATGCTCGAATCTTTGAGATTTGCACGTGTTTTGACTAATCATCATGGAGAAATACTCCGCAAAACCTTGTGTGTTTAGTGGAATTAATTTTCATGTTTGGATGGCACGTATGGAAGCCTTCACCCATGCTCAGGGCTTTGCAATATGGGAAAAGGTGTACAAACCTTACAAAGTGCCACCAAATGATCAAGTTACGGCTATGAATCTGAGAGATGTCGACAACAACAATAAGGCTCGGAACTTGATCATACAAGGATTAGGTCAATGTGACTTCGACCCTGTTGCACTCCTCCGATCTGCATATGATGTATGGAAAGCACTTTGCGACTACCACGCAGGATCCAACACAATCAAGGAAGTAGGGCAAAATATGTTCAAAAAGGAATACATTCGCTTTGAGATGCAACCAGGTGAGTCCATCGACATTTATTTGCTCGCTTTAATAAAATTCTCAGCAACTTGCGTAGTGTCAATGTTAATTCTTCAGATGCTGAAAATGCTATGCAATTGTTAAGTGCATTAGATATGTCAATTTGGGAGATGAAAGTCACATCTATCCGTGAATCTACTATCATGAATACACTTACTTTAGATGTTCTATATTCTAAATTGAAAACTGATGAAATTGACATAATCTCACGTAAGAACACCAACAAGTCTCTTGCATTTGTTTCTCAACGTGACATGCCTAGCTCCGGCCAATTTTCATCGTGTGGAACACTTGCTTTGTTGTCCTCTCTAACCCTTGAACATATTGAAGAGTTTCCATAGGAAGAACTTGCACTCATCTCTACTCAGTTCTCAAAAGCATTGCAAAATGTGAGAAATAGAAGGAGAGGAAGTGTCGGACCTCAACTATGCTTCGAATGTGGTAAGACAGGACATTTTAACATAGATTGCCCTAACCTTTCTGGTACTACTTCCCGTGATGAAAAGCAAACAAGGACGAAGCACTCCTATGCAAACAACAACAAAAAAAGAAGGGTTTTACAGGACCCCAATTGGTGACTAGTTTTATCTATGCACTTCAAGAACTTGGCTCAAGTGATGTGGACATCCGTAGTGATGAAGATGAAGATGATTTGGCAAACTTGTGCTTTATGGTGGGCAAATCAAGATCAAGTATGGAGGAGGCAGAACACAACTGCGACAATGAAGAGGTATGTCCTACCTGCAAAGAAACGTGTGATGCTATTTCTCATGCCACTGTTATAGTTAAGAAAAAGGACAAAAAACTTAGGGACAATGCTGTTAAAATTGAGTCACTAGAATATGAAATTAACCATTTGAAATATTTGATTTCTAGTGATGATTCTTGTTCCTCATGTGATTTAATATATGAACAATTGTCCTCTTTAAGAACTGCACACACCTCCACACTTGATAAACCTTAGTTATAGATTGAAAAGAACTGAGAGCTTGATGCACTTAATGATAAAAACTTGAAAGATGCTAGCTGTTCTACAATTGATTCACATTGTTCTACTTGTGATGATCTTGATAAGAAACTACAAGATGCTATGAATGAGATTTCTATATTGAACAATCCTTTACGTGCTCATGAAGTAAAAAATTGTTCTAATTGCAAATTATAAAGAAAAACTTCATGTGAAAATTGTCTTGATTTGTCCAATAAACGTGATGACATGCATAGGACATTAGATTCGTTTTTTAATGCAAATAAGAAACTAAACTTGCTCCTCAATTCTTCCGAGTCTTGCAATGATAAAACTGGTATAGGTTTTGATTCTCATGCTCATGCTAAAGCACATCCACCTAAAATTGTAATATAATTAGGAAGTGATTTGATTCAAATAGTTCCTAAACAAAAAGAAGTGATTTTCAAATCTGCAGAAGTGTTCTCTCATTCGGTCTCAAATGAAAATGTTGCTTGCTCATCTAGACATGAACACAAAGTTAAATTTCATTGTACCTATTGTGGTAGATATGCTCATGTCATAGATTTTTGTTATAGACTAGCTAAACAACAAAAAAAAGAAAAGAATGATTGCTAGATCTCATAACTTTCATGCAAACTTTTCTGCTGTAATGAGTCGAAAGCATGCGAAGTTTGATCTAAAACCAACTGTTTTTCGTTCTACACATGTAACACCTCGTAGGTCAGTAGTTGGGTACAAAAATCCTCATGCTTTGGTCATCAACCTGCTGTTTTATCTCAGCTTTCGCGTGTTATTCCTGTTGGACGTCGTGTGACTCAGTACTAGATTACTAAATGCCTTTTGACTAACCCTAGTATTGAGTCATCGACGTATTGTGCTTCTATGTAGGTTACATGTTTGAGGAAGGAGAACATTTGGATTGTGGATTCAGGTTGCTCACGCCACATGACCGGTAAGAGAATGTTACTTTTGCTAATAATTCTTCAACTCCTATAATTGCTAAGGGTTTGGTTAAAGTAAATGATCACTACCCTTTGAAAGATGGGGCACTTGTTAAAAATTTGAAATACAACTTGCTTTCTGTTTCACAATTGGTAGATGAAAATTTGTAAATTATTTTCACTAAAAATTGTTACAAGGTTGTAGATTCAAATAGTAAGCTTATTTTTGTCATGTCTTGGTTTGGAAGAGTTTTTAAAGCTGATTTTGATATGTCATCCTCTAAGCATAGGTGTCTAGCTGCAAATGAATCAAAGGACTTACATTTTTGGCATCGTAGAATTGGTCAAGTAGGCTTTGACCATCTAATGCGTGTTACTGCTTTTGATCGCATACGTGGGCTGCCTAAGCTTAAAAAGGACAAAGAAATTGTGTGCTCTTCTTGTAGACATTCTAAGGTGGTTGCAGGTTCATATGATCCTCTCACAATGACCATGAGAACTGAACCAGGTCAATTTTTGCACCTTGACATCGTAGGACCTTCACTTGTTCAATCCTTCAGAGGTAAATGGTATGCTCTTGTGATTGTTGATGACTATTCTAGATACTCTTGGGTTTATTTTATGCAATCTAAGAATGAAGCTTTTAGTTACTTTAGAACTTTATTTCTTAGATTATCAATTGATCACCCAGGATCTTTAAGAGCAATTAGATGTGATAATGGAACTGAATTTGAAAAACAATCTTTTGATCACTTTTGTGCTGAAATGGAATAGATCATCAATTCTCTTCACCATATGTACCTCAACAAAATGGTGTTGTAGAAAGAAAGAACAGAACCTTAGTTGAGATGGCTAGGACTATACATCATGAATATCAAATTTCTAGAAATTTTGGGTTGATGCAATTGCAACTTCTTATTATGTCTGAAATCTTGTTTTCTTGCGTGCTAAGCTAGGTAAAAACCATATTAACTTCGGTTTGGACATAGACCTAGTGTCACACAGTTTCAGGTCTTCGGTTGCCAATGCTTTGTTACGAAACATGGTAATGTTGATAAATTTGAACCTAGATCTATTGATAACATGTTTCTTGGTTACCCATCTCATACTAGAGGCAACCGTGTGCTTTTACTTGACACTAACAAAATTGTGGAGACTTGTGAGGTTTCTTTTTATGAAAATAGCCTAGGTACTAGCTCAAATATTGCAGGTCCTGATAAATATCCACGGAGGGAGAGTATTTTCTTTGAAGATGAGGAAGAAGAGGTGCTGCTGCTCGAAAATTCAGCACCTAATGACATTGTTCCAGCTCCTGATTTTAATTCACAACCAGCACCGACGACCACCATTGGTGGTCCAGATCATCCTCAAGTCACAAGCTCGTCGATTTGTGATGAACATGAAGAAGAAGAAGCTTGTGAAGTGTCCACTCCCCTCCGGGTTCTCAAAAGTCATCCTCCACAACAAATCATTCGGAGCTTGCACGAACAAGTCACGCGGTCTAGGTTTTGTGATCCAAACTCTCACACTCATTCTACTTTTATTGCTTCTTTTGAACTCAAAGATATATCACACGCACTCACTAATGAATCTTGGATTAATGCTATGCAAGAAGAGTTAGAAAATTTTAAAAGAAATAATGTTTGGATACTTGTACCTCCACGTCAAGGTCACACTTAAATTGGAGCTAAATGGGTGTTTAAAAATAAACAAAGTGAGGATGGGGTTGTGGTTTGGAATAAGACTAGATTGGTTGCTCAAGGTTTTACACAAATTGAAGGTCTAGATTTTGATAAACTTTTACTCTTGTTGCTAGATTAGAAACCATAAGAATTTTGTAAGCTTTTGCTACCTCTAAATGTTTCAAGTTATATCAAATTGATGTTAAAAATGCTTTTCTTAATGGCTACATAGATGAGTAGGTTTATCTCAAGCAACCACTGGGTTTTGAAAATTCAGATTTTCCTAACCGTGTTTACAAACTGTCCAAAGCCTTGTACGGTCTCAAACAAGCCCCTAGAGCATGGTATGATAGGTTAAAAAAATCTTACTTGAAAAGAGGTTTAACATGGGCAAGATTGATAAAACTGTAGGATCGAAGAGCACGTGAAAAGCTACCAGAGGGGGATGAATGGTAGATTTAAAAAATCTTAAGCAGCGGAAACAATTAAATCCCAACCCCTTCGGCAGAAAAATGATTTGTTAAAGAAATAGTGTGTGATACTAACCTAAACCTGTTTCATCGTGACAAAGGTGATATATATCAGAGAGAATCATGTCATGAAGAAAAAACAAGAAGAATCGCTCAAATCCGTCGAGAGAAACTCATGTTATGATCAAAAGATCGAACAAAGGTCAATTTGTCCTACCCGAGAAAAACAGTTATGGAATGCTGCAAAGAAACTCGTGTAGATCAGAAAGCACTAATACAATGACCGTGAAATTTTTACAGATGATAGATAATCAAGTTTTTAAGACAACCCAAAAAGAATCACGTCAATTGGATCTGTAAAACTCGAGTTATGATAAAACCACCGACGAAAGGTAGTGCTGTCCAGAAACTCGACGAGTAAAACTTGTCTGGAAGAAGTCGGACAAACAAGGCACAAAAGTTCCTTCAAACTACGAATTTTATTCAATAGAACACAAGAGGAACAGCCCCAAAGTCCTCTGCCATGAGCTTTGGCCTCCCTTGCTTATATAACCAGCTCGAAAGCCAACTCCACCCAATCAGGACACCAATCCTACTCCGATCACGAATCGAAACTTTCCATAACTTCTTAGGACTCTTCTATACATAGATAGAAACAATCTTAAGACTTCCAAACACCTTAGGAACGTATCCCACATTCCTAAAGCAACTCAAATTCGTGACCAATACGAAATCCTATCATAACCAACTTGATACTTTCCATACCGAGCCATAACCGACTCCGCCGTAGCCAAAGTCATCCACAGATATGATCCGATCCTTCGAACCAGATATTCCCATCCATAAACCATCTTCGGAACCATGTTGCCATGTCATGCACCGCATGCATACGTGCAAACACCTTCCTTCAACGTCCAGTAACCTTCATATGCACAACCCTTCATTCAATCATCCTGCGCAACCTCCTGACCCGCTCAACCACAATTCCTCCTGAATTTGGTTGTTGGAACCTCATCTCCTCCCCGAGACTAGTCCAAAGGATCCTGTCACCAGCCATGACTTGGACACAAGCAATACATACACATGAATAAACAACCAATCCGTACGATCCCAAGTCTGCGACTTGACTCAAGTTAGTTCCGAACACAACACCTTACGTGAGCACCTCACATAAGCATGTTGCAAACCATAGCAAAACGATATCAGCCATATCAACCAAAACACACCAAAATCATAGCAAATGAATACTAAGCAAACTTTCCATCAATGTAAAGCAAGTTCGAAATATTTCACATTAAAAGCTGGAACATTGCGATCAAGCTCCGAACCTAGCCAAAGCAAACCGGAGCTTGAGCCGGAGCTTACCAAAGCTAGTACAACCTAGCGCCGGAGCTTACCAAAGCTAGTACAACCCAGCGCCGGACCTTGTCAAAACTAGCAGGACCTAGCACTGGAGCTAACCAAAGCTAGTTGGACCAAGCGCCAGAGCTGACCAAAACTAGTCGGAACTAGTCAACCCAAAAGTCGGAGCTAACCAACATAAGTCGGACCTAGCAAAACATATTGGAGCTTAACAAAGACATGCCAGAGCTATCAAAGACATGCGAGAGCTAAAGACAAAGCTCACCGGAGCTACCCAAAAACATGTCGGATCTAGACAAAGAAAGTCAGACCTATTGTCGGATCTTGCAAAAGCTCAGAGCTAGAGTCGGACCTTGCTAAAAAGATGTTATGGCAGCATTCAAAACTTTTATAGTCAAAGCCAATGTATTCAACACACATAGGTCTCACAATCTTCCCCTTGATGAATGCATTGGGAACACCATTTAAAATCCAAACAATGGCATGAAAAGTTTTGAGAACAATTTCCCCCCTTTTTGAAAATCAAATGAGATAGAAATAAATTTCGCTCTCCCCCTATACATATTTCTCCCCCTTGCATAATTCACCATATTATCTCTCCCCCTTTGACAATGTATTCAACAAGGTTCAAAAGAGAAATTTTAACTGTTATGAGTATATTATAACATATACATATAAAACAAAGCTCATCCAAGTCATACTATCAAGTAAATTACACTATCACAACAATGAGATACATAAAGTAGTGTAAGCCATGCTAGAGATCAAATGTAATTTTCAGTTTAAGCAAGTCATGATCTCACAAACTTAACTATTTAAATACCTGAAAGCATGACACTTGTTACTGCATTTTATTATTTTTTGAAGCACAAATTTAGATCATATGATATTTGCAAGAGATTATAGCCGCATCTGCCTTATTCTAACCAACCAAGCCAAGCCTATGTTATTTGACAATCAGAAGCGACATGGTTTTAGTCATACACAACTTCTTCCAGGTTCATATCTAAGTGCAATTATAACCCATCTCAAAAGAAGAAATGCTATGCATGCATATTCTCTTGATCTTTTCTCAACTTATATTTGTTCACAAAAACTCAATATGTGAGTTGATTACTTGATTAATTCTTTATGATTAAAAACACTTGTGAGCATGCAACAAGTTCAAAACAGCAAGAAAGTTCAACCATGACCAGATTTAGTGTAAGTAATTATTCCAATTACTAGACATGGCAAAAACTAGAAAATGTATAACATGAATAATGTAGTAAAAACTTTCAGCATGTAAAAGGAATCACAAAGTCATATATATATGAAATACTATGCTCATATTATTTTAATTTCAGATTCACACATAGACTTCCCAAGTTTCAAAACTCCCCCTCAATGTAAGCCATGAGGATGCATAACCCCTATTTCACTACGAATGAAACAAAAACGAGTGAAATCCAAAGGTTTTGTAAAAATGTCAGCCAATTGTTGTTCGGTATCTACATGGTGAAGCACAATGTTTCCTTTTTCAACATTATTACAGAGAAAGTGATACCTAATATCAATGTGCTTAGTTCTAGAATGTTGCACAGGGTTTTTAGCAATGCAAATGGCACTAGTGTTATCACAAAACAGTGGAACACTATCTAGATCAACCCCATAGTCCTTAAGTGTTTGAACAATCCAAAGAATTTGTGAGCATGCACTAGCAGCAGCTACATATTCATATTCGGCGGTGGATTGTGCAACTGAACTTTGTTTTTTGGATGACCATGCAACAAGTGAATTTCCAGGAAAATGACAAGCACTAGATGTACTTTTCTTATCAATCCTACAACCTCCAAAATCAGCATCAGAAAAAGCTTTCAAAGTAATGGTTGAGGAAGAAGGAAGAAAAATGCCAAATCTTGAGTTCCATGTAAGTACCTGAGAATCTTTTTGACAACTTGACGATGTGAAGTACGTGGGGAGGCTTGAAACCGTGCACAAAGACATACGTTGAATTGTATGTCCAGTCTTGATGCCGTGAGGTACAAAAGTGACCCGATCATGCTTCTATATTCTTTTTGATCCACGGGTTCACCATCTTCATCAAGTTCAAGTGTTGTTGTTGTTGTTCCCATTGGTGTCTCAAGAGGCTTGCTTTTGTCCATGTTGAAGCGCCTAAGGAGGTCTTTTGTATACTTCGTTTGATGCACAAAGGTACCCTCGTTGGTTTGCTTGATTTGCAGCCCCAAAAAGTACGTGAGTTCTCCCATCATACTCATCTAAAATTCTGAACTCGTCATAGCTGAAAACTTGGACACAAGATCATGAGAAGCACAACCAAAGATAATCTCATTGCCATGCTTAAGCACAAAAAGAGTTTTATCAGCCTTGCCCATGGTAAACCCCTTTTCAAGTAAGAATGTTTTTAACCTAGCATACCATGCTCTAGGGGCTTGTTTGAGACCGTACAAGGCTTTGGACAGTTTGTAAACATGATTAGGAAAATCTGAATTTTCAAAACCCGGTGGTTGTTTGACATAAACCTCCTCATCTATGTAGCCATTAAGAAAAGCGCTTTTAACATCCATTTGATATAGCTTAAAACCTTTAGATGCAGCAAAAGCTAACAAAATTCTTATGGCTTCTAATCTAGCAACAGGAGCAAAAGTTTCATCAAAATCTAGACCTTCAACTTGAGTGAAACCTTGAGGAACCAACCTAGCCTTATTCCTAACCACAACCCCATCCTCATTTTGTTTATTTTTAATCACTCATTTAGTTCCGATTAAAGTGTGACCTTGAGGTGGAGGTACAAGTTTCCAAACATTCTTTCTTTCAAAATTTTCTAACTCTTCTTGCATGGCAATAATCCAAGATTCATTAGTGAGTGTGTGTGATATATCTTTGGGTTCAAAAGAACCAACAAAAGCAGAATGAGCATGAGAGTTTGGATCGCAAAACCTGGACCATGTAACTCGTTCATGCAAGCTTCCAATAATCTGTTGTGGAGGATTAATTTTGAGAACCCGGAGGGGAGTGGACACTTCACAAGCTTCTTCTTCTTCTTCATGTTCATCACAAATCGATGAGCTTGTGACTTGAGGAGGATTTGGACCAGCAATAGTGGTTGTCGGTGCTGGCTGTGATCCAAAATCAGGAGCTTGAACAATGTCATTAGCTGCTGAATTTTTGGGGAGCAGCTCCACCTCTTCCTCATCTTCAACGAAAATACTCTCCCCCTGCGGATATGGATCTGGAGCTGTAATGTTTGAGCTAGTACCTGGGCTAGCTTCATCAAAAGACACTTCACAAGTCTCCACAATTTTGTTAGTGTCAAGTAAAAGCACACGGTAGCCTCTAGTATGAGATGGGTAACCAAGAAACGTGCCATCAATGGATCTAGGTTCAAATTTATCAAGATTACCATGTTTCTTAACAAAGCATTTGTAACCAAAGACCCTAAAGTGCGTAACACTAGGCCTATATCCAAACCGGAGCTCATATGGTGTTTTACCTAGCTTAGCGCGCAAGAAAACCCGATTTGAGACATAACAAGCGGTTGCAATAGCATCAGCCCAAAATTTTCTAGGAGTTTGATATTCATCAAGCATAGTCCTAGCCATCGCAACTAAGGTTATGTTCTTTCTATCTACAACACCGTTTTGTTGAGGTACATATGGTGAAGAAAATTGATGATCTATTCCATTTTCAGCACAAAAGTGATCAAAAGATTGATTTTTAAATTCAGTTTCGTCATCACTTCTAATTTCTTTTAAAGATCCTGGGTGAACAATTGATAATCTAAGAAATAAAGTTCTAAAGTGACTAAAAGCTTCATTCTTTGACGCCATAAAGTAAACCCAAGAGTATCTAGAATAATCATCAACAATAACAAGAACCTACCATTTACCTCCGAAGGATTGAACACGTGAAGATCCTATGGTGTCTAGGTGCAAAAGTTGACCTGGTTCAGTTGTCATGATCATTTTGAGAGGAGTATGTGAACCTACAACCATCTTAGCATGTCAAGTACAAGAAGAGCACACAATTTCTTTGTCCCCTTTATGCTTAGGCAACCCACGTATGCGATCAAGAGCACTAACACGCGTTAGGTGATCAAAACCTACGTGACCAAGTCTACGACACCAAAAATATAAGTCCTTTGAATCATTAGCAACTAGACACCTATGCTTAGAGGAAGACATATCAAAATCAGCTTTAAAAACTCTTCCAAACCGAGACATGTTAAAAATAAGCTCACTATTTGAACCGATAACTTTGCAGCAGTTTTTATTGAAAATAATTTCCAGATTTTCATCTAGCAATTGTGAAACAGAAAGCAAGTTGTATTTCAAAATTTTGACAAGTGCCACATCCTTCAAAGTGTAGTGATCATTTACTCTAACCGAACCCTTAGCAATTATAGGAGTTTAAGAATTATCGGCAAAAGTAACATTCTCTACACGTGACACAAAAGAGAGGGAGGAGAACCATTCTTTGTTACCGGTCATCTGGCGTGAGCAACCTGAATCCACAATCAAAATGTTCTCCTTCCTCAAGCATGTAACCTACATAGAAGCACAATACGTCGATGACTCAATACTGGGGTTAGTCAAAAGGCATTTAGGTATCCAGTACTGAGTCACACGACGTGCAGCTGGAAAAACATACGAAAGCTGAGATAAAACAGCAGGTTTATGAGTCAAAGTTCGAGGTTTTTTATTCTTAACTACTTACCTATAAGGTGTTACTTGTGTAGCACAAAAGTCAGTAGCTCCGAAGGTAAACTTTGAATGTTTTTGACTCATAACAACAGGTTGCATGTTCCTGGCATTCGGTTTAATATGTGCAGCAAATTTTACATAAAAGTTATGAGATCTAGCAATCATTTTTTCCCTTTTCTGTTGTTTAGCTAGTCTATAACAAAAATCTATGACATGACCATCTCTACCACAGAAGGTACAATGAAATTTAACTTTGTGTTCATGTCTAGATGAGCAAGCAATATTTTTATTTGAAACCAAATGAGACAACACTATTTGATACATATATGATTTTGTGATTCCTTTTACGTGTTGCAGTTCTTACTACATTACTCATGTTATACATTTGGTAGTTTTTGCCATGACTAGTAATTGGAATAATTACTTACACTAGATCTGGTCATGATCGAACTTTCTTGCTATTTTGAACTTGTTGCATGCTCACAAGTGCTTTTTATAATGAAAAATTAATCAATAAACTATCCACATATTATGCTTTTATGATCAAATAAAAATGAGAAAAGATCAAGAGAATATGCATGCATCGTACTTCTTTTTTTGAGATGGCTTATCTCAATGCACTTAGATATGAGCTTGGAAGAAGTTGTGTATGACTAAAACCATGTCCTTAAGATTCTGATTGTCAAATGACATAGGCTTGGCTTGGTTGGTTAGAATAAGGCAGATGCGGCATATAATCTCTTGCAAATGTTATATGATCAGAATTTGTGCTTTAAATAACATTGAAAAATGAAAAATGCAGCAACAAGTGTCATGACTTTAGGTTTTGAAATAGTTAAGTTTGTGAGATCATGACTTGCCTAAATTAAAAATTACATTTGATCTCTAGCATGGCTTACACTACTTTATGTATTTTATTGATGTGATAGTGTAAGTTAATTGATAGTATTACTTTGATGAGCTTTGTTTTATATGTATATGTTATAATATGCTCATAAAAAATTAAAATTTCTCTTTTGTACCTTGCTAAATATGTTGTCAAAGGGGGAGAAATTGATCACACATTGCACGCATTCACAAGTGTTTTGGCATGATTCTGGGGAGATTTTTTTGTTTTTTCTTCACATTTTATTTTTGATTCTCAAATGGGGAGAAATATGCATAGGGGAGAATTTTGTTTTCAAAAATTTTCAAGTGAACAAGCCAATGTTCGGATTTTAAGTGGTGTTGCCAATGCAATCATCAAGGGGGAGATTGTGAGACATATGTGTGCTGAATACAGTGGCTATGATGATAAAAGTTTTGAATACTTCCAAAATCCCTTTTTAACAAAGTCTGACCCTAGCTCCAAGATTCTGCATGGTCTGACAATAAGTCCGACTTGTTTTGGTTATGTCTGACTTGCGTTGGCTAGGTTATGTCCGACTTCAGCAGAAAAACGACCTGTTAGAGAAATCGTGTGTGAAACTAATCTAAACGTGTTTCACCGTGACAAAAGTGATATATATCAGAGAGAATCAAGTAACAAAGAAACCACAAGAAGAATCACTCAAATCTGTCAAGAGAAACTCATGTTATGATTGAAAGATCGAACAAACGTTAATCTGTCCTAACCGACAAAAACAGTTCTAGAACGCTGCAAAGAAACTCGCGTAGATCATAAACCACAAATCAAATAACAGTGAAATTTTGACAGATGATAGATAATCAAGTTGTGAAGACAACCCAAAAAGAATCACGTCAATTAGATCTGTAAAACTCCAGTTATGATAATACCACCGATGAAAGGTAGTGCTGTCCAGAAACTCGACGAGTAAAACTTGTCTGGAACAAGTCGGACGAACAAGGCACAAAAGTTCCTTCAAACTTCGAATTTTATTCAATAGAACACAAGAGGAACATCCCTAAAGCTGTACACCATGAGCTTTGGCCTCCCTTGCTTATATATCCAGCCCTTAGGCCAACCCAATCTCAATTAGGACTCTAATCCTACTCAATTCACGAATCGAAACTTTCCATAACTGCTCAAGACTCTTCTATACGTAGATAGAAGCAATCTTAAGACTTCCAAACATCTTAGGAATGTATCCCACATTCCTAAAACAACTCAAATTCGTGTACCACACGAAATCCTATCATAACCAACTCAAATCATTCCATACTGAGCCATAACCAACTTCGCCACAGCCAAAGTCATCAACCGATACGATCGGATCTTTCCAACCAGATCTTTCCATCCATAAACCATCTTCGGAACCATGTTGCCAGGTCATGCACCGCGTGCATATGTGGAAACACCTTCCTTTGATGTCCAGTAACCTTCATATGCATTGTCCTTGATTCTGTAGGATCTAAGAGCACGTGAAAAGCTACCAGAGAGGGGGTGAATGGTAGATTTAAAAATCTTACGCAGCGGAAACAATTAAACCCCAACCCTTTCGGCAGAAAAACGATCTGTTAAAGAAATCATGTGTGAGACTAATCTAAACATGTTTCACCGTGACAAAAGTGATAGATATCAGAGAGAATCAAGTCACGAAGACAACACAAAAAGAATCACTCAAATCCGTCGAGAAAAACTCAAGTTATGATTGAAAGATCAAACAATGGTCAATCTGCCCTACCCAAGAAAAAAACAGTTCTGGAACGCTGCAAAGAAACTCGCGTAGATCATAGACCACAAATCCAATGACCGTGAAATTTTGACAGATGATAGACAATCAAGTTGTGAAGACAAACCAAAAAGAATCACGTCAATTGGATCTGTAAAACTCGATTTATGATAAAACCACCGATGAAAGGTAGTGCTGTCCAGAAACTCGACGAGTAAAACTTGTCTGGAACAAGTCTGACGAACAAGGCACAAAAGTTCCTTTAGACTACAAATTTTATTCAATAGAACACAAGAGGAACAGCCCCAAAGTCGTGCACCACGAGCTCTGGGCTCCCTTGTTTATATAACCAGCTCGAAAGCCAATTCAACTCAGATCAGGAACCTAATCCTACTCTGTTCACGAATTGTAACTTTCCATAACTGCTTAGGATTCTTCTATACGCAGATAGAAGCAATCTTAAGACTTCCAAACACCTTAGGAACGTATCCCACATTTATAAACAACTCAAATTCGTGACCCACATGAAATCCTATCATAACCAACTCAAATCTTTCCATATTTGAGTCAAACCCGACTCAGCCGCAGCCTGAGTCCATAACCTAGTCGGTTGGACCTTTCGGACCAATTCTTTACGTCCACATCTCTTCATCACGCCTCGGAACCATGCAGCCACGTCCATGCACTCCTTGCACACGTGCAAACATCTTCCAATGATGTCCACGATACCTTCATATGCATTGTTCTTGATTCAATCATGTTGCGCAACCTCCTAATCAGCTCAACCACAATTCCTCCTGAATTTGGTTGTTGGAACCTCATCTCCTCCCTGAGACTAGTCCAATGGATCCCGTCACCAGCCATGTCTTGAACTCAAGCAACACCTGCATATGAATAAACAACCAATCCATACGAGCCCAAGTCCTTGACTTGACTCAAGTTAGTTCCGAACACAACACCTTATGTGAGAACGTCACATAAGCATGTTGCAAAGCATAGCAAAACGATATCAGCCATATCATCCAAAATGCACCAAAAACCTAGTAAAATAATACTAAGCAAACTTTCCAAAAATGTAAAGCAAGTACAAAACATTGCAAATGAAAAGCAGAAGCACTACGGTTAAGTTTCGGACCTTGCCAGAGCAACCCGGACCTTGAGCCGAAGCTAACAAAAGCTAGTAGAACCTAGCGCTGGAACTTACCAAAACTAGTATAACCAAGCTGCCGCTGGAGCTTACAAAACTAGCACGACCTAGCGCCGGAGCTAACAAGAACTAGTCGGAACTAGTAATCCCAAAAGCCGGAGCTAGAAAAATCAACTTCGGAGCTTAGCAAAAACACGGTGGAGCTATCAAAATCATGTCGGAGCTATCAAAAACATGTCAGAGCTATCAAAGACATGCCGGAGCTACCAAAGTCATGCCGGAGCTATCAAAGACATGCCGGAGCTATCAAAGACATAACTTCACCGGGCTGACCAAAGCTAGTCGGACTCTGCTGTAGCTCGAAGCTACAGTCGGACCTTGATAAAAAGGTGTTTTGGTGATATCCAAAACTTTTATCATCAATGCCAAGTGTATTCACGACAAGCCAATGTATTCAGTACACATAGGTCTCACAGATTCAATCATCCTGTGTGACCTCCTGACTTGCTCAACCACAATTCCTCCTGAATTGGGTTGTTTGAACCTCATCTCCCCCCTGAGACTAGTCCAAAGGATCCTGTCACCAGCCAAGACTTGAAATCAAGCAACACCTGCACATGAACAAACAACCAAACCGTACGAGCCCAAGTCCGTGACCTGACTAAAGTCAATTCCAAAACACAACAACTTACGTGAGCACCTCACATAAGCATGTTGCAAAACATAGCAAAATGGTATCAACCATATCAACCAAAACACACCAAAAACTTAGCAAATGAATACTAAGCAATCTTTCCAATAATGTAAAGCAAGTTTGAAACATTTCACAGTAAAAGTCAAAACATTGCGATCAAGCTCCGAACCTAGCCAAAGATAACCGGAGCTTGAGCGGGAGCTTACCAAAGCTAGTTGGACCTAGCGTCGGAGCTTACCAAAGCTAGTTGGACCTAGCGCCGGAGCTAACCAAAACTAGTCGGAACTAGTCATCCCAAAAGTCAGAGCTAACCAACATAAGTCGGACCTAGCAAAAACATATCAGATCTTAACAAAGACATGCTGGAGCTATCAAAGACATGCCGGAGCTAAAGACAAAGCTCACCGGATCTACCCAAAAACATGTCAAACCTAGACAAAGAAAGTCGGACCTATTGTCGGACCTTGCAGAAGCTCGGAGCTTGGGTCGGACCTTGCCAAAAAGATGCTATGGCAGCATTCAAAACTTTTATTGTCAAAGCAAATGTATTCAACACACTTTTATTGTCAAAGCTAATGTATTCAGCACACATAGGTCTCACACACTTGGTTTACTCGCTCCGTTTGACCATCAGTCTGAGGATGGTAAGCTGAGATTCGAATCAACAAAGTACCCAATAATGCGTGGAGCTGCTCCCAAAATCGAGCAACGAATACGGCTCTACGATCTAACATGATGGTGCGGGGTACGCCGTGTAAGCACATGATTCTAGAAATATACAACTCTGCGTACTTCAGTGCATGGTAGTTGATATTGACGGGTATAAAATGAGCTGACTTGGTCATTCGATCAACTATCACCCAAATGGAATCTTGCTTACAGAATGTGAGAGGCAATCCAACGATGAAGTCCATGCTGATATCCTCCCATTTCCAGGCTGGTATGCTTAAAGGTTCTAGCTGTCCGGCTGTCCTCAAATGACCGGCTTTTACTCGCTGACATGTATCACATTCTGATACATACTTCGCTATTTCACACTTCATACGGGACCACCAGGATTTCTTCTTTAGGTCCTGGTACATTTTGTTACTTCCTGGAAGAATAGAATACTTGGAGAAATGATCTTCTTCCAAAATCTTCTTTTGAAGTTCCATATTACGGGGCACCACAAAGCGGTCTTTGAACCAGATGGTACCGTCATCGTCACCTCAGAAACACTTCATCTCCCCCTTCTTCATTCTTCGGCGAATGTTCGAAATGCCCTTGTCTTCCCGCTGAGCCTCTACAATATCTTCCCTTATGGTAGGAATGAGAGCTAGATTGTAGAGCGCTCCATATGGAACCAAGTAGAGACTCGACTCTTCTTCTTCCATCGAGGTGATGGAAATATTATTGACATGGGACTTGCGACTCAGCGCATCTGCAACTACATTCGCTTTGCCAGGATGATAGTGGATCTCAATCTCATAGTCTTTGATCAATTCCAACCATCTTCGCTGTCGCATATTCAAATCCTTCTGGGTGAAGATGTACTTCAAGCTTTTGTGATCGATGTAGAGATGCAATAGGTTGCCCAACGGATAGTGTATCCAAATCTTTAATGCAAGCACCACGGCAGCGAGCTCAAGATCATGAGTCAGATAATGCCGCTCATGGTTCCGAATCTGCCATGATCCATAAGCGATCACCCTTCTGTCTTGCATAAATACACAACCCAAACCAATCCCAGATGCATCACAATAAACATCAAATGACTTGGTTGTGTCCAGTTGAGCTAATACTGGTGTTGTAATGAGGTGTTTCACTAATTCTTGAAAACCTTCCTCACATTCCTTCGTGCATACATACTTCTTCCCTTTCTTCAGAAGTTTTTTCATTGGTTTAGCTATCTTGGAGAAACTTGGAATGAACCTCCGGTAATATCCTGCTGAACCCAGGAAGCTTTGAACTTCATGTACAGACTTCGGAGACTCCTATTTGAGTACCTGCTTAATCTTGTTGGGATCAACTGCAATCCCCTCAGCAGAGATGATGTGCCCTAGAAATGGCACTTGGATGATCCGGAACTCACATTTGTTAAACTTAGCATACAACTTCTGGTCTCACAATCATTGAAGCACGACACGCAAGTGTTGGGCATGTTCTTCTTCGGATTTCGAATACACAAGGATGTCGTCGATGAAGACCACGTCAAACTTGCCCAATTCCGACATGAACACCAAATTCATGAGATACATGAAATGAGCCGGTGCATTGGTCAATCCAAAGGATATGATAAGGTACTGACACAATCCATACCTCGTCGAGAATGTCGTCTTAGGTATATCCTCTGGTCGAATCCAGATCTTGTGATACCCAGAATGAAGATCTATCTTCGTGAATATCCTAGCACCCACCAATTGATCAAACAGAATATCCTAGCACTCCTCTTCTTCTTGTCAGAGCACAGCTGCCTAGTAGCGTCCTCATGTACGATTGCGGTGTTGACAATGTCGTTGAAGTTGTCGCGATTGAACAGGGCAAGCTTGTCCTTCATCTTGGGGTTCAAACCTCGGTAGAAGCACTCACGCTTCCTATCATCAGTACTCACCTGGTCCTGAGCATACTAGGCCAAGTGGTTGAAGGCCTTGGAGTACTCGTAAGCACTCCCTCCCCCTTGCTTCAGCTCCAAGAACTCTTGAAGCTTCCTCCTCATGATCCCGGGAGGTATATGATAGGCGCAGAACACCTCCCGGAACTCCTCCCAGCTCATGTCATAGTCTGCTGGTCGTGCAGCGAGATAATTCACCCATCACGCCCCAGCAGATCCTTGCAATTGTTGTGCCGTGAACAGGGTCTTCTGCTGTTCGATTATTCACATCAAACCAAACTTTCCTTCTATGGAGCGGAGCCAATTGTCCGCCTCCAACGGTTCATCGGCCTCCATGAATACCGGCGGGTGCGTTGACATGAAGTTCGAGTATGAACTCAGATAGGGCTGTCGTGGACCCACATCTGGTCGCCCCGCTTGACGGGACGAATGTTGAACTAAGGTCCGCAACAACTTGATTTGCTCGTCGCAAGAGCCGAGCACTGAAGCGAGAACCTCCGCAAGATTCCTCGGAAGTTCAGGAGGTAGTGGTGGTTGAACTTGTTGCTGCGGTGTCGCAGCTTGCTCCCGGTTCAGAGTTTCATCCTCGCGACCATGGCTCGAGCCTCCCATCTCGGGCGTCGAACGCGTATGCACCATTCTGCATCCACATGATTTAAAATCAGCAACATGTTTGTTTTTTTCATCCATTTAACATTAAAGTAATGCGAATATTGGCAAGGAAATAAGTGCATAACATTCACGTATATTGATAAAGTACAAACTTTATACATGATATATTATCTCATGACCAATTTTATAGTAGTGAACCCCAAAATGACGGAATCCCACTACAGAAGTTCATCCCTACTATACTTGGTCCCCATGAGACGTCATACACACCTTGCCATCTTATACACACACTACTATTTATAATATGACACTAACATGGCCACAAAATAAGCACGAACAACTACTAACTATATGTGGCCCCTTGATGGCTGGACTGCTGCCCCATCCTACTCCGATACACACTCTTTGGTGTACTTGAGTATCTCAGGATCTTCTTCGTCCTCGTCCTCGGGATTTGGTGCCACAGGTGCGGATGCTGGAGCAGGAGCTGCTGCCTCACCCGCCATCGATGATGTCGTGGCAACTGATGATTGCACATCAGCCTATAGAAGAAACATCTTATAGTATTCTTGTTCCTTTTGTGCATGCTCGCAACTGGATTTCCAATCCTAAGTCTCCTACCTTCATTGATCCCGTTCTTGAGTCACCGTACTCAACTGATCATCTAGCAGCTGCACCTCAAGTTGACTAACCTCCAACACGCTTTCTGAGCAGTGCGTTTCCTGGCGAGCTTCCGATAGATCTTGAACAACTTGGTGCCACTGATTCTCCCCAACGTTTAGACGTCAATTGAGAGGAGCAATCATGGCTCTAAGTGAGTCATTGTCCCACTCAAAATGATCTCCTCGAATCATAGCTTGTTTCAGATCACCAATCAAGCCTTCAATGCTAGCTTGCTGTGTAAAGCTCACATGGCACGATGATACTGCATATAACGGCAAGATTCTCTTGGGTACCTCTCCGTGAATGCCATAATCTGCACCTATTCGACTTGCCCACGCATCACCAGCTCTACTGTTGGCTGGAAAGAGCGCGAACGGGGTGCCCACCGTATGACGATAATGAAGCTTGCAAAATCTCGTAATAGCAACACTCGCGGCAAAACACCACGTGTCTTTCAACTGATTCCTTTTCACCTGGATGGAGAAAGGAGCCCATCCAATATATGATGGACCAGCGGGTACATCAACATAGATGGTGCATCTTGTCACACCTCCGTCATCGAATTCCCTGCCCCAATAGCTCGGTATGTCGCGATACACGAACCATTATAGTAGCGCTATTAACAACTCCGGAAAAACCTTTTTGAAGAGCACATGTCGTGAACACCCATCCATTCGGTAAGTGTAACATCAAATTCGCCATCTATGGAAAGTATACATGAACATGAAAAGGTTTCCAACTTCCAATAGTTAAAGAAAAATTTAAAGCTGGAGTAATAATCACAGTCTGTTCCAGCTGACCTTCCTGTATAAATTCAAACTTTTCATACAGGAAATTTCAGAACCAGACGTTAGGTTGCATACAAAAGTTGTAGTACACTTTACAACCATTCCGGATTGTACTCATACAGATCCAGGTGAGCTAGGAAGTAGAATCTATACAGGTTAAAATCGACCAGTGTTTTCTGGAAATTTTGACAGAACCTCCCCTGTATATGTGGTCATTTTCACAATTTATACAGGTATATCATAACAATATATTGAGGTACTGACATAATAAAAATTGCATAAAACCAATTTAAAAATCAAGAAGTAAAAGATTTCATCCTTGAAAATTTTGTTATACGGGTATAGCGCGCAAATTCGAAACTATGTGCAAACTGTTTCAAGTTCTGGTCTGCCAGAACCAAGTTTGCGACAGTAGGAATTAAACACAGTTACACCAAGATTCAGGCCATGAGTGAAATATAAGTTGATATAGGACTTCCTAATCTTTCCAAAAATGTATATATGTGACCATGTCACTATTCTAGATTAAAAGCTATAGCTATCCAATCTTAACAGATGAACTGACTGGTTTTCACCAGCTGTCCTGCAGTTCACTGTTTTGAACTCAAAATTTGATTTGACTCAAATTTGAATCAGGAAAAACTTTGGATAAAAAATCTGTATATCTCCTTCTACCCTTTCCATATATTTATCACAATAAGGCAGAAGATTTTTCCACAGGGAGTTATGGCAAAAATACAGAGACTGGTACAATGGTATGGTCATCTGGAGCAGTTTTAATATACTCCAAATTTCAATAGATTATCAAGCTTTTCTGCCTTGATGGTCAACAGAAAAGTTGTAAAGGTCTTCAAGAGATTTCCATCCATATAGCATACCCCTAAGTTAATTTACAACTAACCAAGATCATAATCCAGCGAAGTTGAGCAAACTTCTGCCAGAAATTAAGAATCCTGGTTCTACCCCTTTATCGAGCCGATAACCAATGACACAAGTCCAAACATACCAGCAACTGATAGTTGGACTTCAAACACAATGCATCCATACTATCGTTGGGGATGGTCAAATATCAAATTTGATACTGACGGTACTACGTGTCTCACCAAAGAAAATTTTAACCGGTATATCCGGATATGTTTATAGGTGGCCCGTATCTTTC
Organism: Tuctoria greenei; assembly: GCA_036927565.1. Taxonomy (NCBI): domain Eukaryota; kingdom Viridiplantae; phylum Streptophyta; class Magnoliopsida; order Poales; family Poaceae; genus Tuctoria; species Tuctoria greenei. The sequence goes on along the minus strand of JAYESD010000003.1, from coordinate 183,503,679 downwards.
ACTCGCAAACGTGTTCTATACGGGTTGCTACCGTAGTCAGTGTAGCTGCAAAAGAAAAACAATCCCCTTTCACACCTTCACACCACAAGGGCACTTCGGGGAAAACATGATAAGCAGTCAGAATAATATATATGAAAGTAAATGCATACGACTCTGGTGTGAGTTGCCCTTGAGCGATGTCATGTCTCGAGGTACATGGTTGTACTACGTCTGTACAGCAAAGACTCCCGCACAAACCATCTTATACATGCTTGGACATACGTGTTTCGCATGCTCTCATAGAGCATGAATAGTTAGAGATGCATACTATCGGGTTATCCACCAACCGACGGGGGCTCCCACTAACTTTGAAGCACGCTGGGGTACCGCGTGCCATATGTTCTCAGAAACATGGCAAGATTCAGAGACTCATATTAACATTTCCGTGCCAAGTCACAGAAATAATCACATGCTACCTCTCGAATGGTGAGCTTACCTCAATTGATCCGCTTGTGGTGGTGTACCTTACCTCTTACCTGATGTCAGAGCGTCGTTACAGAATATAATAACACATAAGTTAGTATACCACCTTTATGTATTATACTAATAATACTCCTTGTATGGGTATATTGCTAATTCCTCACTCATATAATCCTAAGTTTTTGAAAATATGCTCTTTTCAAGCACACTGTTCCCAATGATGCTCTGATACCATGTTGTGGGGACCAAAATCCCGACATCCAAGGATCCCATCGGGTGGTGTCACGCGACGCGACACCCAATAATATACAAGAAAAGAACGAGAATAAAATAAAATATGAAGTCTTTATTTATAAACACAACAGAAGTTATAATATACTAAGCGGAAAGGAAAGTGACATATACATCATAGCTACGCTCTCGGCACTAGCTATGTAAAAAACAAAGTCATCCATGCCCCGGATGCTTCGCATTAGCAACACCAAACTTATGGCGGCGTGAAGTGTTCCCACTGGGCTATAAACCCTGGAGGGGGTGCAGCTTCGTCGTCAAACTCGTCATCAGTCGTATAATTTGCAAAAACTTGTTAACTGCAAACGTGAGCTTAAGGCTCAACAAGACTAACCCGTCTCACTAGACATATGTCGGGTGACTACTAAGCATAGGTAAGGTAAGGCAGCAAAGGACTCGCCTACAGGTGGATCCTTAGCTTTCAAGTTATTATCAGCAGCTTAGCAATTAAATGAAAGTAACTTTAGTGATCATATTGGATAGCAATCAAAGTTCCAAAATAATTATAATTCAATACATCATATTCTCCTGACTTCTTCAGTATTTACTACGTCACGACACGGTGAACAAGTGGTACTCTATTACCGCGAGGGACGGTGATTGCAATCAGAACAAACCCGGTCAACACGACACATACGCACTTTCGGAGGCGCCAGCGAGTACTTACAGCAGTACCTACATAGCACTTTAGTACTATTCGTATACGGGCACCTTTCACCCAACACTAGAATGCCGAACCGGTTGATTCGTCACGAGCAGAATTTGTGGCCATCCAAGTGGATGTCAAACATCTTAAACGTAATGCACGAACATCTGAAGGCGTAAGGTGAATGAAAACTGCAAGGACACTGTAAGGAACTTAAATGCAAACTGGGGCTTGCCTGAAAGTGAGTCCGGGTCCAAGTTAGTCTCCGATAGATGGACTTCCAAGGCTTTCGGCTGCTTCTCGACTTCAGTTACTACACGATATGCATATACTATATATGAATGACTTTGAAATAAATAAACTTTTTAAGGTCACAAGCTAATATCTTGTGATCAAAATAAGATAATGATCTTAATTGGCTTTGGAAATTTTATGGTAGATACTAGGGACTATAATGGATACTCTTGCAAAGAACAGGAGATGATCAAGGAATTTGTTGTCTCTAAAAATTATGGCAAGCAATAACCTTGTCTAAATTTTGGTTGAAATTCTGGAGGTCTATCCTTGGTAACAGTGGCTTTACCATGCAGAGGGGGTCTCACTGGTTCTAGGAAAATTTGTTTCACAATTTTATAAGCTTAGGGAGAAATTGATTTTACAAGTTTGGGAGAATTTCTGAAATGTTATCTGTATTTTACCAATTTTTCAATTACACAAAGATTTGGAACATTGATCAAATTAGTAAATGAATTCCAATGAACTTGAAAATTATACTGGAGATCAATTGTATTACTAATAGGGTTCTGACCAAAATTGGGAATTTTCCAATTAACAGAACTGTAGTAATTAATTTCCCAAGCAGTTAGTTCAAAGAAATTAGTTATAATAATTCTGGGTGTTTCATGTCCAACAAATTGCACCACTGCAAATTTGAGATTAATATTAGTCTACCAGAATTTATTTGGAAATTTTTCAGCAAGTCTAGAAGGAGTAATGTATTTTTGAAGTTTGATAGAAATTTGGAATTATTTTCCAATGGAAAAGTTTAAATAGTGCAGACGGGCCCACTGGTTTACAATCAACCAATCGCAGTTGTGCCACACAGGGGGGCCATGGGATTAACCTGCACAGCCGCACTGGATCCAGTGCCGCAGCCGATCCGTGCACTCACACGCGTTGCTGACAGGCGGGGCCCAGGGGGTCTTCGTGTACCTCCCGACACGTCGCTCGGCCGCGGGGGCGCAGCGTCGGCGAGCTTGCCAGAACGGTTGCGTTGACCTCCTCCCATCCTAGCCTTGGTCAGCTAACCATAAAATTGACCATGCAAGCCGATGGTGTGGTCCAATCGTGGCGGCGACGGCCGGAGATGGTGGCGTGACGACATCGGCGGCGGCTAGGGTTTCGGCTATGTCGAAATCGCGTGGGAATGGCGCAAGAGGCTCGGGAAAATGCTGGGAAACTTCCTGGGAGCATGAGGAAGATGAGCAAGGGGTGAAATCGCCGGCAACGTCGACTTTGATGGTGGACCGACGAATTTCCATTGGCGGTTGAGAAAACTTGAATATCTCGGCCTTTACTCGATGGCATCCACTGAGTTTTGGCAGAGGGTTGCACTAGGAGGTATGGACTATAATCCTTAACTGGATCGAAGAATAGTTGCACGAAGAAATGGAATTAAACCGATGATTTACCGACCTCGGTATGAACTAGCGTCGGTAAAACTCAAACCATGCACTCGACACTGAAGTAAAAGAGGCACGACTTTTACCGTGAGAAAGAGCTCGGGATGGCGATCCTTTTTGCTATTGAGTTCAAGTTGTGACGCGACTTGGAGAGTACTGACGATGATGGAGCAAAGGCGATATTCGTCCACGACTCCAGTGGCGTCCGCGGAACTTCAAACTACGGCCAATACAATGAGCAAAACGATGAGCCAAAGGGTGAGGATGGTAGAGCATAGCCTTGGCGTCATGTTTGCTATTCGCATTGAAGAGAAATAAGGCAAGGAGGAGATGCTTACCGGTGAGGAACGGAGGTGGTGGTGCTCTGCTTCGCGGGAGAGAAGAAAAGTGAGCGGCGCGGCCAGGCTCGTCGATGCCGTGAAGAAGGGACCACGGGGGGGGGGGGGGGGGGGGATAAGGACTACGCCGGGGTGCTATCAATCTGGCAAGCAGCTCGCTGGAGCTTTGCATTCGTGCGGTGTCGAGCGGAGCGGCGACGGGATTTCGGCGGCAGAACACTCACTGGAATGTGTCTATGACCAGTGGGTCCCACTGACCCTTAAGCCTATCATCTCTGGAACTTTAATTCCCATACCAAACTCGATCCAAAAATCCTAGATTTTTGTGGAGAAGACAAATCAAATGTGGAGATTTAGAATCTGCAATATGATTTCAAATTTGGACATGTTTCAACTGGAATTCAAATTCAAATTTTAATTTGAAAAAAATTCAATGGGGTCACTGAATTAAAGAGCAAATGAGCTTCAAAAATTATGAAAATTTGTAGGGGTGCTATTTGGAATATTATGAAGCCATGGAAAAATGCATAGCCTCATATTTGAATATTCTGATAGGGCCCAAATGTACAGTAGCTATATTCAAGTTTTGAAATAATATGAATATATTTAGTATTGCATATGGTTTTTGCCCTGGCAATTCTCATTCAAATAAATTCTAAAATTTGTAGAAAGGTCACTTGAATTAGTCTAGGGTCATTGGTGAAGTCCAATCCCCATGTTAATAAAATTTAAGTATGACTAAAAGAATTAATTTTGATGAGATCAAGTTCATGTGTACAACCATAATTGAGCTCCACTATGGTTGATAACCAACTGGTAATTGAACTTTATATTAAGGAAAAACTGGGATTTTACAACCGGAAAAGTCCAATAGCTACCGAACTAGTCCGAAAAAAGTCTCTGACTAGTATTGGACTAGTCTGCACCTTAACGGACTAGTCCGGTATCCATCAACACTAAAGGTTTCTCACACACGCACACCGGACTAGTTCGGCGTCCACAACGGACTAGTACGGACCTCACAAAACACTAACGGTAACTTTTGGGAACCCTAGTATAAAAATAGGTGCATGGCCACGCAACAAAATCTCTCGACTCCCTGCGCCGTCACACCTCCCAAGAGCGCAAAAATACTTCCCTCCACTCATTCTAAGCCAAAAGGGATCAAATCATTGAGATTAGGGATTGGAGAAAGGAGAGAACTTGTTCCACATGATCTTGAGCTCTTGGGTTTGATCTTTTGAGTGGTTTGGTGGTGTTCATTCGATGTAATATTTAGGGAGCCCTCAACTTGTGAGAAGGCCCCTTGAATGATTTATTTACCTTCTATGTGATTAGTTATTGAGAATCCGCCTCTGTGGCGATTCAACGAGGGAAGGGTTAGTGAAGACCCGGTCCACCGTCGACTCCTCAATGGAGATGTAGATTCCTCCGTGGAATCGGAACTCGAGATAAAATCTTGTCTCACGTTTTCTTGTTTTGTGTTTTGATCATAATTTAGGGTTTGCAAATTCTTGTTTAATTTTTATCGAAACATTGTATTAAACTTGATAGTTGCAATATCATACTTCATCATCATAATATACTTAAGTTGTCAATTGCTTTCCGCTGCATAGACTACTAGAAGTAGAATTAAAGATCTACTTTGTTTCTCAAGTCTGCGTAAACTGGACAAGTCTGCACAATACCAGAATAGTCAGGACTCCCTACATTTGATCTGTTTGTTAAGTGTTTCAGGGATCGATAAAAGTTCTAAAAGCCCATTCACCCACCCCCCCCTCTAGGCTGCATTCACATATGGTACAACAAAATTTTCTGTGGACACACCAACAAGCCCAAATGCCATATGCCAACAAATCATGAATTGAAAATAGATACACAACACGTAAGTCAATTCATATGACTCTCATATGCCTTTACACCTTGCCACAACTCTTTCAACTCTTCAATCAACGGTTGCGTAAACACATTGATTTTCTTGCCTGGATGTTTAGTACCAGGAATAACCGCTGCAAGGAATATGTATCCTTCTTTCAAGCACATGATAGGAAGGAGATTGTATGGCATGATAAAAACAGGCCAACAAGAGTATGGGTTGTTACTCGTGCTGAATGGAGTGAAACCATCTATTGACAATCCAAGACGAACATTTCTCGGATCTCTTGCGAACTTCGGATCAAAACGGTATAAATCTTGCCAAGCCGCGACATCCGAAGGATGCGCCATAATTTCTTTGTCATTGTTCTCACGTATCCCTTCGGAATGTCATCTCACGTGCTTCGCTATTTCTTGGGACAGAAACAATCGTTTAAGCCTTGACGTGATTGGCATGTACTTAAGTTGTTTGATTGGTACTTTTGTAGTTATTCATTCTCCATCATCACTCATGACGTCCACATATCTAGATTTCTTACAATGCATACAATGAGTATCATTCATGTGTTCCATCCAAAACAACAATCAATTATTCTCGCACACATCAATATTCTCATAACTCATGCCCAAATCAGCCAAAATTTTCTTAGATTGATATAGATCCGGCGTCATATGATGAACTGACGGAAGGAGATCAATAATCAGCTTAATGATACCATTGTAGCAATTGTTCGTGAAATTGTACTTAAACTTCTTCGCCATGAGTTATGTGACCGCCTGCAAAATGGTCACATTGGTGCCCTCATACACTTTTCAATCTGCGGCGGCAAGAAGCTCGTAAAACTCCTTCACCTACTTTGGTTGTGACCGATCTTCGTACTCTTTACCAATGTCTGCTATCATCTCACCCATCTGATCTTTATCCTCATTACTGTAACACCCTCATTTTCATCCATCATGCATTGCATACATTCTTATACATGTTTAGCATTAAGAAACACGAAAGGAATAATTTTAAAATAAATTATAATCATGCAAGCAAAGAAAAACCTGTTCTTGTGAGGACTTGTCTGGATTTGGACCCCGAACTAGTTCGTCTAACTCTCTATGGTTCTCCCTGTGTAGGGTGGACTTGTCCGGTTTGGACCCCAAACAAGTCCGATTTTGCTCTTTGTTGTCTTTCTGGACTTTTCTATTAATGCCACTGTCGGTGGTTTGGAACCGGCAGATCTCCCGACACTACTAAAGTGTTAGAGCAGTTTGATGTTTGGTGTGGGCGCGCGGAGATTCAAGAAGGTGAATAGTAAATGATGCAGGAGACACAAGAGTTTACGTGGTTCGGGCCGCCTGAGCGTAATATCCTACTCCATGGGTGTGTTGGTGTTGTATTAGCTGTATGAGCTTGTGTCGAGCGTCTATGGCGCGTGTGTCTAGCCTCACTGAATTTGTCGTTGGCCTGTCCTTTTATAGTACAAGGGCAGGCCGTTACAAGTTAGCCTGGCCCGACATGTGGCCCCGGCAGTTACTAGTATTGACACTTATTCAACACATTTAATTGTCCTTAACGACCGGGTAATGGGCTTTGACGGCATCGTTACTAGTAATTAAGGTCATCCGATCGTGTGTCATTAATATGGTATTAATGACACTTAATCGTGCCTTGAAGTCCTTGATTCCCCTGTGAAGATCCAGAGCCGTTATGGAGTCTTCCGGAGATCAGAGGCTGAAGCTCCGATGGTTGGACACGTGGCAGCTCCGGAGCATATTGTGGGAAACAGGCAGCTCCGGAGCTACCTAACACGTGTCAGGTCCGGAGCTTCTCTCGGTCTGGGGTTAAGTCCAGAGGTGCCATTTCGGTACATGGCCCGGAGCTTCCCCCTTGTGGGCGGTAGCTCTGGTTTTATAGTACACGTGGCGACCCTGGGATTAACCATGCTGGAGAAGTGGGTCCGGTTATATCTGACATGTGGGCCTCCGAAGGTCTTCAAATCAAGTAGATGACTTTCCTTTGAGATCTTTATAACCTCAAGGTGTGTATGGTTTCCAGGGTACCGACAGTGGCCCCCTGGACCTACCTCCGGGGAAGACCACTGGGGTGAAGTCATTCCGTCGGAGGTGGGTCCATCCTCGCAGCTTTTGAACTGAGTCTTCAAAGGTCTTCGGAGGTGCCATTGGCGAGGATTTGGAGTTAAATCCTCGTCGCGTGGCGTATCCCGCGTGCGGCAGATGAGATCTTTGGCGTGCGGATCTCACGCAATTGAAGGTCGCCGGTTCCCGATACGAAAACTGTATCGGTTCCGCGCGCCTTGTCAGGCCGCCGCCTTCGGGTTTCCCACCTCATGATGACAACCGTTCGCCTAGGTAAGAACCTCGACTTAATCGTCAGGGTGGTCCCGGGCCCCCTTGTTATTGGCTGGGTGGAATTTTTGGATGGTATCTTCGACTTCCTTGCGGTTTCCATCCAAGCGTTGCGAGGGCTTACATAAGAAGGAAAGCGCGCACCGTCGGGAGTTCTTCACGCCTCCCATCTGATCTTGCGCTCAAACTCCCAACTTGTGCTTCGCTTTTCTTCTCTTGCCTAGCCGTGCCGCGATGGAGTTGGGTCTCCGCGAGAGTCGCTTGAAGACCGACGGCGACCTGAAGAAGGTCCAGGCCCTCATGGGATGGTCCTCGGACTTCTTCAACCGCTCGGTCCGCGCCGGTGGAGAGCTCCCGTTTGAGAAGGAGCACTCCGGCGAAATGGTGTACTTCTCCTCGTATGCCATGGTGGGGTGGATCCCACCTTTTTCTTCCTTTTTCTTGATGCTGCTAGACTTCTATGGTCTGCAGTTGTATCATCTCGGTCCCCACTCCATTCTTCTTGTGTCCATTTTCGTCCACTTCTGTGAGATGTGGGTGGGGTATCCCCCCTGCATTGAACTCTTCCGGACCTTCTTCACCGTCCATACCATCGGCAGGAGCAATGAGTACCTTGGCTTCTACTACTTCGTGAAGCGCAAGAAGTGCCCATTCAAGTAACTCCGGTCATTTCCCTCTGGGAAATGGGATGACTGGAAGAAGGACTGGATAGTCATCCGGGTGGAGGAGCACGAGAGGCTGGAGCTGCCAGAAGGCCTTCCCAGCATCGACACGACAATCTGGAGTGAAGCTCCGGTGCTGGTGGAAGCCTTCAACCCTGCTTTGACTAGGATCCGCCAATGCGTGGAGGGAGGATTGATTCCTCAGGCGGTGTTTTGCAACTTCTTGGTCAACAGGTGGGCGCCGCTGAAGAGGAGAGAGAAACTCGCATGGGCCCTCAACAGCGTGATGGACGACGACCGGGTCGAGACCGGGCTGAAGTCCAACATGGTGGGGACAACCTTGGAGTTCCACCTCAAGAAGTTCTAGCACGGCATCGACGTCGATGGTGACGACTTGACTCCGCCATCAGCTTTTCTTCCTCTCAACGTGGAAGTGGAGTTCAGTAGGGAGCTCCGGCGGAAGATGCCCGTGCTTGATGACCTTGGTGTCGTCGAGAGAAGATCAACCACTGGGGTAGCAATCCCCGGAATGCCCAAGGATGGCTCCGACCCTGCTCCGAAGCCGAGGGAAGAGGTCGCCGGCAAGGGCAAGGAGCTGGCAGATGAACCCATGAGCTGGAAGAGGAAGCTGCAGTACGCCGACGGAAGGTCCGTCAGAACCGCTACTTCTGCCTCGGCTCCTTATCCCCGGAGGGGAAGGTCTTCTACAACTGCGGCGACTGTTCCCATAGTGGGGTCCTCCCGGGGCGTGACTGTTCCCGCAGTGGAGTCCTCCCGGTGCACGACTGTTCCCGCAGTGGGGTCCTCCCGGGGTGTTAGCTCCGGGCATGCGACTCCAGCACCTGGGCCGGTGGAGGCCTCTAGGTCCATGGGTTCTTCCCGATCGAGGGGGGCCTCGACTCGGGAAACACCCGTGGCCGCGAAAAGTTCTGGGGGGCCTTCCGGAGCTTCCACGCTGGCTATGACCAGCCCAGAGCGCCCGGGAAAAAGATTCCGCGCAAGCTGGTGCGGAAGCCTCCCAAGGTAATTTTTAATCTTTACCTTGGATAGTTGTTTTAATTGTAGTAACTATTTTTTAAGTTTCTTCGTTCAACATCTGAAGCGTCCCCAAGAAGGGGAGTGAGGCTCCACCCTCAGCCACAGCGGCTGAAGCCGTGAGGGTGGAAGCTTCTGCTCCTGTCCCAGTGCCGCCCCAAGTGGTGGCTGAAGCTACGACAGCTCCGGTGCCGGCTGTCGTGGTCATGGACCTCGACTCATCCCCAGAGACTCTCGTGGTAGCGCCGGACCACGGGAAAGAAGATGCGCCAGCGGCACCTGTCCCGGAGGCTGAAGCTCCGGGTCCGGGTGCTGAAATGACGGAAGTTCCGACTGTTGAGCCGGAGGAAGCAGTAATTCTGGCCTCTGAGCCGGAAATTGTCGAAGCCCCGGCGGTTGAGCCAGAGGTGATTGAAGCCCCGGCGTGCACGCCAGAAGCTGAGGAAGTTCCGGCAGTTGGGTCGGCTACCTCCGAAGTACCGGTCGCTGAGCCGGTCGATGTTGAAGATCTTCCGGCTCCCGAGCCGGTTGTTGGAGAGGTGTCGGAGCCCGAGCTCCCATCGGAGGAGGTGCCCAGACCAGAGCCAGCAGCGGCTCCTGCTCCGGAAGTGACGATGTCAGAGGTACCTGCGGCCGAGCCGGAGTGCCCAAGCGAAGTCGCTGGCTCCCTGCCTGAGGGGGTGAACGAAGACCTGGCGGCGAGGCCTTCCTCGATGGTGACTGAGGCCATCCCAGAGGACGGCCCTAGTGCCATGGAGACTCAAGGGACCACTCTTGTGGAGCGGGACCCAATTTTTGTATCTGAAAACCCGCTGGAACCAGCGGAGGAGACCCCAGCAGGTCCGGAACCTATCCCGTTGTCACTATCTATTGACAACGCATATTCCAGTCTACGTCAAGTCCAACTGACCTTCTTCCACGACAGCAAGGCTCTTGAAGAGGAGCGCCAAACCCTTAGGCGGTGGTGTAACCGGCTCTACTTCGAGACCAAGCTGGCGCAGTCGAGGCTAGCGGATGACAAAGAGTGGATCAAGCGGGAGAAGATCTGCCTGGAGTACTGGGGCAAGTTACTGGATGACAGGGAGAGTATGACTCGTGCCCTAGAAGCTCAATCCCGGGAGATCTACGAACAGGCCAAAGCAACCAATAGTGCGGCCGATGAACGCCACGAAAGGCTTGAGGCCATTAACACTACACTCATCAAGCGCCGAGAGGCACTTGAAGAGAGGGAGAAACGGCTCGAAGATGAAGAGCAGAAACTCCTAGAGCTGCGGGATGACGTCCTGAGGAGGGAGGAGGAGCTCTCCGAGAAGGTAGCTCTGGCTGACAAGGGCCTTGAGGAGCGCGCCAAGAAATTGGAAGAGCGCTGTGTAGAGGAGGAGAAGAAGGTCTGGGTGCGAGGGCAGGAGCTCCATGAACGGGAGTGTGCCCTCGTTGCCAGGGAAAAGAAAGTGAGGGGCAGGGAGAAGGACCTGGTCGACCCCCGGAACAAGATCCACCTCCGGGAGGAGGAGCTCGGAAAACTCGAGAAGCGGTTTGCTGAGAAGATTCAGCAGAACGCCAAAGAAGTTAAGCGCCTCACCCGTGAGAATTCCGAACTGGTGGCGGCCAGAAGATCTTTGGAAGAATTGAAAGGCTTGAGGACTGCGGACTCCCTACAAATATGGGAGTTCCTGGGCAAGGCCAACGACGCGCTGACACCAATGGGCTTCAGTCCCGTGCGCCCGGATGATCTGGAGCCGGAGCCGGACCTAGCGCTGCAGGCATTGAGCTCGGCAGATAGCAAGCTCTCCAAGGTGGGCGATGTCATCGCGGACCAATTGGAGGTTGAGGGGCAATCCCTGGAGAAGAATGTCGCAGAGTACGTGCTGACGTGCTACACCAGCCGGAACTCCCAATTTCCTCTGGACCCGGTGCTTGAAGGCCCCGTCGAAGGAGAAGGGGAAGCTGCCCTAGCCAACGTGTCGGAGGTTGCCCAGAAAGTCGCTCAATTCTTCCATAGGGTCTAGGACCATTTCCGTAGTTCCCACTTGTATCCTCTCTTCTTCCTCAATTTTATAATCCCTTGTCTCCAGATAAATGAAATCCCCAAATTTTTGTGAATTTCACTTTTTGTCTTCAACACTTTTGTCTTAACTTGGCCCCCTGGTAGATGTACACAATTTAATTGTGATCATGTACCAAGAGGATATTATGTTTTGTTGAAGACTCATTTGCTCCGAACTTGTAGAATTTAGGTCTGAAGTATTCGATAGTGAAGGCCCCCTGAGGTTGTCGGAGCTTAGAAGCTCCGACATTGTCTATCGCCGGAGCTTAGTAGCTCCGGCAATAGTCTCTATCAACGCGTAGAGCATCGATAGTTAGTCCTCCTAGGTGTCGAAGCTTAGTAGCTCCGGCAGTGACCTTTGCCAACACTTAGTTTGTTGGCAGCAGACTCCGTTTGTGGGGTCTTCTCACCATCTTTTATTCAGCGTCGACGGCTGGCCCCCCTAGCTTTACCAGAGCTTGATTACTCCGGTGATGCGTAACATCGATTACAAGCCACCTAGGGGAGTCGGAGCTTTGTTAGCTCCGGCTTTTCTCCATTAACGTAGATTTTATTTTTCCTGCACACTTAAGCCAAGAAAAATAATAAAATTCGTTTCTTGTCTATAACTTCGTCGCGGCTTACGATTCTCAAGAAGATTTTAAGTCAAACGCGATTCTAAATACAACCGAATGCGTTGTCTTTTCTTCCAGATCCAACTGTACATGGACCCGCCTTACTTCGGCCTGCCGGGGTGTAGGTAGAGTGGCGTACTTAGGGTGCTTGACCAGGCTAAGTCGATAGCACACTCCAGCCCTAGGTTGGCTTGGCGGCTTTCAGGCGAGTTGGCCATGAACAATATTTGAATCCAAAAGAATTGACAATACAACTCGTATCGTATATAAACCAGTCGAACTAAAATTTCTTAAGAATTGCACGTCTTTGTTATAGACAAGAAAGAGAAAACTAAAAATGTTGAGCCTGTACAAAATAAATGCACGTGGAGTCTGTTTCACATGAAGATGTCTTTCATTATAGGTCCGGGTTACAGGGGAAACAAGTACACTCTTAGGGTACGGAACCAGGCTAAGCGTGTTTCATTTCTCGTTTGACCTAGGGTAGTTAGCCACACTTTTAGTCCTGAGACTGTGACAAGTGTTGCATGAACTTGGCGGACCTTTCGGGAAAGGTCCGGCTGCTCTCCCGGAGGAACTACCCGACTCTGTACAATGACTCTATAACATACACCTCAAGTTACTCAAGACTCACCTCTGTGGTATTAAGTGTAGAACATACGGAGGTGCTCGATGTTCCAAGGATTTGGGAGAGGTGTCCCATCCTCGGTAGCCAAGCGAACGCTTCCAGGATGGGATATTTTAATCACTCGGAAGGGTCCCTCCCAGCCGGGGGAAAGTTTGTTTAACCCTTCTCTGGATTGTATTCTCCGTAGCACCAGATCGCCTTCCTCGAGCTATCGGTTGTGTACATGCCGCTGATGATAGCGCCGAAGGGCTTGGCGGTATCGGGCATTCCGAACAGCTGCTTGGCACCTTCCCTCCTCCAGGAGGTCTAGGTCTTCACGCCGGAGCTGGTCCTGCATGGCTTCATCGAAGGTCCGGACCCGGAGTGACCCCAAGGTGATTTCTGGAGGAAGGATTGCTTCAGCTCCATACACCAGGAAGAAGGGTGTCTCTCCAATTGACCAGTTTTGAGATGTCCTGTTGGCACATAAGGTGGGCAGAAGCACTTCGATCCAGTTGGCTCCATGTTTTTTCAAGCGCTCATAGGTGCGCGTTTTGAGTCCTTTAAGGATTTCAGCATTTGCTCTCTCGGCTTGGCCATTGTTGGCTGGGTGAGCTACAGAGGCGTAGCAAACTTGAATGCCGAGGTCTTTGCAATATCCTTTAAATGCAGAGCTTGTGAATTGGGTCCCATTATCAGTGATGATTTTGTTTGGGACTCCAAATCTGCATACAATGGGCTGCAAAAAGTTGATAGCAGATTGCTTGTTGATCGTCACAACTGGAGTTGCTTCCGGCCACTTGGTGAACTTATCAATGGCGATGTACAGGAACTTGTAACCTCCGATGACTCTTGGGAAAGGTCCCAAGATGTCCATCCCCCACACAGCGAAGGGCCATCTAGGAGGTATCATTTGTAGGGGCTGAGCTGGTGTGTGAATTTGCTTTGCATGAAATTTGCATGCTTCGCATTTCTTCACCAGCTCAGTTGCATCCTGGAGTGCTGTAGGCCAGTAGAAGCTATGTCGAAAGGCTTTACCAACTAGCGTGCGGGAAGACGCGTGGTTCCCACACTCGCCTCCATGGATTTCTGCGAGGAGCTCGCATCCTTCTTCCATTGTGATGCACCGCATTAGGATGCCATTGGCACCGCGCCAGTAGAGATCCCCTTCTACCAACGTGTACCTTTTAGCCAATCTGACTACCCGGTGAGCGGATACATCATCGTCAGGAAGGATGTTGTCTTTCAAGTAGCTCCGGATCTCCGAGATCCATGCATCGGAACTAGCTTGAGCTTTTGAGTCTTGCGTGCTGGGTTGCTCGGAGTTCCCGGCAGTACCGACGACCCTTGATGGCTGCCATGGTAACAGGGCCATCGGGACCGTCAGCTTCGGGATGCTGATCTCGCCCCCTTCGCTCAGTTCGGCAGGCTGAGCTGTTGGCTTTGACAACCTCCGGACAAAAATTCCGTCAGGAGCTGGAGCTCTGATTGACGCTTTCGTCGAGAGTTCGTCAGCTTCAGCGTTATGGGCACGCTGAACATGGTGGTGATCTAGGACTTCGAAGTCCTTATGAAGCCTCTGGACTTCAAGGAGGTAAGCAGCTAGCTGGAGATTATTGCAGGAACATTCACCCTTCACCTGCTTAATGATGAGCTGCGAATCTCCCTTGACCAGCAGTTGCTTGACACCATATGACAGTCCCACCTTTAGTCCATAGAAGAGCGCTTCGTACTCTACCATGTTGTTGGTCGCCTTGAAGTCAAGGTGTACCATGTATTTCACCTTCTCCCCGGCCGGTGCAAGGAGAAGAATTCCAGCTCCGGCCCCCTGCTTCTGCATGGAGCCGTCGAAGTAGAGGGTCCAGTGAGGCTCGGTGAAGGCTGGAGCTTGATGCTCCGTCTTCTGCTCATTGGGGCCCCCAGGATTTGATGGAGAGGGAGTCCATTCTGCCACAAAATCTGCCAATGCTTGACTGTTGACTGCTTGCCTTGAAATAAATTCAATATCAAATTCAGCCAATTCCGCTGCCCACTTTGCAATATTCCCAGTTGAATTGGGATTATGCAAGATTGCTCGAAGTGGGTAAGAGGTCACCACTGAGACTTTGTGAGCTTGGAAGTAATGGTGAAGCTTCCTGGAGGCAATATGGACTGCATAAAGCAGCTTATGCACCTCTAGGTATCGAGTCTTGGCATCATATAGTACTTCACTAATAAAGTACACCGAGCGCTGAATGGTCCGGACCCTCCCGGAGGGGTCTGGAGCTTCATCTTCACTGACCCGGATCCTCCCGGAGGAATCCAGATTTTCTTCGGGGACCACCGGGTCTTGGCTGTAGGAACCCGGAGCTTCTTTAGAAGTGACCTGGACCCTCCCAGAGGGGTCTGGATCTTCTGAAGTAGTTTCTTGTGGATTCGAATCTGGGAGCTGGGACCCAGACTCTCTTTCAGGAACCTCCGGACCCTCCTGAAGGGGTCTGGATTCCTGAGTATGGGGTAGTTCTGGTCTCTCCGCAACCAGAACCATACTGACGACTTCGTCAGTAGCTGAAATATAAAGCAACAAAGGCTCACCAAGGTTCGGAGCTACCAGAATTGGTAGGGTGGTGAGGAACTGTTTCAGCTCCTGGAATGCCTTCTCTGCTTCTTCGGACCATTGGAATGGTTCGGACTTCCTCAATAACTTGAAGAAGGGGAGTGCCCGTTCCACCAGTCTTGAAATGAACCGGCTGAGGGCTGCTAGACATCCAGTTAACTTTTGGCTGTCTTTGATGCGGGTTGGTGGCCGCATGTCTTCAATGGCCTTAATCTTCGCCGGATTAGCTTCTATGCCCCGGTGACTTACCAGGAAACCGAGAAGTTTTCTGGAGCTAACTTCGAAGACACACTTGTCTGGGTTTAGCTTTGTGCGGGTGGCCCGCAGCTTGTCGAAGACAGCCTGCAAGGTGTCAAGGAGTGACTCCTTGTCCCTGACCTTGACCACGATGTCATCGACGTACACTTCCACTATGTCTCTAATGAGTTCTTCAAAAGTTCTGTACATAGCTCGTACAAAAGTTGAAGCTGCATTCTTGAGACCAAAGGGCATGGCTGTATAACAGTACAATCCATCTACTGTAATGAATGAGGTATGCTCTTCATCTTCCCTAGACATCCTGATTTGATGATACCCAGAATATGCGTCTAGGAAACACAGTAATTCACACCCGGAGGTGGAATCCACTATCTGATCTATTCTAGGTAGTGGGAATAGATCTTTTGGACATGCCTTATTTAGTGTGGTGTAGTCGATGCACATCCTAAGCTTCCCGCCGGCCTTGGGCACAACGACTGGGTTTGCCAGCCATTTTGGATGGAAGACTTCTCGGATGAATCTAGCTTTGAGTAACTTCTTCACTTCTTGTCGGATGAAGTTCTGTCGCTCTACGGATTGCTTCCGAGGCTTCTGATGCACAGGCCGGGCATCAGGGTAGATCTTCAGATTGTGCTCAATCACTTCCCTGGGGATCCCAGGCATTTGTGACGGTTGCCAGGCAAACACGTCGACGTTAGCCTGGAGGAAAGTGATGAGCGTGAGTTCCTATTTGTCGTTCAATCCCCCCGATAACGGGTGGTCTGAGCGGCATCGGAACCAATTTGGACGACTTTGATGGGAATGTCGGTGTCGCCGCTTGGCTGCACACGAGGTGCAAAAGTTGAGCCTCGTTGACGAATGCTCGGGGGTTTTGGAGCTTGCTCCTGCCTGGAGTCCTCCTCTTGCGCCGTGGTGAGTGCATGGAGTTCTTCCAGAGCAGTTACTCCGGCAGTACGATCTCCGCGGATCTGGAGAACGCCTTCTGGCGTTGGCATCTTCAACACCAGATAACCATAATGAGTAGCTTCCATGAATTTGTACAGGGCAGGCCTACCCAAGATGGCATTGAAGGGTAAGTTGATCTGAGCGACGTCGAAGACCAACTTCTCGGTGCGGTACTTCTCCCTTGTCCCGAAGGTAACGGGGAGAGTAATAGCTCCGAGTGGGGTAATGGCCCCCGGACCTACTCCGGAGAAAGGTCGAGAGGGGTGGAGATCCGAAGGTCGGAGTTGAAGCTTAGTAAAAGCTTCAAAGTTTATGAGGTTAAGCCCCAAACCTCCGTCTACCATGACGTGGTGGAGATGGATGTTGTTGATGGTAGGAGATACCATCAAAGGTAACTGACCTGCTCCAACCATACTCCAAGGGCAATCCGAAGCATCAAAAGTGATGGCTGTGTCCACGCACTTCCGATGAGGTTCCGGCCTGACTGTAGGAGCTACAGCAGCCATATCCCGACGCATAGTCTTGATGACGCGACGGGAGGTGATGTCCCATGATCCACCAAAAATGGTGTTCATGGTCTTCCGACGCTCGTTGTCAGAGACGTCAGAATCATCGTCGACAGAGGTGTAAATGGCCTTTAGGACCTTTTTGGGATCCTGAAAACCTAAGTCCTCTTTAGCTGGAGCTTCGTCGACTTTTTGCTTTCCTTCCCTCTGTCGGAAAGGAGATTCTTCCCAGCGCTTGTTGTAGCGCTCGACAAGGTTTTGGACCTCTCGGCAGTCTTCCAAACTGTGGCTGCCCGTTTTGTGAATTGGGCACCACACCTTGGGCTTGCTACCGTCTTCAGAAGACGGTCGAGGTCGCTTTTCGGGGTGTGGCCCCCAGCCACCCAGAGCTGCTGCAGCTGCAACATTGGATGTACCGGCTGACGGCTTCTTCTTGTCGTTGGTCTTTTTCTTCTTCTTGCCGTTCACGGAGGTAGCGGCTTCTTCTTTGGAGGATTTCTTGTGACCCTCCGGGGTTGGTTTGGAGTGCATTTCACGGCCCTCCGCAGCTCTGGCACATTTGTCAGCCAAGCTGAAGAGTTCCGTGATGCTGGTGATCTCCTTGATCGCCAGTTTCTCCAACATCTTCTTGTCCTGTACACCATGTCTGAATGCTACAATGACAGAGGCGCTAGAGATAGAAGGGATAGTGTTTCGTACCTGAGAGAACCTCTGGATGAATGATCGCAGGGATTCTCCCCCTTTTTGCACAACTGCAAAAAGGTCCAGTTCAGTGCCTGGTCGGGTGTATGAACTCCCAAAGTTGGCGGTGAACTACCGGCATAGCTCCTCCCAACTGTTGATAGAGTTGGGTGGAAGGCTCATAAACCAGGACCTGGCGGTCCCAATTAAGGCCACTGGAAAAGAATTTGCCATCACGGCCTCGTTTCCTCCAGCTGCCAAGATTGCAGTGGAGTAGATCTGAAGAAATTCGGCGGGATTGATAGTCCCATCGAATTTTTCCGGCAGGTGAGGCCGGAACTTCTGTGGCCACCTGACCATACGTAGATGTATGGCCAGAGCTGAACAGCCTCCTCCTACTCCTTCAGGAGCAGAAAGGTCCTGAGCTTCTCGTCTTTCACGAGCACGCTCAATATGGACACGACCGTCTTGTTGGCGGTATCGGCTATCAAGCTCCGCCCGGAGGTCATGAGTTGAGAGCCTGGATACCGTGTGAGTGCGTCATGCCCCGGAGGGCAATGACGTCACTTGTTGTGATGCAGCCTGTCTCCTGCTATTGGAAACGTGCGGACCAAGTCTACCAGACAAAGCCCGCCGCTGCGACGGGGCTCGTCCTGAAGGAGGAGGACCCTGGTTGCTGAGGCGTTCGGCTGCTGCTGCAACCAAATGTTCCACATTGGCCCCCCACTGTTACAGTGCATCCCGGGATGCATCCGGAGGTGGTGGGCGTTGGAGAAGAGCACGCGCTGCATGGAGCGCGTGTTCCGGGTTGTCATGATTTGCCGACGCAGTGATTGACGCCGGCGCACCATCGCGTTGCCCAGCTTGATTTGCTGGTGGAGGCGGTGGTGGTGGGAGTGTAATCCTGCTGGTGCTGAGGCTCCTGCTGGTGGCTGCATATTGGAGGGATTGCCCCCAACAGCCTGAGCAGCAGGTTGACCGTTGGATGATCCAGCAGTTGAGTTCACCATTCTCAAAATCTCAGGCGCCCCTACCTGGCGCGCCAACTTTCGGTGGTTTGGAACCGGCAGATCTCCTGACACTACTAAAGTGTTAGAGGAGTTTGATGTTCAGTGTGGGCGCACGAAGATTCAAGAAGGTGAATAGTAAATGACGCAGGAGACACAAGAGTTTACGTTGTTCGGGCCGCCTGAGCGTAATACCCTACTCCACGGGTGTGTTGGTGTTGTATTAGCTATATGAGCTTGTGTCGAGCGTCTATGGCGCGTGTGTCTAGCCTCACTGAACGTGTCATCGGCTCGTCCTTTTATAGTACAAGGGCAGGCCGTTACAAGTTAGCCGGCCCGACATGTGGCCCCGGCGGTTACTAGTATTGACACTTATTCAACACATTTAATTGTCCTTAACGACCGGGTAATGGGCTTTGACAGCACCGTTACTGGTAATTAAGGTCATCCGATCGTGTGTCATTAATATGGTATTAATTACACTTAATCGTGCCTTGAAGTCCTTGATTCCCCTGTGATGATCCGGAGCCGTTATGGAGTCTTCCGGAGATCAGAGGCTGAAGCTCTGACGATTGGACACGTGGCAGCTCCGGAGCATACTGTGGGAAACAGGCAGCTCCGGAGCTAACTGACACATGTCAGGTCCGGAGCTTCTCTCGGTCTGGGGTTAAGTCCGGAGGTGCCATTTCGGTACATGGCCCGGAGCTTCCCCCTTGTGGGCGGTAGCTCCGGTTTTATAGTACACGTGGCGACCCTGGGATTAACCATGCTGGAGAAGCGGGTCCGGTTATATCTGACATGTGGGCCTCCGAAGGTCATCAAATCAAGTAGATGACTTTCCTTTGAGATCTTTATAACCTCAAGGGGTGTACGGTTTCCAGGGTACCGACAGCCACGGACTAGTCCGAAAATGTTTCTGATGTTTTCCTAAGTCATACCTCGGACTTGTCCGACCTGGCACCGGACTTGTCGTTGAACTTTATGTAACTTTGAAATAACTCCGAATGGACTTGTCCGGCTTGACACCGAACTTATTTGTTCAACTTTCTGACCTCTAAGGGACTAGTCCGGCCCCTAGCAAACTTATCCGGTGTGCTCGACTCGGATTCAATCTTTTTCTCCACGACTTGCTATTGGGTATTTAGGATAATTGGGCCCAAAAACATTGTGCCATAACCCTGTGGAGCCCATGTGGACCCCTACACGGCCTCCACCACCTTGAACTCGAAATCCATCAAACCCTGCCACCTCCACCTCTATATAAACACCCAACACCCATCCCTTCACCTCTTTGCCACAATTGAAGAAACCCCAAACCCTAGTTCGTGGGAGCCGCCGTGAAGAGGAATTCATCGCAGCTAGGAGAAGAGAAGGAAGAAGGAGAACGATCAAGCAACATCGATCTTCATCAACTCATCGACATCATCGTCGATTGTCCACCAATTCTCCATCTTCTTTGCATCTAGACGCCAAAATCTTGAGTTTCATCGAATTCTCGACCCTTGAGTTGTTGAATTCACGGTAATTACCTTAGGTCATTTTTCTACTTCAATCTTGGTCCCATAATTCAACTCAAACTATACTTTAATTGGAATTTCGCCAAAAAAATCTAGCCGTGCTGACTTGTCCGGCCAAGTACGGACTAGTCTGATCGATTTTCTGGTCCACGGCGAACTACTCTGATCCCCAGTTAACTCAAATCAACTTGAAACCTGTTCAAACATGTTAAAAAACTATTGTAACTAGTTAGTAAACATTAATAGCAACTTATTAACAAGTTCTACCACATAATTGCATTAATCATTCAAGTGATGGCATATTGAGTAATATATGAGCATTTATTGATTGTAATGTTTGTTTTGAATGGTTGTTGTGCGGAATAGAAGGTGCTGCGCTAGAGGGTGCTGTCGAGGACCTCCAGTACCAGAACTTTGAATCTTTTGACCCTAATCAATCTCCGGAGCAAGGCAAGTGTCCTTGATCGTTTTGGCTTTTGAAAAATTTTGTTTGCAAAATTGCATGCTTGTGTCAATTTCATGGGAAACCCATTTATAGGTGTTTACTAGACATGTTTGACCATCCTTTTCGCTTGGAATACATTGCAGGGAGTCAGGAAGGGTATTTTACCATTTCGCTTCGCTCTAATTAATTGGGATGGGAAAATAACAAAATGGCTTAACTATGAATTATTGCACTCATGGATAATGAGAATTTATGAACATGGATAATTGGTAACATGGTACTTGGGAGATCTAAGCAAGCATGGTTTGCGGATTGGGTTGGATGATGTGGTGGTTTGCTTGCCTTATATCTAAGGACGGGTTCATGCGGGAATATGCCAGGACAATAGTGTCACCACAAGGCCAAGTATGGGTGCGGCTTAGCTGATTAATTAGGTGTATTGCCAGCATTGCTCGTATCATTTGGTGGAGCGGGGAATGGGAGTCGAACGGCACAATTAGGTGTATTTTACCTTGGTTGGATGTGCTCAGTTGGAGGCTTTAGTCTTCGCCATACAACTAAGGAAGTGTAATTAGCATAAAGGAGGTTTCCTTAGATGCCGACGGGAGACAAAATCACGAACTTGTGGGTAAAGTGGTACAACCTCCGCAGAGTGTTAAAAACTATCATGATAGATGTGCTCTTGGTTAAAAGCACTTAAATGACCTACATGATTAGAGGGAAATCTAATAATTCGGATGGTTATGGTTTTGCTTGGTCATGGTTTTGGTTTGATGGTGATAAATGGAAATGGTTAATAATGATGGTAAGAATATGGAATATGGATGGATAATGAATGATGGATAAGAATTATTATGTTTATTTGGGATATGATGGGATTAATTCACATAGACATTGTAAGATACTTTTTACATGTTTTAGATGTACATTTCAGCAAATAGCCATTATTTATTATCAAACCCTCATTTAAGCTACATGTCATTATTTTCCCACACTTGCCGAGTACGACATGTGCTCATCCTTGCAAATCCCCCCTCCAACAATTTCAGGTGATGTCTGGGAGTACCCTGACGATAATGCGGAGTACTAGGCTGTGTGCTGCCGTCGACTTTCCTGTGGTGTTGCTTGGAGCCGCGCTACCCTATATGATTAGTCTGCTTAGATTATTTCTGCTGCATTAGTTTCAGAACTATTAATATTGATCATTAGAGTTGTAATTTGAGGATTTCCTGGATATTGTAATAAAAGTACTTATTTACTAATTTGTGTTGTGGTAATTATCTATTTATCATTTGTAAATCACTTGTGTATGTGTGTTAAACATCCTGGACACACAAATGCATCATGCTTGGTTCATTTTCGGAACCGGGTGTCACAAATTGGTATCAGAACCACAGGTTGACCGTACGACGCAGCCTAGATAGAATGGTCACTTTAGAGCACACATGAATAATCAGGAAACATTGTGGCTTGTCTAGTGTGTTGAATGCTATGTAATGGTTGGTGCTTAGTAGAGGATTGTGGAATGCTTTAGCGTTTTCCACATCCATATAGGCTAGTATAGATAGTTGCCTAATTTCATATCCCTTGATGCATATAGTTGGGGACGTTTTCTATTCTCTTTCTTCAGATGCCGAGGACTCGCAACCAAAGGGATGCCAATGAGAATGAGGTGAAGAATGGAGAACCTCACAACAACAATGGACTTGGACCTGAGGCTGTCAACCTTCAGAAGTTGTTGGCTATGCAGAATCAACTTATGCAGATGGTGACGCAAACCTTGGGACAATTGCGCGCTAACAATCAAAACCAACAACATATGCCTCCACCACCACCACCACCACCACCACCCCCACTGCCTCATAACGGGTTGGAAGAGCTTATAGGGACTAGGCCATCTACCTTTGCTCAAGCCAATGATCCTATGGAAGCTGATGATTGGTTGAAACCTGTGGATAAGAAGCTCGCTATTGTCTAGTGCAGCGACAGGGAGAAGGTTATCTTTGCTTCCCATCAACTTGTTGGAGTAGCTGCGGATTGGTGGGACTTGCTTTGCAATGCCCGTTAAAATCAGGAGAGGATCACTTGGGCTGAATTCAAGGAGAGTTTCCGTTCTCACTTTGTTCTTGAAGGTGTTACGATCCTAAAGAGGCAGGAATTTGAGAACCTAAGATAGGGTAAGTCATGTGTGAGTGAGTATCTCAATAAATTCACTCAACTCTCAAGGTATGCTCTAGAGGATGTCAACCGGCACAGCCACAAGCAATACTTGTTTATGAGGGGCCTAAAAATTGAGATTCAAGTACAATTGTGACTATGCAAATTTCCAGAAGCTTGTGGACAAGGCCATTGTGGTTGAAAACAAGGTTCACGAGATGGAGCAAGAAAATAAGAGGAAGGCACCATATCCAGGACAGCCACAGGGAAGCAATGTTCGCCCCCGCTTTGCACCACCAAATGCACCATACTGCAACCCCTCTGGTCCTGCATATCGCGCAGCTATTCCACCGTGCCTAGCTCAGCCTATGCAGCAATGCCCCGCCATGCAAGCATCTTGCCCTCCAATGCCTCATGTGCCTTGCGCAATCTTTCGTGCTAATTCTCAAAGCCAAACTCGCCCAAACAATTCTGGTGCAGCAAGGCTATACTTGTGGTGAGGAAGGACACTTTGCATCTCAATGTCCTAAGCCAGACCTTGGCCAAGGGAAAAATGCTCCAAGATAGAACCCAAGACCGAATGGAGGAGTGCCACAAGGTAACCGTGTACCACAAAATTTCGTTTGTGGCAAGGTGAACCATGTCTCTACGAAGGAAGCACAACAAGCGGATGACGTGGGGATTGATATGTCACTCGCAAACTCCAACCCATCGACTATGTTATTTGATTTTGGAGCATCACATTCACTCATTGCATCAAAGTATGTTGCCAAGTATGGTTTGCCCATATCTCATATGAAGTATACCTTGTTGGTTAAGTCTTCTGGAGGGGAGATGAGTACGAATATGGTATGTCCAAAAGTAATCCTTAGAAATAAGGGGTAGACTTCTTCGCCAACTTCATTGTTTTGGATTATCAAGGACTGGACATAATATTTGGTATGGACTGGTTAAGGAAACATAATGGAATAATTCAATGTGCCACAAAGACGGTGAAGTTGAAAAATTAGGAAGGTGTCAGCATAGAATTTGAAGCATGTCAACACACACCAAAGCAGGTGAAGTTGAATCAAATGGATAGTGCAACAGTAGAGGAGATCCCAATGGTGTGTAAATTTTCGGATGTGTTTCCAAGTGAGTTGCCAGGTATGCTGCATGATCGTGATATTGATTTTGTTATTGATTTGATACCTGGAACTGCACCTATAGCTGATATGCTATATAGGATGCCTACTATGGAATTAGCAGAGCTCAAGAAGCAAATTCAAGAGCAGCTTGAAAAGGGTTTCATAGGATGTTGTATTCTTTTTTAAATAATCTAAAATGGAAAAGAATTCTCAATCCATACCTATTTTGTAGATCAAATCCAGATCATAAGCTTTCGTATCAGAAAACTCACGATCTTGGAGGAGCTTGTGTGCTTGATCTTCAACTTCACTTTGGATGTCGAGGTCGTCGTCATGAAGAAGTTGGTGTGGGTTGCTTTTTTCACCCATGGGAGTGTCCTCTCCTACACGCCTCCTCTGTGGACTTGGTGTATCAACGGAAGAGGGGCGTGCACTTGAGTCTCCACCATGGCTTGAGCTTGCAGCCTCCTTCCTTTTTCCAAACAACCTTTTCATTCATTTCATGGTCACAACAAACAAGAACACAACGAGGCAAAAACTCAGAAGAGGTGATGTTAGTGAAAGCAAAACCCTGGCGAATATAGCCTTGAAGGACTTGAGAGCAAATTGCAAATGCAATCTAGAGAAAATCTTTTTGAGTTGGGAATTTGAGCAAGAGTGCTTCAAGGAAGAGCAAGAAAACAATATGAGCAAGAGTGACTTTGGGGAGGTATGAAATGAGGTGATGTTTGAGGATGAGAGCTCCTCACGCCCACCATTTATAGTGTGCAATCCCCAACGGTCACTAGGAAAGCAAATGTAGCCGTTGGAGGAGAGAGAGCCAAAATGGCTCTTTTCCCATGTTGGCCGAACAGGGGGGTCAGCCGACTTGACAAGTGGGCCCCCCCTGTTCCTCTTTTTGGCAGGTGGTTCCCCAACGCCTATGGGATTAGCACATTGGTGAAATACCACTTTTGCAGCTCAGAAAAATTGTTTTCAAATAAACACTTCTTTTTCAAAACCCAACAATTTTCTTATTGTGAAAAATAAAGAAATAAAAATTATAGTTGAGAATATAAGATTATCAACTTACTAAGAAAATCAAATATGCAGTGCGGAAAATCAAACTAAATGGGGAAAACCAAATAATGTGAAAAGGAAACAAAGAAAAGGATAACTACCAATTTAACCTATTGGCTAGGTCTCACCATCATCCGATGAGATGGACATTCCTCCTTCTTCATTTCTTGACATCCGGGACCGAAGGCATGGGCTCGGACGGCTTGTCTTCCTTCTTCTTCCATACCTTCTTTGGCAGCTCGGTGGACTTGGGCCTTTGGGGAGGCCCGAGGTTCTCCGTCTTCTTGGGGTGTTGGCGTGGACGATAAGACGGGTTTTCTGCATATATCAAATTCCTCATGAATGCAATGAGCGGGTCCACCTTTGGAGGTGTGATTTCGACCTCTTGAGTGTGTTTAACATTCGGCCCATACTTGATTTTGATCTTGGAGCATTGCTCCAACTTTGAGCGAAAGTTAAACTTCTCCTCCTTGCCATTGATATGAAATTGGATTTCTCCAGCTCCCTCATATATGGGCGCCTTCGCGGTGCTTAGGGATGGTCGCCCAAGAATGAGTGGCATATCCTTCTCGACCTCCATGTCGAGCGCCACAAAGATTACGAGTATGAAGCAGTTCTGGATTTTCACCAGGATATCTTCAGCAATAACCGCCGGATAACGGACTGAGGAATCAACTAGTTGGAGCTGCATTGGTGTCGAAGTAAGCTCTGTGAAGTTCAGCTAGTCGAAAACCACCTTGGGCATCACACTCACACTTGCTCCAAGGTCACAAAGGGCCTTACAAAGTGATGTGCCCCAATTGAGCATGAGATTATAGGACATCTAGGGTCCTTCAACCAGTTGCCTCCTTGTAGAGAAGTCCTCTTGATATTTTCAACAGGGGGTTCGTGCTGTCCTAGCATCTTGCCATCCTCCACTGGAGGAACAACTGCTGCCAGTTGAGCCAACTGAGTTTCCAACATCTTGTTGAAATTCAATTGATTCTTGAAGGCTGAGGATAATCCTTCAATCTTGGCATTTATGCTCTCTAGGGTCTTGTCATTAGCCGACAGCTACTTGGATATAGCCTCATTGATCTTTAGCTGGCTAATGGCAAGTTCTCTAAAGTTGGGTTGATTTCCATTTTTGCCATTGTTGTTGTACCCTCCTTGAAATAATGGGTGTGGTTGGCCCCACCCTTGACCTCCTGAACGATAGCCATTGTTGTTTCCATTATTTGCTAGGTATAGGGCATCCTCAAGGTTTTTGGGCAATCATTGCCCAAATGGCCTGTGTTCCCATAGACTTCACGAGAGATGTAAGAGTCTAAGGCATAAGCATTGCCACATACCTCACCATTGCCTTTTCCATCAATTTTCTTCATTAGGAGGTCCAATTTGGCAGCGATTATGTCCACCTCCTTCAAGGTGTGCAGGCCTCGCTGGCGGGTATGGACACGCTCGTCGCTCCAACCCATGTTGGATGCCGTCTTCTCAATCAAATATTTGGCTTTGGGCACCGTCAATGAGGAGAAAACTCCTCCAGCAGCAGCATCAACATGGTCATGGGCAGAACGGATCAGCCCGTTGTAGAAGTTTTGGATGATGACCCAGTCATCCATCCCATGATGGGGAGATGCTAGGATATATTCTTGAAGCCTTTCCCAAGCCTCGGGAAAAGATTCCTTGGCATCTTGCTAGAAGCGGGAATTTCTTCCACGTAGGACATTGGTCTTGCCAAATGGGAAAAACATGGTGAGGAATGCCGTAGAACCACTGTTTCGCTCTCCCAAGAAGAAAGAACGGGAACAACCTAAGACGAACAACATCAGGGGATACGTCCTTAATCATAAAATTGCTGCATATCTCAAGGAACCGTTGCAGGTGAGCATTTGCATCCTTGTTAGCCTGCCCACAAAATGGGTTGGCTTGCACCATGGTGATAAGGCCAGTCTTGATTTCCATGTTTACGTCTCCCGTGTTAACATTGGCCCCAACAGGCACATTGTTAGCAGAGGGAGCGGAAAAATCACGAAGGGTCTTCTGGGCCATTAGCATTTCAGTTGTTGGTGCAGTTGTGCTGGCTTGCTTTGCGGCTCGAAGCTTCTGAGGAGTAACAACACGAGGTCGATCTCTCAGAAAGGGGTTCGGGATCTTCAACAAAGTTTTTCGGCAAGCGGAAATCAGACATACACTACCCTATTTTCATAAAATGCGAAAAAAAAGGGTCATCCAACTAAAACCTACCAGGGTCCTATCCTATTCACTCAATCATGCAATACTTCAACTGCCTTCCCCGGTAACGGCACCAGAAACGCATGTTGATATTCCCTACACACTATAACAATTCATCCCTAGGAGTGGTGCCAGAAATGCTTGTTGGTATGATTTAAATCTCAGATGAACGTCCGCAAGTGCACAGAAACTATAGATGTAGCATTTCCCTTCTAAAGAGTATTCCCAAAGGGTGTCATTTATATTTTCCCAAAGGAAGGCTAGATGGAAGTAAAACAATCATCATGTGGAAAAGGTAGGTTGGTCTAGGTAGGGTTCTAGCAAGGATGGATAAGGGGTAATTGAGGTAGTGTAACAGAGACAAGAGCATTCTATCCTAAGGGGACAAATGAGGTAATAGAGGAACTAGGTTAAGAGTTAGGTAGATACTGCTACTATGCTTCTAATGTACATATACATATCCTAAGTTAGTTACTACTGATTATACTAATTATGAATTCTCATGCTAAGTGGATTAACACATCGGGCGCGGGTTTAGCCCTAGCAACACTAGGCGACTCCCGCCAAGAACCTGAGGCATAGCCGAACATGGAGGATTATAAAGGACAGATACGACTGTCATCAATCTGTGGGTCTATGAGACATTCCACGCTACTCTCTATCCTAGCACCATGCTAGCATATTAAGTAATTACCTTAAGAGCCTAGGAACAGTCCATCCGAAGGCAATGATCTAAATCATCATTAAACCAATGTTAATTCATAGCATAAGTAATTCATATTAATATAATCATATCATAGATAATTATATTATTGTGGAAGTTTATAGTGTTTATGATGATGTAATAAGAATGGTATAGAACAATCATAATTACTATTCCTACAACATACATGGAATCCACAATCAAACAAGAAACACTACATCCAAGTATATATCATCTTTATTATGAATAAAGTCACAAATACAAATATTAATATGGGCGACATAACTTTCCCAATTTGAAATTGGGAAGAGACTCCTTCTACTCCTCTCCTACTTGGACTATGGACTAGAGACTCTCCTCTCTACAGCCTATACCCCTCTAAACCTATGGAGAGTAGTGGATACAATGGATGAATACTCAAGTGGAGTGTGTTGAAGGGAGGGGTGAGGGGTCCAATTTATAGCTTGGAGAAGGGTCGGTTCTAGCCACCAAAAGCGCGCGAATCAGTCACTCCTAACCTCTTCAAGACGGGAGGAGCCAACACATGGCGTTTGACCGCGTTTGGCACCAGGAACTAGTCGACCGACTAGGGGGATCAGCCGACCTAGTTCTGGCTCCAAACGACCAGTTCATCCTCCATGTGACTGAAAGGTGGGTCCCATTTCATGATATGGATGCTACACCGTTGGATGGCCTCGAATACTTCTGTTTGTGGGCCATTGGATCCATGTGGTGCCATGTGGCATTGCCTGATTGGCTAGAATGATATTTTATAGGGTCCACCCTCTTGTTTCACTTCAATTCTTCATTGAATCCCTGCATGCACTGCTTTGTCCAAGGAAAAGTGGAAATAGGTTAAATATAAAGATGATGTGTGCAATAAATGACAATTCCTTCACATAATTAAGTTATATTGACGGCTGAAATTGGGATATAATAGCCATCAACATGCACCTGCATACTTCATGTACCTCATGAATAAAGTATTCATGGTGTACTTGGATAAATTCATGGTGGTGTTCATTGATGATATTATGATCTACTCGAGAAGCGAGGTGGAGTATGAGGAACATTTAAGGCTCACATTGCAAAAATTGAGGGAACACCAATTATATGCCAAATTCAGCAAGTGCCAATTCTGGTTAAGGGAGGTGTCGTTTTTTGGACATATCATCTCTAGAGGAGGAGTATCCATTGACCTAGGAAAAGTGAGAGATATGCTAAAATGGGAACCGCTGCAAAATGTGAAGGAGATAAGGAGTTCTCTCAAAATGGCTAGATATTACTGACGGTTCATTAAGGATATCTCCAAAATAGCCAAGCCCATGACTGAGTTGTTGATGAAGGGAAAAGCATTCCAAGGGACTCAAGCTTGTTAGGACAGTTTTGAGGAGCTTAAGAAGAGGTTAATAACAGCACCTGGGTTTGGTTTGCCAGATGTGAGCAAAAGCTTCGATATCTATTGCCATGCATCAAGGCAGGGACTTGGATGCGTGCTCATGCAAAAAGGTCAAGTAGTAGCCTATGCATTGAGGCAATTGAGGAAACATGAGAAGAATTATCCTACACATGATCTCAAACTTGCAGCCACAGTGCATGCTTTGAAGATATGAAGGCACTACATTCTTGGTCACGGGTGTGAGATTTATACAGACCATAAGAGTCTCAAGTACATTTTCACACAAATGGACCTAAATTTGAGGCAACGAAGATGGTTGGAGCTCATTAAGGATTATGATGTGGGAACAATTATCACTCGAGGAAGGCTAATGTAGTGGTCGATGCTTTGAGTCAGAAAGGAGTAAGCCACCAACTCATGGTTCAAGAGTTACCATCCGAGCTATGCAAGGAGTTTGAACGGCTGAATCTTGGAGTTGTGAATGAGATGGGAATAATGGAGTTAAATCCGACCTTGGAGCACAAAATTCAAAAAGGTTAGACCAAGGATGAGGAAATTCAGGAATTTAAGGAAAAGACCCAGGAAGGGAGAAAATTCATATTTCATGAGGATGATCATGGTGCTCTATGGCTTTAGAAATGGATTGTTGCGCCTAATGTAAAGCATATTCGGGAAACAATATTAAAGGAGGCACATGACTCACCTTACTCAATTCATCCTGATTGTACAAAGATGTACAAGGACTTGAAGACATGTTATATGTGGACCAGGATGAAAAAGGACATAGTTGAGTATGTGGCTTTTTGTGATCTGTGTCAACGGGTCAAGGCTGAACATGAAAGGCCAGCTGGATTATTCTAGCCATTGAAGATTCCAGAATGGAAGTGGGAAGAAATTGGTATGGACTTCATAGTAGGATTACCTCAAACCCAGTCCGGCTATGACTCAATATGGGTTATTGTGGATCGGTTCACCAAATCAGCTCATTTCATTCCTGTCAAAACAAGGTATACCGTTGCACAGTTAGCCGAGTTATATATGGAGAAAACTGTATGCCGACATGGAGTACCCAATAAAATAGTGTTTGATCGAGGATCTCAATTTACCTCAAGGTTCTAGCAGAAACTGCATGAAGTTATGAGTACAAGGTTAAATTTTAGCTCTGCATATCACCCTCAGACGGATGGACAAAATGAGAGGACAAATCAAATATTGGAAGATATGTTGAGGACTTGTGCATTGAAGCATGAAAGCGGCTGGGACAAGAGCTTGTCGTATGCTGAGTTTTCTTACAATAACAGTTACCAAGCCAGCTTGAAGATGTCGCCATATGAAGCACTATATGGAAGGAAGTGTAGGACACCCTTGTTTAGGAATGAGACAGGAGAAACTCATGTATTTGGCCCTGATGTGTTGCAAGAATGTGAAAAACAAGTTAAGACAATCCACGAGAATTTGAGGGTTGCTCAATCTAGACTGGATGCAGGCTAGAGGGGTGGTGAATAGGCTTTTTGAACTTTTATCAATCCCTAAAACACATAACAAAGAGATCAAATACAGGGAGGCTGGGCTAGTCCGTTATGGTGTGGACTAGTCAGGTATACGCGTACTTGAAAATCAAAGTAGATCTTTCATTTTACTTTTAGTAGTCTATGAAGCGGAAAGCAATTGACAACTTAAGTATATTATGATGATGAAGTATGAGATTGCAACTATCAAGTTTAATACAATGTTTCGATGAAAATTAAACAAGAATTTGCAAACCCTAAAATATGATCAAAATGTAGAACAAGATCACGCGAGACAAGATTTTATCCCGAGGTTCGATTCCACAGAGGAATATACGTCCCCGTTGAGGAGTCCGCGGAGGATCAGGTCTTAACTAACCCTTCCCTCGTTGAATCGACACGGAGGCCAATTCTCAATCACTAACCACACAGGGGGTAAATAACTCGTTCAACGGCCTTCTCAAAAGTTGAGGGCTCCCCCAAGATTACAATGAACGAACACCACCAAACATACTCAAAAGATGTACAATAAACAATGAGAGTGTGCAAGAGATCAAACCCAAGAGCTCAAGATCGTGTTGAACAATTCTCTCATTTACCCAATCCCTAATCCTCAAAGATTTGATCCTTTTAGGTTTAGAATGAGTGGAGAAAGTATTTTTGGGCTCTTGGGAGGTGTGACGGTGTAGGGAGTCGAGAGAGTTTGTTGTGTGGCTGTGCAACTCTTTTTATACTAGGGTTTCCAAAAGTTATCGTTAGGGTTTGCGAGGTCCGAACTAGTACGTGGTGAACACCGTACTAGTCCGGTGTGCGTGTGTGAAAAATCATAAGTGTTGATGGATATCGGACTAGTCCGTTAAGGTGCAGACTAGTCCGATCTGGATCAGAAAATTTTCGGACTAGTACGGTAGATATCGGACTTGTCCGGTGTGGTGAAAAAGTGTAGAATTGAGGACAAGTTTGCACTTGGAGGACTTGTCCGATTTTAACTCAGGAGATTTTTGGACTAGTCCGATTAATATCGGACTTGTCTGCTCTGCTGCAAATATGAAGAACTGAGGACAAGTCCGCACTTGGAGGACTTATCCATTTTCTACCAAAAGAATTTTTGGACTAGTCTTGTCCATATCGAACTAGTCACCTTTTGTGCAAAACGTGAAGACCTACAGACAATCCCGCACATGGAGGACTTGTCCATTTTTAGCCAGAGAGATTTTGGACTATTCCAGTCATTCTCGGACTAGTCCGTTATTTCTGAAATTTGTGCAGTGAGTGCGATTTCCTCACTTGAGTTCTTGCGGTGTGTTTCTCAAACACACTCCTTAGAAAATAAATCTATTATTTTAAAGTCTTGAAATCTTTTCCTTTTGGATCCTCATTCTCTTTTTTTTTCCAGATTTCCTTCTAAACTATTTTAAAGCTGCGCTTATCTCAACAATTTTCTTAGGATCTCATTTGTTTGTCATTAATCAACCAGAACCCACAAAGGATGCCTAGATGCACTTTCAATCTCCCCCTTTTTGGTGATTGATGACAACCAATTGAGATTACACAAATATGATGAAAAATTCAGATTTTCATAATGTGTGCACATATGAATTTTGAGAAAGATAGTAAATGTAGAAGTAATACTCATATGTGCACTCTTTATGGTGGGGTGCAAAAATATGTGTGTGTGAGCAGTAATATTGATGTGAATGAGGTAAAAAGCATAATCATAAAATCATCAAGATTATCATGTACACATAGCAACTTTAAAGCATAAAACATTGACTATAGTAAAGCATAATTATAACTTTGTAATACATGTCCAAAAGCATAATGAGAACATAATATAAGTTTTACAAGACCAAATGCATGACAGAGTCTCAAAGAAGAATAAGAGCAACAAGACACTAATGAGAACTAGGATCTAGGACTCTCTCTCTCAACCTGAGCTACGACCTAGGACTCCCCCTCAATCTCTTCCACTCTGGCATCAAGGAACCAAAAAAGGAAGAGAAGGAGGGATCTACTCATCGTCGCTGGCTCCATCCGCGCTGTTGGTACTTTCTTCATCTTCTTCATCAGGCTGAGGAGGAGGAGGAGAGGAACCACTCGTCGTGCCCCTAAGGTCAAAGTAAGCAAGCTCGGAGTTGGTGAGAGATGGAAGCTCTGAGAAATCAGATCCAGAATCATCTAAAATAACAGGAGACCCAATGGGCTTAATCTCCAATTTTAGGCAAATGGCTTTGAAATTTTCCTTCATGTGCCGCATTTTCTCCATTCTTGCCTTATTCATCTTGTTTATCTTCACCTCTGATTTGTGGCAAGAACCAAAGATGGCATCCCAATACTTCAATATCCCGCTAGCAGACCATTTGCAAGATGGAGGGGCCCTAGAGCTAGAGGGAGGCCTTGTCTCTTCTTGGGATCTCCTTGGCTACTCTTCACTTGATGCAGGATAGGGAGCTGTTGGGAGAGCAGCTTGAGGCGGCTTCTGAGGCCATAAGGCAGTATGCTCCACATCCTTCACAAACTCAATTCCTATGAACTTCTCAATCATGAACATAATGTATGGTGCATAGACACAAGAATGGTTTGGAGAGATGTTCATCATATAATCCAAAATGTAGTTGAACACATCAAATCTTCTCCTCTTGCTTATCACCTTCATCAAGGTTCTCAAGTAACTTTTGACGCTGCCTGCATCCCCATCCATAGGAGCAATTGTCTTCCGATGCATTAGATTTAGGACAATGAAGAATGGCTTCATGTTCTTGGTCTATGGGGGATTGTAACGAAGACGTGTGTCATAGAGAAACTCCATCTTGTCCTTCTCCAGAGGGCAGTCATTGTGGATCACAATCTCATGGTTTTTGGTATCTTGAAGGTGTAGCGGCTTGGCAAAGTAACGTAAGTGATGGAATAGATTGATCCATGAGTCATCCAAGTTACTCTTTCTTCACTCGTACTGGCAATGTGGCAAATGGCATATAATTCAGCTATCACTTCATCACTCTAGTTGTATCTAAAGGATAAAATATCTTTAAGACCATGCCTCTCTGCTGCGGCCACTAGCTCATTAAAAGCATCACAACTGTTCCTTTCAATGTAGTTCCAATCTATCCACTGACTGCGAACTACTGGAGTCTTTAGCATGAGTTAGACGTTGCTGTAGTAGTCCAAGTGAAAATCAATCAAAAACCTCAGATCAACAGCTACCTTCCCACAATTGTAAGCATCAACCTTCCTGAGCTTCCAAGCGACATCACTGCCCGTTCCATTGAATCTCTCTTATGAAGAACTTTTGTTTCTCTGTCGTGGAGGAGCCATCTTCAAGGGACCAATCGGACCAGAGGCAATTCCTTTCCCATTGCCCTTAGCTTCGCGAGGAGCCACCGAGCTAGGTCCAACCACATCTTTGCCCTTAAAGGTGGTTTCTTAGCCGGGACTTTTTGCCGCACCTAAGGTGGAGCGGGAGAAGGCTCAACAGCACGCTCTTGCCTTTTGTTGGAACAAGGCTCTGAAGCATGAGGCAATGTCTGTTGATCCATTTTGGCATCGACATTATCCTGACAAAGAAGAGATACTACACATAGATAAGAGTTGGTGACAATGGATTGCATTTAGTTGATATACGCTAGAGATTTGATCAGGACACACCTGACTTGTCTGTAGTTCATGTGCGGACTAGTCCAGAGCACCGGACTTGTCCGCACAGATAACAGACTAGTCCAGTATGCGGCTGTTTAAACCCTAGCTAAATGAAAATTTGGAGTTTCTTAATGAAAAAGTGAAATAGAGTAGATGGAATACATCAAGGAAATAGGTATTGGCAAGAGAAATCAAGCTATTTGAGCAATACAAAGGAAAGTTGAAGAGTTAGGGTTTGGTGAGAAAAATTACCAAATCTTTTGATTTGTGGAGTTTGAAGAGTTGATGGTGCAGATTAGTCAGGGTCTTTGATCTCCTTGCAATGTAGATCGATTCCCACAGAGATTTAAGCGGATTTGAGGTAGAACTCGCAAAAACGCATTGGGAGAACTTGAGTGAGGGGAGAGAACTTAAGGGAAGTTGTGAGGAGGAAGAAGAAGGGTCTGCACCAGCCTAAGGGTTTAAGGCGTCGATACACCGAACTAGTCCGTGGTCATACCGGACTAGTCCGGACAAGCAGACACTTCGCGGACTAATCAGCATTGTGCGGACTAGTCCGTGGTCACCTGGACAAGGAAATATAAAAACCTTTCGTATATATATTCGAAGGTGCCTAATAGAGAAATATGGGACAAAGACACACAAATATTCTTGATGAATATGACAAGTAAACACACAACAATCAAGCTATGACCATTATTCATCAAGATCTATTATTTACAATAGATTTTAGCAGAAAACGGGGAAAGATGAGTTTTCAACAAAAAGAAGTTGATTTTGAAGATGGCATACAGATATGCAAGATTTCAAGCCACGTTCCGAGCATCAAGGATATTTAGTTCATTTCGAAGCTTACAAACGTGTTTTTCATCAAGTGGCTTGGTGAAGATGTCGGCTAGTTGTTTCTCAGTTTTGACATGGGAAATGGCCATGTCTCCTTTCATTGAATGGTCTCTCAAAAAGTGATGTCGGATATCAATGTGTTATGTTCTAAAGTGCTCAACAGGATTGTGTGCAATTTTAATGGCACTCTTATTATCACAAAGGAGTGGAATACGGTTCATATTGTAATCGTAGTCCTCTAGAGTTTGTCACATCCAAAGGAGTTGTGCACACCAACTCATGGCTGAAACATACTCTGCTTCGGCTATGGACAAGGCAATGAAGTTTTGTTTCTTGGAGGACCAAGAAACCAGGGACCTATCCATAAATTGGCAAGTACCAGAGGTGCTTCTTCTCTCTACCTTGCATCCGGTATAATCTGCATCGGAGTATACAATGAGATTGAACTTTGAACCTTTAGGATACCAAAGGCATAGGTTGGGTGTATGTACTAAATATCTCAAGATCCTTTTTACGACTGTCAAATGACATTCCTTATGATTAGCTTGAAACCTTACACACAAACATATACTCAACATGATATCTGGCCTAGATGCATATAAATAAAGTAGAGAACCAATCATGGAACGGTATACCTTTTGATCCATGTTAGGTCCATCTTCATTAAGGTCTAAGTGTCCATTTGTCGCCATGTGGTCTTTATGGGCTTCGCTTTATCCATTGCAAATTTCTTGAGAATGTCCTGGGTGTACTTTGTTCGGCTTATGAATGTTCCTTCCTTTAGTTTTTTCACATGAAATCCCAAAAGGTATCTTAGCTCTCCCATCACGGACATCTCAAATTTATCTGTCATGATTTTACTAAATTCTTGACAAAAGGATTTGTTAGTTGAACCAAATATGATATCATCAACATAAATTTGACAAGTGAATAGATCTTCATCAATGTGCTTCGTAAACAAGGTGTAATCAGCTTTACCAATTTTGAAGCCATTTTCAACTAGAAAATCTCTAAGGCACTCATACCAAGCTCTAGGAGGTTGTTTAAGGCCATAGAGAGCCTTACGCAGTTTGAATAAATGGTAGGGGTACTCTTGATCTTCAAACCTGGGGGTTGCTCCACGCACACCTCCTACTTGATTGGTCCATTGAGGAAGGCGCTTTTGACGTCCATTTGATATAGCTTGAAATCATGGTGAGTAGCATATGCATGTAATATAAGAATTGATTCAAGCCTAGCTATGGGAGCAAAAGTCTTGTCGAAGTCCAAACCTTCGACTTGTTAGTAACCTTTGGCCACAAGTCGTGCCTTGTTTCTTGTCACCACTCCGTGCTCATCTTGCTAGCTGCGAAAGACCCATTTAGTGTCGACGATGTTGGACTTGGGTCTTTCAACAAGTTCCCATACTTTGTTCCGCTTGAAGTTGTTCAATTCTTCTTGCATCACCATCACCCAGTCAGGATCTCTTAATGCATCTTCAACCCTGTATGGTTTCAAAGAGGATACAAAAGAATAGTATTTACAGAAATTAGCTATACGGGATTGAGTTGTCACTCCCTTTTGGATGTAACCAGTTATGTTGTCAACGGGGTGATCTCTTTGTATGCTTTGGTGTACACTTGGACGTGGCACTTGTGGTCTTGAATCCTCATGATCATCATGTTCTTTGTCTCCTTCTGGATAGTTGCCCTCATTAATGTTTTGATTATCTTGATCTCCTTGAGGTTGATCTTGTGTGGAAGCTCCCCCTTGATCATTTTCCTCCATTTGTGGTTCATCTTCTTCATTCGGATTTTGAGGTGTTGCTTGTGGTCAAATATCGCCCAGAGTCATTCTTCTCAATGCTTGACATGGAGCTTCATCTTGATCTAGCACACACTGGTCAACTTCCTCTACTTGACAGCCGTTAGTTTCATCGAAAACTACGTCACGTGCTATGTCAACAAGTCCAGAGGTTTTGTTGAAGACACGATAAGCGTAGGTGTTTGAAACATAGCCAAGCAAGAAACCTTCATTGGACTTCAAAGCAAACTTCGGAGCCCTAGGCTTCTTGTTTAGAATATATAACTTTGAACCAAAAACTCAAAAGTATGAAATATTTGGTTTATTACCGGTGAGTAGTTCATATGAAGTTTTCTTGAGCAAACGATGAAGATATAGTCGGTTTATGGCGTGACAAGCGGTGTTAACTGCTTTAGCCCAAAACCGGTCTGAAGTCTTGTATTCATCAAGCATTGTCCTTGCCATCTCAATGAGTGTTCGGTTCTTCCTTTCGGCTACCCCGTTTTATTGAGGAGAGTAGGGTGCTAAAAATTTATGCTTTATTCCTTCTTCATCTAGATACTCCTCAACTTGAGTATTCTTAAATTTGATTCCATTGTCACTTCATATGTTCTTGATCGTCAATGAGAATTCATTTTAAGCTCGCCTGAGAAACTTCTTGAGTGTTCCTTGAGATTCTGTCTTATCATGCAAAAAGAAAACCCACTTGAAGCATGAAAATCATCGACAATGACTAAACTATATTTATTATAGTCGATGCTTATGTAAGCAATTGGACCGAATAGGTCCATGTGGAGATGCTCAAGCGGTCTTTTTGTAGTCATGACATTCTTCGCGGGGTGGGGTGCTCCTACTTGCTGCCCGGCTTGGCACGCGCTACAAGGCTTGTCTTTCTCAAAAACAACATCCTTCAAACCTCGGATGTGATCGCCTTTTAGAAGTTTTTGTAGATTCCTCATACCAACATGTGCTAGTCGTCTATGCCACACCCAACCCATGTTAGTTTTTGCAATCAAGCACGTGTCAAGTTCGGCTTTATCTTTGTTGAAGTCAACCAGATAAAGTTTTTCCTTTAATGCACCCTTGAATGCAATAGAGTTATCACTCCTACGGTCACACCCTCATTAGTGAATAAACAATTATAACCTTTGTCACATAGTTGAGATATGGACAAGAGGTTATAATCTAGGGAATCAACATGCAAAACATGAGAAAGTGTTTGTTGTGATGAAATTGTAATTTTACCGGTACCTAGTACCCTTCCTTGACTATTACCACCAAAATAGATGCCTTCGCTTGAGTCTTCATTTCGTTCATAATCCACGAACAATTTTCTTTCTCCGGTCATTGGATTTGTGCATCCACTATCTAGCACCCATTTGCCTCCACCAGATGAATAATCCTACAAAAAGAAATTATGCTTTGGTCTTAGGTACCCAAGCTTGCTTGGGTCCTTCGAGGTTAGTCACAAGTGATTTGGGCACCCGCACACAAGACTTGGAGTTCTCATGGCATGGCCCATCATATTTAGCATAAGCTTTTCCATAACCATTTTTCATAAGCACATATCAAGCATCAAAGGTTCTAAACAAGATTTGTTGTCCATATGAGTTCATAATGTTCAATTTATCAATGTTATCATGTTTTCCAACTTGGGAAGAGTTTCCCTTGACAAAGGTAATGTGATCCTTGTCATTCTTGTGGCTTCTAGCATTTTGCCTTTCACCATAAGACTACCCAATGCCATATTTAACATTAGGAGGTCTTGTGACCGAGTATGCACTGCGTGCATACTTGACCTTCTCCTTGTCAAATATGCCATTTTGGGAGGGATGCTTGTCTTTTGTCAAGTTGGAGTTTTCTTTGAAGTTGGTGTTATTTTTAGCACATGTACAATTAATGACAGTTTCAGATTTGATATGTTGAGAAGGTGAGCTTGAAGAGGATGAAGAACCACTTTGCTTTAGTGACTCAACTTGTGTCTCCAGGATGTTGTAAACTTTGGTTAAGTTAGAAAGTTCATCCTTGATAGTCACGTTTGAGTCTTTTAACATCAAACAAGCTTCCTTGCTTGAAGCTAACTCGAGTTCTAGTGACTTACCTCGCTCCTTTTCAAGCTCAAGGAGCTTTTCAATCTCAAGATATTCCTCCTTTTGGAGAATGATCATATCTTCTGGTTGATTGACTAGCTCCACCTTATCAACAATCTTATCCATTAAAAGTTTCATTTTAGCAGTAGTCTTTTTATCTAAACCACTAAGCATGTCTTCATCATCACTAGAATTATCAATGTCACTGTTAAAAGAAAGCGAGGAGGAAGATTTAGTTATAACCTTTCTCTTTTCCTTCCTTATCCATTAGACATGTGTGGTCGGTGTCTTTCCATGCGCCTATGGTTGGGAAAAGAGTGGACTTCTTGGTAGGCTTCTTGATGGCTATAGTAGCCATCTCCTCTTCTTCTTCAGATGAGGACTCATCATTGGAGTCCCACTTCTTCCCTAGATGTGCTTGGCCATATTGCTTCTTTTTCTTAAACACTTTCTTTTGTTTAGGCTTGTTATCTTTACTCTTCCACTTATTATCTCCATGTGGACCTCAACTATGAAATGATCATACTCTCCACAATTATAGCATGCACGTCTCATCTTGGGTCTTTGTTTATCCCTATGTCTTCCTTCATTTGAGCTGCCACCCTTTCTTCTTCTCATCATTTTTTTTTGAACTTTTCATGAACAAGATCATGTATTCTTTATCGACATTAGTGCTTTTATCATCAACATCATCCTCCCTAGGAGCTTCTCGAGCTTCTTTTGATGTGGGCTTGTAGGTTGCCTTTAGAGCAACTCTTTTCTTCTTTGCCGAGGTAAAGTTGGCAAGTTCCTTGACACGCTTGGCTTCCTTCTCCATCATTTCGAAGTTGATGATCTTGCCAAGAATTTTGTCCGGTGTCTTTTTTCGATACCCTGGACTTTTTCTAATCATAGAGCAGAGCGTCAAGTTCCGAGGCATGAATGCCCTAAGAATCAGTTTGACCACTTCATGATATGTCCACTTCTTGCTACTATAAGCTCAGACTTTGTTGATGAGAGACTTCAGTCGATTGTACATATCCTAGGGTGATTCACCTTCTTCTATAACAATTCTTCCCAATTCACCTTCAATCATCTCAATTTTAGCTTTGCGTACATGACGATCACCATCACGTGCGGTTTTGAGAGTATCCATGATTTCCTTGGCAATCTCAAGTCCATCCACCTTGGTGAACTTGTCTCGGCACAATGATGATGTAATGACAGCTGCGGCTTGAGCATTTTGATGAATAGCTTGCTCTTGACTTGGAGATAGCTCTTCATCATCATCTGGAATATCTATCCCTATACACACTATGTACCAAAGACTTGGGTTAAGAGATATAAGGTCCATTTTCATGTTTTGTCTCCACATTGAATAGTCACTTACATCAAAGTGAGGTGCTTTGTCTACAGGAATTGACAAGTAATGACTGTTATTATAATTTAAACGCTCATAGTTAAAAGGATATCGGGAGTAGTCTGTGTGAATACTCCGCTTTTTCTTCTCATCTTCAATCTTATGCTTCCCTTTTGGAGAGAGTGCCTTCTTCCGCAGAAGAGCCTTGAGTTCAAGAACCTCCTCATCATCATCCTCACAATCTTGAATGACATCGAGAAGTTTCTCTAGTTTTTGGTTGCTTCATCATCACCCTTTTCATTGTTGAAGCTCTTGTGTTAATCCTTGATGTCCAACATCGTCTCTTCGAGCGGTGAGTCTCTTTTGAAGAGTTTGGCTCTGATACCAATTGAATGCAGCCTAGAGGGCAGGTGAATAGGCTTTGTGAACTTTTATCGATCCCTGAAACACTAAACAAAGAGATCAAATACAGGGAGGCCGGACTAGTCCGTTATGGTGCGGACTAGTCCGGTGTACACAAACTTAAAAATCAAAGTAGATCTTTAATTTTATTAGTAATCTATGTAGCAGAAAGAAATTAACAACTTAAGTATATTATGATGATGTAGTATGAGATTGCAACTATCAAGTTTAATACAATGTTTCGATGAAAATTGAACAAGAATTTGAAAACCCTAAAAAATGATCAAAATGTAGAACAAGACGGGAGACAAGATTTTGTCCTCAGTTTCGATTCCACGGAGGAATCTACATTCCCGTTGAGGAGTCCACGAAGGACCAAGTATTAACTAACCCTTCCCTCATTGAATCACCACGGAGGCTGATTCTCAATCACTGACCACACAGGGGGTAAATAACTTGTTCAAGGGGCCTTCTCAAAAGTCGAGGGCTCCCCAAAGATTACAATGAACGAATACCACTGTTGACGGCTGTTATATACCAATTTCATCCGTCAATTTAACTCAATTATGTGAAGGATTTGTCATTTCTTGCACACATCACCTTTCTATCTAAACAGATTCCACGTGGACTGGGAGAAATATGTGTATGCAGCATTTTACGCAGGAAATGAGGAAATGTAGAGGGACCAATCCTATAAAATATCATCCCAGCCAATCAAGCGACGGCACGTGGCATCCCATGGATCAAATGGCCCACAAACAGAAGTATCCGAGGAGATCCAACGGTGTATCACCCATATACATCAATGGGACCCACCTGGAAGCCACCTTGAGAAAGCACACGAGAATTGGTGCAATGACCAGGTCGGCCAAACCAGGAGGTCGGCCGACCTGGTCTCTACACCAAACTCGGTCAGCCTCCACGTGTTGGCTCCTCCCTGCTTCCTGGAGTCAATGGTGACTGATTCGCGCGCTTTTGATGGCGGGAACCGACCTCGACACTAGTATAAATAGGACCACCTACCCCTCACTTCAA
The DNA here is from genome assembly GCA_036927565.1 of Tuctoria greenei. NCBI lineage: Eukaryota > Viridiplantae > Streptophyta > Magnoliopsida > Poales > Poaceae > Tuctoria > Tuctoria greenei. The sequence continues at coordinate 183,461,816 of JAYESD010000003.1, read as the reverse complement.
AACACACCACTTGAGCTTCATCTCTATTGTATACACTATCATCCATAGTCTTAGAGGAGTTAGGTTGTAGGGAGGAGAGTCTCTAGTCCCAAGTCCAAATTGGGAAAGGAGTAAGGAGTCTCTCTCTTCCCAATCCTACATTGGGAAAGGTATGGCTCATGTATTCTTTCTTGTAAATGTGAATTTATGCATAATAAAGATAGTATCTTTAATCTCTACTTATACATATACTTGGGCAAAGCGTTTCTTGTTTGATTGTGGAGTCCATGTATGTGGAAGGTATAGCTTCTATAACTTTTTCATCATGAACATATCTCATTATTATAGAACCTATAGACCTCCACTATAGTCTAGTTAATTATAAAATAACTAGGTTAGTATGGATAATTATGTTGTGTATCAACATTGGTTCAATGATGATTCAATTCATTGCCTTAGGATGGATTGTGCCTAGGCTCTTTAGGTAATTACTTAATATGCTAGCATGGTGCTAGGATAGCTCAGTAGCATTGGATGTCTCGTAGACCCACGGATTGAAGAGGTAGGCAGTAGGTGGTGATAGCCCTATCTGTCCTTTGTAATCCTCCACGTTCGGCTATGCCACAGGCTCTTGGCGGGAGTCGCCCTAGTATTGCTAGGGGTAAGCCCATGCCCGATGTGTTGAACCACATAGCATAAGTGTTCACTATTGATATAGCTTATGAATAATTAGTTTAGACTATGTATATGTACAATAGAGCATAGTAGGAGTACCTCCATAACTCTCAACCTTAACTAACCTCTAGGATCCTCTTACCCCCCTAAGACTTGAAAGCTCATGTGTGTGTCACACTACCTCCACTATTATTTTATCCATCCTTACTAGAATATTACCTAGACCTTTCTACCCTTTCCACTCGATGATTGTTATATCTCTTCCCTGCCTTCCTTTGGGATCAAATAAAAGACACCCTTGGGAATACTCTTAAGGGGAAATGCTACAATGATATCTCCGTGCGCTTGCGGAATTCACTCTGTGATCCAATAGAACCATTAACAAGCATTTCTGACACATCAGATGGAGATGTTTAGTTAATGGTGCATAAGAAATACCAACAAGCATTTCTGGCACCGTTGTCGTGGATGATTTGTTAGTATATCTTAGGAGCCGTCAACAAGCATTTCTGGCGCTGTTGCCGGGGAAGGCAAATAGATATATAACATGACTAAGTGAATAGGATAGAACCATGGGTAGGATTTTAGTAGGATAACCATTCTTTGTTTTCGCATTTTTAATGTGAAAACAGGGTAGTGTATGTCTGGTTTCCACCTGCCGGAAAACTTTGTTGAAGATCCCGAATCTCTTCTGAGAGACCGACCCCGTGTCGTTACTCCTCAGAAGATTCGAGCGGCAAAGCAAGCCAGCATTTCTGCACCAACAATCCAAACGCCAATGGCTCAATAGACCCTTCATGAGTTCTCAGCTCCCTCTGCTAACAATGTGCCTATTGGGCCCATTGTTAACACGGGAGATGTGAACATTGAGATCAAAACTGGCCTTATCACTATGGTGCAAGCCAACCCATTCTGTGGGAAGGCTATCGAAGATGCAAGTGCTCAACTACAACAATTCCTCGAGATCTGCAGCACTTTTAAGATCAAGGACGTGTCTCTGGATGCGGTCCGTCTGAGATTGTTCCCGTTCTCTCTCCTTGGGAGAGCGAAACAGTTGTTCCACGCGAACTGGAGTGCTGTAGACACATGGGAGAAGTGTTCTATGGCATTCCTCGCCAAATTCTTCCCGTTGGGCAAAACCAATGCCCTACGTGGAAAGATTTCAAGCTTTCAGCAAGAGCTCAAGGAATCTATTCCCGAGGCATGGGAAAGGCTTCTGGAGTAAATCCTAGCCTGTCCCCACCATGGGATGGATGACTGGCTCCTTATTCAGAATTTCTATAACAGGATGATCCCATCAGCTCGTGACCATTTGGATGTTGCTGCTGGAGGAGCCTTCTTCTCATTGATGGTGCCAAAAGCTAAAGATGGGATGGAACGACATGGGATGGAACGATGAGCGTCTCCATACCCGACAGCGAGGCATGCACACCCTGAAGGAGGTGGACATGATCACTGCAAAATTGGACCTCCTAATGAAGAAAATTGATGGACAAGCCAGTGGTGAAGTGTCTGGCAATGCCTATGCCCTAGACTCTCACATTACGTGTGAAGTCTGTGGCAAGACAGGTCATATGGGCAATGATTGCCCAGAAACTCGTGAGGATGCCTTATACCTTGCGAACAACAGAAATTTCAACAACAATGGCTATCGCCCAGGAGGTCAAGTGTGGGGTCAACAACGCCCATTCTTTCAAGGAGGGTACAACAATAATGGCAACCCTCGAAATCAGCCCAACTTGAGAGAACTTGCCATTAGCCAGCTCAAGATCAACAATGCCCTATCCAAGAAGTTGTCAGCTAATGACAAGACCCTGGAAAACATCAATGCAAAGATTGAAGGACTATCCTCAGCGTTCAAGAATCAACTGAGCTTTAACAAGATGTTGGAGACTCAGCTGGCACAACTTGCTGCAGTTGTCCCTCCATTGGAAAACAACAAAATTTCGGGGCAGCCAAAAGCCCCATGGGAGAACGCCAATGCAGTGGTTACGAGAGGAGGAAAGACCACTTGTGACCCACCAAATCCCACACAAGAAAAGAGGACAACTGAGCATGAGAAGGAGGATGTCCCAAGTGAATTACTTGGTGAGAGAATGGCCAAACACTTTGAAGACACCAACTTATTGCCATTCCCTCACAGACAAAGGAAGCCAACAGTGGATGAGCAATTCAACCGTTTTGTTGAGATCATCCAAAAGATCCACATCAATGTGCCCTTGATTGATGCGATGCAAGTACCCACTTATGCTCACTATCTCAAGGACATATTGAAAAAAAACGGCCATTGCCCACCACTGAGGTCGTCAAGCTTACGGAAGACTGCAGTGCAGCCATCCTCAATAGGCTTCCTAAAAAGAAAAAGGACCCCGGATGTCCTACCATTTCATGCTCAATTGGGGCTCACCACTTTGACAAGGCACTTTGTGATCTGGGAGCAAGTGTCAGTGTGATGCCCAAGGTCGTGTTCGACCAGCTGAACTTCATAGAGCTGACTCCAACACCAATGTAGCTACAACTGGCTGACTCTTCAGTCCGTCATCCAGCGGGTATTGCTGAAGACGTCCTGGTGAAGATCCAGAACTGCTTCATACCCGTGGATTTTGTGGTGCCAGACATGGACACTGAGAAAGATACACCACTCATTCTTGGGCGTCCATTCCTAAGCACTGCAAAAGCTCGCATAGATGTGGGAGCTAGAGAAATCCACTTCCATATCAATGGCAAGGAGGAAAATTTTAACTTTCAACCAAGATTAGAGCAATGCTCCATGATTCGAATCAAGTATGGGCCGAATGATAAACACATCAGAGAGGTCGAAGTCACACCTCCAAAGGTGGACTCACTCATTGCATTCATGAGAAGATTAAGCTACAAGGAGAATTCGTCATTTCGACCACACCGATATCCAAAAGCGACGGAATCATCTGGACCTTCCCGAAGGCCCAAGTCCACCAAGCCGCCAAAGAAGGAATGGCGGAAGAAGCAAGACAAGCCGTCCGAGCCCATCACTCTGGGCCCGGATGTGAAATGAAGACGGAGGAATGTCCATCTCATCGGACGGTGGTTAGACCTACGCCAATAGGTTAAATTGGTAGTTATCCCACTTTATTTTTCTTTCTTTCTTTTTCCACCCCATTTTGATTTTTCCCATTGCATATTTGATTTTTCCTAGCAAGTTGAGAATCTTATATTCTCAGCTATCATTTTTCTTTCTTTCTTTTCAAAAGAAAATTTATTTGACAAAAGGTTTTTATTTGAAAAACATTTTTTTCTGAGCTGCACATGTGGCATTTCACCAACGTGCTAACTTTATAGCCGTTGGGGAGCCACTTGCCAAAAGGGGAACCAGGGGGGCCACCTGTCAGGTCGGCCAAACCCCCTGGTTGGGCGAATAGGGAGTGGAGCCAAATTGGCTCCCCTTCCTCCAACGGCTACATTTTGAACCCCAAGTGACTGTTGGAGGGTGCACCCTATAAATTTTGGTCGTGAGGAGCACCTCTCTTCACACACCACATCATTTTAAACCTTGTAAGACCTATGCGTGCTGAATACATTAGCTTGTAGTGAATACACTTGCTTTGACGATAAAAGTTTTGAATATCACCAAAACACCTTTTTATTAAGGTCCTGCTAGTTTTGTAAGCTCCGGCGGGAGCTTGGTTATACTAGTTTTCGTAAGTTCCGCCGCTAGGTTCTACTAGCTTTTGTTAGCTCTAGCTCAAGGTCCGGGTTGCTCTGGCAAGGTCCGGAACTTGACCGCAATACTTCTGTTTTTCATTTGCAATGTTTCGTACTTGCTTTACATCTCTGGAAAGATTGCTTAGTATTCATTTTCTAAGTTTTTGGTGCATTTTGTTTGATATGGATGATATCGTGTTACTGTGGTTTTGCAACATGCTTATGTGAGGTTCTCACGTAAGGTGTTGTGTTCGGAACTAACTTGAGTCAAGTCGAGGACTTGGGCTCGTATGGATTGGTTGTTTATTCATGTGCAGGTGTTGCTTGAGTTCAAGACATGGCTGGTGATGGGATCCATTGGACTAGTCTCAGGGAGGAGATGAGGTTCCAACGACCAAATTCTGGAGGAACTGTGGTTGAGCTGATCACGAGGTTGCGCAGCATGATTGAATCAAGAACAATGCATGTGAAGGTATCGTGGACGTCATTGGAAGATGTTTGCACGTGTGCAAGGAGTGCATGGACGTGGCTACATGGTTCTGAGACATGATGAAGAGATGTGGACGTAAAGAGTTGGTCGGAAAGGTCCAACCGACTAGGTTATGGACTCAGGCTGCGGCTGAGTCGGGTTTGACTCAAATATGGAAAGATTTGAGTTGGTTATTATAGGATTTCGTGTGGGTCACGAATTTGAGTTGTTTAGGAATGTGGGATACATTCCTAATGTGTTTGGAAGTCTAAAGATTGCTTCTATCTGCATATAGAAGAATCCTAAGCAATTATGGAATGTTACGATTCGTGAACAGAGTAGGATTAGGTTCCTGATTTGAGTTGAGTTAGCTTTCGAGCTGGTTATATAAGCAAGGGAGCCAAGAGCTCATAGGGCACGACTTTGGGGCAGTTCCTCTTGTGTTCTATTGAATAAAATTCGTAGTTTGAAGGAACTTTTGTGCCTTGTTCGTCCGACTTGTTCCAGACAAGTTTTACTCGTCGAATTTCTGGACAGCACTACCTTTTGTTGGTGGTTTTATCATAACTCCAGTTTTACAAATCCAATTTACGTGATTCTTTTTGGGTTGTCTTCACAACTTGATTATATATCATCTGTCACAATTTGACGGTCATTGGATTTTTGGTCTATGATCTACACGAGTTTCTTTGCAGCATTCCAGAACTGTTTTTTTTAGGTAGGGCAGATTGACCTTTGTTTGATCTTTCGATCATAACTTGATTTTTTCTCGACGGATTTGAGTGATTCTTGTTGTATTGTCTTTGTGACTTGATTCTTTCTGATATCTATCACTTTTGTCATGGTGAAACACGTTTAGGTTAGTCTCACACACGATTTCTTTAACAGATCGTTTTTCTGCCGAAGGGGTTGGGGTTTAATTGTTTCCGCTGCGTAAGATTTTTAAATCTACCATGCACCCCCCTCCGGTAGCTTTTCACGTGCTCCTCGATCCTACAATTGGTATCAGAGCCACGGTGCTCTGATATTTGTGATTCGCGCGTGTTTTTGACTAATCATCATGGAGAAGTACTCTGCCAAACCTTGTGTGTTCGCTGGTATTGATTTTCAGGTTTGGAAGGCACGCATGGAGGCTTTCATCCAGGCACAAGGCTTTGCAATATGGAAGAAGGTATACAAGCCTTACGAAGTGCCATCAAATGATCAAGTTACAGCTACAAATCTGAGAGATGTCGACAACGGCAACAAGGCTCCGAACTTGATCATACAAGGATTAACACAAAGCGACTTCGATCGTGTTGCACACCTCCGATCTTCATACGATGTGTGGAAAGCACTTTGTGACTATCACAAAGGATCCAACACGATCAAAGAGGTAAGGCAAGACATGTTCAAGAAAGAATACATGCGCTTCGAGATGCAACCCGGTGAGTCTATTGATGACCTTTTTGCTTGCTTTAATAAGATTCTCAGCAACTTGCGTAGTGTCAATTTAATTTTTCAGATGCTAGGCAATTGCTAAGTGCATTAGATATGCCAATTTGGGAGATGAAAGTCACATCTATTCGTGAATCTACTGTCATGAGTTCACTTACTTTAGATGTGCTATATTCCAAGTTCAAAACTCATGAAATTGACATAATCTCACATAAGAATACAAACAAGTCTATTGCTTTTGTTTCTCAACATGACATGCCTAGTTCTGGTCAAACATCATCTTGTGGTACACTTGCTTTGCTGTCCTCTCTAACCCTTGAACAAATTGAGGAGTTTCCAGAGGAGGAGCTAGCGCTCATCTCTACCCGGTTCTCAAAAGCATTGCAAAATGTGAGAACTAGAAGGAGAGGAAGCTTCGGACCTCAACGATGCTTTGAGTGTGGTAAGACAGGACATTTTCGTTCAGATTACCCTAACCTTTCAGGTCCTACTTTCCGGGATGAAAAGAAAACAAGAACGAAGCACTCTTCTGCAAAAGATACGAAGAAAAAGAAGGGTTTTACAGGACATCAATTGGTGAGCAGTTTTATCTCAGCACTCTAGGAACTTGGCTCAAGCGACGTGGACATTGGAAGTGATAAAGATGAAGATTATTTGGCAAACTTGTGCTTCATGGCAGTCAAGTCAAGATCAAGTATGGAGGAGGGAGAACACAATAGCGACAATGAAGAGGTATGTCCTACTTGCGAAGAAATGTGTGATGCTATTTCTCGTGCCACTGTTATTGTTAAGAAAAAGGACAAAAAGCATAGGGACAATGCTGTTAAAATTGAGTCACTACAATCTGAAATTAATCGTTTGAAATCCTTGATTCCTAGTGATGATTCTTGTTCCTCATGTGACTTAATACATGAACAATTGTCCTCCCTAAGATGTGCACATACCTCCACACTTGATAAACTTGAACTTGAAATTGAAAAGAACAAAAAGCTTGCTGCACTTAATATTGGAAACTTAAATGATGCTTCTTGTTCTACAATTGATTTGCATTGTTCTAGTTGTGATGATCTCAATAAGAAACTGCAAGATGCTATGAATGAAATCTCTATATTGAACAATGCTTTACGTTGTCATGAAGTTAAATATTATTCCAATTGCAAATTAAAAGGAAAATTTTCTTCTGAAAATTGCCCTGATATGTCCAATAAACTTGATAACATGCATAAGACATTTGATCGGTTTTGTAATGGGATAAGAACCTAAACTTGCTGCTGAATTCATCCAAGTCTTGCAATGACAAAACTGGTTTAGGTTTTGATTCTAATGCTCAGGCTAAGGCACATCCACCTAAAATTGTAAAGTCATTAGGAAGTGGTTTGATTCAAACAGTTACTAAACAAAAAGAAGTGGTTTTCAAATCTGCAGGAGTATTGTCTCATTTGGTTTCAAATAAACATGTTGTTTGCTCATCTAGACATGAACACAAAGTTAAATTTCATTGTACCTACTGTGGTAGAGATGGTCATGTCATAGATTTTTGTTATAGACTAGCTAAACAACAGAAAAGGGAAAGAAAGGTTGCTAGATATCATAACTTTCATGCAAAATTTGCTGCACATATTGAACCGAATATACAACCTGTTGTTTTGAGTCAAAAACATTCAAAGTTTACCTCCGGACATTCAGTTTTTGCCTCCGGAGCTACTGATTTTTGTGCTACACAAGTAACACCTTATAGGTCAGTAGTTAAGAATAAAAAATCTCAAACTTTGACTCATAAACCTGCTGTTTTGTCTCAGCTTTCGCGTGTTTTCCTGCTGCACGTCGCGTGACTCAGTACTGGATTCCTAAATGCCTTTTGACTAACCCCAGTATTGAGTCATCGACGTATTGTGCTTCTATGTAGGTTACACGTTTGAGGAAGGAGAACATTTGGATTGTGGATTCAGGTTGCTCACGCCACATGACCAGTAACAAAGATTAGTTCTCCTCCCTCTCTTTTGTGTCATGTGTAGAGAATGTTACTTTTGCCGATAATTCTTCAACTCCTATAATTGCTAAGGGTTCGGTTAGAGTAAATGATCACTACACTTTGAAGGATGAGGCACTTGTCAAAAAATTTGAAATACAACTTGCTTTCTATTGCACAATTGCTAGATGAAAATCTAGAAATTATTTTCAATAAAAACTGCTGCAAAGTTGTAGGTTCAAATAGTGAGCTTATTTTTAACATGTCTCGGTTTGGAAGAGTTTTTAAAGCTGATTTTGATATGTCTTCCTCTAAGCATAGGTGTCTAGTTGCTAATGATTCAAAGGACTTATATTTTTGGCATCGTAGACTTGGTCACGTAGGCTTTGATCACCTAACGCGTGTTAGTGCTCTTGATCGCATACGTGGGCTGCCTAAGCTTAAAGGGGACAAAAAAAATTGTGTGCTCTTCTTGTAGACATGCTAAGATGGTTACAGGTTCACATACTCCTCTCACAATGATCATGACAACTGAACCGTGTCAAGTTTTGCACCTTGACACCGTAGGACCTTCACGTGTTCAATCCTTCAGAGGAAAAATAGTATGTTCTTGTGATTGTTGATGATTATTCTAGATACTCTTGGGTTTACTTTATGGCGTCTAAGAATGAAGTTTTTAGTCACTTTAGAACTTTATTTCTTGGATTATCAATTGATCACCCAGGATCATTAAAAGCAATTAGAAGTGATAACGGAACTGAATTTAAAAATCAATCTTTTGATCACTTTTGTACTGAAAATGGAATAGATCATCAATTTTCTTCACCATATGTACCTCAACAAAACGGTTTTGTAGAAAGAAAGAATAGAACCTTAGTTAAGATGGCTAGGACTATGCTTGATGAATATCAAACTCCTAGGAAAATTTGGGTTGATGCGTTAGCAACCGCTTGTTATGTCTCAAATCGTGTTTTCTTACGTGCTAAGCTAGGTAAAACACCATATGAGCTCTAGTTTGGACATAGGCCTAGTGTTACACACTTTTAGGTCTTTGGATGCAAATTCTTTGTTAAGAAACATGGTAATTTCGATAAATTTGAACCTATATCCATTGATGGTATGTTTCTTGGTTATCCATCTCATACTAGAGGCTATCGTGTGCTTTTACTTGACACTAACAAAATTGTAGAGACTTGTGAAGTGTCTTTCGATGAAGCTAGCCCAGGTACTAGCTCAAACATTGCAGGTTCAGATCCATATCCGCAGGATGGGAGCATTTTCGTTGAAGATGAGGAAGAATTGGAGCTGCTGCCCGAAAATTCAGCGGCTAAAGACTTTGGTTCAGCTCTGGATGTTAATTCTCAACCAGCACCGACAACCATCAATGCTGATTCAAATCATCCTCAAGTCACAAGCTCATCGATTTGTGATGAACATGAAGAAGAAGAATCTTGTGAGAAATCTGTTCCCCTACATTTTTACAAAGATCATCCCCCACAACAGATGATTGGAAGCTTGCACGAACGAGTCACACGGTCCAGGTTTTGCGATCCAAACTCTTATGCTCATTCTGCGTTTGTTGCTTCTTTTGAACCCAAAGATATATCACACGCACTCACTAATGAATTTTGGATTATTGCCATGCAAGAAGAGTTAGAAAATTTTGAAAGAAATAATGTTTGGAAACTTGTACCTCCACCTCAAGGTCACACTTTAATTGGAACTAAATTAGTATTTAAAAATAAACAAAGTGAGGATGGGGTTGTGGTTAGGAATAAGGCTAGGTTGGTTGCTCAAGGTTTCACTCAAGTTGAAGGTCTAGATTTTGATGGAACTTTTGCTCCCGTTACTAGATTAGAAGCCATAAAAAATTTGTTAGCCCTTACTGCATCTAAAGGTTTCAAGCTATATCAAATGGATGTTAAAAGTGCTTTTCTAAATGGCTACATAGATGAGGAGGTTTATGTCAAGCAACCACCAGGTTTTGAAAATCCAGATTTTCCTAATCATGATTACAAACTGTCCAACGCCTTGTATGGTCTCAAACAAGCTCCTAGAGCATGGTATGATAGGTTAAAAACATTCTTACTTGAAAAAGGTTTTACATTGGCAAGGTTTATAAAACTCTTTTTGTGCTTAAGCATGGCAATGACTTATTATTCGTTCAAGTGTATGTGGATGATATCATCTTTGGTTGTGCTTCTCATGATCTTGTGTCCAAGTTTTCAGCAATGATGAGTTCCGAATTTGAAATGAGTATGATGGGTGAACTCACTTTTTGGGGCTGCAAATCAAGCAAACTAAGGAGGGTACCTTTGTGCATCAAACAAAGTATACAAAAGATGTCCTAAGGCACTTCAACATGGACAAAAGCAAGCCTCTTCGGACACCAATGGGAACAGCAACAACACTTCGACTTGATGAAGATGGTGAACCCGTGGATCAAAAATAATATAGAAGCATTATCGGATCACTTTTGTACCTCCTGGCATCAAGACCAGACATACGATTCAGCGTATGTCTTTGTGCATGGTTTCAAGCCTCCCCACGTGCTTCACATCATCAAGCCGCCAAAAGGATTCTCAGGTACTTACATGGAACTCAAGAATTTGAAATTTTTCTTCCTTCTTCCTCAACCGTTACTTTGAAAGCTTTTTCGGATGCTGATTTTGGGGGTTGTAGGATTGATAGGAAAAGTACTTCCAGTGCTTGTCATTTTCTTGGTAATTTTCTTGTTGCTTGGTCCTCTAGAAAACAAAATTCAGTTGCACAATCCACAACCGAATCTGAATATGTAGCTGCTGCTAGTGCTTGCTCGCAAATTCTTTGGATTGTTCAAACACTTAAGGACTATGGGGTTGATCTAGATAGTGTTCCACTGTTCTGTGATAACACTAGTGCCATTTGCATTGCTAAAAAACCCGTGCAACATTCTATAACTAAGCACATTGACATTAGGTATCACTTTCTCCGAGATAATGTTGAAAAAGGAAACATTGTGCTTCACCATGTAGATACCGAACAACAATTGGCTGACATTTTTACAAAACCTTTGGATATCACTCGTTTTTGTTACATTCGTAGTGAAATAGGAGTTATGCATCCTCATGGCTTAAATTGAGGGGGAGTTTTGAAACTTGGGAAGTCTATGTGTGAATCCGAAATTAAAATAATATGAGCATAGTATTTCATACATATATGACTTTGTGATTCCTTTTACATGCTGAAAGTTCTTACTACATTACTCATGTTATACATTTTGTAGTTTTTGCCATGTCTAGTAATTGGAATAATTACTTACACTAAAACTGGTCATGGTCGAACTTTGTTGCTGTTTTGAACTTGTTACATGTTCACAAGTGCGTTTAATCATTAAGAATTAATCAAGTAATCAACTCACATGTTGAGTTTTTATGAACAAATATAAACTGAGAAAAGATCAAGAGAATATGCATGCATCACACTTCTTCTTTTGAGATGGCTTATCATTGCACTTAGATATGAACTTGGAAGAAGTTGTGTATGACTAAAACTATGTCCTTAAGCTTCCGATTGTCAAATGACATAGGCTTGGCTTGGTTGGTTAGAATAAGGCAGATGCACATATAATCTCTTGCAAATATCATATGATCTAAATTTATGCTTTGAAAAATAATAAAATGCAGCAACTAGTGTCATGATTTCAGGTTTTGAAATAGTTAAGTTTGTGAGATCATGACTTACTTAAATTGAAAATTACATTTGATCTCTAGCATGGCTTACACTACTTTATGTATTTCATTGATGTGATAATGTAAGGTACTTGATAGTATGACTTGGATGAGCTTTGTTTATATGTATAAGTTATAATGTGCTCATAACAACTAAAGTTGGAGAGATAATTTGTTTATATGCTCATGACTTGCTGAATACATTGTCAAAGTGGGAGAGATAAACATGAAGAGAAAGAGAATGTGTGCATAAGGAGAGATAATAAAGGGGGCGAGATAAAATGGGATAATTTTTGGATTTTCTTCTCATTTTACTTTTGATTTACAAAGGGGGAGAAATTGCCTTCAAAACTTTTATGTGAATAAGCCAATGTTCGGATTTTAAATGGTGTTGCCAATGCTTATATCAAGGTGGGAGATTGTAAGACCTATGTGTGTTGAATACATTGGCTTTTAGTGAATACACTTTCTTTGACAATAAAAGTTTTGAATATCACCAAAAACACCTTTTTATTAAGGTCCTGCTAGTTTTGTAAGCTTCGGCGGGAGCTCGGTTATACTAGTTTTGGTAAGTTCTGGCGCTAGGTTCCACTAGCTTTTGTTAGCTCCGGCTCAATGTCTGGGTTGCTCTGGCAAGGTCCAGAACTTGACCGCAATGCTTCTGTTTTTCATTTGCAATGTTTCGTACTTGCTTTACATCTCTGGAAATATTGCTTAGTATTCATTTGCTAAGTTTTTGGTGCGTTTTGGTTGATATGGATGATATCGTGTGACTGTGGTTTTGTAACATGCTTATGTGAGGTTCTCACGTAAGGTGTTGTGTTCGGAACTAACTTGAGTCAAGTCGAGGACTTGGGCTCGTATGGATTGGTTGTTTATTCAAGTGCAGGTGTTGCTTGAGTTCAAGACACGGCTGGTGATGGGATCCATTGGACTAGTCTCAGGGAGGAGATGAGGTTCCAACAACCAAATTCAGGAGGAATTGTGGTTGAGCTGATCAAGAGGTTGCACAACATGATTGAATCAAGAACAATGCATGTGAAGGTATCGTGGATGTCATTGGAAGATGTTTGCACGTGTGCAAGGAGTGCATGGATGTGTCTACATGGTTCCGAGACGTGATGAAGAGATGTGGACGTAAAGAGTTGGTCGGAAAGGTCCAACTGACTAGGTTATGGACTCAGGCTGCGGCTGAGTCTGGTTTGACTCAAATATGGAAAGAATTGAGTTGGTTATGATAGGATTTTGTGTGGGTCGCGAATTTGAGTTGTTTAGGAATGTGGGATACGTTCCTAAGGTGTTTGGAAGTCTTAAGATTGCTTCTATCTGCGTATAGAAGAATCCTAAGCAGTTATGGAAAGTTACGATTCGTGAACAGAGTAGGATTAGGTTACTGATTTGAGTTGAGTTGGCTTTTGAGCTGGTTATATAAGCAAGGGAGCCCAGACCTCATGGGGCACGATTTTGTGGCTGTTCCTCTTGTGTTCTATTGAATAAAATTCGTAGTTTGAAGGAACTTTTGTGCCTTGTTCGTCCGACTTGTTCCAGACAAATTTTACTCGTCGAGTTTCTGGACAGCACTACCTTTCGTCGGTGGTTTTATCATAACTCGAGTTTTACGGATCCAATTGATGTGATTCTTTTTGGTTTGTCTTAACAACTTGATTATATATCATCTGTCAAAATTTCACGGTCATTGGATTTGTGATCTATGATCTACACGAGTTTCTTTGCAGCATTCGAGAACTTTTTTTTTGGGTAGGGCAGATTGACCTTTGTTTGACCTTTCAATCATAACTTGAGTTTTTCTCGATGGATTTGAGTGATTCTTGTTGTGTTGTCTTCGTGACTTGATTATCTCTGATGTCTATCACTTTGGTCACGATGAAAAATGTTTAGATTAGTCTCACACATGATTTCTTTAACAGATCGTTTTTCTGCCGAAGGGGTTGGGGTTTAATTGTTTCCGCTATGTAAGATTTTTAAATCTACCATTCACCCCCCCCCCCCTCTGATAGCTTTTCACGTGCTCTTCGATCCTACACACCTCCCCAGGTCACTCTCTAGCTCACCTTATTTTTCTTTCTCTTCATTAGAACACTCTTGCTCAAATCCATCCCCAAAAAGATTTTCTTTTGTTTGCATTTACATTTTACACTCAAGCTTTCAAGAGGAGAAATTCGTTGAGAGTTTTGTTTTCCAAACATTGCTTCTTTTTGGATTTTTCTCGCCTTGTTTTGTTCTTGCTTGTCGAACTCAAAAAGACATGAAGAGGATGTTTGGAAAGAGGAAGGGGGCTGCAAGCTCAAGCCATGGTGAAGGTTCCAGTGCACGCTTCTCTTCCATGGGTACAAGCCCAAGGAGGAGAAGTCTGTGTGAGGACACTCCCATGGAAGAGAGAAGCAACCTACACCAACTTCTTCATGACAACGACCTCGACATACGAAGTGAAGTTGAAGATCAAGCATGCAGACTTCTCCAAGATCGTGAGTTCCGCCACACCAAGGCTTACGATCCACATTTGATCTTCAAAATTGGTATGAATTCCGAATTTCTTTCCATTTTGCATGCAATTGGATTTGATGAATTTGCTCACATAGAGGAGAAAGGTTCACGCCTTCTCACTATACAATTCCTTTGCACGCAAAGAATAGGATTTGATGGTATTTCTTTTAGATTATTTCAAAAAGAATACAACATATATGGAAAGAATTTGGTAGCATCCTAGGCTTCCATGAACGGTGTTTGCTAGATTTAGACAATTTGCCTAAGTTTATCAAACAAACTTTTTGGCATGAGCTAACTAGTGAGGTCACATGTAGGGCTCCTAGGAATAGCCACATCCAAAACCCTATCTTACGCTTCATGCATAGATGGGTGGCTATGACTATGTTCCCTAGGGGAGATGTTAGGGTTGTGCAAGATGATGAATTGAAAATTTTGTTTTCCATGACTAAAAAGATAAAAGTTGCTCCAGTCAAAGCCATGATGACACAATGGTTATATTACATTTGAAAATCAGGACCAATTGAATGCACTTCATTGATTACTCATATTGCTGATAGGGTAGGAGCACTTAAATACTCTTCATTTGAATACTTTGAAACTGAAAGGGAATTAATTGATGAAGACTATTTAGTGCAAGGACATACTCTATCCCGACTTTGTCAATGAAATTCGGTTACCTAACCTGGATTTTCATTTGTACAAATGTCAGAGGCTAACCATTAATCTTCTCCCCCTTGAGGAAGCAAGAAGAAGTAATGTCTCTGGTAGGGTAATAAGGAATCGTGTGAGGGCTGCAGCCACAGGCATGCCCCCGATAATCTCTCCGGTCCATGAATACCAAGAGGAAGAGAACCCAACGGGTTATGCGCCCGGATGGACTCAACCTCTGACGTATGAGACTGGGGGGATCATCTTGGCAAGAATGGCAAAGGGATCCACCCTTATCCACTTCAAGCTCTAGCAGCTTGCCCCCAACGTCCATGAGAGGACGTCATTCCTTTTCGGCTAGAAGTCATCATGACTATAGCCAAGGAATGACGAACCTCACTAGACGTATGGGAGAACTTGAAGTGAGAACGGGTGACATCTACAGCACACTCCAGGAGCATGTTCAAGGTACCCAGGATTGGCAACAACACATGCATGCTCAATTTACCAACTTCAACACGACGCTACAACAAAACAAGCCGATCTTGCAGTGTACTTCCGTCATCAAGGGTTCAACCCTTATCGCGGAGGTAGTTGAAGAACAAGCTTGGGGGAGGACCCCCACTTGAGGCAACATGTATCACATTCCTTGCATATTTGTTTTCCATCCATCCATCATCCACCTTGCATTTAAAAAATAATAATAATAGGTTAGATTTGTTTTCATCAAATAAAGATATGCGGTAAGAATGATTTAGAATTCATATAGATGAAATAATGAATAGTTGCTCTGTTTTATTTTCCTAAGTCTCTAGTTTACAACTTGCTACTCTCCGAATATTGCTTTCATTGGTTTGAAATACTTTTACCTTAATTTGGAAGTTGTGGGTAGCAAAAGCTTGATCTAATTCTAGGTTGTTGCAAGACTAGAATTGGTAATAGGGCTGCTAGTCCTAGTTTGAAAGTAAAACTTAGATTTCCGGAGAAATTCTAAAAGTATTTAAGTTTCCCTCATTTGATTGGAAGTACCTACCAAAGCCATATGATATTCATACATAGACAAAACCTTATGCATATGCTATTTGCTTTCACATTGACCCTAGTCAAACTAGTATAGACCTATGTGAGAAATCATTCAACTCTTTTTGAATTCAAGACTTCACTTGCACATGCTATATTTATGCACTAGAAGTAAGCAAAACGCCCATCATATCCACCATACCACAGCAAAAAGGGAAACTCCATGTTATTCATGTTTGGCACTCTCTTCAAAATTCATTGCAAAGAAAGGGAGTAGAAGACATGGCTACAAAAATGAAAAAAAGGCATGCTTACATCATAAGCATGACAGAAAAAAAAGAGAGAGAAAAGTAGCCATGTTTCATCTCTGCAAAAGAAAGAGAGATTATACCAAAAAGGAGTTATCTCAAGTATCCACATCCACTTCCACTCCATCACACATGCACTAGTCTTGAATCAAAAGTTTTGATTTGAATTCTCCTAAGGCTTACTCTTTTGACTTAGCAATATATGTGATGCAAATATGCCTACTTACTTTCCTTACCAAGCTCCACATACAAGCCATATTCAATGAGTAGGAATAGTAGAGGCAAACTGCTTTGGTGAGGAAATATTTCCACTATCCACAAAATAGTGATTCAGAGAATCGAATTGAGGTACTTAATATCTAAATTGTATTCTCTGGGATTTAAGTGGAACTTGATTTCTAGGCTATGTTTGCTCCATTTGCTATTCTACCTTTCAACTACTCATGAATATGAAAAAGCATAAGCCCCATGATAACTTAAGAAAGGTAGAGTATCATAGCCAATTTCTGCAATACTAGGTAGAGTATCTTGTTGTGCGTTAGATACTTATGGAAATAAGGCATTGCCTGATCATCAACCTAAAGTCTTGACTTTGGTCGTGACGAGCGAAGGATAAGCTTGGGGGAGTTTGTTGATGGCTGTTATATATCAATTTCATCCGTCAATTTAACTCAATTATGTGAAGGATTTGTCATTTCTTGCACACATCACCTTTCTATCTAACCCAATTCCACTTGGACTTGGAGAAACATGTGTATGCAGCATTTTATGTTGGAAATGAGGAAATGTAGAGGGACCAATCCTATAAAATATCATCCCAGCCAATCAAGCAATGACACATGGCATCCCATGGATCAAATGGCCCACAAACTGAAGTATCCAAGGAGATCCAATGGTGTATCACCCATATACATCAATGGGACCCACTTGGAAGCCACCTGGAGAAAGCACACGAGAATTGGTGCAATGCCTAGGTCGACCGAACCAGGGGGTCGGTTGACCTGGTCTCTGCACCAAACTCGGTCAGCCTCCACGTGTTGGCTCCTCCCGGCTTCCTGGAGTCAATGGTGACTGATTCGCGCGCTTTTGATGGCGGGAACCAACCTCAATACTAGTATAAATAGGACCCCCTACCCCTCACTTCAACACACACCACTTGAGCTTCATCTCCATTGTATACACTATCATCCATAGTCTTAGAGGAGTTAGGTTGTAGAGAGGAGAGTCTCTAGTCCCGAGTCCAAATTGGGAAAGGAGTAAGGAGTCTCTCTCTTCCCAATCCTACATTGGGAAAGGTATGTCTCATGTATTCTTTCTTGTAATTGTGACTTTATGCATAATAAAGATAGTATCTTTAGTCTCTACTTATACATATACATGGGAAAAGAGTTTCTTGTTTGATTGTGGAGTCCATGTATATGTAAGGTATAGCTTCTATAACTGTTTCATCATGAACATATCTCATTATTATAGAACCTATAGACCTCCACTATAGTCTAGTTAATTATAACATAACTAGGTTAGTATGGATAATTATGTTGTGTATCAACATTGGTTCAATGATGATTCAATTCATTGCCTTCGGATGGATTGTGCATAGGCTCTTATGGTAATTACTTAATATTCTAGCGTGGTGCTAGGATAGCTAAGTAGCATTGGATGTCATGTAGACCCACAGATTGAAGAGGTAGGCAGTAGGTTGTGACAGCCCTATCTGTCCTTTGTAATCCTCCACCTTCGGCTATGCCACATGCTCTTGGTGGGAGTCGCCCTAGTATTGCTAGGGGTAAGCCCGTGCCCGATGTGTTGAACTACATAGCATAAGTATTCACTATTGATCTAGCTTATGAATAACTAGTTTATACTATGTATATGTACAATAGAGCAGAGTAGGAGTACCTCCATAACTCTCAACCTTAACTAACCTCTAGGATCCTCTTACCCCCCTTAGACTTGAAAGCTCTTGTGTGTGTCACACTACCTCCACTATTATTTATCCATCCTTACTAGATTCTTACCTAGACCTTTCTACCCTTTCCACTCGATGATTGTTATATATCTTCCCTGCCTTCCTTTGGGATCAAATAAATGACACCCTTGGGAATACTCTTAAGGGGAAATGCTACAATGATATCTCCGTGCGCTTGCGGAATTAACTCTGTGATCCAATAGAACCATTAACGAGCATTTCTGACACATCAGTTGGAGATGTTTAGTTAATGGTGCATATGAAATACCAACAAGCATTTCTGGCACAGTTGTCAGGGATGATTTGTTAGTATATTTTAGGAGCCGTCAACAACCACCAAACACAATCAAAAGATGTACAATAAACAATGAGAGTGTGCAAGAGATCAAACCCAAGAGCTCAAGATTGTGTTGAACAAGTTCTCTCCTTTGTCCACTCTCTAATCCTCAAATATTTGATCCTTTTAGGTTTAGAATGAGTGGAGAGAAGTATTTTTGGGCTCTTGGGAGGTGTGACGGCGCAGGGAGTCGAGAGAGTTTGTTGTGTGGTCGTGCACCTCTTTTTATACTAGGGTTTCCAAAAGTTACCGTTAGGGCTTGTGAGGTCCGTACTAGTCCGTGGTGGACACCAGACTAGTCCGGTGTGCGTGTGTGAAAAACCCTAAATGTTGATGGATATGGGACTAGTCCGTTGAGGTGTGGACTAGTCCGATCTGGATCAGAAAGTTTTTGGACTAGTCCAGTAGATATCGGACTTGTCCGGTGTGGTGAAAAGTGTAGAACTGAGGACAAGTCTGCATTTGGAGGAGTTGTCCGATTTTTACTCAGGAGATTTTTGGACTAGTCCGGTTAATATCAGACTTGTCTGCTCTGGTGCAAATGTGAAGAACTGAGGACAAGTCCGCACTAGGAGGATTTCTCCATTTTCTACCCATAGAATTTTCGGACTAGTCCGATCAATATCAGACTAGTCCGCTTTTGTGCAAAACATGAAGACCTGCAGACAAGTCTGCACCTGGAGGACTTGTCCGTTTTTATCCAGAGAGATTTCAGACTAGTCCGGTCATTCTTGGACTAGTCCGTTATTTTCAAAATTTGTGCAGTGAGTGTGATCTCGTCACTTGAGATCTTGGGGTGTGTTTCTCCAACACACTCCTTACAAAATAAATCTATTCTTTTCAAGTATTGAGCTCTTTTCCTTTTGGATCCTCATTCTCCATTGTTTTTGTTATTTCCTTCTAATCTCTTTAAAACTTGCGCTGATCTCAAGAATTTTGTTAGGATCTCATTTGTTTGTCATTAATCAACCAAAACCCACAAGGGATGCCTAGATGCACTTTCAAAGACAAAAGGGCTATGTGGATTATAGGCGGAGAAAATTAACCTTTGTAGTGGGAGACTTCATATATCTCAAAGTATCACCTATGCGAGGTCATAAGCGGTTTAATGTCAGATGCAAGTCAGCACCTCGCTATATTAGACCATTCAAGATTTTGGGCAAACGTGGAGAATTGGCATATAAGTTGGAGGTGCCAGCACATCTTTCCGATGTTCATGATGTGTTCCACGTTTCTCAACTCAAGAATTGCTTAAGGGTACCAGAAGAACAAGTGTTAATGAAAGAATTGTAATTGGAAGCAGATTTGACTTATGTCGAGCAACCGATCAAAATCATGGAATCAAGGAGAGAGTCACAAGGAACAAGGTGATTCGATGGTGCAAAGTAAAATGGAAGCATCTTGAAGAATCAAAAGAAACTTGGGAGCTGGAAGATGATCTCAAGAAAGAATTTCCCTATCTCTTCTCTTCTACGTCGAATCTCA
This sequence comes from Tuctoria greenei, assembly GCA_036927565.1. NCBI lineage: Eukaryota > Viridiplantae > Streptophyta > Magnoliopsida > Poales > Poaceae > Tuctoria > Tuctoria greenei. The sequence continues at coordinate 183,441,621 of JAYESD010000003.1, read as the reverse complement.
CGGGCGAGATTCATTTTAAGGGGGGTAGGTTTGTAACACCCTCATTTTCATCCACCATGCATTGCATACATTCTTATACATGTTTATCTTTAAGCAACAAAAAAGGAATAAGTTTAAAATAAATTATAATCATGCAAGCAAATAAAAACTTGTTGTTGTGCGGACTTGTCCGAATTTGGACCCCGGACTAGTCCGTCTAACTCTCTGAGGTTCTCCCTGGGTTGGGTGGACTTGTCCAGTTTGGACCCCGGACTAGTCCGGTTTTGCTCTCTATTGTCTTTCCGAACTTTTCCGTTAATGAAAGTGCATCTAGGAATCCCTTGTGGCTTTTGGTTGATTTATGACAAGCAAATGAGATCCTAACCACATTGTTGAGAGGAGCACAAGTTCTAATGAGAGAATGAACAAAGTGCCAAAAAAGAAAGGAGAATAAGAAGCAATGCGGAAAAGAGCTCAAGAACCAATTTTAGTAGATCATTGTGTATGGAGTGTGTTAAGGAAACACACCCCAAGAGCTCAAGCACATATAATCACACACATTGCACAAGCTTATACAGGATCGGACTAGTCCGACTGACCCCGGACTAGTCTGGTATCTTTGTGTACCAGATCAGACAAGTCCTCAAAATGCGTACTTGTCCTCACAGTCCAGTTTTCACTGATCGGACTAGTCCAATATCACCTCGGACTAGTCCGATATCTCTCTAACTAGAATCGGACTAGTCCTCCCAAGTGCGGACTAGTCCCCTAAACTCTTCACAAGTTGCAAAAAATCGGACAAGTTTGATAACACACCGGACTAGTTTGATATCTTTCTGATGTCAATTGGACAAGTCCGATATTAGTACGGACTAGTCTGAAATCCCTCTGATTTAAATCGGACAAGTCCTCCAAGTGCAGACGTGTTCCCCAAATTCACTTAGGGTTTCACCTATCCAAACAAGTCCGATATTCATCGGACTAGTCCGAAGATTTCCATGAACCATATCATACTAGTCTGCTCTCACATCGTACATGTCTGATATTTTTGGACACCTAGGGTTTCCTTCACGCAGCACACCGGACTAGTCCGTTGTCCACCACGGAATAGTCCAATCTTTTTAAACCCTAACGGTAACTTTTGGAAACCCCATATAAATAGGTGTGCACGGCCCATCTTACACATCTCTCGACACCCCACGCCGTCACACTTTCCAAGAGCCTAGAAAACTCATCTCTACACGCAATCCAATGCAAGAAAGCTTAATCCTTTTAGGATATACTTTGGATCCAAGGAGAGACACGGTTCTTCACTCATTGAGCTCTTATTTTGATTCCCTAACACACTCATGTGGTTTTCATTGTAATCTTAAGAGTGTGTTCTTGGTGGCGTTCATCTTGTAATCTTTGGGAGCCCTCAAATTGTGAGAAGTCCCCTTGAATTTGGTTATTTGCCTTTGTGATTAGTGAAAAGGATTGGCATCCGCGGCGATCTGATGAGGGTAGGGTTGGAGAAGACCCGATCCTTTTGTGGACTCCTCAACGTGGGCGTAGGTTGCCTTTGTGGGAACCGAACCACAAGATAAAGAGCTTGTGTTCTTACTTTGCGCACATCGTTCTTACTCTTCATATCTATCTAGGGTTTCAATCAACCTTGTTCACTTTACATTGAAACATTGAATATAAGATTAACTTGTGATACATCCTAGTTCATAGTAGTGTTACACTACAATTACAAGTATATTTCCGCTGCATACATCCTAGGATCAAGATAATTGATCAAACTTGATCAATCTAGTCAGTACGCACCAGACTAGTCCACACTCTACCGGACTAGTCCGATATCTCTAGATTTGATCAATTTGTTAAGTGTTGCAGGATCCAACTAAAAATCAAAAAGGCCTATTCACCCCCTCTAGGCCACATTCAATTGGTATCAGAGCAGGACTCTTCAAAAGGAGACTAATCGCTCGAAGAGAACATGTCGGACATGAAGGACGTACACAAGAGCATCAACCAAGAGAAGGTTAAAGAAGAAAAGCATCACACCTAGCCAAGAGCAAGCAATCCATCGAAATGCCCAAGTTGCTGCGGTCATCACCTCATCACTTAGTGTCGGGACGAGTTCACAAAGGTGGATGGACTCGAGATTGCAAAGGAGATATAGGATACATTGCAAACTGCACATGAAGGCGATCGTCATGTGCGAGAAGCGAAGATTGAAATGATTGAAGGCGAATTGGGAAGATTCGCCATTGAAGAAGATGAGTCACTGCAATATATGTACAACCGCCTAAAGACACTCCTAAATAAGGTTCGAGCATACGGAAGCAAGAAGTGGAACAATCACAATGTGGTGAAGCTCATCCTTAGAGCTTTCATGCCTCGCAATGTCACCTTATGCTCGATGATTAGAAAAAGCCCCGGGTACAAGAAAATGACCCCAGATGAGCTACTTGGGAAGATCATCAATTTTGAGATGCTGGAAAAGCAGGCGAAGCATGCCAAAGAAATTGCCGACCTCACCTTGGCAAAGAAGAAAGGGGTCGCATTAAAGTCCATTGTCAATCCCTTGTCTAAAGAAGCTCGAGAAGCTCAACAAGAAGAGGACAGCGACGATGAGAGTAGTGACTTGGATGAAGATGACATGATACTATTCATGAAGAAATTCAAAAGAATGACGAAGAAAAGACAAAGGGCTAAATCAAGTGAAGGGAAGAACAAGGAAAAATCAAGACCGAAGTTGAGGCGGGCATGCTAGAGTATGACCACTTTATAGTTGATTGCCCATATGAAGAAAACAAGAAGAAGACCAAGGGAACAAAGCCTCAACCCAAGAAATTCTTCAAGAAGAAGAAGCAAGCTGAACAAGCGCATCTAGGGAAAGAGTGGGACTCAAATGATGAGTCCTCATCCGAAGAAGAAGAGGAGATGGCTAGCATAGCCATCGAGAAGACATCCAATAAGTCAACTCTCTTCCCCACTCTCGGCGCATGGAAGGGGACCGACACTTGCATCATGGCAAAGGAAGGTAAACGAAAGGTAACAACCAAATCCTCTTCCATGCATTCCTATTAGTTATAGTGAAATTGCTAGTGATAATGAAGATATCCTCATTGGCTTAGATAAGAAAATAGCTGCGAAAATGAAATTTCTACTTGATCAGCTTGTTGAGAAGGAGAAGTTGATAAACCGTTAAGAATATATGATTATCTCCCAAAAGAAGGAATATGTTGAACTTGACAAGCTTCTAAAACTTGAAAAGGAGCTAAACAAGTCACTAGAGATTGAGTTAGCTTCAAGCAAGGAAGCTTGTTTGGAGTTAAGCGACTCAAATGCTACAATCAAGGACAAACTTGCTAACCTAATCAAGGTTAACAAGATCCTTGAGGAACAAGTTGAGTCACTCAAGCAAAGTGACCCTTCATCCTCTTCAAGCTCGCCTTCTCAACCCCTTAAAACTAAAACTTCTTCTACTTGTGCATGTGGTAAAGTTGACACTAGCTTGAAAGACAAGTCAACCTCTACCAAGGATAAGCATCCTGCCCAAAGTGGCATATTTGACAAGGAGAATGTAAAATATGCACGTAGTGCATACTTGGCCACAAGACCTCCTAATGTTAAATATGACATTGGTTATTCTAATGGTGAAAAGCAACATGCTAGAAACCATTAAAATAACAAGGAAAGCATTGCCTTTGTAAAGGGAAAACCCTCTCAAGCTGGAAAGTCCAAAGCCAAAACATATGATCATCGGACTAGTCCGGTCGGGACACGGACAGGTACGGTGCTCCGGACAAGTCTGATCTCCCGGACCAGTCCTGTATATAAACAACAATAGTTGCTATTTAGAACCTTTGATGCATCTTATGTTCTAATGAGAAGTAATTTTGGTAAAGTTTATGCTCATTATGTTGGGCCATGCCATGGGAACACCAAATCTCATGTGTGGGTCCCCAAATCCCTTGTGACTAACCTCAAATGACCCAAGCAAGCTTGGGTACCTAAAACCAAGGTATGATTTGTTTTTGCAGGCCTATTCCTCTGGTGGATCGAAATGGGTGCTAGACAGTGGGTGCACCAACCATATGACCGGAGAAAGAAGGATGTTCGCTGAGTATGAAGAAAATGAGGATCCAAGCAAAGGCATCTATTTTGGAGACAAAAGTCAAGGAAAGGTGCTCGGTACCGGTAAAATTGCCATATCATCCCAACATACTCTTTCTCATGTGTTACATGTTGATTCCTTAGATTATAACATGCTGTCCATATCTCAATTATGTGACAAAGGTTATAATTGCTTGTTCACTAATGAGGGTGTGACCGTCTCTAGAAGGGGTGATCGTTCCATTGCATTGAGGGGTATGTTAAAGGGAAAGCTTTACCTTGTTGACTTCAACAATGATAAAGCCGAACTTGACACATGCTTGATTGCAAAGACCAACATGGGTTGGCTGTGGAATAGATGGCTAGCACATGTTGGCATGAGGAATCTTCAAAAACATCTGAAGGGCAATCACATCCGAGGTTTGAAGGATATTGTTTTAGAGAAAGACAAGCCTAGTAACGCGTGCCAAGCCGAGAAGCATGTTGGAGCACCTCACACCGCGAAGAACGTCATGACTACAACAAGACCGCTCGAGCTACTTCACATGGACCTATTTGGTCCAATTGCTTACATAAGCATCGACGGTAACAAATATGGCTTAATAGTTGTTGACGATTTTTCTTGCTTCACTTGGGTTTTCTTTTTGCATGATAAGACAGAAACTCAAGGAATCTTGAAGAAGTTTTTCAAGTGTGCTCAAAATGAGTTTTCATTGACAATCAAGAACATTCGAAGCGATAATGGCACGGAGTTCAAGAACACACAAGTTGAGGAGTACCTAGATGAAGAAGGGATAAAGCATGAGTTTTCAGCACCTTACTCCCCTCAACAAGACGGAGTTGCCAAAAGGAAGAACTGAACCCTCATTGAGATGGCGAGAACAATGCTCGATGAATACAAGACCTCCGATCGGTTTTCGGCAGAAGCAGTTAACACCGCTTGCCACGCCATAAACCGAGTCTACCTTCATCGACTACTCAAGAAGACATCATATGAGCTACTCACCGGTAACAAGCCTACTGTTTCATATTTTCGAGTTTTCGGTTCCAAATGCTATATTTTGAACAAGAAGCCTAGGACTTCAAAGTTTGCTTCGAAGTTCGATGAAGGTTTCCTGCTTGGTTATGATTCGAACTCTTACGCCTATCGTGTCTTCAACAGGACCTCCGGATTTGTTGAAGTAGCACGTGATGTAGTGTTCGATGAAACTAACAGCTCCCAAAAGGAGCAAGTTGATCCATGTGTACTAGATAGAGAAGAAGCTCCTTGTCAAGCACTAAGAAGAATGGCATTGGGTGAAGTTCGACCACAAGAACCACCTCTACATATGCATGAGGAAGATGAACAACTAGAGGAGGCCAATGATCAAGGGGGAGCTTCCATACATGATCAACCTGAAGAAGACGAAAATGAACAAAAGGCAATGAGGGAAACCGTCTACGGGGAGAAGAAGATGACCATGAAGACTCAAGACCGCAAGTGTCACACCCAAGAGTACACCAATGCGTCCAAAGGGATCACCCAATCGACAACATCATCGGTGACATCCAAAAGGGAGTAACTACTAGATCTCGCATAGTTAATTTTTGTGAGCATTATTTGTGTGTATCCTTTTTGGAACCACACAGGGTTGAGGATGCATTGAAGGATCCGTATTGGGTAGTGGCTATGCAAGAAGAACTCAATAACTTCAAAGGAACAAGGTGTGGGAACTAGTCGAAAGACCCAAGTTCAACGCCGTCGACACCAAATGGGTCTTCCGCAACAAATAAGACGTAAACAACCTGGTGACAAGGAACAAGGCACGACTTGTGGCCAAAGGGTATTCACAAGTTGAATGTTTGGATTTTGTTGAAACCTTTGCTCCAGTAGTTAGACTTGAGTCTATTAGAATATTACTTGCATATGCTACTCACCATGATTTCAAGCTCTATCAAATGGATGTGAAAAGCGCCTTCCTCAACGGACCAATCAAGGAGGAGGTGTATGTTGAGCAACCCTCTGGATTTGAAGATGAAGAGTTCCCCGACCATGTCTTTAAATTGCATAAGGCTCTCTACGGCCTCAAACAAGCTCCTAGAGCTTGGTATGAGTTTCTTAGAGATTTCCTAATTGAAAATTGTTTTAAGATTGGTAAAGTAGATTATACATTGTTTACAAAGAATTTGACAATGACCTCTTTATTTGTCAAATTTATGTTGATGATATTATCTTTGGTTCAACTAATAATTCTTTTTGTGAGGAATTTAGTAAGATTATGATAGATAGGTTTGAGATGTCTATGATGGGAGAGCTAAAGTACTTCTTGGGATTCCAAGTGAGGCAACAAAAGGAAGGGACGATCATAAGCCAAACTAAGTATACTCATGACATACTCAAGAAGTTTGGAATGGACAAGGCAATGCCTATAAATACTCCCAAGGCAACGAATAGCCACTTGGATCTCAATGAAGATGGACCAAATGTCGACCAAAAGGTATATCGCTCCATGATTGGATATCTACTGTATTTATGTGCATCTAGGCCAGACATTATGTTGAGTGTATGTTTGTGTGCAAGGTTTCAAGCCAACCCAAAAGAGTGTCATTTGACAGCCGTAAAGAGAATCTTGGAGTATTTAGTTCATACACCCCACCTAGGCCTTTGGTATCCCAAAGGCTCCAAATTCAATCTCATTGGTTACTCCGATGCAGATTATGTCAGATGCAAAGTAGATAGAAAAAGTACCTCCGGTACATGCCAATTCCTAGGTAAATCCCTAGTTTCTTTGTCCTCCAAGAAACAAAACTCCATTGCCTTATCCACGGCCGAAGCAGAGTATGTTGCAGCCAGGAGTTGTTGTGCACAACTCCTTTGGATGCGACAAACTCTTAGGGATTACGGTTACAACATGAACCGTATTCCACTCCTTTGTGATAATGAGAGTGCTATTAAGATTGCCCATAATCCCGTTGAGCACTCCAGGACCAAACACATAGACATCCGGCATCATTTTTTGAGAGACCATTCAATAAAGGGAGATATAGCCATTTCACATGTCAACACCTAAAAACAACTAGCCGACATATTCACCAAGCCACTTGATGAAAAACGCTTTTGACCTCCGAAATGAACTAAATATCCTTGATGATCGGAATATAGCTTGAAATCTTGTATACCTGAATGCTATCTTCAAAATTCATTGATTGTGTTGTGAAAATCATCTCTCTCAAATTTTTTCCGAAAAACTATGTCAATTACTAGATCTTGGTGAATTATGGTCATTGCTTGAGTGTCGTATGCTTATTGATCATATTCATCAAGATTATATGATTTGCTTTGCCTCCCTATTTTCTTAATAAGTACCTTCGAATATATACGAATGGGCTAAGCATTTCTTCCCTGGTGACCATGGACTAGTCTGTGGCTGCCCGGACTAGTCTGCCCCTGCAGACTAGTCCGCCGAGTGACTGTAGGTCCGGACTAGTCTGACCGACCACGGACTAGTCTGATATAGGCTCTGGAAAAGTTCGGACTAGTCCGATCATTTTCGGACAAGTCCGATTTTTTGTGTCCATAACCCTAGCCGCCGCCAAACCCTGATTCTCTTCATCCTCACAACCTCACCTACGCTCTCTCTCTCCTCGCTCGAGCTCCCAAAGGTTATTTCCTTCATCCTCCATCAAAACTCTTCGCGTTTTGGTGGAAATCGACCTCAATTGCTCAGGGATTGAAGACCACAGACTATTCCGCACTTTCAACCCCTTCATTCTCAAGAATCTAGTACTTTCGGTAAAATCTCATCCCAAACCCTAGAAATTGCTATTTCCTTCGTTATTGATCAAATAGCTTAGTTCCTTTCACCATATATATGCTTCCTTGATGTATTACATTGATGTTGAGCTATTTGTACACTAGGAATCACCTTTTATCTCATAGTTAGAGTTTTAGAAGTTGAATATCGGACTATTCCGGTCCATGCACGGAAAAGTGCGATCACCCGGACTAGCCTGTGCCTGTACACCAGACTAGTCCGATTTTTCTAAACTCAACCCTAACTTCTTAATTCCTCAATGCAATTCCTTGTCATCTATTCTCATCAATACCTTGTGAAATCCATTCTCAGGACAATGTCGAGCACCAATGATGAAATCTCCGATTTTGAGGCCGAGATGGACCACGAAGCCTTGCTTCGGTCCTCGACGGGCCAAAGCAAGAAGCGCCAAGAGCGCCCGTCCGAGCCGGCTCCCTCTCCTCCCCAGGCTCGACGGAAGGTGCTCGCAAAGAAGCCTGCCTCCAAGGCTTCAGCTGGAGGTGGCCCTAGCTCAACAAGTGTTCGCCATGCAAAGGGCAAATGAAAGGGGATTGCCACGGGCCCGATTGGCCCCCTCAAGATGTCAGCTCCAAGGGAAGGGGCCCGGGATCCCGCTGAGGAGAAATTCAATGGAAATGGCAGCGACACGGCTGCAAAGTTTAGAAATGTGGACTGTTAGAGCCAACCCAAGCAAGCTGCTGATGGGAGGTTCTGTACTAACTTCCATGCAGATTTTTACAAGACTTTCTATCTCCCAACGAAGACACCAGTTGTGCCCAGCCAGTGGATAGATTGGGCGCACTTTGAGAGGAAGGGTTGCTCACCTTTTGTGGAGGTAGTCGAGGCAATTGAAAGGCATGGCTTGAAGGATCTCTTTGCCTTCAGAAACAACTGGAATGATGAAGTCATTGCCCAATTTTATGCTACATGCCACTTTGCTAGTGATGAGGAACAGCGGGTGACTTGGATGACTCATGGATCCAAGTACACCATTACCTATGATGAGTTTGGAAGGATGCTACATTTGGATAGCTCTAGCAATGACAACTTGATAATTCACGACATTAGTGTCATTGAGAAGGACGGGATGAAGTTTCTTTATGAACCCCACTCAAAGTTCAATCCTCCTTCCACCAAGAACATGAAGCCTTTCTTTGTGGTGCTGAATAGGGTCCTTAGGAAGACCATTGCCCCGAAGGATGGGGATGTTGCAAGTGTTCAGGGATATCTCAGGACCTTGATGAAGGTCATGAGCAAAGACAGGAAGTTTGATGTCTTTGACTACATTTGGAACGACGTGGTCAACATGTCTTGCACGCCGAACAGATCTTGTGGCTATGCCCCCTACCTAATGTTTATGATTGAAAAGGTCACAGGCATCAAGCTCGTCAAGGATGTGGAGCACACCCCTTGATTCCCCAGAAGCCTCAACAAGCAAGTGTTCAAGCTGCTCCTTCTCCTGCTTCCAATGCAGAGGCTCCAGTGAGAGCTAGTCGAGATGCTAGGGCTGCTCCCGCCACTAGGGCTCCTCCTCAAAAAGGGTCACCAAGTGGCATCTTAAAGTAGTTGTCAGCTATTTTTGCCTCTTGCAAGAAGACAGAAGTGAACACTCATAAGCTGAACAAGAGAAGGAAGGTTGATATGAGAAATGTCAAAGAGAATGTGAAACACATTTGCCAGAAGTTGGAGATCGAACCCATTGGATCTCCAGTCATTTCTGATGATTCTGATTCTAATTTCATCGACCTCGGGCCCTTGACTTCCTCCGAGCTTGCCTATTTTGGCATTGGGGACTCGAGTGGTACTGTTCCTCCTTCTCCTCCTCCTCCTCCTCCTCCTCCTCCTCCTCCTCCTCCTCCTCCTCCTCCTCCTCCTCATCAGCCCGATAATGAAGATGAAGACGGTGAGAGGACCGACAACGAGGCTTGAAGACCTTAGGTCCCTCCTCTCCTTCTTTTTTGGTTTCTTGATGCTAGAGGGGGAGAGGTTGAGGGGGAGTCTAAGGAGTATTAGGCTTTAGCTGTAGGCTACGAGGAGAGCTATCTTTTTGTGTCTTTTGTCTCTTTGTGGGTTGTAAGTCTTATATCATGCTCTTTTGGTACTTTTGTCTTGTGATGCAATGTTATGATCTGCTTATGAAGATATTGATGAAATCTGTGATTTTGCTCTAAAAGTGACATATATGCTTGTTGTTGATGTATTGATGTCACTTATGTCATTCTCATCATGATTATCGATTATACATACTTAGTTTTGCATCCCACCATAAAGAGTGCACATATGACTTGTGTTCTCATTGCTTAATGTGTTTGAAATTCATATGTGCACACTTTATGAAAATCTCAACTTTTTATCATATTTTGTGAAATCTAAATTAGTTGTCATCAATCACCAAAAAGGGGGAGATTGAAAGTGCATCTAGGAATCCCTTGTGGGTTTTGGTTGATTTATGACAAGCAAATGTGACCATAACCACATTGTTGAGACGAGCACAGGTTCTAATGAGAGAATGAACAAAGTGCCAAAAAGAAAGGAGAATGAGAAGCAGTGCGGAAAAGAGCTCAAGAACCAAGTGTAGTAGATCATTGTGTATGGAGTGTGTTAAGGAAACACACCCCAAGAGCTTAAGCACAAGTAATCACACACATTGCACAAAATTATACAGGACCGGGCTAGTCCGACTGACCCCGAACTAGTCCGATATCTTTCTGTACCAGATCAGACATATCCTCACAATGCGGACTTGTCCTTACAGTCCAGATTTTCACTGAATGGACTAGTCTGATGTCACCTCGGACTAGTCTGATATCTCTCTGACTAGAATCGGACTAGTCCTCTCCAGTGCGGACTAGTCCCCCAAACACTTCACAAGTTGCACAAAATCGGACAAGTCCGATAACACACCGGACTAGTCTGATATCTTTTGGATGTCAATCGGACAAGTCTGATATTAGCACAGACTAGTCCGAAATTCCTCTGACCTAAATCGGACAAGTCCTCCAAGTGCGGACTTGTTCCCCAAATTCACATAGGGTTTCACCTATCCGAACAAGTCCTATATTCATCGGACTAGTCCGAAGATTTCCAGGAACCAAATCGGACTAGTCCGCTCTCACTTCGGACATGTTCGATATTTCGGGACACCTTGGGTTTCCTACACGCAGCACACCGGGCTAGTTTGGTGTCCACCACGGACTAGTCTGATCTTTCTAAACCCTAACGGTAACTTTTGGAAACCCCATATAAATAGGTGTGCACGGCCCACCTTACACATCTCTCGACACCCTGCTCCTTCACAAAACTCATCTCTCCATGCAATCCAACGTAAGAAAGCTTAATACTTTGAGGATACACTTTGGATCCAAGGAGATACACAATTCTTTACTTATTGAGCTCTTGGTTTGATTCCCTAACACACTCCTGTGGTTTTCATTGTAATCTTAAGAGTGTGTTCTTGGTAGTGTTCATCTTGTAATCTTGGAGAGCCCTCAACATGTGAGAAGGCCCCTTGAATTTGGTTATTTGCCCTTCTTGGTTAGTGAAAAGGATTGTCCTCCGTGGCGAGCCGACGAGGGTAGGGTTGGAGAATACCCGGTCCTCTTGTGAACTCCTCAACGTGGACGTAGGTTGCCTCTGTGGGAACAGAACCACGAGATAAAGAGCTTGTGTTCTTACTTTGCGCACATCGTTCTTACTCTTCATATCTATCTAGGATTTCAATCAATCTTGTTCACTTTACCATGAAACATTGAATATAAGATTAACTTGTGATACATCCTAGTTCATAGTAGTGTGACACTGCAATTACAAGTATATTTCTGCTGCATACATGCTAGGATCGAGATAACTGATCAAACTTGATCAATCTAGTCGACACGCACTAGACTAGTCCGCACTCTACCAGACTAGTCCGATATCTCGGGATTTTATCAATTTGTTAAGTGTTGCAGGATCCGACTAAAAATCAAAAAGGCCTATTCACCCCCCCCCCTCTAGGCCACATTCAGTTAATGCTATGGACTAGTCCGAAAATGTTTTTCATGTTTTCCTAAGTCATACCTCAGACTTGTCCGGCCTTGCACCGGACTTGTCCGTTCAACTTTCTGTAACTTTGAAATAACTCCAAACGAACTTTTCCGGCTGGACACCAAACTTGTCCGTTCAACTTTCTGACCTCCAACAAACTAGTCCGACCCCTAGCGGACTTGTCCGGTGTGCTCGAATCGGATTCAATCTTTTTCTCCATGACTTGCTATTAGGTATTTACCTTAATTGGGCCCAAGAACGTCATGCCCAACCCCTGTGGACACCATGTGGGACCCCCACACGTCCTCCACCACCTTGAACTCGTAATCCATCAAACCCTACCACCTCCACCTCTATATAAACATCCCAACACCCAAGCCTTCAACTCTTTGCCACAATCGAAGAAACCCCAAACCCTAGTTCGTGAGAGCCGCCGTCAAGAGGAGTTCATCGCAGCCAGGAGAAGAGAAGGAGGGAGGAGAAGGATCAAGCAAGATCGATCTTCATCAACTCATCGACATCATCGTCAATTTTTTACCAATTCTGCATCTTCTTTGGATCTAGGCGCCAAGATCTCGAGTTTCGTCGAATTCTCGACCCCGGAGTTGTTGAACTCACAGTAATTACCTTAGATCATCTTCTACTTCAATTTTGGTCCCATAATTAAACTCAAACTATGCTATAATTGGAATTTCGCCAAAAATCCTAGCCGAGCAGACTTGTCTGGCCAAGTGCGGACTAGTCCGATCGACTTTTTTGGTCCAGGGCGGACTAGTCCAATCCCCAGTATGGACTTTGTCCGACCTCCTGAATCTGAAGTTGCTGAATTAATTCCAAATTAACTCAAATCAACTTGAAACCTGTTCAAACTTGTTAGAAACTATTGTAACTAGTTAGTAAACATTAATACCAACTTATTAACAAGTTTTACCACATAATTGCATTAATGATGCATGTCATGGCATATTGAGTAATATAAGAGCATTTATTGATCGTAATATTTGTTCTGTATGGTTTTGCGCGTAATAGAAAGTGTTGCGCTAGAGGGTGCTGTCGAGGACCTCTAGTACCAGAACTTTGAAGCTTTTGACCCTAATGAACCTTAGGAGCAAGGAAAGTGTCCTTGATGGTTTTGGTCCTGTTTTAAATGTTTTCTTTGCAATATTGCATGATTGTGTCAATTTGATGGGAAACCCATTTATAGGTGTTTACTAGACTTGTTTGACCATCCTTGTCACTTGGAATACATTGTACGGGGTGAGAAGGGTATTTTACCTTTTTGCTTTGCTCTAATTAATTGGGATGGGAAAATAACAAAATGGATTAACTATGAATTATTGCACTCATGGATGATGAGAATTTATGAACACGGATAATTGGTAACATGGGATTTGGGAGATCTAAGCAAGCATGGTTTGCGGATTCAGTTAGATGATGTGGTGGTTTGCTTGCCTTATATCTAAGGACCAGTTCATGTGAGAATATGCCAGGACAACAGTGCCACCATATGGCCAAGTATGGGTGCGGTTTAGCTGATTAATTAGGTGTATTGCCAGCATTGTTCGGATCATTTGGGGGAGCGGGGAATGGGAGTCGGTTGTGTTTGCAATTGTAACCACCGTGGTATCCGAACGACACAAGAGGGGGCCATTGGTTGGATGTTCTTAGTCGGATGCATCACCACCGGTGAAACCTCAATGGGTTTGAATATGCTGGTAGTCCCATTGTAAAGGCTATTTTGTGATCTCTTGGCCATACACCTAAGGAAGTGTAATTGGCATAAGGGAAGTTTCTTTAGTCGCCGACGGGTGACGAAATCTTGAACTTGTGTGTAAAATGGTACAACCTCTACAGAGTGTTAAAAACTATCATGATAGTTGTGCTCCCGAATAAGAGCACCTGGATGACCTACATGATTAGAGGGAAATCTGGGAATTCGAATCGTTATGATTTGGTTTGGTCATGGTTATGGATTGGATGGTGATAAATGGACATGGTTAATAATGATGGTATGAATATGGAATATGGATAATATTGAATGATGAATAAGAATTGTTATGTTTATTAGGGATATGATGGGATTAATTCACATAGATATTGTAAGATGCTTTTTACATGTTATAAATGCACTTTTCAGCAAATAGCCATTATTTATTATCAATTCCTCATTAAGCTACATGTCATTATTTTCCCACACTTGCTGAGTACGACATGTGTTCATCCTTGTAATTCCCCCCCACTAACAGTTTCTGGTGATGCTTGGGAGTACCCTGAGGATAATGCGGAGTATTAGGCTGTGTGCTGCCGTCGACTTGCCTGTGGTGTTGCTTGGAGCTGCGCAATCCTATATGCTTGGTCTGCTTAGATTATTTCCGTTGCATTAGTTTCAGAACTATTAATATTGATCATTAGAGTTGTAATTTGAGGATTTCCTTAATATTTTAATAAAAATACTTATTTAATAATTTGTGATGTGGTAATTATCTGTTTATCATTTGCGAATCACTTGTGTATGTGTGTTAAACATCCTGAGCACACATATGCATCACACTTTGTTCATTTTCGGAACTGAGTGTCACAATTACCATCCGACTCGTCATCATGCTCTATCTCCCCATGCTCGCGCCACGCTAGATAGTCGGGCATAAATCTGTGCTTGCAAAGATGCAACTCCACTTCATACTTATCCTAACGTTGATGATTTCGACACTTGAAACACAGACACTTTGCAACACGAGCATCACTAGCAAATGCATGGCTCATGAAAGCATTTCCGATATGACCCCATTCATTAGTGTGCGCACCATTTGAACTCCATCCATCGTACATCACCTTGGGCTCATCATCCATTTTAAAACTACATCAAATAAATATATGTTAATGAACATATATTTTCCAGTATAGGTCCTTAAATTTCGATAGCATAACGTTGCCTATTTAACACTACACCCCCCTATCCGGTGCAGTTCTTCAAGTAAAAAGGGGGACGAGGCATAGCCATCATATGCATGTTGTGAGTCATACATCATTCGCACCGTTGTCATTCACCTTCGTGCCCGTTTAGATGCATACTTTAACTTCCTACTGGATCGGTCTTGTCGGGCCGCAAATGGGTTGTGTCGGTCAATGTTTTCAAGTCGCCTAATCGACCCTAGTCGCCTAAGGGGCGATAAGGTCGACTAGGATGATTAGTTGTCGATTAGGGCGACTGGTCGATGTCTAGTTGACGTCTAGAGGCGGGCGGTAGAGGTGGAGGCACGGTGGCATAGCAGAGGGCATGCGACTCAAGGCAGCGGCAGTGCAACGGGTGACCCGATAGATCGAGCTGATGAAATCAGGGCGGAAGGGGGGGGGGTAAGGCATATTGAGTCAGGTGAACAACCCTTTAGGCTAGGCGTGGGCCGCTTGAAGCATAATTTACATGAACCATCAGATCTCTAGGTCAGCTATATAAAATCGCACCCGACTTTACCCTAACCCTAAACTTATGGTGCCGGTTTTATCCAGCACGAAACCTGTTTATATATACATATAGTACATAAACACTAAAATAATTCAAATAAACATAATTGAACCCTAATAAGTAAAATATTTGATAATCAAATTCATATACACATATATAGATAAAACATAATGTAAAATTGCATAAGTAATGATATAGCAATTCATAAACTAATCAATCCACAAAACTACTGCCACACTAATTCATTTAACATACACAATATATAGAAATTTTACAAGTTTAAATTTTAACCTTGTTGCCCGGAAGCGGCTGTGGAGCCGGGCGGACTGCGGAGCGGCACTGGAGGCGCGTGGGCTAGGAGTAGTGGCGCAGGCGAGCGCAGGTGAGGAGGCGGCGGAGGGAGCGGCGGCTGTCGGTTGGGCGAGGATGTGGTGGTCGTCGGTCAGGTGATGAGGCGGCAGAGGCGTGCGGGCCAGAAGAGGAGCATAGGCGCAGAACTGCTAGCGGCGAGGAGACGCGCGATTGCTGGCGGCAAGGCGGCGTGCGACAGCTTCGCCGAAAGGGCCGACGAGGCGGCGGCGGAGCAGAGCAACGACGTGTGGGTGGTGGCAGAGTGAGACGAGGGCGGGAGCATGCGGGCGAGTGTGTTAGGTTTTTTCGCTTGTACACGATGTAAGCGAGATTAAAGTTGTCAGTGAACCCGAGCCGACGACCCTAGTTGAGGTGTGTGGGGCCCACTGTATGGTCGTCGGCTATGGCACTGGAACCAGCGATCGTAGTTTAGGTGTGCAGGGCCCATGTTATGGCCGTCGGCCCTGGGAATGGGGCCGACGGCTTTATAGTTTAGCGGGAACTTTTTTTTGAAGCGCGAGCCCACAATATGGCCGTCGGCCCCAGAGCTGTCACCGATGCCCATAATTAGAGCCGTCGATCGTCATCGTGATGCCAACAGCTTCAACTGCAAGAATGTTGGCTCACGTAAGCCGACGAATGTAACCCACTTTAAGTCGTCGAGGCCGACGATTATACTTTCCCTGACATTTCTTTGCCCGATTCTTTTAGTGATTATTACGCTGGAAGAACTTCATGTGCTTGCAACAATGCAATAAGAGGAATCTAGCAAGAAGCAAGCTGCTCAAGAACCACCGAGGTCTCGCCAGCATGGCTCATCCTCTACACCTCGTGTGCAACCAAGCGGTGACACTAATGTTGTCAAAGTCATCCAAATCGGTTCTAATGTCGCTCAGACCACCCATATATCAGGAGCTCTGACTGATAAATAGGAACTCGCGCTCGTCACTTTCCTCCGGGCAAATGTCGATGTGTTTGCATGGCAACCATAATACATGTATGGGATCCCCAGGGAGGTGATTGAGCACCATCTGAATATCTACCCCGACGCACGGCCTATACAACAGAAGGCCCGGAAGCAATCTGTTGAGTGGAAAAACTTCATCTGGGAGGAAGATAAGAAGCTTTTTGACGCTGGATTCAGCAGGGAGGTTCATCATCCACGATGGGTGCCAAACAAGTCGTCATGCCAAAGGCTGGCGGGAACCTTTGGATGTGCATCGACTACACCACTTTGAATAAAGCATGTCCAAAAGACCCCTTTCCACAAACAAGAATAGATAAAATAGTGGATTCTACCTTCGGGTGTGAACTACTATGCTTCCTAGACGCTTATTTTGGATATCATTAAATTCCAACGTCTAAGGAAGATGAAGAGCATAACACCTTCATCACAGTAGATGTGTTGTATCTTTATAATGCCATGCCTTTCGGTCTTAAAAATGTTGCCTCTAATTTTGTGCGAGCCATTCACAAAACTTTTGGGGAGCTGATTAGGGACCTGGTGGAAGTCTACGTCGATGACATCATTGTCAAGGTGACAAAAAAAGACTCACTCCTGGACAATCTTCAATATGTCTTCGACAAGTTGCGCCAGGCGCGCACAAAGCTCAACCCGAACAAGTGTGTCCTCGGGGTTAGCTCTGGAAAGCTTCTTGGTTTTGTGGTGACACACCGAGGAATTGAGGCAATTCCGACCAAGATCAAAGCCATTAAAGCGATGCGGACTCTAGCTTGTATCAAGGATGTCCAGATGCTTATTGGGTGTCTAGCTTCGCTCAGCTGGTTCATTCCAAGGCTAGCAGAGCGGGCACTTCCCTTCTTCAAGCTGTTGAGGAAGTTCGAACCATTCCATTGGTCTGAAGAAGCAGAAAAGACGTTTCAAGAGCTCAAGAAGCTCCTCACCACACTACCAATCATAGTAGCTCCGGAGCCTGGTGAGCTACTTTTGGTTTACATCGCTGCCACTACGAAGGTTGTCAGCATGGTTCTGGTTGCAGAAAGACCAGAAACATCTTTAACTCACGAGCTTAGACCCCCCCGGGAGGGTTCGGAGCTACCTGAAGGAGAGTCTAGGTCCCAGCGCCCAGGCATGGATCCTAAAGGCAAGATGCCAATGGATCAATCTCTCTCATCCGAGGGAGTATCCATTACTCAAGAAAGAGATTCGGATCCCTCCAGGAGTGTATGGGTTGGTGAAGAAGAAGCTTCGAACTCCTCCAAGAGGGTCTGAACTATACAAGGTCAGAGTACTTCATCAGTGAAGTACTTCATGACACCAAGACTTGGTACATTGAGGTGCATAAGTTGTTGTATGCAGTTCTTATTGCCTCAAGGATGCTTTGTCGCTACTTCTAGGCCCACAAGATCTCAGTGGCAACCTCTTATACACTGCGATCTATTTTACATAACCCCAATTCAACACGAAATATCGCTAATTGGGTTGTGGAGCTGGCAGAATTCAACCTCAAATTCTTGCCCCAACATGCAATCAAGAGTTAGGCACTGGCTGACTTCAAGGCGGTGTGGACATCTTCTTCATCAAGTCCGGAGGGTCTCAACGAGAAGAAATCAGAACTAAAGGTCCCAGTCTTCACTAAGCCTCACTGGACTCCCTACTTCGATGGCTCCGTGCAGAAGCAGGGGGCCAGAGCTGGAATTCTCCTCCTCGATCCGACTGGGGAGAAGGTCAAGTACATGGTGCGCCTCGACTTCAAGGCAACCAACAACATTGCAGAATACGAAGCTCTCATCCTTGGACTCAAGGTTGCGCTATCATGTGGCGTCCGGCAGCTGCTGGTGAAGGATGACTCGCAACTCATCATCAAGCAATTCAAAGGTGAATGTAGTTGCCATAACCCTCAACTTTCTGCATATCTACTTGAAGTCCAGGAGTTGCAGAAAGACTTCCACATCATGAACCTCTACCATATTCAGCGTCTCAACAACACTAAAGCTGATGACCTCTTGACGAAGGCTTCAACCGGGGCTCAAGCACCCGACAGGGTTTTTATCAGGAGATTACCAGCACCTGTCACTTAGCCTGCCGAACTGAGTGATGGGGGCGAGACCAGCACTCCGAAGTTGGCGGTCCTGGTGGCCCTATTACCATGGCATCCACCAAGGATCTAGGTGCTACAAGAAGCTCCGAGCAACCAAGCGTGCAAGATCCTGAAGCTCAAGTCAGTCCTGATGCATGGATCTCGGAGGTTCGGGACTACTTGAAAGACAACATCCTTCCTAAAGACGTTGTATCCACTAAGCGAATTGTCAAATTCGCTAAAAGATACATGCTGGTAGAAGGGGATCTCTACCGACGTGGCGCCAATGGTATTCTAATGTGATGCATTTCACAGGAAGAAGGTTGCAAACTCCTCATATAAAACCATGGAGGCGAGTGCGAGAAACACGCGTCATCTCGCACGCTGGTCGATAAGACTTTTTGACATGGTTTTTATTGGCCTACTGCACTACAGGATGTAGTTGAGCTGGTCAAGAAGTGTGAAGTGTGCCAGTCACGCGAAGCAGATTCACACACCAGCACAGTCACTGCAAATGATTCATCCCGCGTGGCCATTTGATGTGTGTGGGGGGTGGACATTTTGGGACCTTTCCCAAAAGCCATCGGAGGGTATCAGTTCTTATATGTCGCCATCGACAGGTTCATGAAGTGGCCAGAAGCAACTCCAGTTGTTACAATCAGTAAGCAATCAGCCATCAAACTCTTGAAGTCCATTGTATGCAGATTTGGAGTTCCGAACATAGTCATCACTAACAACAGAACCCAGTTCACAAGCGCAGACTTCCAAGAGTACTCCAAAGAACTCGCAATACAAGTCAGCTATGCATCATTACCTCATACGACAAGCAATGGCTAAGCTAAGGGAGCAAACGCAAAAATACTCAAAGGACTCAAGATGCACACTTATGAGCGCTTGAAGAAACATGGTGCCAACTGGATAGAAGAGCTTTCGTCTGCGTTGTGGGCAAGCCGGACAACACCCAATTGGACAACAGGAGAGACACCCTTCTTCCTGGTGTACGGAGCTGAAGCAGTCCTTCCTCAAGAGATCACCGTGGTTTGTCTCCAGGTCGGGACCTTTGATGAAGCCACGCAGGACCAGCACCGGCATGAAGACCAAGACCTCGTCGACGAGGCAAGGTGCCAAGCAGCTGTCTGAAATGCTCGTTACCGCCAGGTGCTCCGGCGCTATCACCAAAGATATGTGCGCAACCGGTAGTTGGAGGAAGGCAATCTGGTGCTGCGATGAATGCTTACTCGCGAAGGGATGAACAAACTTTCCCATAGCTGGGAAGGTCCCTTTTGAGTTATCAAAGTTTCCCGTCCCGGATGCTTCCGCTTGGCAACAAAAGATGGGATACCACTTCCCAATCCATGGAACATAGAGCACCTTTGTAAGTTCTATACTTAGTTACATAGAGGAGTCTGTATTTGTATTAAATATATTTCATAGAGTCTATGAACAGAGTCGGGTTGGTCCTAGATCGAAAGCACACTTAACTTGGTCCTGTACTTTAGGTGTGTCTTTACCTTCCCTGGGTCAGTACAAGATGAATAGCACACATAACTTGGTCTTGTGCTTTAAGTGTGTCCTTGTCTCCCCTATTATTCGGACCTATAATGAAATACATTTCTGTGCAAACAGACTCTACGTGCATTAATTTTGCGCAAACTCGTTATTTTTATCATCTTTTACCTTCTTGTTAATAGAAATGTTGTGCAATCCATTTGAAATTTAGTCCTATATATTCATGTGATATATAGGTTTTATTGGTAATCTTCTATCGGATCTTAGTATTACTAGATAGTCTACTCGCCTGAAAACCAAAGCCAATGACAGGTTCGCAGTGGACTATCGACTTAGCCTAGTCCAGCACCCTAAGTACACCACTCTACTATTATGGTGGGCTCAGTAAGGCGGGTCTGAAAAGCATTCAAATCTAAGTAAGTTTAATTAGTATAGTTATGTTGTCACGGTTAGTTTGTTAGGATCTCAAATTCAAAGAAGGATAATAAGCCGGAAGTAAGCTATAGGCAAGAGGACAATTTTATTGCTTTTCTTGTCTCTCATGCTCAGGAAAAATGAATAAATGACGGCAATCTGCACGGGCGATGGTCGATATTTTATGCATTGACAGGGGGCGCCGTCGAAGCAAGCAAGCTCTGACAACCCCCACGGGGCCCTTCATCGACGTTTTACGCGTTGACAGTAAGTGCCGTCGAAGCGAACAAGCTCTGACAACCCCCAGGGGGCCCGTCGTCAATGTGGTACGCGTTGGCAGTGGGCACCATCAAAGCGAACAAGCTCTAAAAACTCGCAGGGGGCCCGCCGTTGACATAACAAAGGGTCTTTGGATATTACAGAAGCAAGACCCAGACCTCGGAGCTATCATGCTAGCTACAAGTTTGGAGCAAACATGTTTTCAAGACATTGTCAAAATCCTCATGGTACATGTCGTCAATCAATTGAACACATCTACCAGGGGGCCAACAAGATAAAGGGCAATGTATTGAAGACAAAAATGGATTTCAAAAGGATTTCAGTCAATCAAAATTGGAGATTTACAAGGTGAAGGTACAAAAAGAAAGGTCCTAGCTACTGGAATTCCTCATGAAGAATAAAGCAACTTTCTGTGCAGCTTTTTGGATGCTGGCCTTGGCAGCTTCCCCCTCCTCAACGATGGGTCCTTCGACCATCGGAGCTAGAGAGATTGAGGAGTCTCGACTTCGGAAGCACGTCAACACATACTCTGCGACATT
Source organism: Tuctoria greenei (assembly GCA_036927565.1). NCBI lineage: Eukaryota > Viridiplantae > Streptophyta > Magnoliopsida > Poales > Poaceae > Tuctoria > Tuctoria greenei. The sequence continues at coordinate 183,420,119 of JAYESD010000003.1, read as the reverse complement.
TCTAGCTAGAGACTTCCCTTCAGTCTCAATCTGGTCGACGACTACATTTTCCAGAGCATCTAGCTTAGTGTCGGTGGAGTTAAGCGCCATCGGTGCCTTGTCCATCTCTGGGTCCGGATTAGCCGGTCGGACCAGGCTAAATCCAAAAGATATTAGAGCTTCATTTGCTCTCCAAGGAAGACCCAAAACTGTTGGGACTCAATTGCTCTTGTGCTCCAAAGCTCCTCCAGCGACGTCCTTCCAAACGAAAGGTCCGTAGGACCTTCCTTCGAAAATTGCTCTACCTCTTTGGCGTGCTGCTGGATCTGTTCAGCCAGCAACTTCTCATGGTCAGCGACTTTCTTCTCTCGGAGGTATATGCGGTCCTGCCTTTTTGCAAGGTCTTTCTCCTTCGCCTTCACCTTCCTCCCTAGCAGAGGCAACATTTTCTCTTTTGCTGACTCCTTCTACCAGCCACACTTGGTGCTTCTCTTGATTGCACCAAGACTTGAATTTTTCCCCACGGTCAGCCAAGTCCTGCTTACCGTGTGCCAGCTTCTTAGAGAGTTCATACTCCCTCTTCTAGATCTCATCCTCTCTTTTTTGGAGTTCATCCTCCTTATTGTCCAATTCATCCCAACATTTGAGGAGTTGTTCCCTCACAACGTTGAGACTCTCCGTGCAGCTTTCGGCCACTTCATTGTCCCTCTGAGCATGCTCATAGATTTCTTGGGTCTTTTTATAAAGGGCTTTTATAGCAGCCTCTCGTTCATCCAGCGCCTTGTTCAGGCGCAACTGTCGAGCTTTCTGCGATTCCAGCTACTCCCTTTGGTCAGCAAGCCGGGACTGCGTCAACTTCATCTTGAAGATCAGCAGTCTTCGCTAGTGCCTCAGGGTCTCATGCTCTTATTCTAGGGCCTTATGCTCGTAGTCTAAGGCGAGCTGGACTTGGTGAAGGTTAGAGCAGGCGTTGTCTATAGACATACCCAGGGGGATTGGTTCAGGACCATCCATAGGTTCCTCCTCCTCTAGATCCCTCGAGTCTTCCGGAATGGTCATTGGAGCCCATGGCACAAGCATGGACTCCAACAGCTCGACATCAGTTGCGCTGAGCTCCGAGAGCTCATCCACCTTTGATGCGAAAGTCGAAGCCCCCATAGCCGGATCTTCCTGTGCAGGATTGGGCATGGTCACCTCCAGCGTTGTCACCTCTAAAGCCGGCATCGAGACTTCTGTCGGAGCTACATTGATTTCCGGCATTGATGTCAGAACCTCCGCAGCTGGTTCCAAGACTACCAGAGCTTGCTCATGTATTTGTTCCTCGTGGTCTAGCGCAACCACGAGCTCTTCGGTTGTCGGTGGTGAAGACGTCTCCACGGCAGCTGTCGCCCGAGCTATCGTGTCGTCCGCCAAAACCATAGGAGGAGGAGCTAGAGCAGTGGCGGGATCCTTAGATTCTGCAGTCTCTGTGGATGCGGCAGGCACTAGAGCAGCAGTTCCTCTTCTCGACACTCTGGAAACAGAGGAAAGAGAATTCAAGAAAAACCAAAAAGCAAAATTAGGACACAAACTAATTAGTCAGCCCTTACCTAGGGACGTTTCTGCTCCAGTCGGCATGGACCTTCTTCCTTGGACGAGCGGAGCCAGAGCCCACCGTCATCGGTGAAGCAAAGGTCTCGGACTTCGCCCTGGGACTAGTAGCGGCCATTGGTGTCGCCTCAGCCAGGATCTCCCTCGGCTGAGAAGGGACTTTGGACCCAGAGCCCACCGCTAGCACCAGGACTGCAGTCGATTTACCCGGCCTAGTGCCCTCCTTGGACACTGGATCCAAAGGAGCTGCCGAAGCTGGAGGCACAATCAGGAGAGACTTCAACTGGGGTTGAGGGGTCGCTTCTCTCGGGGTGTCCCTCATGGAGCTCCTGTTGCCTCTTGTAAACTTCCGCTCGCGACTCGGGGTGTCAACACGATCTTTCCCCTTGCCCAGCTTGGGACCAACTTTTTGGAAGGCAGAGCTGCGGGACCTTTGCCTTTGCCGATGAACAGCGCAAATCCAAAGCCTCCATGTGGACCAGGAGCTCTGGAGATTGGCAGAGATGCGGGATATTTGCCTTTGCCGTTGGCTGGTGCAAGTTCGGAGCCTTGATGTGGACAAGGAGTTGTTGATGGTCCTTAAGTTCCATAGTAGACCGCCAATTCACCTCATATTGTGCACAAAAGAGAAACACAACATAGTGGTGGGGTTAAAAACTAACCAATTCCACAAGTGTGGTGTTTATTTGTATGCCGGTCAATTTAGACCCAAAATACCCAAGCATGCTGGGAGCAATCCATAAAATTGGATTTCAACGAATCAAGCGACGCCATGTGTCACCACATGGATCAAAAGGCCAACAAACAGAAGTATCCGAGGACATCCAACGGTGTAGCATCAATATTAGTCAATGGGACCCACTTGGCAGAGACCTGGAGGAAGCACACCGCAAAAGGAGCCAAGACCAGGTCGGCCGACCCCCCTAGTCGGCCGACTAGGTCCTGGCAGCAAACGCGGTCAAACGCCACGTGTTGGCTACTCCTGGCTTGAAGAGGTCATCGGTGACTGATTTGCGTGCATTTGGTGGCGGTAACCAACCCTTCTCCCCCTATAAATAGAACCCCACACCTCACTTCACACACAAACCAAAAGTTGAGAATAGAATACCACTCCAAAGGTTTAGAGTAGTCCTAGAGGCTGCCAAGTAGAAGGAGAGTGGTGAGAGTTTAGGAGAAGGAGGCATGGGCTTGTCAAGCTCCTCCTCTACACTTGTATCCCTACAAAGGTGTACTCAAATCAAGTAAGAACTTTGTGAATTCAATTCAAGTTTAGTTCTCAATTCATAGTAGTTTGCACAAGTACTTACTTGTGGGTTCATTGCTTTAATTTATCAGAGGCTCTAGTTGTAGCTTTGTGTTCGAAACAACTAGAGTTGTGATTTAGAACATCAGCATGGTGCTTAGGTTAGAAATCACCAGTTAATATCTCGTAGACCCACGGATTGAAGATGTAGGCATTATGTGGTGATAGCCCTATCTGTCCTTCGTAATCATCCATGTTCAACTATGCCATAGGCTCTTGGCAAGAGTCGTCTTAGTATTGCTAGGGGTAAACCCGTTCCCGAAGCAAGAAGCTACTGCAAATTATTTTGAATTAGAATCAATACTTTGAATTCCTCCCTCTTCCTTGCCTACAAAACAACTTTGTGTCCTTGGGTGAATTATTTCGTAAGATTAGACACACATTCCTTGGATTCGATACTCTTGGAATACTCTCTTAAGGGGAAGTGCCACACGACAGTTTCCGTGCGCTTGCATATTTTTATCTGTGACGTAAGAAACATCAACAAGAATTTCTGGCGTCGTTGCCAGGGAATGGTTGCTATTAATATTTGAACCTTGTTCACCCTCGTATCTATTTTCCTATTTTATCTTTCCTTTTCTTACCACCACCACATATATGGAGCAACCCACCATTCTTTCATATTCTGCCCCAAAGTACAAGTTCTATGAGCTACCGCCGTCGGCAGAATCCATTTGTTCTACCAGCTATGAACTTTGCGCTGGCTTTATAGACATGGTTCAGGAGCAATCCTTCTTAGGAATGGATTGAAAACCCATACCACCATCTACGATAGTTCGAACAATTGTGTTCATGCCTTCTAATCAAGGGTATGAAACAAGAAACTCTCAAATGGAAGTTGTTTCCTTTTTCCCATAAGGAAAAAGCCAAACAATGGTATGATCACAATGTTGGGAATACAAACGAAAATTGGAGCGAATTACGAGATAGATTTTGTCTTGCTTTCTTTCCAATTGTCCGAATTGTTTCCTTACGGAAGAAATTACTATGCTTCCAGCAGATGGAGAAGGAATCCATAGGTGCACCTTGGGATAGATTTTATCATTTGATAAATTCCGGCCCAGATTTGTCCATCCCTAATCCGTTGCTCTTACAACAATTATATATGGGATTGAACAAAGAGTCTGCCCTATATCTTGACATTACAGCTGGAGGATCTTTCATCCATAAGACGTCGGAATAAGGCAAGGATCATCTAGACCTAATTCTAGAAAATGTCTCCTTCATTATGGGTCTTAATGAGCCCTCTCAAGAGGAAGTAGTGTCAAGATCCGAGGATAAGTCCATGGACAAGGAAGAACCTATCTCTTTCTTATCTCGAACCTTGCCGGAGGAATCCTCCCCCGAACCCAAAACTACGAAGGAAGAAGAAATTAAACCTTCAATGTTTCCCTTCTACTTTGAGGATGAGATATTTAAAGATTTTGGAAATACCTCGAAGTATTGTTATCATAGGAAACCATCATTGCCATACTCCACCTCACCCACCTGATTGAGTGTTCGTCCAACAGACGATCAAGGAGTTAACCTCTATTCTAAGCAGGGAATGGACTGCGAAAGTTGAGCAGTCACCCAAAACTCTTCGAATGACCTCACCTATGCTTTATTAGAGGGACACCAATAAAGGTCCTATACAACCCCACTGTTGGAGCAAATCTCATTTTTGATTCTTGTGATCTCGCCACTCTGGGCGATGTGCCATTAGCACCAACATGTAAATCCTTCCGAGATTCTTTCGGAAACATCCTTGAAGGATGCGGGGTCTTGCAATAGGTGTCTGTAAGACACAAAGATATTGAGGCAATTCTAGATTTCCATGTGTTTGAAATTCAAGATTTCAACATTATGATTGAGATTCCCATTGAGAAATTTCTCATGGAAATTCCCTTGGAAGGAGACCTCAATGTCAAACTTGGAGGGAGAAAGTTCTCTATTCCTATCCTGCGTTCCATGTACACATCCACAGAATCTCCCATCCAAGATGAGCCTTTATAGGAGGTTAGGACTCTTCAATTCTTAGCACCCCCTGAAATTAAAAGAGAAGAAGACTTCATCCAAGAGGTGGATGAATTTCAGGAGGCAATTGAATTAACAAAAGAAGAGTTCTTCCCAAAACCTCCTGCTGGGTTAAAAATTCTACCTCCAAGCCTACGTTATGCCTTTCTAAATGGCGATTTGGAAGCTCCTGTAATCATAAGTGACAAGATTTCAGATGATGAGACACTCAAACTCATTGCCATGTTAGAAAAGCATAGGGCTGTTTTTGGCTATTCATTAGAGGATCTCAAGGGGATTAGTCCAGCGTTATGCACCCATCGCATTTCCATTGACCCTGAGAGTGTTGCCTCAAGGGAATCGCAAAGGCGATTGAATAATGCGATGCAAGAAGTTGTCAAGAAGGAAGTCTTGAAACTTCTGCATTCTGGAATTATCTACCCTGTCCCTCATAATGAATGGGTCAGCCCAGTTCAAGTAGTGCCTAAAAATGGAGGTATGATGTTCATTCAAAATTAGAAGAATGAATTAATTCCTCAACGAGGCGGCACGGGTTGGAGGATGTGCATAGATTATTGAAAACTTAACAAGGCTACATGGAAGGATCATTTTCCACTGCCCTTCATCGATGAGATGTTAGAGCGATTGGCAAAACACAACTACTTTTGTTTCCTTGATGGGTACTCAGGTTACCATCAAATCCAAATCCATCCCGACGATCAAAGTAAGACCACATTCACATGTCCCTATGGAACTTATGCCTATCGGCATATGTCCTTTGGATTGTGTAATGCTCCTGCCTCTTTTCAAAGATGCATGATGTCTATCTTTTCCGACATGACTGAGGAGATCATGGAAGTTCTCATGGACTATTTCTACATCTATGGGAAAACTTTTGATCATTTGTCGGAAAATTTAGACAATGTCTTACAAAGATGCCAACAGAAGGACATTGTACTTAATTGGGAAAAGTGTCATTTCATGGTCCGTGAAGGCATCGTTTTTGGACACTAAGTGTACGAGAGAGGGATAGAGGTGGACAAAGCAAAAATCAAGGTCATTGAAAAACTTTCACCTCCTATCAATGTTAAGGGAATCCGCAGCTTTCTAGGTCATGCATGGTTCTATCAGCGGTTTATCAAAGATCTCTCAAAAGTCGCTAGAACTCTCACTAACCTAGTAGGTAAGGAAGCTCCCTTTGATTTCGATGATGAATGCCTTAAATCATTTGATACACTGAAAATGGCACTCATCTCAGCTCCAATCATTCAACCTCCCGATTGGACGCTACCATTCGAAATCATGTGTGATGCTAATGATTTTGTTGTTGGTGTGGTCCTAGGACAAACCAAAGATAAAAAGAATCATGCAATAGCGTACGCTAGCAAAACTCTAATAGGAGCTCAACTCAATTACGCCACAACTGAAAAAAGAGCTCTTGGCTGTAGTTTTTGCTATCGATAAGTTTAGGTCCTATTTGGTTGGAGCCAAGGTCATAGTCTATACAGACCATGCTGCCTTGAAGTATTTGCTCACCAAAAAGGATGCTAAACCAAGGCTAATCCGTTGGATTCTTCTACTCGAAGAGTTTGACTTAGAAATCAAGGATATGAAAGGAGTAGAGAATTGTGTGGCAGATCATCTCTAATGTATGGAAGTCACTCAAACCATGGACAATTCCATCAATGACTTCCTACGAGATGATATGCTTCTCAAGGTGACTGACTCTCACCCTTGGTATGCGGATATCATGAACTTCATGGTCACAGGATACGTACCACCAGGGGAAAACAAAAAGGAACTCATCTATGAGAGTCGTAGACACCTTTGGGATGACCCATACCTCTATCGAGTTTCTACCGATGGCCTTCTTAGAAGGTGTGTCCCATCAATTGAAGGCAACAAAGTTATTGAGAAATGCCATGCTAGCCCCCATGGTGGCCATTATGGTGTTTACCGTACCCAGTCAAAGATTTGGCAAAGTGGATTCTATTAGCCTTCTATGTATGAAGATACAAAAGAATTCATTCGCAGATGTTGGAAATGCCAAAAGCATGGAAGAATCTTAGCTCGCAATGCGATGCCCCTAATATATAATCTCCAAGTGGAATTATTTGATGTGTGGGGTATTGATTTCATGGGACCTTTCCCTAGGTCCTATGATTGTGAGTACATTCTGGTGGCTGTAGGTTATCTGTCAAAATGTGTAGAAGCTTTGCCATGCAGAAATGCTCATTCCATGCAAGCTAGGAAAATGTTCCATGACATCATTTTTCCATGCTTTGGCACTCCCCTTATGGTCATAAGTGATGGAGGGTCTCATTTCATAGATAAGACCTTCCGGGACTTTTTGAGGGAGCTTGGTGTCCAGCATAACATTGCTACTCCATACCACCCACAAACAACTGCTCAAGCCGACACATCTAATAAGAAAATTAAGAATATTCTGCAAAAGACCATCTTGGAAATAGGAACGGGATGGAAGCCTAAGCTACCCAACGCATTGTGGGCATACCGTACTGCATACAAAACTCCCATCGGCATGTCTCCTTTCCAACTTGTCTAAGGGAAGACTTGTCATCTACCTGTAGAGTTGGAACATAGAGCCTATTGAGCCATCAAGCGGTGGAACACGGACCTTAACGAAGCAAGAAAACAACGATTGAAGCAACATTTTGAGTTGGAAGAGTGGAGAGATAAGGTGTATCATAGTGCCAAAATCTACAAGGAAAGAACCAAAAGATGGCACGGTAAAAGGATTACACCTAAAGAGTTCAAACCTAGTGATAAAGTTCTACTCTTCAACTCTAGGGTCAAACTCTTTGGACATGGGAAGCTTAGGAGTAAATAGGAAGGACCCTTCACTGTAGTAGAAACCTCATCCCATGGAGCAATCACACTACAAGGTGATGATGATCAGCTATTTAAGCTGAATGGGTTCCGACTCAAATTATTTCTTGAATCCCAGGTGAAGAAGGCAGAAAAAGAAATTGACGTGATGAATCTTATTGATTTTCGCATCGTTACTTTAAATTCTATCTAAATTCTCCATGTCCAACTAATGGGCCCATCCAATTATTCATACATGGGGTCCATTTAGCCAACCCACCAAAATTTAGCCAGAAAGGAGCCAGGAAGGGTTCGGCCAAACCCTAGGGTCGGCCGACCTCACCCTTGCGTCGTCGGCTATCTGTTTTTTCGTGCGGACTCTCCCGACGTACCACAACAAGACTCTCGGTACTATCGTAATTTCCCCTCTTATATATTGATGGGAACAGAGAGGAGAAACTTGCACCATCTAGAGAAACCCAACTCCTGTTCCTCCCATCCAAGTCATGGCCGACAAGAAAATTGTGCCTCATCCCCACTCTAGCTCAACCTTCAACCTGGTTGGAGACATCAAGCCAGCCAATGACAAGTCCCCCTCACTTTGGAGTCCGTCGTGGCATTAGATGTTGTACCTCTCGCCATGATCCCAACACCGACGACGACTCCACGTGGGCATAGCACCACAACTCGTGGTGCTACATGGTTGCTGTCCCCTCAGAGGACGCCCATGAAGTCGACCACACCTGCACGTCATCCGACTACGGCTGGCCTTATGTCAGTCAAGACCCGTCTTTTTCATGAAAAATATGAGTACATCCCAACGTAGTTGTAACAACCTCATTTACATGCATCATGCATTGCATAAGTTCATACACAAGTTTAACATTAATCCACATAAAAAGGAGCAAGTTTAAAATGAATTAGGAGCAAAACCGAACTTAAGAATTTTGGGAAGTGCGGACTATGGCGCAAACAAGTCCGATTTCTCTCTGACCTCCCTCGGACATGTCTATTTTTGCTGCGGTCTAGTGCAGTTTCATCTCTATACAATTTTCGGACTTATCCGGTCCATAGCGGACTAGTCCGGTAATCCAATTCCTTGAAACTTCGCCAAGTCCCTAGACTTGTCCAGACTTGTCCAACATCTAGCGGACTTGTCCGTTTTCCCTCTGACTAAAATCGGACTTGTCCGGTTTTGGCCAGACTTGTCTATTTTTCCTCTGACTAAGTTTGAACTTGTCCGATGTCTAGTCTGGACTTGTTCGATATCTCTCTGACTAACTTCGGACAAGTCCGGCCTCTTGCGGACTTGCCCGAAAATCGCTGTTTCAAGTTGATCTTTGGTTCCTTGATGTGTTCTTGGATTTGACCTTAAGTGGGCCTAAGGACATTGTATCTAAGTCTTTTTGGAGCCCATGTGGGACTCCACACCGGCCTCATACTACCCCGAACTCGAAATCCATTAAATCGTAGCCCTCCACCCCTATATAAACAACCCCACCCCTTGACTTTACATCCTTTTGCCTCAATTGAAAGTCCACAAACCCTAGTTCGTGGAGTGCCGCCATCAAGGGGGGAGAAGGAGATCCCGAGCAAGAAGAAGAAGAGGAGGAAACAAAAGAGGATCAAGTGATCAAGATCTCTATCGAGTTTTTGTTCTTCATCGATAATTCACCTTCAAGTTTTCTTCATCAATCCTAGATCGTCATGATCCAAGTGTTTCCCCCAAAACCCTTGATTCATTAGAGTTCTAAACACCTGGTATACCTTCTACTTCCTCTTTCTCATGTGAATTCAACCCCGTTTCTCTGAATTCACGTCGATCTAGAAAACCCTAGTATGCTGTTTCTGCAAAGGGCAAACTAGTCCGGCCCTACAGCGGACTAGTCCGATCTGGCTGACTGATTTCTGCTGAATTAATTCTAAATTGATTCAAATCAACTCCAAACCTGTGTAGACTTGTTAATAACCATTGTAAATGATTAGTTAACATTATCAACAACTCATTAACTAGTTTTACTTCGCATTTGCATTAATCATGCATGACATGACATATTAAGTAATATATGTGCACTTATTGATTGTGATTCTTGTCTTGTATGTTTATCGCGCGGTTTAGATGGATTTGCGCTAGAGAGTACTGCGGAGGACCTCTAGCACCAGGAGTTTGAAGACGTTGACCCAAACCAAGCCCAAGAGCAAGGCTAGTGTCCTTGAACATATTGACCATGTAAGACCTATGTGTGCTGAATACATTGGCTTGTAGTGAATACACTTGGCTTTGTTGATAAATGTTTTAAATATCACCAAAACACCTTTTTATCAAGGTCCGACTCTTGCTATGAGTTACAGCAAGGTCCGACGGTAGGTCCGGCTTGTTTTGGGTAGCTCCGGTTACGTTCGATGCTAGGTCCGACTAGCTTTGGTCAGCTCCAATGAGTTTTTTCTTTAGCTTCGACATGTCTTTGATAGCTCCGGCGTGTTTTTGCTAAGCTCCGAGTTGATTTTTCTAGCTCCGACTTTTGGGATTACTAGTTCTGAGTAGTTCTGGTTAGCTCCGGCGCTAGGTCCTGCTAGTTTTGTAAGCTCCGGCGGGAGCTTGGTTGTACTAGTTTTGGTAAGCTCCAGCGCTAGGTTCTCCTAGCTTTTGTTAGCTCCGGCTCAAGGTCCGGAATGCTCTGGCAAGGTCCAGAACTTGACCGTAGTGCTTCTGCTTTTCATTTGCAATGTTTCATACTTGCTTTACATTGTTGGAAAGATTGCTTAGTATTCATTTGCTAAGTTTTTTGTGCGTTTTTGGTTGATATGGATGATATCATGTTACTGTGGTTTTGCAACATGCTTACGTGAGGTTCTCACGTAAGGTGTTGTGTTCGGAACTAACATGAGTCAAGTCAAGGACTTGGGCTCGTATGAAATGGTTGTTTATTCATGTGCAGGTGTTGCTTGAGTTCAAGACATGGCTGGTGACTGGATCCATCGGACTAGTCTCAGGGAGGAGATGAGGTTCCAACAACCAAATTCAGGAGGAATTGTGGTTGAGCTGATCAGGAGGTTGCGCAGCATGATTGAATTAAGAACAATGCATATGAAGGTATTGTAGACGTCATTGGAAGATGTTTGCATGAGTGCAAGGAGTGCATGGACGTGGATACATGGTTCCGAGACGTGATGAAGAGATGTGGACATAAAGAGTTGGTCAGAAAGGTCCAACCGACTAGGTTATGGACTTAGGCTGCGGCTGAGTCGGGTTTGACTCAAATATGGAAAGATTTGAGTTGGTTATGATAGGATTTCGTGTGGGTCACGAATTTGAGTTGTTTAGGAATGTGGCATACGTTCCTAAGGTGTTTGGAAGTCTTAAGATTGCTTCTATCTGCGTATAGAAGAATCTTGAGCAGTTATGGAAAGTTACGACTCGTGATCTGAGTAGGATTGGAGTCCTAGTTGATATTGGGTTGGCCTAAGGGCTGGTTATATAAGCAAGGGAGCCCAGAGCTCGTGGGGCACGACTTTGGGGCTGTTCCTCTTGTGTTATATTGAATAAAATTCATAGTTTGAAGGAACCTTTGTGCCTTGTTCATCCGACTTGTTCCAGACAAGTTTTACTCGTCGAGTTTCTGGACAGCACTACCTTTCATCGGTGGTTTTATCAAAACTCGAGTTTTACAGATCCAATTGACGTGATTATTTTTAGGTTGTCTTCACAACTTGATTGTATATCATATTTCAAAATTTAATGGTCATTGGATTTGTGGTCTATGATCTACACGAGTTTCTTTGCAGCATTCCAGAACTGTTTTTTTTTTCGGGTAGGGCAGATTGACCATTGTTTGATCTTTCGATCATAACATGAGTTTTTCTCGACGGATTTGAGTGATTCTTTTTGTGTTGTCTTCGTTACTTGATTCTCTCTAATATCTATCACTTTTGTCACAGTTAAACACGTTTAGATTAGTCTCACACAAGATTTCTTTAAAAGATCGTTTTTCTGCCGAAAGGGTTTTGGGTTTAATTGTTTCCGCTGCGTAATATTTTTAAATCTACCATTCACCCCCCCTCTGGTAGCTTTTCACGTGCTCTTCGATCCTACAGACCCTCTTTTGACAATAAATGTTCTGTTTTCAAAACTGCATGCTTGTGTCAATTTGATGGGAATTCCTATGATAGGAAGTTTACTAGCTTTGCTTAACCATACTTGTCACCTGGAATATATGGTAGAGAGTCGGGAAGGGTTTTTACCTTTGCTTCGCTTAATTAATTGGTATGGGAAAACAACTATACCATTTAATTATGCATTAATGAGATTATGGTTAATATGATATGGTACGCAAGCCTGGTATGTGGATGGGTTGGAAGATATGGTGGTTGCTTGCATTAGATCTAAGGACTGGTTCATGCAAGAATAAGCCAGGACAACAGTGCCACTACGAGGCCAAGTATGGGTGCGGCGTAGCTAATTAATTAGGGTGTTGCTAGTATTGCATGGATCATTTGGCGCACCGCGGAAGGGGAGTCGGATTGGGTTTGGATTTGAGGCAGGACTCCCTCGGATCCGAATGGCACAAAAGGGGGCCCTTGGTGGTAGATGTGCTCAGTTGGAGACATCGCCACCGGTGAAACCTCAGTGGGTCCGTATGTGCTAGTAGTCCCTTTGTAAAGTTTATTTTGTGATCTCTTGGCCACACACCTAAGGAAGTGTCAGACGGCATAATAGAGGTTCCGTAGTCATCAAAAGGTGATGAAATCACAAACACGTGGGTAAAGTGGTACAACCTCTGTAGAGTGTGTATTAAAACTATCATGATAGTCCTTCTCCTGGTTATGAGCACATAGACAACTTACATGATTAGAGGTAAACTTGGGATTTGGGATGGTTTGGTATTGGTTATGGTTGGTAATATGATTATGGTCGGTTATGGACTGAATTATGGTGTTGGATATGGTTAACGGTAATGGTGAAATCTGGTATAATGATGATGGATATGGGATATAGACTTGTACTACGTTAATTATTGTGGTATGTGATGGCTTTACTTCACATACATATAATATATTGCTTTTCAAATGTTTTAATGTACTTTTAAGCACTTAGCCTTTATTATTATTTGTCATTTGAATCAGCTACATGACATACTTTCCACACTTGCAAAGTACGACATGTACTCATCCTTGCAATTCCCCCACCAACAGTTGCCTGTCAGAATTGGGAGAATAACAATGATAATGTGGAGTTCTAGGCTGTGTCTGCCATCAGCTTTTCCTGTGGTGTTGATTGGAGCTGCCATATGCCCTATTTGCTTAGCTGCATAGTTGCTTATTTAGGTTATTTTCCTCTACATTAGTTCAAACTTGTCATCATTATTCATTAGAGCTTGTATTCGAGGATATTCTGAATTACATAATTAAAGTGCTTAATTAATCTTGTTCTGTGGTAATTTTCTGTATATCCTTTTGTGAATGCACTCGTGTATGTGTGTTGAACGTCCTGGGCACACATATGCGTTCAAATTGTTCATTTTCTGGACTGGGTGTCGCAAATTGGTATCAGAGCCACAGGTTGACCGTAGGACGCAGCCTAGATATAATGGACACTTTAGAGCACATAGGAGCACTTAGGAATAGATGTGTTTTTGCTTAGTGTGCTATTTGCTATGTATTGTTGCTTGTGTGCTTAGTAGAGAATTGTGGGATGCTTTAGCATTTGCCACATCCACATAGGCTAGTATAGGTAGTTGCTTAGTTTCATATCCCTTGATGCATATAGTTGGGGACGTTTTCTAAATTCTTCTCTCTTGCTTTCTTCAGATGGTGAGGACTCACAACCAGAGGGTGGCAATGATGAGAAGGAGAACAATGGGGCACCTCAGAACAACAATGGACAAGTACCTGCCCAGGGAGTTATCAATCTTGAGCAGCTATTGGCTATGCAAAACCAGCTCATGCAGACCATGCTACAGACTATGGGACAGCTACAGGCTGGTAACAACAACCATCAGCCCCACATGCCTCCACCGCTACCCCTACCTCCTCATAACCGATTGGGAGAGTTCATGAGGACTAGGCCACCAACCTTTGCTCAACCCGCTGACCCTATGGATGCTGATGATTGGCTCAAGTCCGTGGAGAAGAAACTTGCAATGGTCCAATGCAGCGACCGGGAGAAGGTTCTATTTGCTTCCCATCAACTTGTTGGAGCAGCTGCGGATTGGTGGGATTCTTTATACAACGCCCATCAGAACCATGAGAGGATTACCTGGGCTGAATTCAAGGAGAGATTACGTTCTCATTATGTGCCGGAAGGTGTTATGATCTTGAAGAAGCAAGAATTTGAGAACTTGAGGCAAGGAAGATTGAGTGTGGGTGAATACCTCAATAGATTCACTTAACTCTCAAGATATGCGCCTAAGGATGTGAGTCGGGGCAGCCGGAAACAATACTTGTTCATGAGGGGTTTGATCAATGAGATCCAAGTGTAATTGTTGAATTGTGATTATCCAACTTCCAAAAGCTTGTGGACAAGGCAATTGTGGTTGAGAACAAGGTCCGTGAGATGGAGCAAGACACCAAGAGGAAGGTGCCATAACAAGGACAGCAACAAGGAAGTAATGTGCGTCCTCGCTTTGCACCACCCAATGCGCCTTATTACAGCTCTTCTGCGCCTGCTCAACGTCCTGGTTATGCACCGCGCCTAGCTCAGTTTGTGCAGCAACGCCCTGTCATGCAAGCACCTAGGCCTCCAATGCCTTATGCACCTCGCGCCAATCTTCCTGGTGCAAATGTTCAGAATCAAGTCCCTCCAAATTTTGGTGCAGCTAGGAAGTGCTATACACGCGGAGAAGCAAGACACTTTGCGGTTCAATGTCCTTAGTAAGGAGTTGGTCAAGGAAGCAATGCTTAAAGGCAAAACCCAAGACGCAATGGAGGACAGCTGCAAGGGAACCGTGGACAGCAGAATTTTGCTTGTGGCAATGTAAACTGTGTCTCTACAGAGGAATCTCAACAAGCGGATGATGTGGTTATTGGTATGTTTCTCGCAAACTCCAACCCGGCGACTATGTTATTTGATTCCGAAGCATCGCATTCATTCATTGCATCCAAATATGTTGCCAAGTATAGTTTGCCTATCTCACATATGAAGTTTACTCTATTGGTTAAGTTTTCCAGAGGAGAGATGAGGACAAATATAGTATGTCCAAAAGTAAGCCTTAGAATAAGGGGGGGTAGACTTCTTTGCCAACCTCATTGTTTTGAATTCTCAAGGATTGGACATTATACTTAGTATGGACTGCTTGAGGAAGCACAATGGAGTCATTGAATGTGCCACAAAGACGGTGAAGTTGACCAATGAGGAAGGGATCACCATAGAGTTTGAATCATCTCAACATGCACTGAAGCAATTGGAGTTCAAGCACATGAATGGTGCCGCAATTGAGGAGAGTTCGGTGGTGTGCAAATTTTTGGATGTGTTTCCGGATGAGTTGTCAGGTATGCCACCCAATCGAGACATAGAGTTTGTTATTGAATTAATACCTGGAATTGCACCTATATCTAAGAGGCCATATAGGATGCCTCCTAAGGAGTTAGCGGAGCTCAAGAGCAACTAGAGAAGGGTTTTATTTACCCTAGCTCTTCACCTTGGGGAGTGCCCGTTCTTTTCGTGGATAAGAAGGATGGATCACAAAGGAAGTGTAATTGGCATAAGAGAGGTTCTTTAGTCGCCGACGGGTGTTACAGCTGCAGCCTGGCGAGGAGTTCATGTACACTCTGAAGACCAATGACGGTGACGTAATGAGCCACCACTACAAGTCACCTACGCGTACCTCGCCTAAGCATTTGGGAGACCGCTTCATTATCCAAGGGGTGCGCAAGCCTGAAGGAGGCTACGCAAAAAGCTTTTTCTAGCAAATGGATAATGCGGCGATGGAGGAATCGACGGGCTCGTCACCCTCCAAGATTAGGTATCACCTCTCGCCACCTGCCATTACAGGGCCACCGGGCCGATTTGAGGATAGCAACGGGAAATCTTCTCGTCCCCTAAAGTGGCACAACTTTCTAAGCAGTTAGCTTGATGTCGTTTGGAGAACCAAAAGCTATCGGACTTAGTGGCTGAAGGATGCATTAAGAGGGTGGAACTGAAGGATGAACTCATATCCCTCAAGGAGGAGATTGATGGTGTTCGTCGTGGCGTGGGCGCCAAGCTGCGGTGCATATGCAGTGCCGTCGAGAATCCCGACATCTATAACGTTCCATAGTTTAGATGTCCTGACCGCATAGGATGCTTACTAGCTTAGTTTAGTTTTATTCCAAAGTTTTATTTCATTAAATTTAGATTGGATAATGTAAGCATCCCCATATTTTGAGTTTAATAAAGTGAACATACAGGTTCATCTAACTCGTTAAAGTTCTCTCTTTATTTTATTTGTGTTGAATAAAGAATTCAGGGAACAAGTGTGGGGGAGGCACCCCAAATTCGTGAAATGCCGACGGGCAAAAAAATAGTGTTGCATCTCGAAACATGTCGTAACCGAACATCCAAATCGATACGTCGAAACAAAGCAACAGAGAAGCCAAAAGGAGGTCGGCCTAACCCCTTGGTTGGCTGACTTGTTTTGGGCCCCACATGGCTCCGTTTCGCTCCACAAATTCGGTTTGGATCTTCTACCCCTGAACATGCATGTTACAATACTGTTTGAGTTGATTTAATATTTAATATTGAATATTTGAAATTAATTCAACTCAACAATTAAAATGTAAAACTTGGTAGTCAAAATTTCCTTGAGCTGAAAATTTGAATACTTTATATTTTAATTTACTGCCTTGTTTATGATCCCCACAAGCAAAATAGAAAAAAAACACATCATCTAAGTATTAGTGCGATATGGTAAATGAGTTATTCGAGGAGATATCTCTTTGCTTGAAATTGATTTTCATGTTTGCACAATTTGGAATCTTGAACTTTGCCTAACTCTCTCATTAGAAATTTAAATACCCACCAAGGCCATATGATACAAATTCCTGAAAACCACATGCATATGCCACTTTGTTTTTCATTGAACTTTGTCAAACTCATGACCCAATTGAGTTACATGCATGAACTTTTTGACTTAGAAATTCTTGTGCACCTTATTCATTCAAAATTACTCACATTGAGAATTTGCATCCACCATTCATCTATCCAATAAAGAAACTCCATACATCTTGGTCATCAAATTCTCTCTTGAAAAAAAAAAGAGTAGAAGACATGGCTACGAAAAAAAACATCTACTCTTCAAAAGAGGAAGTATGCCAAAAAAAAGAGGAAAAGAAAAAGAAATTAAGTAGCCATGTTTTATCCTGAGAGAAAACCATGGAGTCCACATATATCCATTCCGTTCATGTCCGCAAGAATTTTTTATTCAATTTGTTTGTCGCATAATTCTCTCATAGGATCAGGTTTTTGACTTAGTAATATATGAACTACAATGTATGCCACAATTACCCCTACCAAGCTCCAGATATAGCCATATTTAGTATAAGGACCAATTGGCACAACATGCCAAGGTGAGGATGAAAACACTTTGAGAGACTTGAGAGATTCCAAATGAGAGATAAGGGCAATTGTTTCTTTGACTTTCCAAATATAGCAAATCGTCAGATCATTCTGGTAGAGGAAAATCCAAGAGAACTACATTCCAACCATTCCACTCTTCAAACACTGTAGATTGATGTGGTAGCCACATTCCACAGAGGGAATTCATGAATTGCGGTATGAGTTGAAATATCTAATATCCTCTTTTTCTAACTTATAGCAAATTTATGAAACCACCTTAGTTCTTTTTCTTGCCTTCACTCGAGGACGAGCAAAGGACTATGTGTGGGGGAGTTTGTTGACGGTCCTTAAGTGCCATATTTAGACCATCAATTCACCTCATAATATGCACAAAAGAGAAACACAACGTAGTGGTAGGGTTAAAAACTAACCAATTCCACAAGTGTTGGTGTTTATTTTTATGCAGATGAATTTAGACCCAAAATACTAAGACATGCAGGGAGTAATCCAAAAATTGGATTTCGACAAATCAAGTGATGCCACATGTCACCACATGGATCAAATGGCCAACAAACAAAAGTATTCGAGGCCATCCAACAGTGTCGCACCAATATCTGTCAATGGGACTCACTTAGTAGAGAACTGAAGGAATCACATCGCAAAAGGTGCCAAGACCAGGTCGTCCGACCCCTCCTAGTCGGTTGACTAGGTCCTGATGCCAAACGCAGTCAAACGCCACGTGTTGGCTCCTCCCAGCTTCAAGAGGTCATGGGTGACTGATTCGCGCGCATTTGGTTGGGGTAACCAACCCTTCTCCCCCCTATAAATAGAACCCCACACCTCACTTCACACACACACCAAAAGTTGAGAATAGAATACCACTCCAAAGGTTTAGAGTAGTCCTAGAGGCTGCCAAGTAGAAGGAGAGTGTGGTGAGAGTTTAGGAGAAGGAGGCTTGGGCTTGTCAAGCTCCTCTTCTACACTTGTATCCCTACAAAAGTGTACTCAAATCAAGTAAGCCCTTTGTGAATTCAATTAAAGTTTGGTTCTCAATTCATAGTAGTTTGCACAAGTAGTTACTTGTGGATTCATTGCTTTAATTTATTAGAGGCTCTAGTTGTATCTTTTTGTTCGAAACAACTAGAGTTGTGATTTAGAACGTAAGCATGGTGCTTAGGTTAGAAATCACCAGTGAATATCTCGTAGACCCACAGATTGAAGAGGTAGGCAGTAGGTCATGACAGCCCTATCTGTCCTTAGTAATCCTCCACATTCGGCTATGCCATAGGCTCTTGGCGGGAGTCGTCCTAGTATTGCTAGGGGTAAACCCGTTCCCCAAGCTAGCAGGTACTGCAAATTCTTTTAAATGAGAATCAATATTTTGAATTCCTCTCTCTTCCTTGCCTACAAAAAACTTTGTTTCCTTGGTTGAATTAGTTCGTAAGATTACACTCACGTTCCTTGGTTTTGATACCCTTGGAATACTCTCTTAAGGGGAAGTGCTACACGACAGTTTTCGTGAGCTTGTAGATTTTTATCTGTGATGTAAGAAACGTCAACAGGAGCTCCGGAGATCATGATTCCTGCTGGAGGAGTGCTACTACGTCCCTCCACAATGCCCAAGTCATCAAGCTCCGGCATCTCTTTCCATAGCTCCCTCCTGACCTCTAGAACCATATTCAGGGGCAGGAACTCCGCTGGAGGTGTTAGGTCATTGGGATTGATGGTTTTGTGGTACAACTTTTCACGATGAAGCTTCAAAGCCTTTTCATCCAAGTTTGACCTAAGACCAACATCAATCTGGTATGGGTCAATTTCTCCACAGATAGCCCATGCAAGCCATTCCCTCTTCTTCAGCGTGGCCTAACGTTTGGTAAGGAAGTTCGCAATCACCATTATAGGGGTCACCCCTCCTTCCACGCAACTCCGGATCCTTGACAAGATCGGGTTGTACTCTTCCTTCAGCCTCGGGAGCACCTCCCAGGTGTCGTTGCAGGGAAGGCCGTTAGGCAGCTCCAGCCTGTCATGACGATCCACCCTGATGATCACCCAATCCTTCTTCCAGCCATCCCACTCCCTAGAAGGAAACGACTTAAAGTACTTGAAGGGTAGATTCTTGCGCTTCACAAAGTAGTAGAAGCTAAGAAACTCATTCCCTTTCCCAGTTGTGCGAACCACGAAGGAGGTCCAGAAGCGCAATGCAGGGTGGCACACCCACCCACATCTCGCAAAATGGACGAAAGTCACCACCAGCAAGTAGGAGTTGCGGCCGATGTGGTGGAGTTGCAAATCATAGAAGTCCAGCAACATCAACAAGAAGCTGGAGAATGGCGGGATGAGCCCACCATGGTGAACGTTGAGAAGTACACGATCTCGTCGGCACTTTCCTTCTTGAAGGGGAGCTTGTCGAAGCAAATCGAGTTCTTGAAGGAGTCACTCCACCACCCCATGTAGGTGCAGACTCTCGACAACTCATTGTGGCTCTTGATCTTGCTGGAAGGAAGTCCTAACTCCATCGCCGCAAAGTGGAGCAAAAGTGGAAAAAGTGATGCAAGGGCGGAGAGCTCTAAGCGCAAGATCAAATGAAAGCATAAGGAATTCTCTCCCCGTGTAGACTTTCTCCCTTTAGTAAGCCTCCACAACACTTGGATGGAACTGCATTTCGAATAAATTCAAGCCCTACAAAGTTACCTTGTCAATGACAAGGGGGCCCGGGTCCACTTTGTTAAAAAGTCGCACCAGGTGAACTGTTGTCATGATGGGAAGTTGGGAGCCTGAGGGCAGCGGCCTGACAGGGCTAGAAAGGTTACGCTGGAAATCGATACAAAAATCATATTGGGAACCAGCATCCTTCAATTTTGTGCGACCTGCATGTCATGTGTCTCACCTACCAAATAAAGAAAGACCCGAGTCTTGAGAGTAAATCGAAGCTACAGTGCAGGAGAGATAATGGCCACATCTCCGGCATCGAAACCTCATAATCTCATCAGAGGTGGGCCCGAGGGCCACTGATGATACCATGCATACCAGGTATCCCTTTGTACCAGAAGAAGACGTGTCGAGTTCCACCGTCCAGTATCGTGGACTTCTAGAGGCAACACTTGTCCCGCAATGTCGAACCTGCCTCCCTCCTTAGGGTGGCTCCAGTGATGCCATGTGTCCCAGGGCTCCGGACCTGCCTCCCTGATAGGGGAAGCTCTGGAGCTGCCATGTGTTACACCCCCAGACCTAAGACTGCAACAGGAAGACAACGGGATCTCCAACAGCGTGGACATTCAAGGGCTATTAATTGGCCGTTACAAGACCTGGTTAATACATCATTAATGCTATATTAATGACGCACGATCAGAGGACAATCAAGACTGGTAACACTGCTGTTAAGACACATTATCACGTTATTAACCACCCTTAACACTATAGATTGTGTATAGGGCAGTTTATTACAGCTGGGGCCACCTGTCGGGCCAGGCACATACTGTAACAGCCAGCCCTTAGCATATAAAAGGGTTGCTCTACACGGTAAAGAAGAGGCCAACCGGATCCAAGCAATCTCGTCTCAAGCTCAGGCTTACGTACACTCATACAATACACAAACTCCCCGTGGAGTAGGGTATTACGCTCAGGCGGCCCAAACCACATCAAACTCTCTATGTTCACCTCTTATTCTTGATCTTGATTAGCACCCCATCCGAATACGAACCTTCGCGGACTACTTCTTAGTAGTACCGGGGGAAGTGTCATAGTCCACACTTTGACAACTGTCACAACCTCATTAGTGAATAAACAATTGTATCCTTTGTTACATAGCTGAGATACAGAAAAATGATTATAATCTAAAGAATCAACATGTAAAACATTGGAAAGTGTGTGTTGAAATGAGATTGCAATTTTACTGGTGCCAAGGTCTTTTCCTTGGCTGTTGTCTCCGAAGTAGATTCCTTCACTTGGATCTGCATTTTGCTCATATTCTACGAACATTCTCCTCTCTCCAGTCATGTGATTGGTGCATCCACTGTCTAACATCCATGTTGATCCATCAGAGGAGTAGGCATGCAAAAAAGAGTTATTCTTGGTTTTAGATACCAAAGTTTGCTTGGTTCTCGAAGGTTAGTCACAAGTGTCTTAGGCACCCACAAACAAGCTTTGGGTCTCTTCTGGCGCGGCACTATATATTTAGCATAAACATATCCAAATTTATTTTTCATAAGAACATAAGATGCATCAAAAGTATGAAATAAAGTTTGATGTTCATGTTCATATGCTTTTATTTACCAAAAGCAATATGATTATTATTTTGACGACTAGTGAATTGCTTCTTACCTCTTGCATACCCAAGACCATCTTTGACATTAGGAGGTCTTGTGTCTATATATGCACTACGTGCATATTTGATCTTTTCCTTGTCAAAGATGCATCTTTGAGATTGATGCTTGGCTTGTGTAGCATTGGATTCATCTTTTACATTAGCCTTCCTACTAGAGAATGTGCAAGTTTTAATTGTTGTCAACTTGATATCTTGAGAAGGTGAGCTCTTTGAGGAGGAAGCGCCACTTTGCTTGAGTGACTCAACTTTCACTTCAAGAATTTTGTTAACTTTTGTCAAGTTAGCAAGTTCATCCTTGATTGAAATGTGTGAGTCTTCTAGTTTTGAGTAAGTTTCCTTACTCAAAGCTAGCTCAAGCTCAAGTGCCTTACTTTTCTCCTTTTCGAGCTAAAGAAGCTTTCAACGTCTTCATATCTCTTCCTTTCACGGATGAGCATATTTTCTTGATGGTTGACAAGCTCCCCCTATTCAAAGATTTCATCGGACAACATCTTCATTTTTCTTAATGCAGTTTTACTCAATCCCTTTAACATTTCCTCATTCTCACTAGAGAAAACAAAATCATTATTAGAGGAATGTAAGGAGGAGGGTGTAGGTCAAACCTTTTTGTTGCCTTATTTAGCCATGAGGCAAGTGTTGTTTTGGTTCTCCCATCCTCTCATGTTTCGAAGAGTGTAGACATCTTGGTCGGCTTCTTGATGGCAATTGTTGCAATCTCATCTTCATCATCCGAGGAGGACTCGTCGTTTGAGTCCCACTCCTTGCCGATGTACGCTTGATGTGCTTGCTTCTTTTTCTTGAAAATTTTCTTTTCTTGTGGCTTCACTTCTTTCTAAGTCTTGTTTTCCTCATATTGACAATCAACCATAATGTGCACGTATTCACCGCAGTTGTAGCAAGTACGTCGAGCCTTGGATTTTTCTTTTTCCTTGTTCTTTCCTTCACTTGAGTTGCTGACTTTTCTTCTTCTCATCATGCGCTTGAATATTTTGATGAAGAGCACCATCTCTTAATCATCTAAATTTATGCTTACATAATCAGTGTATTCTTCTTCATGTGTCTCACGAGTCTCCTTTCCTTTGGGCTTGCAAGTTGCCTTGAGGGCAACTTCCTTCTTCTTGGATGAGGTAAGTTCGTCTAAGTCTTTGACATATTTAGCTTCTTTCTCCATCATCCCATGATTGATAATTTTCCCAAGAACTTCATCTGGGGTCATTTTGTGGAACATCTGGCTTTCCCTTATCATTGAGCATAAAGTGACATTCCGAGGCGTGAAGGCTCTAATCATCCTTTTTACAACCTCATGATCAGTCCACTTTTTGCTGCCATAAGCATGGACCTTGTTGATGAGTGTCTTCAAGTGGTTGTACATCTCTTGAGGAGTTTCACCATCTTCTATGGCAAAACGCCCCAATTCTCCCTCAAGCATCTCAATCTTCACTTCGCGAATGGAGCGGTTCCCTTAATGAGCAGTCTTGAGTGTATCCCAAATGTCTTTGGAAACTTCAAGTACATCCACCTTCGTGAACTCTTCTTGACTTAAAGATGAAGTAATCACCGCAACGGCTTGTGCATTGCTATGAATTGCTTGTTCTTGCTCTGAAGTGAGTTCTTTATCGTTGTCGGTGATGTCTATACCTGTATAGACTATATGCCAAAAACTTGGGTTTAGCGAAATAAGATGCATCTTCATATTATATTTCCACATTGAGTAAGCATTGCCATCAAACTGTGGAGGTCTTCCAACAGGAATAAAAATATAGTGATTGTAGTTGTTAAGCTTCTCATAATTAAAAGGACAACGGGTGTAGTCTTGATGACTACCCCCTTTTGGCTTTTCATCTTCCTTCTTGCCCTTTGGGCTTAGAAGCTTCTTCCTTAGAAGCACCTTGAGTTCATGCACTTCTTCATCATCGTGTTTGTGCTCCTTGAGCACATCGAATGCCTTAGTGTCTTGTTCATCTCCAATGATGAGCATTTCCAAGATCTCGTTGGTCTTATCGATGGCCATTTTTCTCTCCGAGCCGTGAGTCTCGTAAAAGGAGGGCCTTGCTCTGATACCAACTGAATGTGGCCTAGAGGGGGGTGAATAGGCGTTGAAAACTTTTCCTACAACACTAACCAAAATCGTCAAATACAGGAGAACCAGACTAGTCCAGTATAGAGTGTGGACTAGTCTGGTGTGCTTGGTGTATCTACAAAAGGAATAACTGTTTTATGAATCTTTCTCAAACATTATCGCAACAAATGTAGTAAACTATCCTAACAACTTGATGATGTAATTAGGATGAGTAATTAGCATGTTGAATACAAAATTAATACAAGTTGCAAGTATGATTGGCCCTATACCCTAGATAATGATGACTGCAAAAATAAAGAACTAGAACATCAGAGATGAGGATTTTTACCGAGGCTCAATCAGAACAAAGAGATCTACTCCTCGCTGAGGGACCCACACACAGTCAGGTATCAATCAACCCTTTACCTCTTCAAGTTACCATAGAGGCCGACTTGAGTTCAACTATCAAGAGGTAATCACCAAGTCTATGGGGCAACCTCACACGATGAGGGCTCTCACAAAAAATACAGCGAGAAAAAAATAAATCAAATACACTCAAAAGATTTACAATAGATGCAAGAGTGTATGAGAGATCAAACCCCGAGAGCTCAACAATGTGTAGAAGACGATCTCCCTTTCCCAAATCTTGATTCCCAAAAGATTTAACTTTTTAGTGTTTTAGATGTATCGGGAGAAGTGTGTTTGTGCTTTTGGGATGTATGACGGTGATAGGGATCTTGGTTATCTGTTGTGGGGTCGTGTATCACCTATTTATAGACTTTCCAAAAAAGTTACCGTTAGGGGTCCCGACAGTCGGACTAGTCTGCTCAGGGGACCGGACAAGTCCGGTGTGCTATGAAAAACTTGCGGGAATTGTGCAGCACACTTGAAACCCTAATTTGTGTGAGATGATCCGGAATTGTCTGCGATGGAACATAAATTTATTCATACTAGTCCGTAATGGATCTGGAGACTCAATCGGGCTATTTCGCAACAGGACGGACTTGTCCGGTGCAAGGTGATATGTGTTGTGTTGGCAAAACATCAGAAAGTTGAAAGGACTTGTCCGGGTGGGAACAGTGAGTTGATCGGACTAGTCCGTTTCTATTCCGGACTTGTCCATCTGAACAGAATGTGCATCGGACTAGTCCACTTTTGAATGGATATATCTGGTGCGTCAGTGAAATGCTTAATTATTGATTTTAGCCCTTACCCTATACGCAAAGTTATGAGCTCCTGGGATGTGTCTCTCACACACATCCTATACATTAACATCTACTTTGCACTTCTATTTTCACTTGGGCTTTTCCTTTCTCTGTAGGATCGAAGAGCATGTGTAAAACTACCAGGGGGTGAATGGTAGATTAAAATTTTTTTAGCGGAAGCAATGAAAACCCCTCGGCAGAAAATTGATCTGTTAAAGAAATTGTGTGTGCAACTAATATAAATGTGATAAATCATGACAAAACCAGTATAGATTGTGGATAATCAGGTCATGAAGACACAACAACAAGAATCACAAAAAACTGTCGAGAAAAACTCAAGTTACGATCGAAAGATTGAACGAAGGTCAATCTGTTTTACCCGAGAAAAACCAGATCTGCAACACTGCAATGCAACTCGTGTAGATCCAAAACCACAAACCCAATGACCGTGAAATTTCCACAGATGATAGATAATCAAGTTGTGAAGACACCCAAAAAAGAATCATGTCGATTGGATGTTTAAAACTTGAGTTATGGTAAAACCACCCAAGAAAGGTAGTGTTATGCAGAAACTCGACGAGAAAAACTTGTATGAAACAAGTCGGATGAACAAGGCATAAAAGTTCCTTTAAACTATGAATTTTATTGATCAAACCACAAGAGGAACAGCCCCAAAGTCGTGCTCCACGAGCTCTGGCCTCCCTTGCTTATATAACCGGCCATGAGGCCAACCCAATCTTAACTAGGACTCGTATCCTACTCAATTTCTACCTAAACTTTCCATAACTGCTCAAGACTCTTCTATACAAAGATAGAAGCAATCTTAAGACTTCCAAACACCTAAGTAAAGTATACCACATTCCTAAAACAACTAAAATTCATGCTCACCATGAAGTCCTAATGTAACAAACTCACATCTTTCCTTATTTGAGTCAAACCTGTCTCAGCCGCAGCTTGAGTCCATAACCTAGTCGGTTGGACCGTTCTGACCAATTCTTTATATCCACATCTTTTCATGACGCCTTGGAACCATGTAGCCACGTCCATGAACTCCTTGCACATGTGCCAACATCTTCCAACGACGTCCACGATACCTTCATATGCATTGTTCTTGATTCAAGCATGATGTGCAACCTCCCGATCAACTCAACCACAATTCCTCCCGAACTTGGTTGTTGAACCTCATCTTCTCCCTAAGAATAGTTCAATGGATCCTGTCACCAGCCATGTCTTGAACTCAAGCAACACCTGCACATGAATAAACAACCAATACTTCCGAGCACAAGTCCTCGACTTGACTCACGTTAGTTCCGAAACCACAACATCTTACGTGAGCACCTCACAGAAGCATGTTGCAAACCACATCAAAATTATATCAGCCATAACCACCAAAACACACCAAACACTTAGTAAAATAATACTAAACAAACTTTTCATAGATGTAAAGTATGTTAGAAACATTGCAAGGTAAAAGAAGAACCATTGCTGTCTTAGCACCGGACCTTGCCAAAGCTAATCGGACCTTGAACCAGAGCTTACCAAAGCTAGCAGGACCTAGCATCGGAGCTTACCAAAGCTAGTCGGACCTAGCGCCGGAGCTTACCAAAGCTAGTAAGACCTAGCCACAACAAGTCGGACGTAGCCAAAATAAGTCAAACCTAGATAAACAAGTCGAACCTAGCCAAAGCAAGTCGGACCTTACGTCGGACCTTGCCAGATCTACCCAAAACAAGCTGAACCTATCGCCGGACATTGCAGGAGCTCAGACCTAGAGTCGGACCTTGTTAAAAGGGTGTTTTGGTAGAAGTCGAAACTTTTATCGTCAAAGCCAATGTATTCAACACACATAGGTCTCACATTCTCAATCCTCGTTTTTACCTTTTTGTGCGCATTAGTTCTATTCTTCATATACCTGCTTTTATCTCAACAAATTCCATCCGGATCTCATTTGTTTGTCATGAATTGTCCAAAACCCACTAGGGAATGCCTAGATGCACTTTCAGTACTTCCCTACGCCTGCGGATCATTCTGTTTTTGTAAGAAATACCAACAGCGCCTCGATCAGAAAAATGTACGCAGCGGCACCCAGATCCTGCGATTAAGGCCCGAGTCACGGCTATAGCGGTCGGGCTCGGGGGCTATCACTCGATCAAGGGCCCAGCTGACCTCTGATCTTTTCTCCTTAGGGAACATCCCTCGCCCAAGCCATTTTCCATGTGTCCTACGACCCGTGACTCATAAACAACGGAAGTTCTGAGTACTATGTTTCTAACAAGATGAGGAGATGGGAAATTGAATTGTAACGGAAGTACCATTTATAGTCATTATAAAGGATACATGATACATCATAGCTAGGACGAGTACAAGAAAAACGGAAGGGGGGTTAATCTTGAACTCGATTCTCACACGGGGCTATCCTGCTCCACAAAGTACCGACAGCTCAGTTTTTTCTCCCCATAAGCAAAAAGACGGTTGTGGCTTCTTAAGTGTGCATAGCTTCAAGCAGGGAAACGATCTGACAAAAACGAGAGCACCTTGACCCGAAGACACTGGTCTCCCACAGAGCCTGCGGCTCATGATCTGGAGTTGCAGGGTCCTTCGAGCCTCACCCGACATGGTGACCACGGGAAACCAAAGTGTCCCAACCAGGGAACGCTGATTTCCCGACAGACGAATGGCCTTCAATATCGAAATATAGAAAGTGTTGCGCCTCGGCCCCCTAAAAGGGCCTATCGTCTCCAAGCCAGAAGATGACTACATCTCACCGCCTATCGAAGAAGGTCAAGGTACCCAAGCCCGTTGAGATGGGCTAGAGCCGAAGCGGCCCACTATTGACGGTTATTAACACCACAGATCATCTCTCGAAAGAGATGAGGTATGCAAGTGCACGGAAGATATCGTTGTAGCATTTCGCCCATGAGTATTCCCAAGGATATCGTATTTATCCCAAAGAAAGACAATGGAGTAAAGTAAACACTACTCTTATGTTCAAGCTATGGGATACTAATTGTCAAGACATGGTTAAGTTGATAATATGGGTACAGTGGAACATACCTAAGCAATCTATTTGAGAGGGTAGATGGGTCCTAATGGAGATTGACTAGGAGTTGGTGAGTTGCTCCCACAATGCTTCTAATATACATATACGTAGCCTAGGTTAGATGCTAATGAGCATATCAATGGTGAAACCTTATGCTAAGTTGTTCAAAACATCGGGCACGGGCTTACCCCTAGCAATACTAGGGCAACTCCCGCCAAGAGACTATAGCATAGCCGATCATGGAGGATTACTAAGGATAGATAGGGATGTCACCACCAACTGCCTACCTCTTCAATCCATAGATCTACGGGACATCCAACACTACTTAACTATCCTAGCACCATGCTAGCATATTAAGTAAATACCATAGGAGCCTAGGCACAAGCCATCCTAAGGCAATGACTAACCTAAACATCATTGAACCAATGTTGAGACATAGCATAAGTATTCATGTTAACATGGTCATATGATAACTAATTAGACTATAGTGGGGGGTTTGTAGTGTTTATGACGATAGAATAAGATCGGTGTGGCATAATCATAAAGACAACTCCTACCACATAATTGGAATCCACAATCAAATAAGAAACACTTCATTCAAATATATGAATAAAAGAAGACTAAAGATAACATCTTTATTATGCATAAGGTGACACATACAATAAGGAATATATGAGCCATACCTTTCCCAATTGGAATTGGGAAGAGAGACTCCTTCTAATCCTTTCCTAATTTGGACTAAAGACTAGAGACTCTCCTCTCTACAGCTTAAACTCCTCTAAGACTATGGAATATAGTGTATACAATAAAATGATGCTCAAGTGGTGTGTGTGAGAAGTGAGGGTGAGGGGTCCTATTTATAGCTGGAGAAGGGTTAGTTCCCGCCACCAAAAGCGCACTAATACGTTTTCATTCTGATCAGGGCACCACAAGTAGCCCACACGTGGAAGTTGACCGCATTTGGTGCAAAAATCAGTTTGGTCGAACAGGGAGTTCGGTCGAACTAGAATGTTGACCAATTCCAGTGTGCTTCCTCCGGGTGACTTCCAGGTGAGTCCCATTGACTATACACCAATGGATGGCCTCGGATACTACTGTTTGTGAGCCATTTGATGCATGTGATGCCATGTGTCGGTGCTTGATTGGCTGGGATGATAATTTATAGGATTGCTCCCCCTCTTTTACCTCATTTCCTACATAAAATGCCTACATGCGCTATTCTTTCAAAAAAAAAGTGGAAATAGGTTAAGTAGAAAGGTGATGTGTGCAAGAAATGATCTTTTCTTCACATAATTCAGTTATATTAATGGGTGAAATTGAGATATAATAGCCGTCAACAAACTCCCCCAAGCTTATCCTTTGCTCGTCTCGAGCAAAGTCAAGACTTTAGGTTGATGATCAAGAGTTGCTACTATGTTCTATTTTGCAAAAGTACCATGCACACAACAAAATACTCTACCTAGTATTGCAAAAATTGGCTATGGTACTTCACCCATCTTGAGCCGTTATTGTGCTTATGCATTCTCTTATTCATGGGTGGTTGAAAGATAGAACAGTAAATGGAGCAAGCATATCCTAGAGATCAAGTCGTTCCACTCAAATTCTGGAGAGTTTCAATTTAGATTCTAAGTACCTCAATTGATTCTCTCAATCACTCCTTTGTGTGTAGTGGAAATATGTCCTCACCAAGGAAATTTTTCCTATACTAATAGTACCACAAAATAAGGCTTGTATGTGGAGCTTGGTAGGGAATGTAGTAGGCATAATTGCAACTCATAACATTACTAGGTCAAAAGAGTAAACATTAGGAGAAATAAATTAAAAACATTTTAAATCAAGACTTGCATGTGTGATGGAGTGGAAGTGGAAGTGGAGGTGGATGTTAGATGACTCCTTTTTTTTATGTGGACTCTCTTTATTGCAAGGATGAAAAATGGCTACTTTTTCTCTCTTTTTTTTCATGTTTATGATGTAAGCTTGCATTTTATTTTTCTTGTAGCCATGTCTTCTACTCCCCCTTTTTGCAATAAACTTGAAGAGAGTACTAAGTATCAAAGGCGTGGAGTTTCTCTTTTCATTGTAGAATGATGAATCGATGGAATTTTCCTAACTTCTAGTGTAGAAGTTTTAGCATGTGCAAGTGAAGTCTTGACTTAAAAAGCAATGAATGAATTCTCACATAGGACTATACTAGTTTGTCTAGGCTCAATGTGAAGGCAAATAGCATATGCATAAGGTTTACCAATTTAATATATCATATGGCTTTGGTAGGTATTTCAAATCAAATGAGGGTAAGTTAGACCTTTTTAGAATTTCTTCAGAAATCTAAGTTTTACTTTCAAACTAGGAATAGCAGCCCTATCACTATATCATATCTCACAACAACTTAGAATTAGATTAAGCTTTTGCTACCCGCAATTTCTAAATTAAGACAAAGTTAATTTTAGCCAATGAAAGCAATATTTGGAGAGTAGCAAGTTGTAAACCGGGGACATGGGAAAATAAAATAGAGAAACTATTCATCATTTCATCTATGTGAATTCCAAATCATTATTACCGCACAACTTTATTTGATTAAAAACAAATCTACATTACTTATTTTTAAGTTTTTAATAAAAATATTTAGATGCAAGGTGGATGAATGGATGGAAATTAAAATGCAAAGGGTGTGATACAAGTTACCTCAAGTGGGGGTCCTCCCCCAAGCTTGTTTCCGATCATGTTCCGCGATAGGGGTTGAATCCCTAACGATGGAGGTAGGCCTTGAGGTTGGTCTATCTTTTTGCAGCATGGCTTTGACAATGGAGGGTTGAGTGCCGATGTTGTGTTGCCTCCCTGGGAACCATGAGTGTGGTTGAAGAAAGTGTTATTGATGTCGCTTATCCGCACCTCAAGGTCTCCCATGCGTTGGGCATACTTTGTAATTCTGAGGCTAAGGAAATGATAACCTTTGGCTACAAAGGAATGGCGTGTGCTCAACATGCGTTGAGCGTATTTTGTCATTCTTTTGCTAAGGTGTAGCATGCCTTCTTGCTATAAAGGAATAACTTGTACCTCTCATGCAATTGGTGTGATGCGTCATTCCTTGGCTAAGGTACAACATATCTATAACCACAAAGGGATGACGTGCACTCAACATGGGTTGAGCGTGATCCGTTGTTCCTTGGCTAAGGTATAAAATACTGTCTGGCCACATAGGAACAACTTGTACCCAATATACATTGGGTGTGATCTTGTCAGTCCTTGGTTAAGGTACATCATACCTTTTAGCCACAAAAGAATAACTTACACCCAATGAAAGTGGAAATTCCCTTGAGCTTGAATGAGTGCTTGGAATAGTTGAGAGCAAAATGCTCTCACATATTCGTAGCAGCCCATTGGTTGATCATAGAGGGTTCCCAACAATCGGATCATTGAATGCCTGCATAGTAATATTACTCCTGCAAACTTCTCCTCTATTATAGAGAGGGATGGTTAGCTCCCTGATACTCGTACAAATGAATTTTTGGTTTAGGTAACCGAATCTTCATTTGTATGTACGGGGAAGAACCAACTCAAAGATGCATTGTGTCGAAGTGTTGATGCGACACTTCCCCCGTATCTGCTAAAGAGCAGCCCGCGGAGGTTCTTTGATCGGCATGGCTTAGTCCTCTAACGAGTAATCGCACGTATGAGATTATGAGACGGTGGTTTTTACGTGGTTTGGCCACAAGAGCGTAATACCGTACTCCACGGTGAGGTTATATTGCTGGTGTGTGTGTGTGTGTGTGTGTGTGTGTGTGTGTGTGTGTGTGTGTGTGTGTGTGTGTGTGTGTGTGTGTGTGAATTCATTGGTTGTACTTTGTAACAGTGACAGTCTGGTCCTTTTATAGACAAGGTCAAACGCCTTACAAGTGGGGTCCAAGTGGGGTCCGAGGCCCAACAGGTGGCCCCAGAGCGATCTTATCCTAAAGATCTAAGGCTTCTCGCATAAGCTACCTCTGACCGCGGCTTGAAGACTAGTTGTATTGCCGCCTCATTCGCCAGTGGCCCATGCGTAGTCGTTGATGATGTTAGGGAATGACCCATCAATTTGGCCCTAGCGCTTTAAGCTACCCAGTTGGCAGAGTGGGGTAGGCCTGCCGCACCTTCACTGCGATGCGATTGGGCGCAGCGGTACCTGATAGCAGGCATGCGCCACGTCATGCGCCTGAAGAAGATGCAACTCTTCAATGCCTGATCTGGACAAGGCGCACCACTCTCTTAACTCTCGAAACCCACCATCAGGGCAAGTTGCAGCATACGTGGCACCTCGGGAGCTAGCCTTTTTTGGGGAGGCCAGGTCCCAACCCGGTGGCCACGTGGCAGCCCTGGAGCCCACCCCTGAGTAGAGTGGGGGTTCCAGGGTCGTGGGACATGTGGCAGAACCGGAGCCCGCCTCTTCGAGGAGGTGGCCTGTCTGTTGTCTCGAGCCACGTGGCAGCTTCGGAGCCCTCTCCCATGGGGGGAGCGAGATCCCGTCCTGCTGGACACGTGGCCGCTTGGGAGATCATCCTTGAGCGGGAGCTGGACTCCTCCTTCAGGTTCATGTGGATACTCTGGACCCCGTATCTGGGGTAGATGGGTCCGTGCCTTCTGGACACGTGGCTCCCTCAGACACGACCTTGGCTGGAAGCTGGGCACCTAGGCGGTTTTAGCCTATGCGCGAGTGTACCCGGTATGCCGAGTACTAACAGTGGTCCTGGGTCCACCTTTGGGGAAGGTGATGAGCCTGAGGGTGGAGCCCTATCCCTGCTTTCCCATGCTGTCTTTCGATTTTGTCTTGATTAGCCAAAACGGTGTGCTCCTCCGCCATCGTGGCCACGTGTCCCTCTCTGGTTGAGGGCTCGTGGCGACGGGTCTTTGCATGTTGTAGCTTCTTTACTCCAACGGTTCCCAATGCAGCTGCTATGCTTCTGCTGCTTCTACTCCTGCCTCTACAGGAACCGCCGGGTTGCCTTCTCGGGTCGAACCCCCCTCGGGCCAATCTCTCTAACAGGGGACCTGGGCCTCATTGTCAGAGATGCTACTGGTTGAGCAATGGGTTTTGGCCTCGAGCGATTTTCTCGGTGTGCTCTATAGGATCGAAAAGCACATAAAAAGCTACCATAGGGGGGTGAATGGTAGATTAAAACATTCTCAGTGGAAGCAACAAAAACCTCTCAGCAGAAAATCAATCTGTTAAGAATTTGTATGTGCGACTTAATCTAGAGGTGATCAATTGTGATAAAACTAGTATACATTGTGGAGAATCAAGTCACGAAGAAGTCACAACAGGAATCACAAAAATATGTCGAGAAAAACTTAGGTTACGATCGAAAGATCATACAATGGTCAATATGTTCTATCCGAGAAAAAAAGATCTATAACACTGCAAAGAAACCCGTGTAGATCAAAAACCACAAATCCAATGACATTGAAATTTTTACAGAGAATATATAATCAAGTTGTGAATACAAACCAAAATAAATCACATCAATTGGATTTGTAAAACTCGAGTTATGATAAAACCACCGAAGCAAGGTAGTGTTGTGCTGAAAACTCGACGAGAAGAACTTATCTGAAACAAGTCGAACGAACAGGGCACAAAAGTTCCTTTAAACTACGATCTTTATTCAATAGAACACAAGAAGAACAACCCAAAATTCGTGCTCCATGAGCTCTGGCCTCCCTTGCTTATATAACCAGCCATGAGGCCAACCCAAACAAAACTAGGACTCGTATCCCACATTCCATAACTGCTCAAGACTCTTCTATACGCAGATAGAAGCAATCTTAAGACTTCCAAACATCTTAGGAACGTATCCCACATTCCTTAAAACAACTCAACTTCGTGACCCACACGAAAACCTATCATTACCAACTCAAATCTTTCCATATTTGAATCAAACACGACTCAGTCGCAGCCTGAGTCTATAACCAAGTCAGTTGGACCTTTCTGACCAATTCCTTATGTCCACATCTCTTCATCACGCCTTGGGACCATGTAGACACGTCCATGCACTCCTTGCACACATGCAAACATCTTCCAACAACATCCACGATACCTTCATATGCATTGTTCTTGATTCAAAAATGTTTTGCAACCTCCCAATCAACTCAACCACAATTCCTCCTGAACTTGGTTGTTGAACCTCATCTTCTCCCTAAGACTAGTTCAATGGATTGTGTCACCAGTCATGTCTTGAACTCAAGCAACACCTGCACATGAATAAATAACCAATACTTCCGAGCAAAATTCCTCGACTTGACTCACGTTAGTTCCAAAACCACAACACCTTACGCAAGAACATCAAATAAGCATGTTGCAAACCATATCAAAATCATATCAGCTATAACCACCAAAACACACCAAAAACTTAGTAAAATAATAATAAGCAAACTTTCCATCAATGTAAAGCAAGTTTGAAATATTGCAAGTTAAAAGCATAACCACTTCGCGAATGGAGCGATTCCCTTAATGAGCAGTCTTGAGTGTATTCCAAATGTATTTTGCAACTTCAAGTCCATCAACCTTGGTGAACTCTTATTGACTTAAAGATGAAGTAATCACTGAAACGGCTTGCGCATTGCTATGAATTGCTTGTTCTTGCTCTGAAGTGAGTTCTTCATCGTTGTCGGTGATGTCTATACCTGTACAGACTATATGCCCAAAACTTGGGTTTAGCGAAATAAGATTCATCTTCATATTATATTTCCACATTGAGTAATCATTGGCATCAAACTGTGGAGGTCTTCCAACAGTAATAAAAAGATAGTGATTGTAGTTGTTAAGCTTCTCATAATTAAGAGGATACCGGGTGTAGTCTTGATGACTACCCCCTTTTGTCTTTTCATCTTCCTTCTTGCCCTTCGGACTTAGAAGCTTCTTCCTTAGAAGCGCCTTGAGTTCACACACTTCTTCATCATCGTGTTTGTGCTCCTTGAGCACATCGAATGCCTTAGTGTCTTGTTCGTCTCCAATGATGAGCATTTCCAAGATCTCGTTGCTCTTATCGATGGCCATTTGTTCTCCGAGCTGTGAGTCTTGTAAAAGGAGGGTCTTGCTCTGATACCAACTAAATGTAGCCTAGAGGGGGGTGAATAGGCATTGAAAACTTTTCCTACAACACTAACCAAAATCTTCAAATATAGGAGAGCCAGACTAGTCCAGTATAGAGTGTGGACTAGTCCGGTGTGCTTGGTGTATCTACAAAAGGAATAACTATTTTATGAATCTTTCTCAAACGTTATCGCAACTGAATGTTGTAAACTATCCTAACAACTTGATGAAGAAATTAGGATTAGTAACTAGCATGTTGAATACAAAATTAATACAAGTTGCAAGTATGATTGGCCCTATACCCTAGATGATGATGACTGCAAAAATAAAGAACTAGTACACAAGAGATAAGGATTTTTACTGAGGCTCAATCTGAACAAAGAGATCTACTCCTTGCTGAGGGACCCACAAATAGTCAGGTATCAATCAACCCTTTGCCTATTCAAGTTTCCATAGAGGCCGACTTGAGTTCCACTATCAAGAGGTAATCACCGAGTCTATGGGGCAACCTCACACGCTGAGGGCTCTCACAAAAAATACAGCAAGAAAAAAAATCAAATACACTCAAAAGATTTACAATAGATGCAAGAGTGTATGAGAGATCAAACCCCGAGAGCTCAACAATGTGTAGAAGACGATCTCCCTTTCCGAAATCTTGATTCACAAAAGATTTAACTTTTTAGTGTTTTAGATGTGTGGGGAGAAGTGTGTTTGTGCTCTTGGGATGTATGACGGTGATAGGGTTGTTGGTTATCTGTTGTGGGGTCGTGTATCACCTATTTATATACTTTCCAAAAAAGTTACCGTTAGGGATCCCGACGGTCGGACTAGTCTACTCAGGGGACCGGACTAGTCCAGTGTGCTATGAAAAACTTGCGTGAATTGTGCAGCACACTTGAAACCCTAATTTGTGTGAGGTGATCTGGAATTGTCCGCGATGGAACCTAAATTTATTTAGACTAGTCCGTAATGGATCTGGAGACTCAATCGGACTATTCCGCAACAGGACGGACTTGTCCGGTGCAAGGTGATATGTGTTGTGTTGGCAAAACATCAAAAAGTTGAAAGGACTTGTCCGGGTGGGAATAGTGAGTTGATCGGACTAGTCCGTTTCTGTTCTGGACTTGTCCATCTGAACAGAATGTGCATTGGACTAGTCCACTTTTGAATGGATATATCTGGTGTGTTAGTGAAATGATTAATTATTAATTTTAGCCCTTACCCTATACGCAAAGTTATGAGCTCCTGGGATGTGTCTCTCACAAACATCCTATACATTAACATCCACTTTGCGATTCTATTTTCACTTGGGATTTTCCTTTCTCTGTAGGATCGAAGAGCACGTGTAAAACTACCAGGGGTTGAATGGTAGATTAAAACTTTTTTAGCGGAAGCAATGAAAACCCCTCGGCAGAAAATTGATCTGTTAAAGAAATTGTGTGTGCAAATAATCTAAACATGATAAATCATGACAAAACCAGTATAGATTGTGGAGAATCAGGTCACGAAGACACGACAAAAAGAATGACAAAAAACGGTCGAGAAAAACTCATGTTACGATCGAAAGATTGAACGAAGGTCAATCTGTTTTACCCGAGAAAAATCAGATCTGCAACATTGCAATGCAACTCGTGTAGATCCAAAACTACAAATCCAATGACCGTGAAATTTTAATAGATGATAGATAATCAAGTTTTGAAGACAAACAAAAAAGAATCACGTCGATTTGATGTTTAAAACTTGAGTTATGGTAAAACCACCGAAGAAAGGTAGTGTTGTGCAGAAACTCAACGAGAAAAACTTGTCTGAAACAAGTCGGACGAACAAGGCACAGAAGTTCCTTTAAACTATGAATTTTATTTATAAAACCACAAGAGGAACAGCCCCAAAGTCATGCTCCACGAGATCTGGCCTCCCTTGCTTATATAACCAGCCATGAGGCCAACCCAATCCTAACTAGGACTCGTATCCTACTCAATTTCTACCTAAACTTTCCATAACTGCTCAAGACTCTTCTATACACAGATAGAAGTAATCTTAAGACTTCCAAACACCTTAGGAAAGTATACCACATTCCTAAAACAACTCAACTTCATGCTCACCATGAAGTCCTAATGTAACCAACTCAAATCTTTCCTTATTTGAGTCAAACCCGTCTCAGCCGCAGCTTGAGTCCATAACCTAGTCGGTTGGACCTTTCCGACCAATTCTTTATGTCCACATCTTTTCATGACGCTTTGGAACCATGTAGCCACGTCCATGAACTCCTTGCACATGTGCCAATATCTTCCAACGACGTCAATGATACATTCATATGCATTGTTCTTGATTCAAGCATGATGTGCAACCTCTCGATCAACTCAACCACAATTTCTCCCGAACATGGTTGTTGAACCTCATCTTCTCCCTAAGACTAGTTCAATGGATCCTGTCACCAGCCATGTCTTGAACTCAAGCAACACCTGCACATGAATAAACAACCAATACTTCCTAGCACAAGTCCTCGACTTGACTCACGTTAGTTCCAAAACCACGACATCTTACGTGAGCACCTCACATAAGCATGTTTCAAACCACATTAAAATTATATCAGCCATAACAACAAAAACACACTAAACTTAGTAAAAGAATACTAAACAAAATTTCCATAGATGTAAAGTAAGTTCAAAACATTGCAAAGTAAAAGAAGAACCATTGCATTCTTAGCACCGGACCTTGCCAAAGCTAATTGGACCTTGAATTGGAGCTTACCAAAGCTAGCGGGACCTAGCATCGGAGCTTACCAAAGCTAGTCGGACCTAGCGCCGGAGCTTACCAAAGCTAGTAAGACCTAGCCACAACAAGTCGAACATAGCCAAAATAAGTCAGGCCTAGATAAAGAAGTCGAACCTAGCCAAAGCAAGTCGGACCTTACGTCGGACCTAGCCAGATCTACCCAAAACAAGCCGGACCTATCGTCGGACCTTGCAGGAGCTCATACCTAGAGTCGGACCTTGTTTAAAGGGTGTTTTGGCATAAGTCGAAACTTTTATCGTCAAAGCCAATGTATTCAACACACATAGGTCTCACATTCTCAATCCTCATTTTTACCTTTTTGTGCACCATTAGTTCTATTCATCATATACCTGCTTTTGTCTCAACAAATTCCATTCAGATCTCATTTGTTTGTCATCAATTGTCCAAAACCCACCAGGGAATGCCTAGATGCACTTTCAGTACTTCCCTACGCTTGCGGATCATTCTATTTTTGTAAGAAATACCAACAGTGCCTCGATCGGAAAAATGTACGCAGCGGCACCCAGATCCTGCGATTGAGGCCCGAGTCACGGCTATAGCGGTCGGGCTCAGGGGATATCACTAGATCAAGGGCCCAGCTGACCTCCGATCTTTTCTCCTTAGGGAACATCCCTCGCCCAAGCCATTTTCCATGTGTCCTATGATCTGTGACTCATAAATGACGGAAGTTCTGAGTACTATGTTTCTAACAAGATGAGGAAATGGGAAATTGAATTGTAACGGAAGTACCATTTATAGTCATTATAAAGGATACATGATACATCATAGCTAGGACGAGTACAAGGAAAACGGAAATGGGTTAATCTCGAACTCGATTCTCGCCCGGGGCTATCCTGCTCCACAAAGTACCGACAGCTCAGTTTTTTCTCCCCATAAGCAAAAAGACGATCGTGGCTTCTTATGTATGCTTAGCTTCAAGCAGGGAAAAGATCTGACAAAAACCAGAGCGCCTCGACCCGAAGACACTGGTCTCCCACCGAGCCTGCGGCTTGTGATCTGGAGTTGTAGGGTCCTTCGAACCTCACCCAACGAGGTGACCACGGGAAACCAAAGTGTCCCGACCAGGGAACGCTGATTTCCCGACAAACGAATGGCCTTCAATCTCGAAATAGAGAAAGTGTTGCGCCTCACCCCCGTAAAAGGGCCTATCATCTTCAAGCCCGAAGATGACTACATCTCGCCGCCTATCGAAGAAGGTCAAGGTACCCAAGCCCATTGAGATGAGCTGGAGCCGAAGCGGCCCACTATTGATGGTCATTAACACCACAGATCATCTCTCGAGAGAGATGAGGTATGCAAGTGCATAGAAGATATCGTTGTAGCATTTCGCCCATGAGTATTCTCAAGGATATCGTATTTATCCCAAAGGAAGGCAATGGAGTAAAGTAAACACTACTCTTATGTTCAAGCTATGGGATACTAATTATCAAGACAGGGGTAAGTTGATAATATGGGTACAGTGGCACACACCTAAGCAATCTATTCGAGAGGGTAGATGGGTCCTAATCGAGATTAGACTATGAGTTGGTGAGTTGCTCCTACAATGCTTCTAATATACATATACATAGCCTAGGTTAGATGCTAATGAGCATATCAATGGTGAAACCTTATGCTAAGTTGTTCAAAACATCGGGCACGGGCTTACCCCTAGCAATACTAGGGCAACTCCCGCCAAGAGCCTATAGCATAGACGATCATGGAGGATTACTAAGGATAGATAGGGCTGTCACCACCTACTGCCTACCTCTTCAATCCATGGATCTACGGGACATCCAACACTACTTAACTATCCTAGCACCATGCTAGCATATTAAGTAAATACCATAGGAGCCTAGGCACAAGATATCCTAAGGCAATGACTAACCTAAACATCGTTGAACCAATGTTGAGACATAGCACAAGTTATTCATGTTAACATGATCATATGATAACTAATTAGACTACAGTGGGGGGTTTGTAGTGTTTATGTCCATAGAATAAGATCGTTGTGGCATAATCAT
This sequence comes from Tuctoria greenei, assembly GCA_036927565.1. NCBI lineage: Eukaryota > Viridiplantae > Streptophyta > Magnoliopsida > Poales > Poaceae > Tuctoria > Tuctoria greenei. Next base: position 183,380,407 of record JAYESD010000003.1, on the reverse strand, counting down.
AAAGACTACTCCTACCACATAATTGGAATCCACAATCAAATAAGAAACACTTCATTCAAGTATATGAATAAAAGAAGACTAAAGATAACATCTTTATTATGCATAAGGTGCCAAATACAATAAGGAATATATGAGCCATACCTTTCCCAATTGGAATTGGGAAGAGAGACTCCTTCTACTCCTTTCCTAATTTGGACTAAAGACTAGAGACTCTCCTCTCTACAGCTTAAACTCCTCTAAGACTATGGAATATAGTGTATACAATAGAATGATGCTCAAGTGGTGTGTGTGAGAAGTGAGGGTAAGAGGTCCTATTTATAGCTGGAGAAGGGTTAGTTCCCGCCACCAAAAGCGCACTAATAAGTCTTCATTCTGATCAGGGCACCATAGGTAGTCGACACGTGGAAGTTGACCACGTTTGGCGCAAAAATCACTTCGGTCGAACAGGGAGTTCGGTCGAACTAGAATGTTGACCAATTCCAGTGTGCTTCCTCCGGGTGACTTCCAGGTGAGTCCCATTGACTGATATAAGTGATACACCAATGGATGGCCTCGGATACTACTGTTTGTGAGCCATTTGATGCATGTGATGCCACGTGTCGGCGCTTGATTGGCTGGGATGATATTTATAGAATTGCTCCCCCTCTTTTACCTCATTTCCTACATGAAATGCCTACATCCGCTATTCTTTCAAAAAAAAAGTGGAAATAGGTTAAGTAGAAAGGTGACGTGTGCAAGAAATGATCTTTCCTTCACATAATTCAGTTATATTAATGGGTGAAATTGAGATATAACAGCCGTCAACAAACTCCCCCAAGCTTATCCTTTGCTCGTCACGAGCAAAGTCAAGACTTTAGGTTGATGATCAGGAGTTGCTACTATGTTCTATTTTGCAAAAGTACCATGCGCACAAAAAAATACTCTAGCTAGTATTGCAAAAATTGGCTATGGTACTTCACCCATCTTGAGCCGCTATGGGGCTTATGCATTCTCTTATTCATGGGTGGTTGAAAGATAGAACAGTAAATGGAGCAAGCATAGCCTATAGATCAAGTCGTTTCACTCAAATTCTGGAGAGTTTAAATTTAGATTCTAAGTACCTCAATTGATTCTCTCAATCACTCTTTTGTGTGTAGTGGAAATATGTCCTCACCAAGGCAATTTTTCCTATACTAATACTACCACAAAATAAGGCTTGTATGTGGAGCTTGGTAGGGAATGCAGTAGGCATATTTGCAACACATAACATTACTAAGTCAAAAGAGTAAACCTTAGGAGAAATATATTAAAAACATTTTAAATCAAGACTTGTATGTGTGATGGAGTGGAAGTGGAAGTGGAGGTGGATGTTGAGATGACTCCTTTTTTATGTGGACTCTCTTTATTGCAAGGATGAAACATGGCTACTTTTTCTCTCTTTTTTTCATGTTTATGATGTAAGCTTGCATTTTATTTTTCTTATAGCCATGTCTTCTACTCCCCCTTTTTGCAATAAACTTGAAGAGAGTACTAAGTAATAAAGGCGTGGAGTTTCTCTTTTTATTGTGGAATGATAGATCGATGGAATTTTGCTAACTTCTAGTGTAGAAGTTTTAGCATGTGCAAGTGAAGTCTTGACTTAAAAAGCAATGAATGAATTCTCACATAGGACTATACTAGTTTGTCTAGGCTCAATGTGAAGGCAAATAGCATATGCATAAGGTTTACCAATGTAAAATATCATATGGCTTTGGTAGGTATTTCAAATCAAATGAGGGTAATTTAAACCTTTTTAGAATTTCTTCAGAAATCTAAGTTTTACTTTCAAACTAGGAATAGCAGCCGTATCACTATATCATATCTCACAACAACTTAAAATTAGATTATGAGACGGTGGTTTTTACGTGGTTTGGCCACAAGAGCGTAACACCCTACTCCACGTTGAGGTTATATTGCTGGTGTGTGTGTGTGTGTGTGTGTGTGTGTGTGTGTGTGTGTGTGTAAGTGTGTGTGTGTGTGTGTGAATTCATTGGTTGTCCTTTGTAACAGTGGCGGTCTGGTCCTTTTATAGACAAGGTCAGACGCCTTAAAAGTGGGGTCTGAGGCCCAACAGGTGGCCCCGGGGCGATCTTATCCTAAAGATCTAAGGCTTCTCGCATAAGCTACCTCTGACCGCTGCTTGGATACTAGCTGTATTGCCGCCTCATTCGGCAGTGGCCCATGTGTAGTCATTGATGATGTTAGGGAATGTCCCATCTATCTGGCCCTAGCGCTCTAAGCTACCCACTTGGCGGAGTGGGGTAGGCCTGCTGCACCTTCACTGCGATGCGATTGGGTGCAGCGGTACCTAATAGTAGGCGTGAGAAGATGCAACTCTTCAATTCCTGATCTAGACAAGGTGCACCACTATCTTAACTCCCGAAACCCACCACCAGGTCAAGTTGCAGCGTACGTGGCAGCTCGGGAGCTAGCCTGTTTTGCGGAGGCCAGGTCCCAACCCGGTGGCCACGTGGCAGCCCCGGAGCCCACCCCTGAGTAGATGGGGGTTCCAGGGTCGTGGGACACGTGGCAGAGCCGGAGCCCGCCTCTTCGAGGAGGTGGCCTGTCTGTTGTCTCGAGCCACGTGGTAGCTCCGGAGCCCTCTCCCATCTGGGGAGCGGGATCCCGTCCTGCTGGACACGTGGCCGCTTGGGAGCTCATCCTTGAGCGGGAGCTGGACTTCTCCTTCAGGTTCATGTGGATACTCCGGGCCCCGTATCTGGGGTAGATGGGTTCGTGCCTTCTGGACACGTGGCTCCCTCAGACATCGCCTTGGCTGGAAGCTGGGCACCTAGGCGGTTTTAGCCTATGCGCGAGAGTACCCGGTATGCCGATTACTAACAGTGGCTCCTCGGTCCACCTTTGGGGGAGGTGATGAGCTTGAGTGTGGAGCCCTATCCCTGATTTCCCGCGCTGTCTTTTGATTTTTGTCTTGATTAGCCAAAACGGTGTGCGCCTCCGCCATCGTGGCCACGCGTCCCTCTCTAGTTGAGGGCTCGTGGCGACGGGTCTTTGCTTATTGTAGCTTCTTTACTCCAACTGTTCCCAATGCAGCTTCTATGCTTCTGCTGCTTCTAATCCCGCCTCTATAGGAACCGCCGGGTTGCCTTCTCGGGTCGAACCCGCCTTGGGCCAATCTCTCTAACAGGGGACCTGGGCCTCATTGTCAGAGATGCTACTGGTTGAGAAATGGGTTCTTGCCCTGAGCGATTTGCTTGGTGTGCTCTATAGGATCAAAGAGCACATAAAAATCTACCATATGGGGGGTGAATGGTAGATTAAAACTTTCTCAGTGGAAGCAACAAAAACCTCGAAGCAGAAAATCAATCTGTTAAGAATTTGTATGTGCGACTTAATCTAGTGGTGATCAATTGTGATAAAACTAGTATACATTATGGAGAATCAAGTCACGAAGAAGTCACAACAAGAATCACAAAAATCCTTCGAGGAAAACTCAGGTTACGATCAAAAGATCGTACAATGGTCAATCTGTTCTACCCGAGAAAAATAGATATGCAACACTGCAAAGAAACCCGTGTAGATCAAAAACCAGAAATCCAATGACATTGAAATTTTTACAGAGGATATATAATCAAGTTGTGAAGATGACCCAAAATAAATCACAACAATTGGATCTATAAAACTCGAGCTATGATAAAGAAGCAAGGTAGTGCTGTGCAAGAAAACACAACGAGAAGAACTTGTCTGAAACAAGTCGAATGAACAGGGCACAAAAGTTCCTTTAAACTACAATATTTATTCAATAGAACACAAGAGGAACAACCCAAAATTCATGCTCCATGAGCTCTGGCCTCCCTTGCTTATATAACCAGCCATGAGGCCAACCCAAACAAAACTAGGAATCGTATCCCACATTCCATAACTGCTCAAGACTCTTCTATACGCAGATAGAAGCAATCTTAAGACTTCCAAACATCTTAGGAATGTATCCCATAATCCTTAAAACAACACAACTTCGTGACCCACACGAAAAACTATCATTACCAACTCAAATCTTTCCATATTTGAGTCAAACACGACTCAGCCGCAGCCTGAGTCTATAACCAAGTCGGTTGGACCTTTCCGACCAATTCTTTATGTCCACATCTCTTCATCACGCCTTGGGACCATGTAGACATGTCCATGAACTCCTTGCACAAATGCAAACATCTTCCAACAACATCCACGATACCTTCATATGCATTGTTCGTGATTCAAAAATGTTTTGCAACCTCCCAATCAACTCAACCACAATTCCTCCTGAACTAGGTTGTTGAACCTCATCTTCTCCCTAAGACTAGTTCAATGGATTACGTCACCAGTCATGTCTTGAACTCAAGCAACACCTGCACATGAACAAATAACCAATACTTCCGAGCAAAAGTCCTTGACTTGACTCACGTTAGCTCCAAAACCACAACACCTTACGCAAGAACCTCAAATAAGCATGTTGCAAACCATATCAAAATCATATCAGCCATAACCACCAAAACACACCAAAAACTTCGTAAAAGAATAATAAGCAAACTTTCCATCAATGTAAAGCAAGTTTGAAATATTGCAAGTTAAAAGCATAACCACTGCGATCAAGCTCCGAACCTTGCCAAAGCTAACAGGACCTTGAACCGGAGCTTACCAAGGTAGAAGGACCTAGCGCCGGAACTTACCAAAGCTAGCAGAACCTAGCACCAGAGCTTACCAAAACTAGAAAGACCTAGCTAGCACTGGAGCTAACCAAAGCTAAATGAACCTTGCGTCGGGCCTAGCAAAAACATGTTGAACCTAGCCACAACAAGTCGGACCTAGCCAACACAAGTCAGACCTTACGTCGGACCTTACCGGAGCTATCCAAAACAAGTGGGACCTATCGTCGTACTTTGCAGGAGCTCAGACCTAGAGACGGACCTTGTTGAGACGGGTGTTTTGGCAGTATTCAAAACTTTTATTGTCATACCCAATGTATTTAGCACACATAGGTCTCACACGCTCAAATGCCAACAGGATGTTAAAAGGAAACCTTTGTGTGCAAAGGTGGCTCCTCCTTACGCACACCCCAATGCTCAAACCTTTGTCTTCCTCCTTGAGCACCCACTCTCTCCCCACCTTCGAGGTTCTCGACTCCTGCTCCAATTGACTCAGCCTTGCCTCCTTCCCGCATAGAGATCGTAGCGCTAGTGAGGCGGCTATTCGACTGGGAGGACGAGGAGTGGTGGGATCTGATCTGTCCTGGCTCCTGCCTCTGGAGTTGGGGGAGAAGGAGATTGTTTTCTTCAAGTCGTATGCATACTCTGTGTTTGTTCCTCACGTTTCCTCCTTCCTAGTGATGCTCCTGGAGGTCCTCGGGCTCCAGCTTCACCACTTGTCGTCGAACTCTCTAGTGGTGGAGGTGATGTCCTCGCACTTCTGCAGGATGTTTGTCAGGGTGCACCCATCCATGCCGGTGTTCTGGCAGCTCTTCATGCTGAGGCAGACTGGGAAGGAGATCAATACAAGCTTCCTTGATGGCTACTACTTCTAGCATCGGTGTGACGCCCGATTCCGAAAACTGAACCAAGCTAACGCATATGTGTGCCCAGGATGTTCAACACACATACACGAGTGCAATCACAAAAGAGTATACAGAAAATTACCACAGAACAAGATTAATTATCAAATTTTATTACACAAACCATATTATCCTCGAATATAAGCTCTAATGAATATTAATGACAAGTTCAATTAATGCAGCGGAAATAAACTAATAAGCAACTAAGCAAACTAAGCATAAGGGATAGCGCAGCTCCATGCAACACCACAGGCAAAGCTGACGGTAGACACGGGCTAGATCTCCACATTATCGCCATTAAACTCACAATTCTGACCTGCAACTTGGGGGGGGGGGGGGGGGGTTGCAAGAGTGAGTACATGTCGTACTCAGCAAGTGTGGAAAGTATGACATGTGGCTGATTCAAATGACGATAATAATAATGGCTAAGTGCTGAAAAGTACAGTAAAACCATTTGGAAAATCAATGTATCATATTTATGTGAAGTAAACCCATCATAAACCATGTAACCATAATAATACCAATCCATAATTCACTATTACCAATAACCATAATCAATGTCATAAACCATAATTCCATCCATAACCATAACCATAACCATAATCATAACCATAACCATAACCATAACCATTACCAAACCATAACCATTCCAAATCCCAATTTCCCTCTAATCATGTAGGTCATCCAGGCGCTCATAACCGGGAGCACGGCTATCATGATAGTTTTAATAGACTCTGCAGAGTTTGTACCTCTTTACCCACGTGTTTGTGATTTCATCACCCGTCGGCGACTAAAGAATATCCCTTATGCCAATTACACTTCCTTTGGTGTATGGCCAAGAGATCACAAAATAGCCTTTACAAAGGGATTACTAGCCTATTTAGACCCCACTGAGGTTTCACCGGTGGCGATGTCTCCAACTGAGCACATCTTCAACAAAGGGCCCCCTCTTGAGCCATTCGGATCCCAGGGTAGTCCCACCAATCCTCAACAAATCCAATCCGACTACCCCTTCCCCGAGCATCCACAATGGTCCAAACAGCACTAGCAAATCCCTAATTAGTCAGCTATGCCGCACCCATACTTGGCCTCGTGGTGGCACTGTAGTCCTGGCCTATTCTCGCATGAACCGGTCCTTAGATCTAAAGCAAGCAAACCACCATAACATCCAACCCATCCACATACCAAGCTTGCTTAGATCACCCATCGTATTGACCAGTTCACATTAACCAGAATATCATTGATGCATAACTAAATGTGTAGTGTTGTTTGCCATCCCAATTAATTAAGCGAAGCAAAAAGGTAAAAACCCCATCCCGACTCTCTACCATATATCCCAGGTGACAAGGGTGGTCAAACAAAACTAGTACACTTCCTATCATAGGATTCCCATCAAATTGACACAAGCATGCAGTTTGCAAACAAAACATTTATTTTAGAAACAGGATCAATATGCTTCAAGGACACTTGCCTTGCTCCGGCGGATACGGTTGCTCAAGTGCTTCGAAATCTTGATTCTGAAAATCCTCGTACATGATCTCTTGAGCACTTCCCTCTACTCGTGATCACACATACAAGAAAATATATACAATTCAACATGATGCATACACATTAATCAACATGCGATGATATGCATGCATGCATAGTTCAATAATTAATTAACTATGGTTGTTTATTAATTAGATGCAACTAGTTCATATGTGTTCATATGAGTTTACGGGGGTTTTAGAGTGGATTAATGCTGCTGAAAATAAAAAGACGATGCAACTAAAATCAATTTACATCTATTAGATCTAATACGTTGCAAAAAATCGCATCGGGAAAAATGAATCCTACCGTAGATGTGATGGCTTCGAAGATCGAGGGACGATGATGACGCGTAGACGAGGTGGACAACGCAACGGTCCTCCGGCGGCATGATGACGACGACGATCTCCGGTGGACGACGGCACCCTCCTCTTTTTCTTCCTCTTCTTTCCTTCTTTTTTTCTTCCTTTTCTTCCCCTGGCGGCACCTCTGGTGCTCTTTTCTACGTTGCTGGCGGCTAGGCTTTTTTTATCGTGGAGGCGGCGATGCGTTTCCTGGGATCGGGAAAAACCTACGGAGGCTTCGTCGGTATTTATAGGCGCGGACGCGGTCCATCCAGGGCCGAGTCGGTTCGGGGCATCGCGCGGTCGAGGTCGCGTCGATCGCGGGGTGGGCCAGGGGTCGGGCGAGCGAGTGCGTGAGGCCGGGCGCGGCTCGCGCCAGGCGCGGGGCCAGCGGGGCAGTTGGCGGGGCGTGCGCTGGAGTGGGGCCCAGCGGGCGGATCGGGGCAGGCGCGGGATTTGCGCGCTGCGCGCGGGATGAGGTGGCGTGGTGGCCAGGCGGCGGGGTCGCGCGCTGCTGGCTGGGCCGCTCGGCCTGGCCAGCGGGCGGTTTTGTTTTTGTTTTTTTCTCTTTTCTTTTTTTATAAATATATTACTATTTATTTATTTTTTTATATTATTTATTTATTATTTTTTAGTTTTTTATATAAAGTTATTATATATATTATTTATATATATATATATTTATATATATATATTTACTTATATTTTTTATTATTATTTTTATACTTATTCCCTATTACAAGTTTTAGGCTATAATTATTATTTTCTCTTTCTTCTTGTTGCTACACATGTTTGTACATGTATGCTCCATCCTTTATTATTATTGTTATTCATCTTCTCCTATAATTTTCTTTTCCAATTACTTTTCTATTGTATAAAATTTCTATTTTGATTTTAATAGATCTAGTTACTCAGTTTATATGAATGCATGTGCATAGACGATTTAGTCCCTTTTCTTTTCTTTCATATTCGTTATGCTAATTTAATTTATTTTAATGTACTTCCTCTGTTAAATAAATTTCTCTTAGCTTATTTATTTTGGTAATAAATTTTCAATACATGAGGACGAATGCAAAATGCAAAATACAATATGAGATGCATATATTTTATATTTTTATTTATAAAAACAATTTCCTCCCATTATTAACTCTAAATTCCCATTTAAATTTTTAATTTGCCGAAACTCGAAAATCAGGGTGTTACAATTCTACCCCCCTTAAAGGAATCTCGCCCTCGAGATTCGAACGGATTAAAGAAGAGATGAGAAAATCCTTGATAACATCTTCACGCTTCCATGTAGCTCCATCCGGGGTTATGAATCTTCTTGTAGTGCCAATCTTCCATAGAAGTAGAGACAAAAATGAAGATAGAAGGAATCCCAACCTATATGCATGCATCAAGGGATATGAAACTAAACAACTAACTATACAAGCCTATATGCATATGGCAATGCTAAAGCATCCCACAATCCTCTATTAAGAACACAAGCAACAATATATATAGCAAACAACACTCCAAGCAAAAACACATTGATTCCTGAGTGCTCCTATGTGCTCTAAAGTGTCCATTCTATCTAGGCTGCATCCTACGGTCAACCTGTGGCTCTGATACCAATCTGTGACGCCCGGTTCCAAAAATTGAACCAAGCTAACACATATGTGTGCCCAGGATGTTCAACACACATACACGAGTGCAATCACAAAAGAGTATACAGAAAATTACCACAGAACAAGATTAATTATCAAATTTTATTACACAAACCATATTATCCTCGAATACAAGCTCTAATGAATATTAATGACAAGTTCAACTAATGCAGCGGAAATAAACTAATAAGCAACTAAGCAAACTAAGCATAAGGGATAGCGCAGCTCCATGCAACACCACAGGCAAAGCTGATGGTAGACACGGCCTAGATCTCCACATTATCGCCATTAAACTCACAATTCTGACCTGCAACTGTTGGGGGGATTGCAAGAGTGAGTACATGTCGTACTCAACAAGTGTGGAAAGTATGACATGAGGAGAGCAACTGTTGGGTGGGACCTGCAACTCGCTTATTTATTTTGGTAATAAATTTTCAATACATGAGGACGAATGCAAAATACAATATGAGATGCATATATTTTATATTTTTATTTATAAAAACAATTTCCTCCCATTATTAACTCTAAATTCCCATTTAAATTTTTAATTTGCCAAAACTCGAAAATCAGGGTGTTACAATCGGGCCAACAATCCCTTCAAGTACATCACCTCGCTCTCAACAGCAGAGTGGGCCGACTGGAGGAGCGTCTAGGAGATCGTACAGGTCGATGCCCACGATCGCATGGTCCTTCCCACCGATGGTTCGGTACTCAAGAAGAAGACATGGGAGGAGCACCCGAAGTTGGAGAAAGCGTACACCCCAATGTTGGAGAGGATCTGATTCTTGGTGGATCATGGTTTGTAAGAGCTGATGGTGATGGTGGAATTTGTGCGTCGACGCTTGGCCCTCCTCCAGCATGGTAGCCGCCCTGCATGTCTTTACTTCGGGCCATAGGACAGCACCCGACTGGTGTGGGATAGTGACACAGAGACGACCCCGCAAGAGGTGCTCAACGTAATGACCAAGGCATGTGGCAGCCCGCTGACTTTTGACGTCTTCAACCTTTTGGTGTCCTATCCGCCACTTTGCTCGGATTGGAACGTTTGGATGAAGATCCTGATGGAGATGTCGAACCTGGACGCGCTCGGTCTTGCGCCACGGCAGGTTAGCGATGTGGACCATGGATTGGCCATCGTCAACTGTCCACAGGAGTCTACACCTGCCCTAGGCTCCGAGGCGTCAAGGGTGGATGCGCCTTCCGATGGAGGGAAAGGCAAGGTGCTGGTCCCCGACACGGGGAAGGGGAAACCACCGATCCCCGACGTAGGGAAGGGGAAGTCATCGGTGATCGAGGTTGCGCAGAAGAAACGCCCTCAGTCGCCGCCGAAGGCACCGATGCGGGCGGTCCTTGCTCCAAGTCAACGTCAACCGACGTGCCCCTCCTCAGCATCAGGTGTCAGCGGTTCTTCGGGAGGAGGCCCAGTCCATCTAGCGGTGGTTCCACAATCAATTGCGGTCAGCAAACCGTCCAGCATCTCCACCACCAGTGCAGTCCAAGGAACCACAGATGGCTCCGGGAGCGCTACACCTACAGAGCCTCAGGCCAAGAGGCGTCATGCCAACGTCGGCGATAGCTCGGGAGGAGGCTCCGGGTGTGGCACCATTGGAGTCAGTGGGAATACACCGATGCAAGGTGGAAGCGTCGTCAGTGGTTCTGGTGGAGGTCCGGTCGGAGCGACCAAACCTGCCACGCTGTCGATGGGCCCAAAGCTTCAGGGCTGCCGAAGGTGAAGGCCCGCTGGAGCTTTTGGGGGCATCGTTAGGGCATTATTACCAATGCTTGCTTCATTATATCGTATGTTCTTCTACCTTGGGCAGATTTTCATTTTGACCTGTAGGTCTACATCAGCTGTTGTGACGCCTCTACCACCGGGCGTAGTGTCCCGAAGCGCTGCGAAGTCGGCCTAGGAGGCTATGGATGTACTGGAGGAGCCGGCCGCCGAGCCTGTACTGTAGAGCGTTGCTCCAGCGTCCGTACCTGCGTGGATAGTGAAGCATCTCCGACTGCCGTGCTGGAGGCACCTCCGGCCGTCACGCCAAAGGCAATGTCGGAGTCAGTTTAGCGGCTGGGGGCCTAGCCTCCGCGGCTGCTGATCCAGCAGGTGGCTCCTTGGGCGACGGTGGTGCTACCTCTTCGGGTAGCACCGCAACTCTCGTTCAGTCCCCAGAGACAAGGTCCCCGATACTGGTGGTCTCGCCTTCACCGCTTGACACCCGGTTCCGGAAATGAACCAAGCGTAATGCATATGCGTGCCCAGGATGTTTAACACACATACACTAATGTTTCACAAATGATAAATAGATTATAACCATGTCTCAAATAATAACACTAATAATAGTACCTTATTACAAACCAAATAGTCTCAAATACAAACTCTAATGAAGCTATAGCGGAAAATTCTAAACACTTAGACTCTAAACTCCATAGGCAAGCTTGACGGTAACATGCGCGCCTAGTACTCCTCAAAGACCTTCTGATACTCCACGTTGTCACCTGTGTCTGAATTGGTTGGGGGAATAGCATGGGTGAGCACATGTCGTACTCAGCAAGTGTGGGAAAGTATGACATGTAGCTTAAATAAGAAATGATAATAGAATGGCTCGTTGCATAAAAGTACATTCAAAACTGTTGAAAATGCAATTATATCATTATTAAATGAGGTCCTTTCAAAAATAACCCAAATAACATTAATTTCAGCTCAAATAACCAATACCAGCATAAATAATCCATAATCAACAACTGCTCATGTGTCTCATTTTCATCAATTCCACATACCAAAGCAAATTATTGAACCAATAACAATTCCCAATTCAATTCCAGCCATTGAACCATATTCAAGGTCCATAACTCTAATCATGTGAGGGTCCAGGTTGCTCATGTCCGAAAGCACGGTTATCATGATAGTTTTAAACACACTCTGCAAAGGTTGTACCACTTTACCCACAAGTTTGTGATTTCATCACCTTTCGATGACTATGAAATCTCAATTATGTCGTCTCACACTTCCTTAGGTGTGTGGCCAAGAGATCACAAAATAGCCTTTACAAAGTGATTACTAGCATATTTAGACCCCACTGAGGTTTCACTGGTGGTGATGTCTCCAACTGAGCACATCCAACCAAGGGCCCCCTCTTGATCCATTCGGTTCCCAGGGTAGTCCCACCAATCTCTACAAACCCATCCGACTATCCCTTCCTCGAGCATTCTTAATGGTCCAAATAGTACCGGCAAAACACTAATTAGTCAGCGAAGACGCACCCATACTTGGCCCTGTGGTGGCACTGTAAATCTTGGATGGTTGCTTCATGAACCGGTCTTTAGATCTAAAGCAACAAAACCACCAAAACAGTCCAACTCATTTCATATAACCGGCTTGCTTAGATCCCTAGGCATCATGTTACTAAAGGGTCATTAATATCAATTCTCATCATTAGAGTGTTCAATAGTTAATTATTAAGCAATATGATTATTTCCCAAACCCAATTGATTATAGCGAAGCAAAAGTGTAAAATACCCTTCCCCACTCTCTCTACAGTGTTCAAGCGACACGGGTAGTCATACAAAACTAGTAAACTTCTACAATTGGGTTTTCCCATAAATTGACACAACCATGCAATTTTGCAAACAAAACATTTAACCTGGATAAAAATGATCAAGGACACTTGCCTTGCTCTTGAGCTTGGTTTGGATTGAAAGCTTCGAAGTTCTAGTTTTGCGAGTCCTCAAAAGCACTCTCTACAGCGAGACTTTCTATTCCGTGCGACAAACATGCAAAACAAACATTACAATCAATAAATTCTCATATATTACTCAATATGCCATGATATGCATAATTAATGCAATTGTGAGGTACAACTTGTTAATGAGTTGCGATTAAAGTTTACTAACTAGTTACAATGGTTTTTAACAAGTTTGAACAAGTTTGGAATTGATTTAAGTTAAATTGGATTTAATTCAGCATTTAAAAGATTCAGACAACGGACAAGTCCGTATAGGGGTCGGACTAGTCTGCCCTATACAGAACTGTGAATTAGGGTTTTCTGATCAGCCGGATTGGGGTTTAATTTCACGTGGAAAAGTAGATGTAGAGGGTGTACCACATATTTATAGATCCAAAGATCAAGAATTGGGTGTGAAACTTGAGTCTTGAGGATCTAGGGTTGGTGGAGAAGAGTTGATGAAGATTTGGTGATGAAGAACGTCAATTGTTGAAAGGTTGATGAAGATCGATTTTGATTGAGCATTCTCCCTCTTCGCCTCCTTCTCATTGATCCTGGGCTCCTTCTTGACGGCGACACATGATCAAGGAACGGCAGCGATGTTTTTTTTTTCTCAAAGGATGGAGATGTGAGGGTCTTGGGTTGTTTATATAGGGGTGGAGAGATTGGGTTTTGGGGTGAATTCCAAGTAGAATTCGGTGGGGGGCTGTAGGGGCCGAGGTGGGGTCAACTTGGGCTCCTATGAGGTTGGGAACGAAGTTCTTGGGCCCAATTAAGGCAATTACCCAATAACCAATTGTGGAAGAATAATAGAATTCGAATTGAATTCAGTAGGCCAGAGTAGTCTGCAGTGGGTAACCGGACAAGTCCGTTATGGAATAGAGGTATTTTCGGACAAATCCGGTCTACTTTGCCGGACAAGTCTGTTTGGTAACAGAAAGGTTTTCAGACAAGTCCGGTATGTATTGCCGGACAAGTCCTGGGTTGCAAAATAAAAGGCTTCCTTGTTGAAAACTGGGCCAGATCGGACTAGTCTCCTAGGTATCAAACAAGTTTGGAAAAACATTAGAAGCTCTATCCGGACTAGTCCGTAAAATGTGCCAGACAAGTCTGGTCTCTGAAGAAAACTGAATTTTCTGAATACAAGGGGAATACTGGACTAGTCCGAGGTTATGGTCGGACAAGTCCGCACCTTGACAGACTTAAATTCCTGATTAGGCCTAAATTCATTTTAAATCTTGTTCCTTTTAAAGTTGCTTTATGTTACACATGTATGAGGATGTATGCAATGCATTATGCATGAAAATGAGTGTAACACCCTCATTTTCATCCATCATGCATTGCATACATTCATATACATGTTTAATATTAACCAACATAAAAAGGAATAGGTTTAAATTGAATTTAGAGTTAAACTGCACTTAAGAATTTTGGAAAGTGCGGACTAGTCTGATTTTGGTGCGGACAAGTCCGATTTCTTTTTGACCTTGCTCGGACTTGTCCGTTTTTATTCGGACTAGTCTGTTTTTCCCTCTAAACACTTTCGGACTTGTCCGGCCCTGTGCGGACTAGTCTGGTGTTCCAATTCCTTGGAAATTTTCCTAAGTACCTGGACCTGTTTGGACTAGTCCGTTGTTCCAACGGACTTGTCCGTTTTTCCCTCTGACTAAAGTCGGACTTGTCCGATTTTTGGTCAGGCTTGTCTATTTTTCCCCTCTGTATAAGTTCGGACTTGCCCGATGTTCAGTCTGGACTTGTCTGATATCTCTCTGTCCAAATTCGGACTAGTCTGGTCCTTTTCGAACTTGTCCAATAAATCGCGACTCCGAGTTGATCTTTTGTTGTATGACTTGTTTCTTGGGTTTTACTTTAAGTGGGCCTAGGAACGTTGTGCCTAACTCTTTAAGAGCCCATGCGGGACTCTAAACCGACCCCTACTCATCTCAAACTCGAAATCCATCTAACCTTAGCCCTCCACCTCTATATAAACAACCCCACCCCTTGGCTTGACATCTATTTGCCAATTTTCCACCCCACCCCAAACCCTTGCTCGTGAATAGCCACCATCAAGGAGGGAGAAGGAGGTCCCAAGCAAGAATAAGAAGAGGAGGAAACTAAAGAGGATCAAGACCTCCATCAACTTTGCGTTCTTCGTCAACAGTTCATCTCATGTTCTTCATCAACCCTAGATCGTGAAGATCCAAGTGTTGCCTCCAACATCCTTGATTCATTGGAGTTCTAAACACCTGGTATACCTTCTATTTTCTTTTCCTTACATGAATTCAACCCCAAATCTCCAAATTCACGTGGATCTAGAAAACTCTAATATGTTGTTCCTATGCAGTGCGGACTAGTTCGACCTCCTGTAGACTTGTCCGATTTTGCAATCTAATTCCTGTTGAAAGAATTCTAAATTGATTTGAATCAACTCCAAACCTGTATAAACTTGTTAAAAGTTATTAGAAATAGTTAGTGATCATTAAAATCAACTCATTAACAAGTTCCACCTCGCATTTGCATTGATCATGCATATCTTGTCATTTTGAGTAATGTTTGTGCACTCTTTGATTGTGTTTCTTGTCTTGTATGCTTATTATGCGGATTAGACGGATTTGCGCTAGAGAGTGCCATGGAGGATCTCCAGCACCAAGAGTTTGAAGTCTTTGATCCTAACGAAGCTCAAGAGCAAGGCAAGTGTCCTTGAAGCATATTGATCTTGTTTCTAAAATAAATGTTTTGTTTGCAAACTGTATGCTCGTGTCAATTTGATGGGAAATCCTATGATAGAAAGTTTGCTAGCTTTGTTTGACCACACTTGTCACCTGGAATTCATGGTAGAGAGTCGGGATGGGCTTTTTATCCTTTTTGCTTCGCTTAATTAATTGGGATGGGAAACAACTATACCATTTAATGATGCATTAATGAGATTACAATTAATATGAATTGGTTAATATGATATGGTAATGGGTGATCTAAGTAAGCCTGATATGTGGATGGGTTGGATGTTATGGTGGTTTGCTTGCTTTAGATCTAAGGATCGGTTCATGCCAGAATAAGCCAGGATTACAATGCCACCACGAGGCCAAGTATGGGTATGGCGTAGCTGATTAATTAGGGCTTTGCCAGTGCCATTTGGACCATTATGGATGCTCTGGGAAGGGGTAGTTAGATTGGGTTTATTGATGATTGGTGGGACTACTCTGGGATCCGAATGGCTCAAGAGGGGGCCCATGGTTGAAGATGTGCTCAGTTTGAGGCATCGCCACCGGTGAAACCTCAGTGGGGTCTAAATAGTCAAGTAATCTCTTTGTAAAGGTTATTTTGTGATCTCTTGGCCACACACCAAAGGAAGTGTAATTGGCATAAGGGAGGTTCTTTAGTCGTTGATGGGTGACGAGATCACAAACACGTGGGTAAAGTGGTACAAACTCTGCAGAGCCCGATAAAACTGTCATGATAGTCGTGCTCCCGATTATAAGCGCCTGGATGACCTACATGATTATAGGGAAATTGGGATTTGGGATGGATGGTTGGTTATGGTTATGGTTATGGTTTGGTACTAGTTATGAGATGGTATTATGGTTTATGATAATGGATATGGTTTATGGTAATGGTGAAATCTGGAATGTGGATGATGGTAATGAAATATGGATTGGTACTATGTTATTACTCATGGTTTATGATAGGTTTATTTCACATACATGTAATATATATATATAAATATATATATATATATATATATTGCTTTTCGAATGTTTTAATGTACTTTTCAGTACTTAGCCATTATCACATTCATCATTTGAATCAGCTACAAGTCATACTTTCCACACTTGTTGAGTACGACATGTAGCATTCCCCCACTAACCGTTGCAGGTCAGGATTGGGAGTATAACGATGATAATGCGGAGTTTTGGGCCGTGTCTACCGTCAGCTTTGCCTGTGAGTATTGGAGCTGCGCCATACCCTATTTTCTATGCTGCTTAGTTGCTGAGTTTGCTTAATTAGTTTAATTCCGTTGCATTAGTTGAACTTTTCATTAACATTTATTAGAGATTGTATTCGAGAATATTATGATTTTTTTAGCAAAAGTGGTTAATTAACCTTGTTCTGTGGTAATATTCTTTATATCCTTTTGTGAGTGCACTCGTGTATGTGTGTTGAACGTCCTGGGCACACATATATTGCACTTTGTTCATCTTCGGAGCTGGGTGTCACAATGAGGATGCTACAACCGCCGTGGGAGCAAAAGGTCCCCGAGAAGATCACCTAGCGGCCTTCCATAACTTCGGTGAAGCCAGAGCGCCTCTCCGACATCATGGACTTGGCGCAGTCCAGCATCAACCTGGTGGAATCCAACCTCCACCGAGCGCAGGGGGCTCTCACCGTAGAGTGGGAGAAGCTGCATGCTGAGGGCGAGTGCCTCCAAGCCTGGGAGGACCTTATGAGGTCCAGGATCGTCGAGTCAAAGGTGAAATACCAGAAGGAGAGTGAGGAGCTAGAGCTGAGGCATCGCTTGGCAAACGCCATGGACGCAATGTCCTAGAAGATTCTGGCCGACACAGAGGTAGCTAATGACAATGCTGATGCCCGCCTGCATGCCCTTGAAGAGGGTCGAGAGGCCTTGGGTCGCTGTGAAGCCGCTGTTGCTGAGCAGGGGGTTACTGTCACCGAGCAAGAGGAAGCGGCCCAGGGGATGATGGCTCGGGCTGAGGCAGATCGGGACATATTGCAGTCCCACCTCATAGACCATGAGCTTCAGGAGAGCGACTTGGTGCGGGATCGGATGCAGCACTTAGCTTAGTGTTAGGAACTCCTCTTGCGAGATCTCCACGTCCAGGCCCGGGAGCACACAAAGGAGCGCCGCTCCCGGGAGCTCAATCTACATGAGCGTCAGCTGGCTCAGCGTCTAGAAGTCGAGGGTAGAGCGATGGTGCAAACAGTGGCATCCCATGTCCTATTGTGGTACCGGAGTCGGTACCCTAAGATGTCACTGGAGCCGGTTTTCGAAGGTCCCATCGAGGAGCACGAGGAAACAGCAGCGACGGAGGTGAAGGATGACGCCAAACATGTCGTCACGCAATTCACCAGGGATTGAGGCCGGCTTACCATCTTTGTATCCGGAGTTCGCCCCTTTGTAAATATTCTTCAATGAATTTGACTTTGTGTTTGTTTTCTTGGCTTGTTGAAAGCATCTAGGCCCCCATAAGGTATGGTTTCGGTGATTAATGACAACCTATGGATATTACTAATAAGTTTGTGGATGCAAGGTCTCTCATATCACTCATCACACTTAATGGACTCTATATTTATATCATCTACTGCTCATTGGATACAATTGGAGACCCCTCAACAAACTATTTTACGAGGTCAAACAATTTTCATGGAGACTGAAAACAAAAACATATATGTCAAAATTATTCCATCAAAATTGATAGCACACGAGACTTAGTCGTCATCAGAAAAACATTTCAAACCAATGTCTAAGAGGTCACTCGGACAAATTCCAAAAGAATCACTTAGAACAACTCGAAGCAGACAAAATCAACTCACTGGATCATCCGATGTATCCAGAAAACACTACATCGGTCGAGTTGGCTCTACAGCAGAAGAAGACCTCAGTCTTGAGTATACACCGGATCATCCGATGTGGAAGCATGTGTTACATCGGTCGATCATTACAGTAAGCAATTTCACTGTACCAAGTAACACGGGACCATCCGAGGTCAAATATGCCACATCGGTCGATCACTCCAGTAAGCATTTTTTCTGGACCATCCTGGACCAAGTGTCACCAGATTATCCGATGTACAGGTGTATACAACATCGGTCTATCAACGGTCATATCTGACACAGTGACCTCAGCTAATTTGTATTCGACCGATGACAGCTGAAGGGAGAACATCGGATCATCCGGTGTTTGCAGAACAGTGATGTCAGCCTACTTTTCCAACGGCTATATCGTGGAAGCTGGCTATTTATACCCCTTCAACCAGTCATTTGGAAAAGTCTTGATGCCCAGAGCTACTCTACACATTATCAAGTATTCAAGACGTTGAGCAACCACTTCCACATCACTTACACCACTTGTACACCAAGAGATAGGCTAGAACTTACTAGAGATGATGTTTGTGTGCTTCCATTCTTGGTGATTGGAGTCTCTAGTCTAGTGAGAGCTGAAGGGAGTGTCCCTTGGTGATTGCATTCACCGTGTATCAGTCGGTGATTGGAGAGATCCTTTTGGGGCTTGCCAAGTCGGTTGTGGCAGCCCGGAAGATCAAACTTGTACAAGGCTTGAGCTCCACCTTGCTGGAGATAGTGAACGGAGACTGTTAGTGAAGATCCCTGGTCTTGGTGACTTGGGAGTGGCTACACCCTTTGGTGGGTGCCACAGTGTGGATGTAGGAAGGTCTTGATGATCTTGCCGAACCATGGGATAAATCACCGTGTCTTTGTGTCTTCTCGGGAGTTTGCATATTCTTCTTTCCCGTTATACTTATGCATTTCATATACCGCAAACTTATTATTCACTTGGATGCATAGGTTGTTTACATAGGGAATTGGGCTTTTAGTAGTTGAGTTTGTATTGCTTTAATTTTTTAAAAAGAAGCCCAATTCACCCCTTCTCTTGGGCATTCGATCCTTACAATTTGTATCAGAGCAAGGTTGCTCATTGGATCATTCTAGCTTCACCGCTAGAGAGCCAAAATGGCCAAGATTGGGGGTTCGGTTCCCATCTTCGAGGGAAAGAACTTTGCCTATTGGAAAGCACGTATGCGTGTTTATCTAGAGGCTATTGCTCCCGAGGTATGGGAAGCGACCCATGTGGGGTTTGGTGAGCATAACTACATAGGTGATCAAGTCAAGTGGGATGCCAAGGCTAGAAATGCTATTTATGAATGCATTAGTCAAGATGTGTTTGCTAGGATTGCTAGCAAAGAAAAGGCTTGTGAAATTTGGGCTTGCTTGATTGAAATTCATGAGGGTTCTTCTCGTGTTAAAGAACTAAAGTATCACATGCTTAAGGCCAAATATGATGAGTTCAAAATGCTACCTCATGAAAATGTCAATGAAATGTTTTCTCGCTTGAATGTGCTTATTGAGGAAATTAATGCTCTTGATATTGCTTCTCTTGGCAAGGGAATCATCAACCGCAAGATCCTTATGCTTCTTCCTAAGCCAAAGTACAACATCATCAACTCCATGCTTCAAAAGGAATCTCTTGATCACATTGAAGTTTCTGAACTTATTGGAGAGATTCACGCTCATGAGATGAGTGTGCTTGGGATGATGGAGGAATCATCTTCAAATACAATTGCTCTAAAGGCTTCCACCAAGAGAACAAATATCAAGTAAAAGAAAGTGATCGAGCCTAGCTCAAGTGAAGAAGAGCAAGCATCAATTGAAGATGACGATGATGAGCTTGCATTGATGATGAGAAAATTCTCTCGCTTGAACTCCAAGATTGCCAAGAAGGGATAAACCTTTGATCCCAAAAAGAAAGCATTTCTACCAAGGAAAGATGACAACAAGACCTGCTATAACTGTGGTGATCAAGGCCACATCTCCTATGATTGTCCAAAACCTGACAAAAGAAGAGAGAACCACAAGGGCAAGCATTGCAAGCTTGAGGATAGTGAGGATGATGAAGAAGAGGTCAAGACCAAGCCAAGATTCATTGGGAAGAAGAGAAAAGGTCCACAAAAGATGTTCATGTGTAAGGCAAATGAATGGATCACCGACAAAGAATCTAGTGATGAAGAGAGTGAAGCTGAAGAAGAGAGCTTGGCCGGCCTTGCCATTGCCAACAATGATGATTCATCTCTTCGTCCACCTTCCATGTGCCTCATGGCAAAAGGTAACACCAAGGTATGTGATGACTCTAGCGAAGATGAGCTTTCCCCCGATGACTTACCTTCAATGATAAATGAATACCACACTATCATTAAAAGGGAAAAGAGTAAGGTCAAGGCTCTTGAACAAGCTCGTGCTAAGCTTGAGAGTGCTAACCTCGATTTGCTTGACAAGTATGAAAGCATACTTAAGGAGCATGACACGCTCAAATCTCATGTCAAGCAAGTTGAGGAAGATAAGGCTCAAATCAAGCTAGATCATCATGAGCTTGACTTAGCACACAAAGCACTCTTGGGAAAGCACAATGATTTAATCCAAGAGCATCAAGTACTTAACCTTGCTTATGAAGTCATTGATCAAGAATTGAGAACCATAAAGAAAGAAACCCCTAATGATAAGGTATCTATTGTCTCTCATGCCACTAATGTTTTGCATAAGTCTTTGCCCTTGAAAAAGAATGCTAGGGAGAAGGATTTGATGGATCAAATTGAAAGTCTCCGCACTAGTGTGGCAATACTATCTAAGGGAGAAGTCAAGCACAAAGAAATCCTCTTCCAACAAGCAAAGGCATTCAACAAGAGAGGACTTGGATTCCTCCTGGTTCCTAACAAAGGAAAGGTGCCCTCATCGGAGCTTAAAACAAGCTTCATCAAGGAAGTTGGTTCTTAATGCCAACATTGCAAGGTCACCGGTCACCACACAAGGGAGTGTCCTCTTCCTAACCGGCCTTCTCCAAAATTTCCTACTAACTACAAGTCCACCTTTGATGATCACTATTATCTCTTGAGTAAAGTAGATGGCAAGGTGAAGGCAAGGTTCATTGGCAAGGACATGAAGGGCATGAAGGGGAAGCTTCCCAAGCAACTTTGGGTTCCAAAAACACTTGTATCACACATACAAGGACCTAAGTTAGCTTGGGTGCCTAAAATCAAAAACTGAATTCATGTGTGTAGGTGAACTACAAGGCCAGAGGAAAGCATTGGGTACTCGACAGCGGGTACACTCAACACATGACCGGCAATGATGGTATGTTCACCTCCACAGAGAACCCCGGCAATCATGAACAAGTCACCTTTGGTGACAACTCTAAGGGGAAGGTAATTGGGTTGGGTAAGATTGCAATTTCACAAGATTTATCTATTTCCAATGTGTTGTATGTTAAGTTACTTAGTTTCAATTTTCTTTCTATTGCACAATTATGTGATCTTGGACTAATGTGCACCTTTGGTAAGAATGATGTTGTTGTGACTAGTGAAACAAACAAAGAACTAATCTTCAAAGGGTTTCGGCATGGACACCTCTACTTAGTAGACTTCTCCGACAAGGATGCTAGCTCGACCACTTGTCTTTTCACCAAGACGAGTTTGGGTTGGCTATAGCATCGACGCATCGCTCACATTGGAATGAGCAAGCTCAAGAAGTCATTCAAGCCCGGGATGGTGACCGGCGTGAAGGATGTCACATTTGAGAAGAACAAGCTCTGTAGCGCTTGTCAAGCCGGGAAACAAGTTGCTTCACACCACTCGATGAAGAAAATGGTGTCAACGTCCATGCCACTTGAGTTTCTCCACATGGACCTCTTCGGACCGTCCACATATCAAATTCTTGGTGGTAATCTCTATTGTCTTGTTATAGTTGATGACTACTCTCGGTATGCTTGGACATTGTTTCTAGGTGACAAGACTGAAACTCCAGAAGTGTTCAAGACCTTCGCTAAATGTGCTAAAAGGGAATTTAACTTCCCATCATCAAGGTCCGGAGTGAGCGACACCGAATTCAAGAACTACAACATTGGGGAGTGGTGTGATCGTGAAGGCGTGAAACATGAATTTTCGGCCACATACACTCCTCAACAAAATGGTGTCGTTGAAAGGAAGAACAAGACTCTCATCACTCTTGCACGAGCAATGCTTGATGACTATGGCACGTCCGAGAAGTTTTGGTCCGAAGCAATCAACACGGTGTGCCATGCCGCAAATCGGGTCTATCTACATCGACTACTTCAAAAGACCCCGTATGAACTCCTCATTGGGAGAAAGTCCAACATCTCCTATTTCCGAGTCTTCGGGTGCAAGTGCTATATCTACCTCAAGAAAAGGCTCGATAAGTTTGAAAGAAGATGTGATGTTGGTATCTTTCTTGGTTATGCATCAAACTCAAAAGCATATCGTGTATTCAACCAAACCTCCGGTTTAGTTGAGCAAAGTTGTGATGTTGAATTTGATGAAACTAATGGCTCCCAAGAGGAGAGTTTTGGTCATGATGAAATAGATGATGAGCCTCTACGAGAAGCTATGAAGAACATGACCATTGGAGACATCAAGCCTAAAGTTGAGGAGAGCCATGATCAAGGGGGAGCTTCAAGTTCCAACATCAACGCATCTATGGCACCTCAAGTTGACAAAGAAGAAAAAGATGATCCATTGCCGACACAAGATTCACAAGCCACACAACATCAAGAATAAGAACAAGTCCATGATCAATTCCAACCACAAGAAGAGCAACACGCATCACAACCGCCAAGTGCTTCACAACCACTTATGAGACATGGACGCATCTCCAAGGCGCATCCGATTGATCAAATTTCAGTAGTCCGTCAAGGGGAGTAAGTACACATTCTCGCCATTTCGCTACGTTTTGTGAGCACTACTCGTTTGTTTCATGTGTAGAACCCACTCACATTGAGGAAGCACTCCAAGATCCAAATTGGGTAATGGCCATGCAAGAAGAACTTAACAACTTCATCCGCAATGAAGTTTGGGTGTTGGAGGAGCGACCCAAGGACAAGAACGTCATCGGGACAAAGTGGGTGTACCGCAACAAACAATACAAGAACGGTGTTGTGATCCGCAACAAGGCAAGACTTGTGGCCAAGGGTTTCTCGCAAGTTGAAGGACTAGACTTTGGAGAAACATTTGCTCCGGTCGCTCGACTAGAAGCCATCCGTATACTTCTTGCTTTTGCATCACATCATAATATAAAGCTTTATCAAATGGATGTAAAAAGTGTCTTTCTTAATGGTTACATTAACGAGCTTGTCTATGTTGAACAACATCCCGCGTTCGAAGATCCGAGGAATCCTAATTATGTGTATAGGTTGCACAAGGCGCTCTACGGGTTCAAGCAAACACCTAGAGCGTGGTATGAACGACTACGGGACATCGTGATCATGCAAGGATTAAAGATCGGGAGGGTGGACACTACACTCTTCACCAAAGACATCGATGGAGAACTATTTTTTGTCAAATTTATGTCGATGATATTATTTTTGGTTCAACTAACGAAGTTCTTAGCCATGAGTTTGGCAAAATAATGTCTAGGGAATTTGAGATGTCGATGATTGGAGAGCTTAACTTCTTCCTTGGATTTCAAATCAAGCAACCTCAAGAGGGGACCTTCATCTATCAAGAAAAATATACCAAGGACCTCTTGAAGAAATTTGAGATGGGAGATTGTAGCTCAAGAAGTACTCCAGTGTCAACAAATTGTCATCTCGACGCGGATAAGGACGGTAAACCTATTGACTAATCTAATTACCGTTCCATTATTGGTTTATTGCTTTATCCTACCGCATCTAGGCCCGATATCATATTTAGTGTATGCTTGTGTGCTCGCTTTCAAGTGGCACCTCAAGAATCGCATCGGAAGGCGGTCTTTAGGATACTTCGGTATCTCAAGCATACCCCAAGTGTAGGCCTGTGGTACCCCAAAGGTGCTAAATTCCATCTCTTAGGTTACTCGGATTCGAACTTTGCTGGATGCCGTGTGGATCGCAAGAGTACCTCCGGAGGGTGCCACTTGCTTGGACGTTCCATAGTATCTTGGTCTAGCAAGAAGAAAAACTCTGTTGCCTTGTCCACTGCGGAAGCGGAATACATAGCGGCTGGTGCATATTGTGCCCAAATCCTTTATATGAAGCAAACCCTTTTGGACTTTGGTGTTAAATTTGGTTGTGTGCCTCTCCTTTGTGACAATAAAAGTGCGATTAAGATTGCTAAAAACCCCGTTCAACACTCCCGCACTAAGCACATTGATATTCGCTATCATTTCTTGTGGGGCCATGAATCTAAGGGAGACATCTCCTTGCAAGGTGTTAGGTCCGAAGAACAATTGGCAGATATCTTCACTAAACCACTTGATGAGAAAACCTTTTCTAGACTAAGGAGTGAATTAAATGTGCTAGATGCATCGAACATCATGTAAGTTGCCATGGTCATGTAAGGATGCATCACATATAGGTTTTGTATAACTTTCAAAGGATAGGGGCGAGCAAGGGTTAGCTTGGGATGGCGATTCTTTTGGGTATCCCCAAGACTTGGAGAATGGCTCTCCCTGAAGAAGTCTTTGAAAAGTTCAAATTTGGCAAGATAGATTTAATTTATGTCTTGCATGATGCCTGCCATATAGACTTGCACTCACGTTTAATATCCTGCATTAAAAATTGTTTTGCATTGCATACGGTAGATTGTCACAAAGGGGAACCCACTTCATGAGAAAGAGACTTGTTTAAAATGCAATATCTCAACTCATATGATGTGGAAAGAACAAAGTGTTAGGTGCGTTAATGCCTAAAGGAATATGCTTTAAAGAGATAGAAGTCTTTATCTTCTAGCTCACAAAGCATGGGCCTTACATTTTGTTTGGATTTTTTCCTTGTTTTTTTTGTTGTTCTATTTGCATTAGGGCTTAGCCAAGTTATTTGCAACTAGCGTTAAAGTTTTTTTGAGGGGTTAGGGGTTGCCCAAAAAGTCCTAAGACTTGTGTTTCCCTTTGTTTGTTTAAGTCAAAGGACATATAATGGTTGTTGTTGATCTTTTGTATTCATCAGATTATCCGATGCTTAGGGCAGAAGCATCATCGGATTAGTTTATGCTTAATAACAAGGGTCAGCTAAGACAGAAAGTCAAATCAACCGATGAGTTCACTCTGAGAAACATCGAAGCATCCGATGTTCACATTTCTTGAGTTGTGCCAAATTCAACTGACGATAAACTTTTCCACGTCGGATCATCCGACGCTGAAGGTGCCTCTAGAATAACCTTACTGTACCACTCGACCAACGCACCATCTCAACTGATGTCGGATCATTCGATGTTAAAAATCGAGCTAGGGTTCGGGCCGCACCTATTTAGCACGCCTCTTCGTCTTTCCTCTCTTTTTCTTTTTCTCTCTCCCCGTCGTCGCGCTCCCCGTCGCCCTCAGCGCCGCCGCACCACGCCCCTCGCCCTGCCGCCGCCCGCCGTCGCACTCCGGTCGCAGCCGCCCTCAGCACCGCCACCACCCTCAGCGCCGCAGCCGCCCTCAACGCCGCCGCTCGACGTGCCTCGCGCCCAGCCGCCGCGCTCCCCGTCACGCCGCCGCCTATCGCTCAACACGCCTCGCGCCCAGCCGCCGTGCTCCTCGTCGCACCGCCTCTCGCCGTGCCATTCCTCTTCGCCCGGTCGCCGCCACTCCTCTTCGCCGCTAGGGTTCGCCCGGCCGCACGCCATGACACATTCTCCGAATTCGCCATCGTCAACCCTAGCACGCGATCACATCTTCGCCGTCACTCTTCTCCTCAAGATGGGCCATGACAAAAAAGGAAAGGGAAAGGCTATTGAGGAGCTGGTAGCTAAGAAGCAAAAGCCGTCGAAAGAGATGAAGAAAGCTGAGATGGCTGCTCGCGCCGTTGCGGAGCGTGAGCGTGGCCGAAGAGGATCCCTGAGGATCCGGGAGTCCCGACAGAGGCAGCCACAGCAGACAGAGGACACAGAGGAGTCTGAGGAGGAGCCGCTTGTTCACCGGCGCACAGTCAGGACCTGTGGAGGTCGTACAGCTGCAGCCCTGAGTCAGAGACCATCTGCAGCTGAGCTTCGGGAGGACAGAGCGCCTGCAAGAGCCGTCTATGAGATGGATACGAATGTCCAGGTTGGTGGGGGTGTCCGACTGACTGACTACAGGAAATTGAAGGCAAAGCAGCTCAGGAAGCTTAGATGGAGCTTCTGCTTGAGGAGTTGTTCCCGCAGCCCAGAGAGCCACTTGTGGACAGCCGCTTCTGGACCCTGACACAGGTGTCGCTGTATGAGACTTACACACATAGGGGCCATAAGCTTTTCCAACACAACTTCCTTGACTGGGATCAGCTTGCAATTGCAGCCAGCACTGAGATTCGCTCTTTCTTTGAGAGGTACAGAGGGCTAGTGGAGCTGATGTCTTTCCAGTGGAGTGCCTACGTGAACGACTGGGTCCGAGTTTTCTATGCCACACTCTACGTTTCAGAGGGCCACAGATCCATTGACTTTATGCTCATAGGCCAGCATCACCATCTGACTAGACAGACCTTGGGACAGCTGCTAGGTGTGGATCTCCATGACACCTGCCTACACGAGATAGTATATGGACAGGCTGACCCACCGAGGAGGCCGCTCACTGGAGGTGTGGCACCACCTTTTGAGGAGATTCAGTCACTGTTTGCTCAGCCCTTCTCACCTGACCAGCCTAGGGTACCTGCTCTACTCACTCCGACTGCACGTACTGTTCACCTTGCCTTGTGTTGCACGCTACTACCCAAGTCAGGATACCTTGAGGGCTTCACCATTTGCAGCAGACCCTCCTGTTCTATGTCATGAATGGGATGCAGTTTGACATCGTGGATATCCTCATCTTTGAGATGGAGGATGTCATCACAGATGGAGTTGGGATGATGAGACAGCTCGTGTTTGGCCACTGGATCGGTCACCTGCTTTACCTGTTGGCTCCAGAGGGGTCCGCCATGCGTGACAGTCTCACCGACGAGAGCGTCACTCGGTTCGGACACTACCGTGCTCCAGCTCCTGGAAACCGCCGCCTTGGCCGCCCAGTTGAGCATCAGGTCCAAGCTCGACTTGCAGAAGAAGACCGGTCAGACATAGAAAAGGAAGACGAGATCCTAGCACATGCTGGGGCTCAGGGAGGGGATCTACAGTATATTTGGTCAGAGAGTGACACTAGTGACAGTGTCGAGGAGTAATTCCCACCTACTGCCTCACCCAGGCAGCACGACGCGGAGGCTGGAGGCTCAATTGTACCACCACCTCCTACCCCACCTCCGGTGTCTGATGCACAGGTCTCTCAGCCATCCGAGCTCACTTCTCTACTACAGCAGATGGTTGAGCAGCAGCGACAAGATCGGCTTGTAGCTGAGCAGGTTGCACGTCTTATGGAGCTCCAGCAGCAGCAGCAGGAGATGCAGCATCAGATAGCCCACGAGAGGCGAGAGGACACTGATAGGCTCACTAGACTCATTGACCAGATGCATCAGCGTACTCTTGACCACCAGCAGCAGACGCAACAGGCCATGATGGGCATCCTGGGGTTGATCACCAACCTCTACACTCAGACCGGGATTGCCCTGCCCTCACAGCTTCCTGGTCTAGCTCCAGGTCCACCTGTACTAGCACTAGTCTCAGCTCCAGTGCCAACCATGCCGATACCAACTATCAGCATGTCACCATTGCTTGCCCCAGGCGCACCGATTCACTCTCCTCTGCCGGCTACGACCACCTTTCAGCAGACTCCGGCTTCGGTTGTTAGTGCCCCTCTACCGGCAGTCCCGACTCAGCAGGCATCCTCAGTACCGGCAGCGGCTCCCACAGCCCCGGTCTCCTCCACTCGAGCCTCAACATCAGCAAGCAGCAGCTCCGACGACAGCACTCCCGACGGCGACCAGTTCGTCATCGCCCTAAGCGCTCAAGATCCTTAGGCACTCGGCTTCCCTTTTTGGTGTCTTGATGCCAAAGGGGGAGAAGAGTCAGGGGGAGGGATAGCATAGTCTTAGGGGAAGTCCTAGCTGTAGGGGGAGTATTTTGGGAGCTTTTGTAATTTGGGAGCTTTGCTATTCTTTTGCTATCCTTGAGTATCCATGTGCTACTTAATTCTCTTATGTTTTATTGATCGTTTTTGAGCCTTCGAGCTTCATGTGCTGGATCTTGTACGTGTTGCATATCTTTTTGAGTATCGTATTCTTAATTTAATTACTGTTACGCTTTACTCGTTGTGTTCTCATCAATCACCAAAAAGGGGGAGATTGAAAGCATCTAGGCCCCCATAAGGTATGGTTTCGATGATTAATGACAACTGTTGGATATTACTAATAAGTTTGTGGATGCAAAGTCTCTCATATCACTCATAACACTTAATGGACTCTATATTTATATCATCTACTACTCATTGGATACAATTGGAGACCCCTCAACAAACTATTTTACGAGGTCAATCGATTTTCATGGAGACTGAAAAGAAAAACATATATGTCAAAATTATTCCATCAAAATTGACAGCACACGAGACTTAGTAGTCATCAAAAAAACATTTCAAACCAATGTCTAAGAGGTCACTCGGACGAATTCCAAAAGAATCACTTGGAACAACTCGAAGCAGACAAAATCAACTCACCAGATCATCTGATGCATCCAGAAAACACTATATCGGTCGAGTTGGCTCTACAGCACAAGAAGACCTCAGTCTTGAGTATACATCGGATCATCCAATGTGGAAGCATGTGCTACATCAGTCAATCATTCCAGTAAGCAATTTCCCTGGACCAAGTAACACAGGACCATCCGATGTACAAATATGCCACATCGGTCGATCACTCCAGTAAGCATTATTTCTGGACCATCCTGGACCAAGTGTCACCGGATTATCCGATGTACAGGTGTATACAACATCGGTCGATCAACGGTCCTATCTGACACAGTGACCTCAGCTAATTTGTATTCGACCGATGACAGTTGAAGGGAGAACATCGAATCATCCGATGTTTGCAGAAGAGTGATGTCAGCCTACTTTTCCAACGGCTATCTCGTGGAAGCTGGCTATTTATACCCCTTCAACCAGTCATTTGGACAAGTCTTGATGCCCAGAGCTACTCTACACATTATCAAGCATTCAAGACGTTGAGCAACCACTTCCACATCATTTACACCACTTGTACACCAAGAGATAGGCTAGAACTTACTAGAGATGATGTTTGTGTGCTTCCATTCTTGGTGATAGGAGTCTCTAGTCTAGTGAGAGCTGTAAGGGAGTGTCCCTTGGTGATTGCATTCACTGTGTATCAGTCGGTGATTGGAGAGATCCTTCTAGAGCTTGCCAAGTCGGTTGTGGAAGCGTGGAAGATCAAACTTGGACAAGGCTTGAGCTCCACCTTGCCAGAGATGGTGAACATAGACTCTTAGTGAAGATCCCTGGTCTTGGTGACTTAGGAGTGGCTACACCCTTTGGTGGGTGCCATAACGTGGATGTAGGAAGGTCTTGATGATCTTGCTGAACCACGGGATAAATCACCGTGTCTTCGTGTCTTCTCAGGAGTTTGCATCCTCTTCCTTTCCCGTTATACTTATGCATTTCATATACCGCAAACTTATTATTCACTTGGATGCATAGGTTGTTTACATAGGGAATTGGGCTTTTAGTAGTTGAGTTTGTATTGCTTTAATTTTTTAAAAAGAAGCCCAATTCACCCCCCCCCCTCTTGGGCATTCGATCCTTACACTTGTCTTGTGCTTCTTAAATTGTTGCCTCAAGCCCTTAGCCGGTAAGGTTTTGAACAACTTTTGTCGAGTTTATTAGCTTTTGATGGACCAACGATTGCACAAAGACTTGGCTGATTTGTCGTTAGTTGATGTCCTGCCTATGGAACCCCCCTTAGAGGCTCCCTGGTAGGTGTGGCCAGGTGGTTGGGCACGCCTACCACTTGATCGCAAGATGTCTTCAACGGGCCCCCTGCAGAGAGGGGAAGTATGAGTGGGTGACCTCGAAGTGGCCCTTCCAGGGGGCGCTCAACTTTGTCTGAGTGTAGACGTCGACGGCAGGCCCCTTGGGTGGTGCCGGAGCTGGATGCTCTAGCGTTGCCCACCATCATCACAGAAACATCGACGGTAGGCCCCCTTGGAGGTGCTGGAGCCGGATGCTCCGACGTCGGCCACCATAGTCATTGAGACGTCGACAGCAGGCCCCTTGGGTGGTGCTAGAGATGGATGCTATGTCATCGCCCACCATCATGGAAGAAACATCGATGGGAGGGCCCCTGGGAGGTGCCAGAGATGGCTGCTCAAACATCGGCCACCATTGTCATTGATACGTCGATAGCAGACCCCTTGGGTGGTGCCGGAGCTGGATGCTCCGACGTTGCCCACCATCATCGCAGAAACATCGACAGCAGGCCCCTTGGGTGGTGCCAGAGCTGACTGCTCCGGCGTCGCCCACCATCATCGCAGGGTCGTCAACGGTAGGCCCCCTGGGAGGATTCAAAGTTGGATGCTCCGGCGTCGCCCATCATTGTTGTTGAGTCGTCGACGACAGGCTCCTTGGGAGGTGCCAGAGCTGGAAGCTCTGACGTGGCCCACCATCATCGCAGAAACGTCGATGGTAGGCCCCTTGGGAAGTGTTGGAGCTGCATGCTCCGGCGTCGCCCACCATCATCGTAGAGATGTCGACGGCAGGCCCCCGGTATGTAGGCTACTACAAGAGAACCCTGTTAGCAACAAGAGCGGGGCAGGAGAGTGTACTCTGTGAGACCTATGTGTGTTGAGTACATTGGCTATGACAATAAAAGTTTTGAATTTTGCCAAAACACCTATCTCATCAAGTTCCAACTCTAGGTACGAGCTTCTGCAAGGTCCGATGATAGGTTTGGCTTGTTTTGGGTAGCTCCAGCAATGTCTGACGTAAGGTTTGACTTGCTTTGGCTAGGTCCGACTTCTTTGTCTTTGTCCGACTTATTTTGGATAGGTTCAACTTGTTGTGGCTAGGTCCGACTAGCTTTGGTAAGCTCCGGCGCTAGGTCTGACTAGCTTTAGTACGCTCTAGTGCTAGGTATTGCTAGCTTTGGTAAGCTCTGGTTCAAGGTACGGTTGGCTTTGGCAAGGTTCGGTGCTAAATTGCCATAGTTCTGTTTTTAACTTGCAATGTTTCAAACTTGCTTTTTGTATTATGAAAAGCTTGCTTAGTATTCTTTTACTACGTTTTTGGTGTGTTTTGATTGTTATGGCTGATATCATTTTGCTATGGTTTGCAACATGCTTATGTGAGGTGCTCACGTGAGGTGTTGTGGTTATCGGAACTAACGAGAGTCAAGTCGTGGACTTGTGCTCGAAAGTATTGGTTGTTTGTTCATGTGCAGGTGTTGTTTCTGTTAAAGACATGGCTGGTGACGGGATCCATTGAACTAGTTTTATGGAGAAGATGAGGTTCAACAACCAAGTTCAGGGGAATTGTGGTTCAGTTTATCGGGAGGTTGCACAGCATGTTTGAATCAAGAACAAAGCATATGAAGGTATTGTGGCCGTCATTGGAAGATGTTTGCACGTGTGCAAGGAGTGCATGGACGTGGCTGCATGGTTCCAAGGCATGATGAAGATATGTGGACGTAAAGAATTGGTTGGAAAGGTCCAACCGACTTGGTTATAGACTCAGGCTGCGAATGAGTCGGGTTGACTCAAATATAGAAAGATTTGAGTTGGTTATGTTAGGATTTCATGGTGAGCAGGAAGTTGAGTTATTTTAGGAATGTGGGATACGTTCCTAAGGTGTTTAGAAGTCTTAAGATTGCCTCTATGTGCGTATGGAAGAGTCTTGAGGAGTTATGGAAAGTTTTAGACGAAACGGAGTAGGATACGAGTCCTAGTTTAAGTTGAGTTAGCCTTCGGGCTGGTTATATAAGCAAGGGAGGCCAGAGCTCATGGTAGACGACTTTTGGGCTGTTCCTCTTGTGTTTTGATCAATAAAATTCGTAGTTTAAAGGAACTTTTGTGCCTTGTTCGTCCGACTTGTTTCACACAAGTTTTTCTCGTCGAGTTTCTGCACAGCACTATCTTGCTTCGGTGGTTTTATCATAACTCGGGTTTTACAGATCGAATTGACGTGATTCTTTTTGGATTGTCTTCAGAACTTGATTATCTATCATTTGTGAGAATTTCACAGTCATTGGATTTGTGGTTTTGGATCTACACGAGTTTCATTGCAGTGTTGCAGATCTGGTTTTTCTTGGGTAGAACAGATTGACCTTCGTTCAATCTTTCGATCGTAATTTGAGTTTTTCTCGACTGTTTTTCATGATTCTTGTTGTCTTGTATTCATGACTTGATTCTCCACAATCTATACAGGTTTTGTAACAATTGATCACGTTTAGATTAGTTGCACACACGATTTCTTAATAGGTTGATTTGCTACCGAGGGGTTTTTGTTGCTTCCGCTGAAAAAGCTTTAAATCTACCATTCACATCCTTCTTCCTGTGGTAGAATTTCACGTGCTCTTAGATCCTACATACTCACTAATCAGTGCTTGTTGCTGTCATCAACAAGCTGAGACATTGACGACAGGCCCCTTGGGTTGTGCTAGAGCTGGCTGCTCTGGCATCGCCCACCATCATCGCAGAGTTGTCGACGGGGGCCCCTTCGGAGATGCCGGAGCTGGCTGCTCTGGTGTCGCCCACCATCTTTGCAGAGACATCGACGGCAGGCCCCTTGGGAGGTCCCGGAGCTGGATGCTCTAGCGTCACCCACCATCATCATAGAGTCGTCGATGGCAGGCCCCCAAGGAGGTGTTGGAGCTGGATGCTCCGGTGTTGCCCACCATCGTCGCAGAAACATCAACAGTAGGCCCCTTGGGAGGTGCCAGAGCTGGATGCTCCGTCGTGGCCCACCATCTTCATAGAGACGTCGACGGTAGGCCCCCGGTGTACATGCTACCACAAGAGAACCCTGATAGCAACAAGAACGAGCAAGAGAGTGTCCACACTCATCAATGCTTGTTGCTGTCATCAACATGCTGAGACGTTGACGACAGGCCCCTTGGGTGGTGCTGGAGCTGGCTGCTCCGGTGTTGCCCACCATCATCTCAGAGTCGTCGATGGCGGGCCGCTGGGAGGTGCTGGAGCTAGCTGCTCTGGCGTTGCCCACCATCATCGCAGAGACATCGATGGCAGGTCCCTTGGGAGGTGCCAGAGCTGGATGCTAAGGTGTCGCCCACCATTATTGTAGAGTCATCGACGGCAGGCCCCCTGGGAGGTGCTATATCTGGATGCTCTGGCATCGCCCACCATCGTTGCAGAAACATCGACGATAGGCCCTTGGGAGGTGTCGTAGCTGGATGCTCCGGCGTCATCCACCACCGATGTGTAGCACTTCGACTGCAGGCCCCTCGTGTACAAGCTACCACAAGAGAACCCTGTTAGCAACAAGAGCGGCGCAGGAGAGTGTACTCACTTATCAGCGCTAGTTTCTTTTGTCAACATGTTGAGACATCGACGGCAGGCCCCTTGGGTGGTGCCAGAGATGGCTGCTCCGGCGTCGCCCACCATCGTCGCAGAGACTTCGACAGTGAGCCCCTGGAAGGTGCTGAAGTTGGCTGCTCCGGCGTCGCCCACCATTGTCGTAGAGACATCCGGTGGGCCCCTTGGGAGGTGCCAGAGCTAGATGCTCTGGCGTCACCCACCATCGTCGTAGAGTCATCGACAATAGGCCATCTCGGAGGTGTCAGAGATGGCTGCTCTGACGTTGTCCATCATCGATGTGTAGCACTTCGACGGCAGGCCCCTTGTGTACAGGCTACCACAAGAGAACCCTGTTAGCAACAAGAGCAGGGCAGGAGAGTGTACTCACTTATCAGTGCTTGTTGTTGTCGTCAACATGTTGGGACGTCGACGGCAGGCCCCTTGGGTGGTGCCAGAACTGGTTGTCCTGCACAAACGATAAAGGAGGGACTAGTTTGCTTGCCGATTTTACTTTTTCCTCTTCCTTAGATTTGTCATGTATTACTGTCCTGAGCTGACATACAGGACTTGGGTAATTCGATACCTTAGTGCTTCGGGGTCTGGCTCCTGCCGTCCTTAGGGTGGGATCCTTTCGGCCCCTAGTACTCAGCCGCAACGCTGAGAGACAGGGTGTGCGTGCTTAGGGTACATGACTAGGATAAGCAGTTCACACGCCCTGGACCTTCGACTTGGCTTAGGCGTTTCCCGGGAGGCCATCCGGCTCCACAAAACTCCAAGGATAGGGGCAGCCGCAGGAACCCTTCACACATCCCAGGTACCTCAAGCAAGCCCGCCTGCAGTAGGATTGCATGACTCCAGCAAGGGTGAGATACAGAGTGTGCAACAGTGTATATGGAGGAAATATACAGTAAATGAGCCTAGCATGGTAGTGCGTAAATAAATATACATTGTTTACGAAAACATGAAGTAAGACAGTGATTCTTTTATATCGGTATTCATGGGAGGAGACAGACTTTTATAAAAGAGGGCAATTACCTGCTTCTAAATGTCGAGGGAGGCAGGGTGCACAGGCTTAGGCTTCGGGACCAAGCTAAGCTGAATGTGCACTCTGGACCTGACCCCCCCCCCCCCCAGAGCTTGGTTGTCCTAAATGCTGCTCCTAGACACTATGAACACCTTTACACTGTCATACTAAGCTTAATATATACAGAGTGCCCAAAGCTCCGAGGGTAGCTGTGACGGTTGCCAGGCAACTTGTCGTCGATGGCTACCAGTGGGGCGTTGAGCAGGCGTTCCTACATTCTGCCTGTAACACCCTCATTTTCATCCATCATACATTGCATACATTCTAATACATGTTAAAAATTAAGTAACTTAAAAAGGAACAATTTTAAAATAAATTAGAAGCAAAACCGCACTCAAAAGTTCTCAGAATTTTGGACTTGTCCATTTTTGGTGCGGACCAGTCCGATATTCTCTCTGACCTCTCTTCGGACATGTTCGTTTTTCTGCAAACTAGTCCGATTTTCCCTCTATCCTATTTTTGGACTTGTCTGGTCTAGTGCGGACTAGTCCGTTCACCCCATCCTTTGAAAATTTCACCAAGTCCCCAGACTTGTCCAAACTTGTCCATTTTATGCCGGACTTGTCCATTTTGCTCTCTGACTAATGTCGAACTTGTTCGATTTCATCCAGACTTGTCTGATTTCTCTCTGACTAGCCATCGGTCTAGTCCGGTATTGTGCGGACTTGTCCGGTATTCGCGACTCCGATTCAATCATTTATTCCACAACTTGTTTTGGGTTTTTACCTTAAGTGGGCCCAAGGACGTCATGTCTAACCTTTTTGGAGCCCATGTGGGACCCCAAACCGGCCTCCACCCACTGCCAAACTCGAAATCCATCAAACCCTACACCTTCACCCCTATATAAACAACCCAACACCCCAATTTCTCATCTCTTTTCCACGTTTGAAAGACCTACAAACCGTAGTTCGTGGAAGCTGCCATCAAGAGGAAATCCAGCAGCAAGAAGAAGAGGCGGAATGAAAGAGGATCAATGAACAAGATCTTCATCGAGTTTTCTTTCTTCATCACCAATTCACCCCCAACTATCCATCAACTCTTCATTATCAACCCTAGATCATCAAGATCCAAGTGTTGCCTCCGAACTCTTGATCCTCGGAGTTGTAAACACGTGGTACACCTTCTACTTTCTCTTTTTCCATATGAATTCAACCCCAATTCTCCAAATTCTCGTAGATCAAGAAAGCCCCAACTCGCATGTTCTACTTAGGGCGGACTAGTCCGGGCCCTAACGGACTTGTCTGGCCTCTAGATTCGTTTAATGTTGAATTAATTACAAATTTACTCAAATCAATTCCAAACCTATCCAAACTTGTTAAAAACTATTAGAACCAGCTAGTAAAAAATAATAGCAACTCATTAACAAGTTTTACCTCATAATTGCATTAATCATGCATGTAATGGCAAATTGAGTATTATATAAGCATTATTTGATTGAATTGTGTGTTTTGCATGTTTGTAGCTCGGAATAGGAGCTGCATTAGAGGGTGCTGTCGAGGACCTCCTGATGACAACTGAAGAAAAGAGGCATTGGGAGCATGGAGAACCAGCTGGGACATCCATAAGTTGATGGAAGCAGTTTACAACTCGGACTCGAGTTCAACTCGTAGTCCAGGAGCAGTCCACCTTAAAATGGACGCCCAGGATGCATACATACTCTGTTTTTGACGTTCCACATATGCATGGAAAGAGAAGAAGATAAAATTTCCAATGGCTCTGGTCCCATCTCAAAATTCCTCCGGAGTAATTGGGAATCGTCGAAACAAGATGAGTCCAGATTTCTGTCCGGTGCTGCGCCACCGAATCGGGCCTTTGGCCTTGTATCCCGTATGAGTCCATTAGGGACGCATCTAATCGTGTTTTGGTTGAACCCTAGCCTTTAAATACTGCATCCGCCAGTCATATTCAGGGGGTTTTGATTAGATCAATAATATCACTATTCTACGGTTTGTGAGACCCCAACTTCGCGATTTCAGATCGTGTCTCCGACGTTCTTGCTTGTGTTCTCGGTTGCACTTGCAGGGATTAGCCTTCTTGGTAAGGTCAATCATGTGCAGCACGGTTGATAACCAACGGAGCAGTGCTGTAGTGATTGCAGAGGTACTTGAACTACTCGAGTGCTGCGGATCATCAACATTGAGTTCTCCACCCCAATCGACTTACCATTCGGAACATCGGGCCTAAACTACTCATCAATTGGTATCGTATTTCCAGGTTGCCCGTGAGGTATCTTTGTTTTACTTCCATTAGATTGGTTCTATTTCATACCTAGAGTCTACAGAAAAGCCACAAAAAATTAAATCATTTTTACCGCTTCCTAGACTATAGTGCCTGCAGTTTCATTTTTCAGTTTGCATTGTTGAGTTTGCATTCATGTGGTCGAGTCTTGTTGCTGGTTTAGCTTTGTGTTTTGTGTCCTAGTTATCGTGTTTCGTCCTTGTTTTCTTTTTGTTCGATACCTATTCCACAATCCCTAAACAACAAACCAATCCACCACGTTCATCAGTTTTCCCTAGCTAGCCGCTTTGCGTGAACTCCCGCATCGCCAGCCCTAGATTAGGTGACAAACCTTTGTGTCACTCATCCTTTAATCATCACACACCACCCCATTAGTTGCTGTGCACATTCCCGATCATTTTCATATCCGATTGTGAGTTCTATTCTCTAACCGAGTTGGAATAAACATCCAAAAAAGACGTAACTCGGACAACCTACTTTAAAACGGTCATAACTTTCGCATACGGACTCGAAATTGGGCATTTTTTTTTCAAATTGATCTACGCAAAATTTTGCATCTGGTTTTCCGCGGCTCTGCTCTTTGCCGCGTTCGGTGAAAATTAGATTTCCCATATTCCTCTCGGAAGATAGGTTATCCGGCCTCCGAAGTATCAGCACGAATTTTAAAGAATCTTCTTGATTTTCTGAAGGCCGCATATTACATTCAATTGAGCTGAAAATTTGCGTGCGTCATATTTTTGTGCTCCTGAGTAAAGAAAAAATATCAAAAAAAATATTACAAAAAAGAAAAAAAAATTGTGAAGAGCACGCATATTAAAGCAATTGGCCTATACTACTTATGCTGTGATTGTTGGTTATATCATTTTGTCTTCCTTTTGCCTTGTTACTTCCTTGTGTTGTGCTAGGCCCTAGAGCACTTGGTTGACCAACAACAGTTTCCTACATTGAATACTTATTTAACTTTGTTTACCTATTAACGATTTTATGCTTATTAGCCACCATATTGTGCCATCCGAGCTCCACCTTTCTCTTGAGCATAACAGGTACCTTTGCAATCGCACCACGCTTCATTGGTCCATCTCACCGTCCACACCACCTGTTGTGTCGGTAAGAATACTTGTAAGACTGTGATAAGACGTGTGAGCGAGAGAGATTGTTTTCTTCCACCTTTCACATTGTCACCGTAGTTGATAGGGATAACATATTTTTTTCTTTGTTTCCTACTAACAATGGCAGGAGAAGACAATGATGACGAATGTGTTCAACATGCTGAGTTACGTGATATGATGAATACCATGATAGATATGTTCGCCAAATATAACGCATCAATGGAGGAGTCATTGGCGAACTTGACTAACCAACTTGATGACCTTGCTCTTTGGATGAATACTTTTGAGGCTCGGTTGCCACTCGCTGGAAGACATGAAGACAATCCTTATGATGATATGGAAGATCACAACAATCAGCCAAGACTGCCACTTTATCGTCGAGGTATGGGAGGTAATAATCATAACAATTATAATCGTCCTCCTGATGATCCTTTTGCTAAAGTGAAATTTACTATACCCTCTTTTTCTGGTGCTTATGATGCTGAGGCTTATCTTGATTGGGAGGTGACAGTAGAGCAAAAATTTAATGCCCATCTTGTTCCTGAACAACATAGAGTTCATCAAGCCACTAGTGAGTTTGAGGACTTTGCTATCATATGGTGGAATGAACTTGTCAACACTAGAACTGATCCTCCAACATGGGATTGATTAAAGGAAGCTATGCGTGTTCGATTTGTTCCTCCATCTTTTCAGCAGGACCTTCGCAAAAAATTGTAGCGCTTAGTCCAAGGTAACATGTCCGTAGAGGATTATTATCAAGAGTTACAAAAGGGTATACTACGTTGTGGGATAGTAGAAGACATGGATGATAAAATAGCTCGTTTTTATGGGGGGTTGAGGCGTGAAATTTAGGACATTGTTGATTACAAGGAATATGATATTGTTAACAGATTGTTTCAGCTTGCTATGTTGGCAGAAAAAGAACTGCTGTGCCAACAACAACAGCAACAACACACAAGGAGCAACTTCACGCCGCGTTCGACGCCCACACCATCCAAAGCAGCACAATCTTCGACCCCACCGTGCAGCGACTACACCATCCAATGGCGGCCAACAAACTATACCTGTTGCTCCACCTTCTCGCGTGCCAGAGGGCAGCAAGGCGACATCATTCAAGCCTTCATTGTCCACTCCTTCTATGAGTCGTACTTCCTACATTAAGTGTCACCGCTGCCAGGACTTGGTCATATGATGAGAGATTGCCCGAGCAAACGAGCATACATAGCACGAGACGATGGCAGGTATGATAGTACTTCGGATGTTGAAGATGAATATTCTTTTGCTACTGACTTTATAGATCCAAATGACAAACACACTGAAGAAGAGTTACTTGGTACCACGGCGACGGAGAACTATAGGAGCATCATTGTGCAGCGTGCCTTGAGCTCCAAAGTGGAGACCGACGACAAGCTACAACGACACAACCTCTTCCACATGTTTCTCGTCGTCAAGGACTGCCGTGTACACACTATAATTGATGGAGGTAGCTGCAATAACTTGGTAAACACGGACGTCGTCAAGAAACTTGGTTTGACAACAAGAGCACACCCTCGTCCATACCACATTCAATGGTTCAACAACAGCGGTAAGGTTCGGATAACACAAACAGCGAGAATACATTTTTCAATTGGTTCTTACCATGATTTTGCTGATTTTGATGTCGTTCTTATGGATGCTTGTTCTCTTTTATTGGGTCGTCCTTGGGAATTTGATACAGATGCTATTCATCATGGTTGAACTAATAAATATACTCTCATGCATAAGGGAAAAAAATTACTTTGCTTCCCATGACTCCTGCTAAAATTGTGCATTTTGAGACGAGTAAAATTCGTGATGGCAAAGCAACAAAACTAGAATGTGAAAAACAGCAAGTCATTAAGTTAAAATCACCATCGTTGCTCGCAACTAAATCTGGCATTGCTAATTTATTCGATGCTAAGGGGATGTGCTATGCTTTAGTATGCAAAGAATACATGTTTTCACTTTATGAATTGTCTATTGCATTGCCCCCTGCTGTTGCTAACCTTTTGCAGGAGTTTGAGGACGTGTTTCCCTTTGAGATACCCCCTGGTTTACCACCGATGAGAAGCATTGAACACAAGATCGATTTGATTCCAGGAGCAAGTTTGCCAAATCGTGCAGCATACAAGGCGAATCTAGAGGAAACTAAAGAAACTCAGCGACAAGTTCAAGATCTTTTGGACCGCGGGTACATTCGTGAAAGCCTTAGCCCTTGTTCCGTTCATGTTCTTTTGGTTCCTAAGAAAGATGGTAGTTGGCACAGGTGTGTTGATTGTTGAGTGATTAATAACATCACCATTCGATATCGTTATCCTATTCCTCGCTTAGATGACATGCTTGATGAATTGAGTGGTGTTATCATCTTCACAAAAAATTGACTTGCGTAGTGGTTACCACCAAATTAGAATGGCACTAGGAGATGAATGAAAAACTGCATTTAAAACCAAGTTTGGACTTTATGAGTGTTTAGTCATGCCTTTTGGTTTAACTAATGCACCCAGCACCTTTATGCGTTTAATGAACGAGGTTTTACGTGCTTTCATTGGACAATTTGTGGTGGTTTACTTCGATGATGTCCTCACTTATAGCAAATCATATGATGAACATCTTGATCATTTACGGGGTATTTTTACTGTTTTGAGAGATGCACGTTTGTATGGTAACCTCGAAAAGTGCGCCTTTTGCACCAATCGAGTCTCGTTTCTTGGCTATGTCGTTTCCTCGCAGGGAATTGAGATGGATGAGGCAAAAATTGAAGCAATAAAGAGCTGGCCAGTCCCAACAACCGTCACCCAGGTTCATAGTTTTCTTGGTCTTGCAGGTTTTTATCGCCATTTTGTGCAGGATTTCAGCACCATTGCAGCACCTCTACATGAGCTAATGAAGAAGGGAGTGCCATTTTGATGGGGCGAACAGCAGCAACCACAGCTTTTGATGCTCTGAAATCGAAGCTTACACAAGTACCATTGTTACAACTTCCTGACTTTGACAAGACCTTTGAGCTAGAATGCGATGCAAGCGGCATTGGTATTGGAGGCATCCTCATACAAGGAGGTAAACCCGTTGCTTTCTTTAGTGAAAAACTTCATTGTCCTTCTCTGAATTATTCTACTTATGATAAGGAATTGTATGCCTTAGTGCGAGTATTACAAACTTGGCAACATTATCTTTGGTCTAAGGAGTTTGTCAGACATTCCGATCATGAATCATTGAAGTATCTTAAGTGTCAAACCAATCTGAATAAAGGGCATGCTAAATGGATTGAGTTCATAGAGTCGTTTCCATACATCATTAAGCATAAGAAAGGGAAGAAAAATGTCATTGCCGATGCATTATCTAGACGTTATACCATGATATCCCAACTTGATCATAAAATCATTGGTTTGGAAACAATAAAAGCATTATATCCTACTGATTTGGACTTCAAATAAGCTTTTGAAAACTATAGAGAAGGAAGAACTTGGAATAAATATGTGCTGCGAGAGGGTCTCCTCTATCCTGCTAACGAGCTATGAGTTCCAGCTAGCTTCGTTCCTCTATTACTTTTGCAGGAAGCACATGGAGGAGGTTTGATGGGACATTTTGGAGTGAAGAAAACTGAAGATGTGCTGTCCACACACTTCTTTTGGCCGAAGATGAGGCGTGTTGTTGAGCGCTACATGTCATGATGCACTACTTGCAATACAGCTAAGTCTCGCCTTAACCCACATGGTCTTTATATGCCTCTTCCTCTTCCTAGTGTACCTTGGGAGGATATTTCTATGGACATTGTTTTTGGATTGCCTAGGACTAAGAGGGGGAGGGATAGTATTTTTGTAGTTGTTGATCGTTTATCCAAAATGGCACACTTTATAACTTGTCATAAGAATGATAATGCCTCACACATCACTGATTTATTTATGACGGAAATTGTTTGTTTACATGGTGTGCCAAATACCATTGTTTCTGATCGTGATTCAGAATTTTGAAGTCATTTTTGGAGAACTTTGTAGTATAAATTGGGAACCAAGTTGTTGTTTTCAACTACATCTCACCCACAAACGGATGGACAAACTGAGGCTGTCTTGAAAACAAATTTGAAGTTGTGGGAGGAGTGTTTACCACATATAGAATCTGCTTACAACAGATCCTTTCACTCCACGACAAAGGTAAGTCCATTCGGGTAGTGTATGGTTTCAATCCACGTGCTCCTATTGATTTACTACCTTTGTCTCCTTCTGAAACTATAAATTTGGATGCTACACAACGATCTGAATTCATTCTTAAGATGCATGAAACTACAAAGAAAAATATTGAAAAGATGAATGAGAAGTATAGGATTGTTGGTAGTAAAGGTAGAAAAGAAGTAAAACTTGAACCGGGTGATTTGGTGTGGTTACATTTGAGAAAAGAGTGATTCCCTGACTTGAGAAAATCTAAACTTATGCCACGAGCTGTTGGTCCTTTTAAGATTGTTGAAAAGATTAATGATTATGAATATAAGCTTGAATTGTTTCCCGACTTTGGGGTTAGTCCTACATTTAATGTTTCAGATTTACGACCGTATTTGGGAGAAGCAGATGAACTTGAGTCGAGAACGAATCCAATTCAAGAGGGGGAGGATGATGAGGACATCACAACAGCGGAGACTCACATTGAAATGCAAGGACCAATCAAAAGAGCACGAGCATGGTTAATAAATCAGCAGGTGAACTCGCTCCTACTTCTTTTGCATGTGAGTTTGAGAATAGATTGTTATGTGATGATTTAATTGTTATTAGGAATAATGGAGAAGATCAAAAAGTGAAGGAAAGAGGCCTTGGGAGCGTGGAGAACCAGCTGGGATGTCCACAAGTTGATGGAAGCAGTTTACAACTTAGACTCGAGTTCAACTCGGAGTCCAGGAGCAGTCCACCTTAAAACGGACACCCAGGATGCATACAGACTCCGTTTTAGACGTTCTACATATGTACGGAAAGAGGAGAAGATAAAATTTCCAATGGCTCTAGTCCCACCTCAAAATTCCTACAGAGTCATTGGGAATCGTCGAAACAAGATGAGTCCAGATTTTTGTCCCGTGTTGCGCCACCGAATCGGGCCTTTGGGCCTTGTATCCCGCATGAGTCCATTAGGGACGCGTCTAATCATGTTTTTGACGAACCCTAGCCTTTAAATACTGCAGCCGCCAGTCATATTCGGGGGGTTTTGCTTAGATCAATAATATCGTCGTTCTACGGTTTGTGAGACCCTAACTTTGCGATTTCAGATCGTATCTTCGATGTTCTTGCTTGTGTTCCCGGTGGCACTTGCAGGGATTAGCCTTCTTGGCGAGGTCAAGCATGTGCAGCACGGTTGATAACCAATAGAGCAGTGGTATAGTGACTTCAGGGATACTCGAACTGCTCGAGTGCCGCGGATCATCAATGTCGATTTCTCCACCCCAATTGACTTACCTTTCGGAAAATCGGGCCTAAACTACTCATCACCTCCAGTACCAGAACTTCCAAGCTTTTGACCCTCATCAATCTCAGGAGCAAGGCAAGTGTCCTTGATCATTTTGATCCTGTTTTTAAATGTTTTGTATGCGAAATTGAACGCTTGTGTCAAATTGATGGGAAACTCACTTATAGGTGTTTACTAGACTTGTTGACCATCCTTGTCGCTTGGGACATATTGTAGAGAGTCAGGAAGGGCTTTTTACCTTTTTGCTTTGCTCTAATTAATTGGGATGGGAAAACAACCAAATGGCTTAATTGTGAATTAATGAAGTTATGGATGATGAGAATTGATGAATATGGTCAATTGGTAACGTGGGACTTGGGAGATCTAAGAAAGTATGGTTTGTGGATTGGGTTGGATGTTATGGGGGTTTGCTTGCCTTGGATCTAAGGACCGGTTCATGCGAGAATAGGGCAGGACTATAGTGTCACCACGAGGCCAGGTATGGGTACGGTGTAGCTGATTAATTAGGGTATTGCTAGTATTGCACAAACCGTTTGGCGCATCGGGAAAGAAGAGTCAGATTGGGTTTGGATTTGTGGCGGGACTCCCTAGGATCTAAATGGCCCAAGATGGGTCCCTTGGTTGAAGATGTGCTCAGTTGGAGACATCGCCACCGGTGAAACCGCAGTGGGTTTGTACATACTAGTATTCCCTTTGTAAAGGCTATTTTGTGGTCTCTTGGCCACACACCAACAGAAGCGTGTAATGTGACTGATGGGTCAAGGGCACAAGGGAGGTTCTTAGTCACCGAAAGGTGATAAAATCACGAACACGTGGGTAAAGTGGTACAACCTCTGCAGAGTGTTAGAAATTATCATGATTGTCGTGCTCCCGGTCATGAGCAACCTGGACTCTCACATGATTACAGGGGACTTGGGATTTGGGATGGTTCGGTTATTTTTTGGTATTGGGACGGTTTGGTACTGGTTATGGTTGGTTATGGT
This sequence comes from Tuctoria greenei, assembly GCA_036927565.1. Taxonomy (NCBI): domain Eukaryota; kingdom Viridiplantae; phylum Streptophyta; class Magnoliopsida; order Poales; family Poaceae; genus Tuctoria; species Tuctoria greenei. The sequence goes on along the minus strand of JAYESD010000003.1, from coordinate 183,335,642 downwards.
TATTGTTATGGTTATGAGCTGAATTATGATAATTAGACATGGATGATGATGATAGTAATAATCTGTTATATGGATGGATGATTGATTATGGTTTCATATTATGTTAATTATGTGGAATATGATGGGACTAATGTAGGATCGAAGAGCACGTGAAAAGCTACTAGAGGGGAGTGAATGGTAGATTTAAAAATCTTACGCAGTGGAAACAATTAAATCTTTACTTCTTCGGCAGAAAAACGATCTGTTAAAGAAATCATGTGTGAAACTAATCTAAATGTGTTTAACCATGACAAAAGTGATATATATCAGAAAGTTTCAAGTCACGAAGAAAACATAAGAAGAATCACTCAAATCCGTCGATAGAAACTCAAGTTATGATCGAAAGATCGAACAAAGGTCAATCTGTCCTACCCGAGAAAAATAGTTCTGGAACGCTGCAAAGAAACTTGTGTAGATCAGAAACCACAAATCCAATGACCGTGAAATTTTGACAGATGGTATATAATCACGTTGTGAAGACAACCCAAAAAGAATCACGTCAATTGGATCTGTAAAACCCGAGTTATGATAAAACCACCGACGAAAGGTAGTGCTGTCCAGAAACTCGACGAGTAAAACTTGTCTAGAACAAGTCGGACGAACAAGGCACAAAAGTTCCTTCAAACTACGAATTTTATTCAATAGAACACAAGAGGAACAGCCCAAAAGTCGTGCTACATGAGCTCTGGCCTCCCTTGCTTATATAACCAGCTCGAAAGCCAGCTCAACTCAAATCAGGACCCTAATCCTACTCCGTTCACGAATTGAAACTTTCCATAACTTCTTAGGACTCTTCTATACACAGATAGAAGCAATCTTAAGACTTCCAAGCACCTTAGGAACGTATTCCACATTCCTAAAATAACTCAAATTCATGACCCACACGAAATCCAATCAAAACCAACTCGATACTTTCCATACCGAGCCATAACTGACTCCGTCGCAGCCAAAATCATCAACCGATACAATCTGATCCTTCCAACCAGATCTTCCCATCCATAAACCATCTTCAGAACCATGTTGCCATGTCATGCACCGCATGCATACATGCAAACACCTTCCTTCGACGTCCAGTAACCTTCATATGAACTGCCCTTGATTCAATCATCATGTCCTGACCCGCTCAACCACAATTCCTTCTGAATTTGGTTGTTGGAACCTCATCTCCTCTCTGAGACTAGTCCAAAGGATCCTGTCACCAGCCATGACTTGAACTCAAGCAACACCTGCACATGAACAAACAACCAATCCATACGAGCCCAAGTCCGCGACTTGACTCAAGTCAGTTCCAGACACAACACCTTACGTGAGCACCTCACATAAGCATGTTGCAAAGGACAGCAAAATGTTATCAGCCATATCAACCAAAACACACCAAAAACTTAGTAAAAGAATACTAAGCAACTTTTCCATAAGTGCAAAACAAGTTTGAAATATTTCACATGAAAATTTGGAATATTATGATCAAGCTTCGAACCTTGCCAAAGCTAACCAGAGCTTGAGCCGGAGCTTACCAAAGCTTGTACAACCTAGTGCTGGAGCTTACCAAAGCTAGTCGGACCTAGCGCCGGAGCTAACCAAAACTAGTCGGAACTAGTCGTCCCAAAAGTCGGAGCTAGAAAAACATGTCGGAGCTAACCAACATAAGTTGGACCTAGCAAAACATGTTGGAGCTTAGCAAAGACATACCGGAGCTATCAAAGACATGTCGGAGCTAAAGACAAAGCTCACCGGAGCCATCCAAAAACATGTCGGACCTAGACAAAGAAAGTCGGACCTATTGTCGGACCTTGCAGAAGCTCGGAGCTAGAGTCGGACCTTGCTAAAAAGATGTTATGGCAGCATTCAAAACTTTTATTGTCAAATCTAATGTATTTAGCACACATAGGTCTCACAATCTCCCACTTGATGAATGCATTGGCAACACATTTTAAAATCTGAACATTCGCATGAAAAGTTTTGGGAACAATTTTCCCCCTTTTTGAAAATCAAATGAGATAGAAATAAATTTCTCCCCCTATACATATTTCTCCCCCTTGCATAATTCACCATATTATGAGATAGAAATAAATTTCCCCCCCTATACATATTTCTCCCCCTTGCATAATTCACCATATTATCTCTCCCTTTGACAATTTAGCAAGGTTCAAAAGAGAAATTTTAATTGTTATGAGCATATTATAACATATACATATAAACAAAACTCATCCAAGTCATACTATCAAGTAACTTACACTATCACATCAATGAGATACATAAAGTAGTGTAAGCCATACTAGAGATCAAATGTAATTTTCAATTTAAGCAAGTCATGATCTCACAAACTTAACTATTTCAAAACCTGAAAGCATGACACTAGTTGCTGCATTTTATTATTTTTCAAAGCACAAATTTAGATCATATGATATTTGCAAGAGATTATATGTGCATATGCCTTATTCTAACCAACCAAGCCAAGCCTATGTCATTAGACAATCAGAAGCTTAAGGACATGATTTTAGTCATACACAACTTCTTCCAAGTTCATATCTAAGTGCAATGATAAGCCATCTCAAAAGAAGTGCGATGCATGCATATTCTCTTGATCTTTTCTCAATTTTTCATTTGATCATAAAAACTCAACATGTGAGTTGATTTCTTGATTAATTCTTTAAGATTAAAAGCACTTGTGAGCATGCAACAAGTTCAAAACGGCAAGAAAGTTCGACCATGGCCAGATTTAGTGTAAGTAATTATTCCAATTACTAGACATGACAAAAACTACAAAATGTATAATATGAGTAATGTAGTAAGAACTTTCAGCATGTAAATGGAATCACAAAATCATATATGTATGAAATACTTATGCTCATATTATTTTAATTTCAGATTCACACATATACTTCTCAAGTTTCAAAACTCCCCCTCAATGTAAGCCATGAGGATGCATAACCCCTATTTCACTACGAATGTAACAAAAACGAGTGAAATCAAAGGTTTTGTAAAAATGTCAGCCAATTGTTGTTCAATATCTACATGGAGAAGCACAATGTTTCCTTTTTCAACATTATCATTCAACATTATCACAGATAAAGTGATACCTAATATCAATGTGCTTAGTTCTAGAATGTTGCACAGGGTTTTTAGCAATGCAAATGGCACTAGTGTTATCACAAAACAGTTGAACACTATCTAGATCAACCCCATAGTCCTTAAGTGTTTGAACAATCTAAAGAATTTGTGAGAGCGCACTAGCAGTAGCTACATATTCAGATTCGGCTGTGGATTGTGCAACTGAATTTTGTTTTCTAGAGGACCAAGCAACAAGTGAATTACCAAGGAAATGACAAGCACCGGAAGTACTTTTCCTATCAATCCTACAACCTCCAAAATCACCATTGGAAAAAGCTTTCAAAGTAACAGTTGAGGAAGAAGGAAGAAAAATGCCAAATTCTTGAGTTCCATGTAAGTACTTGAGAGTCCTTTTGACGGCTTGACGATGTTGAAAGTGCATCTAGGACTCCTTTGTGGGTTTTGGATGATTTATGACAAGCAATTGAGATCCTAACCTCTTTGTTGAGATGAGTGCAGGTTTTTAATAGAAAAATGAGCAAAGTACCAAAAAGAAGGAAGAATGAGGAGCAAAGTGGAAATGAGCTCAAGGAAGAAGAATAGTAGATCATTGTGTATGGAGTGTGTTGAAAAAACACATCCCAATAGCTCAATCATAATTAAACACACACATTGCACAAAGTTACACAGGACCGGACTAGTCCGACTAACATCGGACTAGTCCGATATCCTCTCTGCACAAAATCGAACAAGTCCGATATCCATCGGACTAGTCCGATATCTCTCTGACTAGAATCGGACTAGTCTTCCCGAGTGCGGACTAGTCCTCAAAACACTTCACAAGTCACACAAAATCGGACAAGTCCGATCACAACCTGACTAGTCCGATATTCTCTCTGGTCCAAATCGAACAAGTCCGATATTTGCACGGACTAGTCCAAAATATCCTCTGAACTAAATCAGACAAGTCCTCCAAGTGCGGACTTGTCATCCAATACACTTAGGGTTTCCCATGTTCGGACATGTCCGATGAGTATTGAACTAGTCCGAAGATTTCCAGTAGCGAAATCGGACAAGTCCGTTCCTAGCCGGACTAGTCCGATATTTCGGGACACTTAGGGTTTGCTACACACAGCACACCGGACTAGTCCGATGACCACCACGGACTAGTCCGATCTTTCTGAACCCTAACGGTCACTTTTAGAAACCCATATAAATAGAGTTGCACGGCCATATTTCATACACTCTCGAACCCTAGTGCCATGACACCTCCCAAGAGCCTCAAAAACCACATCTCTCCACGAAATTAAGTGCAACAAAGATCAATCCTTTGAGGATTCACTCTAGTTCATTGGAGAGACACGTTCAACACCACATTGAGCTCTTGGTTTGATTCTCTAACACACTCCTGTGATTTAATTGTAATCTTTTGAGTGTGTTATTGGTGGTATTTCGTGTTGTAATCCAAGGGAGCTCTCAACGTGTGAGAAGGCCCCTTAAATTTGGTTATTCACCCCTTTGAGATAAGTGGAAGAGGATTGGCCTTCGTGGCGATCCGACGAGGGTAGGGTTGGAGAAGACCCGGTCCTTTTGTGGACTCCTCAACGTGGATGTAGGTTGCCTCTGTGGGAACCGAACCACAGGATAAATCTCTTGTGTTCTTCTTTTGTGTTCATTGTCCTTTACATTATCACAATCTAGGGTTACAATTGATCTTGACTACTTTACATTGAAATATCAAGTACAAGATTGAATTGTGATATAATCTGATTCATAACCTTGTAACACTTTGTTTAATCGTATATTTCCGCTGCATAATTTGAAGAATAAAATTAATCGATCAAACTTAATCAATCTAGTTTGTACACACCGGACTAGTCCGCACTTTACCAGGCTAGTCCGATATCTCTGGTTTTGAATTGGTTGTTAAGTGTTGCAGGTTCTGACAATTATCAAAAAGGCCTATTCACACCCCCCTCTAGGCCACATTCGATTGGTATCAGAGCAGGTACTTCAAGAAAGAGACTAATCGCTCGAAGAAGATCATGTCGGACATGAAGGACACCCACAAGAGCAACAACCAAGAGAAGATTAATGATGAAAAGAACCTCAAGGTGGAGAAGCTCCTCGAAGCCATTCAAGACTTCGAGGACGATGATGAGGAGACGCTGGAGCTAAAGGCGCTCCTAAGAAAGAAGACACTTTCCAAAGGGAAAGTAAAAGTTGAAGAGAAGAATAAGGGGAGTAGTCACACTGACTACTCCCGATATCCTTTTAACTATGATCGTCTCAATTCCAATAACAATCATTGTTTATCTATCCCACTTGGAAAAACCCCACACTTCGATGGAAGTGATTACTCAATGTGGAGGCAAAATATGAAAATGCATCTAATTTCCCACAATCCAAGTTTGTGGCATATTGTGTGCACAGGGATAGATATCTCGGACGACGACAAAGAGCTCACCCCCAGCCAAGAGCAGGCAATTCACCGAAATGCTCAAGCCGCGACCGTAATTACCTCTTCACTCAGTCGGGACGAGTTCACCAAGGTGGATGGACTAGAAATTGCCAAGGGGATATGGGACACACTACAAACTGCACAGGAAGGTGACCGACATGTGCGTGAAGCAAAAATCGAAATGATTGAAGGCGAGTTAGGAAGATTTGCAATTGAAGAAGACGAGTCACCCCAAGACATGTACAACCGATTAAAGACACTCGTCAACAAGGTCAGATCATACGAAAGTAAGAAGTGGAATGACCATGAGGTGGTAAAGCTCATCCATAGAGCTTTTATGCCTCGAACGTCACACTATGCTCCATGATCAGAGAAAGCCCCGGATATAAAAGGTTGACTCCGGATGAACTGCTTGGAAAGATCATCAACTTCGAGATGATGGAAAAACAAGCAAACATGTCAAGGAGATTGCCGACCTCACCTCGGCAAAGAAGAAAGGGGTTGCTTTGAAGTCCACTCTCAAGCCCCTATCCAAAGAAGCTAGAGAAGCACAACTAGAGGAAGATAGTGACGACGAGAGCAGTGAATTGGATGAAGAAGACATGATATTGTTCATGAAGAAATTCAAGAGAATAATGAAAAAGAGACAAGGTACAAAGTCAAGTGAAGGAAAGTACAAGGAAAGAACGAAGCCAAAGTTGAGGCGGGCATGCTATAATTGTGGTGAGTATAACCACTTTATAGTTGATTGCCCATATGAGGAGAACAAGAAGAAGACCAAAGAAGCCAAGCCTCAACCCAAGAGATTCTTCAAGAAGAAGAAACAAGCTGAACAAGCACACTTTGGGAAAGAGTGGGACTCAAATGATGAGTCCTAATCGTCCGAAGAAGAAGAGATGGCTAGAATATCCATCGAGAAGACATCCAAGAAGTCTACCCCCCTACACTTGGCGCATGGAAGGGAGATGGCACTTGCCCTTATGGCAAAGGAAGGTAAATGCAAGGTAACCATTAAACCCCCCTCCGTGCATTCCTATTCTAGCGATGATGAACTCAATAGTGATAATGAGGACATGCTTATTGGACTAGATAGGAAAACAGCTACTAAAATGAAATTTTTGCTTGATCAACTTGTTGAGAAGGAGAGGTTAATACATCATCAAGAGGACATGATCATCTCCCAAAAGAAGGAATATGTTGAACTTGACAAACTTCTAGAACTTGAAAAGGAACGAAGCAAATCACTAGAGCTTGAGTTAGCTTCGAGCAAGGAAACTTGCCTGGAGTTAACTGACTCAAATGCCACAATCAAGGACCAACTTGCTAACCTAATCAAGGTTAACAAGATCCTTGAAGTGCAGGTTGAGTCACTCAAGCTGAGTGAACCTTCCTCCTCTTCAAGTTCACCTTCTCAACCCACTAGAACTGATTTTGCTCATGCTTGCACATGTAAAAAAGGTGACACCAGTTTGAAGGATAAGCCAACCTCTACAAAGGATAAACATCCTGCCCAAAATGGCATATTTGACAAGGAGAAGATCAAATATGCACGTAGTGCATACTTGGTCAAAAGACCTCCAAATGTCAAATATGGCATTGGTTATTCTTATGGTGAAAAGCAACATGCTAGAAGCCATAAGAATAACAAGGAGAGGATTACCTTTGTAAAAGGAAGGCCCTCTCAAATTGGAAAGTCACAGATTAAGACGGTAACTACACATGAACACCGGACTAGTCCAGTCGGTGTCCGGACAAGTCCGGTCCCGCAGACAAGTCCGGCCCCCCAGACTAGTCCTGTACATAAACAACAAAAGCTATTGTTTAAAACTTTTGATGCCGCCTATGTGTTAATGAGAAATAATTTTGGCAAGGTTTATGCTCATTATGTTGGGCCACGCCATGGGAACACAAAGTCTCATGTGTGGGAGCCCAAATGTATTGTAACTAACCTCCAAGGACCCAAGCAAGCTTGGGTACCTAAAACCAAAGCATGATTTGTTTTTGCAGGCCTATTCCTCCGGTTGATCTAAATGGGTGCTAGACAGTGGCTGCACCAATCATATGACCGGGGAAAGAAGAATGTTTGTGGAATATGAAGAGAATGAGGACCCAAACAAGGGCATCTACTTTGGAGATAATAGTCAAGGAAGGGTGCTTGGTACCGGTAAAATTTCAATATCCTCTAAACACACACTTTCTCATGTTTTACATGTTGAATCCTTAGATTATAACCTGTTGTCGATATATCAATTATGCAACAAAGATTATAATTGCTTGTTCACTAACGAGGGTGTGACCGTTTCTAGCAGGAGTGATGGTTCTGTTGCATTCAAGAGTATGTTAAAGGTAAAGCTCTATCTTATTGACTTCAACAAAGATAAAGCTGAACTTCACACATGCTTGATTGCAAAGGCCAACATGGGTTGGTTGTGGCATAGACGGCTAGCGCATGTTGGTATGAGGAACCTTCAAAAACTCCTCAAAGGCGATCACATCCGAGGTTTAAAGGATGTTGTATTTGAGAAAGACAAGCTCTGTAGCACGTGCCAAGCTGGGAAGCAAGTTGGAGCACCTCATTTTGCCAAAAACGTCATGACTACAACAAGACCACTCGAGCTACTACACATGGACTTATTTGGTCCAATAGCCTACATAAGCATCGGCGGTGACAAATATGGTTTAGTTGTCGTTAATGATTTTTCTCGCTTCACTTGGGTTTTCTTTTTGCATGACAAGTCAGAGACACAAGGAACACTCAACAAGTTCTTCAAGCGAGCTCAAAACGAATTCTCATTGACAATCAAGAATATTTGAAGCGACAACGGCACGGAGTTCAAGAACACGCAAGTGGAGGAGTACCTTGATGAAGAAGGCATAAAGCACGAATTTTCAGCGTCGTACTCCCCACAACAAAACGGAGTTGCCAAAAGATAGAATCGAACACTCATAGAGATGGCAAGAACAATGCTCGATGAGTACAAGACATCGAATCATTTTCGGGTGGAAGCGATTAACACCGCTTGCCACGCCGTAAATTGACTCTATCTTCATCGACTACTCAAGAAGACATCTTATGAGCTACTCACCGGTAACAAACCAAATATTTCATATTTTCGAGTTTTTGGTTCTCCATGTTATATCTTGAACAAGAATCCTAGGACTTCAAAGTTCACTTCGAAGTCCGATGAAGGTTTCTTGCTTGATTATGATTCAAACACTTACCCCTATCGTGTTTTCAACAAGACCTCCGGACTTGTTGAAGTAGCACGTGACGTAGTGTTCGATGAGACTAATGGCTCCCAAAAGGAGCAAGTTGATCCATGTGAACTAGGTAAAGAAGAAGCTCCATGTCAAGCATTGAAAAGAATGGCTCTAGGTGAGGTTCGACCACAAGAGCCACCTCCACGCGTACATGAGGAAGGTGAACCACAAGAGAAGACCAACGATCAAGGGGGAGCATCAATACAAGATCAACCACAAGAATACGAAGATAATCAACAAGTCAACGAAGGCAATCACTTAGGGGGAGAAGCAGATGATCATGAAGATACAACTCCTCAAGGGCCACACCCAAGAGTACACCAATGCTTCCAAAGGGATCACCCAATCGACAATATCATCGGTGACATCCAAAAGGGAGTAACCACTAGATCTCGCATAGCTAACTTTTGTGAGCACTATTCGTTTGTATCCTTTTTGGAACCACGCAGGGTTGAAGATGCATTGAAAGATCTGGGCTGGGTGGTGGCAATGCAAGAAGAATTGAACAACTTCAAGCGGAACAAGGTGTGGGAACTTATGGCAAGACCCAATGCAAACATCATTGGCACCAAGTGGGTCTTCCGCAACAAACAAGATGAACACGGGGTGATGACAAGGAACAAGGCACGACTTGTGGCCAAAGGGTATTCACAAGTCGAAGGTTTGGATTTCGATGAGACCTTTGCTCCAGTAGCTAGGCCTGAATCTATTAGAATATTACTTGCATATGCTACTCACCATGATTTCAAGCTGTAACAAATGGATGTGAAAAGCACGTTCCTCAATGGACCAATCAAGGAAGAGGTGTACGTGGAGCAACCACCCGGGTTTGAAGACGAAGAGTTCCCCGACCATGTATTTAAATTGCGTAAGGCTCTCTACGGCCTCAAACAAGCTCCTAGAGCTTGGTATGAGTGTCTTAGAGATTTCTTAATTGAAAATGGCTTTAAGATTGGCAAAGTAGATTATACACTATTTACAAAGAATTTTGATAATGATCTTTTTATTTTTCAAATTTATGTTGATGATATAATCTTTGGGTCAACTAACCAATCTTTTTGTGAGGAATTTAGTAAAATCATGACAGACAGGTTTGAAATGTCAATGATGGGAGAATTAAAGTACTTCTTGGGATTCCAAGTGCGGCAACAGAAGGAAGGGACGTTCCTAAGCCAAACCAAGTACACGCGGGACATACTTAAGAAGTTTGGCATGGACAAGGCGGAGCCCATAAAAACCCCCATGGCAACGAATGGCCACTTAGATCTCAATGAAGATGGACCTAGCGTCGACCAAAAGGTATATCGCTCCATGATTGGATCTCTACTCTATTTATGTGCATCTAGGCCAGATATTATGTTGAGTGTATGTTTGTGTGCAAGATTTCAAGCCAATCCTAAGGAATGTCACTTGACAGCCGTAAAGAGGATCTTGAGATATTTGGTTCATACATCCAACCTTGGTCTTTGGTACCCAAAAGGCTCAAAATTCAATCTCATTGGTTACTCCGATGCACATTATGCCAGGTGCAAAGTAGATAGAAAAAGCACCTCCGGTACATGCCAATTCCTAGGGAGATCCTTAGTTTCTTGGTCCTCCAAGAAACAAAATTCCATTGCCTTATCCACAGTCGAAGCGGAGTACGTTGCAGCCGGGAGTTGTTGTGCACAACTTCTCTGAATGCGACAAACTCTAAGGGGTTATGGTTACAATATGAACCATATTCCACTCCTTTGTGATAATGGAAGTGCCATCAAAATTGCCCACAACCCAGTTGAGCACTCCAGAACTAAACACATAGACATAAGACATCACATTTTGAGAGATCATGCCATGAAAGGAGACATAGCCATTTCACATGTAAACACTCAAAAGCAATTGGCCGACATATTCACCAAGCCACTTGATGAAAAGCGTTTTTTTGAACTCCGAAATGAACTAAATATCCTTCATGCCCGGAGTGTGGCTTGAAATGTTGCATACCTGTATGAATTCTTCAAATATGTTTATTGTATTGTGAAAATCATCTCTCTCATTTTTCTCCGAAAAACTATGTCAATTACTATACCTTGATGAATTATGATCATTGCTTGTTTGTTGTATGCTTACTGGTTATATTCATCAAGATTATTTGATTTGTTTTGCCTCTCTATTCTCTAAATATGTACCTTCAAATATATATGAATGGGCTAAGCAATTTTCTCCTGGTGATCATGGACTAGTCTATGGTTACCCAGACTAGTCCGCCCGTGCAGATTGGTCCGCAGAGTGCTGGTTAGGCCGGACTAGTCCGGCGTCCAACAGACTAGTCTGATATTGTCCTCTAGAAAAGTTCAGACTAGTCCGGTCATTTTCAGACTTGTCCGATTTTTCGTCACCCTAGCCGCCGCCAAACCCTAATTCATTCACCTCCACTCTTGCCTCACGCGTTCTCACTCTTTCACTCGAGCTCCCAAGGCGATCTTGAGTCCCCTCCACCAAAAAGCTCCGCATTTGGGTGGAGATCAAGCATCCGTGCTCGAAGATTGAAGTTCACGGACAAGTCCGGACTTCAACACCCTTCTCTTCGAGCGTCAATCGAATTATTTGGTAATTTTCACTCAAACCCTAGAAATTCCAAATTTCTTCATTGTTGGTCAAATAGCCTAGCATTCCTCGCTGTATACATGCTCTCTTGATGTATTACGTGTATGCTAAGGTCGTTGTGCATTAGGAATCACCATGTGTCTAGTTTTCTAGGTTTTTGAGTTTGAACACCGGACTAGTTCGGTCCATGAATGGACAAGTCCGATATCTTCGGACTAGTCCGTGCCTGTACAACGAACAAGTCCGATTTATCTGACTCAAAACCTAACTTCTCAATTCCTCAATGCAATTCCTTGCTATCCCTCCATACCTATGCATTGTATCGTTCATTATCATTCATGCCACTCATTCTTAGGTCATGTCGAGCTCGGGCAATGATGTCTCCGATTTTGAGGCTGAGATGGACCATGAGGTGGCACCTCGGACCTCGACAGGTCTTGGCAAGAAGCGCCAAGAAAGACCCTCCGATCCATCTCCAACCCCTCCTCAGGTTCGGAGGAAGGTGTTGGCAAAGAAGCCAGTCTCCAAGGCAGCTGCATCATCGAGTGGCCCTCGCCAAACAATAGGCAAGGGCAAAGGGATTGCTACAGGTTCGGTTGGCCCGTTGAAACTTCATGCTCCAAGGGAAGGGGTCCAGGACCCCAACGAAGAGAAGTTCAAAGGGAAGGGGAGTGACTTGGCGGCAAAATTCAGAAGCATCGATTGGTATGGCCGATCGAAGCAAGATGTTGATGGAAGATTCTGTTGCAACTTCCATGTTGATTTCTACAAATCGGTGTATCTCCCAATGAAGACACGAGTTGTGCGCAGTCAGTGGATTGACTGGGCACATTTTGAGAAGAAGGGCTACTCACCATTCACTGAAGTAGTGAGAGCTATTGAGAGGCATGGCCTGAGGGATCTTTTCGCCTTCAGGAATAACTGGAATGATGAAGTGATTGCATAGTTCTTTGCAACTTGTCACTTATCTAGTGAAGATGAGGAGAGTGTCACTTGGATGACTCATGGATCCAAGTACAGTATTACTTAAGAAGATTTTGCCAACCTGCTTCATCTTGACACCACAAGATCTGACTGCCTGATCATACACAACATAGGTGTCATTGAGAAGGATAGGATGAAGTTCCTATATGAGCCAAACTCAAAGTTCAACCCTCCCTCCACCAAAAATATGAAGCCATTTTTTGTGGTGCTGAACAGAGTTTTGAGGAAGACGATCGCTCCCAAAGATGGAGATGATGGGAGTGTGCAAGGATACCTCAGGACTCTGATGAGGGTCATAAGCAAGGATTGCCCGTTTGATGTGGCGGAATACATTTGGAAGGACATGGTGAACATATCTTGCACTCCCAACAGGTCTTGTGGATATGCTCCTTACCTAATGTTTGTGATTGAGAAAGTCACTGGGATTGAGTTTGTGAAAGATGTGGAGCATCTCCCCTTGAGGCCTCAAATGCCTCAAAAGCTGAGTGTGCAGGCTGCTCCCTCGCCGGCCTCTAGTCCTGAGGCACCAACAAGAACAAGAGAAGATGTTAGGGCTGCCCCTCCTACTAGTGCAGCCCCTCAAAAAGGTTCAGCCAGTGGAATTCTCAAGTATCTGACTGCAATTTTTGCCTCCTGCAAAAAGGCTGAAGTGAAGGCCCATAAGCTCAACAAGAAAAGAAAGGAGGACATGAAGTATATCAAGGCAAATGTGAAGCAAATTTGCCATAAACTGGGGATTGAGCCAATTGGGTCTCCAATAATCTTTGAAGACTCAGATTCTGATTTCACCGAGCTCAGGCCCTTGACCCCCTCCGAGCTTGCCTACTTTAGCATTGGGGGCTCGAGTAGCTCCGCACCTCCTCCTCCTCCTCCTCCTCCTCCTCCTCCTCCTCCTCATCAAGCTGACGATGAAGATGATGAAGACGACGATGAGAGGACCGACAGCGAAGAGTGAAGACCTTAGGACCCTCCTCTCCTTCTTTTTGGTGTCTTGATTCCAAAGGGGGGGAGATTGAGGGGGAGTCTTAGTCCTAGCTGTAGTTTGCGAGGAGTGGTCCATATGCTATGTTTTTTAACTCTTTTGTGGCTTGTATAGTTTTAACAATGATCTTGAGTTCATTATGGTTCTGTGATGCAATGATTTGATCCTTTGAGTAGTATTCATGAAAACTGTGATTTTGCTCTAGAATTACATATATGCTTGCTATTGGGTGATTAATGTCAATTATGTCATTCTCAATGTTTCAGTGCACTTAGTTATGCATCCCACCATAAAGAATGCACATATGGACTATGCTTTCACTACTTGATGTATTTTGGACTCATACGTGCATACTTTATGAAAATCTCAATTTTTATCATATTTTGTGAAATCTCAATTGGTTGTCATCAATCACCAAAAAGGGGGAGATTGAAAGTGCATCTAGGACTCCCTTGTGGGTTTTGGATGATTTATGACAAGCAATTGGGATCCTAACCTCTTTGTTGAGATGAGTGCAGATTTTTAATAGAAAAATGAGCAAAGTACCAAAAAGAAGGAAGAATGAGGAGCAAAGTGGAAATGAGCTCAAGGAAGAAGAATAGTAGATCATTGTGTATGGAGTGTGTTGAGAAAACACATCCCAAGAGCTCAATCACAATTAAACACACACATTGCACAAAGTTACACAGGACCGGACTAGTCCGACTAACACCGGACTAGTCCGATATCCTCTCTGCACAAAACCGGACAAGTCTGATATCCATCGGACTAGTCCGATATCTCTCTGACTAGAATTGGACTAGTCCTCCCCAGTGCGGACTAGTCCTCAAAACACTTCACAAGTCACACAAAATCGGACAAGTCCGATCACAACCGAACTAGTCCGATATTCTCTGTGGTCCAAATCGGACAAGTCTGATATTTGCACGGACTAGTCCGAAATACCCTCTGGACTAAATCGGACAAGTCCTCCAAGTGCGGACATGTCATCCAATACACTTAGGGTTTCACATGTCCGGACAAGTCTGATGACTATCGGACTAGTCCGAAGATTTCCAGTAGCGAAATCGGACAAGTCCGTTCCTAGCCGGACTAGTCCGATATTTCAGGACACTTAGGGTTTGCTACACACAGCACACCGGACTAGTCCGGTGACCACCATGGACTAGTCCGATCTTTCTGAACCCTAACGGTCACTTTTAGAAACCCATATAAATAGAGTTGCACGGCCATATTTCATACACTCTCGAACCCTAGTGCCGTCACACCTCCCAAGAGCCTCAAAAACCACATCTCTCCACGAAATTAACTGCAACAAAGATCAATCCTTTGAGGATTCACTCTAGTTCATTGGAGAGACACGTTCAACACCACATTGAGCTCTTAGTTTGATTCTCTGACACACTCCTGTGATTTAATTGTAATCTTTTGAGTGTGTTCTTGGTGGTATTTTGTGTTGTAATCCAAGAGAGCTCTCAACGTGTGAGAAGGCCCCTTAAATTCGGTTATTCACCCCTTTGAGATAAGTGGAAGAGGATTGGCCTTCATGGCGATCTGACGAGGGTAGGGTTGGAGAAGACCCGGTCCTTTTGTGGACTCCTCAACGTGGATGTAGGTTGCCTCTGTGGGAACCGAACCACGGGATAAATCTCTTGTGTTCTTCTTTTGTGTTCATTGTCCTTTACATTATCACAATCTAGGGTTACAATTGATCTTGACTACTTTACGTTGAAATATGAAGTACGAGATTGAATTGTGATATAACCTGATTCATAACCTTGTAACACTTTGTTTAATCGTATATTTCCACTGCATAATTTGAAGAATAAAATTAATCGATCAAACTTAATCAATCTAGTCCGTACAGACCGGACTAGTCCGCACTTTACCGGACTAGTCCGATATCTCTGGTTTTGAACTGGTTGTTAAGTATTGCAGGTTCCGACAATTATCAAAAAGGCCTATTCACCCCCCCCCCCCTCGAGGCCACATTCAGATGTGAAGCAAGTGGGTAGGCTTGAAACCGTGCACAAAGATATACGCTGAATTGTATGTCTGGTCTTGATGTCGTGAGGTACAAAAGTGATCCGATCATGCTTCTATATTCTTTTTGATCCACGGGTTCACCATCTTCATCAAGTTCAAGTGTTGTTGCTGTTCCCATTGGTGTCCAAAAAGGCTTTCTTTTGTCCATGTTGAAGCGCCTTAGAAGGTCTTTTGTATACTTCGTTTGATGCACAAAGGTACCCTCCTTGGTTTGCTTGATTTGTAGCCCCCAAAAGTACGTGAGCTCTCCCATCATACTCATCTCAAATTTTGAACTCATCATAGCTGAAAACTTGGACACAAGATCATGAGAAGCAAAACCAAAGATAATATCATCCACATACACTTGAACGAATAATGAGTCATTGCCATGCTTAAGAACAAAAATAGTTTTATCAACCTTGCCCATGCTAAACCCCTTTTCAAGTAAGAATGTATTTAACCTATCATACCATGCTCTAGGGGCTTGTTTGAGACTGTATAAGGCTTTGGACAGTTTGTAAACATGATTAGGAAGATCTGAATTTTCAAAACCCGGTGGTTGTTTGATATAAACCTCCTCATCTATGTAGCCATTAGGAAAGGCACTTTTAACATCCATTTGACATAGCTTAAAACCTTTAGATACAGCAAAAGCTAACAAAATTCTTATGGATTCTAATCTAGCAACAGGAGCAAAAGTTTCATCAAAATCTAGACCTTCAACTTGAGTGAAACCATGAGCAACCAACCTAGCCTTATTCCTAACCACAACTCCATCCTCACTTTGTTTATTTTTAAACACCCATTTAGTTCCAATTAAAGTGTGACCTTGAGGTGGAGGTACCAGTTTCCAAACATTATTTCTTTCAAAATTTTCTAACTCTTCTTGCATGGCAATAGTCCAAGATTAATTAGTGAGTGCGTGTGATATATCTTTGGGTTCAAAAGAAGCAACAAAAGCAAAATGAGCATGAGAGTTTGGATCGCAAAACCTGGACCGTGTGACTCGTTCGTGCAAGCTTCTAATTATCTGTTGAGGGGATGATCTTTGTAAAACCGTAGGGGGACAGATGTCTCACAAGCTTCTCCTTCTTCATGTTCATCACAAAATGATGAGCTTCTGACTTGAGGATGATCTGAATCAGCATTGATGGTTGTCGGTGCGGGTTGAGAATTAACATCCGGAGCTGAACCAAAGTCTTTAGCTGCTGAATTTTTGGGCAGCAGCTCCAATTCTTCCTCATCTTCAATGAAAATGCTCTCCCCCTGCGGATATGGATCTAGACCTGCAATGTTTGAGCTAGTACCTGGGCTAGCTTCATCAAAAGACACTTCACAAGTCTCCACAATTTTGTTAGTGTCAAGTAAAAGCACACGGTAGCCTCTAGTATGAGATGGATAACCAAGAAACATGCCATCAATGGATCTAGGTTCAAATTTATCAAGATTACCATGTTTCTTAACAAAGCATTTGCAACCAAAGACCCAAAAGTGCGTAACACTAGGCCTATGTCCAAACCAGAGCTCATATGATGTTTTACCTAGCTTAACGCGCAAGAAAACACAATTTGATATATAACAAGCGGTTGCAATCGCATCAGCCCAAAATTTCCTAGGAGTTTGATATTCATCAAGCATAGTCCTAGCCATCTCAACTAAGGTTTTGTTCTTTCTTTCTACAACACCGTTATGTTGAGGTACATATGGTGAAGAAAATTGATGATCTATTCCATTTTCAGCACAAAAGTGATCAAAATATTGATTTTTAAATTCAGTTCCATTATCACTTCTAATTGCTTTTAAAGATCCTGGGTGATCAATTGATAATCTAAGAATAAAGTTCTAAAGTGACTAAAAGCTTCATTCTTAGATGCCATAAAGTAAATCTAAGAGTATCTAGAATAATCATCAACAATCACAAGAACATACCATTTACCTCCGAAGGATTGAACACGTGAAGGTCCTACGGTGTCAAGGTGCAAAAGTTGACCCAGTTCAGTTGTCATGATCATTGTGAGAGGAGTATGTGAACCTACAACCATCTTAGCATGTCTACAAGAAGAGCACACAATTTCTTTGTCCCCTTTAAGCTTAGGCATCCCACGTATGCCATCAAGAGCACTAACACGCGTGAGATGATCAAATCCTACGTGACCAAGTGTACGATGTCAAAAATATAAATATTTGGTATCATTAGCAACTAGACACCTATGCTTAGAGGAAGACATATCAAAATCAGCTTTAAAAACTCTTCCAAATCGTGACATGTTAAAATAAGCTAATTGTTTAAATTTACAACTTTGCAGCAATTTTTAGTGAAAATAATTTCTAGATTTTCATCTAGCAATTGTGAAACAGAAAGCAAGTTGTACTTCAAATTTTTGACAAGTGCCACATCCTTCAAAGTGTAGTGATCATTTATTCTAACCGAAACCTTAGCGATTATAGAGTTGAAGAATTATCGGCAAAAGTAACATTCTCTACTTGTGACACGAAAGAGAGGAAGGAGAACCATTCTTTGTTACCGATCATGTGGCGCGAGCAACCTGAATCCACAATCCAAATGTTCTCCTTCCTCAGGCATGTAACCTACATAGAATCACAATACGTCGATGACTCAATACTGGGGTTAGTCAAAAGGCATTTGGTATCCAGTACTGAATCACACGACATGCAGTAGGAACAACACGCGAAAGCTGAGATAAAACAGCAGGTTTATGAGTCAAAGTTTGAGGTTTTTTATTCTTAACTACTGACCTATAAGATGTTACTTGTGTAGCACAGAAATCAGTAGCTTCGGAGGCAAAAACAGAAGGTCTGGAGGTAAACTTTGAATGTTTTTTACTCATAACAGTAGGTTGCATGTTCCTGGCATTCGGTTTAATATGTGCAGCAAATTTTGCATGAAAGTTATGAGATCTAGCAATCATTCTTTCCCTTTGTTGTTGTTTAGCTAGTCTATAACAAAAATATATGACATGACCATCTCTACCACAGTAGGTACAATGAAATTTAACATTGTGTTCATATCTAGATGAGCAAGCAATATTTTTATTTGAAACCGAATGATACAACACTCCTGCAGATTTCAAAACCACTTCTTTTTGTTTATGAACTTTTTGAATCAAACCACTTTCTAATGACTTCAGAATTTTAGTTGGATGTGCCTTAGAATGAGCATGAGAATCAAAACCTAAACCAGTTTTATCATTGCAAGACTTGGAAGAATTAAGTAGCAAGTTTAGGTTCTTATTCCCATTACAAAATCGATCTAATGTCCTATGCATGTTATCAAGTTTATTGAACAGATCAAGGCAATTTTCACATGAATTTTTTCCTTTAATTTGCAATTGGAACAAAATCTAACTTCATGAGAACATAAAACTTTGTTCAATATAGAAATTTCATTCATAGTATCTTGTAGTTTCTTATCAAGATCATCACAAGTCGAACAATGCAAATCAATTGTAGAACAGCTAGCATCTTTCAAGTTTTTATCATTAAGCGCAGCAAACTCTTTTTTCTTTTCAATTTCTAACTCATGTTTATAAAGTGTGGAGGTGTGCGCACTTCTTAATGAGAACAATTGTTCATATATTAAATCACATAAGGGACATGCGTCATCACTAAGAATCGAAGTTTTTAAATGGTTGATTTAAGATTCTAGTTATTCAAGTTTTTTGTTCTTTTTCTTAACAATAATAGTGGCACGAGAAATAACATCACACATTTCTTCGCAAGTAGGACATACCTCTTCAATGTCGCTATTGTGTTATGCCTCCTCCATACTTGATCTTGACTTGCCCGCCATAAAGCACAAGTTTGACAAATCATCTTCATCTTCGTCACTTCCAATGTCCACGTCGCTTGAGCCAAGTTCCTGGAGTGCGGAGATAAAACTGTTCACCAGTTGACGACCTGAAAAGCCCTTCTTCTTCTTCTTATCATTTGTTGAGGAGTGGTTCTTCCTCGATTGTTTCTCTTCTCGGGAAGTAGAACCTGAAAGGTTAGGACAATCTGTACGAAAGTGTCATGTCTTACAACATTCGAAGCATCGTTGAGGTCCGGAGCTTCCTCTCCTTCTAGCTCTCACATTTTGCAATGCTTTTGAGAACCTAGTAGAGAGAAGTGCTAGCTCCTCCTCTGGAAACTCCTCAATTTGTTCAACTGTTAGAGAGGACAACAAAGCAAGTGTACCACTAGATGAAGATTGACCAGAGCTAGGCATGTCATGTTGTGAAACAAAAGCAATAGACTTGTTTGGATTCTTACTTGATAAGATGTCAATTGCATGAGTCTTTAGTTTAGAGTAAAGCAAATCTAATGTAAGAGAACTCATGACAGTTGATTCACGAATAGATGTAACTTTCATCTCCCAGATTGACATGTCTAATGCACTAAGAAGTTGCCTAGCATTTTCAGCATCAGAAAAGTTAACATTAACACTACGCGGATTACTGAGAATTTTATTGAAGCGAGTGAAAAGGTCATCAGTAGACTCATCGGGTTGCATCTCGAAATGCATATATTCCTTTTTGAACATATCTTGTCTCACCTCCTTGATCGTGTTGGATCCTTCGTGATAGTCACAAAGCGCTCTCCACACATCATATGCCGATCGAAGGTGTGCAACGCGATTGAAGTCGCTTTGAGTGAGTCCTTGGATGATCAAGTTCCGGGCTTTGTTGTTATTTTTGATGTCCCATAGGTTTGTAGTCGTAACTTGATCGTTTGACGGCACATCATAAGGCATGTACACCTTTTCCCATATGGTGAAGCCTTGGGCCTGGATGAAAGCCTCCATGCGTGCCTTCCAAACCTAAAAATCAATACCAGCAAACATACAAGGTTTGGTGGAGTATTTCTCCATGATGATTAGTCAAAAACACGTGCAAATCACAATGATTGGAGCACCGTGGCTCTGATACCAATTGTAGGATCGAAGAGCACGTGAAAAGCTACCAGAGGGGGGGTGAATGGTAGATTTAAAAATCTTACGCAGCGGAAACAATTAAATCCCAACCCCTTCGGCAAAAAAAACGATATGTTAAAGAAATCGTGTGTGAAACTAATATAAACGTGTTTCACTGTGACAAAAGTGATATATATCAGAGAGAATCAAGTCACAAAGAAATCATAAGAAGAATCACTCAAATCCGTCGAGAGAAACTCAAGTTATGATCGAAAGATCGAACAAAGGTCAATATGTCCTACCCGAGAAAAACAGTTCTGGAACTCTGCAAAGAAACTCGTGTAGATCAGAAACCACAAATCCAATGACCGTGAAATTTTGACAGATGGTATATAATCAAGTTATGAAGACAACCCAAAAATAATCACGTCAATTGTATCTGTAAAACTCGAGTTATGATAAAACCACCAACGAAAGGTAGTGCTGTCCAGAAACTCGACGAGTAAAACTTGTCTAGAACAAGTCAGACGAACAAGGCACAAAAGTTCCTCAAAACTATGAATTTTATTCAATAGAACACAAGAGGAACAGCCCCAAAGTCGTACTCCACGAGATCTGGCCTCCCTTGCTTATATAACCAGCTCGAAAGCCAACTCAACTCAAATCAGAACCCTAATCCTACTCTGTTCACGAATCGAAACTTTCCATACCTGCTTAGGACTCTTCTATACGCAGATAGAAGCAATCTTAAGACTTCCAAACACCTTAGGGACGTATCCCACATTCCTAAAACAACTCAAATTCGTGACCTACACGAAATCCTATCATAACCAACTCGATACTTTCCATACGGAGCCATAACCGACTCCGCCGCAGCCAAAATCATCAACCGATATGATCTGATCCTTCCAACCAGATCTTCCCAACCATAAACCATCTCTAGAACCATGTTGCCATGTCATGCACCGCATGTATACATGCAAACACCTTCCTTCGACGTTTAGTAACCTTCATATGCACTGCCCTTGATTCAATCATCCTCCGCAACCTCCTAACCTGCTCAACCACAATTCCTCCTGAATTTGGTTGTTGGAACCTCATCTCCTCCCTAAGACTAGTCCAAAGGATCCTGTCACCATCCATGACTTGAACTCAAGCAACACCTGCACATGAACAAACAACCAATCCATACGAGCCCAAATCCGCAACTTGACTCAAGTCAGTTCCAGATACAACACCTTATGTGAGCACCTCACATAAGCATGTTGCAAAGCACAGCAAAATGTTATCAGCCATATCAACCAAAACGCTCCAAAAACTTAGTAAAAGAATACTAAGCAACCTTTCCATAAGTACAAAGCAAGTTTGAAACATTTCACATGAAAATTTGGAACATTACGATCAAGCTCTAAATCTTGCCAAAGCTAACCGGAGCTTGAGCCGGAGCTTACCAAAGCTTGTACAACCTAGCGTCGAAGCTTACCGAAGCTAGTCGGACCTAGCGCTGGAGCTAACCGAAACTAGTCAGAACTAGTCATTCCAAAAGTCGGAGCTAGAAAAACATGTCGGAGCTAACCAACATAAGTCGGACCTAGCAAAACATATCGGAGCTTAACAAAGACATGTCGAAGTTATCAAAGACATGTCGGAGCTAAACACAAAGCTCACTAGAGCTATCCAAAAACATGTCGGACCTAGACAAAGAAAGTCGGACCTATTGTCGGACCTTGCAGAAGCTCGGAGCTAGAGTCGGACCTTGCTAAAAAGATGTTATGGCAGCGTTCAAAACTTTTATTGTCAAAGCCAATGTATTCAGCACACATAGGTCTCACAACTACTTCACATAGACATAGTAAGATGCTTTTTACTTGGTTTAAACGTACTTTTCAACAAATAGCCATTGTTTATTACCATGCCGTTTTTAAGCTACATGTCATACTTTCCGACACTTGCTGAGTACGACATGTACTCACCATTGCAATTCCCCTGACCAACAGTTTTAGGTGCTGTTTGGGAGTATCATGAGGATAATGTAGAGTACTAGGCTGTGTGCTGACATCAGCTTTGCCTGTGGTGTTGCTTGGAGCCGCACTACCCTTTTATGCTTAGTTTGCCTAGTTTCATAATTAGATTATTTCCGCTGCAGTTATAGTTCAATAATGATCATTATATTTGTAATATGAGGATTACTTGAATATTATAATAAAGGTAATTTTTAATTAACTTGTGTTGTGGTAATTGTCTGTTTATCATTTGTGAAACACTTGTGTATATGTGTTAAACATCCTGGGCACACATACACTGCACTTGGTTCATTTTTCGGAACCGGGTGTCACAAATTGGTATCAGATCCACAGGTTGACCGTAGGACGCAGTCTAGATAGAATGGACACTGTAGAGAACACAGAAGCACTCAGGAAGCGTAGTGGTTTGTTTGGTGTGCTAATTGCTATGTAATGTTTGCTTGTATGTTTGTGTGCTTATTAGAGGATTGTGGGATGCTTTAGCATTACCATATCCATATAGGCTTGTATAGGTTGTTGTTTAGGATCATATACCTTGATGCATGCATATAGGTTGGGATTCCTTCTATCTTCATTCATGTCTCTACTTCTGTGGAAGATTGTGACTACAAGAAAATTCATAACCCCGGATGAAGCTACATGAAAGTGTGAAGATGTTATCAAGAGTTTTCTCATCTCTTCTTTAATCCTTCCGAATCTCAAGGGCGAGATTCCTTTTAAGGGGGTAGATTGTAACATCCCCAATTTTTTAAATTTGGCTAATTCAAATTGAAATAAAAACTCAAGTTTTATTTCAAAATCTCTTCTCCGATACATCCGAATCTCGAGGGCGAGATTCATGTTAAAGGGGTAGAATTGTAACATACCAATTTTCAAACTTTGACGAATTAAAATTTGAATATAGAGTTAGAATTTAAATATTAGAAATAAAATTTATTCCATGAGGAAAATATAAAATATATGCATCTCATATTGCATTTGCATTCATCCCTAAGTATTAAAATTTATCTACCGAAATAAATATATTAAAAAGCAATTAAATTGTCATAATGAATATAGAAGAAAAGAAATAAAAGTAAAAATATAATATGGAAGAAAGAAACAATTATTAATAAGAATAACAAAAGAAAATAAAAAGAATAAGAACAAATACTAAAGAAAGATAATAAAAGAAGATATATATATAACTAAGTAAATAAAGAAATCAAAATAAATAATATATATATAAATAATGAATAACAGAAAATTAAAAGATAATAATAATAATAAATATATAAAAAATAAATAATAATTAATAATTTATAAAGAAAAGTTAAATAAAAGAAATAAAATATAGACAAGTAATATGAAAAGAAAAAGGAGGGAAAAAACAACAAAGTCAACCGTGCACCAGAAAGTGGTTACGCTGCCAAAGGAAAACAAAACAAAAAGAAAAGCAAGGAAAGGAAAAATCTACTGCTGCAGAACCATGGGCCCATGACCGCACATGGCCACCGCCATGCAAGAAAACAAACAAAAAAAAGAAACTCAACTTAGCCAGCCCACACCACGCATCCAAGTCCGAGCGGGTAGCGCTCACGCGCATACCGCGCGCCAGCGACGGAACCGACCGTCCGCTCGCCCAGCGCGTCCATGCGCTGCGTTTGGCCAGGGGTCATGCGCCTGCGGTACCGAGCCGGACTCTCGGTCCGCGCCGCCTATAAAATGCGGACTTAGGCCTTCGTGTTTTCCTTCGATCGCAGCGCTGCCAGAGCAGAGGGAAAAGCCCTAGCGCCGGTAGAAAAAAGAGAACAGAGACTGCGCCGTCAGAGAGAAAGAGAGAAGAAAAAAAGAGGAAGAAAAAAAAGAAGTGTCGTCCGCTCAGAGTCGTCGCGCCGCCATCGTCGTACCGCCGGAGGACCGCTGCGCTGTCTACTTCGTCTGCGCTACGCCTCCGTCCCGCTATCTTCAATGCCGTCGCACATATGGTAGGATTCGTTTTCCGACGTGAATTTTAGCGACGTAAGAGATCTAATAGTCGGAATTTAATCATAGTTGCACCATCTATTTATTTTCAGCAACATTAATTCTCACTAAAACCCCCGTAAAATTGTATGAACTAGTTGCATCTAATTAATAAACAATCGTTGTTAATTAATTATTGAACTTTGTATGCAATCATATCATTGCATGTTGATTAGTATGTGTGCATCATGTGGATTTGTATGTATATTTTCTTGTATATGTTATCACGAGTAGAGGGACGTGCTCAAGAGGCCGTATACGAGGATTTCTAGAACCAAGACTTCGAAACGCTTGAGCAACCCATCGCCCAGAGCAAGGCAAGTGTCCTTGACCATATTGATCCTATGTTTGAATATTTTGTTTTCAAAATTGCATGCTTGTGTCAATTTGATGGGACACCTACGATAAGAAGTTTACTAGCTTTGTTTAACCATCCTTGTCACTTAGAATACTTAGTAGAGAGTCAGGAAGAGCTTTTTACCTTTTGTTTCGCTCAACTTAAATGGGATGGGAAAACACCAAGATTACTTATAGATTATTGAGATGATGGATAATGTACACTGATGAACATGGTTAATGGTAACATGGTAATGGGTGATCTAAGCAAGCATGGTATGTGGATGAGTTGGATGTTATGGTGGTTTCGCTTGCTTTTGATTTAAGGACCGGTTCGTGGAGCGACCATCCAGGATTTACAGTGTCACCACGAGGCCAAGTATGGGTGCGGCTTAGCTGATTAATTAGAGTATTGCTAGTATTGCGCGGATCATTTGGCGCACCGAGGAAGGGGAGTCGGTTTGGGTTTGGATTTGTGGCGGGACTCCTTGGGATCCGAATGACACAAGAGGGGGCTCTTGGTTGAAGATGTGCTCAGTTGGAGACATCGCCACTTGTGAAACCTCGGTGGGTCTGTACATACTAGTAATCCTTTTGTAAAAGCTATTTTGTGATCTCTTTGCCACACACAAACGGAAGTGTGTAATGTTACTGACGGGTCACGGGCATAAGGGAGGTTCTTAGTCACCAAAATATGATGAAATCACGAACACGTGGGTAAAGTGGTATAATCTCTGTAGAGTGTTAAAAATGATAGTCGTGCTCCCGGTTATGAGCAACCTGGACACTCACATGATTAGAGGGGACTTGGGATTTGGGATGGTTTGGTTATGTTTTGGTATTGGGATGGTTTGGTACTGGTTATGGTTATGGTTATGAATTGAATTATGATAATTAGACATGGATGATGATGATGGTAATAATCTGGTATATAGATGGATGATTGATTATGATTCCATATTATGATAATTATGTGGGATATGATGGGACTACTTCACATAGACATAGTAAGATGCTTACTTGGTTTAAACGTACTTTTCAGTAATTAGCCATTGTTTATTACCATGCCTTGTTTAAGCCACATGTCATACTTTCCCACACTTGCTAAGTACAACATGTACTCACCCTTGCAATTCCCCCCACCAACAGTTTCAGGTGATGTTTGGGAGTATCATGAGGATAATGCTGAGTACTAGGCCGTGTGATGCCGTCAGCTTTGCCTGTGGTGTTGCTTGTAGCCGCGCTACCCTTTTATGCTTAGTTTGCCTAGTTTCATAATTAGATTATTTCACTGCAGTTATAGTTCAATAACGATTATTAGATTTGTAATATGAAGATTACTTGAATATTGTAATAAAGGTACTTTTTAATTAATGTGTGTTGTGGTAATTGTCTGCTTATCATTTGTGAATCACTTGTATATGTGTATTAAACATCCTATGCGCACATACACTGCACTTGGTTCATTTTTCAGAACCGGCTGTCACACTAAGTTATTTGTCCCATGCTACTAACGAATCCTCCAAGCGTGAGCCAGGATGCAAGCCCTACGAATACCCAGGCGTTGGGCACACGAAACATCTCGCAACAACCGCCCGCACGTGTGCGGAGAAAAGCGGGGATAAAATACCCAACCTTTTGCCGTCTCCTGAGCAGTATCAGCCTCGGTGTGGACCTTGGACAACTCATCGGCAGACTCTTCCACTGCCTGGGTTAGCTGGTCCAGATTCTTCTGGCCCTCGAACAACATGATGGCAGACTCCCATGCTTCCTTCAGGGCATGGTCCCGAGCTTCCAACGCCTCACCAAGATGTTCGCCTGCCTCCCTTGACACGGTACGAGCGGCAGTTGCCTCCTTCTGGTTCGCTAGAACGTCCGCCTGAGCCCGCTCGAGCTGCTCTCGTGCCGCCCGTACCTCGGTCTCAAGGGAGCTCCGACGGTCCCAGGCTTCACCAAGTAGGAGCGATCTCTTGGCCACCAACCATGCTAACCTCTATAGAAGGAACTAAGTCAACCAGTAGTGAAACAAGAAATGCGGAAGAGGGTGGGATAGATCACTCGGCCGTCGTGGATCGTCCTCTGATGGTGCTTAGACACGTTGAGGACCTGCTTGAGCCCGACCTCCAGCTTCAACTGGGCGTAGTCGAGCCGCGAGATTACGTCAACGGCTCCACCGTGAAGCCGCTCCCACTAGACCAAATCCATGTTGGGGTACCCGGAGGCTCCTTGGCCTCCCCCCGCAGGACCGAAGGGCTTCGATGATCGTGGATCAGATGGAGTGAAGGCGTCAACGATCAGCTCCTCGACCATCTGGGGCTGGGGAACGGTCAGGGCAAGGGCTACGGCGGCATTCTGCATGTCGTCGCGTCCGCCAGGGTCACCACCATTCCCAACAGAGGGGTCGCGAGCAGCACCTCGATCGTTGCCGCTACCATTGTAGCATCCTCCAGGACCGTCGCCGGCGGTGTCACCTCCGAGCCTGACGAGACAATCAAAGTCGACTCCATGAACACCGCACCCGGTGGCGGCACCGGCAGGGCCATCGAGACAGCTTCTGACAGTGGTGGAACCCACCGCATTGGGACGTAGTGGGTGGGAATTTGCGATGGCTGGGGTAGCACCTTTACCTCCGCAGCCTCGTGATCAGCCACCCTCGCCTGAAGAATTGCCTCCACCAACTGCATGGCGGGTGAGACCGCGATCGGCTTTCGTGACAAGGCAGCCATGCTGGCCTTGTACCTCTTGCATCAATAAAAACATAAGAGTTACATCGAAATAATAATGACGAAGGGCAAAAGAGCAAGATGATCCTCGATGAAATATGGTGCCCCACGTGCGGTCCTCAACTCAATGACAGCCCGACGTCCTGAGCATCAAGCGGCAGAGGCGTCGCCCAGGCACTCAGGCCCTGCATATCGGGACTTGGCGCCACGGGGGGGGGGCGGGGGGGGATGCGACGGCCCCCGATCAGCATCGATCCTTGCCCTCTTGGTAGGATGGTCGAGGTTGGACACCGCCTCCCTCTTCTATTCTGCGGGGGCCATGGCCAGTGAGATGGAATCGAGCTCCACCTAGGACAACTCTAATACGAAACCATCATCCAAATTGGAGAACTCAGGCAGTGAAGGGGGGCTCTGGCCTTCCCGCTCCACATCTGTAACCTCCCTCTGCCACTGCACATGGGCCTTCTCCCGATGCATCCGTCGGGCCATCTCCCAGTCCTTCCTCACCTTCTCCTCCAAGGCCCACGCCGCCTTCGCCTCCCTCTCGCCATTGTCCTTCGGCGGCTTGGGTAAGCAGGTGGTACTGCTGAGACCCCGCACGGGGGATGCTCCCGGCGTGCCGGGAGAGGACCGCTCGTGATTCTACTCGGGGCCCGTCCCAATAGTTATGTCACCCAGTACAAAACTTGGGATGACGATAGCTCCTCCCGCGACTCTCTCATAAGGTCATCGACTGAGGCGTACTCCCACATGTTGCAAGCGCTATCCTGAAGCGGTAAGACCCTGCACTCGATGAGGACCCGAAGGACGATATCGCTAGTAAGACCCTCCTACTCCAGTTGTTTCATGACCTACAGGAACAGCTCCAGGTGGCGCTGCTCCTTCCTCTGGCATCCCCAGCCCAAAGGATCTGAGGGTATTGGCACCCTGCTGTGAAGTTTGGCAGGCCAAGCTCCATGTTCGGAATATAGAACCACTCCTGATGTCGGTCCTCCGGGTAGTTCGACGAAGGAAGGTGGAAGCATTCTGGCAGCCGCAACCAGATCTCGACGCGCGTAGAAACAAAGGGTGGACTCAAATCTGGGAAGGAAAAAAACAAAAGAAATGCCTCCAAAGAAGGTAGTCGGGTTCGTTTCAAAGAAGACCTTGCACAAGGAAGAGCGACAGAACGTGAGGATTGGGAGACGGAACTAAAACACGGAAAAGGTAAGAGTTATTGATGCCAGGACCTTTTTTAGCGTTCTTTCCTATCCAAGAGAAGTGTGGCCCGTGCGCCAGCGCCTCGTTGCCAACAAGATGGAAGAAGAAATGTTCCTCGTCGGTGTCGCCTGGAAGCACTCATTGGTCAAATTTGCGGAGGCATGAAGTGAGAAAGCGATGGGTGTACCTGAAACGAGGTCTCATGGGTGGAGGCGCGCAAGGGTGACGAGGGTGACATCGATGGTGAGGGGGACTCGCTGTCGCGTCCCATCTCCTGCTCCATCCACTTTTCCAACTTCGACAAGATGCGCCCTTTCTCCTCCAAAAAAAAGTGCCACCACCACTGTAGGGGATTTGCTGCTCGTCCTATAGGTTCTCTGCTTCCACCGCTCCCTCCATGGTCCATAGTTGAGTGCGAATCTAAAGTTGGAAGCTTCATTCGAACTGGAATCGAGCGAAGAAACAGAGGTGTGAGGCTGGAAGAAAGAGCAGACAGGAAATGTGCATTGAAGAGTGGAGTAAAAGAGCAAGTATTGGAACAGAAAAAAAAAAGGTCAGAGTAAATGGAGGTCACAGGAGAGAGAATAGTTGATCAAATAAAGTTGCGATGGGACTAAACTTCTACACTGGAAATAAGGTCTCGGTAGGACGAAGGGAGTAATATATATATTTTGCATCCTAGACAATACCAAAATTCTGGCATTACTCTTGTTTTATTGCCAAATGATTATGCTAGTAATCTTCTACAACATGTATAACAAACAAAGTGCCTCTAAGCTACGTAAATTAAAACAAACTTCATTCATTTAGGGGGAATAACTTGCTATTTTAAAAAGGGGTGTAGTAAATATTTCAGAGAAGCCTCTGTGATAAATGCAGAATACAAAATTATCATCAAAATCGGCTACAAAATAAATAAATGATGCAAACTTAGTTATGGACAAACAATGTCGAAACAACTTTGTTTGTGCTAAGTTTGATTTATCTGAAGAGTATGTTTATCTCCTTCTTGTGAGTATGTTTTTTTAGATAATGAGTACATACAAGTGTTGAACTTCTCTTTCAAAGAGTTTATGGTCAATATATTACAAACGAGTATAATTGCGAACACTCACAAGCTATTGTATAGAACATGACGACGATAAATGCATGACTAAGCATACGACTGTAGACCGGACTTCATAGACCAATATTATGGCACGTTCTTCCTTTTATATTTTATTAAAAATCGAACTCAGAACGTGACCAGTTCTACTCAGATTACTTACTAAGCTAAGCCACTTTTCACGAGTATGCCAAGTAGCCGACGACGCGTGACCGGTGAACTGATGGACGGATCTGACACGCGACAAGAGCGCTCTCTTGACCACCGTCGTTGCCCGTGTCACGTCGAGGCGCGCCGTGCTTGTTCACCCGTCAGACCGCCATGCGCCCCCGCAATTCACGTCGTCCCTCGTTTTTTTTAGAGGAAGATAGGGTGTTTATTTATTTTTGATAGCATTGTTTACATAAGGTGAATTTAGCCATACATGACGTCCAACCTCCAAAGTACATGCTACTTTAGCTAGACTATGTGCTTGCAAATTACATTCCCTATCCTCATGTACGAATTGTACATAATCAAACATTTTTTCCTGTCTTGAATATCTCGAAGTATCATCATATAAGAGCATCTCGGCTTCCCTTCAACATTTCTAATAACATTTAGAAAATCAGAAGCCACCATCACTTTGCGGATACCACAATCTTCAGCTAAAGCCAGCGCTTCTAAGCATGCCATAGCTTCAAGTGTTTCCGCATCCTTACCATATGGACAGACCATGGCACTGGAAGCTATAACTTGTCCTCGGTGATTTTGGCACACTGCACTTATAGCACTGCACAGGTTACACTTCCAATAGCCGCATCAACATTAATCTTGTGCATATACGGATCACGTGTAACCCATCCATTAGTCTTCCTAACTTGATCCTGAATATTGTTCTTTTTCCTCTGAAACACTCTGGCCATCTGAAATTCAGCAATAAGTCGATTTAAAA
Source organism: Tuctoria greenei (assembly GCA_036927565.1). NCBI lineage: Eukaryota > Viridiplantae > Streptophyta > Magnoliopsida > Poales > Poaceae > Tuctoria > Tuctoria greenei. Next base: position 183,305,012 of record JAYESD010000003.1, on the reverse strand, counting down.
CTTCAACAGTTGTTAAAAGATTTTGAAAATTACCTTTAGTTATTTTCTCCCATGCCACCCAATTAGTTTTTCTATTTCCATTTGCACTTCCCCACCAGAACTTCCTTATTAAGGAGTTGATATGCTCACAGAGTCCCCTCGGCAATCTAAAGCAGCTCATAGTATATGTGGGGATGGCTTGTGACACAACTTTAATTAACACTTCTTTTCCACCTGCTGAAAGAGTTTGTTCTAGCCAACCTTGGACTTTATTCCAGACCCTATCCTTAATATACTTAAAAACACTATCAGTAGTTCTCCCTACATCAGTTGGTAGCCCTAAATATCTTTCATTGAGAGATTCATTCTCCACCCTAGTGATAGTTTTCACCTCTTCACGAATTGATTGACCACAACCTTTACTAAAAAATATAGAAGATTTTGACAAATTCACTCTCTGACCTGATGCTTGGCAGTATTCAATCAAGGATTGTTGTACAGCACAAGCGCTTTTTGTTGTTGCCTTGAAAAATAGAATACTATCATCAGCAAACAATAAATGATTAACTTTTGGACCTATGCATGATAATTGGATGCCTTGCACAATTCCATCCATTTTGTCTCCTTTTAGCACACAAGATAGACCTTCTACACAAAGCAAAAATAAGTAGGGGGAGATAGGGTCACCCTGTCACTACAGGAATCCCGACGATTTGCGACGGCCATGGCTGTCGCAAATAAGCCATATGTCGTCGCAAATAAGCTATTTGCGACGGCTTTCCTTATTTGCGACGGTTTTCGGCCGTCGCAAATAAATCGTCGCAATTAAGCTTATTCGCGACGGCCACCGTCGCAAATAAGCTTAATTGCGACGGCTGGGAGAGGCTGTCGCAAGTTATTGCCGCGGGCCTGTGGGCCTGGCAACTTTATTTGCGACGGCCCGGCTGTCGCAATTAAGTGCATCTATTTGCGACGGCCTGGCCGTCGCAAATAAGTTCAGTGGGCAAGGCCCACGTGTCCTCCTCCGGGACCCACGCCGCTATTTGCGACGGCCTGGCCGTCGCAATTAAACCTTATTTGCGACGGCCAGGCCGTCGCAAATAGCAGTGGCTTAATTGCGACGGCCTGGAACCTTATTTGCGACGGTACTGTATAAAAAGCCGTCGCAAATAAAGTTTTTTATTTTTTTTAAAAACAGAAAATACTAACCGGCTCGATGACCAGATTCACAGAACAGACAATATTAATCACATCACATCACAACAGTTTCAAAACATCACACACATCGTACAAATATCGCATCAACATCAACAAACTAAACATGGGCTCACTCGCCGGTCTGACCTCCGTATCCACCTCCGTAGCCACCTCTGGAGCCACCTCCGAAGTCGAAGTCTTCGTCGCGCCTCATTCCAGGCGGCTGCAGCGACGGCGATGGCGTTTGTGCAGCCGTCGCGGATCCCTGCAATTAATGAAACTTAGAGTTATAATATAAATGCATCAACATCTCTCTCCCTCTCTTCCTCTCCCTCTATCTTCATCTAAATCCCCCTCTCTTCCTCTCTCTTTTCATTTCTCTCTTTGTCTCTCACTCTATCTTTCTTTCTCACTCTATCTCTCTATTGCTATCCTTTTCCCTCTATCTTCCTCCCTCTATCTCTATCTCCATCTACATCTCCCTCCCTCTATCTTCCCCTCTCTCTATCTCCATCTACATCTTACTCTCTCTCTCTTCATTCCCATCCTACTCTATCTATCTTTCACTCTTTCTTCTGTCTCTCTTTCTTCTATATCTATCTTTCTTCTATCTCAATCATTTTCTTCTATCTAACTATCTCTCTCTTTCATCTATCTCAATCTTATTACGCTGGAGAAGAAGGATTACATAGAAACTTACTTGACCCGCTGAAGAAGGATCGCCTGGAAGGACCGGTGGTAGTACCGGTAGCTGGATTCCCAGACCTTGCGCCCGAGCCATAGCCTGTCATTGCAAACATTAAATGCTACCTATTAGTAAGTCATTTACGCTGAATTAATAAGAATTTTAGTTTTTATTTTTTTACCTCCATTGCTTCCCGCATCTGCGCTAATGCTGCTGCCTGGGTTTGGATCGTGGCCTCCATCGCGATCCTTTGGTGTTCCGCCTCCCTCCTTTCCTCCTCATATCGCCTTTCGTTTTCTTCTACAGTTTCTCGGAGGGACTGCATCTCAATGTCCCTCTGCGATACGCGGCGACCTCCCGTGCCCACCGACAAAGCCTGCGAGGAGCTTCCTCTCGCAGGTCTCCCCGCCCTCGAGTCGACAACTCCGTCGAATATGGCAAGCCTATAAAAAAGAGAGTCAGTAGTATGAAATTGAAATATCTTGAATACTTTGAATTGAAAATTATAAAATGACTTGTAAACTCACCTTCCGTGTGCTTTTCCACCACCAGTTGCATAGGCGGCTTGAGGATCGATCGGTTGACGTTCCCAATCGAAATCCTCGCCGTGTATCTTCCTAGCCTCCTCCCCGTACTTAGCCTGCAAAACAAGAAAACTGTGTAAGTTCAACAATCTATATAGTTATATTTAATATGAATGATTTCTAAACTTACCAACCGCTCGGCTGCAGCCTGACTGCACCCCGTCGGTTGAGAAGGGTCCCTGTGACCTCTCTTCCAGACCTCAGCAGGGGTGGGCGGCACCCCCGTCTCGCGCTCCTGTCAATACGTGTTAGTACGAACAATATATTATTAATATATAAACATAAGTTACACACACTTACCATGCGTTTAGCTAAACGCAAGTGGTTATCTTGCCCGTCCCTGCTCTTCCCCTCGACCCCTCTGCAGTCTCGAGCCTTCTCAGACTTAGCTTTAAACTCATCGCTAGCCCAGTAGCGACAAAGGGCCTGAAATGCATCGGTCCGACCCTGCAACCAGCTCACGTGGCCCTGCACATAGTTGGAAGTCGTTAAAAATACCATCAAGGCAATTATCAGAAAAAAAAACTTACTAAACTCCACGTACCTGCGCGTACTCCTCCTCCGTCAGGTGCCTCTCGCTCCCTTGCTCGAAGTGTAACATGTGCTGCTGGTTCGCCTTCAAGTGCTCATTAATAATTTGAACACGGGCGTTCGACAAAGCTTGTCGAAGCGCCTTGGCAGCGTTGAAGTGAAACACTCGCCTCGCATCCTCAAACAAGCGACGGTCGTTCGGGTCCTCTAAAGTATATCTTGCCCGCGATAAAGAATATATTGAAGAGATATTCACTAAAAGAGTTTAAGAGTTGTAACTTAGAAACTTTTTTAACATACTTACCATAAAATTGGCCCATACGACCTCCTGAAGGTTGTCGTGCTCCTGGTGATGGACGCGTGCGTAGTCCTCCCACGAAAGAGCGGGCACCCCGTCGATGACCCCGGGATAGTGCAAACGCACTATGGACCCGAGGACACCATTCACCAGTCTGTGGTGTCTCTCACCGGTGAAAGACGTGTCATCCCAAGCCCTATAAGATATTTATTCATTCATTAATTAAGTAAACAAAAGAAACTAAAATTGAACACGATAATTTTTATTACCCGTCTCCGACTAGACGAATCACGATCCTCTGTGAACTCTGTGAAGGGACCGCGGGAGGACTAACAAAGTGAGTCCTCCTCGTCTTCCGCGTCTGCTGGGGCGCCACGTCAGGTGACCCAGACGGCTCCTCACCAGCCGAGTCAAAGGCCTCAGGAACAAACTCATCGCCAGCCGGGGGCTGGCTGGCCGAGGGCTGGCTCGCTGAGGGCTGCCTCGCCGAGGGCTGGCTGGCCGAGGGCTGCCTCGCCGAGGGCTGGCTCACCGAAGGCGCCGCAACCTCTGAGTCAGCCGGTGAGGACTACAACATTCAAATGATTCATAAGTAAGTTTAATGTGAATTTGAATTTAAAGAATTTGTCAAAAACGAGTGACATTTACCTGTGACGAAGCTCTAGAGCTGGTCTGAACGTGCCCCAGCAGCTGAGAGTGTCTGCTGCCAGTCGACGAGGCACCAACGAAAGCGTCCTCAGGTCTAGAGGGGTAGAACCCCCTCGTCGGCGGCACCTTCTTACCCTTCTTTGACGCCATCCTGTTGTAATTAGATAATTAGTAAATATGCAAATAAAATATACAAAATTCATGTTACTATCTTCAAGAAAACATTACTTGTAGTAACTTTCAAAATTCATCAACATCATTGTCATGTGCTTGTGCCCTACTCCTTAAACCAGCCCAACGATCTTCCATCGTGGCCTGTTCTAATTTTCGTTTTCGCGTATCATCTGCCTCTACATCTTCAACGTCTTCAACATCTCCAACTAATTGATCGAGTCATGCACCAAGCTCGACGATAAAAGTGTCTGGCAACTCTTCTTCTTGGTACACTTCTTCAACGTCTTCGCTATCATGGTAACCATCATCCCCAGGAGTATATAGCCGCTCACGAGGATTCACCTTATATACCACCCACCAAGCACTGAGCTTCGTGCATGGATAAGGTAGACAATACACTTGTTCAACTTGATGCGCAAGAACAAATGTATCGTAACCTCGTAGTCGGTCCTTATGTTTCACTTCCACCATTCCAAATTGGTTTTCTCGAGTTCCATGAGTACGATCAAACCAGTCACAGTCAAAGAAGACAACTCGAAGGGTCTTATTTCCGGTAAAAGTAAATTCAAGGATTTTGTTAATGATACCATAATAATCGGTTAAATTCCCTTGAGTGTCCATTGCTCTCGTCACAACACTGGAATTTGATGTTGCCGCGAGAGGACGATGAGCTTCAAAATGAGTTGTACGGAATCGGAAGCCATTTACGTCATATCGACCATAGCTTCTAACATTCACCAATCCAAAAGATAGCTGCCACAAATCTTCATGGACATTGTGAGTCTGACACTGTTATAAAAGACGAGAGAATATTATATAATACTTCTTTAATAATAGTAATTTATAATACATAGAAGACGAGAGAATATTACATATTCTCGAAACAAAGATAGAAAACTCTACCTCCCCCCCCCCCCATTTATTCCTTCCTTTCGCATCGCTTCTACTTGTTTGGCCGTAGGTTGATGCCTATGTGGCCAATATTGTCTGTGGAACTCGCTGAACATGAAAAAACATCTTTTAGAGTACATGTGTAGCAAAATATGTCGATTAGCATAAACGTAGGAGAAACACTTACTCGAAGTATTCTTGCATGCCTTCTATATTTGCGTACATGTAGAGTAAAGCAACAATCCTTTCCTGTTCGGATAGCACGTAGGTCGTGTAGCTACCAACGGTGGCGCCTCACGTTTGAAAAATGGAAAGGTCGCTTAGAGGGGGTGTTTCGTCCACATTGTACTGCATCGCCAAAGTATTGATATTGTTTTCTTCCGCAAAGTAGACACTTGAAAAGTATCCTACTTCCTTAAGAGCATATGCTTCAGCGATGCACCCTTCCACCCTTGCCCTGTTGCCAACCATTGGTTTCAGATATCGTAGCACTCTTTCAATGTGATACATCCACCTATATTGCACAGGACCGCCAACTTTAGCTTCGAATGGAAGATGGATAAGCAGATGTTGCATTGGATTGAAGAAACCCGGTGGAAAAAAAATTTCCATCTTACATAAAAGTATGGGTATCTCCTTCTCTAACTTATCCATCATCCCGATCTTTATTTCTTTAGCACAAAGCTGTCTATAGAAATAGCTGAGCTCGGCTAAAACCTTCCACACCGCATCATCTAGATAGCCTCGGAACATAACAGGTAGGAGTCTTTCCATTATAATGTGATAATCATGACTCTTCAACCCAGTGAGGTTTCCTGTGTTAACATTTACGGCTCGTTTCAGGCTAGTTGCGTAACCATCTGGGAATTTCAAAGTTTTCATCCATTTCATAACTTCTTTCTTTTCTTTCGATCGAAGACAGAAAGAAGCACGTGGCTTTCCACCACTTTCAGAGATTTCAAGAGTTGGACGGTGACAAATGTCTGCCAAATCTAGTCTAGCTTTATAATTGTCTTTCCTTTTGCCAGGCATATTCATGCAAGTGCTTATGATACTTTCGCTCATATTACGCTCCTGAGGCATGACATCAATGTTGTGCATTAGAATCAACGACTTCACATATGGTAGCTCCCAAATTCCACATATGTGAGTCCAATTGTGTTCCTCTCCATAACCTACGAAATATCCAGGACGACCTTCATCAGGCACCAGTTTGTCCAACATATCAGAAATTTCTGACCCGTTGAGACGCTTCGGTGGTCCTTTAGTGACAACAGTGTTCTTTCTAAAAGACATGCCTCTGCTGCCTAAATATATGATTCGAGCGTCTGTGACAATCGAAGTAAGATATTTTGCCTCCATGAGTTAGTCGAAAGCAATCCGTGTCTGAAGCACATATCGGACACATCAGACGACCGTGAGTGCTCCATCCGGAAAATATGTCGTATGCCGGCAAATCATGGACAGACCACAAATAAGCAGCTCGAAGGTTGAATTTCTGCTTCTTGTAACTGTCGTATGCTTCGACTCCTGTCCACAAGACTTTCAATTCTTCGATCAGCGGTTTTAACATCACGTTGAGACGTGACCCGGGATGATCAGGTCCAGGTACAATGAGGCTGAGAAACATGAACACATTCTTCGTACAAAAAGCAGGTGGCAGGTTGTACGGAATGACAAAGACAGGCCAACATGAGTATGGCATGGCGTTCGTACTGAGCGGTGAGAATCCGTCTATCGCTAATCCGATGCGAACATTCCTCGCATCACGAGAAAAGTCTGGATCGAAACGGTCTAGCGCCTTCCATGCATCACCGTCGGACGGATGCGTCAAGAATTCTTTGTTCTCACGTTTACCTTTTTTGTGCCATCTCATGTGTCTTGTGGTTCTTTTTGAAAGAAACATCCGCTTCAACCGAGGTGTCACAGGCAAGTAACGAAGCTGCTTATGTGCGACATCTGTCATCACATTATCGCCATCGTCATTAACAACTTCGACATACCTCGATTTACCACATTTCAAGCACATCTTCTCATTGGCGTGCTCTTTCCAGGATAGCATGCAGTTGTCTGGGCACACATCAATTTTCTCATACTTCATACCGAGACCAGATATCTTGGTCTTTGACTGATACATATCTGGTGGCGCTTTGTGAGGTTGTGGAAGGATATCGCAGATCAATTTCATGAGATCATTGTAGCAGTTGATGGAAAAAAAGTACTTGGACTTAATTGCCATAAATCTGGTCAAGAAAGCAAGTACGGTCACAGCCGTGTGTTCATGCAACGGCTCTTGTGATTTCTTCAGCTCCTCGAAGAACTTCTCTACCTCATTTGTAAGAGGATCCTCTGCTACAAGAGCTTCTAGCATCTCATCCATCCTATCAACCTCTGTTATATCATCATCCTCATCCACTTCGGCTATGACTCGAGAATTAGTCTCGCCGTGAAAGGTCCACACTTCATAATGTGGAGTGAAACCGTTTCGACATAAGTGAAAAGAAAGCTCCAATCTTCCCAAAAACTTGGTGTTCTGGCATTTTGTACATGGGCACTGCACCATATCTTCTGTTGACAACGAAAATGCTCGATCCAAAAATTGATCCAACTTGATAAACCACTCATCGGAGTGACCACCAGTTCTGCTCTTCCAGCCAGTATACATCCAACTGCAGTCTTCACCCATGTTTGACTCTGCAGTTTAACGCAAAAGAAATTGTCGTTAATGTATTGTTGTGTTATGTCACGGTCCTACAACCTAGGCAAATAGATCCTAAACCCACCCAAGAGTGACCGAGCGGAGCGTGCTCATGACGAGATGCGTGATCTGGATTCGAACAAAATTTCGGCAGCATAACCCCCCTGTTCTCCACTGCACGCCCAAAAATGGTGCAGCAGGGAACAACAGGGTTACGCCACCGAAATCTCATCCAAATCTGGACCCGCGTCTCGTCACAAGCCACGCTCCCTCGGTCACTCCGAGGCTGTCCAAAAAGGGACAATTCCGAACCTGCACGTCTCACATGCCAATGGCATGTGAGACGTGCCGATCCGAAACGGGTAATACATTGCTATAGGTTACGTTGCTCATTTTCATTTTCAGGTCATTTAAGAGAGAGGAAAGAACTAGAGAAAGAGTGAGAGGAAAGTTGGTCTTAGATGACAATTCCACATCCATTTACACCGTCCATGCAATCGCGGGTCATTGACGTCCTTACCAACCCGTTCGCTTCCATGTCGCCTTGACTACTATGGTCTACACGACACGATCACACTTATTGCGTGTCGTGCCCTTCCGGGTTGGTCCGAGCCGGCCCAAAACCCCTTTATTTATATATATTAAGTAGTCACTCAAAAACATTATCTGAATGCACTAAAGTCCAAACATACACTAAACATAATAGAAAAAACTATTAATTCTAAACACTCACGCAATCAAAAGATCACACACTTGAAAAAAGTATTTACCAAAGCATAATAAACATATTTACCAAAGCATGACAAAAAGTTATCTAAACCTAAAAAAACATAATCATCTAGCAACATCTAGATCACACACTTGACATAGGCTGAACTAGTAACATGGTGATGCAAATCTAAAGAATACGTGTTACATCACTAAAAGTTTGAAAAAAATAGTTGAAACATTATACATATCAGGGCAGCTACTATAAGAGCAACAAGTCATCATATCAAGCTAAAAGCACTGTACTCGATCATATACAATATGAGAAGAATGATGGTGCCATACCTGAGCAGTGAAGTGGATCTGAGTGTGCACGGTGGGGAGGGGACCTGAGCAATATAAAAAAATGCATTATGTCAAGACCGATTTGATAAAAACAGCTAGAACACTCAAAGAACATAATATAATTGGACCAGCTAGATCACCATATTATGATGCTTTTGGTTGATCTAGAAGCAAGTCCCTCACTCGCTAAAACACAATGGATAATGACCTATTTTTCAGCTTTAAGAGGTTACTCTAATGCTAAACAGAAAAAATTGCTAGTAATTGCGTTCAGTGTTGTCCAGGCGTCGCCTAGGCGATGCCTAGGCGGCGCCTAGGCGTCCAGTCGCTTCAGACCAGACGCCATGCCTCCTCACCTCACCTGGAATGGTCCAAGTTGCACGCCACGTGCCGGCCCTCAACGCCGTCCTCGACCGAGATGCGGCATTCCGCTTCCTCACCCGTGCGCGCTCGTTCCTGGCCTCCCTCCTGCCCCCGCACCGGATCCCCCTTTCCGAAGCTGGCAAGCTGTACCGCGAGCTCGGCTTCCCGCATGGCCGCGGCGTGTCGCGTGCCGCCGCTCGCCACCCGCTACTGTTCCATCTCCCCGTCGAGGACTCCGTCCCACACCTCGCGCTCATGCCGTTCATGTGCTCGCTCCTAGAGGAAGAGCGCCGCATCCACGAGGAGCTTCTCCCATCGCGGGTGTGCACCATTCGCAAGCTCCTTATGCTCACCACCCACCGCCGCGTGCCGCTCGCGAAGCTCCACCACTGCCACGTGCTGCTCGGCCTCCCTGACGACTTCCGGGATCGCGTCCGCGACTTCCCCGATGACTTCCGCGTCGCCGTCGACCCCGATGGCCGCCACGTCCTCGAGCTCGTGCGCTGGGACGCCGCGCTCGCTGTCAGCGCGCTGGAGCGCGACTTCGTCGTGGACGAGCGCCGCGTTTGGCGCAAGTTCCGCTTCGCCGTCCCGCACTGTCGGTCCATGCCACTCGATGCGGAGGTCGCAGACCGCCTCGACTCGGTGACCACATTCCCTCTTGTCTCACCGTACACCAACGACGCGCTGCTCAAGCCGTGGACGCCAGAAGCGGAGAAGTACCACGTCGGGGTGGTGCACGAGTTCCTGAGCCTGACGCTGGAGAAGCGCGCACTGATCCATCACACGCTGCCCGGGTGACGGGCAGGCCCTACCACCCGGCGCCCGGTTTGCCGATCATGACGCGCAACGTTACCGCGGCCCGTGGATTGTGAGGCGTGGGATCCACTTCCATACACATGGTACGTATACCAAACAAAGCATCTCGCTTTTCGTCAGGCATACGTACGTAGATATGCACTTTATACTTTTATAAAATCAGTAGCACATACGCTACAGTAGATGCCCAATTTAGTCGTCAAACTTTCATGTGAAAAGGACGCCTTGGTTCTTCAATTTTAAAATCGCCCAGCCTAGCTAGTGCCTCAAAAAAGGTTATTTGACAGTAATATGTAACAGAAACTTAGAGACTAAGCTAGATAATATAGTAAAATTGAATAATGATAACCTGCATATGGGTACAAAACAAAGAAGCAGTACTGCACTTACTGTGGGTCGGCGGTGGGGCGGCGACGGCAGGCCGGCGGTGGGGCGGCGCCGCGGGCGGGGCAGCGACGCGGAGGGCGCGGTGGGGGCGCGGCGGGCTGGGGCGACGGGGGCACGGCGACACGAGGCCGGGGGCGGCACGCCAGGGGCGCGACGGACCGGGAGCGGCTAGCCGGGGCGGTGGTGGGGCGGCGACGGCGGGGCGGCGGTCCGGCGGCGGCGCGACGACGGCGGGCAGCGACGGCGCGCGGCAGGGCGGCGGGCAGGCGGCGGTGTCGAGTGGTTGAGAATGAAGATGAGAATGAAGTGTCGGGTCGGGATAAAGGCCCCTATTTGCGACGGCCAACTTAATTGCGATGGCCCGACCATACAGCCGTCGCAATTAATGTTACTTGCGACGGCCAACCTCGGAGCCGTCGCAAATAACAACTTATTTGCGACGGCTGCCTTAGTTGCGATGGTACTAGGGTTGGCCGTCGCAAATAAGTTGTTATTTGCGATGGCTACGGGGCTGGCCGTCGCAAATAACCTGTTATTTGCGATGGCCGTATTATTTGCGACGGCCAGAGGCGGGCCGTCGCAATTTATTCTATTTGCGACGGCTGGCCGTCGCAAATAAATATGGCCGTCGCAAATGGTCGCTTTTCCTGTAGTGTGTCTAATGCCTCGTGATGGTTTAAATTCTTGCAGCTTTTCACCGTTAAATAAAACCAAGAAGGACACTGTTGTGACACATTTCATAATTTTCTCTGCCCATGAGCGAGTAAAACCGAGTTTCATCATCACATTTTCTAGATAGTTCCACTCCGCCCGGTCATAAGCTTTTGTCATATCCAACTTGAGGGCACAATATGAATTCTGCTTGGACCTATTTCCGCGCATATGATGTAAACATTCATATGCCACCAGGATATTATCTTTAATGATTCTTCCAGGAACAAATGCTGACTGCTCTACAGAGATGATATCAGGAAGAAGCTTCTTCAATCTATTAGCCAATGCTTTGGATATAATCTTATATACCACATTACAGAGGCCACTACTACAAAAAGTATTTTTACAGGCACCTCAAATTTTCAAACATAGGCGGTCCTTAAAAATATGCGACTGTGATGACGAATGATATAATAACCGCCTGTGATGACAGAACAACACAATCGGATTTTAAAGAACAACCGTCTGGGTAAATACATGATCTTCACAGACGGTTCTTAATTAAGAACCGTCTGTAATGCAATAAACTTTACAGGCGGATTTTAAGAAACAACCGCCTGGGTAAATACATGATCTTCATAGGCGGTTCTTAATTAAGAACTGTGTGTAATGCAATGAACTTCACAGGCGGATTTTAAAAAACAACCGCCTGGGTAAATACATGATCTTCGTAGGCGGTTCTTAATTAATAACCGCCTGTAATGCAATGAACTTCATAGACGGTTCTTGGTTAACAACAGCCTGAGAAGATCATGTATTTTCAGTGGCGGTCATTGTTTAAGAACCGTATGTAGTTGTTCAATTATCACAAGCGGTTTTCATTGAAATTACAGGGATGTAGTCATTGCAATTATCACAACCGTATGTAGTCGTTGCAGGGAAAATTGTATCAGGAAAAAAACACAGATGAGCGGATACTAGTACAGTAATGCATTATAGGAAATGTTCGATCACCAGTGAGGCTAGCTTAATTGTGATAATACACTATTAGAGGCTTTACAATTGTTCAAAGATAATTTCTTTACACACTGAACAAAAATCATGCTGCATTCATTGTAGATCGACGATAAAGCTCCCATCAATCAATCTAAATTGTACCGTCCTGCTTGCTCCCGAACACGTCTCTTATATTCCGCTGGATCCTGAAAATATTGACATTATTTAAATTAACAAATGTCGAAGGAGGAATGAATAACCTACATTGGTCACTAAGTCAAAGTGTCATCTAACCTTGATAAGTAGATTATAGCAATCATTTTCAACATCAGACACATTTGGCTGATGCATCAAATGTTGAACTTCAAGTAGTATAGTTTTGATTGTAAAAGCACTGCACCACCCCTACGAAATATAATTTAAGCAATATAAGAAACCAGTTCAAATATAAGAAACCAGTTCGACAACAATTATAAGTAATAATTACATGAACAAAATAGGTCTATCTTACAGTATCTTTATCAAGAATCCCGATGCAGAGTGCTCCCGAACGATGGACATTTGGGTGGAAGAACCCAATTGGAAAGGCGCATCTTGGAGGCACCAAGGGATAGTCCTCAGAGAAGGAGATTGTCAGGGGGTAGTAATCATCTTCTCATTCAGTCTGCAAAAGAAATTTATTAATAGGAGGATGATGGTTAAACTCATATTGTGCTTGTTCTTCATGACTTACCCCTTCTTTACCGGGGACAATGCACTGCCACTTCAATAAATCTCCCGATTCAGGCTTCGCAGAGAAACCCTACGCGGAGAAATTGAAAATACCAAAAACAAACAAGACGGAAAGACAAACTATAGTTAAGTTCATCAGTCCATTACAGATACATATGTATATACAGCCATGCGACCGGTGTGCCATATGTACATACATGGGGATGGTTCTTGCGCCACGCCAAGCGCTCCTCCTTCAATCGGCTACACGCCCGAGACATCATTATCTGAAAGACCAAACTTCCAAACTTCCAAATTATTGAGTCCAAACGCATATGTACACAAATGCAAAAGGACACAATCCATATACCAACATTGTTCTAAGTTGATTTCAGAAGATACAAATATATACAATATATATCATCTCGCATTGCTATATACATTTTTCCAGCATTGACATCTTCTCGCATATAGGGTTTCAAATTCTTTTTAATGATTCTCTCTGCGCGCTTGATGTTTTCTGGTTCGGTGAAAAGGTACATCTCTTCATACTGATTATATTCCTCTTCATTATCTCCCACATTCTCAACCCCAACAATATTTTGCTTTCCAGAAACAACTACCTGCAACTTCTCAGTTTCTGGATCTTGAACATAAAAAACTTGTGCAACATTATCGGCGAGAACCCACAGGTCATCTTTGTAACCCACTTTATTCAAGTCTACCAGTGTCAGCCCGTAATTGTCCACTTTCAAACCATCAGGATGTTTGACCCATTGGCACTTAAATACGGGCATTACCATTCTTTCGCCATAATCGAGTTCCCATATTTCCTCTATGAACCCGAAGTATGTGGTCTTCTGCCCTTGTGAATCATAAGCCTCAATACGAACACCACTATTTTGTGCAACACTCTTACCATCTTTTTCTTTAGTGTAAAATGTGTAACCATTGATGTCATATGCTTGCCATGATGTTACCAAAGCAGATGGGCCAGAAGCTAACTTCTTCATTGTTGCCTCTTCTATAGTGTTCCCGTATGATATATTTTTGTCCATTAACTATGTAGTGAAACATCTTCTGTGCTCTTTTATGATCTTGTCCTCTGTGCGGTCTTGGTTTTTATCACGAAGCTCAATTTGGTGTTCCTCGATGTACGGCTCAGCTATTGCGAGCTGTTGTAGTACACCAAAATGTGCACGGTGTACATTCTTGTAATCTTGAATAATAAAAGTTTTCTTACCCACTTTGCCTCTCCCACGTAGTCTACCCTCATGTACCGGTATAGGCACACCTATCGATTTTCCATCTTTGATGTAATCAGCGCAACCCTCAGTCACTTCTTCAGTGGTGTATCCTTCCATAATTGAACCCTCTGGGTGAGCACGGTTCCGCACATAACCTTTTAATACTCCTAAATATCTCTCCAACAAAAACATATGATGTAAATATAGTGGCCCCAATGCTTTTATTTGATCAACAAGATGTATGATTAGGTGTACTTGCATATCAAGAAAGGATGGTGGGAAACACATCTCAAGCTTGCACATTGTCTTGACGATGTATGTTTTCAGATAGTCTAAATCTTCACGTGCTATCACCTTTTGCGATACTGCATTGAAGAAGTAACACAAACGTGTGATGACAACTTTTATATGCTCAAGTTTAATTACTCTTATTGCAATGGCAAGGAAAACTGTCATCATCATGTGACAGTCGTGAGAATTATAACCGAATAAAGACAAGTCTTTCATTCAGACTAGTTTGTGGATATTGGATGAGAAACTTGTGGGCACTTTGATCCCACGCAAGCATTCGCAAATTGCTTTTTTCTCTTCTAGCGTCAAGTTGTAGCTGGTTGGGGGAAGGTAATGCTTCCCGTTCGCCTTTTCTACTGGATGAAGCTCTGGTCTCAAATCAAGATTTACTAGGTCCATACGTGAATTTAATCCGTCCTTTGTTTTCCTCGGCATGTCCAGCAAGGTCCCAATGATGCTGTCAAATACATTCTTTGTAACGTGCATCAAATCAATACTATGGCAAAATTCCAGATTCTTCCAATACGGAAGATACTTGAAAAAAAATGATTGTTTCTTGAAAGCCATGTCAGTTGTATCATCCGAAGATGTACTTTTCTTTCTCTTAATTCCTTTACTATTTTTTCCCTTACCGAAAGCAATATGAATGTTCTTGACCATTTCAAACACAAGTTTTCCACTGTAAGGTTTCGGTGCAGTATATTTTTCGATTTTGTTATCAAATTGTTCTTTCATCTTCCTATACTTGTGTGTATCTGTCAAGAACCGTCGATGTCTCATCTACACCGTCTTTCTGGATTAAGTGAGGTATAGAAATCCAGTTCTATCCGTGCACCTAACGCAACCTTTCTTCCCTTTCATTTGTCCCAATAATGTAAACAGTCTGGGATAATCATGCACGGTAACGAATATCATTGCTCTTAGCGTGAAATACTCCTGCTTGTACTCATCCCATGTACGTACCCCTTCATTCCACAATTTCGCCATATCTTCCATTAAAGGTTCCAAGAACACATCAATTTCGATGTCGGGTTGTTTCGGACCTTGGATAAGAACAGATAATAAGATATATTTGGCAAAGAAGTTTCTTCGCTTTATAAGTGCTTCTGGGAAGTTTATTTGGATTTGGAAGAATTTCTGCCAGAAGATTCAAAAGATCAGAGAAACTACAATCGGACCATCCGTGCGTAGCTTTCAACTTTAGTAGTTCTAAGACTGCACGAAATGTAGTAAACTCTTTATCACAACCGTTTGATTCATCATATAAAAGCTCTGTCGCCGCATTCTGCAATGTATCCATTTTACTTAAACCTTTGCTTGCTCCCATAGAAGTCAGTACATATGGTTCAATGTGACGCAACATCTCCTCACAATCGAACTCATCATCATCACCACCAGCTTGATTGTCACTACCATCATCGATATGAACATTATCATCATCTGATCCTCTCTCATCATCTTTATCCACATCATGTGTATCTAACTCACCATGCTCTGTCCATATTGTGTAGTTATTTTTGAAACCTCTTTTCAGCAAATGAGATTGGATTACTATAGTATCCGTCCAAGCAATCTTATTTTCGCAGTCGATATATGGACATAATATGTCATCTATCTTTTGCAACTTCGCATGTCTCTTGGATGCTTCAATAAAATTTGCAACATTATGAATGTACATAGGATCGGGTCTTTTCCACGCTCGATGGTCTATGCTTCAATAATAGAATTTTTGTCAGATTTACAAAATTTGGCCACAAATATTCTCTAAAGGTCTTCTATAAAATGAATTTACAGAGACATAACAAGTATGATTAGGGTGACTAATGTAGGAGACAGGCGACGTCTTGAGGCGGACGGAGTCAAAGGGGGGAAAACAGGCCCAGTAGCATGGGCTAGGTCTAGATGGGATCCGGTCCGTTATATCGGGAAACAGGCCCAGATGCATCTTATATATATTACAATAGCGTCTGTTAATTAAAAATCATATTCATGTCACATAATAGGTACAAAAAGGAAACAATCCATATAGTCCATACATCAATATACCAGAACACAATCCATACAGTCCTTACACATGCAAAAGGACAGAATCCATATACCAGAACACACAAAACTAACAGCTTATCAGCTAATGAAAATATACAAAGAAAAAGTAAGGAAACTACATTTACCTTGCAGAGGCGTCAGCACGGTGGGGAGGCGTCAGCACGGTGGGCCGGCTGGGTGGAGAAGTGGCGGTCCGGGGTTGAGCGGCGGCGCGGCAGTATGGGTTGGGCGGCGGAGCGGCGGCGCGGCGCAGGGGAAATTCAACAGCCTTGCGGCGTCGATATAAATTATCTAGGGTTGCGTTTTGACTGCGGTGAGGGGTCCTTATATAGACGTCGGTTTTTCACAGGCAGTTTTTAACTTTATATCAGGCAGGTTTTACTTACCAACCGCCTGAAAAGATATTTAATCAAGAATATTAATTAAGAAGTAAATATCTTCACAGATTGTTGGTACTTAATAACCGTCTGAGAAGATGATTATCTCAGGCGGGTATTACTTACCAACCGCCTGAGATAATGCCACCTGAACAAAATATTTTTAAAACTTGTATAGCTGACATTGTAATGTTTTGGTAAATATCAAATTAATTTCTACTCACATATTATTCACATTTGTGTATCTCATAAAAAAAAGTTCCTTCACTCAAAATTGTTGGTATGAACATATTTGTATAATTTATACATGTATGAATTTTTTTAAAAGCATTACAACATGTCAAACTTCAAATTATCCACCATTCTAACTAAATGCTCATATACATATGAGCATTTAGAGCACATTCACTTGATTGAAATCCAGAAATTCTAACACACCAGTATTCATTGACACGAATGAACACATATATATTACAAAACACAAGAACTCCTAAAACTACAAAAGAAATATGTACAAGAACTCCTAAAACTACACTACGGCCCCGCCTAATCCCTCCTCTCCGCCAACTTCTCAAACCACGCCAAGCGGTCCTCCTCCGACTCGTCGTCGTCGTCGTAGTCGTCACCATGGTGGTGGTCGCCGTCGTCATCACCGTCGTCGGAGGACGACTCGTCATCATCATCATCATCATCGTTGTCGTTGTCGTCCTCCTCCTCCTCCTCCTCCTCCTCCGGCGACGATACAGCAAGAGAGTGGGTCGGCTGCTCCGGCTGAGCCGATTGCTCTGGCTGTAACGGTGGCTCCGGCTGCACCGGCGGTGGAACGCGCTGGTCGTCATTCACCCTCTCGAGGGAGCTGCAGCATATCTGCTTGCAGGGTGGCTGCCTCGGCGGGCTAGGAGGCGGAAGGTTGGCCATGGCTATGGTGGTTCGTCGGTGCCGGGCTAGGAGGTGGAACGATGGAAGAAGAAGAAAGGAGTGCAAAAGTTCTGTGCTTGTACATAACCGACGACGCGCCTTATATATGGTCTGTGCGGAGTAGACGAGGGAGCGATTCGTTTCCCGCGCATTGAACTCTTTGCAGACCTCGTGCGACACACAATTAAACCACTGGGGAAGACAATCTTCAGAGATCCTTCCGTCTCTCTGGTATCCATGTGGAACGTCGCGTCCCTGCACCACGGCTTCTCAACTTCTCCACAGACCTCGTGCGGCGCGTCAGTTAATTAACATCTTCTCAGGCCGTTAATTAACATCTTGTAGTTTCAAAAATGTTTATCTCAGGCGGTTATTACTTACCAACCGCCTGAGATAATTCCCGATACTATTCTTCAGTTTCCTTATCCCTTGCTTCTTTTTTATTTAGATTCCAATATAAATACTCAAACATGTTTAGATTCTACAAATTGTGTTCAAATTTGATGATTCTTTCTTCTACATTTGTATAAAATTAACATCTACCACCTGAACAAAATATTTTGTTCACTGCGCAGCGCATTGAACTCTTTGCGGACCTCGTGCGGCGCACAATTAAACCACTGTGGAAGACGATCTTTAGAGATCCTTCCGTCTCTCTGGTATCCATGTGGAACGTCGCGCACGTGTCCCTGCACCACGGCTTCTTAACTTCTCCGTAGACCTCGTGCGGCACGTCAGTTAATTAACATCTTCTCAGGCCATTAATTAACATCTTGTAGTTTCAAAAATGTTTATCTCAGGCGGGTATTACTTACCAACCGCCTGAGAATATATTTATCTCAGGCGGGTATCACTTACCAACCGTCTGAGATAAGCCCATGGAGTTCCCGCACGATATTGCGGTCCTGATCGTGGGGTGGGTCGCCGCAACCTCCACCCAGCCCATGGACGACCTCTCCAGACTGCGCATCACCTGCAAGGCCATGCACGCGGCGTGTCGTGATCCCACCGTGGGCAGGCGCGTGGCGCTGGAGCGGCAGAGCAGCTGGCCGGAGTGGTTCCAACGGCACGGGAACAGGAGCTACGACGCCCTCGTGGAGCGCCTGGCCAACGTGGGCAACCCTCATGCGTGCTACATCACCGGGTTCGACCTCGTCTTCAACTACGGCCGCGCGCAGGTGCAGCAGGGCACCCAGTTCCTTGCCCAGGCGGCCACGAATGGCCACAAGGTGGCGGCCTACGTCCTCGCCATGCTCCGCTACGACGCCGACCGCGGGGATCGCAACGCCCTAGAGTATATCCGGCAGATCGAAGGCGAGGCCCACGTCGGCGACAACACGGTCGGGTCCGTCGCGATGAAGAGGACCAACAAGGAGTGTTGCCGGTGTCGGAATCAAGCCATGCAAAGGCTCGACGTTTTCGTGAGCTGGAGGTTACTGCGTAGGCCTCCTCCCGGACCGCCGCCGGTGGCGCTGACCGACATTGATGATGGCGTTTGCCGCTGCCCAACAGGGGGGAACCAGGGGCCTGCCCGCTGCGGCAGGCGAGGGTGGTCCGAGTGGACCGTCTTCTGTACTGAGAAATGTAGGATTGAGCGCGAGTATGACCTGTTCTCCCATAACGTGTTGTACTATATGGGTTATATTCCCTCCATTCCCTTTTGGATGCGCTACCCCTAGTTCTCCCAACGCCAATGAAAAAGTATTCATTTATACATGTATGAATTTTGTTAATTTTTTTAAAAGCATTCCAACATGTCAAACTTCAAATTATCCATCATTCTAACTAAATGCTCATATACATATGAGGCATTCATCAAATTATGAACAAACATTGATTCAAAAAAATTTAAAAAAATCTGAAAAAAATTCATAAAGGTTGGTATGATGAGTAAAAATGTCCCCTGAAAAAATAAGTGAAAAAGGCATTATATTCATCAAGATAGAAAAATGAAAAATAGCATTTGTTGTATGTTTTTTATGTTCTGACCAATTTCAAAAGATTTATGAAGTGAAATTTAATAGTAACCTTTACTTATCAATAATATTACAAGAAAGTGAAATTTTGCTTTTTTAAAGGACCCATATTTAATCAAGAATATTAATTAAGAAGAAGTAAATATCTTCACAGACGGTTGGTACTTAATAACCGTCTAGGAAGATATTTATCTCAGGTGGTTATTACTTAACAACCGCCAGAGATAATGCCCGATACTGTTCTTCAGTTTCCTCATCCCTTGCTTCTTTTTTATTTAGATTCCAATATAAATACTCAAACATGTTTAGATTCTGCAAATTGTGTCCAAATTTGATGATTCTTTCTTCTACATTTGTATAAAATTAACATCTACCACCTGAACAAAATATTTTTAAAACTTGTATAGCTGACATTGTAATGTTTTGGTAAATATCAAATTAATTTTTACTCACATATTATTCACATTTGTGTATCTCATAAAAAAAGTTCCTTCACTCAAAATTGTTGGTATGAACATATTTGTATAATTTATACATGTATGAATTTTTTTAATTTTTTTAAAAGTATTCCAACATGTCAAACTTCAAATTATCCACCATTCTAACTAAATGCTCATATACATATGAGGGCATTCATCAAATTATGAACACACATTGATTCAAAAAAATTTAAAAAAATCTGAAAAAATTCATAGAGGTTGGTATGATGAGTAAAAATGTCCACTGAAAAAATAAATGAAAAAAGCATTATATTCATCAAGATAGAAAAATGAAAAATAGCATTTGTTGTATGTTTTTTATGTTCTGACCAATTTCAAAGGATTTATGAAGTGAAATTTAATGGTAACCTTTACTTATCAATAATATTACAAGAAAGAGGATTTTTGCCATTTTAAAGGACCATATTTAATCAAGAATATTAATTAAGAAGAAGTAAATATCTTCACAGGCGGTTGATACTTACCAACAGCCTGAGAATATATTTATCTCAGACGGGTATTACATACCAACCGCCTAAGATAATCTTCTTCTCAGACGTGAAATTTTAATTAACGATGAACACACTACACATTCATTCATTCACACAGTTGAAGAACACACAAGGTACTCATTCATTAACAATATTCAATCACACATCTCACAAAAGAACACACAAGATGCACAATATTTACACAAGAACACACAAGATACATAAGTAATATTCAATAACATAGATGAAAAAAGATATATTTCATTCATTAACAATATTTACAAAACAGAAGCAACTAAAAACAACAAAAAGAAAAACTAATTAAATCCTACTCCTGCTCCTCTTCTTCCTCCTCCTCCTCCTCCTCCTCCTCCTCCTCCTCCTCCTCCTCCTCCTCCTCCTCCTCCTCGTCCTCCGGCGGCGACTCCGGCACCGATGCAATAGGAGACAGGGCCGGCTACACCGGCTGCACCGGCTGCACCGGCGGTGCAACCCCAAGGTTGCTAGCCGTCGCCTCCACCAGCGTTCTACGGCCCTCGGGGCCAAGAACCTGGGCCATCGTCGCGAACAGAATGTCGAGACGATCAGCCACCCCCGTGAGGACGTAGAGGTAGTGGCCCATGGTACCCATTCCAATATACTCTGGAAGGGTACCCAGCCCCAAGGCACTCATGGCGCGAGACATATTGTTGTACGCCTCTCGCGCCATGAGGAGGCGCTGCTCGGTGTTGATCTTCTCGGGGGAGCTGCAACATAGTTTCTTGCAAGGTGGCTCCCTCGGAGGGCTTGGCGGCGGAATGTTGGCCATAGTGGTGTTGGGTCATCAGAGCAGAGGAAGACGAAGAAAACAAGAGGATTCAAAGTGAGCGATGCGCTTGTGAGCGATAGCGCGTCTTTAAGGCCGCGCGGAGTGGAAGATGGAGCAGTTGGTTTACCGCGCATTGAAAGGTCGCGCCTCGGGGAAAAGAAAGGTCGCGCACGGTCGTCGACACGTCTTCATAGTAGGTTGGTGAGGGGTCTTTATGTAGGCGTTCATCAAATTATAATGAACACATATTAATTAAGAAGAAGTAAATATCTTCACAGACCCATGTTTATCTCAGGCGGGTGTTACTAACCAACTGTCTGAGATAATTGTATATTTTTAGGCGGTTGGTAAGTAAAACCCGTCTGAGGTAACAATCTTCTCAGGCGGTCGGTACTTAAAATCCGCCTGAGAAAATGTGAGTCTATATATACCCCTCAGCAGCATTGGAAAAACCTAACCCGGGCGGAACACTTAGACGCCGTTAGGCTGCCAAAATTTTGTTTGCCGCCAAGTGTTCGCCCTCGTCACTTCCAGGTACACCGCCGAGCTTCGCCGTCGCCGCCGAGCTTCGCCCTCGTCACTTCCAGGTACGCCGAGCGAAGTCATTGTCGTCGCCGTCGAGCTTCAAGGTAAACCCTAAACCCTTCAACCTTCCATCCTCCTTCGCCGTGCCGCCTCCTCCCCGCCCTCGTTGCCGCCTTGCATATCCTTGGTTAGGGTTCGGGAATTGGAAAATGGTAGGCATCCTTGGTTAGGGTTCGGTGGAATTCGAAAAACTGTCAAGTTCGGTGGCATCTTTGGTTAGGGTTCGGTGGGGCAAGATTTATGTGGATGATTATATCACTATAAATTGGTAGTTGGTTTTGTGTGTCTGAAACTGTGAAATCAGTAGCATTTCATCTTCTGGTAGTTTTGCAGAGATAAAACTGTCAAGTTCGAATGAATAGGAGTTACTCCCTTCGTCGTGGATGGTTATATCATGATAAATTGGTAGTTGGTTCTGTGTGTCTGAAACTATGAAATCAGTAGCATTTCATCTTCTGGTAGTTTGCAGAGATAATATTCTGAATAGTAGTTGTTTTTCTTCTTCTAGGATCATTAGGTTTACCAAATATATGCTGAAGAAGTTCCACTTCGTTATATTCATTGGAGCAAAGCCTGTAGGATCATGTAGCAAAACTGTCAGTCTGCGCATTCTGTCATCGCATTGTGCATGATCCTATTCTGTTCTGACACATTAGTGGTAAACATGATTCTAGACTCTAGTAACAGCAGTATATTCCCTATTTCTGTCATCGGCCTTGCATATGCCACATAATTCTCTATTAGGGGCAAGATTTAGCTATATTTGGTTAAGTTGAGCAAATTTGGCTAATTTTGGCTAAGTTACATTAGATATAGTTATACTTGACTAATTTTGACTAAGTTATGCTATATTTAGCTATATTTGGCTACTTTTGCTTAGAGTTAGCTATGCTAGACTAAGTTTGGCTAAGTTTGCTTTTATTTCTCTAAGTTAGCTTCATTTGAGCAATTGTAGCTAATCTGTGCTACCAAAGATGTCTGCACTTGTGGCTCCATCAGCTTCATTTGAGCAATTGTACATAATCTGAGCTACCAAAGTTATGCTATATTTAGCTCTGAAGCCAAACAAGTTGATGGCCAACTCATTTGTGATGCCAGGAGCATCCTCACGCCCATATCTAGGTACCACTAGGTGTGGCGATGGAGTCTGATCATATGCTGCCGATCTCTATGATACAAGAACTTAGTTAGACCTATATAACTTCAAAAATGTGTTTTGGCTAAATTTACTTCATTGAGCCAAAATTGAGAAAATTTGTTTTAAATATGACCAAATTTAGCTAGCTGAAGCATAATCAAGCATGTTTGACTATGCTGGGCAAGATTTAGCTATATTTGGTTAAGTTGAGCAAATTTGGCTAATTTTGGCTAAGTTACATTAGATATAGCTATACTTGACTAATTTTGACTAAGTTATGCCTTGGGTTGTCGGTGTAAAGGGAGCTTGCTAGTTGTTGCTGCTGCTATCAGTCTCTTCTAGGCACTGCATCTGCACAAGTACACATCAGCATGTTGTTTTTTCATTCAGTAGGCAGAAGAATCAGCGATAGGGAATAAGAGGAAACTTGAGAGCGGGGACGATAATGCCCTCTAAGCTAGGTAGGAGTTGTGCGGGGATTTGCTTTTTGTCCCTTGCTTGATCAGTTATAGGTCTGGAGCTAGGCGCCGCCTAGTAAACCTCAAGAACGTGGTCGCCACTCTGAACGAAGCTAGCCTATTTAGAATAAAAAGATAAAATTGCCATTGCTGGTGAGCAACTTTAACATGCTTGTCACCCTCGCAATGTATAGGAACATTTTGGTCAGTCGCCTTAAACCCTAGAATGCCTTATCAAATCCTAGAATGCTTCCATCTTTTTCTTCATGCAACACTTCATGTAGAGTTAATATGCCATTTATTAGATTTTTTGTCTTATTAGATCTAGCATGGAAAGCCCTAAGAAGACTGGTCCTGATAGTAACAACAAAGAAGACAATATGGAGTTTACTGACTCCAGTAGTTCAGGCTCCTATCACAGTCCTTCGGATCCTTTTCTGAATATAAAAATTAAAAAGACTTCAGTGGATCTAGACCCGGAATATGATCCTACCGACGAGGTATGGATCACGAATCTTAACTTCAGCAGTTCAAGTTAATGTTGGTTGTCAAGTATACGAAGTCTTATAATTTTTTTCTACCTAGATTAATCGCGAAGACAATGAGGTGACATCGGCTCCTAAAACCGCAGAAGGTTCTCCAATGGATGAATCCTCAGCTTCACTCAAGCGGAAACAAGGGCAACGAGGTCCCAATAAGGGTCCATTGGACCGCATCATGTACATAACAAGGGTCGGTCCAGGTGGGCTTCCCCAAGAATCGCTGGATTCAGTTACCAAGTACCGTAATGCATGCAGTTTTCTTGTTAGGGAGGTTGTGCCGATCACAATTGAGAATTGGAGGAAATTACCCGAGCAGACCAAGAATGAGTTGTGGGAAAAGATAAAGAAACAATTCAAGTTCCCGAAAGGCACAGAAGAAGCTGTAAAGAAAGCAACATTGGTCTCGTGCGGCAAGAAGTTTCGATGCTAGAAGAGTGAAATGAATGCTTATGTTAAGGCCGATAAGGTCCCTAGCCTGAGGAAGATGGGAAAAATCACACAAGCTCAGTGGCAAGAGTTTGTTCGTCAAAAGAGCACAACTGATGCTAAAGCTCTAAGTGCAACTAGGTCAGAGCTTGCAAAAAAGAACAAATACCATCATCGCTTGGGGTCTGCCGGATATGGCCCCAAAGTCCAGAAATGGAATAAGATATTAGACGAAATTACCAGTAAGGGCATTCCTCACCCATTAGAAGGGTGCGATGAGCGAACTCAACGTTGGGTCTTTGCTCGGTCAGGTTTGACCAGCGAGGGCAAACTTGAAAAGCCCGACTCTCTGAATGAAGTAGAGGATAAAATGAAAGAAGTAATTGAAAATCAAGAGAAGGGTCTCTTCAAGCTGAAGAGGGAGAATGACCAACTTACCGCTATCTTAGGAAACCCTGAACACAGCGGACCGGTTCGAGCGGTCTCTTCTCAAATGTCTTGGCTAGATGGTTTCCCTAAAGATAAAGACACATATAGAAGACGTGAGAAGTTTAAGAAAACACTTGATGAAATGATTGCTCAAAAGGTCAAAGAAAATATGCAAGAAATAATGGAACAACTTAGACAATTAGGACAATTAGTGGCACCGAGTACAATGATGGTTCCGATGCAAAAGGAGCAATTAGTATCTCCAACTGCCTACCCTAGCAGCGTTGGTTTCGTGCCAGGCTCAGGGTCAGCCCATAAGTTCCCTGTCGATGATATTGCTAACCACAAATCTTGTCGTCTTCTTGTCCTGATAGGCAGAGCAGGGAACAAAACCAAACATGTTGCCACTGCTATGGCAAAGCCTGATCGTGACTTCAACGGGAATCCACTTCCATTGTATTATGTTGTGGTGCAAGTTCTTCAAATCATTGATAATGATTATGAAGATTATGAAATAGACCACGTCACACCTGAGGGGATCGCGACTCTAGGGCAGGCTATCAACCAATTAATCCTTTGACACCGACGCGATATCGTGTTGGACGATGAGCCAATTTCTAGCCTCGTTGCATCTCCAAATACTGCAACCCCATCTTCTAAGGCGAAAGTGCATGAAGATCCACTCCCAGTCCGGGAAGATCCACTCCCCCTATGTCTCAGCAAGGATGATATCCAAGAGAAACAAGTTGGAAAACAGCTTCAAGCAGTACCAGAGCAAGCTGTTGCTAGTAAAGAGCAACCAGTTGAGCAACAGCTTGAAGTAGTACTAGAGCCAACTGCTGGGAGTAAAGAGCAATCAGTTGAACAACAGGTTCAACAACAAGCCAGTGTCCAACTTCCAACGACTACTCCTCGATCATCAGTGCCTATCAAAGTTGGCTCATACGAAATTAATAAACATTCGTCAGAAGTGTCAAAGTATTTGGAAGCTATGAAGGAAAATATTAGAAAATCGAGTGCATCTCGTTCTTCTCATGAGCCAGCATTAGAAGATATCGAGGAGTGGGAAGAAGACGGTGTCATGTATAATCGGCGGACGGCTTTATTTAAACCAGGAGTTCCAATATACAAGCTTGAGGATGTTCCTCCTGAATTTAAGAATGGAAAGCCGTTCATGACATCTGTACAACTTAGCAAACAACCCGTCCAGCTCAGAAGAATGCATGAGTGGTACATCACCGCCAGCACAAAATATGGTCTTAATTGCGTCACATTTTGTATACCAAAAGAAGCATTCTGGAGCACTGGAGTAGATAGATGAGTCATTTTATTTGAAGAGTTGCATTCCCTTTTCTATCAGGGCATGCTCGATATCAACCTGCTGCTCGTCTGGTGCTTGTAAGTGCTCTAATATTTTGTATTTGCTTTTCTTACTACATGCATACGCATTTCATGAGATTATAACAATTCTGGACTTCTTCAATAGGATGCAATACATGGATAATGTAAAGTTGGAGCGCAAGACAGGTATCCTTGACCCTACTAGGATTGCAAAGTTGTTATTCAACGTCCAGGCGAATCGAGAATCAGGACAGTACAAACACATGAAAAAAAAAAGATTTTGAAAAAGCAATTGCAAAACTTAAGAAGGATAGAAAGACAGAAGTTGCAGCTTACATAGGACAAGCGATGTTTAACTTTGTCAGAGACGGTAATGACCTCGTAAAGGCTCCGTACCACTTCGAGTAAGTTCGACACATGACATTGAAATAGCAATTATTGGTAATTGTTAACACGCGTGTTTGTATGTTTGCAGTAATCACTACATAATGATCTTCATCAAGCCAACGCAGGGAATGGCAACAGTCTTGGACTCGGACGATTACCCACCAGATCGTTACAAAGATTTCCTTTCCATTTTGAAACTGTACGTTTATTCAATAATTTTAATTTACGCACATTTAGAATGTGTTGACAAGTTTTATATGACATTTCTTGTATTACAGCGCTTGGCGGTTTTACGCGGAACAGTTTGGCGGTCAGAGACATCCTAATACGAATGCATTGGAAATTAAAACATATTATGCTTGTCCGAAGCAGCCTGCTGGGAGTGTCTTATGCGGGTATTATGTATGCGAGCATCTTCGGACCGCCGGCGTATATAGAGTGAATCGTGAGGATGTAAGTTATCCTTAATGTCGATACCTTATTTTCTTACTTTTGTGTTTCATTTTCATTATAACTAGCATAGTTTAATACTTATATTCTCTGCTGTTCAATATTACCAGAAACATTATTTTTATATTTTGATTCCAACTTCAAAATTCAATTGCTCATAGTACAACTGCTCCAAAAATACCAAATAAATTCCTGTATACTCTCACTTTCATCTATACTTTGAGATTGTTCAAACCAATACATTCTAAACCTTGTTATATGTTATATTGCAGCACACGAAGAATATGAACGAAGAATGGTCGGTTTGTAGAAGTATTCCTAGTCGAGGAGCCGACAGGATTGCTGTTGAACTCTGTCAGTTCATTCGTCGTGAAATTTTGCACAAAAAAGGGAAGTTCTTTGATGAGAATTGTGCAGCAGCTGATGTGCCAGAACTTTGCGACTATGCCAATAGAAACAGTTTTTAGTGAAAACTTGTAAACTTTGAGATGAATTGTATCTGTAACTTGTACATATGTATATTGTTTTAGTGAAATTGACTTCTGTGATGATAATATTGTTGACTTTTGTTCTGTGATGATATTTTTGTTTTTTGTTCTTTGATTATATTGAATTGACCTGGAAATTAGTAATAACAACAGTAGTACTGCATAGGTTATACCTTATCACAGACGGTTATTAACCAACGGCTAGGCATGACTGTGAAAAACAATTATCACGGGCAGCTAGATACAAGTAAAGAAACATCTGTGATAACCTAATTTTCACAGGCCGTACTGTTATGGTAGAAACCGGCTGCGTTAAAGGGTCTTCACAGACGGCTGATGTAGGTAAACGTCCGTCTGTGATAACACCATTATCATAGTCGGTTAGTTATGCTTCAATACCCGCCTGTGAAGACACGTTATCATAGGCGGTTAGTTATGCTTCAATACCCGTCTGTGAAGACATATTATCATAGGCGGTTAGTTATGCCTCAATATATGTCTGTGAAGACACATTATTATAGGCAGTTAGTTATGCTTCAATACCCGTCTGTGAAGACACATTATCATAGGCAGTTAGTTATGCTTCAATACCCGTCTGTTATAAGACATTTATCACAGGCGGTTATATATGCTGCACGACCCGTCTGTGATAAAGTATCTTCACATGCAGCTAGCCTAAGTAAAGAACCGTCTATGATAATGTGTCTTCACATGCGGCTAGCCTAAGTAAAGAACCGCCTATGATAATATGTCTTCACAGGCGGTATCACTTCTCCGCCTGTGAAATTGCGGATTATCACAGACTCTTCATTTCAGGCGGTTTTAAAAGCCGTTTGTGATAATAGGTTTGGAGCCGCCTGTGATGAGGCTTATTGTAGCAGTGGGCTAATGGGATGAAAATGGTTTAGGGATTCTGGATTCTGAACCTTTGGAATTAGAATAATAAATGTGTTGTTAACTTCAGTTGGAATTTCATCCCCATTTAGAACAGTCAGCACCATCCTTATGACATCATCACCACAGACATCCCAATTACACTGAAAAAAATGAGCAGGAAAACCATCCGGTCCTGGAGCTCTGGTTGGAAACATTTGAAATAATGTTGTTTTCACTTCTTTTTCATCAAAAGGGGCACTTAAAAAGATATTCATTTCCGTAGTCACTTTGCGAGGTATACAGTCCAACACTTTTTGCATGTCATATGTGCCTTCTGACTTGAAAAGATTTTGAAAGAAATCAGTTACCATGTCATGCAACTCATTGATGTTAGTACATTCTGTTCCATCTGGCTTGTTCAGTTTCATTATCCTATTCATGATCCTTCTTCTACTCGCTCTCTGGTGGAAAAATTTAGTATTGTTGTCCCCTTCCTTGAGCCAAGATATCCGAGACTGTTGACGCCACAATATTTCTTCTTGGTGGTTTAACAAAATGATACGTTCCACCACTCTTTTCTCCTCCTCGGAGATAAAAAGCCTATCAGGTGCAGCTCTAAGCCGTTCTTGCTTCTTTTTTTCCTCTCTTAGCTCTCGTTGGACTGCATCAAAAGAGCTTTCTGCCCATGACTTGAGCTTACCCCCGAGGTGAATCAGTTTATTATTTAGATCTTTCACTGAGCCACAATTCTCACTATTTTTCCACACATGATGGATCAGTGGTGTGAGGTCAGAATTAGTCTCCCACATCAGCTCATATCTAAAAGGCTTCCCTGTACTGTCGGTTGGTTTTCTTCTCTCCTCGGGCTTTAGGGACAAAAGAATTGGACAGTGATCTGATTTCACAGCCATTAGGTGGTGAAGTGCAGCAGTGGGAATAAAGAACACCAATCAGGTGAGGCAAGAGCACGATCAAGTCGAAAACGGATAAAATGTCCACCTGCTACCTTCTTCTCAAAAGTCCAGTTTAGACCAGTATAACCAATATCACATAGCTGGCATGTATCCACAGCTTCTCGAAAATCATTCATAAGATGCTCCTCTCTTTCATTTGGGCCCAATTGTTCTCCGCGTTGGAGGATCTCACTAAAGTCTCCAATACACGACCATGGGAAGTGTGAATCACTCTTTATTCGTTTCATGATGTCCCAAGTCTGATATCTCAATGATTTGTTTGGCTCACCATAGAAAAAAGTCATACGCCAGGGAGGCTTTCCTTGTTCTCGAATTTCTGTATCAATATGATATTTTGAAAATTTAAGAATTGACACGATCACCTCTCTTCTCCAGAAGAAGCCCATTCCCCCACTCCTTCCGTTTCTATTGACAGCGAACACATTATCAAAACACAATGTGTATCTTAAATTTTCCACTCGGTATTTATTAATCTGAGTTTCCATTATGAAGATTACCGAGGGGGCATAATCCTTCGCGAGATCGCGAAGTTCTTTAACTATCGCGGGATTGCCAATCTCACGACAGTTCAACTCAAGGTTTTCATTGTGCCCGGCGGTACTCCTCGAGGGAGCCCGCTGATCCCATTTGCTCGATATGTTGTTTCTGCCTCCTTGTGTTTGATGATTTTAATTTCTTGTAGCCTTCGGCGATCTCATTTTCAACCAAGATATCATGAATTAAATTCTCCTCGTGTCAACAGAATTATGGCTGTAGAAGATTCCTCGGCAATGTCCATGATATTTCCTTCTTTATGTTGTGATCCTGATTTGATGAGCCTCTCTTCAGCCTTACGCTTTTTATAACATACTAATATTTCTTCATTTACTGCTGGATGAACATTTGGACCTGTAGAATTGGATGGAATAATAGTGTTTTGATGCTCTCTACTTCTTTCTGGAGAGGTCACTTCAACATCCTTTTCATCTTCATCTTTAAGGTAGACAAAT
The DNA here is from genome assembly GCA_036927565.1 of Tuctoria greenei. Classification (NCBI taxonomy): domain Eukaryota; kingdom Viridiplantae; phylum Streptophyta; class Magnoliopsida; order Poales; family Poaceae; genus Tuctoria; species Tuctoria greenei. Next base: position 183,274,628 of record JAYESD010000003.1, on the reverse strand, counting down.
TGGGATAGTTATCATTTTCTTTGATTTCTCACCACTTTCCTTGTTGTTTTCATTTATCATAGTTGCAGTTTTTTTTTGCTTTCTAAACTTGCTTTAGCATCTGAATTGCTACTTTTCTTAGATGAGTTATTCCCTTGACTATTCCATTCTCCTTGATTTCTCAGTCTTCTATCATCAGGTGCCTGCAATTTTTCATTGTAAGGTAGACAACCATTCTCATCACGAGGGCTAGGTGTTGGGCATTCTATTTCTAAATAGCCTATTATACCACATGAAAAACAGAAATAAGGAACTCTTTCATATACCACATCATACCATTCTTTTTCTTTGTCTTTTAGAAGAAAATACTGAAACACCTCTTCTCAATGGCTCATTAATTGGGATAGTTATCCTCGCTCTTAAATCTTTTCCAATCGATCTTTTCTCATCATCCACATCTATTTTCAATACTTTTTTTTTCCGATTTTGCCAACCAACTCAAAATCCCATTTAGCATTCCTCAGTCCAAATGGGAGGTCCAAAATATTTATCCAAATAGCCATTTTTTCAAAAATGATATCACTTGGACGTAAATCATAGTTGAAATCCTGCAGTATTACCACTTGACGTCCCATAGATTGTCGACCTATATACCACGGTGAACCCTCAAGAGCTCTAATCTTATCCATTTCAGAGTCAAACTCAGCAATGAACATGTTATCTCCCACCATTTTTGCCCGCAAACCTCTAGGATTACCCCACGCTGGTTGCATCGCATCCATGATAGTTTGTAATTGTAAAGAGTTCGGAGCAAGAACCTTCGCGATGACAACATGGTTCACTGAAGCTGAATCTGTATCTTCAATGTCCTCTAAGACCAAAACTTCATTCTCTTTTGTTGTTAGATTAAGCTTACCAAATAAATCTGAAACTTGTTCGGTCATTCCATAAAATTTCTCCTTAGCAGTAGCTTCTTTTTTTGTACCAGTTCTGAGAGGCGGATTGGAGCCCTCCACCACCTCCAAGACTGGATTCTCCTTTCCCTTCCTTTGTATCCTTGTCATCTGGTCTCCCTCCTACCTCCACTGCCCCTGGCTCAGACTAAGGACGGGCAGTGATGCCAGGATCACCCCTTAATCATTCCGAGTCAAGCTTAGGGTTGATGGAAATAGAAGACAAAATCAATAAGAAGGAACCACAGAAAATACCGAAATATTTTACCCAAATATGCAGCACGCACTAGATTAGCCGCCTGCAAAAACTCCCCCTCCAATTCCTAGATCAAGGAAGTGAGGCGGAAATCTGAGGAAAATTCGCCTCTCTCTACTGTTCACCAACGAACACGCGAGCGCCGGTCGGGTTCGCGCCCCGTGACGGCCCGTTGTGCCGACAGGGCACGCGGTCCATCAACGTCCCAGCGACGATACTCAGCATGCGCGTGAGCGTCGCATCGATCGCCGGAGCGGGAGGGGATTGACGTATGCGGTCCGTAGTCCACGGTGGGGAGGCCCGAGGGGAGCTAGCTGGATCGGTAGCCGTGCTCCTCTCTCTCTCTCGATCTACCCGGTAGTGCCGCTGCCACTTCACCGTGGCCATCACGTAGTTCCGTCTCATTCCGTGGCGTGTCACGAGGCGCCAGCGACACCGGCCTCGGCACGCGCGCTCGTGATGCACTAGTTGATCCCCGCGCCGCCGATTGACCGAGGGCTGCCCGCTCGCTCCATCGGTTTGCACCGCTAGCTACGGGATTACTTTATCTCGACGCGTATCCAACCAAATGGCATCTCGTTTTATCTGCACGCCTTCCCGTGTAATTTAACCCAACGATGTCTGGTCCAGCAGCACCCGTTTCGTAACGGGACTTCCTTGTCTTCTACTAGTACGGTAGTACTAGTATATTGAAGCCACTGGCTCGTTGAACAACATATTCTTTTAAATAATGTACTACTGCTCCAAGGAGTACTGTGGAAGAGACGAGGTAAAATGTCATGTCTGGTGTGATCAGTCTGCCGTCAACATCAATTGTTGGATGCTCGTTCCGAGCACTACTAGCACCGCAACCCCCCATCACGTCAATCACGCCGATCCAATCCACCCAAAAAGCGTACTACGAGAATTTGAGAGCGAGAGCACCACCAACCTCGTCTGCCTCACCCCGAGAAAAAGTGTCCCGTTCCAACCTCACATGCGGATGCGGCAGTGGCGATCCCAAACACAAGGCCTGCCACCGAGCTTGCTTAACCGCTGGCATTGAATATCTGCACGAATTCGCGTGTCGCGGGCGTGTTTTCGAGGCCCGTCTTCCTTGACAACCTAAAGCGCCCCTGGAGTCTGAATCGCCGCGCATAAACAAAGCCGAAACCCAGGCGCCGGACCTGCTCACTGTCACTGACCTAGATGAATGTGAGCACTTCGAGAGTTGCGAACTTCCTGCTCGCCACACCAAATCCCGAGGATAAAATAGGAGGGCCAAAATGTGTCCAAAAAGCAGGCGCATCGCTCGCTAGAAATTTGGCGAGGTGTGAGAGATTTTTTTTGTCGATTCTGCCGTCAGTGTTGGAGTACTATGCTAAGAGCTAGAATCAAGGTTTGGCACTTTGGCTAGGAGTAATAAGCACGGCAAAACTTCAAATCCACAGCGCATGATACAAGGTTTTAATCTTGGATTCATACCTCTATGCGAAACTTAAAATGATGCGGATTCAACTAACAAGCCATGGACCAACCCGCCTTTAAATTTTGTTTTCATTCAAACTTGTTGTAAGGAACAATCGGAACACAACTTTTACCGTTATTTTGCACCATCTAGGTATCAGTACCTCTGGCGGAGTTTGAGCCTTCGTCGACGATCTTTGTGTAACATCCAAAAATCTAAAGAAAAAAAAGCAAAAGAAATTTCTAATAGGCCTAAACCTCCCCTCCGGCCATCTCTCTCCTCTTTTTCTTTTCCCTCCACCTCGCCAAATCCCAGCCGTGGCCCAAGGCCCAACCAAGCGCACCAGCAACCGCCGCCTCCCTGGCCAACACCGTTTTCGTTCGCGCGCGCAGTCACTCACGCCCCCTCCTCCCTCTCCATCTCTACCGCATGGGCCCCACTGGTCAGCGCTGGTTCTCCCCCGCTGCACTCGCGCCCAGCCGGCAACCGCGCCCACGATCGCGTCGGAATCATCGCCCCCTTGACGTTTGTGCTGGTTCCGCTTCCTATAAGACAGTAGGGGCCCCGACCTCCCCTTCCATTTGTGTGCCACCCGCTCGCCGAAACCCGCCGCCTCCCATAACATCATTCCGAGAAGCTGCGCCACCGCCGTCGCTATCAACGGCCAGCCACAAACCTAGACGTTTCAGCCACCACTGACAATCCGCCGAGATCCCTACGCTCCAACGCCCAGTTCCGCGAGGCCGCCGTCGCCGGTTGTCCATGAAGATCGACATCCGCCGCTCCTATTCTCGTCCTCGTTGGGGTCCGCCCGTAGGGGTAGGCTTCTTCCCTACGAAGTCGCGTTGGACTAGCACCGCACGTGCGCCGTCCGAACAGATCGACAACTGCACTGTGATCCCCGTCCTCATCGAGTCTCGGTAAGCTCCGCAACCGCGGGATTCGACCGAGTTCATCGTCGTTTCACCGTGTTGACACAACCCTTGGATGTGCAGAGACGCCGACAAGTCTCCACGGTCATCCTCGTGGTGAATCCATGCCGACGAGCCTCATCCCGTCAAGCTTGGTAAGGTTCGGCCGCCCTCCATCGCTGCCCTGTCGTTCCCATCCATTTTCCCTCCCCCTGACCACTCTCACGTGGTTGCAATGCCTCGTAGAAGCCTCCAGCCGCAAAGGCGACAAAGAAAATGCCACCACGACAACGTGCTTGTGAAGTCTGATGTCGACCGCCGCCCAACACCGTCGCGAGTTGTTTCCAAATCGCTCCAGACCCTGAAATAGCCCTAGGTGAGCCCCTGACGACCTGCTCTGTCGGTTTAAGTGTTTATCGGCAACTTTAGTACATTGTTGTTGCGAATTCGTGCCCTCCGGCGAAGCTCCGGCCGCACCCATGGCGGCACCTCGGTGCTATCTCTCTCAGAAGAAGCACAATGCTTCTTAGATGCCTAGCCGCTAGATATTGCACCAACAACCCCGAATTAGAAGCCTCTGTATCGGTTCGTCTAATAAAATCCGAGCTGTCTAATTAGAATCCCACAACCTAGATTGGCCAGCAACATGACCCTTCGTGGTTTTGCGTTTTAGCCTTTGCCCTCTCTGTAGCAATTCTATTAGGCCTGAGCATATGTAGTTTAGCCCCTGTATTTTACCATAACTTTGACTTAGCAAATGTAAAAGTCATTCAGACCCTCTGTAAATAAGGGAGAATATATATCGGAGCGCCTAACAAATGCTAGAATTTATGTTTAAACCTGGAATTGCTAGAATTAATGTCTTGACCTCTTTAGCAGTGTCGTAAATAATAAAAATGGTAGTTTCATCTCTTGTACTAATGTGTAATACAATAATGTTCATATAATCACTATTGGAATTAGCCTGAACTTAGGTAATTTTCCTTGGAACCCCCCCTGTTTTTAGTCTAAAATCATTTTAACCATGATACCATATAGGCAATATATTATATTGCCCCAAACTTGTCAGAAAACCACATTAAACATTATAGTAATATAACATTTAGCGTAATAAGCTCTAAGCTCACAATCTGATCTAAGGAATAATTCCATTTTAACCATAAAGCCTTAGGACAATATAATAAATAATCAATAGTACGTAATTTTACTAATTCTTGCGTACGTATCACCGTAGTTGCGTAGGTATTTGTTTACACTTATTAATATTGGAATCACAATTAAATGTACTCTCGCATGTATAAATGATTCTAACATAGGTATAACTAATTAAAGTGCATGCAACGACGTAAACGCGTAGGTTCATTGTAAAATTAATGAAAAGCCTTAGAGATAAAAATGAAATCGTATAAGCCTATAAAAATATCTAATCCTATAAAACCATGGTAGAGTAATATAACTCCTCATCTTGAAACTGTTACACTGTTTGAACTAGGAACATTGATCTAATATAATAAAACACACATCACACCAATTTAAATCGTTATCGCGTGTAGGTCCTCATTGCACCGTAAAGTGTACGTGTAGTAGCTTTTACGACGCATTTGCATGTATGGTGTATTGTTAATGATTTCTTTTATTTATCTTTCAACGGTAGTTTATACGCATTCGTATTACGACCAAGAAGAAATACGAAGATATGAAGGCAAATAGTTCAATCAAGAAGAACTGAGTAGCTATATAAGGAACAGGCAAATGTCCTTGACCATCTTGTGTCTATTTTAGGGATTATAGTTAGTTGCATGCTTAAGTAATGTGAATCCTATTCTATTTAACGTTCCATTTAATTCTTTGTCGCCCCCGATGGAAAGGGTGGTACTTGGGGTATTGATTTATGCTTAGCCATGCATAGTAGATGGGGGAAAACATTGATCATATACGTCATCTATGATTTATGATTATTTATTGTGAAATGGAAAATGAATTGTAGTGGATAGGAATCTGGCAAGTTGGTTTGAATGGTATGGTGCAGTATGCACGAGACCCGAGATTGGAGTTTGAACCTTGCGGGGTTCTAAGGATCGGTTTATGGAGTAGTCACTAAGCTATAAAGTATCGCCACAAAAATGAGTATGGGGCAACTTGGTCAATTAATTAGGCCTCTTCCGGCGTAGTATTGGTGATTGGATATTGCAGAGAATTTGTTCAGAGTTACTGCCTTGGGATTTGTATGGCTCAAGAGGGGACAATTGGGGTGTTGAGACGCAGTTGTCGGCTCACACTTTTGTACAGGTGAAACCTCAGAGGGCTAGTACACGTCTAGAGAACCTTTATAAAGACCTCGTAGTGATCTCTTGGCCACACACCTACAGAAGTGTGTAATGTGGTTTGCTACCACAGGCATCAAAAAGGTTTAATTAGTCCACCCGGCAACAGGAGATGACATCACGACTTGTGAGTAAAGGATACATTTTCTGCGGAGACTGGAAAACTATCCTGACAGCTGTGCTCACTAACAAGAGTGGTTTGGTGTCAAATTCATAATTAGTCAATGGTTTGAGATGATGGTTGAAGTGACATTGGGATTGTTCTACTATTATTCTATGTTATGACTGTGAATATTCACCTAGATGTATGTTGCTAATCAAAACTAAGGATAGATTTAATGCATAGTGCCATTATTAGCCTTTCCTTTTGATTGCCCATCATGTCATTTATTTCCCACAATTGCTGAGTACTCTATGTACTCATGCGCTTGCCATATCTTTTTTTTTAAATACTGCTCAGTGAAGAGAAGATTCAACGAAGGCAAGTCCAGTTGAAGACAGTGCATAGGAGGTCGTGTTGCTACCAGTCAATTTTGTCTATTATTGCCATAGAATTTCTCCTCTTGCGCTGTTGTTTCAAAACTCTTTTAAAGGTATAAATGTTGTGTGTATGCGATATAGAACTATTTATCACTATTTGTCATACATGTATGGTGAAACTGATCCTGGCATACATGTATTTTACAGCTGGTTTTATTTTTAATAAAATCGAGCGTGACAAAGTGTTACAGAGCTATATATCAACTCTAGGCACGTGACCTTAGCTAGAATGGACTTATTACACATCCCTTTGACCTCGCTCATGAAGACGTAGCTTCTACTCCATCGACAAGAGTGTGAAGATCGACGTACGAGGACAACGCAAAGGAAGAAGAAGACCCTTGAAGATTACTACACATCACTTGCTTTGGTCCTCTTTGGTTAGCAAGTGAAGCCCATGTCTTCCTCATAGTGAATTAGAACACGTTGTTTGATGTATTTCATTAGATTAATAAAAATAACAATAGTAAATTATAGCATTCGTCTGTTTAAGGGGGGTAGCCGACAGCTAGTAAATCAGACTATCTCTCATTCGTACAACCTATTTGAATCTCGAGGGCAAGACTCCTTGTAAGGTGGGTGGGATTGTAACCCCCATATTTTATAAAATAAAATAAAATAATAATAATAATGGTAATAGTAATAATTATAGTAATCATGGCAATTATTTAAAATGAAAGATTTTAAAATTGAAACCTCAATGGAAGTTAGGCAAACTGAAAATAATAGTAGTAATAATAATAATAATAGTAATGTAGAAGAACATAAAAATATTATGTGTTGTTGTTGTGTTAATACTTTTAAATTAGACCAATTCGACGTATTTCATCATGAGTGTTTTGCATGAAATATGCAAATTATAAATGCTAGAGAATGTGTTGAACTCAAATAAAATCTAAAATGGACAAGTAAAACCTTATCACACGTAGTAGCACCCCGTCTAAGTAAAAAAACAATAACTAAATAATAATAATAATAATAATAATAATGTACATAATAAATAAGGTGTAGGCTTGTGTGGTAATGAAAGATTGTATTAAGATTGTTTGAAACAAGTTCATAATGTTTTATACTTGTATTGTGTGAGATATCAAACTTTAGAAAGTTATAGAATAAATGATTCAAAACAAAATAAGAAATAAAACTATAAAAAATACTTTTTAATGGGCGACTATTATATTGACAAAAACCTAGATCCCTTCTTAGGCTCACCTTCCAGAATCTCGGGGGCGAGATTCCGTTTAAGGGGAGTAAAATTGTAAAACCCAAAAATCTAAAGAAAAAAAAGAGAGAAAAGAAAATTTCTAATAGGCCTAAACCTCCCCTCCAACCATCTCTCTCCTCTTTTTCTTTTCCCTCCGCCTGGCCAAATCTCAGTTGTGGCCCAAGGCCTAGCCAGACGCACTAGCAACCGCCACCTCTCTGGCCAACCCTAGACGCGCCCCCTGCTCGCACGATGCCGTTGCTACCATTTTCAGTCGCGCGCGCGGTCACCTGCGCCCCTCCTCCCCCTCTCTCTATCGTGTGGGCCCCATTGGTCAGCGCCGGTTCTCTCCCACTGCGCTCGCGCCCAGCCGGCAACTGCACCCACGATTGCGCAAGAATCAGCACCTCCTTTGACCTTCGTGACGGTTCCGTTCCCTATAAGACAGTAGGGGCCCCGACCTCCCCTTCCATTCGTGTGCCACCCGCTCGCCGAAACCCGCCGCCTCCCATAACTTCATTTCGAGAAGCTGCACGACTGATGTCGCTATGAGTGACCAGCCACAAAGCTCGACGTTCCGGTCGCCACTGAAAATCCACTAAGGATCCTGTCGGTACCCTGGGTACCATATACCCTTTGGGATTGCAAAGATATCAAGGAAAAGTCACCCACTTGATTTGAAGACCTTCGGAGGCACACATGTCAGACATGTCCGGACCCGCTTCTCCAACATGGTTAGCCCCAGGGTCGCCACGTGTACTATCAAACCGGAGCTACCGCCCGCAAGGGAGGAAGCTCCGAACTATGTACCGAAGTGGCATCCCCGGACCTAACCCCAGACCGAGGGAAGCTCCGGTGCTGACACATGTCAGCTAATCCCGGAACTATCTGCTCTCCACAGTGTGCTCCTGTGCTGCCACGTGTCCAACCGTCGCATCTTCACCCTCTAACCTCCAGAAGACCCCGCAACGGCTCCGGATCTTCAAAGGGGAATCGAGGACTTCAAGACCCGATTAAGTGTCATTAATACCATATTAATGACACTTAATTGGACGACCTTAGTACTAGTAACGGTGCTGTCAAAGCCTATTACACGGTCATTAAGGGCAATTAAACGTGCTGAAGAGGTATCAACACTAGTAAACGCCGGGGCCACATGTCGGGCCAGGCTAATTTGTAACGGCCTGCCCTTATACTATAAAAGGACAGGCCAACGACGTTTACACACAGGCGAGATAGACGTGGAGACACGCTCGAGAGACGTCCAGACACACTGACACACTTGCTACATCCAATACAATATCAACACATCCCGTGGAGTAGGGTATTACGCTCAGGCGGCCCGAACGACGTAAACTCTTGTGTCTCCTGTGTCATTTACAATTCACCTTCTTGAATCTCCACGCGCCCACACCGAACATCAAACTCCTCTAACACTTTAGTAGTGTCGGGAGATCTGCCGGTTCCAAACCACCGACAGTTAGCGCGCCAGGTAGGGGCGCCTGAGATTTTGAGAATGGTGAACTCAGCTGCTGTATCATCCAACGGTCAACCTGCTGCTCAGGCTGTTGGGGGCAATCCCTCCAATATGCAGCCACCAGCAGGAGCCTCAGCACCAGCAGGAGTCACACTCCCACCACCACCGCCTCCACCAGCAAATCAAGCTGGGCAACGCGATGGTGCATCGGCGTCAATCACTGCGTCGACAAATCATGACAACCCGGAACACTCGCTCCATGCAGCGCGTGCTCTTCTCCAACGCCCACCACCTCCGGATGCATCCCGGGATGCACTGGAACAGTGGAGGGCCGATGTGGAACATTTGGTTGCAGCAGCAGCTGAACGCCTCAGCAACCAGGGTCCTCCTCCTTCAGGACGAGCCCCGTCGCAGCGGCGGACTTTGTCTGGTAGACTTGGTCCGCACATTTCCAATAGCAGGAGACGTGCTGCATCACAACAAGTGATGTCATTGCCCTCCGGGGCACGACGCACTCACACGGTATCCAGGCTCTCAACTCATGACCTCCGGGCGGAGCTTGATCGCCGATAGCGCCAACAAGACGGCCGAGTCCATATTGAGCGTGCTCGTGAAAGACGGGAAGCTCAGGACCTTTCTGCTCCTGAAGGAGTAGGAGGAGACTGTTCAGCTCTAGCCATACATCTGCGTATGGTCAGGTGGCCACAGAAGATCCGGCCTCACCTGCCGGAAAAATTCGACGGGACTGTCAATCCCGCCGAATTTCTTCAGATCTACTCCACTGCAATCTTGGCAGCTGGAGGAAATGAGGACGTGATGGCCAATTATTTTCCAGTGGCCTTAACTGGGACCGCCAGGTCCTAGTTTGTGAGCCTTCCACCCAACTCTATCAACATTTGGGAGGAGCTGTGCCGGCAGTTCACCGCCAACTTCGGGAGTTCATACACCCGACCAGGCACTGAATTGGACCTTTTTGCAGTCGTGCAAAAAGGAGGAGAATCCCTGCGATCATTCATCTAGAGGTTCTCTTAGGTACGAAACACTATCCCTTCTATCTCTAGCTCCTCTGTCATTGTGGCATTCAGACAGGGTGTACGGGACAAGAAGATGCTGGAGAAACTGGCGATCAAGGAGATCACCAGCGTCACGGAACTCTTCAGCTTAGCTGACAAATGTGCCAGAGCTGCGGAGGGCCGTGAGATGCACTCCAAACCAACCCCGGAGGGTCACAAGAAATCCTCCAAAGAAGAAGCCGCTACCTCCGGGAACGGCAAGAAGAAGAAAAAGACCAACGGCAAGAAGAAGCCGTCGGCCGGTACATCCAATGTTGCAGCTGCTGCAGCTCCAGGTGGCCGGGGGCCACGCCCCGAAAAGCGACCTCGACCGTCTTCTGAAGACGGTAGCAAGCCCAAGGTGTGGTGCCCAATTCACAAAACAGGCAGCCACAGTTTGGAAGACTGACGGGAGGTCAAAAACCTTGTCGAGCGCTACAACAAGCGCCGGGAAGAATCTCCTTTCCGATAGAGGGAAGGAAAGCAAAAAGTCGACGAAGCTCCAGCTGAAGAGGAGTTAGGTTTTTAGGATCCCAAAAAGGTCCTAAAGGCCGTTTACACCTCCGTCGACGATGATTCTGACGTCTCTGACAACGAGCGTCGAAAGACCATGAACACCATTTTTGGTGGATCATGGGACATCACCTCCTGCCGCGTCATCAAGACTATGCGTCGGGATATGCCTGTTGTAGCTCCTACAATCAGGCCGGAACCTCATCGGAAGTGGATGGACACAGCCATCACTTTTGATGCTTCGGAGTGCCCTCGGAGCATGGTTGGAGCAGGTCAGTTACCTTTGATGGTATCTCCTACCATCAACAACATCCAGCTCCACCACGTCATGGTAGACGGAGGTTCGGGGCTTAACCTCATAAGCTTCGAAGCTTTTACTAAGCTTCAACTCCGACCTTCAGATCTCCACCCCTCTCGACCTTTCTCCGGAGTAGGTCCGAGGGCCATTACCCCACTCGGAGCTATTACTCTCCCCGTTACCTTTGGAACACGGGAGAAGTACCGCACCGAGAAGTTGGTCTTCGACGTCGCTCAGATCAACTTACCCTTCAATGCCATCTTGGGTAGGCCTGCCCTGTACAAATTCATGGCAGCTGCTCATTATGGTTATCTGGTGTTGAAGATGCCAACGCCAGTAGGCGTTCTACGGATCCGCGGAGATCGTACTGCCGGAGTAACTGCTCTGGAAGAACTCCATGCACTCACCACGGCGTAAGAGGAGGACTCCAGGCAGGAGCAAGATCCAAAACCCCCAAGCATTCGTCAACGAGGCTCGACTTCTGCACCTCGTGTGCAGCCAAGCGGCGACACCGACATTCCCGTCAAAGTCGTCCAAATTGGTTCCGATGCCGCTCAGACCACCCGTATATCGGGGGGATTGAACGACAAATAGGAACTCGCGCTCATCACTTTCCTCCGGGCTAACGTCGACGTGTTTGCTTGGCAACCGTCACAAATGCCTGGGATCCCCAGGGAAGTGATTGAGCACAATCTTAAGATCTACCCCAACGCCCGGCCTGTGCATCAGAAGCCTCGGAAGCAATCCGTAGAGCGACAGAACTTCATCCGACAAGAGGTGAAGAAGTTACTCGAAGCTGGATTCATCCGAGAAGTCTTCCATCCAAAATGGCTGGGAAACCCAGTCGTTGTGCCCAAGGCCGGCGGGAATCTTCGGATGTGCATCGACTACACCACACTAAATAAGGCATGTCCAAAAGATCCATTCCCACTACCTAGAATAGATCAGATAGTGGATTCCACCTCCGGTTGTGAATTACTGTGTTTCCTAGACGCATATTCCGGGTATCATCAAATCAGGATGTCTAGGGAAGATGAAGAGCATACCTCATTCATCACAGTAGATGGATTGTACTGTTATACAGCCATGCCCTTTGGTCTCAAGAATGCAGCTTCAACTTTTGTACGAGCTATGTACAAAACTTTTGAAGAACTCATTAGAGACATAGTGGAAGTGTACATCGATGACATCGTGGTCAAGGTCAGGGACAAGGAGTCACTTCTTGACACCTTGCAGGCTGTCTTCAACAAGCTGCGGGCCACCCGCACAAAGCTAAACCCAGACAAGTGTGTCTTTGGGGTTAGCTCCGGAAAACTTCTCGGTTTCCTGGTAAGTCACCGGGGCATAGAAGCTAATCCGACGAAGATTAAGGCCATTGAAGACATGCGGCCACCAACCCGCATCAAAGACGTCCAAAAGTTAACTGGATGTCTAGCAGCCCTCAGCCGGTACATTTCAAGACTGGCGGAACGGGCACTCCCCTTCTTCAAGTTATTGAGGAAGTCCGGACCATTCCAATGGTCCGAAGAAGCAGAGAAGGCATTCCAGGAGCTGAAACAGTTCCTCACCACCCTACCAATTATGGTAGCTCCGAACCCTGGTGAGCCTTTGTTGCTTTACATTTCAGCAACTGATGATGTCGTCAGTATGGTTCTGGTTGCGGAGAGACTAGAGCTACCTCATACTCAGGAATCCAGACCCCTTCGGGAGGGTCCGGAGGTACCTGAAAGCGAGTCTGGGTCCCAACTCCCAGACTCGAATCCATAAGAAGTCACTTCAGGAGACCCAGACCCCTCCGGGGGGGTCCAGGTCGCTTCTGAAGAAGCCCCGGGTTCCTCCAGCCAGGACCCGGAGGTCCCCGAAGAAAATTCGGATTCCTCCGAGAGGATCCAGGTCAGTGAAGAGGAAACTCCGGACCCCTCCGGGAGGGTCCGGACCATTCAGCGCCCAGTGTACTTCATTAGTGAAGTACTACATGATGCCAAGACTCGATACCTAGAGGTGCATAAGCTGCTCTATGCAGTTCTTATTGCCTCCAGGAAGCTTCGCCATTACTTACAAGCCCACAAAGTCTCAGTGGTGACCTCTTACCCACTTCGAGCAATCTTGCATAATCCCAATTCAACTGGGAATATTGCAAAGTGGGCAGCGGAATTGGCTGAATTTGATCTTGAATTTATTTCAAGGCAAGCAGTCAAGAGTCAAGCATTGACAGATTTTGTGACAGAATGGACTCCCTCTCCATCAATCCCTGGGGGCCCCAGTGATCAGAAGACGGAGCATCAAGCTCCAGCCTTCACCGAGCCTCACTGGACCCTCTACTTCGACGGCTCCATGCAGAAGCAGGGGGCCGGAGCTGGAATCCTTCTCCTTGCACCGACCGGGGAGAAGGTGAAATACATGGTACACCTTGACTTCAAGGCGACCAACAACATGGCAGAGTACGAAGCGCTCATCTACGGACTAAAGGTGGCACTGTCATATGGTGTCAAGCAACTGCTGGTCAAGGTAGATTCGCAGCTCATCATTAAGCAGGTGAAGGGTGAATGTTCCTGCAATAATCTCCAGCTAGCTGCTTACCTCCTTGAAGTCCAGAGGCTTCAGAAGGACTTCGAAGTCCTAGATCTCCACCATGTTCAGTGTGCCCATAACGCTGAAGCTGACGAACTCTCGACGAAAGTGTCAATCGGAGCTCCGGCTCCTGATGGAATTTTTGTTCGGAGGTTGTCAAAGCCAACAGCTCAGCCTGCCGAACTGAGCGAAGGGGGCGAGATCAGCATCCCGAAGCTGACGGTCCCGATGGCCCTATTACCATGGCAGCCATCAAGGGTCGTAGGTGCTGCCGGGAGCTCCGAGCAACCCAGCACACAAGACTCAAAAGCTCAAGCTAGTTCCGATGCATGGATCTCGGAGATCCGGAGCTACTTGAAAGACAACATCCTTCCCGACGATGATGTATCCGCTGTCCGGGTAGTCAGATTGTCTAAAAGATACACGCTGATAGAAGGGGATCTCTACCGGCGTGGTGCCAATGGCATCCTAATGCGGTGCATCACAAGGGAAGAAGGCTGCGAACTCTTCGCAGAAATCCATGGAGGCGAGTGTGGGAACCACGCGTCTTCCCGCACGCTGGTTGGTAAAGCCTTTCGGCATGGTTTCTACTGACCTACAGCACTCCAGGATGCAACTGAGCTGGTGAAGAAATGTGAAGCATTTCAATTCCATGCAAAGCAAATTCACACACCAGCTTAGCCCCTACAAATGATACCTCCTACATGGCCCTTCGCTGTGTGAGGGATGGACATCTTGGGACCTTTCCCAAGAGCCGTCGGAGGTTACAAGTTCCTGTACGTCGCCATTGATAAGTTCACCAAGTGGCCGGAAGCAACTCCAGTTGTGACAATCAACAAGCAATCTGCTATCAACTTTTTGCAGTCCATTGTATGCAGATATGGAGTCCCAAACAAAATCATCACTGATAATGGGAACCAATTCACAAGCTCTGCATTGCAAGGATATTGCGAAGACCTCGGCATACAAGTTTGCTACGCCTCCGTAGCTCACCCAGCAAGCAATGGCCAAGCCGAGAGAGCAAATGCTGAAATCCTTAAAGGACTCAAGACGCGCACATATGAGCGCTTAAAAAAACATGGAGCTAACTGGATTGAAGAGCTTCCGCCCACTTTATGGGCTAATAGGACATCTCCAAACCGGTCAACTGGAGAGACACCCTTCTTTCTGGTGTACGGAGCTGAAGCAATCCTCCTCCGGAAATCACTTTGGGTTCACTCCGGGTCCGAACCTTCGACGAAGCCGTGCAGGATCAACTCCGGCGTGAAGACCTAGACCTCCTTGAGGAGGGAAGGTGCCAAACAGCTGTTCAGAATGCCCGATATCGCCAAGCCCTACGGCATTATCATCAGCGGCATGTACACAACCGACAGCTCGAGGAAGGCGATCTGGTGCTACGGAGAATACAATCTAGAGAAGGGTTAAACAAACTCTCCCCCGGCTGGGAGGGACCCTTTCGAGTGATTAAAGTATCCCGTCCCGGAAGCGTTCGCTTGGCTACCGAGGATGGGACACCTCTCCCAAATCCTTGGAACATCGAGCACCTCCGTAAGTTCTACACTTAATACCACGGAGGTGAGTCTTGAGTAACTTGAGGTGTATGTTATAGAGTCATTGTACAAAGTCGGGTAGTTCCTCCAGGAGAACAGCCGGACCTTCCCAGGAAGGTCCACAAAGTTCATGCAACACTTGTCACAGTCTCAGAACTAAAAGTGTGGCTAGCTACCCTGGGACAAACAAGAAATTAAACACGCTTAGCTTGGTTCCGTACCCTAAGAGTGTACTTGTTTCCCTTGTACCCCGGATCTATAATGAAAGATATCTTCAGGTGAAACAGACTCCACGTGCATTCATTTTGTACAGGCTCAACATTTTTATTTTTTATTTTTCTCTTTCTTGTCTATAACAAAGACGCGCAATTCTTAAAAAAATTTAGTTCGACCGGTTCATATACGATTCGAGTTGTATTGTCTATTCTTTTGAATTCAAATATTGTTCATTGCTCACTCGCCTGAATGTCGCCAAGCCAATCTAGGGCCAGAGTGTGCTTTCGACTTAGCCTGGTCAAGCACCCTAAGTACGCCACTCTACCTACACCCCGGCAGGCCGAAGTAAGGCGAGTCCAAATACAATTGAATCCGGAAGAAAAGGCAACGCATTCGATTGTGTTAAGAATCGCGTTTGACCTAAAACTTTCTCGAGAACCGTAAGCCGCGACGAAGTTATAGGCAAGAAACGAATTTTACTATTTTTCTTGACTTCAGTGTGCAGGAAAAATAAAATACATGTTGATGGAGAAAAGCCGGAGCTAACAAAGCTCCGACTCCTCTAGATGGCTTGTAATCGATGTTAACAAGCATCACCGGAGCAACCAAGCCCCGGTAAAGCTAGGGGGGTCAGCCGTCGACGTAAAAGATGGTGAGAAGACCCCACAAGTGGAGTCTGCTGTCGACAAGTTACGTGTTGGCAAAGATTAGTGCCGGAGCTGCTAAGCTCCGACACCCCGGAGGACTAACAGTCGATGCTCTATGCGTTGATAGGGACTATTACCGGAGCTACTAAGCTCCGACGATAGTGGGTTTGACCTCAGGGGGCCTTCACCATCAAAGACATCGGACCTACGCTCTACAAGTTCGAAGAAAATGAGTCTTCAACAAAACATAATATCCTCTTGGTACATGTTCACAATCAAATTGTGTACATCTACCAGGGGGCCAAGTGAAGACAAAAGTGTTGAAGACAAAAAGTGAAATTCACAAAAATTTGGGGATTTCATTCATCTGGAGACAAGGGATTACAAAATTGAGGAAGAAGAAGAGAGGATACAAGTGGGAACTACGGAGATGGTCCTAGACCCTATGGAAGAATTGAGCGACTTTCTGGGCAACCTCCGACACGTTGGCTTGGGCAGCTTCCCCTTCTCCTTCGACGGGACCTTCAAGCACCGGGTCCAGAGGAAATTGGGAGTTCCGGCTAGTGTAGCATGTCAGCACGTACTCTGCGACGTTCTTCGCCAGGGATTTCCCCTCAACCTTCAATTGGTCCGCGATGACATCGCCCACCTTGGAGAGCTTGCTACCTGCCGAGCTCAATGCCTGCAGCGCTAGGTCCGGCTCCGGCTCCGGATCATCCGGGCGCACGGGACTGAAGCCCATTGGTGTCAACGTGTCGTTGGCCTTGCCCAGGAACTCCCAAATTTGTAGGGAGTCTGCAGTCCTCAAGCCTTTAAATTCTTCCAAATATCTTCTGGCCGCCACCAGTTCGGAATTCTCACGGGCGAGGCGCTCAACTTCTTTGGCGTTTTGCTGAATCTTCTCGGCAACCCGCTTCTCGAGTTTTCCGAGCTCCTCCCGTAGGTGGATCTTGTTTCGGCGGTCGACCAGGTCCTTCTCCCTGCCCCTCACTTTCTTTTCCCTGGCAACGAGGGCACACTCCCGTTCATGGAGCTCCTTCCATCGCACCCAGGCCTTCTTCTCCTCCCCTACGCAGCGCTCTTCCAATTTCTTGGCGCGCTCCTCAAGGCCCTTGTCAGCCAGTGCCACCTTCTCGGAGAGCTCCTCCTCCCTCCTCAGGACGTCATCCTGCAGCTCTAGGAGTTTCTGCTCTTCATCTTCGAGCCATTTCTCCCTCTCTTCAAGTGCCTCTCGGCGCTTGATGAGTGTAGTGTTAATGGCCTCAAGCCTTTCGTGGCGTTCATCGGCCGCACTATTGGCTGCTTTGGCCTGATCGTAGATCTCCCGGGATTGAGCGTCGAGGGCGCGAGTCATACTCTCCCTGTCATCCAATAATTTACCCCAATACTCCAGGTGGACTTTCTCCCGTTTGATCCACTCTTTGTCATCCGCTAGCCTTGACTGCGCCAGCTTGGTCTCGAAGTAGAGCCGGTTACGCCACCTCCTAAGGGTTTGGCGCTCCTCTTCAAGAGCCTTGCTGTCGTGGAAGAAGGCCAGTTGAACTTGACGCAGACTGGAACATGCGTTGTCAATGGACAGTGACAACGGGATAGGTTCTCGACCTGCTGGGGTCTCCTCCGCTGGTTCCAGCGGGTTTTCAGATACAAAAATTGGGTCCCACTCCACAAGAGTGGTCCCCTGTGTCTCTATGGTACTAGGGCCGTCCTCCGGGATGGCCTCAGTCGCCATCGAGGAGGGCCCCGCCACCAGGTATTCATTTATCCCCTCAGACAGGGGGCCAGCGACTTCACCAGGGCACTCTGGCTCAGTCGTGGGTACCTCCGACGTCATCACTTCCGGAGCAGGGGCCGCTTCTGGCTCCGGCCTTGGCACCTCCTCCGATGGGGGCTCGAGCTCCGACACTTCTGTATCAACCAGCTCGGGAGCCGGAAGATCTTCATCTTCAATCGGCCCTGCAGTCGGAGCTCCAACAACTACCGGCTGTGCGGCCGGTGCTTCTGACATAGCCGGCCCAACCGCCGGGGCTTCCTCAACATCCGACGCGCACGCCGGGACTTCAATCACCTCCGGCTCGACCGCCGGAGCTTCGACACTTTCCGGCTCTAGGGCCGGAATCACAGCTTCTTCCGGCTCAACAGCCGGAGCTTCCATCATCTCAGCACGAGGACCCGGAGCTTCAACCTCCGGGACAGGTGCCGCTGGCGCATCTTCACTCCCGCGGTCCGGCGCTACCACGGGAGCCTCTGGGGATGAGTCGAGGTCCATGACCACGACAGCCAGTGCCGGAGCTGTCGCAGCTTCAGCCACCACTTGGGGCAGCACCGGGACAGGAGTAGAAGCTTCCACCCTCACGGCTTCAGCCGCTGTGGCTGAGGGTGGAGCCTCACTCCCCTTCTTGGGGACGCTGCAGATGATGAACGAATAAACTTAAAAAATAGTTACTACAATTAAAACAACTATCCAAGGTAAAGATTAAAAATTACCTTGGGAGGCTTCCGCACCAGCTTGCGCGGAACCTTTTTCCCGGGCGTTCTGGGCTGGTCATAGCCGACGTGGAATCTCCAGAAGGCCCCCCAGAACTCGCCGCGGCCACGGGTGTTTCCCGAGTCGAGGCGCCCCTCGATCGAGAAGAACCCCCGGACCTAGAGGCCTCCACCGGCCCGGGTGCTGAAGTCGCATGCCTGGAGCTAACACCCCGGGAGGAGCCCACTGCGGGAACAGTCGCGCCCCGGGAGGACCCCACTACGGGAACAGTCGCCGCAGTTGTAGAAGACCTTCCACTCCGGGGAGAAGGAGCCGACGCAGAAGTAGCGGGCCTGACGGACCTTCCGTCGGCGTACTGCAGCTTCCTCTTCCGGCTCACGGGTTCATCCGCCAGCTCCTTGCCCTTGCCGACGACCTCTTCCCTTGGCTTCGGAGCAGGGTCGGAGCCATCCTCGGGCATTCCGGGGATCGCTACCCTGGTGGTTGATCTTCTCTCGACGACACCAAGGTCGTCAAGCACGGGCATCTTCCGCCGGAGCTCCCTGCTGAACTCCACATCCACGTTCAGAGGAAGAAAAGCTGATGGCGGATTCAAGTCGTCGCCATCGACGTCGATGCCGTGCTGGAACTTCTTGAGGTGGAACTCCAAGGTTTTCCCCACCATGTTGGACTTCAGCCCGGTCTCGACCCGGTCGTCGTCCATCACGCTATTGAGGGCCCATGCGAGTTTCTCTCTCCTCTTCAGCGGTGCCCACCTGTTGACCAAGAAGTTGCAAAACACCGCCTGAGGAGTCAATCCTCCCTCCACGCATTGGCGAATCCTGGTCAAAGCAGGGTTGAAGGCTTCCACCAGCACCGGAGCTTCACTCCAGATTGTCGTGTCGATGCTGGGAAGGCCTTCGGGCAGCTCCAGCCTCTCGTGCTCCTCCATCCGGACGACTATCCAGTCCTTCTTCCAGTCATCCCACTTCCCAGAGGGAAATGACCGGAGGTACTTGAATGGGCACTTCTTGCGCTTCACGAAGTAGTAGAAGCCAAGGTACTCATTGCTCCTGCTGGTGGTATGGACGGTGAAGAAGGTTTAGAAGAGTTCAATGCAGGGGGATGCCCACCCACATCTTACAGAAGTGGACAAAAATGGACACAAGAAGAATGGAGTGGGGGCCAAGATGATACAACTGCAGACCATAGAAGTCTAGCAGCATCAAGAAAAAGGTGGGATCAACCCCACCATGGCGTACGAGGAGAAGTACACCATTTCGCCGGCGTGCTCCTTCTCAAACGGGAGCTCTCCACCAGCGCGAACCGAGCGGTTGAAGAAGTCCGAGGACCATCCCATGAGGGCCCGGACCTTCTTCAGGTCGCCATTGGTCTTCAAGCGACTCTCGCGGAGACCCGACTCCATCGTGGCACGGCTAGGCAAGAGAAGAAAAGCGAAGCGCAAGTTGGGAGTTTGAGCGCAAGATCAGATGGGAGGCGTAAAGAGCCCCAAACTGTGCGCGCTTTCCTTCTTAAGTAAACCCTCACGACGCTTGGATAAAAACCGCAGAGAAGTCAAAGATACCACTCAAAAATTCCACCCAGTCGATGACAAGAGGGCCCGGGACTAACCCGACGATCAAGTCGAGGTTCTTACCCAGGCGAACGGTTGCCATCATGAGGCGGGAAGCTCGAAGGCGGCGGCCTGACAAGGCGCGCGGAACCGATACGATTTTCGTATCGGGAACCGACGACCTTCAATTGCGTGAGATCCGCACGCCAAAGATCTCACCTGCCGCACACGGGATATGCCACGCGGCGAAGATTTAACTCCGGACCATTGCCAACGGCACATCCGAAGACCTTTGAAGACTCAGTTCAAAAGTCGAAGGATAGACCCGCCTCCGGCGGAAAAACTTCATCCAAGGGGTCTTCCCCGGAGGTGGGCCCAGGGGGCCACTGTCGGTACCCTGGGTACCATATACCCTTTGGGATTGCAAAGATATCAAGGAAAAGTCACCCACTTGATTTGAAGACCTTCGGAGGCACACATGTCAGACATGTCCGGACCCGCTTCTCCAACATGGTTAGCCCCAGGGTCGCCACGTGTACTATCAAACCGGAGCTACCGCCCGCAAGGGAGGAAGCTCCGAACTATGTACTGAAGTGGCATCCCCGGACCTAATCTCAGACCAAGGGAAGCTCCGGTGCTGACACGTGTCAGCTAACCCCGGAACTATCTGCTCTCCACAGCGTGCTCTTGTGCTGCCACGTGTCGAACCGTCGGATCTTCACCCTCTAACCTCCAGAAGACCCCGCAATGGCTCCGGATCTTCAAAGGGGAATCGAGGACTTCAAGACCCGATTAAGTGTCATTAATACCATATTAATGACACTTAATCGGACGACCTTAGTACCAGTAACGGTGCTATTAAAGTCCATTACACGGTCATTAAGGGCAATTAAACGTGTTGAAGAGGTATCAACACTAGTAAACGCTGGGGCCACATGTCGGACCAGGCTAATTTGTAACGGCTTGCCCTTATACTATAAAAGGACAGGCCAACGACGTTTACACACAGGCGAGATAGACGTGGAGACACGCTCGAGAGACGTTCAGACACACTGACACACTTGCTCAATCCAATACAACATCAACACATCCTGTGGAGTAGGGTATTACGCTTAGGCGGCCCGAACCACGTAAACTCTTGTGTCTCCTGTGTCATTTACAATTCACCTTCTTGAATCTCCGCGCACCCACACGGAACATGAAACTCCTCTAACACTTTAGTAGTGTCGGGAGATCTGCCGGTTCCAAACCACCGACAGATCCCTACGCTCCAACGCCCAGTTCTGCGAGGCCGCCGTCGCCGGTTGTCCATGAAGATCGACGTCTGCCGCTCCTATTCTCATCCTTATTGGGGTCCGCCCGTCGGGGTAGGCTTCTCCCCCACGAATTCGCACTGGACTAGAGCCGCATGCGCACCATTCAAACAGATCGGCAACTGCGTCGTGATCCCTGTCCTCGTCGAGTCTCGATGAGCTCCGCAACCGCGTGATTCGACCGAGCTCATCGTCGTTTCGTCGTGTTGACACAACCCTTGGTTGTGCAGAGACGCCGACAAGTCTCCACGGTCATCCCCATGGCGAATCCATGCTTACGAGCCTCATCCCGTCAAGCTTGGTAAGGTTCGGCCGCCCTCCACCGCTGCCCTGTCGTTCCGGTTCATTTTCCCTCCCCCTGACCACTCTCACGTGGTTGCAACACCTCGTAGAAGCCTCCAGCCATGAAGGCAACAAAGAAAATGCCACCGCAACAACGTTCCTGTGAAGTTTGATGCCGACTGCTGCCCAACACCGTTGCGAGCTGTTTCCACACCGCTCCAGACCCTGAAACAGCCGTAGGTGAGCCCCTGACGACCTGCTCTGTTGCTTTAAGTGTTTATCAGAAAGTTTAGTACGTTGTTGTTGCGAATTCGTGCCCTTCGGCGAAGCTCTGGCCGCACCCAAGGCGGCGCCTTGGTGCTGTCTCTCTGGGAAGAAGCACAATGCTTCTTAGATACTTGGCCGCTAGATCTTGCACCAACGACCCAGAAATAGAATCCTTCGTACCGGTTCGTCTAATAAAATCCGAGCCATCTAATTAGAATAACACAACCTAGATTGGCCAGCAGCATTACCCTTCGTGGTTTTGTGTTTTAGCCTTTGCCCTCTTTGTAGCATTTCTGTAAGGACCGAGCATATGCAGTTTAGCCCCTGTCTTTTGCCATAACTTTGACGTAGCAAATGTATAAGTCATTCAGACCCTCTGTAAATAAGGGAGAATATATATAGGAGCGCCTAACAAATGCTAGAATTTATGTTTAACCCTGGTATTGCTAGAAATAATGTCTTGACCTCTTTAGTGGTGTTGTAAATAATAAAATGGTAGTTTCAGCCATTGTAATCACCTGTACTAATGTGTAATACAATAATGTTCATATAATCACTATTGGAATTAGCCTGAACTAAGGTAATGTTCCTTGGAACCCCCCCTGTTTTAGTACAAAAGCATTTTAACCATGATACCATATAAGCAATATATTATATCGCCCCAAACTTGTCAGAAAACCACATAAGATTTTAAAATTAAATGTTATAGTAATATAACATTTAGCGTAATAAGGTCTAAGCTCACAATCTGATCTAAGGAATAATTCCATTTTAACCATAAAGCCTTAGGACAATATAATAAATAATCAATAGTTCGTAATTTTACTTATTCTTGCGTACGTATCACCGTAGTTGCGTAGGTATTTGTTTACACTTATTAATACTGGAATCACATAATTAAATGTACTCTTGCATGTATAAAGGATTCTAACATAGGAATAACTAATTGAAGTGCATGCAACGACGTAAACACGTAGGTTCATTGTAAAATTAATGAAAAGTCTTAGAAATAAAAATGAAATCGTATAAGCCTATAAAAATACCTAATCCTACAAAACCATAGTAGAATAATATAACTCCTCATCTTGAAACTATTATACTGTTTGAACTAGGAACATTGATCTAATATAATAAAACACACATAACACCAATTTAAATCGTTATCGCATGTAGGTCCTCATTGCACCGTAAAGTGTCCTCATAGTAGCTTTTACGACGCGTTTGTGTGTATGGTGTATTGTTAATGATTTCTTTTAATTATCTTTCAACGTTAGTTTATACGCATTCATATTACGGCCAATAAGCAATACGAAGATATGAAGGCGAAGAGTTCAATCAAGAAGAACTGAGCAGCTATATAAAGAACAGGCAGGTGTCCTTGACCATATTTTGCCTATTTTAGGGATTATAGTTTGTTGCATGCTTAAGTAATGTAAATCCTATTCTATTTACCATTCTATATAATTCCTTGTCGCCCGGGATGAAAATGGTGGTACTTGGGGTATTGATTTACGCTTAGCCATGCATAGTAGATGGGGGAAAAACATTGATCATATGCGTCATCTATGATTTATGATTATTTATTGTGAAATGGAAAATGAATTGTAGTGGATAAGAATCTGACGAGTTGGTTTGAATGGTATGGTGCAGTATGCACGAGACCCGGGATTGGGGTTTGAACCTTGTCGGATTCTAAGGACCGGTTTATAGAGTAGTCATTAAGCTATACATTATTGCCACAAGAATGACAACAACAACAACAACAACCAAGCCTTTGTCCCAAACAAGTTGGGGTCGGCTAGAAATGAAACCCAATAATTTTGAAGAAAAGTAATAGAAAATAAGATGAAAGTAAAAAAAAAAATCTACATTTTATTTATTCTAGAAATGGGTTAATAAGAAAGAATATAAAGGTAACAAATTACGAATAAACTAAGATTCTGGCACATGAATTGCTAATTTCCATGCAGTCCTATCATGAGCCAAATCTCTAGGTATGTCCCACTCCTTTAAATCTCGTTTCACCGCCTCCTGCCATGTCAACCTTGGTCGACCTCTACCCCTCCTAAAATTTTCTCCACTCTTTATAATCCCACTGTTAACCGGTGCGTCTGGAGGTCTCCGCTGGATATGCCCAAACCACCGTAGGCGATGTTGGACTAGCTTCTCCTCAATCGGTGCCACCCCTACCCTATCACATATTACTTCGTTCCTAATTTTGTCTCTTCTTGTGTGACCGCACATCCACCGTAGCATGCGCATCTCCGCAACACTCATTTGTTGGACATGTTGCCTTTTAGTTGGCCAACATTCTGCTCCATACAGCATCGCAGGTCTGATCACCGTCCTATAGAATTTTCCTTTCAATTTTTGTGGAACTTTCTTATCACATAAGATTCCAGATGCTTGTCGCCACTTCATCCACCCGATCTTGATCCTGTGGCAAACATCTTCATCAATATCACCATTGCTTTGTAACATTGATCCTAAATATCGAAATGTGTCCCTCCTAGGTACTACTTGTCCTTGTAAACTAACATTACCATCCTCGCACCCGACATCACTAAAGTCGCAACTCATATACTCGGTCTTGGTTCTACTAAGTCTAAACCCCTTAGACTCTAAGGTCTGCCTCCACAGCTCCAATTTTCTATCAACACCATCCCTAGTTTCATCTACCAACACTACATCATCAGCAAAGAGCATACACCAAAGGATATCCCCTTGTATATCCTTCGACACCTCATCCATCACTAAGGAAAAGATGTAAGGACTTAAGGCTGATCCTTGGTGTAACCCTATTGTGATAGGAAAAGTGTCGGTCTCACTATCTCTTACGCGCACACTTGTCACCACATTATCGTACATATCCTTGATAAGGTTAATGTACTTTGTTGGGACTTTGTGTTTCTCTAGTGCCCACCACATGACCGGTCTTGGTACCTTATCGTATGCCTTCTCCAAGTCAATGAACACTAAATGTAGATCCTTCTTTTGCTCCCTATACCTCTGCATAAGCTGACGGAGTAAGAAAATCGCCTCCATAGTGGACCTCCCAGGCATAAAACCAAACTGGTTTTTAGTGACATTGGTCACTTTCCTCAAGCGGTGTTCAATCACTCTCTCCCAAAGCTTCATAGTATGACTCATGAGCTTAATTCCTCTATAATTAGTACAACTTTGAACATCTCCTTTATTTTTGAAGATGGGTACTAAAATACTTTTCCGCCACTCTTCAGGCATTTTGTTTGACTGAAAAATGCGGTTGAATAGTTTAGTGAGCCATACTATTGCTACATCCCCTAGACATCTCCACACCTCAATGGGGACATCATCGGGGCCGTGGGCCTTTCCTCCTTTCATCCTTTTTAGGGCCTCTCTAACCTCGAACTCTTGTATCCTCCGCACGAATCTTCTGTTGATGTCATCAAATGAGTCATCCAACTCGAACCTAATACTCTCATTCCCGTCATTGAATAGTCCATTGAAGTAGTCCCGCCATCTGTCCCTAATTTCTTCCTCCTTCAATAGAATTTGGCCTGCCTCA
This sequence comes from Tuctoria greenei, assembly GCA_036927565.1. NCBI lineage: Eukaryota > Viridiplantae > Streptophyta > Magnoliopsida > Poales > Poaceae > Tuctoria > Tuctoria greenei. Next base: position 183,249,244 of record JAYESD010000003.1, on the reverse strand, counting down.
TCCTTAATGCATTTGACTTGGTTGAGATCTCTCACCTTTCTCTCGCGAAGTTTCGCCATCTTGTATATATCCTTTTCGCCTTCTTTTGTCCCTAGCCTCTCATATAGCGCATCATAGGCCTGCCCCCTTGCTTTACTCACAACACGCCTAGCATTTTTCTTAGCCTCTTTATACTTCGCCATGTTACTTGCACTTCTCTCATGATGCCAGCCCTTATAAGACTCCTTCTTCTCCTTAATAGCTTTTTGTACATCTTCATTCCACCACCAAGTGTCTTTATCTACAAGTTTCTTACCTTTTGTCCACCCAAGCATCTCCCTAGCCGTCTTCCTAATGTAAGTCGCCATCTTCTCCCACATACTATTTGCATCTTCCTCTTTGTTCCAAGGTCCTTCTGCGATCATCCTCCTTTTGAATGATTGTTGCGCTTCATCCTTCAACTTCCACCACTTTGTTCTCGTGGTTTTAACACCTTTGTCTCGTAACACACGCACGTGGAAACGAAAGTCGGCTACCACAAGTTTATGTTGCCGAACGACACATTCTCCAGGAATCACCTTACAATCTAAACATGCCCCTCTCTTTCTTCTCCTGGTGAGGATATAGTCGATTTGACTAGAATGTTGGGCACTAGTAAAGGTCACTATGTGAGATAGCCTCTTTTTAAATAGGGTGTTAGCTACCAATAGGTCATAGGCTACGGCAAAGTCTAGGATATCCTTACCCTCCTGGTTTCTATCGCCACACCCAAAACCTCCGTGTACCCCCTCAAAACCTACGTTAGTTGTACCTACATGACCATTGAGATCTCCTCCTATGAAGAGCTTCTCGCTTACCGGTACACTACTAACCATATCCTCCAAGTCCTCCCAAAATTGTCTCTTAGTGCTCATGTCAAGCCCAACTTGTGGGGCATAAGCACTAATGACATTCAAGATAAGGTCCCCCACAACTACCTTGACTAGGATGATCCTATCCCCTCGTCTACAGACATCCACTACTCCATCCTTGAGGCTCTTATCTATTAGGATGCCTACGCCATTCCTAGTTCCCGTCGAGCCAGAATACCAAAGCTTGAAACCGGTATTCTCAACCTCTCTCGCTTTTTGACCTGCCCATCTAGTCTCTTGTACACAAAGAATGTTTACACGCCTCCTAATCGCAACGTCCACTAACTCTCGTAGCTTTCCCGTCAAGGATCCTACATTCCAACTACCCACCCGAAACCTAGTTTCCTCAGCTAGCTTCGTTACCCTTCGCATCCGTCGAGGAAGATGCAAAGACCCTTGCTCACTTAACACTACATTCGGGCGATGATGTAGCGCGCCACTAAGGTGATGGCGATCCGGCCCTCGCTCATTTAACACCACATCCGGGTTCCGATATGGCGCGCCACTAAGGCGGTGGCGGCCCGGCCCTCGCGCACTTAACACCATACCCGGGTTCCGGTATGGCGCGTCGCTAAGAGGGTTACGCCCCAACGAATTTCCAATGAGTTTCATTTCCATGAGAATGGCTAAGTTTAGTTGCTGGCTCGCCAAGCCTATCACAACCCCCTCCTCCTTTACCCGGGCTTGGGACCGGCTATGTCATTACAACATAGGCGGAGTATGAGTCATCCAACTAGGCCACAAGAATGAGTATGAGACAATTTTGTCAATTAATTAGGCCTATCCCGGCGTAGTATTGGCGTTTGGATAGTGCGGGAAATTGGTTCAGAGTTACTGCCTTGGGATCTGCATGGCTCGAGAGGGGGCAACTGGGGTGTTGAGATGCAGTTGTTGGCTCACACTTTTGTACAAGGGTAAAACCTTAGAGGGCTAGTACACATGGGCAGAACCTTTGTAAAGACCTCGTGGTGATCTCTTGGCCACACATATACGGAAGTGTGTAATGTGGTTCGCTACCACGGGCATCAGAGAGGTTTACTTAGTCCACCTGGCAACAGGGGATGAAATCACGGCTTGGGTAAAGGATATATTCTCTGCAGAGATTGGAAAACTGTCATGACAGTCGTGCTTACGGACAAAAGCGGCTTGGTGTTGAATTCATAAATAGTCGATGGTTTGAGATGATGGTTGAAGTGACATTGGGATTGTTCTACTATTATTATATGTTATGGTTGGGAATATTCACTTAGATGTAGGTTGCTAATCAAAGCTAAGAATAGATTTAATGCATAGTGCTTAAACCATTATTATCCTTTCCTTTTGATTGCCCGTCATGTCATTTATTTCCCACACTTGCTGAGTACTCTATGTACTCATGTGCTTGCAATATCTTTTTTTTTAATGTTGCTCAGTGAAGAAAAGATTTAACGAAGGAAAGTCCTGTTGAAGACGGTGCGTAGGAGGTCGCATTGCTACCAGTCGATTTTGTCTGTGGTTGCCCTAGAGTTTCTCCTCTTCTGTTGTTGTTTTAAAACTCTTTTAAAGGTATAAATGTTGTTTGTATGCGATATAAACTGTTTATCACTATTTGTCGTACATGTATGGTAAAATTGATCCTGGCATACATGTATTTTGCAGCTGGTTTTATTTTTAATAAAATGGGGTGTGACACTCTGCAATGTACATGAGTAGTTAGACATGTTTATAACTTTCCAACTTCATTTTTGACTAAAATTGCTTAAATAAGTGCGAATTTATCATATTTAGCTCAATTTAGCTAACTTGAATTACATTCTGCTATGTTATGGACAATCCCCGGATGTCCAAAAAGAGAAAATCCCGAACTTACATGTCTCACATGCTTAACGTGTTACGCATGTTAAGATGCTTCGGTTCGAAATGGGTGACTCATAGGTTACATTAGTGTTACGACGGCTTTCAACATATTTATGACGACATCTCATCATCGTAAATATGACCATATTTTATTCCAGATAATAAACAATATATATATATATATATAAATTCACGCACAATTCAAAATATAAAAAAATATACATTATTCAACAAATTAAACTAATATACAACTAACCTAATCCAAACTACTTAGACTACTTAGTTACCAAATTATAGTAATTAACAAACTTAAAAACCTATAAATGAAATTAAAGCAACTTATGCAACATAAAAGCAAATAAATGAAACTACTTAAACATACAAGCAAATACATGAAACTACTTAAATAATACAAGTAATTCACATACAAGCAAATAAATGAAACTACTTAAACATACAAGCAAATAAGTAAAAAGCTACTTAAATGATGAAACTAATTACAAAATTAACAGCGGCGGCGGCATGGTGAGGGAGGTGACACATAAGTAAGAAATTAACATACAAGCATACAAGCATATAAGTAAGCAATTAACGGTGGCGGCAGCGGACATTGGGGCAGTGGTGATACGCTGGCACCGGCACGGTGAGGGACGCGACACAGTGGCAGCGGCGGCACGGTGGCAGCAGTGATACAGCAGCAACAACACATTGGCGGTGCCACAGTGGCGGCGGCGCGACACCTCGACAAGGGAGGTGGCACCCTGGCCGCGGGAGGCCCTTGCGGCGAGGGCGAAGGGGAGGGGAGGAAGGGGGAGACGCGACATACCTGCTGGGGATGACGGCGATGACGTGATGGCGCCGGCTTTGGGACGGCGGCGCGGTGCCGGCGGCATCGCCGTTGGGGCGATGGGCTCCGATGGCAGGGGCGGCGACATCGGGCGCCAGGGAGAGCAACGACGGTGGGGTTGGGACGCCGGTGGCTGCGACGGCGCGGGAGCGAGGTGCGGTCGCGGCGGCGGCATTGAGTGAGAGAGAGAGGAGTGGGTCGGGCCGGATGGGCCTCATATACCCCTTAATATACGACACCTGAATACTCTACGACGGCTTGAAGTGTGGCCGTCATAATGAGAAGCTCTTTACAACGGTCTAGGTCTACCATTGTAAATAAGCCTGTTATTTACGACGTCCCAGGGCTGGCCATCGTAAATAACATGTTATTTACGACGGCTGGTGCCAGCCGTCGTAAATTGACTTAGTTACGACAGTTGCCAATTTGGTTGTCGTAAACTATTTTGGCTGTCATTTATTTAGCGATTTCCTGTAGTGGTACTGGTACAATCCAGATTTATTCAATAGTCGCGTCATTAATTGTAAAATAAGAAATTCACGTGAAATAAAATTGTATGCGCAAATTAAACCGTTGAAAGTGTTTGCTTTCTTCAAGCCAATCTAATATGTTCAGTAATTATTTACAAAATCATTTCCAAGAAATTTTGAAGATATACGTGAAATAAGTATTGTCATGGTGTTCATTTTTTGTTTTATGTTATGCAACTTTAATCACTAATTTTCACTTTAGAAAACCGGAAGGGGTATTAAATAATCAATCACTCTTGTGAGGCTGACAAGCAATCACTTGACGCAACTCAAGTAAAGTAACTAGAGTGAATTGCGTGACAAATACAACAACTTAGGATGGTGAGTGCAAGTAGGTCACATTTCTTACAAATTGTTCAAATATTGTGTATAAGTGGTGCACATGAGATGAAACTGACTTAGCGGCTGAACGAGATGATGTGACATCCATATTACTATGGTTTGTGGACAACTGTTTGTAAAATCTCCTACCTCTATTACCCATCCTCTTTTTCGTTTCTCTTGTTTTTAATAAATCATACATAAGTTCACTCTTTTTTCACATGAGTTCTGAATCATATGCTATTTAGTATCACCTACGATATAATTGTGAACTAGCTGAACTAAAATTGTTATCAGATATAAAATTTGATCTAGATATTGTGATCTCATATCATATTTACTGGAGGTTTTAACCTCACACACCACTTAAACATAATATGCGACTCATTTTAAAAATCTGCAAGCAGTATGACATACTTGCACCCACCATGCAAGTTGTTCTACTTGTCACACAACTCAATCAAGTAAACATATTGTGTTGTATAGTTTCGGCTATTTTTAACTTGAAGATGATAGAATGAAGGAGAGAAATAAAGAGCAAGAAACAAATTTAAGGTAAATAAATAATATCATGCAAAATAATATAGTCTTATTTTCCTTTCCAAACCATCCAATCCCCAATGCGCTTAAAAAGACAATTTGGATCTTCTGAAAATGACGTATCTTGATTCATTCCCTTTATGTCTTCTGTCAAGAACTTAACGCTCCCTAAAAATTCTCACGAACTCTGCTGCGTTTTTATACTAGTAACATCTTACTTACCCAAAGCACATCATCTCTGTCTCTTTACTCTTATTGTTTAAGCGTCCTAACAATCCGGTGAAAGCGCTTGTCTCTTCACGTTGCTGTGACTCTATCATCGAATGATTTTATCTGCATTTATAGTCACTGCCATCAACTTTCCATCAAATCCGTCTTTCGTCCAACAGGGACGTGACCTAACAGTAGGACCAAAAAAATGGTATTCCTGCTATACGTGCGCAAATGATCATCTAAACGACTGTGTGAGGGCGAATTGGCCGCTTTCAGGAAAGGTACCCTCCCCTGCTCATTTCCCCTTCGGAGTGAGCTGGGAAAACGACAGGAGCAACCGAATGTCTTCAGCGGCAAAGCAGAGGAAGGTAAACCAGCCTTCTGTCATAAATGCACTACAGGAATTTCGAAGATTTACGACGGCCAAGGCCATCGCAAATAAGTCAAAAACCATCGCAAATAAGCTATTTGTGACGGTTTTACTTATTTGCGACGGCCTGCAGTAGCTGTCGCAAATTATTGCCAGGGGGCCGATGGGCCCCACAGGTCGGTTTGCGACGGCCAGGCCGTCGCAATTAAGTCCCTATTTGCGACGGTCAGACCGTCGCAAATAAGCTCAGCCAATAGGTCCCACGCGGTCATCCGACGGGGCCCACGCGGCCATTTGCGACAGCCTGACCGTCGCAAATAGGGACTTAACTGTGACGGCCTGACCGTCGCAAATAATAGAGGCTAGTTTGCAACGGCCTGGATCCTTATTTGCGACGGTACTATATAAAAAGTCGTCGCAGATAAGGTTTTTTATTTTTTAAAAAAAAACTGAAAATACTACCCGACTCGATGGGCAGAATCACAGAACATACAAGATAATATATGACAATCACAAACAAAATCACAATCACAAACAACATCACAATATCGTCGATACATCGCGCATCACCATCAACAAAGCAAACAAGAGCTCACTCGCTCGTCTGACCTCCGAAGCCACCTCCGAAGTCGTCGTCGCGTCTCATTTCATGTGGCCGTAATGACGGCGACAGAGTTTGAGCAGCCGTCGCAGGTCCCCGCAATTAATGAGACTTAGAGTTAGAATATAAGTGCATCAACATCTCTCTCCCTCTATCTCCATCTAGATCCCCTCCCTTCCTCTCTCTTTTCGTTCCCCTCTCTATCTCATCTATCTCTCTCTCACTCTATCTCTCTATTGCTATCATTTTTCCTCTATCTATCTCCATCTACATCTTCCTCTCTGCCTCTCTCTTCCTCTCCTTCTATCTCCATCTACATCTCCCTCTCTCTTCATTCCTCTCTCACTCTATCTAACTATCTCTCACTCTTTCTTCTATCTCTTTCTTTCTTTTGTCTTAATCCTTTTCGTCTATCTAACTATCTCCCTCTCTCTTCTATCTCAATCCTTTTTTTCTCTATCTTTCTCTCTCTTCTAACTCCATCTCTCACTCTATCTAACTATCTTTCACTGTCACTCTGTTACCTCGCTTTATTTTGGTTGAGGTAAACTAAAATTGTTAAGTTGACATAGAAAATTACCTGACCCGCAGAAGAAGGATCGCCTGGAAGGACCGGTAGTGGCGGTAGCTGGATCCCCAGACCTTGTGCCCGAGCTATGGCCTGTTATTGCAAACATTAAATGTTACCTATTAGTAAGTCATTTACGTTGAATTAATGAGAACTTTAGTTTTTATTTTGTTACCTCCATTGCTTCCCGCATCTGCAACACACTGCTGCCTGGGAAGAGATCGGGACCTCCATCGCGATCATTTGGCGTTTTGCCTCCTCCTGTCGCTTGAGGTTCTCTTCTACAGTTTGTCGGAGGGACTGCATCTCAATGTCCCTCTGCGAGACGTGACGACCTGACGTGCCCACCGATGAAACCTGCGTGGAGCTGCCTCTCGCAGGTCTCGCCGCCCTCGAGTCGAAAACTCCGTCGAATATGGCGAGCCTATAAAAAAAGAGTTAGTAATATGAAATTGAAATATCTTGAATACTTTAAATTGAAAATGATAAACTGACTTATAAATTCACCTTCCGTGTGCTTTTCCACCTCCGCTTGCATACGCGGCTTGAGGATCGACTAGTTCACATTCCCAATCGAAATCTTCGCTTGAGGAATGACAAAGACGGGCCAACAGGAGTATGGTGTCGCGTTCGTACTGAACGGTGAGAATCCGTATATCGCTATTCCGATGCGAACATTCCTCGCATCACGAGAAAAGTCTGGATCGAAACGGTCTAGCGCCTTCCATGCATCACCGTCGGGCGGACGCGTCAAGAATTCTTTGTTCTCACGTTTACCTTCTTTGTGTCATCTCATGTGTCTTGCGGTTCTTTTTGAAAGAAACAACCGCTTGAACCGAGGTGTCATAGGCAAGTAACTAAGCTGCTTATGTGCGACATCTGTCATCACATTATCGCCATCGTCATTAACAACTTCGACATACCTCGGTTTACCACATTTCAAGCGCATCTCTTCATTGGCGTGCTCTTTCCAGAATAGCATGCAGTTGTCTGGGCACACATCGATTTTCTCATACTTCATACCGAGACCAGATATCTTGATCTTTGACTGATACATATCTAGTGGCGCTTTGTGAGGTTGTGGAAGGATATCGCAGATCTGTTTCATGAGATCATTGTAGCAGTTGATGGAAAAAAGTACTTGGACTTAATTGCCATAAATCTGGTCAAGAAAGCAAGTACGGTCACAACCGTGTGTTCATGCAACGGCTCTTGTGATTTCTTTAGCTCCTCGAAGAACTCCTCTGCCTCATTTGTAAGAGGATCCTCCACTTCTATAGCTTCTAGCATCTCATCCATCCTATCAACCTCTTTTATATCATCGTCCTCATCCACTTCTGCTGTGACTCGAGAATAAGTCTTGCCGTGAAAGGTCCACACTTCATAATGTGGAGTGAAACCATTTCGACATAAGTGAAACGAAAGCTCCCGTCTTCTAAAAAACTTGGTGTTCCGACATTTTGTACATAGGCACCGCACCATATCTTCTGTTGACAACGAAAATGCTCGATCCAAAAATTTATCTAACTTGATGTACCACTCATCCGAGTGACCACTAGTTCCGCTCTTCCAGCCAGTATACATCCAACTGCGGTCTTCACTCATGTTTGGCTCTGCAGTTTAACGCGAAAGAAATTGTCGTTAATGTATACAGGATAGGTACTAAAATTTCGACAGCATGACGAGAAGCGTCAGAGTATACCTTTAAAGCAGACAAATCATTTGTAGTTTCATTGTTATGTTATGTCACAGCCCTACAACCTACGCAGATAGATCCTAAACCCACTCAAGAGTGACCGAGCGGAGCGTGCTCATGACGAGACGCGTGATTTGGATTCGAACGAAATTTCGGCAGCATAACCCCGTTGTTCTCCACTGCACGCCCAAAAATAGTGCAACAGAGAACAACATGGTTATGCCATTGAAATCTCGTCCAAATCCAGACCCGCGTCTCGTCACAAGCCACACCTCCTTGGTCACTCCTAGGCTATCCAAAAAGGGACAATTCCGAACCTACACGTCTCACATGCCAATTGCATGTGAGACGTGCCGATTCGAAATGGGTAATATATTGCTATAGGTTACGTTGCTCATTTTCATTTTGAAGTCATTTAAGAGAGAGGAAAGAACTAGAGAAAGAGTGAGAGGAAAGTTTGTCTTAGATGACAATTCCACATCTATTTCCACCGTCCACGCAATCGCGGGTCATTGACGTCCTTACCAACCCGTTCGCTTTCGTGTCGCCTTGACGCATACGGTACCACTACAATGGTCTACACGACACAATCACAATTATTGCGTTTCGTGCCCTTCCGAGTTGGTCCGAGCCGACCCAAAACCCCTTTATTTACATATATTAAGTAGTCACTCAAAAACATTAAATATCAATAAACAATAAGCACCAATAAAAAAATATCAAACAACAGAAAATAAGTTATATGAGCACATGTATGATCATTGGTAAGTTCACTGCATAACTAAACAAAGCTAGGAAATCTAAAGCTTATAGAGTCTAGACATTCCTTAAGCGCTAGCCCCCAACTTAATTTATAATCAAAACAAATAATTACAACACTGTAAGTATAATAATTATAGATGAAGGCGCACAATTTACAACATTGCATTATCTAAACATAACTAGCAATGAAGTACGAATGGAGAAAAAATTTACGTCCATCATGCGTTCCCAACCAACATTACAACATTGCATCATCTAAATATTGCATCATACAAACGTCCATGATACATTCCCAACTGAAACTTGAAACTTTACAACATAACTACCATACCTAGTCGGGGGAGGCCGGTGGGGAGGCGTCAGAGGAGGCCGGCGGCGCTGTCCGGGGCGGCCGGCGGCGTCGGAGGGATGCCGGGAGCGTTGGAGGAGACCGGCGGTGCTGTCCGGGGCGGCCGACGGCATCAGAGGGACGGCGATGGCGCGATGGGGGCGGGGGCGGCGGGGCCAGGGGCGGCGAGGGAGCGGTGGGAGCAGAGGGTGTCGGGCCGGCGGCGGGGGCGCGACAGGGTGGCGTCAGGCGCGGGGGGAGCAGCAGGGGGCGGGGGCGGTGAGGGTGCGGATGTAGCGGGGGCGGCGGGCCGGCGGCAGAGCCGCAACAGGGTGGCGTCAGGCGCGAGGGGCGCGGCAGGGCCGCAGTGGGGCTGGGGGTGGCCCGGCGGATCGGCGGCGGGAGCGGGGGCGGCGGGCTGGCGGCAGGGGTGCGGAAGGGCGGCGGCAGGTGCGATGGCGGCGGACGTATGTGGGCGGTTGAAGAGAATGAGGTATCATGGTACGATGCGCCCGATATTAGCCCTTATTTGCGTCGGCTCTCTTAATTGCGATGACCTTAACTTACAGCCGTCGCAATTAATCTTATTTGTGACGGTACTTTTTGCAACCGTCGCAAATAAGGTTTTATTTGTGACGGCTGTTTTATTTGCGACGGGCCTAGGGTTGGCCGTCGCAAATAAACACTTATTTGTGACGGCTGTCAATGATGCCATCACAAATTAGTGTTTATTTGTGACGACCTCCTTCTTTGCGACGGCCCAAGACAGGCCTGCGCAATTTAAGTTATTTGCGACGGCAGACCGTCGCAAATAAACCTAGCCGTCGCAAATGATCGCGTTTCCTATAGTGATGCATTTGCACAACAAAATAGAAATTGAAATACAGCCGTGTCTTTGCATAAAAATACAGTTGTGTCTTTATTATTTCGTACCCCTTCGCTCTATTTATTTGCCATTTTAGCTCTGTGCACATGAATTAATAAGAGGTAAGAAGTAGATGCATAAGAAATAAGGAGGAGGTGGATAAAGATAGAGGTCTATCTATTTGTCAGGCGTCTGAAATTTAAGAAAATTCCAATCATCCCAGTAATTAGTAGCTAAGTACAGTTATTAACTACTAATCCGGTAATTAATCATTAATCTTTCATTCTATAGGCTAATCAATTAAAATTTTGTTTGCTTATTTACAATTAACATAATCCTACAATTTACGGATTGACACTACAGAAAATGCGACCATTTGCGACGCCCGGATTAACTTGCTACGGCCAGCAGCAGGCTATCGCAAATAAACAATGCTGTCGCAAATAGACAGCTAAATTGCGACGGCTGGCCCGGGAGTCATCGCAAATAGAGATTATTTGCGACGGCCGGTTTCTGAGGCTGTCGCAAACAAGGTTAATTGCGACGGCCAACCCTAGGGCAATCGCAATTAACTCGACCGTCGCAAATTAAAGTCTTATGCCCGTCGGGATCACTCATTTCCAAACCGATCGCCGCATTTGCTTCCCTTCATTGCTGCCGCCGCCGCCAGCTGCCACCACCGCTATCGTCGCTCCACCACCGCCGCTCCGCCGCCTCAAGGTATGGCCGCCCCCTCTTCTTCTCCCTCCTATCGATAGCTGCTCCCCTCCATGGCCGCCCCCTACCTCCCCTCCATAGTCGGTCCCCCTCCTCCTCCATGGTCGCCCCCCTCTTCCCCTATCCATGGCCACCCCCCTCCCATGGCTGCCCTCCCCTCCTAACCGACCCCCTCGTACCTCCCCCCCCCCCTCCATGGCCACCCTTCTCCCCTCCCCTTTCTCCTAGCCGACCCCCCTCCCCACCTTCCATGGCCGCCCCCCCCCCCCCCCCCACCTCCATGGTCCTCCTCCCTCCCTCCCCTCCTCCATGGTTTAATTTTTTAATTAGTGTTTAATTAATGTGTTGAATTTTTGCTGAATGTGTTGAATTAGTTAGGTTAATTGGTTATTAGTGGATTAGAGGATTGAATTGTTTAATTTGTTGGTTAAATTGGAGATTAGTTGATTGAATTGTGTAATTCGTAGATTAAATTTTTCAATAGTGGAATAATTGTTCTATTAAATTGATAATCCTTATGTTTATGTTAATCATGCTTAGCTAGGTTTAGATTTAATTATGTTTATGTTTATTTATGCCTATGTTCAATTTCTTGTTAATTGAGATTAAGTTTGCTAAGCTAGGTTTAGGTTAATGCTTATGCCTATGTTTATAATAAAATTGTTTATGTTTAGGTCTATGTTTACTAATTGATAAATTACAATTTAATAATTGTTATGTTTACGTTTATTTGAATTTCTTTGTTTTTTAGATTATGGTTATAATTTTTAATTTGATTGATTGAGTGTTACTATATGTACAAAAATGGGATTCGGGTCGGCTTGACCCCACACAACCCATTTAGGGCCAGACAAGGCCCATTTAGTTAGAAGTTAAAGTATGCGTCTAAACAGACACGGAGACGAACAACGACGGTGCAAACGGCAAACACCCGCGCGTGAGGATGGCAGACCTCGACGGACCCACTTCCCTGTCTCTCTCTCTCATTCTTTCCTCCTCGCTCATCTTGAAGAGATGCAGCCTCCGGCGAGCGGCTGACATACGAATGACGACTATAACTGTATAGTCATGTCCCTTTTTACTTTAAGAACTGCACCGGATAGGGAGGTGTAGTGTTAATTAAGCGGTGTTATGCTATCAAAATTTTCTTTCCTCCTCGCTCGTCTTGAAGAGCTGAAGCTTCCGGTGAGTGGCTGACATACATATGACGACTATAACTGTATAGTTGCTGTCGAAATTTTCTTTCCTCCTCGCTCGTCTTGAAGAGCTGCAGCTTCCGGCGAGCGGTTGACATACGTATGATGACTATAACTGTATAGTCATGACCCTTTTTACTTTAAGAACTTCACCATATTAAATATAACTGCACCATATTACTGACCCTTCTCAGCCTCAGGGGTGCAGTCAGGCTGCAACTGAGCAATTGGTAAGTTTAGAAATCATTCATATTAAATATAACTATATGGATTGTTGAACTTACATGGTTTTCTTGTTTTCCATGCCAAATACGGGGAGGAGGCTAAGACGATACACGGCGAAGATTTCAATTGGGAACATGAACCAATAAATCCTCAAGCCGCATATGCTAGCGGAGGTGGAACAGCACATGGAACGTGAGTTCATAAGTCATTTTATCGTCTTCAATTCAAAGTATTCAAGATATTTCAATTTCATATTACTGACTCTTTTTTTATAGGCTCGCCATATTCGATGGAGTTGTTGACTCGAGGGCGGCGAGACCTGCGAGAGGCAGCTCCACGCAGGCTTCGTCAGTGGGCACATCAGGTCGCCGCATCTCGCAGAGAGACATCAAGATGCAGTCCCTCCGACAAAGTGTAGAAGAGAACCTCATGCGAAAGGAGGAGGAAAGGAGGGAGGTGGAACGACAAAGGATCACGATGGAGGCCACCATCTCTTCCCAGACAGTATGAATGGCGTAGATGGAGGACACAATGGAGGTAACAAAATGAAAAACTGAAGTTCTTATTAATTCAATGTAAATAACTTACTAATAGGTAACATCTAATGTTTGCAATGACAGGTCATGGCTCGAGCACAAGGTCTGGGGATCCAGCTACCGCCACTACCGGTCCTTCCAGGTGACCCTTCTTCTGCGGGTCAGGTAATTTTCTATGTCAGCTTAACAATTCTTGTTTTACCTCAGCTTAGCCAAAATAAAGCGAGGAAAGAGAGTGAGAGTGAGAGATAGTGGGATAGAGTGAGAGATAGAGTTAGAAGATGGAAGAAGATAGAGGGAAAAGGATTGAGATAGAATGGGAGAGGAATGAAGAGGGAGAGGGAGATGTAGATGGAGATAGAGGGAGAGGAAGATAGAGGGAGAGAGGGAGATGTAGATGGAGATAGAGGGAGAAAGATAGAGGGAAAATGATAGCAATACAAAGATAGAGTGGGAGAGAGATAGATTGAGATAGAGAGAGATGGATGAAGAGAGACAAGGAGAGAGGGAGATGTAGATGGAGATAGAGGGAGGAAGATAGAGAGAAAAGAATAGAAATAGAGAGATAGAGTGGGAGAGAGATAGATTGAGATAGAGAGAGGAATGAAAAGAGAGAGGGGGGAGGGAGATGTAGATAGAGATAGAGGGAGAGGAAGAGTATGATACAGTGGTTTTTACGTGGTTCGGGCCACAAGGAGCGTAACACCCTACTCCACAGTGGATTGTATTGCTTGGTGAGTGTGTATGCGTGTGTGTATGTATCGGAGATTCTGAGTCTGGTGCTTGTAGCGATGGCGGTCCGGGCGTTTTATAAACAAGGTCGAACACCTTATAAGTGGGGTCCCGGGCCCGACAGGTGGTCCCGGGGCGGTCTTATCCTAAAGATCTAAGGCTTCTCGCATAAGCTTCCTCTGGCTGTAGCTTTGATGACTAGCCATCTTGCCGCCTGAGTCATCGGTCGCCCATGCGTCATTGCTGTCAGTGGCAGGGGATGTCCCATTCGACTGTCTACGGCGACGTAAGCTACCCACTTGGCGGAGTGGGATAGGGCTGTGATGTCTTCACGGCAATGCGATTGGTCATAGCGGTACCTAACATTATGCGTGGGACGCGCCATGCGTCTGTGGAAGTCGCGTATCTTCAAGACTTGACGAAGACAAGGCGCACCGCCCTCTTAACTTCCTTACTATTCGCTCAGGGCAAGTGGACCGACCACACATTAGCTGGGGAGCTTACCGACGTGGTGGAGGCCAGGTCCGTATCGCGGGTCACGTGGCAGCTCGGGAGCTCACCTCCACGGGGGAGGTCAGGTCTCATCCCGCGGGCCACGTGGTAGCTCGGGTGCTCACCTCTGCAGGGGAGATTGGGTCTTGATCTTCGCGGGCCAAGTCACAACTTGGGAGCCCACCTCTATGGGGGAGGCTGGGTCCCGCCCTGCTGGACAGGTGGCTCCCTAGGAGCTTGTCGTCGAGTTGGGGCCGATCTCCTTCTTTGGGATGTCTTGTGGGTACCCCGGACCACCCATATGTGGCTGGCAGGTTTGGGTATCCTAAAAACGTGGTGCCCGGCGCCCTCGGACCCTGTCTCTGTTGGGAGGCAGGGTACCTAGGCAGCTCTAGCTTGTGCGTGAGGGTACCCAGGTATGCCGGGTACCAACAGTGGCCCGTGGGTCCACCTTGGGGAGAGGCGATGAGCCCGGGGGTGGAGCCTTATCCTGCCTTCCCGCATGGTATTTTAATTTTGTCTTGATCACTCGAAGCGGTGCGCTCCACTGCTATTGCAACCACGCGTCCCTCTCTGGTTGTGGGGTCGTGGCGACAGGATCTTTGGTTGCTGTGAAATTATCGCGACGGTTCCCAAGGCGCCTGCTGCACTTCTGCTGCTTTCACTTCCATCTTTATGGGAACCATCGGGTTGCTTTCTTTAGGCGGAGAACTGCCCATGCTGGTTTTCCTGACGGGGGACATGTGCCCATTTGTCATGGACGCCGTGGTACGAGCTATTGATTCGGAGCTCGTTCAAATTTACACGGTACTCCCAAACTCCACTAAGGTGCTTAAAAGGGGTACCTTTGTGCACGTTGGAGGTTTCTTCCTCCCGCATGCCCCAAGCATTCTAGCCTTCATATTCCTTTTTGAGATCTACCCAACCTTGAGGTTCTCAACCCCTGCTCCAATGGCCTTTGCTTTGCCTCCTTCCCGAATGGAGGATGTCTCTCCTGTGAGGCGGCTTTTTGGCTGGGAGGACAAGGAGCAACGGGATATGATCCACCTTGGCTCCTTGCCACTGGAGTTGGGGGAGAAGGAGATTGTCTTCTTCTAGGTGTACGCATACTCCGGGTTCGTCCCTCCTGTTTCCTCCTTCTTGGTGACACTCCTGGAAGTCATGGGGCTTCAGCTTCATCACCTGCCGCCAAACTCTCTTGTGGTGGTGGCGGTGTTCTCACATTTCTGTGAGATGTTCGTCGAGGTGTATCCGAGCGTACCGGTGTTCCAGCAGTTCTTTGTGCTGAGGTGGACCTGGAAGAAGAACAAATCCAACTTTCTCGGCGGTTACTGCTTCCAGCATCAGGCCAACAACCCCTTCAAGTACATCACACCACTCTCCTCGGCGAATTGGGCTGACTGGAGGAAGGACTGGGTGATCGTAGAAGTCGACACCCATGATCATAGAAGGCGACAATCAGGAAGGAGGCTTGGGAGGAGCGGCCGGAGTTGGAGCAAGCCTACACCCCGGTGATGGAGAGGATCCAATTCCAAGCGGATCATGGTGTGTTAGAGTTGAAGGTGATGGCAGACTTCGTCCGTCGACGCCTGCCCCCCCCCCCCCCCCCCTTCAACACCATTGCCGTCCTGCATGGCTCTACTTCGGGCTACAGGATGGCACCCGGCTGGTGCGGGGTCACGACACAGAGACGACCCCGAAAGAGGTGCTCGACGCAATGTCCAGGGCATGCGGCGACCTGCTGTCGGACGACGACTTCAACTTCCTACGGGCCTGCCCACCGCTTTACACAGATCGGGACCTTCGTATGAAGCATCTAAAGGAGATGCCCAACCTGGACGCGATTGGTCTCGCTCCACGACAGGTTGTTGATGAGAGCCAGGGCTTGGACACATCGAGTCCTCGAAGGAGTTCACACCTTCTTCAGGCTCCGAAGCTTCCAGGCCAGAGGAGGCTCCTGCTGTCGGTGGGAAAGGCAAGGCACCAGTCCCTGACATAGGCAAGGGGAAGGCCCTTGTGGTTGAGGTCGTGAAGGAGAAATGCCCTCGGTCGCCATTGAGGGTGCTGCCACAGGTGGCCTTCACTCCAAGTCAACGTCCCCTAGCGCGCCCCTCTTCAGTATTGGGCGTTGGCGGTTCTTCGGGGGGAGGATCGTCCGTCAAACGGCAGCTCCGACGGCATCGGCGATCGGCACGTCATCCAACATCCCCATCACCAGTGCGGTCCAAGATGCCATAAGGGGCTCCGGCAGCGTTACACCTACGGAGCCTCAGGCAAAAAGGCCTCGAGCCGACATCTTCTGCGGCCCAGGAGGCTCCGGGA
The DNA here is from genome assembly GCA_036927565.1 of Tuctoria greenei. Lineage (NCBI taxonomy): Eukaryota > Viridiplantae > Streptophyta > Magnoliopsida > Poales > Poaceae > Tuctoria > Tuctoria greenei. The sequence goes on along the minus strand of JAYESD010000003.1, from coordinate 183,232,657 downwards.
GTGGATCCGTCGGAGTTGGTGGAGGTACACCGGCGCAGGGTGGCGGCATTGCTAGTGGTTTTGGTGGAGGCCCAGTTGGAGTGACATCGCCTGTTACACCATCGTCTTGGCCCGCGACTTTAGGGTCGCCGAAAGTGGGGGCTCGCTAGAGCTTCCGGGGACGTCAGTAAGGCATTCTTACCAACGCTTGCTCTATTATCTTGCCTGCCTTTGTTGATTGGTCAGGGATTGTTCTTGATTTGTAGGGCTATGTCAGCTGTTGTGAGGCCCTTACCGCGGGGGTAGTGCCTGTAAACGCTTTGAAGGCGGCTGAGGAGGCCACGGCTGCACCGGCGGGGCAGCCTGCCAAGCTTGTCCAGGGGAACGCTGCTCTGGCGCCTGTGCTCGACTCGAACAGTGAAGCATCTCCTGCTGTATCTCCAGCCGTCATGTCGGAGTTACCTCCGGCTGTCACGCCAGAGGCACCTCCAGTCGTTGTGGCAGAGGCGCCTCCTGTCGTTGTGGCAGTGGCAATGTCAGGGTCGGCATCGGGGGCTGAAAGCCTAGCCTCCACTGCTGCTGTGCTGGCTGGCGGCTCTTTGAGTGATGGCGGTGCTGCTGCTTCAGGTGGCACCGCAACTTATGCTCAATCTTTGGGGGAAAGATCTTTGGTACTGGCGGCCTCGCCTTCACCACTACAGGAGGAAGAGGTCCCTGAGATGATCACCTGGTGGCCTTCCCTGACTTCAGCGCAGCTGGAGCACCTCTCTGATGTCATGGACTTGACGCAGTCCAGCATCCTTCAGGTGCAATCCGATCTCCCCCGAGCGCAGGAGGCTCTTGCCGCGGAGTGGGAGAAGCTGCGTGCTGAGGGCGAGCGCCTCCGAGGCAGGGAGGATCTTCTAGGGTCCAGGATCGCCAAGGCAAAGGTGAAGTACCAGAAGGAGAGCAAGGGGCTGGAGGTGAGGCACCGCATAGTGAGGGTCTCAGACGCCTTGACCCAAAAGATTCTGGCCGACGCCGAGGCAGCCAACGACACAGCTGACACCCGCCTGCGCGCTCTTGCAGCTGGTCGAGAGGCCCTGAATCGCCAAGAAGCCGTCGTTGCCAAGAGGTAGGCTGCTGTCGCCAATCAAGAGGTGGCGGTGTAGGCAATGATGGCCTGGGATGAGGCCGATCGGGATAGGCTGCGGTCCCGCCTCGAAGACCTTGAGCTCCGGGAGAGCAATTTGGCGCGGGATTAGGCGCAACACCTAGCTGAGCGTCAGGAACTCCTCCTGCACGATCTTGACCTCTATGCCCGGGAGCACATTGCAGAGCGCCTCGCCCGGGAGCTCGATCTGCGGGAGCACTAGCTGGCTCGACGCCTGGAAGTCAACGGTAGGGCGGCGGCGGAGACGGTGGCATCCAATGTCTTGGTGTGTTACCAGAGCCGATAACCTGATCTGCCACTGGAGCCAGTTTTTGAAGGCCCTATTGCAGAACACGAGACGACTTCAGCGATAGAGGTTAAGGAAGCCACCAGACATGTCGTAGCGCAGTTCAGTCGGGGCTGAGGCTGGTAGCTTGTTTTGTATATGGGGTTCGCCCCCTGTAAAGAATTGCTTAATGAATTCGAATTTGTCTCTGGATTCTTGCATTGTCTCTGTGCTTCTCAACTGTTGCTCTGAGTCCTTAGCTGCGTGAGGGTTTGCAGAACCTTTGTTGAGCTCGTTGGCTTCTTAGGACCAACGATTTGCACAATTTATATAGCTGAAGTGTCGTCTGTTGATTTTCTGCATGTGGAACCCCTTAGAGGCCCCTTGGTAGATGTGGTTAGTTGACTAAGCACATCTACCACTTGATCTCTTTATGTCTTGGACTGGCCCCCAGTGGACTGTGGGAGTTGGAGTGGGCCGCTTCATCGTCACTCGTTGTCCTCGCAAGGTCGTCGTCGATAGGCCCCTTGGAAGGTGCCGGGGCTGAATGCTCCGGCATCGCCCACCATCTTCGTGGGGACATCGACGGCAGGCCCTTATCCACGCTTGTTGCTGTCGTCTGCGTGCTGGGACGTCGACGGCGAGCCCCTTGCGAGGTGTCGGAGCTGGATGCTCTAGCGTCATCCACCATCTTTGTGTAAATGTCGATGGAAGGCCCCTTGGGAGGTTCCAGAGTTGGATGCTCCGGCATCTTCCACCATCTTCGTGTAGACGTCGACGGTAGGCCCCTTGGGAGGTGCCGGAGCTGGATGCTCTGGCATCTTCCACCATCTTCATGTAGACGTCGACGGCAGGCCCCTTGGGAGGTGCCGGAGCTGGATGCTCCGGCGTCGTCCACCATCTTCGTGTAGACTTCGACGGCGGGCCCCTTAGGAGGTGCCAGAGTTGGATGCTCCGGCATCACCCACCATCATCATGGGGACATCGACGGCAGGCCCCTTGGGGGGTGCTGGAGCTGGATGCTCTGAATTCACCCACCATTGTCGTAGGGACGTAAACAACAGGTCCCTGGTTAGCAACACGAGCGGGGCAGTAGAGTTTACTCACTTATCCACGCTTGTTGCCATTGTCGGCGTGCTGGGACATCGACGACGGGCTCCATGGGAAGTGCTGAAGGTGGATGCTCTTGCGCTGTCCACCATCTTCATATAGACGTTGACGGCAGGCCCCTTGAGAGATCCCGGAGCTGGATGCTCTGGCGTCTTCCACCATCTTCGTGTAGACGTCGACGTCAGGCCCCTTGGGAGGTGCTGGAGCTGGATGCTCTGGCATCACCCACCATCGTCGTGGGGACATCGACAGTAGGACCGTATTTTACAGGATATCAGAAGAGAACCATGTTAGCAACAAGAGCGGGGCAGGAGAGTTTACTCACTTATCCACACTTGATGCCGTCATCAGCGTGTTGGGACGTCGACGGCAGGCCCCTTGGGAGGTGCCGGAGCTGGATGCTCCGACGTCGTCCACCATCTTCATGTAGACATCGACGGCAGGCCCCTTCGGAGGTGCCAGAGCTGGATGCTCCGGCGTCTTCCTCCATCTTCGTATAGACGTTGATGGCAGGTCCCTTGGGAGGTGCCGGAGCTGGATGCTCCGGCATCACCCACCATCCTCGTGGGGACGTCGACAGCAGGCCCTTATCCACGCTTGCTACCGTCGTCGGCGTGTTGGGACGTCGACAGCGGGCCCCTTGGGAGGTGCCGAAGCTAGATGCTTTGGCGTCGTCCACCATCTTTGTGTGGACGTCGACGACAGGCCCCTTGGGAGGTGCCGAAGCTGGATGCTCCGGCTCTTCCACCATCTTCGTGTAGACGTTGACTACAGGCCCCTTGGGAGGTGCCGGAGGTGGATGCTCCAGCATCACCCACCATTGTCGTGGGGACGTCGACGGTAGGCCCCTGTTTTACAGGCTATCACAAGAGAACCCTGTTAGCAACAAGAGCGGGACAGGAGAGTTTACTGACTTATCCACACTTGCTGCCGTCGTCAGCATGCTGGGACGTCGATGGCGGGCCCCTTGGGAGGTGCCAGAGCTAGATGCTCCGGCGTAGTTCACCATCTTCGTGTAGACGTCGATGGCAGACCCCTTGGGAGGTGCCGAAGCTGGATGCTCCGACATCTTCCACCATCTTCGTGTAGACGTCAACAGTAGGCCCCTTGGTAGGTGCCGGAGCTGGATGCTCCGACATCACCCACCATTGTCGTGGGGACGTCGACGGTAGGTCCCTATTTTTAGGCTATCATAAGAGAACCCTGTTAGCAACAAGAGCGGGACAAGAGAGTTTACTCACTTATCCACACTTACTGTCGTCGTCGGCATACTAAGACATCGGCGGCGGGCCCCTTGTTGGGTGTCGGAGTTGGATGCTTCGGCGTCGTCCACCATCTTCGTGTAGACGTCGAAGAAAGGCCCCTTGGGAGCGGCCGGAGCTGGATGCTCCGGCATCGCCCACCATCGTCACGTATGCATCGACGGCAGGCCCCTTGGGAGGTGCTGGAGCTGGATGCTCCGGCGTTGTCCACCATCTTCGTGTAGACATCGACAGCGGGCCCCTTGGAAGGTGCCAGAGCTGGATGCTCCGACATCACCCACCATAATCGTGGGGACGTCGACGGCAGGCCCCTGTTTTACAGGCTATCACAAGAGAACACTGTTAGCAACAAGAGTGGGGCAGGAGAGTTTACTCACTTATCCACGCTTGTCGTCGTCGGCGGCATACAGGGACGTCGGCGGTAGGCCCCTTGCTGGGTGCTGGAGTTGGATACTTCTGCGTCGTTGAAAGTGCATCTAGGACTCCCTTGTGGGTTTTGGATGATTTATGACAAGCAATTGGGATCCTAACCTCTTTATTGAGATGAGTGCAGGCTTATGATAGAAAAATGAGCAAAGTACCAAAAAGAAGGAAGAATGAGGAGCAAAGTGGAAATGAGCTCAAGGAAGAAGAGTAGTAGATTATTGTGTATGGAGTGTGTTAAGGAAACACATCCCAAGAGCTCAACCACAATTAAACACACACATTGCACAAAGTTACACAGGACCGAATTAGTCCGACTGACATCGGACTAGTCCGATATCCTTTCTGCACGAAATCGGACAAGTCCGATATCCGTCGGACTAGTCTGATATCCTTTCTGACCAGAATCAGACTAGTCCTCCCCAGTGCGAACTAGTCCTCGAAACACTTCACAAGTCACACAAAATCGGACAAGTCCGATCACATCCGGACTAGTCTGATATTCTTTCTGATCCAAATCAGACAAATCCGATATTTGCACGGACTAGTCCGAAAAACCCTCTGATCTAAATTGGACAAGTCCTCCAAGTGCGGACTTGTCATCCTATACACTTAGGGGTTCACATAACCGGACAAGTCCGATGACTATCGGACTAGTCCGAAGATTTCCAGTAGCGAAATCAGACAAGTCCGCTCCTAGCCGGACCAGTCCGATATTTCGGGAAACTTAGGGTTTGCTACACACAGCTCACCGGACTAGTCCGATTTTTTTGAACCCTAACGGTCACTTTTAGAAACCCATATAAATAGATTTGTACGACCATATTTTTCCATGACTCGAACCCTAGCGCCATCACACCTCCAAAGAGCCTCAAAAACCACATCTCTCTACGAAATTAAGTGCAACAACGATGAATCCTTTGAGGATTCAGTCTAGATCATTGGAGAGACACGTTCAACACCACATTGAGCTCTTGGTTTGATTCTCTAACACACTCCTGTGATTTAATTGTAATCTTTTGAGTGTGTTTTGGTGGTATTTCGTGTTGTAATCCAAGGGAGCTCTCAATGTGTGAGAAGGCCCCTTTGAATTCGGTTATTCACCCCTTTGTGATTAGTGGAAGAGGATTGGCCTTCGTGGCGATCCGACGAGGGTAGGGTTGGAGAAGACCCGGTCCTTTTGTGGACTCCTCAACGTGGACGTAGGTTGCCTTTGTGGGAGCCGAACCACGGGATAAATCCTTGTGTCTTGTTTTTGGTGTTCATCGTTCTTATTCATCAATATAATCTAGGGTTTCATAATCATTGCTTATCTCACGTTGAACTATTAAACATAAGATTTAATTGTGATATAATCTAGCATATAACATTGAAACCTTTATTTGATTCTATATTTCCACTGCATACATAAAAGAATCAATCTAATCAATCAAGTTTAACCAACTTAGTCCGTGAACACCGGACTAGTCCGCACTTTACCGGACGAGTCCGATATCTCTGGTATTGAACTAGTTGTTAAGTGTTGCAGGATCCGACAATTTTCAAAAAGGCCTATTCACCCCCCTCTAGGCCACATTCAATTGGTATCAGAGCGGGTTCTTTAGGAAAGAGTCTAACCACTCGAAGAGATCATGTCAGAGATGAAGGACATCCACAAAATCAACAACCAAGAAGAGGTTAACACCGACAAAAATCAAAAGGTGGAGAAGTACCTCGAAGCCATTCAAGACTTCGAGGATGATGATGAGGAGACACTGGAGCTAAAGGCGCTCCTCAAAAAGAAGGCGCTTTCCAAAGGGAAAGTGAAAGTTGAAGAGAAGAAGAAGGGGAGTAGTCACACCGACTACTCCCGATATCCTTTTAACTATGATCGTCTAAATTCCAATAATAATCATTACTTATATATCCCACTTGGAAAAGGCCCACACTTCGATGGAAGTGATTACTCAATGTGGAGGCAGAATATGAAAATGCATTTGATTTCCCTCAATCCAAGTCTATGGCATGTTGTATGCACAAGGATAGATATTCTGGAAGATGACGAAGAGCTCACCCTAAGCCAAGAGCAGGCTATTCATAGAAACGCTCAAGCCGCAGCAGTAATCACCTCCTCACTCAGTCGGGACGAGTTCACCAAGGTGGATGGACTCGAAATTGCTAAGGAGATATGGGATACACTGCAAACTGCACATGAAGGTGACCGACATGTGCGTGAAGCAAAAATCGAGATGATCGAAGGCGAATTAGGAAGATTCGCAATTGAGGAAGACGAGTCACCCCAAGAAATGTACAACCGATTGAAGACACTCGCCAAAAAAGTTTGATCATATGGGAGCAAGAAGTGGAATGATCACGAGGTGGTAAAGCTCATCCTTAGAGCTTTTATGCCTCGCAATGTCACACTATGCTCCATGATTAGAGAAAGCCCCGGATACAAAAGGATGACTCCCGATGAATAGCTTGGAAAGATCATCAACTTTGAGATGATGGAAAAACAAGCAAAGCACGTCAAAGAAAATTGCCAACCTCACCTCGGCAAAGAAGAAAGGGGATGCTTTGAAGTCCACCCTCAAGCCCCTATCCAAAGAAGCTAGAGAAGCACAAATAGAGGAAGATAGTGACGACGAGAGCAGTGAATTAGATGAAGAAAACATGATATTGTTCATGAAGAAATTCAAAAGAATCATGAAGAAGAGACAAGGTACAAAGTCAAGCGAAGGAAAGTACAAAGAAAGAACAAAGCCAAAGTTGAGGCGGGCATGCTATAATTGTGGTGAGTATAACCACTTTATAGTTCATTGCCCATATGAGGAGAACAAGAAAAAACTAAAGAAGCCAAGCCTCAACACAAGAAATTCTTCAAGAAGAAGAAACAAGCCGAACAAGCGCACATTGGGAAAGAGTGGGACTCAATTGATGAGTCCTCATCGTCCGAAGAAGAAGAGATGGCTAGCATAGCCATCGAGAAGACATCCAAGAAGTCTACCCTCTTCCCTACACTCGGCGCAAGGAAGGGAAATGGCACTTGCCTCATGGAAAAGGAAGGTAAATGCAAGGTAACCATCAAAGCCCCTTCCGTGCATTCCTACTCTAGTGATGATGAAATAAATAATGATAATGAGGATATACTTATTGGACTAGATAGGAAAACTGCAACAAAAATGAAATTTTTACTTGATCAACTTGTTGAGAAAGAGAGGTTAATTCATCGTCAAGAGGACATGATTATCTCCCAAAAGGAGGAGCATGTCGAACTTGACAAACTTCTAGAACTTGAAAAGGAGAAAAGCAATTCACTAGAGCTTGAGTTAGCTTCAAGCAAGGAAGCTTGCCTGGAGTTAACCAACTCAAATGTTGCAATCAAGGACCAACTTGCTGACTTGATCAAGGTTAACAAGATCCTTGAAGTGCAAGTTGAGTCACTCAAGCTGAGTGAACCTTCCTCCTCTTCAAGCTCACCTTCTCAACCTACTAAAACTGATTTTTCTCATGCTTCCACATGTAAGAAAGGTGACACCAGTTTGAAGGAAAAGTCAACCTCCACAAAGGATAAACATCCTGCCCAAAGTGGCATATTTGACAAGGATAAGATCGACTATGCACGTAGTGCATACTTGGTCCAAAGACCTCCAAATGTTAAATATGGCATTGGTTACTCTTATGATGAAAAGCAGCATGCTAGAAACCATAAGAATAACAAGGAGAGGATTTCCTTTGTGAATGGAAGACCCTCGGAAACTAGTAAGTCGAAGGGTAAAAACCTAAACTCACACGAACACCGGACTAGTCCGGTCAGTGTCCGGACAAGTCCGGCTTCCCAGACTAGCCCTGTTTACAAACAACAACAATTACTCTTTAGAACCTTTGATGCCTCCTATGTGTTGATGAGAAATAATTTTGGCAAGGTTTATGCTCATTATGTTGGGCCACGCCATGGGAACACTAAATCTCATGTGTGGGTGCCCAAATGTATTGTAACTAACCTCCAAGGACCCAAGCAAGCTTGGGTACCTAAAACCAAAGCATAATTTGTTTTTGCAGGCCTATTCCTCCGGTGGATCTAAATGGGTGCTAGCGAGTGGCTGCACCAACCATATGACCGGAGAAAGAAGAATGTTCGTGGAATATGAAGAGAATGAGGACCCAAATGAGGGCATCTACTTTGGAGATAACAATCAAGGAAGGGTGCTCGGTACCGGTAAAATTGCTATATCATCTAAACACACACTCATGTACTACATGTTGAATCCTTAGATTATAACCTGTTGTCCATATCTCAACTATGTGACAAAGGTTATAATTGCTTGTTCACTAACGAGGATGTGACCGTCTCTAGGAGGAGTGATGGTTCCATTGCATTCAAGGGTATGTTGAAAGGAAAGCTTTACCTTTTTGATGTCAACAAGGATAAAGCCGAACTTGACACATGCTTGATTGCAAAGAACAACATGGGTTGGTTGTGGCATAGGCGGCTAGCGCATGTTGGTATGAGGAATCCTCAAAAACTCCTCAAGGGCGATCACATCCTCGGTTTGAAGGATGTTGTTTTTGAGAAAGACAGGCCTTGTAGCGCGTGCCAAGCCGGGAAGCAAGTTGGAGCACCTCATCCCGCAAAGAACATCATGACTACAACAAGACCGCTCGAACTACTACATATGGACTTATTTGGTCCAATTGCTTACATAAGCATCGGCGGTAACAAATATGGTTTAGTAGTTGTTGATGACTTTTCTCGCTTCACTTGGGTTTTCTTTTTGCATGATAAGTCAGAGACACAAGGAACACTCAAGAAGTTCTTCAAGCGAGCTCAAAACGAATTCTCATTGACAATCAAGAATATTCGAAGCGACAACGGCACAGAGTTGAAGAACACGCAAGTGGAAGAGTACCTTGATGAAGAAGGCATAAAGCATGAATTTTCAGCGCCGTACTCCCCACAACAAAACGGAGTTGATGAAAGAAAGAATCGAACATTCATAGAGATGGCAAGAACAATGCTCGATGAGTACAAGACATCGGATCGATTTTGGGCGGAAGCGGTTAACACCGCTTGCCACGCCGTAAATTGACTCTACCTTCATCGACTACTCAAGAAGACATTATATAATCTACTCACGGGTAACAAACCAAATATTTCATATTTTTGTGTTTTCGGTTCTCCATGTTATATCTTGAACAAGAAGCCTAGGACTTCAGAGTTCGCTTCGAAGTCCGATGAAGGTTTCTTGCTTGGTTATGATTCGAACACTTACGCCTATCGTGTTTTCAACAAGACCTCCGGACTTGTTGAAGTAGCACGTGACGTAGTGTTTGATGAGACTAATGGATCCCAAAAGGAGAAGTTGATCCATGTGAACTAGGTAAAGAAGAAGCTCCTTGTCAAGCATTGAAAAGAATGGCTCTAGGTGAGGTTCGACCACAAGAGCCACCTCCACATGTACATGAAGAAGATGAACCACAAGAGGAGATCAACGATCAAGGGGGAGCTTCAACACAAGATCAACCACAAGGATACGAAGATAATCAACAAGTCAACGAAGGCAATGACTTAGGGGAGAAGCAGATTACCATGAAGATACAACTCCTCAAGTGCCATACCCAAGAGTACACCAATGCGTCGAAAGGGATCACCCAATCGACAACATCATCGGTGACATCCAAAAGGGAGTAACCACTAGATCTCGCATAGCTAACTTTTGTGAACACTATTCATTTGTATCTTTTTTGGAACCACGCAGGGTTGAAGATGCATTGAAAGATCCGGACTGGGTGGTGGTAATGCAAGAAGAATTGAGCAACTTCAAGCAGAACGAAGTGTGGGAACTTGTGGCAAGACCCAATGCAAACATTGTCGGCACCAAGTGGGTCTTCCGCAACAAACAAGATGAACACGGGGTGGTGACAAGGAACAAGGCACAACTTGTGGCCAAAGGGTATTCACAAGTCGAAGGTTTGGATTTCAATGAAACTTTTGCTCCAGTAGCTAGGCTTGAATCTATTAGAATATTACTTGCATATGCTACTCACCATGATTCAAGATGTATCAAAAATGGATGTGAAAAAGCGCCTTCCTCAACGGACCAATCAAGGAAGATGTGTACGTGGAGCAACCACCGCGATTTGAAGATGAAGAGTTCCCCGACCACGTGGTTAAATTGCGTAAGGCTCTCTACGGCCTCAACAAGCTCCTAGAGCTTGGTATGAGTGTCTTAGAGATTTCTTAATTGAAAATGGCTTTAAGATTGGCAAAGTAGACTATACACTGTTTACAAAGAATTTTGATGATGATATTTTTATTTGTCAAATTTATGTTGACGATATAATCTTTGGGTCAACTAACCAATATTTTTGTGAATAATTTAATAAAATCATGACAGACAGGTTTGAAATGTCAATGATGGGAGAGTTAAAGTACTTCTTGGGATTCTAAGTACGACAATAGAAGGAAGGGGCATTCTAAGCCAAACCAAGTACACGCAGGACATACTCAAGAAGTTTGGCATGGACAAGGCGAAGCCCATAAAAACCCCCATGGCAACGAATGGCCACCTAGACCTCAATGAAGATGGACCTAAGGTCGACCAAAAAGCTATATCGCTCCATGATTGATCTCTACTCTATTTATGTGCATCTAGACTAGATATTATATTGAGTGTATGTTTGTGTGCAAGATTTCAATCCAACCCTAAGGAATGTCACTTGACAACCGTAAAAAGGATCTTGAGATATTTAGTTCATACACCCAACCTTGGTCTTTGGTACCCAAAAGGCTCAAAATTCAATCTCATTGGTTACTCCGATGCAGATTATGTCGGGTGCAAAGTAGATAGAAAAAGCACCTCCGGTACATGCCAATTCCTAGGTAGACCTTAGTTTCTTGGTCCTCCAAGAAACAAAATTCCATTGCCTTATCCATAGCCGAAGCGGAGTATGTTGCAGCCGGGAGTTGTTGTGCTCAACTCCTTTGGATGCGACAAACTCTAAGGGACTAGGTTACAATATGAACCATATTCCACTCCTTTGTGACAATGAGAGTGCCATTAAAATTGCCCACAACCCAGTTGAGCACTCCAGAACTAAACACATAGACATAAGACATCACTTTTTGAGAGATCATGCCATGAAAGGAGACATAGCCATTTCACATGTCAACACTCAAAAGCAATTGACCGACATATTCACCAAGCCACTTGATGAAAAATGTTTTTGTGAACTTCGAAATGAACTAAATATCCTTGATGCTCGGAGTGTGGCTTGAAATATTGCATACCTGTATGAATTCTTCAAATATGTTGATTGGATTGTGAAAATCATCTCTCTCATTCTTCTCCGAAAAACTATGTCAATTACTAGATCTTGGTGAATTATGATCATTGCTTGATTGTTGTATGCTTACTGATCATATTCGTCAAGATTATTTGATGTGTTTTGCCTCTCTTTTCTCTAAATATGTACCTTCAAATATATATGAATGGCCTAAAAATTCTTGCCTGGTGACCACGGACTAGTCCGTGGTTGCCCGGACTAGTCCGCCCATGCAGACTAGTCTGTAGAGTGCCGGTTAGGCTGGACTAGTCCGGTAAACAACGGACTAGTCCGATATAGCCCCTCGAAAAGTCCGGACTAGTCCGGTCATCTCCGGACTTGTCCGATTTTTCGTGTCCATAACCCTAGCCACCACCAAACCCTAATCCCTTCATCCTCCACTCCTGCCTCACATGTTCTCTCTCTCACTCGAGCCCCCAAGGCGATTTCTTGATTTCTCCATCGAAACTTCGCAAGTTTGGGTGGGATTTGATCGACATTGCATCGGGATTGAAGTTATCGGACTAGTCCGGCCTTCAACGTCCTCTTCTTCAAGCTCCAGTCGATTTCTTCGGTAATTTTTCACCCTAACCCTAGAAATCCCAAATTTCTTCATTGTTGATCAAATAGCCTAGCATATTTCACTATATACATGACTCCTTGATGTATTACGTTTATGCTACGCCTGTTGTGCATTAGGAATCACCATTAGTCTAGTTTCCTAGGTTTTTGAGTTTGAATACCGGACTAGTCCGGTCCATGCACGGACAAGTCCGATATCCCGGACTAGTCCGTGCCTGGACACCGGACAAGTCCGACTTTTCTGAACTCAAAACCTAACTTTTCAATTCCTCAATGCAAGTCCTTGCTACACTTTCACACCTATGCCTTGTACCATTCATTCTCATTCAAGCCACTCATTCTCAGGTCATGTCAAGCTCAAACGATGAAGTTTCTGATTTTGAGGCCGAGATGGACCACGAGGTGGCACCTCGAACCTCAACGAGTCTCGGCAAGAAGCGCCAAGAGAGACCTACCGAGCCAGCTCCGTCTCCTCCACAGGTTCGGATGAAAGTGCTGGCGAAGAAGCCGGCCTCCAAGGTGCCAGCTTCTAGGGCTACCACCGGTGGTGGCCCTAGCTCGGCAAGTGCCCGCCTAGCCAAAGGCAAGGGCAAAGGGATAGCGACGGGTCCAGTTGGCCCGTTGAAGCTACATGCTCCGAGGGAAGGGGTCCGGGACCCCACTGAAGAGAAGTTTAATGGAAAGGGCAGTGACTCAGCAACCAAGTTCCGCAGTGTGGATTGCTACAGTCATCCAAAGCAAGCTGCAGATGGAAGATTCTGGAGCAATTTTCATGTTGACTATTACAGGGATGTTTACCTGCAGATGAAGACACCGGTGGTGCGCAGTCAGTGGATTGATTGGGCACATCTTGAGAAGAAGAGATGCTCTGCATTTGATGAAGTGATTGCAGCAACTGAAAGACATGTCTTGAAGGACCTCTTTGCCTTCAAGTACAATTGGAATGATGAAGTGGTGGCTCAGTTCTATGCCACTTGTTACTTTGCAGGCGATGAAGAAGAGAGAGTGACTTGGACGACTCATGGATCCAAGTACACTATCACATATGAAGAATTTGCAAGGATGTTGCATCTTGACACCTCAAGCAATGACAATGTGATTATTCACAATGTTGGTGTCATAGAGAAGGAAAAGATGAAGTTTCTCTATGAGCCCAACTCAAAGTTCATCCCTCCTTCCATGAAGAACATGAAGCCATTCTTTGTGGTGCTAAACAGAGTCCTGAGGAAGACAATAGCCCCTAAGGATGGGGATGCAGGGAGTGTGCAAGGATACCTCCGAACTCGTATGAGGGTCATAAGCAAAAATCGCCCATTTGATGTGGCGGAATACATTTGGAATGACATGGTGAACATATCCTGCACTCCTAACAGATCTTGTGGCTATGCCCCTTATCTCATGTTCATGATTGAGAAAGTCACAGGGATCAAGTTTGTCAAAGATGTGGAGCACACACCTCTGAGGCCTCAGAAGCCTCAACAAGTAAATGTCCAGGATGCTCCCTCGCCGGCCTCCAGCCCTGAGGCACCGGCAAAAACAAGAGAAGATGCAAGTGCTGCCCCTGGTGGTAGGGCAGCCCCTCAAAAAAGATCAGCTAGTGGGATCCTTAAATATCTCACTGCAATCTTTGCATCCTGCAAGAAGGCCGAAGTGAAGGCCCACAAGCTCAATCAGAAAAGAAAGGAGAACATGAGGTACATCAAGGCAAATGTGAAGCAAATTTTCCAGAAGCTGGAGATCGACCCCGTTGGATCTCTAGTGATTTCTGAGGACTCCGACCCGGACTTCACTAAGCTCCGGCCCTTGACCCCCTCCAAGCTTGCCTACTTTGGCATTGGGGACTCGAGTGGCTCCGCCCCTCCTCCTTCTCCTCCTCATCAAGCTGAAGATGAAGATGACGAAGACGACAATGAGAGGACCGACAGTGAAGAGTGAAGACATTAGGACCCTCCTCTCCTTCTTTTTGGTGTCTTGATGCCAAAGGGGGAGAGATTGAGGGGGAGTCTTAGTCTTAGCTGTAGGTTGCAAGGAGAGAGCTCTTTCTATGTTTTTTGTCTTTCTTTTTTTTGTACTTGTAATGCTTTAACTTTGTTCTTAAGTTAATTATGGTTCTATGGTGCAATGATTTGATCCTTTGAGTAGTATTTATGAAAACCGTGATTTTGCTCTAGAATGACATATATGCATGCTATTGGTTGATTAATGTCAATTATGTCATTCTTTATGTTTCAGTGTACTTAGTTATGCATCCCACCATAAAGAATGCACATATGGATAATACTTTTCACTGCTTGATGTATTTTGGACTCATATGTGCATACTTTATGAAAATCTCAATTTTTATCACATTTTTTGAAAGCTCAATTGGTTGTCATCAGTCACCAAAAAGGGGGAGATTGAAAGTGCATCTAGGAGTTCCTTGTGGGTTTTGGATGATTTATGACAAGCAATTGGGATCCTAACCTCTTTGTTGAGATGAGTGCAGGATTATGATAGAAAAATGAGCAAAGTACCAAAAAGAAGGAAGAATGAGGAGCAAAGTGAAAATGAGCTCAAGGAAGAAGAGTAGTAGATTATTGTGTATGGAGTGTGTTAAGGAAACACATCCCAAGAGCTCAACCACAATTAAACACACACATTGCACAAAGTTACACAGGACCGGACTAGTCCGACTGACACCGGACTAGTCCGATATCCTTTCTGCACGAAATCGGATAAGTCTGATATCCATCGGACTAGTCCAATATCCTTTCTGACCAGAATCGAACTAGTCCTCCCCAGCGCGGACTAGTCCTCAAAACACTTCACAAGTCACACAAAATCGGACAAGTCTGATCACATCTGGACTAGTCCGATATTCTTTCTTATCCAAATCGGACAAGTTCTATGTTTGCACGGACTAGTCCGAAAAACCCTCTGATCTGAATCGGACAAGTCATCTAAGTGTGGACTTGTCATCCTATACACTTAGGGGTTCACATAACCGGACAAGTCCAATGACTATCGGACTAGTCTGAAGATTTCCAGTAGCGAAATCGGACAAGTCCGCTCCTAGCCGGACTAGTCCGATATTTCGGGAAACTTAGGGTTTGCTACACACAGCTCACCGGACTAGTCCGGTGACCTCCACGAACTAGTCTGATCTTTCTGAACCCTAACGGTCACTTTTAGAAACCCATATAAATAGAGTTGTACGGCCATATTTTTCCTTGACTCGAACCCTAGCGCCGTCACACCTCCCAAGAGCCTCAAATACCACATCTCTCCACGAAATTAAGTGCAACAACGATCAATCCTTTGAGGATTCACTCTAGATTATTGGAGAGACACGTTCAACACCACATTGAGCTCTTGGTTTGATTCTCTAACACACTCCTGCGATTTAATTGTAATCTTTTGAGTGTGTTTTGGTGGTATTTCATGTTGTAATCCAAGGCATCATTCAACGTGTGAGAAGGCCCCTTTGAATTCGGTTATTCACCCCTTTGTGATTAGTAGAAGAGAATTGGCCTTTGTGGCGATCCGACGAGGGTAGGGTTGGAGAAGACCCGGTCCTTTTGTGGACTCCTCAACGTGGACGTAGGTTGCCTTTGTGGGAGCCGAACCATGGGATAAATCCTTGTGTCTTGTTTTTGGTGTTCATCGTTCTTATTCATCAATATAATCTAGGGTTTCATAATCATTTCTTATCTCACGTTGAACTGTTAAACATAAGATTTAATTGTGATATGATCTAGCATATAACATTGAAACCTTTATTTGATTCTATATTTCCGCTGCATAGATAAAAGAATCAATCTAATCGATCAAGTTTAACCAACTTAGTCCGTGAACACCGGACTAGTCCGATATCTATGGTATTGAACTGGTTGTTAAGTGTTGCAGGATCCGACAATTTTCAAAAAGGCCTATTCATCCCCCTATAGGCCACATTCAGTCATCCACCACCTTCATGTAGACGTCGACGGAAGGCCCCTTGGGAGGTGCCAGAGCTGGATACTCCGGCATCGCCCACCATTGTCGTGTATACGTTGACGGCAAGCCCCTTGGTAGGTGCCCAAGCTGGATGCTCTGGTGTCGTCCACCAATTTCGTGTAGACGTCGATGGCAGGCACCTTGGAAGGTGCCAGAGCTGGATGCTCCGGCATCGCCCAACATCATCGTGTATACGTCGACGGTAGGCCCCTTGGGAGGTGTCGGGGATGGGTGCTCCGGCATCGCCCTCCATCGTCGTGTAGATGTCGACGGCAGGCCCCTTGTCAGACGTTGGGTCGGGTTGTTCTGCACATATGATAGAATCAAGGTGGACTAGTTTGCTCGTTGGTTTACCTGTAGCTCTCCCTTAACTCTGTCATGCGTTACTATCCTGGGCTAACTCACGGGGCCTGGGTAATTCGGTGCATTGGTTCTTTGGGGTCCGACTCTTGTCGTCATCAGGGTGTGAGCTTTCTCGCTCCAGTACTTGGCTGTAGCGCCGGGAGGCAGGGTGTGTATGCTTAGGGTACAGGACCAGGCTAAGTAGTTTACACCCCCCTGACCTCTTTCTCGGCATAGGCCTTCCCTAGGGAACCTTTTGGCATCACAGGGCCCTAACGAAGAGAGGAGCCAAAAGAACCCCTTATACACTGTATTAGGACTGCATGACTCCCGCATGGGTGAGTTACAGAGTGTACAATTATGCATATTAAGATATTATGCAATAAACGAGTCTAGTATAGCATGTTCATAAACTTAATGCGTAAGTAAATGGACAAATTTTTTAAGAATTCTTTAAGTAAAACAATGATTTTTTGATAGGAGTTCAAAGGGGGAGAGAGGCTTTACAAAATAGAGCAACGGCTTGCCTCCGGATGATGAGGGAGGCAGGGTGCACAGGCTTAGGGTTCGAAACCAAGCTAAGCTGGCTCCACACTCTGGACCTGACCCTCCCGGTGCTCGGTTGTCCTTAGTGCTACTCCTAAGCCCAACGAAATCCTTTACACTGTTCTACTAGGCCTAGTATTTACAATAGGGGTGACCAAAGCTCCATGGGTAGCTGTGATGGTTGGCGGGCAACAGCTACTTAGAGGGCCGATGAGCGAGCATCCCTATTTCTTGCCTTGACCGCCCGTCTTGCGAGTGGTCCGAGCAGAGCCGGGACTGGGATTGGCAGCTTTGATGGAGGTGTCGATGCTACTGGAGGGCTACAGCTGAGGCGCAGCAGGTGCTCCGCGCTGACGCGAGCTTGGCGGAGGCCGACTTGATCCAGTGCTGCCCAGGACGGGTGTTGGGTCTGTTGCGAGTGCTTGGAACTGCTCCAAGGCTAACACTACAGTGGTGTGATCTCTGCAGATCATGAGGATGCTGGAGGGGGTTGGCATCTTCAAGATGAGGTACCGTAGTGGGCTACAACCATTAATCGGTACAGGGCAGGCCTGTCGATGATGGCTTTGAAGGGGAGGCTGACATCGGTGACGTCGAAGAGGATGCTCTCCGTCCTGTAGTTTTCGGGTGTCCCAAAGGTTACCCGCAGGTGGATGTTGTCGTACGGGATGATGCTCCCAGGTCCCACCCCCGAGAATGGGCTCGAGGGGGCGAGCTTGGACATCGGGATCTGCAGCTGTTCAAAGGCTGCACGGCTGAGGAGGTTGAGGCTGGCCCCACCATCTATCAAGACGTAGTGGATCTTGACGTTGGCTATGGTGGGGTCGACTAGGAGAGGTAGGACCCCTGCTCCGGCCATGTTCTTGGGGCAGTCAGAGGCGTCGAAGCTGATTGGCATCTCCTTCCGACGGTGGTGCTGCGCCGGAGTGAGTATAGAGGCTATCGAAGCCACCGCACAACGAAGGTTCTTGACCGCGTTTCGGGACAC